>WQNJ02000084.1:26967500-28328125 GCA_016584745.2 Phylloscopus trochilus trochilus
ATCAGAATTTGTGTCTGGGCGACTTGTCTGAACATCAGTATGATTTATGGTTTGAATTGGAGGAGTCAACCATGCATGTTTCTTAGTTTATCGTTTTATGCTGTCTTCAATTAAATGTCTATAAACACAGTGATGGCTTTATGACATTGTCCATCAATAAAGACTATCAGATTTTGCATGAGAATATGTAATTTTCAGAAAAAATAATGACCTTTTGACTTCTATGTGCCCTGTTGTACACATGATATATATGGCATGTTTAGACTTCAGTTTTTATCCCAGATCCATTTGATTTTAATCTTGCAGACTAATTAAGACAGTGGCCATATTTTATTTAACATAATTCAGATAGACTACCATCTAGGATTTTATGATGAAACTATCAAGAAGTGATATATTCTGTAATAATAGTAAGATATAACAGGTGCACATCTCTAAAAGTATTTAGAA
The DNA here is from genome assembly GCA_016584745.2 of Phylloscopus trochilus trochilus. Classification (NCBI taxonomy): domain Eukaryota; kingdom Metazoa; phylum Chordata; class Aves; order Passeriformes; family Phylloscopidae; genus Phylloscopus; species Phylloscopus trochilus. The sequence continues at coordinate 26,967,951 of WQNJ02000084.1, forward strand.
AATATATTATTTTAATTGTACTAAAACAAATTGAAAGTGATATCAGAACAGTTTATTGCATATTGATTCAATATTTGATTATTTTACCATTTCAAGGTTGCTTTTTTTTCCCTAAGACAAAATAATGCATACATTAAAATTAAATTAAATCATTCTCCAAAACAGATGAATACTAAAAAAGCATAGGTTCTCATTTTCTTCAGGGACATTGAATAATGATACTTTCACTCTTCATATTTATGAATTACAGTATAGTATACACAGTGGCAGCATATGGAGGTTGAATCATTTTCTGCACAGCTGTGCCCTGATATTGCTGTCGACAAGTATGTTTCGTAAAAAAAAAAAAAAAAAAAAAAAAAAAGTAGTATTCCAATTCTTAAGGCTATTCTGAATATCTTTTCTATCTGTTTTTACTGAAACGTGTATATTATGTGGGTTTTTTTCATATGCCATATAGGCTGAATGTGTGTGAAGCACCATTTAGCTGAAATGTAGTTATCATATCTTTTAAGTAAAATTACACTGAAGAAGGAAATATTTCATATGTAAAATCCAGCTAACAGGAACATCCGTGCTCCTATCATCCTTCATATTCCACCAGAGGAAATACATGAGACGTGGGCGAATATGTGTCTGTTCAATGTTTCACCAACTCGGGTTGGTGAAAATCATAAACATAATGTATGCTCATTCTGGCCTGCTCAATATTTTTCTGAGCCTTTGTGAAGATGCCTGCTGTAAATTTTTCTGTCCCATGAGGCCATGAGCTGAATTAATTTTGTGTTTGGTGTATTCTCACAAGTTATAAGTTGGTAGACACCAGATGGTGCTAGGGAGACAAATGTCAAAAATCTGTACAAACTTAAGTCAAAGAGAAGCTAAAAATGTCTGAGGTGCAGTTGAGTATGTGTCTGCTATTGGATAGGCAGATCTTTCTTTTGCCATAACAATTAATATCCTAGCAAGGGTATTTTTTCAGGCTATTTCTCTCTCCTCAATGCAACTTGAATGATTCCATTTTCAATTTCCCATTATTCTTTAGCTAGGTAAGTAAAAACAAGGAGAAAAATAATAAATGTGTCACTGTGGTTCATTATTTGTTTCCATCACATCTTTGAATTTTAAACTCTACCTAGATGAGGTAGGATAAGCAAGTTGCTCTTCTGTAGGCTACGTGGCATGTATAATAACAAATACATGTAGAAGTTGTGAAAATTTTCTCAAAAGATTCCTATCAATGAATATATTACATTACTTTTATGACAGTGAAGGGTAATGAAAAGATTGATATATCTTTTGAGGAAAAAAAATTAAAGAAGCGAAATCACTGGATATCTAGCTTCTTAGAAGACTATTTTGAAAATGTCAAATCTGCAGCATTTATACTCTGGAGTTTTGAGCATCTTACATGAGTCAGAAGAAATTTCTCAGTAGCTTGCACCATAGTAGTTGTGCGTTATATGCAGTCCAATAGTATGATACCCTTATGTCAAGAAAAATATTTCATATCACTTCTTGTACAGACATAATCCCTCTGAAATAAACATAACTTGAAAAGTAACAGAGGCTGATTGGACAAGTTTGGGGATTTTTTTCTAATTGCTATGCCACATCCTCCAAGCTATTGGATTTCCTTTCTTTGTTACCACTGTGTGGTATATGCAGCCATTTGCACTGGGGGACTTTTTTGCCTGTAATATATGATTACATTTAGAACTGGCCTTGGTAGTTCTTGTAGACTCTTTGCAATTTGAGTTTTCTGATGCTGTAGTGAAATAAATATTTTTGGCTGAAACTAAGGGAACTGTGTGAGGAAAATTGACTCAATCATTTTTATTGGGTTTCTTGGTTTTTCCTTTGTGTGTGTGTATTCCCTAAAAACCTGTGCATTCAGAGGAAAACATTTTATGGAGAAAAGCTTTCATGAAGATGAAGTCAGCTTTCTTGTATCTCTCTGTTAGTTTTCTTGTTTGCTATCCAGGATCTTGTATGACTGGAAGAAAGTTATCAGGAAAATGTATGATGTAGATATTGTTTTCTGGTATAATGAAAGTTATATTTATTGTACCTATTACCTGCTTCCAGAACAGTAGTTTCTATATACCAAGAGAGTCCAGGTATTGTGACCTGTTTTGGGATCATCATATCACAGAGTGGATTAAGTAATACTGTACCATCTTCAACTTGGTTGCAGTCCATGAACTTTCTTTCTTTCTTTAACACTAGACATCTAAATTTAATTACTTTATTTGTGGAATGTCTGTCAGTGTTGGGAATGTCAGTAGGTAGCCATGCATTCTGGACATTGGGGAGCTGATATCTCAGCATATGGGCTTAATTTAAACAGACACTCAAGTAACTGTGTTTTACATTTACAAACATCCAGTACCTGAGAACAGTCTCCTGTATAGGGAATTCTTGTATAAGTGACAGGAAGCTGTATGTACAAGTCATCCTTGTTTTGCTCTATTAAAAAGTCAGCACTTTATAATGGAAACCACATGGTGCTATGGTTGTTTTTGTTATCTTATGCACAGAAAAGAGCTGCAATATGTGCTGACAAATGTGAACTCCTGCTAGTATATCTGACAAAAATGAGACCATATCTTAAAAAAAATTTAATCACATAGAATAAATGAATGACAATATTATAGGAAAATTCAACTTGGAAGGGACCTCAGAATGTCTGTGGTTCAAAACACAGACTTAGTTACAACACCAGTGAGTTGTGCAGGGCTTTTCTCAGCCTCCTATAACCACTTTCAGTACCTGATCTCCTGATCCAGGTTCTCCATTCTAAAGCTGCCTCCTTTCAAGTAATGTCTGTTGTCTTTCTTGTGCAAAAAAGCCTGACTCCATCTTAAAAACCTCCTTCTAGTTATTGCACCCCAAAACTCTGCTGTTGACTAACATATAAAAGATCCCAGTACAGAATCCCATTGTACTCAACTCTTTACTGGCCTCTAGTTAGAGGATGACCCACTAGCCACTACCTTACAACCCAAAAATTCAGCTGGCTTTATACTTTTATTTTGCTGTACAACTATCCTTGCCACAATGACTTAACCCAGATATTGGGAAGCAGCGTTGAAAGCTTTGCTAAAGTTGATGCAAGTTATGTCTTTGTTATTATACAAGGATTGCTTAAGGGAATTGCAAAAATTCTTTGCTGCACATTTAATCACAACTCTGGAAAGAGAAACTACTTCTAGACAAATATTTAGACTTTGACAATTCAGAGTTTGTTATTTAAAGTGGATACTGAAGATTAATGTTGAATATGGAAGACTTCTGAAGGAGGCAAACATTTGGGATAAATAACTGAAGGGAAAAGGTCTTGTTGTGTAAATAATAAATGCAATTTAAATACTTTTAGAATTTTTTAAATTCATGCTGGTGGGATTCATCTCTAAATTCACTTCTAAATTTGGAAGAATATCTGTAATTATCAACACACGAGGAATGTATTTGTGCTTCTATGAAGAGACAAAATATTAAATGGAAATTAGACTGCTTTTTTCTTGATCTTAAGTAGACATTTTTGTCAACTGAATAGATAGAAGTTCAGAACATTTCAGTTCAGTTTACTGCCTAGGTGTCCAACGAATATGAAGCTTAGACATCTAATACACATCAGTAGTAATGTAAGAAGAATAAACTAAAATGCATATTGAAATAAGTGCTAAAAACATTTCCCTAGGATCAAACTAAATCTTTTAAGAATAATATTTTAGTTATGGAGGATGTAAAATATTTTTATACTGACACTCTTGTCAAGGTACTGAAAACCTTTATGTGTGCATTGCCAAACAAATAATGGACACTTTATTATCTCTTCCTTTTATTTCCTGTTGTTTGCTTCCTCATTTAGTTGAATAACTTTTTGACCTTTCCATTGGATTAAAAACTGCAATGCACAACACACCAATATGAGGGTGGATGATGCTTGTGGAGATGTTTCAGCATTGATGAAATGCTAAAAAATATTGATTTGTTGTATTTTAAAATTATTTGGAAATTTTATTTACCAAAAAGATTTTATTAGGACCAAATAATTTTTACTGTTAATTACACAATAATTAAAGATCCATATAACTGCTGGGCATGATTTGTAAGCTTATGATTCCAGTAAAAAATGGTGGTTCCCAAAGCCACATTAGAAAGATGAAGGATTGCATGAATCAAAGATTCATAAACCTAGTTATGGAGTGTCATCAGAAAATTAAGGACAGAATAAAAGATTATCTGTGATGATTCAGAAGAAAAAGCAATGAAAGGAAGGGCAAACAGGACTATATCAAATTCATCATTGGTAGTTATGTGATGTGGGCTTATCTCTGCATCTGCTTACTATAGAGTAAGCACTACAGTTCTGCCTACCAAAATTAAAGAACAAAGGCTCATAATATTGGTGAAAAAGTACTTCAGTTTTGGTATGCACTTACCAAAGGGTTATTCTCAGTTATGTGCATTTTTTTTGATTGGTTTGCTTTGCTTTGCTTTTTTGTTTTTTATTTAAGCCCTGGAGTACTCTTGAGTTAGTTGGAATCTAATGCTAATTACTTCAGTGAAAATGAGATCATAACATGGAAATGATAATAAAAATGTATAGAATATATGTAGGGGCTTTTTTCTGAGCATTTTTTTAAATCACATGATTATGAACAAATAATTGTTATTTTGCCCACAGCTGGATTCAGATTTTAAAATTTTTTCTGGGTATTTGTATAAAATATTCATATATTTATAAAGCCATAGTATTTTAAATATATATTAAAAAAATCTTTCTTTATTTACGCTCACTGATTTTCTGAATCACAACAGTACCCGAAAACCTGCAAATGTCCTAAAATAATTTTAATAGTTTTCCAAAGTTTATTTACTATTTTAGATCTGTATCATAAAGATGAGAGATTCTCTTTAAAAAAGCTTTTCTCATGGTTGTACTAAACATTTGGAAAGTTTACACATGGCTTTATTTGACTACTTCTGATAGCTTATATTAAATTGAAAAAAAGAAACCAAAATCCATGAAATTCCTGAAAAACCCATCATGAAGTTCTGACATAAGTAGAGTTAATTGATTAACATTTATTATAAATATTTAATGTTGCTGCTTATGCTATGTTTACAGGGATTTGATCTGTAATCTTACCTTGTGTATTTATGTTATGGTTTGTCCCTCATATGATTTTCTTATTGTATTAAATGTCACATTCCTTTACTGAGCTCTACTGTCTTTGTAAAACAAAAGTTCAAAGCTGCTTGCTTAAGGTGAATACTGAATCATTCTTGTGGAGAGAAATTGTGGTATATTTAATAGCAATCATTTTTTTCTTATTTCTAAAGGGCTATACAAAGATAACATAATTTGCCTTGCAAAAATAAGATATGAATAAAACCTGATGATGATTGTAATTTAGGAAGTGAACTAAGAAATTTTAAAGTACAAATTTGACAGAGGAGAACTGAAGTCATGAAAATATGTAATGCTATTAACAAGAAATGTCATGTAAAATGTATTTTGCTTAAAAGGTGTTCTGCAACTGTGGTTTGTTGACTATGCACATATTAATTTATCCAAACCTCATTATTCTTTTAAGGTAGTCACACTTCCCACACAAACTTCCCATCTATGTTTCACTGGTTTTCTTTCTTCCTTAATTCCAGTCAGGAGAATTTCTTATTTATCTGAGCATGTGATAGTTGTTAATCACAGGGCGGGTTATCAGCATGTGTAAGTTTCCTAGATCTTTCAACTTTTTTTACCAAGGACTCTATCTTTTCTTAGTTGTATACATTTACTGACAAATCTCTTCACTGCCCTTGACTTTCACAGAACTTGTACACTGAAGTTTTAATAGCTGCTTTGCATCTATTTTCAAAAGCCTTTAAAACACCACAGTCTACTGATAGAAGTTGTCAGATTTGTTTCAGTGGCATTTGGGCCTAACTGGGCAAAGAGATGGAAAAATCTATAATTAACATTATACCTGAGTGTGTGCTGCATAGTTTTGTAATAATGTCTACTTTATCTTCTTCCCTTTTCAAGAGAGAGAAGAGGGTGAAATATCATCTCTATTACCCAAAGACAGGATTAATCAATTAGTCATACACAAGTATCTGTGAACAGATGGGATGCATCTGAGACTGTTGATGGAGCTGGCTGATATCATTGCAAGGCTGTTGTCTAACCTCTTCAAAAGGTCATGAATTTTAGAGGAGGTTCCCAATGACAGGAAAAACAAAACAAAACAAAAAGTCAGAATTATAGTGAAAAATGGCAAGAGGAAGATCCAGGGGACTATGAGCTGGTCTGCCTCACCTCAGTGACTGTATAGGTGATAGAGTAAATCCTCTTAGAAATCATTTTCAGAAGCATGAAGGACAAAAAGGTATTTGGGAGCAACCAACATAGATTTAGTGTGCACAAACCATGCCAGACCAACTTTCTATGATGAGATGAGAGATGAGATGAGTAGTGGTGCAATGGACAAAAGGAAAGTCAGTGGGTGGTGTATGCCTTTATTTTAACAAGGCCTTTTGCACAGTATTATAAAGTCTCATTATCATGAAACTGGTGACATACATGCTGGATAAATGGATAATGAGTTAGATGGAAAATGGATTGGACTTCTAAGCCAGAAGAGCTGTGATAAGTGGTGCAAAGTTTATCTGGTGGTCAAGTAGCAAGTGCCATACTTCAGGGATTGGTACTGGGACTGTTCAATGTCTGTCTGCATTAATGGGCTGCCTTGGTGGGACACAGTATATTCTCAGCACATTTGTTCATGGTACCAAATTGGGAGAAGTGGTTGATACACTGGAGGACTGCTGTACAAAAGGGACTGGTCAGGCTGGAGAAATGCATTAACAGGAATCTCATAAAGTTCAACAGAAGCAAATGCAAAGTCCTGTGCCAGGGGAGGAATAATCTCATGCAACAGTAGAGGCTGGCACCAGCTGGCTGAAGACGAGCTTTGAAAAGCTTGTGGATATAAGTTGAACGTGATTCAATAACAAGGTCAACTGCATTCTATTACTAAGAATGCTGTCAGCAGCAAGGGCATCATCCTTCCACCCTCGTTTGGCATTTCTGAGAGTGCATTTGAAGTGCTATGTCTGGCTTGGCTCCCTGTTTCCAGAAAGACATTAGGATACTCAAGTGAGTAGAGTAGGGGGTGAGCAAGATGGCCAAGGATCTGTAACACATGATGGATGAGGACAGGCTGAGGAAATGAGGTTTGTTTTGCTTTGACAAGAGAAGTCTCAAGAGAATCCTTGCTCCTTTCTGCAGCTAACTGAATGGATGGAGCCAGACTCTTGCCAGAAGTGGGATGTGAGGCAACGGGCACAAGCTGGAACATAGGAAGCAACAACTAGATATAGGGAAAAACTGGTTCTGTCATTAGGTTTTCAAGTCTTGAAACTGGTTGCCCTTAGAGTTTGTGGCATGTCCATCCTCATAGGTGTCTGAGACTTGACTGAACACAGCTGTGTTTAACCCACTGTAGTTAGAACTTCTTTAAGAACAGGGTCATATGTCCCAACCTAAAGTATTCCATGATTCTATTAAATTTTGAACATGGCTCTGGTTACTAACACTTTTTATTATAGGAATTCTTTAAACAAAAATCTTTAACACAACAGGTAATTTAGGCTGGAAACTGGGGCTGTCAAGGTAATTGAGATATCATACACCAAAGGACGCACCATCTTGCCAAATTTGTAGAGCTATAAAGACTGAGCAGACTGTAACATGCACTAGTGGATAGTGGGAAACTATGATTTATACCGACCACATTCAAGCTGAGGTGAACACTTCTTCCAAAATAGTTCAATTAGTTTAATTTCTTTGCCCCTATCTAACATTCACTTCTTTGCCTTTGAAAGTACTTCAGCCTTTGGCTTTAGCTGGAGTCACAATGCTCCTCAGTAATTTATCCAGAGTTCTACATGCCAGTTCAAAGTCACACACCTTTGAATATGCTGAAAGCATTATCATAGTTCTGTATGCATCCTCATTCCATCTTACCTGTCTACACATTCTCTCAGCCATAGAAAAAAGTAGGGATACTATTTATAGACAGCAAAGAATTACCAGTTGTAGAGTATTGAAAGGAGAAACACATCTTTCCATTTCCTTAATCTATACCATGTCATATTTTACTGTCTGTAGAAAAGGAGATGAGGTTGTCTAGTTCTGCACATCCTGACTCCAAACACCACATTTACCATGCACACCTCATGTGGTGAATTATAATTTAACCACACCAATTACCATATACCTGGCATCCACTGTCAGCTCTTCCTCATGTCCAGTTGATGCTTCCCCATAAAGCTTCTGTTCTAGTAGAAGATGGGGAAACAACAATTATTTATTTTTTCTCTCTTAACAAGAAAAACCTGTTCACCCAGCTGCTCACTGTGTTCCAGTGAGATCAGGCTCTTGCCACATCACTTTACAAGAAACAAGTTTTCTGTAGATCCTGAAATACTGACTACATATCGATAAACTCAGTTATTCCTTCCATCAACATGATATAAGTGTCACACTTCACAGATTGTAAGTAAAAGAGACAAGCAATGGACACTGACCAACCAGAACCAACCCCTTCACCAGGATGAGTGATGTAGACATTAAGCATAATCTAAAGTTATAGCTAGGTCTGCTTTGAGGAGGTAGCTGGACAAGGCTTTTCAGAATTCTCTTTCTTTTCTATAAACTGATCATTCTTCACTTGTATTGAACTACCCCTCATTGCAGTGCCTTGAGTGTTCTCCAGCACTACCTGTCTCCAATGCCAGTGGTTTGTTGCTCTGCCTCCTGGAACTGCCAGTGTGAACGGATGGTGAGCTTCTGCTTTAGCTTTAAAGATTCCTTGGGAACTTACTCTTCAACCAGCTTTTTCTCCAAGAATTTCTCATACTTCTATACAAAGAGATGTTCCTCCTATTCATTAGCTGCAGACTATGCCTCAGGCTCAGCCATGTGCTTTGAGGGGTAGAGTATGCCATAAAGATTGTCCTGGAAATCTGTAAGACATACTGGCTGTGCATGAAACATCACCTGATGTTTAAGATGTCAAAACCAAATTTTACTGCAAAATGAATCTAGCAGTCCATGCTGCTCCAAGACTGCTCTAAAGAAGCAGCCAAAACATATGAGAAGCCAATAGATATTATCTCTTATAAAGAGTAGAGGAAAGATAAGAAAGACAATGGTTGGAATTTACAGTATCTTCAGACACTTGAAATTTGATTGGTCATGGTGCATTTAGGGTTTCTTCTTGAGACCCAGCTTGAGGAGACAGTAATGTGTGTGGAAAGGAGTGTAGACTGCCTGAGTTACCATAACCTTTCTTTACAACATTCCTTTACTCATGAGGTAGGTCACTCCAGACTGGGACTACATAGCATTATGGACATTGAAATTGCACTGTCTAAAATATACCAGGTTACTGCAGAGAATGTCTGACCATAAAATACGAGTACTTCCCCCTGCTTTGCCATTGCCTCTCTGCATTACCTTAAAAAAATCTGTTTATTTCTCATCTGGAAAATGGGCAATAATAAAACTGATGTACCTTACTGTACGCAACTGTACTGCACTGATGGCAACTGTTAAGATTAAGTAGCTAATGCTGTGGAGCTCCTTGTTTCAGAGGTTTCCTATGATCCAAAATAGAGGCATATAGAAACAAAGGAAGAAATTGCATGTTTAAACCAGACAGTTTCCTTGTTCAGAGAAACAGAAAGGATAGACACAGGTTTTCTGAGATTTCAGTTTCCTTTTCTTTTGCCAGTTACATCTACGTTTGGAAGACTAATGCTCTAATAATACTTGCTACTCATTTGGAAATTCAGATGAGACATTTGGGTTTTCTAAGTAGTTTTGCATTAGACTTAAGCTATCTCATAAATAAGTGATGACTTAAAAAAATCTGTCTACATTTCATCTTATTATAGAAAGAAGGTCTATTACGGAAAGAAAAACCCCAGGGTGTTACTGTATTGGTCCTTCAATATATATGTGATATTATCATGTGCTTTAACCACACCAGCCTTTAACAAATCAATTGATTGTACTGTGCTTTGGCCTCAGAAACAACTACATTGTATATATTTTACTAATGTTCAAGTTTGAATGTCTGTGTATATAAGAATATATACACATATGTAAGTATTTGATTATATATATAGATGTATGTGTATACCTCGTATGTACGTATATACATATGTACATGTACAACATAGCTATAAATGCATATGTATAAAAATTTTATCTCCTATATTCTTACATTTCTAAAATAAAATGTGTTTTCTGAACAACTTTATACGAGCCTGTCTGAGACCCTATATTCTTCATCAGTGGCAGAGCATACTGCCTTGGCTTTGCACCTCCATCAGCCAGGTTGCATCTACCTCCACTCTGACTGAGTTACCAGTGTAGGCATATTGATAGTCCTAATTTCCTACCTGGAAAACGAAAGGCTAGTTGAGCAGATAAACACATCAAAGACTATGAGGCATGTACTGAAGTGCCTAGCAAGACTAGGTATTTGTGTAACTAAACCCAAGGGAATCACAAAGCTATGATGATTTTATCCTGTTTTCTAAAAATTTCCAACCATAATTAAACATCTTGGAGAGTCTGATTCAGCAAAGCAATTAAGCATGAACTTAACTTGAAGTCAATATACTTAACCACTTGCCTATAACTAATTATGTGCTTAAATGATTTGCTGAATTTGTAATTTAATATAAATGCATATGAAGTGTGGGGTTTTGGCTTTTTCTTTTCAAAATACAACTTAAAGAAGAGATTGTTTGACTTCTTCATTTCTAATTGGTTTCTTCACATTAAGATTTTGCAACTGAAATCTAGCAACAAAATAACAATTTTTCTTCTCCTTTAAAAGTCAGATGATTTCTATCAATATTTTTCACATCCTTTCCTGAAACATTGTCTTATATATCTCATATATAGTTTACTTTGTATTTTCTTAAGTGAAAAACTTTCTTGTAGTATTTTTCCTTTTCTAGATAACTCTTCTCTTGTTATTCCCTTGTAAATTCTCTCTTAATTATTCTGAAAAAAATAATACTAATCAATGTAATATGTTCATTTTAGTGTTTTCCTGTTATTTATTTAAGAGCCACTCATTATTCAGAAGAAAAATCCCCAATATGGTTCCTAAAAAAGTTTGTTGTGAGATTAAATGAATGGTAAAGTTATGAAAATTGCAAAGTTTGCATTTTTTTTCCAGCTGTACAAAAGTAAATATTTAGAAAAAAAGTCAACGGAAAAAAAAAATCTATGAGGAATAGTATGGCTTTTCAGACTAACTGAATCCAGAAGTAGTACAGTGGGAAATTTATGGAAGTTACATTATTAAAATCAACCAATATTTTGGGAAGTTAAGTGTTCGTAGTCAAGTGTGTTCCTCAAATGTGTGTGGTTTTTAATCACACTAAAATCATCCTAAAACACTGATAAATTTACCTCTTGCTTTAGAACTTTTTACAGGTCCTGCTTTATGATTTTTCCTTTTTTTCCCCCCTCTCACTATTTACTGCAATCAAGTGCTTTTCCTGTAATTGCTCCCATAATTTTTCCCGGAGTTGAGTCTGCAAGATGTGGCAGTAATCATTTAATCAGTAACAACACATTTTTTTTATTTCTACTACATGATTAAATTAGTATAGTTTACATGTCTTACATTTAGAGAAATCACTGACTCATCAAACCAAAATAAATATTGTCGTTTAATTAAATCTCTTCTGATTTTATAGAATATAAAAAATTCTCAAAATAAGGTCAGGATTTTCCATGTTAATTATAAATAAGCAATTGTTTCTAACAATTAAATTATAGTTAAATTTAACTCACAGGGAAAAAAAATGAAGTTAGACAAAATATCATTAACACTATTTACAGTGATAACTTAATTTGCCTGGTTCTGGAACAATTAAGTTTGCTCTCATTGTCTTATGACACAGCTCAGATCTCTTAGCAAAAGCTTACCAAGACCTAAAAATAGTCCAAGATCTTTTTCAAACATCAACATGAGATGTTTTAAAAATTGTGGAAACAATAAATAATGAATGAAAATTTTCTGAAAAACGAAAATCTATACACTTAATTTGCAAATGAATTTTATTATTTGTCACATTTCTTCTATATGTATTTGTTCACTGTTTGGTGACTATTTGTCTCTTGCTATCATTGATTCAGTTTCTTCCAAGAGTGTTAAAAAACCCAAAAAACAATAGTCTTGAAGATAATGTTCCATCCAGTTAATTTTTAATCTAAGGAAGGATTTTAAATTAGGAAGTTTTCAACTATAGGCTACTTGAACTTCCCTGAAAAACTTCCGTCTAAGTGAAAAAACCCATCAAATTTCCCATACTTGGGATGACTGGTTTGTTTGTTTGTTTGTCTGTTTGTTTGTTTGTTTTTACCACAACTTGTGGTCCTTCAAATAGGACCTGTTTGAACCATTTTCAAGCAAAACAGAAATTCAAACAGCTAGATCAAAAATTCTGTATGGCTTCTGGTATACATTGGAGCTCTATCCAGTAAGGACTCCACGCTGACAGAGTTCTAAGGAATAGTTAAATGTATTGTGCCTTCATGCCTTGGCAAACACAAGTTGAATAAGCAAGTGGAGCGATTTCCTAAGTAAAAGACCAACCATAATTTCTTGGACATAATGAAACAGCCTTTTCAGTTAGGCCAACTGTAATTGTTCTAAAATTTTTTCTTTACTTTCATCTTTTAAACATTTTTACTATATAAACCATATATACCTATGAATATGATTATATAGTCACATATCAGCTTATCTCTTGTGTTGACTTGATCTTGGCAAGCAGCCAGCTGCCCACCCAGCTGCTCAGCCACTCCTCCTCAACAAGGCACGGTGAGAAAATAAAATGAAGAAAAATCTAATGGGGAAAGAGAAAGGCAGGGAAATCAGTTATCAACATCACAGGTGAAACAGATTTGACTTGAAGAAAATGAACTAATTTGTTGTTAATTAAAGCAGATTTGGACAGTGAGTAACAAAAGAAAAAGATGAAAATTAAAAGTTCCCCTGTCCCTTTTTCCAACCCTTCACCCCAGCACCTCTTCCTCCTCATCATCTGCCCCTGTCCACATACCCAGAGCATCACAGGATGTGGGGTAGTAGATATTACAACTAGTCCATTAAAGGTATTTCCTCCAGCTTTTCCCCCTCACCCTAGGCTGCAGCCCTGCATGAACCACTCACTCCAGTGTGAGTCTTCTCCACCAGGTTGCAGTCCTTCAGGAAAAAATCTGCTGTACTGCAGGTTGTCCACAGGCTGCAGTCTGGTTATCCACTGTGGTGTGATCCTCTCCACAAACTGCAGGGTTCTGCACTGTCATCTTGTAAATGAAGGTAAATCTCTGCTCCAGCTCCTGGAGCACATCTCTTTTGCCCTCATCCTTCTCTGACCTGGGTGATCATGCTGTTTTTTCTCAGTGTCAGGGGTGTTCGTTTGTCTGTCTCTTTGTTTGTTTTTCCTCCTCTTTTGATTGTCCAGTATATTTCCCTTTCTAAAATGTTTTCTCAGAGGCACCGCCAGCCTTTCTGATGGGCTCAACTGTGCCCTGGGGGGGACTGTCTGGAATCAGCTGTATCCCACCTGGGACAGCCTTGGCCTTGCCTCACAGAGGCCTCCCTGCCAAGACTCTGCCATGGAAACCCAATACACTTCAAAGGTTCTAGAAGCTGAACTGCCAAAACTCTTCAAAGATTTTCGGATTTTCATGTTAATTTTGATACAGCTGAAAATTCTATGCATTGCTTTTACCACCTTCTATGAAAAACTTTCAAGACACAAAATTTTATTTTTCTTGATCACAATGAAGAGTTGCTATTTAGTTACTACTAACATTGTCTGTGATTACTGTCATCAAGACATAGTTCTTGCCTTGTTTGAATAATTTCATGTGAACTATTTAAATTGCCCTTTAAAAAATCCCCCACAGCCAGGTTTGGTTTGGTTTTGTTTTTTGGTGTTTTTTTTTGTGTTTTTGTTTTTGTTTTGTTTTGTTTTTTTAATAATGCCATAATTTGTTAATAAATCTAAATGTCAGAAGTTCTGAGCAATCATTACATTGTTTAGTTGGAGTGATAAGTACCAAACTCCAAGTGACCAGGGTCACTTGGTTTGTTCAGTCCTTGGTTTTTTCAGCCTGGAGAAGAGTGAGGGGAGACCTCACTGTGGTCTTCAACATACTCACAAGGAGGAGAGGAACCAGTACTGATCTCTTCACTTTCATGAAGAGTGAAAGGATTCAAAGAAATGGCATGAAGCTGAGTCAGGGGAGGTTTAGTCTGGATTTCAGAAGGTTTTTTGTACAGAGGGTTTTTGGGTGTGGAACAGGCTCCCAAGGGAAGTGGTCACAGCACCAAACCTGACAGAGTTCATGAAGTGTTTGGACAATGCTGTCATGCACATGGTGTGACTCTTGGGTTGTCCTGTGCAGGGGCAGGAGTTGTACTTGATAATCCTGATAGATACCTTCCAATTCAGCATAATCTGTGATCTGTTGAATCTTTAACCATTTCACCAGAATATTTACATTTAAACCACCAGTTTTATAACTTTCCTTGTTTGGAAATATGAATGGATTTGGTTTACTGTACCAGAAGTCCTACTCAAGAACTTTTTCATTGGCCTTCAGTACTTTGAAATAGCTTTGTTAGGATTTTTCCTATTCCTAGCTCAGTGAGTTGCATATTGCTTCTAGTCATATATCAGTACCCGACTGTTTAACTTGCATACACTCAACTGGTAGGCCCAATAATCTGCATGTGTAAAGTCCTAAGAGTTCCTTCTTCCTCCTCCTTGAGCAGTGGCAGCCTCAGAAAAAGTATTTATGAGGAAGATAGGTAGCATCCCCAATATTCTTGATTTTATGTTAAACAGTACCTTATGATATGTGTATATGTGAAATGTCAATTTATGGCATGCACTATAGCGAGCAGAAGAGTGAACAAACAATATGTATTTCAATTCTTATTTGGTAATAAATAATGATAAAGATGATATAGGATTCACTTTCTGAGACTAATTTCTAGCTATACTCATGCTCATAATATTAGACCTGGATCTGTAAGGACTGAGACATTGCTCTATATGCTGCACCAACACAATGTGTATTTCTGTTTGCCAACTGAAAAATTTGGCAGACCTGTCAAGCACTCAAACCCGTGATCTGACAATATTAAATTTATTTCCATTATCTTAGTTCATCCTGGGTGTAATTTTACATGGCAAGAGCTTTCCCATAATATTATATGACATAATATGAGGTATGGTGCCAGCAAACATTCATCAGTATTTCTGTTCCTCTGTAAATACTTATACCCATGGTGAATCAAATTCATTGTGTTAACAACTGTAGAATTGCCGGTGTGTCCATTAATTCATAGTTGGTGTTATATACAGGGTTCCATTTAAGAAAAAAGTTTAAACTCCAGCAAAAAGTTGTGTTTAAGTGAGTAAGAAAAACATCTTGCATAGGTCAAAATCCTGTCTGAATTTTCAATCTTCTTTTGCTGGTGAGACATGTCTGAAATGCTGAGCATAATCTTGATTTATGTTTACAAGAGATTTGAAATTCAGAATAAATTTACTGACAAATTTCACAGATCTGTAGGGAGTTGGAGATCCTTTGTTAAGGGAGGAGGAGAGGTGATATTGTCTGTTGAAATCTGTAGTGGGAGGAAAGAATGATTTGAAAATGAGATAAAATTATGGTCATTTTAGCTAAGGGTGTAAAAAAATCTAATAGATATCAACTATACCCTAATAAGTTTATACTGACTAACACTAGTGTGTTCCAGGCATAGCAAAGAAATATCTTTATCAATTCTTCTGCCTGCAGCCTTTCCAAAGGCTTTATCTTTTTCTCATTAATCTCTTCAAAGCTGCCTTCAGATTTTTGTCTACATAGCTTTTATAGATTCTGACTGTTATTTTATTTTTTCCTGTTTCACCATGGTTTGCCTCATCTCTGTGTTGTCTTTTTTAATGGAATGGCTATGCACTGCTTAGCATTGCCTAAGATTCGTGTGAAAATTGTATACACAAGCAGTGATATTCTGTTGAAAGTTGTATTATTATAGTCTAGTGTAAAAAGTTTCTTATGTATGCATGAAAATGTATATAAACTGCATGGCTGCCTCTGGGTTTACCTATGAATATATGCAAACTCCTTTATCTTCTATCAAATTTTAATACAGCCCAATTTTTTGCTTGTACTTTTCATCTCCATAAAGTAATAATAATTCCCATCATCACACAACATCAAGACTGCTTTTTAACTGTCCATGTTTTTGGCAAACACAGCGTATCTCTTAGATTTAAATAGGGTGTATACAAGGCTAATTTCCTAAATCAAATTACATGATCATGCTGTATTTGTTTCTTGTCAAATAATTAAAAATTTTAGTATGTCTGTGAAATTATATATTTGTTTATATCAAGATTATTCTGATAAAAAGGATATGAAAGAGGAAGGGGGATTTTTTGTTGTTTTTCTCAGATAGGGAAACTATAGCAAAAGTATTGGTTTTGTTTGCTTTCAAACTGTATTACAGTGGGAGCCTGTACTGGGTTCCAGGTCACACTGGTCATCTTATGGGTGCTTCCAGCTTGAGGTAGAGTTGTTATTTAAGAGAGGTGTGGGAAAGAAAAAATGCTAGGTAGATTAAGAAGCTAAGAGTCTCATTTGAAAAAGTTTTTTATATTTTATCCCAGTTTAAACTAGTGATGTTAATTACAATCTTAAAGCTGTCAGGATTTGATATTTTATATTTTGCTTAAATTTATAATTGAAATAAAATTACTTCTGAGCTTTCTGATGATGAACTGCTATAAGATAAGTAAATCCTTATACACATATAATTAGATTATAAATTTTGGGCTTGGTATCTGTGCATTTGTACAGCAAATGCGATACAGCTGTATAATAGAATCATAATCCTGAATGAGGTACTATTGTAATATATATTTATATTGAAAGGCTGCTCTAAGTTTTCCTTTACTTGTATGAATACATACTATGATTTCCTAATACATGTCTACTACTTAAATACTAAAATTTCTCTGTACAATCTGACAATTTTCACAAGATTTTTACATTTATGGAAGGATCCTTATAATTGCTCAACATTTCAGTACAACTTGGTCTAAAGGTAATACCTCCCACTTTCACAACACGGAAATGATGGCCAAAAATAATTAAAGAACTGACTTCATTCTAGACTATGCAATCATTGACAGAAAAAGCAAAACTCCTTAATGTATTTAATTTTGGCATGTAATTGTCAACACAATAGAAAGAGAAACACATACAAACATATATAATTATGGATATGTATACACTAAAAGTTTTAAATATTTTTATATATATTTATATGTATACAACATTTTAATTGGCTTTTTGGAAGGAACATTTGATTTATAGAACATAAAATCACAGAATGGTTTGGGTTGGAAAGGACCTTAAGGATGATCTAGTTACATCTCTCCTGCCATGGTCAGGGACCCTTTCCACTAGATCAGGTCGATCAGAGACCCTTTCAGCCTGGCCTTGAACTCTTACAAGGATGGGGCATCCACAACTTCTCTGGGCAGCCTGTTCCAGTGCCTCACCACCATCAAAGGAAAGCATTTCTTCCTCACATGGAACCTAAAGCTACCCTCTTTCAGCTTAAGGCCATTCCTCCTTATCATATCACTCACTATAAGCCTGGCAAAAGTCCCTCTCCAGCTGTCCTGAAGGCACCTTTTTTACTGGAAGGCTGCTGAAAGGTTTCCCCAGAGCCTCCTCTTCTCTAGGTTGAACATCCCCAGCTCTCTCAGCCTGTCTCTTTAGGAGAGGCCCCAGCTCTCTAATCATCTTTGTGGCCCTTCTGTACACTTGTTCCAAAAGGTCCACATCCATCTTACTTCAGAGGACTCAGAACTGGACACAGTACGCCATGTGTGGTCTCATGACAGCAGAGGGGCAGAACCCCCTCCCTTGACCTTCTAGCCATGTTTCTTTTGATGCAGCCCATATGGCTGGCTTTCTGGGCTGCAAGTGCACATCGCTGTAATATACTCTGTTTTAAATCACCTATGAAATAAAAATAATCTACTTCTAAATTTTCAACTTCCACCTGCTTCCCTTCCGATATTTCCATCAAAGAGTTCTCAAGGATAGTCTAACAATATATTTAGTAATCCTGTAGTTCAGCTTTGAAAATATGAGTCAAGTTACTCTGCTGGAGATCTTCTTGTAGACATGTGCCTCAGAAGACAGGCATGTGGCTTACCTCTTTGTATGAGAGCAAAGGTGGTAAATTATGCTTTGAAATTCAATTGCTACTAACTGATTTTTTTTGTCCTAAATTATTTTAATATTTATGTTTTAAGATATTTGATAATTACTTCATCACTTTTGACTTTTTTTAGTAGAGTTGTTCATCATGTGCAATTGTCCTACATTTCAGGAAAAAACTGTCAAATTAGAAAATGAAAGCAACTTCTCCAGTATCTCATATGTGCTTGAGATCACTTCCAATCTTCTGTCTGCCTGAATGTCATTTTGGCTGTAACAAAAATGCACCTTTTTCAAATGCACCCACACTACTAAATCAGCCATGCTAATCATACTGCTGTGTTTACAGCTCTACTATTTTAAAGCCAATTCTGAACTTATTAACTGTTACTTTTTAGCTATTTTTATAGTACTGACTAGTACTGAGACAAGAGATCCACAGAATCTCTTGAAAAATAATGAAAGTCTGTTGCTTCCTTATTTAAAAAAAATCCAAATTCCCTTTTATGTTAATAACAATTTATATAGATATTAAAATACTTAATCAATATACTTATTATTATGTAATCATAAAAAGCTTGTTTTAACATGTTATACGTTATATGTATGACATGATCTATTTTTTTTTAATGGATTTTCATTTGTAATGCTTTTTTATTTGTTTTTGCTGGTTCTGGCTTACACATGTTTTTGCTTTGTATCAGTGTGAGGCTAACTAACATAGATTTAGCCTACTTATATTTCTTTCTTAAAATATTGGAAAACTTTTTCCTTTTTTTTTCCTAATCTTCTGGAAGCCTCCTCAGAGTTTAGAGATTGATTTGTGATAATGATTAATTGATAATTGAGATTAATTATTTGGAAGAATCCTCAAAAAAACCTCCAAAATTTCCTTAAATAAAAGCTGCCCAATCCTGATAATTACTAAAATTTAAATTCAACAACTGTTATCTAGCATAATTGTAACAGATGAAACAGAAAGAATTTTCTTGGCATGTAAAATTAGAGTTACATAATTTTGCTTCCAACAATAATAACATGTAGAAAGTGTAGGTCTCTTATATCTTATCCAGACTGTTCTCTTTCTTTATTATTTTTTATTAAAATGTTTCTTATGTGGCACTGTTAACATTTGTTTCATCCTAGTTCACTGGAATATTTTGTAGCATTGTCAAAAAGAGAGAGGTAATAATCAAAATTCTTTTTTCCTTTTGATGTGTTTTGGTTGTATGTGTAAAAGAGTTGCCAGCAGGGAGGCCACAGGGATTGTCCAATAATGGATTGGCTGATTCCAACCAGCCCCTACAGACCCACCACTGCACATCCCTAAGCCCATCAGCCAAGCTGGTAGAGCTTTTGTTAAAAGATATTTAAGAAAGGGCCGAACAATTGCACTGTTAGAGAGGTGAGGTGCAGTGACTGAGGAAGTGAGAAATTGTAGAAGGGATGCACCAAGATCAGTGTCCTGGGGTGACTTTATGATGCTTGCATCCCCAATTGTCTGTTCTGATATTAAGTTCTACACCTTTAAGACTGGTTTCAAGAGCGAAGAGGGGGAAAGAAGTAGCGTGTAGTTTGTTTGCAGACCCTCCATATTCCACTCCTGGACTGAGTTGTCTGCAGCACAGACAGCAGGACGGAGATCTCCTTTGCTTTTAATTTTTAGCTAGCTGAGGCAGAGAAGTTCCCTGGACTGTTTTTTTCCTTTTCTTGAAACTGTTTAAACCAGTTCTGGACTGAAAAACCCAGAAAAACACCCAGATCTCACACATGTGGCCTGCTGGGGCCTAGACCTTGGTGTTTTCCAGTGCCGGAGGGACGGATAAGAGACTGGGTGAGCTGAGCTGCACCCATGGCAAGGACTTTCTCAATTTGCCATCTCTCTTCAGAACAATGAGAGGCTTTATTGTTTCATGTTATTAATTTTTTATCCTTGTGAACATGTTGCTTGTTGAATCAACATTTTTTTCCATTTTTTTCCTTTTTTTTTCTCTGAAGAAATTTTTCCTGAACCACTTAGGGGGAGGGGCCACTTGAATTTGCTTTCTAGAGGGCCCCCATTTAGAGGTTTCCTCCCAAAATTTGCCATAAACCAGGACAGGGAGGTGGAAGAGGGAGAAGAGGAAGAGAAGGGAGAAAAAGGAGGGAGGCAGGCAGGCAGGCAGGCAGGCAGGAAGGAAGGAAGGAAGGAAGGAAGGAAGGAAGGAGGAAGGAACTGGAAATACTTTAGGTGCTAGTGAAGTTATCTACTGTAACTTGTGGAGGAACCCATGCTGAAGAAGATGTTTCCTGAAGGAACTTTGGCCCCTGGGCAGCCCACACTGCAGCAGATTTTATCCTGAAGGGCTACAGTCTGTGGATAGAACACACACCAGAGTGAGGCAAAAGTGTGAGGAGGAATGATCAGTAGGCAGAAGTCATTAGGTACTGACTGTAGCCTTCTAACTCCCATTCCTATTATATTGCTTGCTGGGGACATCTTGTAGTTAGCAATGAGGGAACAATTTGAGCCTGGAGGCAGAAAGGTGCTGTTCTCATGTTTGTCTTGTTTGTCATTATGGAAATATATTGTAATTATCTATTAATAATTAACCCTAAATTGAGTCTATTTTTTTCTGAGACAGTAGTTGGTAAATTATCTCTGCCTTTTTCTTCTAAATATTTCTAATTTATTTTCTTTTTCTAGTTTCTCCTGTGTCCTGTTGAGAGGGGGAGTGAGTGAGCAGCTGGGTAGGAGTTCAACTGTTTCTCAAGATAAGCCTACCACAGTTGTCATCTTGGGAAAATAGATCTATGTTATTTTTTTGGTTCCATATACTTTAGACATTCATATATACATATATACCATATATAAAAATTATTTAATAGTAAATAAATTTGGGTAAACTGTGTTGTGCATTTAAAATTTGAATTATGTGGAGTTTGTATTCTACTCTAAAACCTATGCACGCTGATTGCATAGATTTCAAGGACTTGATTGAAGTAATAGCAGCTTTTTGTTTTCTTATATCAGTAGAAAAATTAAATGTATAAAATTTAAAGGTTCAATTATTAAAACACAATTTTCAGAGAAAAGAAGACAACTCTAAAGTGCTTAAAGGTTGAGTTGTGAATACATTCTGAATAGTGTGAGATGTTAAAAATATGTAGACTCCTGCAAATAAAGTAGTGACTTTGAAGGGAAAAAAGTGCTATTTTTAATTCATCATATCATAAACCTTGACCTTTGTTGTGTCAACTGAGTACTGAATGTGTTTTCAAGTTGTCCTTTGTGAAGTTAGCACAGTCAATTTGCCAGGCAAGAGTATTTCAGACAAAACCGGCTGAAATTTGTTTACAGCTTATAAAAGAAATACCTTATATATTCAGAAGTTTTCAATACAGGCAAAAGGACGAGTAGTGGGTATTTTTTAATTATTGGTTTACATTTCCCTTACATTGGGAAATTACTATGAAAGTCATATCCTAAGTCATAGCATGACTCCTTGATGTTGCAGACGTGAATTAAAATACAGCTTAAAAACTAAGCAAAATCAATTTTTAGAGTACATGGATTATTTTTCCTGCCACTCCCACCCTTAATTAGAAATTTATTTAGGATTTTCATTAACATTAAGGAAAAGGTTTCTGTGACTCAATAACATTTTTAAGAAAATAGCGTCTTCAGATACTGAAGTCATCAGATAAGTTACATGCAACTCTACTCCTTTGTGTTAATTTAAAACACAGTAAGGAGTCTGTATTACTCTACCACATTAATAGCAAAAATAGAAACTGTAGTCACGAAGCTGAGTAAAAAATTAGCACCTTTTAACTACTCTTAAAGAATATTTTTCCTGCATTTTTCATTTTAAATGTGAGCTATAAAACTGTAACATTCTGAATAACTAGTAGACTGTATGCCAATAGCCTAATTTAAAGACATCAGAAATCACAATCAGGTAATAGATAAATAAATATGATGTTTATATTCCAAAGAAAACATAGATTACTATGTGTATGATATAAATTTCAAATATTTATTTTTCTTAATGAAGATAAAGTGTAGAATGGGAACTATATAAAAAATGTAAACAAAATAATGCAATTCCTATGCATTAAATGAAAATAAAATATAAATAAATAGGAATTTTAAAATAGGACTATATAGATTACAATGAACATAAGACTTAGAAATGAAAGTATGAATTTCATGGTTTAAAAAAATATTTAGATTTTGGGTGGGATGGAGCTATTTAGAACTGACATTGAAAATGATAAAAAACTTAGAATTTAACCTGGGAGCTTAACCTAACAGCTTGGGTGCAACTCCAGTTTTGCACTGGATGAAATAAAAGTTTTAATAAGAAAAAGACAAAGACATAGCAGAACCAGACAGTGCTGAGTAATTTAATAATATACAGCAAATGAATTACTTTTAAAATTGCTCCATAAGATTCTATGACTTGATAAAAATGTGGAACCTTGGTAGAAAAGCGAATCGTGAATTGGTGCACAGACACAGAATGCATCATGGCTGTAAAGGTTTCTGTTTAAAAGATGAGGAAGGATCTGGAAAATGCAAATGAAAAAGGAGGGGCAGAAAATAATGAGGAAGCCAATGACATTTGCAAGCTTGAGCAGTTGCAGGGGCCAAGTCTGTTCCTGCAGTCTGAAGGAATGAGCAGGAAAGTGTGTGTGTGTGTGTGTGCACGTGCACACAGGTATAAATATACGTTCTCTATGATTTAAGGAAGAATTCAGTATTTGAATTTTGCATTTTGATCTTACTATATGCTAATCCTAATGTAGATAACAAAGATTATCAATATCTAAGCAGATCTATAAGTTGACACCTGTGATTTATTATTGAGTAGGATTATTTGCAATGCTTATGGTTCTTTATAAGTTTTTAATAACTATTTTTTTAGTTCTCTCCATTCACACAAAACTATATATAGAGTTGAAGATACCTTGGAAGGAAAGTTTGTCAAAAAAATTGGTAAAAGCATAAGGAAAGTATTAGACGTAGTTTTCAGTAATTTAAATTTCTAATATTTGATTTTTAAATGATGAAACATCCAATAACCCAAATGACCCTACACAAACATATACATGGAATAAATTACTTCAAATGAAAGCAGAAAAATTATTTGTTCAGCTGCTCTAGTGGCTGGAAGGTTAGGAACAAAAGCTATTATTGTTCAGTGTATTTTTTCACAGGAAATAGACAGTGGCAAACATACAGTAGTTCAACACATGAGATCAGAGACACAGTTTTTATAGTAAACCAAAACCAGATGTTGGAGAGACTCAAGACCTTTACAGAAATTATTACTTATGTTTGCCTTAGAAAGCAAAGAAAGTTTACAGAGAGTCATGTACCTGATTAAGAAAAAGACAGGTTACAAATGCTATTCATTCAAGGAGAAATATTTGCTGTACAGATTGTTTTTTATATAGCAGTTAGTTATGTACATAGGATTTGAATTTTACTTTCATTTGGTTTTTGAATGAGTATGCTAACTTCTTCATACTACTAAACAACTTTAGAAATAAGAAAAAAGTTAAATATTTTTAAACTGAAGGCCAGAATCCAAGCAAGCCCTTGGAGTTTAAGTTCCATCATTAATGGATACAGATTTAGGCATTAAAGGATGTTTATCGGAGAAAAAATTTGAATGTATGGTACTATATAGATAGTATATAGACTTTCATGTAATAGTCTTTCTCTAGTTAAATATTAATGATGTGATATCACTGGATGCTCACTGGTTTAATAAGAATTTGGTGGAACGGTCAAAAATAAGGTCTCAGCGCTGCATTCCTGCAGGTCTCTTGCAAATAGGCACTTAAGTAGAAAAAAAGGCATGTTAGACACTAAGGTTTATCTGCCATAGGTCATAGGTCTACGGGAAATGAAACACTACTTCTAGTACCTCCCAAACTATTTGGATTTTTGTCTTTTTCAGACCATCTTATGCAGACATTGGGCTAACTTTTCCTAGCAAATGTTTTATTTCCTAGCAAGGATTTTATTTCTGTAGTCTTTTTTTCGCAAGATGGGGTTTAAATGGGTTTAAAAAATGGAGGTACTCATCTTAATTTTAGTCCTTTTTTGGTCATTTACCTCTAGAGCTTTAGGGTCTTAAAATTCTGAAGCTGGGTAATCCTGCTATTTTGGAGACATGTATGTAAGTAATATGCAATGAGTAATAGGAAGAGCTGCAAGAGCCTCTAATATCAGAGAAGTTGTTGGAGGATGTAGTAACTGTCAAAGAAAAGTTTGTATCACTTAAATTCATAATTTGAAATCTGTTAGACTTTTTCAAAGCTTCACGGACATTAAATAAATAAATTAAATGCATTGCAGGTAAAATGACAATAATCCTAATATAATACAAATAATTAAATGAAATTATATAAATCATAATTCATATGAATATACAAACAATATTTGTAAGAAATCAGAAAAAAATAGCCTGAACCTCAAGTTTCTTGAAGATTGCTAATTAGAACTTCATCCTATTATATATTGTTAAGTTCCAAGTGGAACTTCCTTGAGCAGAATTTGTGGGATTTGCTTTACTCAATAACCACTTGCAGGTGCAATCTGATGCAAACTCTAATAGAGAAAAGAAATGTCTTTATATCATCCCAACCAAGCATGTGGTTTGAGTTTAAATGAAAAATAAATATATAAATCTGTGTAAAATTCAGATCTTAACAAAAACAGGAAAACAAGGTCTGGATTCTACAAAATTGATCAAATGGAATGCTTTTAGTCTTCTATGGTTATGCTTAGACAATAAGTATTATTGGTAACATTTTACCCTGTTTGAGTAAATACAGTAAAAATTGAGTAAATTGTGTAAATATGCAAACGCTATGGGCTTTTTCATGATATTCAATGCTTAAACATTTGATACTAAAAAAAATCACTTTATATTCTAGTTGTTATTCAGGTTCTAAAAATTCTTTCTAAATTTCCATAGGAAAAATAATCTAGCATGAATTTTTATTCAGATAAAGTTCACTTATGGCGTTCTGCAGTTTGAGCTACACTTTTTACTTTCCATGATAAGGCAGTATACTATAATGTACCTTATCTTATTAGATAATATCAGCTTGTTTTTCTGAACTGGATTTTTGAAAGTTTTCTTGCAGTGAAGGTCTACTTAAACATAGAGGTTGAAACTGAGGACATAGATTTACGTTTGTCTGGGAATATACTTCTTGCATACAAAGATGTGTATGATAGCACCTATTGCAAAATGTTCTTGGATCTACACATTTTCTTCCTTCTTAAATTGTTCTACTGTAATGAACAAAATATATAATGTTAGAACTCATGGTATGAACTAATAATTTAATATTCCATTGAGAACTAATGGAAACATTGGACAGTTGTCTTTAAATGGTTTTGCAAGCTTTATGAACGATTCAGAACAGTCTGATACTGGAGGAAATGTTCTAAGCCAGATGACCCAAATACGTATCCAAACCTTTTGATCTTGGTATAGATACAAATGAGCAATTATAAGAAAAGAGACTTTTTTTTTTTTTTTTTTTTTCTGGCTGGCTTCTACTAGGAAGGTGTAAACATCATGAGTTAAGCTACAATGATAAAGAATGTTTCTAATTGGCATCCTTGCTGATCATTTCAAAGAGCCAAATGATCAAAGAAACTGGGCTACCCTCCCATACCTAGAGATGACTCTTCCAGCTTGTTTTCCAACACAGCTATACAGAATTGGCAAATGCTGCTTACTGTTACTTTTCATCTTTTAAGATATTAGGGAAATAAATACATAATGGCCAACATTAAAGCAAAGAAACTAAAAATTCTACCATCACTATTGTGGAGTGGAGCAATAATTAATAATATAACTAGTATGTTAAGTATGGAAAGTCTGCAAATGAGGTAATAAGGATGTGTTACATGAAGAATCCTTATAAGATATCCATAAATCTCTGGGGTGATTTTCAAGACACTTTGAAAACTAAATTTAACAGTGAAATTTGCAAGATACTGCAATGTGAAAGGAAGTGTAATCTTAACTAGTAAAATAAGGTATATTATCTGCATTAGAAGATAAAATGCCAGCAGGTGTAGTTCACAAGCTCATGGGTACTTTTGTCTGTTTAAGGATAAGCCAAGATTAAGGGTAGTATTGCAGAAGAAACTATTCTCTTGAAAATAGATTGATTTGGTATATATTACTTATTTTGCCTCTAGTAGCCAAAAGGATTGTGAGTGAGCATGAAGCAAACATTTTGGACATATCCTTGTTATCCTTACATTATATTGGTGATAAAAAGTATTATACTAACACATTTTTTAATGAGAAATCATATAGTATTTTGTATAATAATTTTCAAATTTTTGTAAGAATGGACAAAGCATTGCCCTTATGTGTAGAACAATGAAAGTTTGCATAGGAAAACAACCTATGTTTTGTGCACAATAGACACTGCACAAAACTCTCCAAGGCCGCTTTTGAATTTAACAGGTTTTAGATCAAGTCTGATAATGTTGTATGTCCTTAAAATCTTGCAGTAGTAGCAGTCTCCACAAAATATTTTCTTACATTACAGAAACATATTTTGCTGCATATGTTGGATAAATTTCTCTTCTATCATTTACATTTGTATTTTTAAAAAAATGTATTAAATTCTACTAGCTTTACAATGCTACACTTCTAGCTTTTTTAATAAATACCTATGTTGGGAAAGAACTGCACTTCAATAACCTATGTAAATATATTGCATATTATTAGACCTTAAAATTATATGTTTGACAGATAGCACACAGGTTCTCAAGGGTATTATTGTAATCTGTGAAACTTATTAACTGTGATTTCATAGCCAGCGACAAAAGACAATACTAAAAAAAAAATCTGTTCTTCAAGTCCAAGCATTTGTCCATAGATAATAAAAAGTCATAATTTCCATAGATGACTGAAAAAAAAAATATTATCTTTATCTGGTTCCATTCATCTGATCAAAAGATATAATAAACAAAAATTTCTATATTTCAAAAGTTTATAAATTTGGGATTTCACATAACAATCTTTTTAGACTTGACTAAAAGCCAGTTAAAATCCTGGAAGTGCAAAACATGACTATAAAAAAAAAGATAAAGAAGAAAACCTGCAGGCATTTTCAGTCAGAAACATAGTGGCTGGGGAAAATGTACAGCAATACCAGATGCTCTTGGTTTAGACTCCTGGAAGTTGTGGATCCAAGTAATTTTCCTAGACCATATATACATTAATACATGCTGCTTTTCCTGATAATGTGAGCATATTTTATGCTCTTGTAGAAACTTCTGCTGGTTTAGATTTTTCTCCCCTCCCTTCTCTCCCATTATAATGATTCTCTTAGAATCATTATAATAATTACTGCTTCTTCAATAGTGTGGGAATTCTATATGATTTTTCTTTCACTGACTGCAATACTTCAGCAGCTTCTTATACCTGTTAATTTTTAGTGACTCAGCAGCTGAGCTATAATGGGAAAGTTAAGCAAAGAGTCCATCCTGAACAGTTCATAGTCCTGTGTCTTCCTGAAATAAACCAATATTTGCCGCCAGAAGCTCTTTTATTTTTTAAACATTTTGAGAATTGAAATAAAGTTTTATTCAAAGATTTGAATAAGTTTCGCTGGAATTAAGTAACCATTCAGAATTACTCTCTCACAAATCAGAAGATGAGGTCTACCATTCTGTTCTCCACAAGAGTTTCTTGATTCGTAGCCAGGGATGAGAGATTGGAGAAGTTGGTTTGAGTTTCCTGAGTAAAAAGAAGGAATTAAATCTGTTTCTTGCAATGTAGAAGAATAATCTAAAAATTGGATAGTAATTTGTTTTAAATACAACAAAATGAACAAATTAATGAAAAAAACATGAATGCTGAACTGGCTTTTCATGAAACCCTAGTTTGTGGTGTTGTAGTCCATATACAAGAAAGTTAAAGCTCCATTATAATGAATTTGGGAGATTTTCTTAAAATGGGTGTCTCATGACATATTTTTTTATGACAGCATCAAGAACGCATTTTGGCATGGAAAAAATGGAAGGATTTATCATTTGAAAAATTGGTAAACAACAATTGATTAGCATGATTTTGCTTTCCCATCTGGTGAATCCAAAGTACTTCTGCAGCCAGCAACAGTGTGGTAGTTTTCATTACATTCCAAGAATAAGTAACACATGAAATAAAATTTAAATCTCCGACTTTTCAGTGAAGTCAGCTTCAGTTCTCCAAAACATTATTATTTTTTTTCCTTTAGACAATGTACTGTATTAATATTAATACCTCTATGAATGAGGAAATAATTAGCAAAAGAACAATGGTCAGGATATTTTTTCTCAATATTATCTATTCTATCCCAATGTATTCCCATCATCTTCAGGAAATACACTTAAATTTTTTGCTTCTTGCATCTTTCTTCTCATGTCACTCTTTTGCTGCCCAGCACTCTCAAGCTTTCTGCAGGGAAGTAGGGACAATTTATACTGAAGCTTGATAAATGAATTCTTTGCCTTCTTGTTTCTTGGTAAGTGGACCATTAAGCTGTATGCCCTTGACTTTCTCTGTTGGTAGGATGAAAAAATATAACAACAAAAGGATTTAACACGGAGTAAATTTTATTTTACTTCCTGCAACACTATATTTTATATATGATTTCCGTAATATGCTACATGATTGAAAATGTAGTAAAATGATTAAAATCTGATAAACTTCATGTTTCCACAAGTCTTTTTGAAGTTTGTTGTTTAAACATCTTAACTTAAGCTTTCATTCAAACTTGCATTATGTGAAGATTATAATACGAAGAAAAAAAAGAAACTCCTCTGAACCAGTTTTTATAATGTGCATCCTTAACTGACAATAAGTAATTGGAAAAGAATTGTTGTATTTGTAAGGTTTGACCTTGACATTGTTTGTGTAGGCCTCCAAAGCAATTATTGTAGAAACTGAGATGGAAAACAATGGCAAAAAGCAGACAGAAATGCTTGAATTAGTGCAAATCACAAACATAGCTGAATGGTATTAGATGACAGTTTGCTTTTAATGAAGGAAGACATGAAGTAATTAAATCTTGACATACAATTATGAAAAATATCAGGTAACAAGCCTGCTATGCAATATAAAATAAGAAAAGACATTTTCTGAAAACTTGCCTGATGCTCTGTCATCTGAGACTGTTCTTTATGAGTGCAGGGTGAAGGTCAAGGAGGTATCTCAACTCCATCAATCCTTTGGACAGTTACAAATGACCTTTCACTTTTCATAAGACATTCAATATTCTGAATGGGGGGGATACATTTTTCTGTGTTTAGAAAATAGCAAAATTGAAACCTTTTATAACGTACAAGGTGCATTTGTGTTTGCATCTCCTGAACAGCTCATTCATTTTTAAATGTTCATTGACACCAAAAATCTAATTTACATTAAGTAAATGATTTTAAAATGTTGTATCTGTTTCAACATGTATTTTAACTTTTCGGGGTTTTTTTTGCATTAATTTTTATGATTTTTAAATGTGTATTCTACTCTTTCTTCAAGAAATGTTTTATAGTCCTTATGACGTATGGCTTTTAATGGCTGCTGTTTTGATTTGATATTGATGCAAATCCAGATGCTACATCATATATTTGTTTCATATTTATTTTGCAAGGGTTAAATCTCAAAATCTGTTTTCATCTTGACTTCTCACGGTGTGTATGAAAATTGTATTGTTAGAATGTGTACCACCAGATGCATGTTTCCTTGTGACTTACAGGGTTCAGCTTTAATGCACAGGAGTTTCTGTATGTTAACAGAGCTTGTTCTTTGGTTACATAAACTTTGATTCCAGTAAGAAGTAAGAATTGAGGATTTTGTTGTTATTATTTTTGTACTGAGTAAAAAAAATTGTGTCAAGCTACTATTTCACCTATATTTTGGAAAGTTCTAAATATCTTTTGCCTTTTCCACATAAATTAATTTATTTCTCCCATTTTTTGCACATATCAAAGGAGCTTGAAATTCTAGACAAGAACTGTTGCTGGACGTGTCTGATACTCTGCATTATGAGCAGGTAATTATTTTGCTAACTTCAGTTGTACTTTAGTATATAAATATACAGAAAATAAAGGAGAAAAAAAATACACCCCCCCACCCCCAAAATGTGCAAACATTACAAAAGAATGGTATATCTTTGTTAAAGAAATAAATAATAAAAAAAAAACCCTTTGAAACAAAGCATGGTAACAGACTGAGACAAGTTTTGGAACAGAAATGTAAACATTCATAGGGAGAATGCAGGTGCATATCTTATAGTATCTTAGCTCACTTTCTGTATTTAATCAAAGATTTTAGAACATAGAATACAATTCTATCAGTTTAGAAGAATCTATTACTACTTTTAGTGCTGAAATATAGATTTGCTTTCAACTGAACATATTTATTTAAATCATACATAATATCTCGTTCATTTCCTTTAGAAATATTATTCAAGTTCTGCCATGGGCAACAATTTGAAATAAAGTGTAGGTAATTTTATTGGATTTGAAAAGCTATTCAGAACAGAATTATTAAAACAATTATCAGAATCTCAAATTGGTTAAATCAAAGTGACATTCATAATATCTCAGTAATTTGTTTTCAAAACTATGTCATGCTACTGTCTGCAAAATCTTGTGATTTAGTTTACCTGATTCTTACTGCTGATTTGTTACTTGCAATTTACACTGAGGTAGTTTATATACTTAGACTAGTGTAAATCACAAGTTAGCAGAGTTTGAGAAACACTTCTTTCTCTCTCACTCCCTTTCTTCATGGGTAAGTTGTGAAATGGACAAATAGGAAGAAACCTTTCAGGACATTTTAGGGAAGAACTCCAGGGCGAATATTGTCCAGTATGTGCTCTTCTATGTATAAAACACCATTAACATGAGCTTGCCTTTCAGGAATTTCACAAAATGAAATCAAACAGAATTATAGTCCCCATGAGCAGATGTTTGGAAACATTTCCTAAGGCTACTCAATTGCTTTGAGATATAATGGGCATATATACAGCAAAAATGTTGAAAATGGCTATTTAAATATTTCAGAAAACTTTCCTTAATTTTGATGAGGAACATTCAGTTTCAAAGCAGTTGCTGAACCAGCTTCCCCTTACAAAAAGTTAGCAGATTGCAATGGGGTCTCCCCTCAGTCTCGTCTTCTCCAGGATGAACAGACCAAGTGACCTCAGCCACTCCTCTTATGGCTTCCCCTCACGGCCCTTCACCATTCTTGTGTCCCTCCTTTGGTCACTTACTAACTGCATTATATCTTTCTCATATTTTGGCCCCCAAAATTGGACTTGCAGTGAGGCCACCCCCATGCAGAGCAGAGGGGACAATCCCCTCCCTTGCCCAGCTGGTGATGCTTTGCCTGATGCACCCCAAGACACGCTTGTCCTTCCTGGCTGCCACGGCACTGCTGATTCAGATTTAATTTGCCATCAACCAGGACCACGAGATTCTCTTTCCACAGCACTGCTCTCCAACATCTCATTCCCCAGTCTGTCCATATATCCAGGGTTGCCCCATCCCAGACACTTTCCCTTGTTGAACTTCATATGGTTGGTGATTGCTCAGCCTCTAATAAGTCCTTCTCCCCTACACAGCTTTTAAAAGACTATGCACGTGTCTTTCCTGGAATGCAAAAAATAATTTGAATTGCTTCTTTCTTAAAATGGTAAAAGTTTTTTTTTTTTTTAACACAGGGCTTCTGAAAGTTTTCCTGTTTAAAACTTCTGATCTAATTTCCTGATAAGTTGTATCACTCTAATGTGATACAAGCAAGTACCAAATGTGATGTATGATATAGTTAGTCTTTCTCTTGCATTAATGTATGTATAAACTGTATTTTAAAGCAATTTGGGAAAAATAAAGTTGACCCATGCAAGACATTCCTTCTCCTCTTAAGCTGCTATTAATTTGAGTTTGTGAATGTTAATTAGGCACTCCGTCCAAAATTGCACATTAATGATCCTGGTAAATTTAAATTGTTGTCACAGCCTCAGTAGATAACAACTGAGTTCCTGCTGATCTTTCCTTACATATAGGTTAACATGGTGGAAATATAGATACAGAACATGACTTGTTTTCCTGTTAAGACCTTTATCTTCTTGGTTTGAAACTAAAGCTTGAGCTGTGATATTGGGAAGGAAATGGCCAAAAGTGGAAAAAAAAACACAAGCTGACTAATATCCAGTGAAATAAAATTTATTTAAGCATATTTGTGGCTCAGAGTAAAGCTCAAAAACATACTTACCTGCAGAAACAATGACTTCTAGCCAAGCCATATACATTGAAATAATACACTATCTTCTTTAAAAAACCCCAAACCAGCAAAAACAAAAGAAATTAAACATAGAAAAAAAATGGCAACATCATTGTGGAGATTTTACATTAAGAAAAATAGAAACTCAGTTTGTGTTCCCAGAACAACCATTACTCAGTCACAGTGCAAATATATGAAAATACAGTGAAGTTAATACTGCACAGTATATGGCACAGAAATACAATATAATATGTACAGAAAGTGCAAAGCAGCAGAATTACAGTTGCTGTGGGAACCATACTTGGAATTTAATGACATTTGTTTGTGTCATATCTCAATCATAATGTTGCATTAACGTAGTCATTTGCATTTAATTCTATATTACACTCCCAGTTTAGAAGAACACATTTGCAGTTGCTCATGTCTCTGCTTCCAACAATGATTCAAAATTATATACTTTCTAAGATTATTTTGACAGAATTATATATAACTTCATGATAGAGCATCTCATTACCCTGGCAAGAGACCTTGAAGCAGGAAGTAGTCTGTGAAAGAGTTTGGTATTGGCAACTAAAAATTTTGTTTCTAAAGATGGTTTATGAACTACACTATTATAGTGTTAAATCTGTACTTTCATAGATGAATATTTTTGCTATGAGGTATGGAGCACTTAATTATTTCTCAGTGACCACAACTTCAGTGTAAGTGAAGAAAATAGCATGCATGATCCAGGTAATATTCTATTTGTGCTTTATTTACTTTGTTTTGAGAACATAGGGCATCAGGCTGGGAAGAAGACACAGTCATTCAGGATAGAGGTCCCTAAGCTTCTGTCATCTCTTCTACTACAAAAGCAGTGATGAGAAACAGGTGGAACAGCTACTTATCAGGATAAGGAGATCTGTTCATACAAGTAATGAAGTATGGCAGAGAACCAACATTTTGTTTGAAAACAGTCTAATGTCCAACAAGATCAAAAGAAAATTATATATACTAGTTATAAAAAAATCAATAATGACTGTAAAATTATTACAAATTTATTTGTATATGGTATTGCTATTTGAGTGGAGATGTCCCTTAGGTAATCTATGCTTAAACCAAGACTCTTTTCTTCTAGCAATTAAACAAGGAAAGCAGGTGCACTGTTCATACTTCTCTTATGAGGAACCATTGCTGACATGAGGATACTTATGGAAATAAAGGTAAAACAATGACCCCTGAAAGAAATGAAATAAATTCTAATCATCAGTTTCATCAGGAGAAGGACTTCAACTTGAAAATTCCACCTAAGTTTTAAACCAAGTTCCAGAATTTTTACTGAGTATACAGAAGACTGACGAGATCTCAACATATCCATTTATTTCAAAAGATTACAAGGATTAGAGCATTTTTCCAGGGTAAAAGGCAGAGAGAGTGAGACCAAAGGAAATATACATTACTCTTGAGCACAAAGACAAGGCAGTATCATGTAAATCTCCTAAATTCTTTTCAAAGTTGTGACAATATTGTTATGAAAACTCAACCAAAACTCAAACACAGTTATTGGGACATGTTGAGATAATTGCAACCCCTCCAAGAAGTTGCTGACTTAAAATTCAAGCCATATTCAAGGTAATTTCTTTGTGAAAAAAAAATCCTCTCTTCTACCACTTGCCTGCATATGGTTGCTGAAGAGATTTGGTATTTAATTTTAGGTTTCCCACTACCTGCCCTCCACATTTGTTTACCTTGGGTATTCTTTCACAACAGTTTATTTATGGTTATCTATTTTGAGAGTGTCAGGAACAACAAGATTTCCTACTTTAGAGAGGAATTAATTTATTTCCATGTCACGTCTTCTTTTCTTTGAAGGGTTTAGATTTTTTGTTTATTTAATAAGAAACCTTATACAGTTTCTTCCTGTCCTTTTACTACAATTCAAGTTACTATCACATTTTTGCTCTTGTTGAGTTGTTGGGTTTACTTTACTCAGTTGGAATACTTATCTCTAAGAAATAGATATTTCTTTTATCAGTGCAACTAATCAAATCAGCATGTGATTGTAAAATCTGTACGAGCAGTAGCAAAGGGTTCTCATTAACCAATCTTTTTAAGTGGTTATGAGTAGTTGTAAATTGTTTGTCAATAGGCAGCTGGTGAAATGCTTAGTGATGACAAAAGTATTCATGCAGCAAGCAAGAAGTGCTTGCTCTGAAGTATTTCAAGGTCAAGAATTTTTGATTCAAAACCTGGAAGACAGAGTTGTATAAAGCTATATAGTAGATGTGAAATGTCCAGCGGTGCTGTAGGAAATACAGTACGAGGAAGGTAAGTTCCACACAAACTTATCCAGAATTAGTTTCAGACTTGCAAAACATCTTACTGCTAGCAGGTTTCTCTTGAATTAATATAACCATAAGAAAAAAAAGAGGCCTTAGAGCCATTAGTTTTCTTCAAGTACTTTGGCATAGATATATTGGCTTGACATATCCACAAAGAAAATGCTGAACACCCAAATTAAGGAAAGGGATGTTATTTGTCTTGAGACTGTAAAACTTAAGCATTTATTCATGGGTTTGTAAATATGGTATATCCTGTTGAATGAGGTATGCCGCATCTTTTTTTCCTATCCTTTCTCCTTCTCAGGCTGCAGAGTACACTTATCATTGAACTCCAGACCTAGTGAATTTTAATAGAACACCAACTTTAAAGTGGGCTCTCTGGCCAAAAAATTCAAAGACATTTTAATAACTGTTAAATGTTTTCATTGATGATCAAAGACCAACTGACATGCGTAATGTCATTTCAAATGTGATTTGTTACTATTGATCTTTTCCTATCAGGATCCATGATAACCTTACTTTGGGTCATAAACTAAAAAACTCTTAAACTATTACCCGAGCAAGTGTAAAATATCTACAGAATAAGCCCAAAAGACCTACCCATTTTTAATTGTCTTTTGTTTTCCATTTGGTATTTGAAAAGGAACATGTAAAATGTGTCTGAAATGTGGATAATAGTATTAAAGAGACTATCCCAGCAGTTAAAAAGCCTTTCAAGCCACTACAACACTGTTGATGCTTAATTGCCTGTTGTAAAGCATCTCCATTTTTCTATTTGTTGGCAAGGGTCTATGCTGGAGAAAATTTTCTGTAAGGATAAATTGACAGTCAAGAATCTGTTTACATTCTAAGACTTGTGTCTGTAGGGCTAGATGCCCTCCTTGCTTTTTTCAGTGAGATCATATTTATCTGTATGATAGGCTTGCTTGAGTGGATGGGCTCTGTGGAGGTTTCCTTTTCCTGGCTTTGAGAAAACTGAAACATTGGAACACATTATGTGTAATTGCAAGAATAGTTAGTAAGCCAAACTTGGAGAGCCTTGGGGCACTTTGGTTTGTGGGTTAAATCAAGCATGAAGTCATGGGAGCAAGAATCATCTCTTCTTTGCCCATAGTTGGCAGCATAGGGAGGCATCAGGCTGGTGCAGAAACTGGAAAAACAAAATCAGCTGAGTTCCCCTAAGGCACTGTTCTCATTATCAGCCAGCGAGTAGCTCTGGCTAGAAATAATGCTGCTCATCTACTGTGCATCCTGCTCCTGGCTATAATGAATCACAGTTTGCCAGGGTGATGCATACACCTTGACTTTGGCAGTAATCCACTGTCATAGCTACCTATTCCCTTGTAAGACAACAGGAGGAGGAAACATTTAACTGCGGTAGGAGTCTGCGTGAAGGCAGTTCCTTGCTGTCTTGGCAATGTGCCTCTGATTTCACACAGCTCCAGGCATGCGAGCTCTCACTGGGCAAATAATATTTGAAACAAGCTGGTGGTTGATTCAGGCAACTGGCTGGTATTCTCACCTCTCAGTTTGTGGCAGTTCTCATTTCTGTGCCTCTTCTTAGCCTTTGCTTCTTCTGGTTGTTTCTTCTTCCAAGTCTTGTTTCCTTAGTTTTCCCATAAAGCTGGCATGTTTTTCACCTTGCTCTCCTCTCTGATAAGGATCTTACTGCTGACTTTCCTCCATGGTTTACGTATCTCAGCTGCTCAAGGTAGAAATGATGGTGAAGATTAGGTTATGAACCAGAACTCACCACTTTGTTGCCAAAGTCAGTGTTACAGGGTTACTAAGCTTTGAATATAAGTAGAACAGTGTTGAAAAAATAACAAGGTTTTAAACACTCCAGGACTTAACAATTCTTCTTTTACATCTCTATGCAAAAAAATGGGTCAGTACCACTGAAATGAGAAAACAACTATTTTATACTTGATTTCTTATCTTCACTTTACTGTTTTGTTAATCAAGAGAATGAAACAGCAAGTGCTTAGATAGGAGAAAGGAGAAAGTGAATGGAACGGCAGAGCAGACTTTGGGACCCCTGTTTGCTTTAATTGCCAAGGAAAAATGAAGGACATTCTTGACAATGCTCATCACTTATTCTTGCACTGGAGGTGACTGACATGTATCTTTATGATACCTGCCTGTCAAGCTCCTGACATTTAGGCTAAGCCAGTGCTATCTGTTGAGATATAACCATGTCACTTTCAAGTATCATTAGCCTACACTGCAGCTCAAAATTTCATTAAACTCTATTTCCGGTTCTGCTATGCTTGGTAAATTCTCCTTGCTAATAAAAATTCAAATCCCCAAACAAACCAAGAGTCACCAATTCCCACTGGTGTCTTTTTTATATTAAGGTAATTCAAGAAATAAAAATAAATTTTCAGCCTTTTTTGAAGATGTTTATGGATACCTTTAAGAATGCTTGTCTATAAATTAATAATTTTTGTTTCTTTTATGTCAGTAACATTTTAAAAATAGAATAGCAAAACAATAAAGTTAATAACATGACCTGTAGTCAAGTTAATGCCCAGGTAATTTTCAGATAGAAACTTCTGCAAAAAAAGATTGACTTAAGGAAGAAAGCTCCAGTTGCATTTTACAAGCAAATTTAGTAAAAAGTAGAAATAGTTAGAAATGAAATTTGCAATAGTTTCAAAGAAAGGGAGGAAATGTGTATGGAGTATATTTATAATTTCTTATAACATGGTCTTTTGCTTTCTTGAAGGTGTATAACTTTAATGAATGCAGCAAGTGAATGTCTACACCTGCATTAGCTGTCTAACTCAAAGATGAGAAAAGAGAGGCAATTGAGAGATACCACAGGACATGTTTCTGGATTATTTTGGCTGCCTCTTTTAGACTAACAATTTGACTTTCAGAGAAATTTACTTTTCTTCACTGACCATTCAGGGAATTTATGTGACTAATTCTGATTTAGGTATCTCCATCATAAATACTTATGTGTGATGCTTCCAAAAGAATAGCTAGAATTAATATTCAGGTTGTTAAATTTTAATGCAAACACACATTTATAACATAATTTTGGAATTAAGTAATGCATATTTTAAAGTAATAGCCCTCATAGCTGGCAATCTGTGGGAATTACGCCCACAACAGTTAAATGTTTGATTGATATTATAAATATTCAGCTTATACAGAGAATTGATATACACAATCCTATTGAAGACAGATTTGAAAGGTAAGGGCACTCAAGAAAGCATCATCCTCAGGTGTACGAACAGTCCTGATACTCAAACAGAGGTGTAGATGTATCAGGAGACCTGTTTGGCTAAGCAGGATTTTCCTGATAGAGCTCCGACCTCTAAAAGCAGAACACAGGGGAAGAAAAAAGGGACAGAATACAATGGTGGAGTCCAAAAAAATTCCCCAAGGAGTGTAGGGATAGTGTCAGGAAAGCCAAAATTCAGCTGGAGTTCAGCCTTGTGACAGACATTGAAGGCAACAAGAAGAACTTCTAATGCTATGTTGTAGCATCAAAGATTGAGCAAGGACCCTGTGTGTCCAATGCTAATCGGAGTGGGTGATTTAGCAACAGCAGACACATAAGGCTTAGGTACTCAATGCTTTCCTTGTCTGAGTCTCCTGGGTCTCTCTGACTAATGAAAGAATTCAAGAACTATCATCAGTGAGTTAGCAATAGCTTGAGAGAACTTAACCCATAAAAGTCGATGGGAATGAGCACACTGAGAGAACTTGTTGATCTCCTTGCAAGATCATCCTCCATCATCTTGAAAGTCATAAAATTTAGGAGAAATATTCAAAGACTAGAAGAAAGAGTATGTTTCACGAATCTGCAAACAAGAGCATAAAAAATATCCAGGGAACTACAGGCTATTTTAATTTAACTTCAATCTTTAGAAAAGTCATGAAGCAAGTCCTCTTGAAACTCACTTCTGGGCACACAAAGGAGGAGAATGATAGTAGGGAAAGTTGGCATGATTTAAAGAAGGTGATTCATGCCTGATCTATATTATCATCTTCCATGTTAAAGTGTCTGGATTTGTGGATAAGGGAAGAGCAGTAGGTGTAATTTACCCTGAATTTGGGAAGACTAGCAGCACCATCTCCAGAATATTCTCATGTTCAACTTATGACATTGCAGTCCAGATGTGTAGCTAGTGAATAGATAAAAAACTGGATGTATAGGCTGGTGGTGGGGATCAGGAACTGGACAATTATGAAGTTCTGTATTGAGGTTTGGTTGTGTTTAACTTCTTTATCACTGTCCTAGAGGAAGCAACAGAGTGATTGTTCACCATGTCTAAAGATGACACCAAACTGGGTCAACAAGTCAATGCACTCAGGAAGGGTTGCCATCCAGAGGGACTTGGATAGGCCAAAAGAATGGACAAAGACATTCCTTACGATATTCAGCAAGGACAAAGACTTAAGTTCTGCATGTGGGAAGGAAGAACTTCTTGCAGTTATATAGGCTGGAGGTGGACTGCCTGAGTAGAGACTCTGCTGGGAAAGATCTGTAGCTCTTCACAGTCAGCTGGATGTGAGTCAGCACTGGGCCCTGGCAGTGAAGGCAGCCAGCAGGATCCTGGGCTGCATTGGCAGGAGCACAGCCAGCCGATGAGGGAAGTGACTATGCTCCTTTGCTCTGTATTTGTGAGCTGTAGTCTAGAATTGTGCAGTTAGTACTGCTCCCACCTCCCCACCCTCACCCCCCAGCTACATAACAGATTCTGATAATGGAGTGAGTTCACTGATGGAGTGAGTAGGAGGACCTGCCCTGCCCTGTTCAGTCTGGAGAAGACACAGCTTTGGCAGCACCTATTAGAAATTCTTTATGATGACAGTTGTGGGACACTGGAACAGGCTGTCCAGGGAAGCCATAGATGTCCCAGTCTCTGGAAGTGTTTAAGGTCAGGTTGGAAGGGGATTTGATCAGCCTGGCCTCGTGAAAGTTGTGCTTGTTTTTGACTGAGGGGGTTGGAACTAAATGACTTTAATGTTCCTTCCAACAGAAATTGTTCTCTGATTATGTGACTCGGTTTTATGACAGTCCAGCAGTAATGCACCTTGTCCAGAAAAACTGTACAATCTCCATTCCTTGATATTTATAAATTATTACTGTAATTCTTCTTTTTTGTTAATTTGTTTTTACAATTAAGAGAGTAAGTTTTCAGTAGAGTTTTTGCCAATATGGGAAAAGGATTTTCCCAATTTGCCAATAAGGGAAAAGGATCAGTCTTCATAGTGCTTCTCAGAAAGCTTTTGAATTAAAAAGTTTGGGGAATTTTGTTTGTGGTTTTTTTGGTTTTTTTTTTATTTTATTTTATTTTTTATTTTTTTGTGGTTTTTTTTTTTGTTGTTTTTGTGGTGTTTTTTTTTTTTTTTTCTTTTTTTTTATTGTAAGGAGCAAGGATGAAAAAGTAATATGTTACAGAAGGGAAAAGGTTTAATTTGCATTGTGGACTAGGGATGTTAGTATGACTCTTGAAAATAAGACATAATGAGGGCTTATAATTGGACTGATCAAAGAGACAGAAATATAAACATAATCTATGTTAAGAGTCTCAACAAGAAGCTTGCATGCTGGAGAGTTATATAAAAAAATTGAACCTTTTGTCTCATAGTCCACATTGTTCCCAGATTGACTAAAAATATTCTCTCTTTATTGTTTATAACAGCTAAGAACTGTCAGAAATTTGATATTTGTAATAGCAAATGAAAATGTTTTATTTCTTTATACTTTCTGTATTTCCCCAGTAGTCAATCTGTAGGTTAAGAAATCAGTTTAAGTCAAAATTAATTAATTTGTTTTAGTACCAAAGCAGAGCAGATAAGTCATACTTGGAATGGCAGCCTTAATGAAGATGGCATTATAGAAGTTCTTCAATAGTTTTAATCAGTTAGTTGAGCATAAAAACAACTTAAAAATTCTAATTAGCATTACTCAACAAGAAAATTTTGCATTTTGTGTGTGTCTTTCTACCTTGCAATCAGGACACCAGTATGAAAACAATGAATACAATGATGGGTTAAGCAATTAAGAGTGACAGCTTTTTTATTAACAATGTTGTGGCTCTACATATACATGTATGTGAAATCAGAGTTGAGATCACACCCTATTTAAAGTAATTGATGAAAAGATGTCTTTAAACATGGAAAATTAACTCGTTCCTGAAAACTTTTAATAGGCACATCAGATAGGAAAAATTCTGACTGCAAAGGCTTCAGTAATGCCAATGAGATCTTAGCCTGCTTAGAATAAGCTGGATACACTAAGCCGAGTGAAGAGACACTGACACTTTCAGGAGAGTTGGCTAGATATTAGAGTACTGAGTAGAACGACTGTTAGAGAGCAAAATGTTAACAGCTAAGTAGTTCCTACCTCTTGGAATTTTCTTGCTGTGTAACAGGGTGTAAAGATCTCCCTTTTCCGTGTGTCAGTTTTTCAAGTGGTGGAAAAGCCGGCTCAAGGTCCCTTAAGCCAGCTCAAGGTCTCTTTTTGTCCAGAATTGGAAGTATTGTTTGTAGCTTTTTAATCCAGGCTAACATTATCCCACCTTTTTCCTCTTCCCTTTTAATTCAATCATTAATTAATTAGTACTATTATATGTCAATGTGTGTTCATATTGTATGTACCAAAAACATTTGTATCCACACAGCCTGAATTTTCTTACTGACCCTATTTCACAGGCACTCATAATTAAGTTGATATTCCATGTAGCAGGCAATTGAATCATCTACAGAATTTTTATTAAAATTATTTATTTTAAACATAGCCAGTTTGTTATTTATACAGTCAAAAATACATATAAAGTAAATTCTCTTAAAAAATTGAACTGATATGTTTAACTAATGTTTTGTCTATTCTAATTCTGAACATTAAAAGTCCTGTATTTCATGCTCCGAGTTGAAGGAAATTCTTCCTCCCACATCTATTATCACTGAATGATAAGTCTCTAAACTTTTCCAAAAGTTATTTAACATCACTATTAGCATGTTTTAGCTTTGCAGCTGCTTACAAAGTAACGCAAAACAGGGATATGGGTAATATCGATTTGTTTTCTGAGGGAGTCACCTAGTTGTAATGCTCTGTTGTGTCTTTGACATATTCCAAAATAAAGTCCTTGAATCACTACTACGTGCATCATGCTTCTCTATATTAAAGCAGCTTGCCCCCATAAATTATCATATTACAGCAGTCCAGTTTTCAGTACCCATTTCTATCAATTTTGTGAACAGAGATTTATTCCACAGTGCCTTGACGCTACAAACCCACTATACTTTGTTAAGTTCTTGCAGAATGAGAACCTGCTTGAAAATTTCTCTGCATGGTTTGCTATCCCTTTTGAATGACCACAGCTCCTTCATCTCAAGCACTGTCTTCTATTACATTGCAGACCCACATACTCTGGGCGTGGTGACCTCTTTAAATATCTCACCTATAAACCTTTCATTCTAGTGAATGCTGCATACTGTGGCAATTTGTCTGTTGGGATCATCAGTCTTGCTCTTGAGGTTCACATATGCTCTCTTCAGATGTCTTCATCCAGGAAACACCACATCTCATTCTGCTCACAGATCATAAGATTCCTCTTTGGTTTAGGTCCCTAATCCCTCAGACTCAGAGTCTCTTTTAACTTGTAAGAATAATACTGAAAGGGTGAAAAAAGACAATAAAACTGGATGTAACGACAGCCAATCAGTCAGTAACACCACCACCTCCCCCTCTGCCTTATATCTCCCTTTTCCACTTACAATCAGCAGCAGCTGTAGTGCAATTAAACTCAGCAGGTGTTCGGAGGAATTACATTTTATCACCACCATCCCCTCTCCTCCTCTGCTCCCCCTTTTCTCCCCCCACTCCCACAAGACCCAACTGCCTTTCTTTATGGGTCTATAAAAAAATAGAGCAAGTCAGATATATAACTGCACTAAAGTGTCCAAAGAATTAGTAACAGAAGATGGTGATATATGAAAGAAAATGTGTTCACAGACATTCGGGGGGAT
Organism: Phylloscopus trochilus trochilus; assembly: GCA_016584745.2. Classification (NCBI taxonomy): domain Eukaryota; kingdom Metazoa; phylum Chordata; class Aves; order Passeriformes; family Phylloscopidae; genus Phylloscopus; species Phylloscopus trochilus. The sequence goes on from WQNJ02000084.1 coordinate 27,010,934, forward strand.
TTTTTGGAATAAAAACATTAATATTCCTTAAACTGATAGTTATAAACTCTTCAGGGTGTCTTCATTGTCTTTTCACTTCATGTAAAGCCCTTAAGTTGATTGTACAAGGTTCTGAACATTCTTGTCTGGATTCAATAATGTGATTCATCATATGATTATGAAAGCCATGATGATGCTTTCATGTGGGCTACTTGCCTGCTTAAAATTACCTAAGAATGCAAGTGCACTGATGATCATAGTGCTTAGCACTTTGCAGAATCAAATGTTAAATAAGTAATATTATTATCAACTCTTGAAAATACTAAATCTGAAAGGGTTGGATGGAAGACCCAATTTTCTTGTTACTAGCCACTACCATTAGTCAATGAAAAACTAATTCAAAAGATATTTTATACTGCATATTGCCCATTAAAAGAGAAAAAATAATCCTTCCTATTTTGTATTTCTTTCTGTGATTCTTGTTCAGTATTTCCTCATTTTCTTAAGTTTCTTTAGTCTTTCTCTATGATCAATCATCATGTTTTCTAGCAGAAATTTCCATTTGTATTATTCAGGTTTACCAGTATACTGAATCATTGTAGGACAGTAGTCAAGCAGATGACAGTGGAAGTGACAGAATATTCTAACTATAAAATGTCAGTTGCCACTTACTTTTCCGTTAAAGTTCACTTTTTTTTAACTCTAAAATATGACACTTTTTTAGATCTCACTGCATTTAGATTGAAAAATCACAAAGGCAAATTGTAATTTTTAAACATTCTAGTTGATACTAATACTATAGAAACAATTATTTATTTTGAATTGATTCTTTTAAACACCTTCAGAATTTAACATTTTACTTTACACAGCTTACATTTCTGTGTGCTATTGTTGATGCAGAAGTTTTCTGTTACAGTTTTTCCTAAGAGCTTATTCAAAACTGATCTCATGTTCTTCTGCTGATAAAATTTACTGGGGTGAAAAATAAAAGAGTTTTAATTAGTAGGACCACATGTTTCAGCGCCACAGGGTACATTTGTATCCCTGATCTATGTACCCTGTTTCTAGACTGGAGCTGTATATGCCTCTGAATTAGGTATTTTAATACCAGTTAGTAACAATTTTAATATTTTGCCCCAAAAACACATGAATACAATCTTCTAAAAGTTTATATATTTTTTTAAAAATCTTTAAAATGCCCAGAAATGCGAGAATTTTTTTTTCTCCAATGAGAAATACATGCAGATCAGAACTCTTTTCTAGTTTGCAATTTAATTTTGTATAAGATGCTGAAAGGAAGCATACATTCAAATGGACCAAGTCAGTGCAAGGGTTCTGTACTGCTCATGGAATAAGCATAAAAAGTGTGAGGAAGACGATCAAGTACTCATATAAATATACGTAGAGGCAGAGAAACATTGCACAACCAGATCTAGCTGCTGCATTTCTTAACCTCAGACTGTGGAATATGATATTCTTTTATCATAGCTTTTTTTTTTTCAAATCAATTCTCAAGTATTAAAGCAGCAAATATATGAACAAGGCAGGTTAGAGCCTTATTGACACCTCTGAACAACTTTAGCAGGACTGGAATCTTTAGAGTTAATAAGACTTTTCAACAAGTGAAGCTTTCAAATATTATAAATAGTGATTTTTTTTGACACATTATACAGATAGACCAATATAGGGGTACTTGGGCCTAAGGTATTGGAGTATATAACTGCTTAACCCCTAAATCAGAAAGCTTGTTGAACATAGTAAGAAATCCTGGGCTGTAGTTCAGGTTTTTTAAGGCAGTGTGCTAAAGATTTTTTCGTTCTCTCCATCCCAGATTTCTTTTTATTTTTTTTTCCATTCCTTTTGCGTCAGTCTCTCTCTTTCTCCCTCTAAGCAGCCAAGAAATCAATTGCTCTGGCATTCCTTTCCCTCTACATATAGTTGGAACATTTCTAAACCTTAGTTAATTGTAAAATTCTTGGTTTGGCTTGGAAGTTATCAAAAGATAGACATTTCACCACATTTCTCATAGCAGTTTAACCTTCTAGAAGGAACTCATTAGAAGTGAGTGAGGCATTAAGATATAATTCATTTGCCAAAAAATATAATTTGCAGCTAACAATGGACTTAGTTTGAATTCACCAAATATTTTCCATTCTTCAATGTTAGATATCTAAGTTTCTGTAGGTGTAGTTTCTTCTTTTACCCTTTAGTCTGGTGGCTAAACAGCCCTCAGGATTAGGAAACCCAAGTTTGATGTAATGGATCTGAACTGCTGTCTCTCTTCTTTGTCTCAGTGGTACATTACATAATGTGGAGCATAGAAATGGCCCCAACAGAATAATTATTTTGTCTAAATTAACTGGCAGCATTTTTACTGGAACACTGTAATGAAAGCTCATTAACGCAGAGGAGTATTAAATCTTTATCTTAGCATTTCAGGAGTGGTGTTTGAGGAAAGAGAAATAAATGTCTTTTTTTTTTTTTTTCCCTTATAAATATCACATCAGGCACTCTGGAATGGGATGTGTTAATTCCAGTATGGTAAACAGATCCTGCAAGTCAAAGATGTTAACATGATCCCATCTTTTTATAATAAGCAATTAAACAAGGTCTGGGATTTTGAGTACAAAGACTTTGGTCTGCCTCACAGAAATTCCTGTATAAGTGATCACAATTGAGTAAAACCTTCTTGAATTATTTCTAAAGAAGGAGAGAAAGATGATAGTAAAGTGTTTTTAAAAGGAAGTACTGAAAAATGCTTTTATTTTTAACAATTTCTTGATTTTGTGTTCTTTGCTGAAACAATCTTTATAAAAAGAAAATCTTTTAGTGCTGTAGATAAGACAGTACTATGTACAGTTCTGGTCTCAGTAAGAAAATATTGTGGAATTAGAGAAAGTACATGTTAGGGCAAATAAAATGGTTAGGTGGATGGAGAATGTACTTTGTGAAGTGAGACTAACAGCTTGGCTCTTCAGTTTGGAGAGGAGATGACTTAGAAGTGATGGTTTATAACTGAGTTTTATGCAACTGTAAACAGTGCATAAAGTGAATGCAGAACAGTTATTCATTAAATCCTGCAGCACAAGTATAAACTGCTCAGTGCAGAGTGTGTGTCCAGTTTAAAACAGTTAAAAGGAAAAAACAGGTCGTGAATTTATGGGGTTCACCACCATGAGACATACGGAAGCAGAGAATATCAGTCAATTTATAAAAAGGTATTAAGACTAATACATGGACAATAGGTCCATAAATAGATACTAAAAGCACTCAGCATAGTGCTACCTCTTACACCTCTGGCAGAATAATTGTAGATATTGGTGAAGGAGATGGACTGTAGAAAGTGTCCAGTCTTGTACATTCTCCCTGTACAGTTTCTTCTATTATCACTGTTGGAGACAGAAAACTGGACTTGATGGTCTGACCCTGAAGAACATTTTTTTATGTATCTGTCAGTTTCTTATGTGTGATTGCAAAAGTTGGAAGAGCAGGAAGCTATTTCACCTTGAGTGAGAGAGTGGTATCTATGAGAAGCAATGGCTTTCATCTTCGGATGTTATCTTAATTCGGAACTGTGTACCAAAAGGGAGTTTCTGTTTGTCATAGCTGCACTATCCAAGCTGAAAATCAGCATTTTTGCCTTTTTGGAATACAGTTTTCTAGTCTGCTAAATATTTATCAATATGCATCTTTTTTATCAATGAAAAATACAATACTCCATAACATATTTGATCATTACCCTGGTTTTAAATCATTAACCATGCCTTAAATGGTTTGTTTTAACCCAGTAGAGGCACAAAATTAGTTTCTTGATATTAGCGACATGACATAATTTTACTTGGCTGTTAGATTCTTCTGGATGGATTGAACAAAAGATAAGAATGATGTAATTAAATTGTAGGCTCCAGTTTGATTTACATCACACATAGGATACATTAAAAATCAACTCTATGCATGTGTTAAATACAACACATTTTGTCTAAGAGTAAGGGAATGCCATTAACTTCTGTTTTATTTTAGACCTGCTTGAACAAAGCATTCGGACGCTACATCCCCTGCATGCAAAAGTATTTGCTTCCTTTCATAGAGCTACATAAATGTGAGGTCAAACATTGCTAGAGTCCTATGAAGTATCTAACCAGACTACGGGTCATTATTATTGTTCACTGAAGTAGGATGAATAGTGAATCATAGATTTCCCTGGTGCATGTCTTTGTGCGTGTGAAAATTTTGGATTTGTAGAGATAACAAGCTTGGTGGATTTGGTAGTGTTGGGTTAATGGTTGGACTCAATGATCTTAAAGTTCTTTTCCAACTTAAATGGTTCTATGCTTCTAAAATAGTTCCTAGCTCACACTCTGGCAGGCCTCCTAGTGACCTGTGATTCGTATATTATTTTATGCTTTCTCTTCACCTGCTACTATTAAAACTTAGATTGCTTACATCTGTTTGTCTCCTAATTCTTTCACAGAAGCTTTGAGAACCTATAGCCTTCCAAGCTGTATTGCCTTTCATATTCTTCTTCCTGGAGGTTGTTCTGGGGAAAGGCTTCTATATGTTGAGTTGAGGCTGTGCTCCGCTTTCCTGCCTGTATTGTAGTTTCTCTCCTACCACTTCTGACCTGCCAGTGGATCAGCATCTATTATGGACTTCATTGATCTTTCTCACCATTTCACTCTCATACAGACTGTCTACTCATCATCCTAGACAGCATTGCATAAATTTGCATAATGTCCAAAAATATTTACTCTTGTTAAAAAACACAGCTAAGACTCCTACAGTGAAGGAGCAACCTCCTACAGTGCTTTCTGAGCCACTCTCGTTCTCTGATCTCCCTGAGAGGGGTCTAGGTCTTCAATTTCTTTGTCACTTGAGAAAGGAGAATCATTTTAGTCGTCTCTCACAAGAAATCTCTCCTAAGTCATCTTACCTGCAGTCAGCTTTCACACATTTCTAAGAACAGAAATCTGTGTACTGGTCCTGCTCTTGAGTCAGATGAGCATTTGCTGCTGAATTTTCTAGTTATGGGAACCAAGAAAGATAGTCACCAGGGAACACAAAAAGTATAAATGTTTTATCTGTTTTCCACCTTATCCTTCAATCTTTGCCTGAGGCATCTGGTATTGGAGATGACACTGTTGGCTAACCTCAAGGGCTAACTAACTAGATATTATATTTCTTAACAGTGTAATTCACCTTACATTTACAGCCAAGGGAACACGTCAAGATTTTTGCTGTTTTTTTAATTGTGGACTTCTAAGTAATCTCTGTGTGTATGCTTAATTCCATGCTTTTCCACCCCAGTTTTTCCTTACATTTTTCAAATATTGTAATTATCCATTAGGTTATGGAAGTGCCTGTCTTTGAAGTACTAATTATATTTATTACTCTTTATAATTCCCTTTTTTTCTTTAACCATATTGAAAGTTAGTGCTTAATAATCACAAATTCTTAGGTAACCATCAGTTTCCAGCTCAAAAATTAAACAGTCTTTATCACTTATGATGATGGTCAAAACACCCTTAATTACAATAGCATTAAACAGTAGCTGTATTTCTTAAAAAACACAAATGATGTGTTATTGGTAGATACTGTAAAGCTCATTTCTAATAATTCCTTTTCTTCTCCTTGTTTCTTTGTGTAAAACTCTGACAGTTTCCATTCTGATTTTTGTCCAAGTGCCAGAAGCATTTTCCTTTCAGTGGTTAATTTTCAGTTCTGCTGTCTGTTACCATTACAGCCTCAATGTGTAAATACCAATCACAGCAAATTCTTTCAAGTTTAGCTGAAAAATGATCTGTTTCAGGTGGGCTGTTCAAGAAATTTGCCACCTGGGGGACACAACATGTTACTGGGTATGCCTGTATGGCTTAACCTTGGCAGAACACTGGGATAACAGCAACTGGAAAAGGCAGGAAAGTAAGAGTAACAGGATGGGTGAGTGGGACATCACAGACTGATAATTCTGAAGAGGAAGATGACCATCAGCTGAAATAAATGCTAACCAAGAGACTTCAAAGCCTTTTGAAATAGAAGGCTCAGCTTGAAAAGAAGAAGTGTGGGAGAAGCTCTGAGACCTGTAATGTGGGGGGGGAAAGGGAGTACAACAAGTGACAGGGACGACATGACCTTGGTGGATGTGACCCAGTGGCTCTCGGAGCTCTGACTGGACCTGGCCACATGACATCCCCATGGATGCCCCCAGGCCAGCATGCACGCACCCAGCTTGCATTTCATGGAAAGGTGTTCAGATATTTGGATATGTGTGATGACATTTTGTAGTATTGTGGTTTGTCTCTTGTGTTGTTAATACATATCCTAATGTATAGATTATTGCTTGACAGTGAAATCTTTAATAAATCAATGAACAAGTTTGAATCTGATTTGATAGAAATAATTTGAATATTTTTTCCTTTTTTTTCTCCAGTGTCATATAGTAACCACATACAGAGTGCTCAGCCAGTGTATATACAAACTTCAACTAAAATAAGAATGTGCAAGAAGATTATTTTTGGAATTAAATTAAACCATACTCAGTAATTCAAATGCAACATAATGAATTTTTGGATCTCAACAGGCAATCAGAAGATATTGAGTTACCACCTATTAGCTGGCCAACTGTGCATTGGCAACATCATCTGCTTCATCACTCAATAGCAATTTAAAGTCAATTTTAAAAACGAAAAACAACATATAATTTAATTGCACATTTGATTGTGGTTAATTTCCCATTTTTACATTAAAAAAGTGATTTTACTGATTCAGGCTGATATAAAAATTTCATCATTAAGTAATTTTCTACATATTTTTTACTCCTTAGGATGTTTTCTCTTAGACATTTTTGAGGGAACATTTCAGTGTTGGAAATAAGGTTGAAGAGGAGAATTTAGAAAGATTATAATTAGGTAAACTCCCAGATGAGTCTCTCCTCAAAAATAATTAATTGTAAGGGCTTAGAAGGAAATAACCTTGCAATTTCTTATTTCTTTGCTTGTAAAATTCTGCTATTTACATTGTATTAGTTGAGAGTCAAAAAGTTATAAAATTTCTTTTTTTTCTATAAAGTATTGTTTAAAAAACAATTGTAAAAAACTATTGTAAAAGAACTCAGACTTCTGACAGACTGAATAGTGAAAATTAAATCTGTCATGCATCTCAAATATACACAAGAACTTTTAGGCTGAAAATTGAAAATTGTTCTGTTTTTTTTCCAATACTTTACTAGAAGTGGGAAAACTTTTGCATTATATTAGCTAAAATCAGTCTAGATTTTTCTTTTAAACAATCTTTTTTTTTGCCATATAAATATTCTTTTAAATTTAGGATGTCAAGAAATTGAAATCTAGAATTTATTTTAGTTGTGCTCTTTTTTGTTGCTTTGTTGGCTTTTTTTTTTCAGGAAGTTTTAAATTTATAAAAAAAGTGAATTATCAAGACTATCATTATGGTGATAGTATAGTGAAATAGTACTAAAAAAATCTTTCAGGAATCACATGATGGATAGTAGTAACCAACAAAATCTTTAAAATACAGCAATGCAATGACTTTTAAGAGTTAAACTTTGGGGGTGTCGAACTAAGAATGCAAATATTTTGATTTAATAACAGGAGAAGTAGCACACAGAGTAACTCTAAAGCAAACAGTTCATTAGAGTAATTTCACAAAATATAGGTTTGGAAATGTATTTGTTATTTGTTAGAAGTTACTGCAGGAATTTTTTAAATTTCAGAAATATTCATAGAAACGTCAATTTGTGTGTCTTATCATTTGCCAGTGAATAGTGGAAAACTGCTTGCCCTTGAGACCCACCCAAGAGTGCTGAGGGAGTGGCAGAAGCCTCTTTTGATCATTTACCAGCAGTCCTTTTTTTCCAAGGCAGTCCCAGTGGACAGGAGCACCAGCAAATGTCATGCCCATCTACATGAAAAGATGAAAGGAAGGTTTGGAGCACCTGTCATTTTGACCCTGGCACCGGGGAAAGTTATGGAGGAGATTGTCTGGAGCTCCATCACACAGTATATACAGGACAACAGGTCATCAGGCTTGGTCAACATGGGCAGGTCCTGCTTGACAAACCTGATCTCCTTCTGTGACATGGTGACCCACTTGGTGGTTGAAGGAAAGCACCATGCAAGTTGTATATCTGGGTCTTAGTGAAGCCTTTGACACCATTCCCCACAGCATTCTCCTGGAGAAATTGCTGCTCATGGTGTGGATGAATGCACTGTTTGCTGGCTACAAAACTGGATGGATGGCCACGCCCAGAAAGGGGTGGTGAATGTAATGACATCTGGTTGGTGGTGGGGTGGTCATGAGTGGTGTCCCCCAGGGGTGTCTTGGGGCCAGTTCTGTTTAACATCCATATCAGTGATCTGGGTGAGGCGATCAAGTGCAGGCAACACCAAGCTGAGCCTACATGATGAAATCCTAGATTCGGCAATGATTATCTCTGCTACTTCACAGAAATACTTAGGAAAAGCTACACTTTTGTGGTCTCTAGTGAACTCCTTCAGGTTTTACAGTTTTGATGAATATGGTATATATAGAGAGAATTTCCAGCAGGCAGTGCAAGCTCTTTCAAAACTGTTTATAAGCCACATAGTTTAAAAACCTCATAATCAATGTCTTATTTAAAATTGTGCTAATTATGTTATTTTATTTTGCTCTGCATAAGCATTACCTTTTTTAGTTTTGTGTACTTTTCTAGATATTTGTGCTAACTTATTATCATCTATTTTTAATAATCTTGTATTTTTTGAAAGAGAAAGCAAACAAATATTTGTTTTTCTATAGTTTTGTCTGTTTTTCTGTTTTCAGTATTCAAGCACACAGTGTCAAGATCCAGCGTTACAGGTTTATTCTTTGAGGAGCAATTGAAAGGAAGCAAAAGAGGATTTCCCTTTGCAGGGAAATCATTTGTGCTTTTCAAGCATTATCTTCTGACTTTGTGCACAAAGCTGTCATTATTTGGATGAACATTTCATTTCTTTGGAATGTATTTATTCTCTTAGTTTTTATATTTCTGTATACCAGTATGTCAGACTCCGGCAGTGCTTCATTTCTAAGTAGGGTATGCCAAGGTTGTTATGAATGTTGATGACATGCTTCAATCATGTCCATTTTTACAGAATAGAATTATGCCAGCAAAGTATTAAAATATTCTATTTTCCAATCACTATGACTTCCTCTTAAAATTAATTATTTACTACCAGCTAATATTCTTTAAGGGAGTAGGGAGAAGACACACCTTTGCTACTAGTGTACTGGGCACTAGGCTAATTAATTTTAATTTTCATCCCTTTGTCAGAGGAAAATCCTTGTCTACTATATATAAAGGTAACCAAAAACCACCCAACTGGTGGGTTTTTTTCCAGTCAGCTGTAGTAATCTGCTTCCCAGAAATCAATTTCTTCCCTCTCATTTTCTTTTGAGTTAGTATATTATACCCATAAAAATATTACAATAGTGCAAAAAAGGGTCTCTCAGTCCAATTAGTTTGCTAAAAGCCCAGAAGTTAGTAGTACTATCTGGTTAGTGATGGGGGCAGTGTTACTTTCTCATGAGAAAATCAGACTGGTCATGTATTGCTCTATATTGAATGCATTGCAGTGTTTGATCTGGCTGTGAATAAATAGTCAAACAGTAATGCCATTTCAAAACAGGCCATATTTGTATTTCACTGCCAGTAAATTTTCCAGAAGGCTGTTCTTAATATCTATCACTATCTTCCAAGCAGGGGAAGAGTGAAGTGAAATATATACTACAAAATACAAGAACAGAAGGTAATTTGTCTTATACTCTATAACCTAATTTTCTTAACTTATTTTCAGTATTTTCAAATTTTATCCAGACATCTTGCTAATCTCTTAAACATCATTGTATTTACCTCCTTGTGGTGACATGTTTCCTAGGTTGTTTGAACATTTCAGTACTATTAGACTTGAAATTTTAATCTGACAGTAAAACTGAAGAAAAAGGTGGTTTCAGATGTCCTTTGCTTTAGGGTAGTTGCTTTCCCTTTCCCCATCTTTCCTGTCTGACCACTGTACACTTTAATTATTCATGTGAAATCCTGGCTTTAGCTTGTATCAGTTAGAGTTGGCCATCAAGCTCAACATAAAACAGATTGACACTCAGATTGTCTGTTGATGCAACAAGTAAAAGATGTGACCATTTTTGGTGAATTTGTTCAATGAAGTATGCTAATTCATTTGTTATTTAATAGAATATTATTTAGTTTCCCTTTTCATTTATTATCTTTCATTTCTTTTAATTAAAATGCATACATTTCAATTAAAATACAATCACTTCATCATTAATTTCACTGTAATTTCTAAAATATCTCAATGTGTTCTAGGAATAATCCCTTGGTTTTTAAGCAAATGGAAGCCAGAGAGACATTATTAATATCAATGTTTCTTTCTGTAACAAAATTTTCAGCATAAAGATATAGATGAAAATTTTAAATGTCTTTTAAGAGAGACATTTTGCAGGTCCCAGATATTTATTTTATCTTAAAAAATACTTGAGTCACAGTGAATAGATATTAAATAGTAAAGAAAATTTTGAAAGCATGGACCCATTGCTCCAGTGAACCTCAACAATTAAATATCTTCATTTTTATTATCTGAATATTTATAAAGCCTGAGGTCATTAAACTGAACAAGAAGGGGAAAAATCTAGTTAGATACATAGGCAGCATTTTAAATGCAATGAACAGGAAGATCAACTAAATCAAGTTGATCAAGTGAACTAGGAACTGGAGCATGAACAGGTTCATACATAACTGGTATTATATTTTTCATTTGTTCTTTACATATGACATACATTCACCTAAAAGAAAGCTGAAGAGGTATGTTTTACAAGAACATTTACTGATGCAACAAAGGCAGAAAAAAAACCCCAAACCAAACACTGAAAGAGAGTTGTTTAGATTATATTTTTAGGAAGATTAGAATTACAAGATTAGATTTTAGGAAAAAACTCATTACTGTGAGGGTGGTGAGATGCTGGAACAGGTTTCCCAGGGAGGCTGTGGATGCGACATCCCTGGAAGTGCTCAAGGCCTGTTCGAGTGAGACTTTTAGAAACCAAGTCTAGAGGAAGATGTCCCTGCTCATGGCAGGAGGTTTGGAACTGGTTGATCTTTGAAGTCTCTTCCAACTCAAACATTCGATAGCTCTATGATTCTATAGGTTTTTTTCATTTAAAGGTGTTATGATAGTTTCACATCAAAATTATACTTATTATAGAAAGGGCTCAGAGATTCAGGGCTAAGAAAACTTCCTCCATTTGGGGTGGAACTCCCTTCTAAATTGTTATGTATTTTACAATGTGTTTCAATTTCAAGTATATATACATGCAGCACAATGACATTTGAAGCGAAAGTTGGTCTGAAACCGATGTTGCTATGCTATGCATTAAAAGGAAGATTATAACAATGTAATGGTTCCAGTGTCCTTACTTGGAAATGGCTGATATCATCATTATTGTTCCTAACACATTGTTTTGGCACTTTCTGTAATGTCTTAAAAGCAGGGAAATAGCTTAGGGTGTGATACGGTTTGCTTACTGTTGTTTATTCAACTGTTCAAACCAGATGTCCTGCCAATGAAGTCGGAAAATATACTGAGGCATAGTTGGCATGGCTACTGATGTGCATGTTTTATCAAAAAAATGATGTCCTAGTATAATAACTGCTCAAATAGAGAGGACTGAAAACCTGTGACAGATTCAAACTTGCAGCAAGAGCTTTTAGAGAATGAAGTTGATGTAGTTTTTTTTCATTATTATTTTTTAGACTCCTATATATTTTCATTCTTAAAAAAAATTAAAGAAAGCTTAATACACAGCAAAAAATGTTGTGCGAGAAAGCTTGAAATAAACTATATGTAGCAAATCATAAGTATACTGAAGAGCATAATTTCATGGATGGAAATATCTTCAAATAAAAGAGATATATTTAATGAAGTCTACTACAGTTTCGTGCTTCAGAACCATGGATATAAGGGTATCTGAATAAAGATATCAAAAATAAATTTATTAACCTGCAGTAACTTTATATTCAAAATATAAAACCCAAATCCCCCAAAATAACTAGAGAAAAGTTAGTGAAGGCACACACAGATACACAAACACACACGAGTATAAAAAACATCTGCAGTGAGCTGGAAAACCAGTACTACTGAACAAGCAACAGAAGTTTAGTGTTCACTTAAAAGTGCTGGAGTTGTTTCATTATTTATATTACAGATGTGTAATTGCAATAACATGTCTTTGAAATTCCAAATAGAATTAGTTCTTGTAACTGGGAATAATTAGCACTTGTACATCTTGCAGAACAATTTTATTTCATGCTGTAAATGATCACACAAAATAAAATATGAAACTTGTATTTATGTTTTATATCTATAGCTTTGGATATAATTGTTTTCAAAAGATAACCCTAAATGAAGAGATGTCAAATAGATAATAAGCATATATACAGTATATTAAATGCACAATAAATATACAATATAAATGCATATTATTTGAAATTATACTCTAGATAGATCAATGTAAAAAATTCTGTATTTTTTTTGAGTATTTTTGTGTTACTGCCTTTATTTGATCCTAATAATTATAAGCTTTCAAGCTGTAATTTTGAAAAAATGTTGATATTACAAAAATTTTAATGAGTGAATAAATCTTTTACAAACCATAATACTTCTGAGCATGAAGAGATAAAGATATTAAAGTGAACCAGATCTTCAGAGTTTCATGGCTGAGTACCTGTCATATAGCAAATGAGCTGTAGACACAGTTCTGTAGGTTTTCACAACATGTTTTGATATTGTTACACTCTGCTAACCAAAAATATTTCATATTAGATAAGTTTAACAGTTTGCTACAAAATTCTGATTAATTTTTTTGAGAAAGGGGAATCGCCTCTTCATGAAACATGACACCAACCTAAAGTAATAAGCTTTAAAACCCAAAGTTACATTTTAGCTGTCTAAAGTATGGTTCTAACAACTTTCCATGGACTAAAATCCTATTTGTATCCTTCTTTTCAGTTTTTAATAAATACGCTTCTGCTCATATTGTTTTATAATATCATCTGTACCTTACTGTTCAACATTTTGTAGGGCATATAAATATAGATTGTGACTTATGGTCTTGATTAGAGACAGATTTCTGGGTGCCCTCAGAATGGCACAAAATTGCCACCAGAGATCACCAGAGAATAAACTCTGCAGCACTAACAACTACTACTTTAAAACTGTAGCACTGCCCATACAGAGTTTTTATGTATTTTCCCCACATACTGTCTTCAACAGCATTTTGAACAACACTTTTCTGTTTCCCTGGGGCCTTTTATTTGTCTAATTTGGTTTGCTTTTTGCTGATGATGCCCAGTATCTGCCCTGATGATGGTCAGTTGATTGTGGGTAAACGTCATTGATAAGATGGGTATTTTAGTCTCTTTGATGCTATTCCAAATCATTCAACTTATTTAGATGGGACTTTTTTTGTCAGTACATGTGCATGTGTGTGATTTGCCAAGATGTTCATTGGCCTTTAAAAATGTCCTCTTTTGTTTTTTTTACAGGCTTTTTGATTAAAGGAAATTTTGCAACTCCTTTTAAAAGTACCTGTTTCTCAAATACATACCCGATATTTTTAAGGGTTTGTATTTGAGAAACAGGTATTTTATTGAGAGGAAGTAGCATTCGATGTGCATGCACACAAATATTGACAAATCATCTTGACATGCCTGCCAGTACAATAGTTCCAGAGATATATTTCTGAATTTTTTTTTTCTTTTACCCCCATAACTGGTACATTCATGCATCCTGTGATGTCTGCACCTTGCAGACTTTTTCAATGTTATTGAAAATACTTCTTCTCCAACCTTATGCTGAGCTACCATGTCTGGACATCTGTGCTGGCTGCTGGGGTAAGCACTCCCTGAGTACTGAGCCTCTGCTAGTGCACAGAAATGCTAGTTGTAACAACCTGCTTGTATTTGTCTGCTACTGTGAATTTACACTAGGCAGAGCAGACACTTGGAAAACAGTGCTAACTTCTGTACCTTACAATCATTAATGATATTTCTCAGTTCTGCAGTTTGTATACTATACTTCTGAACAATCACTTAGAGTGATGGAACGTACACTGACACACTTGAAAAAGGATGAATGTCTTCTTATTCTTAAATTGAAATCCTCATAGATGTTGGCAACACAGCTTATATTGCAAGTTCATTGATCTTGCCTTGAGAGCTTTGATTTGCTGGGGTGCTGAGGCAGAAGCATGGTAGGTTTTTTTAATTAACTGACATGGGAGTGCAATTGTGCACAATGATTAGAGCAACACAGCTATCATAGAGTAAGGATCACATTTTTTGCTGAGAAATAGGTCCTAAATGAACTGTTGTTCTAACAGAGTACTTATCTCCTCATGGTAGTAAATTGTTTAATTTTCAATAAGATCTCCCCCTGTCCCTCCAAACTAGCTTATGAAAACGCCACTGAGTTTATTGTTTTGTACATGCTCTCCTCCCTTGTAGTTCTGCTGATAAACTCCTATCATTGTGGTTATTTGCCTTATGAGGAAACTTGGATATAACATATTTAAAAAAGCTGTTTGGTATTCTTAAAAAAAAAAAGTTTAAGGACGGATGATTATTGGACCAAAGCTTCTACCTGCAATACTACTACGTTCTAAAAAAAATGCCATGCCATCATAAGTGTAATTCAAAGACAAGATAATTGTAGAACCCTTAAAAAGGTGAGAAATCAAGAAATACTTTGGTGAAATGCTTTATTAGGCAAGAAAATATCTATGATTACATAAATATGTAAATACATAACTCTCAGAACAAATGGTAGCAACAGGAGAAGTTTAGACTACATCATTATTTCTTTTGGGGCTAGATGCATATTTTTGGAAGGAAATATTTTGATATTTAATTGGTAGAATTTGAAATTTATTTTATTCCCAAATAATGTACACTGAAACAGTGAGATATACAGGAATTTTTTCTCTTAAATGTCTAAATGGGCAGACTGTTCGGTCATCTCAAAAATATTAAGTTTTAGAAAAACATATTAATAAAAAATGCTACATAGTTTGGTCATAAAGACACTTTAATGGTATGGGTCTTTAATGTGATTTGCTCACCACACATTCACGTGTGAGTTTTCTGTGCAAAGTGGACAAGAAGTCACTGCAAAGGCATACAAGTGAAAGATGTTAGTAAGCTACATGCACATAACTGTATGAGTACTGTCTTCATCAGCTGGATTCTCTTGGTTAATGTGATTAAATAATAAGCTCTTCTAAATTGAATTCAACTTTAGTCATGACATTAAATCTTCATTTCCTGATAAGCTAGACCTTGTTCTTGGTTTGAAGATAACTGCCTTCCTTGTGCCATACTTGTTTTCTGTGGGAAGCAAGGACATAATCTGAGGAAGTTTTCCCTCTCCTGAGACCTAGAATAGAAAAGTTTTAGCTCTGCACTAACAAAGTGTATCAAAAACTGTTTATTACTTTCAAGTCTATTATTTCAAGGCTCTATAGGTTAGGAAATTTGAATTCACTGCTATGCGAGGCAATCTTCTGAGGACACTATGAAGAACAGAAAACTTTACCAAGCATGTAAGAGCACTACATGACTCACATACAGGAAGAATAGATACAAAACCAGAATGGTTGATATTGGAAGAGACCTCCAAGTTCATCTGGTCCAACACCTCTGCTCAAGTAAGGATGCTTAGAGCCAGTTGCCCAGGACCATGTCCAGACAACTTTTGAGTATCTCCAAGGATGGAGATCTACAATATCCCTTGGCAACCTGTGCCAGTGCTTAGAGTGAAAAAAATGTCCTGGTGCTCAGAGGGAACCTTTTGTGTTTCACTCTGTGCCCCTTGCCTCTCTCCTGTCACTGAGCACTACTGAGAAGAGTCTTTACACTCTCAGCTATTGATAAGAACCACCTGAGCCTTTCCTTCTCCTGGCTAAACAGTCCCTGCCCATGGGAGAGATGCTTCAGCTCCTAAATAATATTTGTTAGACTCACTCTGGTATGTCCATGGCTCTTTTTTTACTGGGGAGCCCAGAACTGCACAGAGAATTCCAGGTATGGCCAATTGAGTGCTGATTAAAAGGGAAGGATCCCTGCTGGCAATCCTTTGCCTAATCCAGATGAGGATCACATTCCCCTTTCTTGCAGCAAGGACACATTGCTGACTCATATTTGACTTGTGTTCACACCAGGGTGAACACCCCAAGGTTTCCATATGTTCACCCTCCAGTATAAATTGGTAAATGAGATTATTTCTTCCTCAGTGCAGGATTTTGTACTTCCCCTGGTCGAACTTCACAGTATCCCTGCTAGCCCATTTCTCCAGACTGTCAAGATGCATCCAAATGGCAGCTTGACCCCCTAGTGTATCAGACACCTCTTGCTGTTTTGTGTTATCAGCTAAATTGCAGGGAGTACATTCTGCCTCATTATCCAGATTGTTAATGAAGATGTTTAACAAGACCTTTGTAAAAATCCTTTAAAACATATATTTTGGCACCTGTGCCAAATTTATGATAAATCCTGTTTGATGGAAGATTTTCATTAAATATTCTGAAGAGAAAAAAAAAAAAATCCAGAATTTCTTAGAAAACTTTTGCATCAGAACTAATATTACCTGGAGCACAATTTTCCAATACTACCATTATTTTGTGGTAATAATTCCAAAACATTAGACTCCTATAAATAATAGGTTGGTACTCAGTTTCTGGTAAACCATTTACATGGTACAACCATAGATTAACCATTAGAATATGAAAGCCTTTTCAAAAAAACCCCATCAGTTGAAGTCTTATATATACAGAATTCATACCTAATAGTTCTATCTTATTAATTTATAAACTACTGGATGATAAATTGAATAAATAGTATAGTTCTAGCTCAGTACACATCAGATAAAAATAAACCTGAGTATTTTAGTTTGATACTATCTTAATTTTTAATTTTTTTTAATGCTTAGTAGATTGCATGGAAAACTAAGGCATTACCACATTTACATCTTGCATAGCAAGCGTAGCTGACCTGACACAATAGACAATAGCATGCAAGATAATAATTGTCTTGACTTCGCCTGCAGAAGCCACCTGAAAAAAGCATTTAGCTTTTAATATTTTCTTTTCTTTTTGTCCCTATGACATCTCAAACTGAAATGATGCAAATCCTCTTTGCCTTTACTTTTGTTTGTGTGTAGAGCATAAACCACATTTAACACATAATTATTTATTATGTATTTGTTGTAGTCATTTTAGAAACCAAAATTACTTCCTTCCCTGCTGTTTTCAATCTAGTCACTGGATTCACCAGGGATAGAGGCTGACCGGTACAGTAAAGAGTAAGCAGGAATTTTTTCATCGAACTTTACTGTGTGTACCAAATTCACACCTCTAAAATGAAAAATGACATATTTGTTATTTTGGAAGGCACCTTGGTTAGAAATGAAAAGCATTGAAGTTAGTGATAAGAGACAGGAGACTACAAAGAGCTGATAAATAAGCTTAAATATGCAGAAAGAAATATTGGGATTCTGAAAATATGATTCACTGAAGGGGGAAAAACCTAAACTCTGATATTCTTTTGTTAATTGAGGAGGAAGGTAAGATCCATCATTATGCAGATAGCAGCAATATTCAAACATATTTGGTTTGCGTCTGAAAAGAAGCTGAATGGGGGTATGGTTTTCTGAGTAGCCAGGTGATGGTTATGTCCTAAGCAAGGCTGTTTCATCTGTCTTGCAGATATTGTTCCTTGAGTTTCTTCCATGTGTTGTTCAGACAGCGCTGTTTCCTCAACGAAAGAATAAACCGGGTCAAGGAGATTACTTGACTCTCAGGAGTGGAAAAAAAATACAGAGAGATTTTTCAGCTGGGTCATCTTCCATAAACAATACAAACTTTATTTTGTGTTTTCTGTCAAAATCAAGTTTACTGAAATACCATCCAGATAAGGGCATTTGGTTCAGGAAGGGTGTTTGACATCTTGTCAAGCATCTGACACCTTGTCAGATCATCACTGAAGAGCTATCAGAAATACATTCATGGATCATCAGCATTAATTGTGTTGCAACTAGTTGTCCATCCACTGGGACAATGTTTTTCATACTTTTGGTAAGTAAGACGGAAACATATGTGTGAGGAAACTATGAAACAGACAAAAATATCTGTTTCATAAAAATCTCTTGGCAGATTGGTGTGGAGAGGATTCATGACCATACATTAAAAAGAATTTCAGGTGGTAGAGACCAAGAAAATTCTTTTTAGCCCTTTAATATGGCTTTTATTTTGACACTGCACAGTCACAGTAGGATGCAAGTACAGTAACAGTGACCTGAGAAATCAAAGATGATAAACTTGCAAATATAATCTTACAGAGCATTAGTGAATTCTCAGATGGACTTCTTTTTTGTACATTGTCAGTGGTCTGGAAGAAGACAAGATTATTGCTGATATAATGTAGGTGAAATAAAAATGTGAAGTGCTAAATGACAATTTTTAGATTTTTTTCTTGACTGATATTTTGAGGTTTTGTGGAGATCTCAAAAATATAATATCCTTGCAGGGTTGTGAATTTTAGAAAATCATAGTAGAAAGAAAGTATGCTGGATTTTATAATTTAGTATTTACTTTTGTTGGGATACAGTACTGGCAAGATTTTTAATCTATAACTGCAAAATTTTAATACAGTTACAGAGAGGTTACCAGGTTTTGTATGGAGACAGAGGATGCTGTTACTTCAATATTGTTTATTTATTGATTGTCTCATACTTTGTAGAATAGTACAGAAAATGTTCATGGTTTCAGAAGAGTTATTGGAAATATCTGAAGCCTGAGAACTTATTGAGAGACACAAGAAAAATCTGGTCACATTAATCTTCATAGAAATATAAGAAGAGTTTATTTTTGCACAATCCTTAGCAACTATAAAACTAGAAAATTAGTAGTAGATGCTCTCTTAATGTAGCAAAGGCAATGAGTTTCAAGGATGTAGGAAAGAGAAAGCTAGAAAAATTAGTATCAGAAATTAGGCATTTTCTTTTTTCTTGTTGAACTAGCCTTCCACATGCTAGAGTAGATTCTTCATGCATCTGAATTGTTTCATTCTAAATTACATGTTTCTAAACAATAAACATCCAGAAGAAAAGCTGTAGGGCAAAATAAATACTTGATGAAATTCATTGCTCTGTTTAGAACAGACACAATTGCCATTCTTAGCTTAAAAGTATTAGTTTATGATCTTGAATATGAAAAATCATATTTTATACTTTTTAGGAATAACTCGGCATCTTCTGAATACTTATGAGCAGGTTTTGATTTTTTTTTAAGGCTACTGAAAGCAAGTTCAAACTACCTTAAGGGCTAAATGAATACCACATGCTGTCTTAGATCCTAACACGTTTTCACTTCTGAAGAATAAACAATAAATGGGAATTAGCCTTAAAATTTATTTTTTTAAACTCTCTGTCACATAGCTTTCTGTGTTCTTTGAACAAAGGGAATTCAGTGAGTTAGATTTCAAAAGAGCTCAAAGAAATGACATCTCAAAAAAATGGCCAAATAATTTGAAACTTCTCTCTCTGCCTCTGTCTCTGTCTCTTTGTCTGTCTCTCTATCTCAAAACTACGTGATGAGGGATGTTTGTGACACATGTTTTTGAATAATTAGAGAAACTGTTACCTAGAAAACAACTGAGGTAATTCTGAACTTTAAGAAACCCTGTAGTATCGAAGTCCCAGGCTGAAAGACAAAATCCAGGGAAGTCATGGAAACGATGTCCATCTTTTGTCCAAAAAATAAATTGTTGAACTTAGCAAAAAAGTGTTAGAATAATTTCTGGTGTTCTTTAAACTTGTTTTCTTCTCCAAATTGCATAAAAATCAGACCTCTGGAATAGCTAATTTGATGGCTAGTTGAGTTTCTTTTAATGTTGCCCTTTTTAGCAAGAACTCAGTCTTAACTATGAAGCTGTGAAATGGCAAAAGTTTCAGCAAAGATAAAACATTTACATGTTTGGCTAATATCTTCCCTATTATATTTACTAAATAATGAAAAAAAAAATACACATTTTAGAGAAAACTAATATCCAGGATAATAAAACCAGTTCTAAACATTTAATCACTGAAGATTTAGAAAAATAATTGTTGTTGCTTACCTAAGGAGCCCACAACTGGGACATTCAAAGTCTTATTTACATTCATAGGAACTAGAGTTTGATTAGGAACAAGGTTAAATGTGAGAATGAAATACCAGCAACTCTGTTTATATATGTTTTGCTATTACATGACTGGACATGTTTTTAACTACCAAACGAGTAAAATTGAACAACACTGACATTCTGATAACTGAACTCACCAATAACACCAGACATTTGAAAATGATTGACCAGCTGACTGAAGATCCGTCTTTATCACAGAGGGGCCATAAAAAAACCCCTAAGAAACAGGCATTCCCAAACAATACTACAAACAATATGCCTAGAAATTCATAAGTTCAAGGAATATCTTCAAAATGCAATTTATTTAGTTTTATATTTTTAAACCAGAACTCAGCATTGTGATTTTTAACCATATTTAATTAATGGTTTGTCTTATGTATTGTATGTATCAGAATATATCCCATACTTTTAAAAGATTTCTGAGAAAGAGAAGGTTGCATTTCAACTTCAGTCTTGACTTGGCAGATACCAATCCAACAGTGGATATCTCATGTAAAATTTATGCACTTGAATTTTTAAAAAAAGATAAGTAAATACATCACATAATCACAGAAATTAATTAACCTAACCAGAATTAAATAAAATTAATCAAGTAGTTATATAGACTTTTTGGAGTCAGAATAATAGTAGTATTATCTAATTGTGTCTTTGCAGATAATGAAGATAAAATGCTGCTTTTTAGAATTACAAATGAGAAATTTCTTTTACATATAAATTTAATAAATCTTTCCAAATATTCTGTGCACTGAAAATAAAATACAAATCAAAACTAGAGACGTTCAACATTTGAAATCTGGAAATGGAGCTATAATTTATGTTTTTTAACTGATAGATAACTGAATCAGAACATCTGGTATAATGCACAATAATTTCTAATAAAAAACATGAGCTTGTGATGTTGAAAAATCAATACAATGAAAAATCCTCCAGAGTTGAAGAATGTGAGTAGATCATACAGGAACAAAAAGCTGCTAATATACTTGACCAAAAGAGAAAAAATAATAAGTCTGTTCTTGAAATTGAAAAACTAGACAAGACCTTGCAGTCACTGCATCTGGATGTAATAGCTTCCTAGCAGAAACACAAAGTGGAACTTGCTCAGCTAGAACAGCAGATAACACAGCTTGAAAGAGACCTTAGAGATGCCAGGAACTTTACTGTCAGAAAGATCAGGTATGCTTTTGCTACGAGAACGAGCAAAACAGCTATCTCTTCAGAAATCATTGCAAATGTGAAGGAGCTGGGCATGTGCTACCTCATACACATTTGTTACGAATTCTGTGGAAAAAATACTTTACCATTAATTTTGTAAGCACATATTTCTCTGGGTTTTGTCTCTAAACTATATATGTTAAAGTTTGTGATAGCAATGCTGACAAAATGCATACTGATAAAAATAAAATGAGTACAGTAATATGACTTCTTCCATTATGTTTGCAGATATTTTTATAAGTGCATTTGCCAGTTTTAACTGTAAAACCCATTCATATATGTTTTCATTGTTAGTAATCTATCTTGTCATACTTTTTCTTGGGATGAAATGTACATAGGAGTTTTATTTACTCTTTTTGCTTTTCTCTGTGGATGCTTCCTGCACAAAAAATGTTCATAAGATGGAAAGGCTTGGGCTTTATTAATAGCATGATATCTCTATAAATAAAATGCACAATGAGCAGAAATTATTTCTATTTATTTGGGAACTTTGCCAAATATGTAATTTCAATTAGCAATGACAGCATTTAGGATACATTGTTTCCATTGTTAATATTTTGTTGGGTTATTTTACTAGTACACTGAAAACAATAAAAATTATCAAGCTCTTAATTTTCTATTTGGTTTATGAAAGAGATGTACAAGGTATAAGATATCTGCAGACAGCTTTGAAATCAACTAATGAGGAAGTAGTGCTGATCGTTTAATTTCTAATCTTTTGTTAAACAAAAAAGAACAACAGAAGGGAATTAACTTCCCAACAATCTTTTCCTTGTAATTAGAACCTTTTTATTGTTTACCAAATAAACAGAAAGAAATAGAAACATGTAACTGCGGCAGGATATTATACCCTGTCTATCATGTTTTGCACACCTGAAAAAATATGTTAATACAAATAATTGTTGTCATGTTAGCATCACCGATTTCAAGCTGTCTGAAACAATTTTACGTTCTCAATAAGGAATATTTAACATTTGAACCAAAAACAGTACAGCACGAATAATTAAAGGCTTAAGTTAAATACATAGACAGTCATTTAAATTTAGATCTGCAATAACATTTACTATTATTCTCTAAGGCTTTGACTGTGCTTGACAGAAACAAAGTACTCTGGGATTAATTTCAAGAAATGGTGCCAACTGTGTGCAATTTGCTGTAATTAAGACATGAAAGAGTACTAAATATTCAGATTAAAAGAAGCATGATGGAGCATGATAGAGAATCAAGGTGTGGCATCAAGCCAATAAAGCACAGTCAGTCATGAATGCTCAATAGTGATTGATATGAAACTTATACTATAAACTTGTAGCATGTACTTAACAACTGTGCAGATGAAAATTAAAATCATGGCACTGTGTGTTAAGAAAAAAAGGACTCTTCTAAATCCAAAGTCCAAAGTGTGTGTGACATCTTCAAATAATAACAAAACTGAGCATAATAATGTATTTTTACACAAATAAGATGTTTAAACAATGAAAGGAGAGACAAAAAGGTAGTGTGGTAGGTTTTTCCTTTGGGATATCCCTATGCTTGGGATATCCCTACGGCTACATCAACCTATAGCATTCACCAGAGTGCCAAATGAAAGGGATCTGTAGCAGTTGGAACCAAGAGATTAAGTACCCCCCTCCTTTTTTATTTTATTCATCAAACATTTTCCTTTTTTAAAAAAAGGAGAAGTATTCATTTAGATCAAACTGCATTTCCCATTTTTCTCTCAGAATTAGATGGAATATTTCTTCTTGCCTTTGAACTTATAAGTATTGATTAATGATGTATTTATTGTAATACTGAATCTTTTCTTCAACAGACTTTTCTAAATTAAAGTCCTTGTAACTTTTTGATCCTAGAGGAGATGTGGGTACTTGACCCAATTGCTAATGAGGTGCTGTATAATCTCATGTATCCCATAGCTCAAAATAGCAGGATGCAGTATAAAAAGTACATCATAAAAGGCCCTCTTGGAATGCTTTTTGTCTTCATAGGCAATACGCAAAAGAGATGACCTTCTGAGAAAGTCGGAAGCCGATTTCCTGCAGGCAAGGAAAGGTATCAAAGCAAAAGTGGCTGAGGTGGAGCACCTTGACAGTGTGGTCAAGAAACTGAAAACCAGTATCCAGGACACACAGAAAGAAAAGAATCAGACAGAGACAGAAACCACCATACTGAGAACTGAGATTCAGCAGCTAAATCAGTAACTGCAGGGTGTGCATAAGCAGTGCAGTAAGACAGGTAATAATGTACAAAAATAGTAATATTACAGAAATATGAATTTTGTACAGTCTAATGGAATAGACTTTCCAATCATATAAGCATATGATTGTTGCAATCAAATGAATACAAAAGGTTCCCTGCTTGTCTCTAGGGTAAATTTGCAGATACAGACTGTGACTTCATCAAAACAAAATGAACACAACAGTTTTTTTCAGGGTTGTGGTGGTTTTTTTTGTTTGTTCTGTTTTGTTTTGTTTTTTGGTAGTTCTATTTCTGTCCTATAATCTTGGTATTGATTTGGTGAAACATCTATTTCTGTCCCAGAACACCTGTTCATTCATTGGCAATGCAAAATCTAATTTGAAGTTAACAAGTTTGATATAATTCTTAATATTTTATGTTACTTTTTAAACCGATATGATTAATCTGTGTATAGATAAGCAAATTCATATTGATGAATACGGAATCTTTTTCTGGATAGTAGTGTAAACAAAAGCAAAACAAGATGGAAAAAACAAGGTATCATGATAGAATGGGCAATAAACTGCTTTAAATTTTTTTGGTTGGTACTTTTGGTTTTCACACTGAACAAGTGTGCTAGAACTAGTTTTCAAAATAAGCAAATGCAACAAGGAAATTGCATTATTCATATTTTGAAGTCACAGTATCGTAGAGCTTGAAATATACTACTTTTACCAAATAAAATATTAATGAAGTCATTTGGAACATAATAGACAGCCTGTGTCAACCCCTTAATTTTCTCTTCCACTATTCACAACATTGCCAGATACGTGTTTCTGGATAAAACCCCCTAGAGGTCTGCTGCAAATTCTTTTTCAATACAACCAGATCATTGCAGATAATTGTATTACACAGGGTATTGATCCAAAATCGTTGTGCACCGGAAACATCTGAAAAAACATGATTATAGCTTTCTGGTTATTGTTCGTACATCATATAAGCAGGCTTTTGTGTGAATCACCTGTAAGAAAGGCAAGGTGGAAACATCAGAGAAATTACCTCTTTACAAGAATCTATTGATCACTTTAAATCAAAGAAGTATGTTTGACATAAGATTACCTGCCAGTTTGAACATTAGGTACACTATGTTATAGCCTGGGGCAGTTGTAAGTCTGACAAAGGGATTGTAAATAAAGCATGCAGCTGCTAGCGCCTCTGGCTTGGGATCAACCAAGGCTCAAGTCCAAGGCATAGGTAAACTTAAAATAATTTAACCCTTTTTGACCAGGACAAACTTGTGAGTTAAACTTGATTATTAAAAGTACTGGTTAAATCACCTCTTGTATGTTTAAATAGCTATGAAATTACAAAAAAAAAAGAAAAAAAAAAAAAGAAAAAAAAAAAAGAAAAAAAAAAAGTTGTTGGATCTGTTTACAAATCAAAGCAGATATAAACAAAATAAATTTTGGAAGATTAGTCTGTTTCCACACTGCAGATCACAGCTCTAAACTACTTCTAAGAACCTCTTAAAGCACTGTATGTATTGTCCAGAAGCAGATACTTAAAAATGCTTTAGATGTTCTAAAGTTCTAAAATTAAAATAAACTTCATTCGTTATATAAAGGACTGTCTTCTGGAAAAACAATTCAACAGACCAACAACTGGAAAACTTTTAATGGCAGAGGTCTATATTACATGTGAAATATTTATCCTTTTGATTTCAAACCCCAATCGAATACTAGGAGCCCACAGATAAATAAGGTTATTCAAATAAATAGTCATATTAGTTCCAGTGAGACCATCTACCACACTAAAGTTATTAAAAAATGTATTGCAAAAATGGGTCCAAAATGCACAGAAAAATACATTCTTTGTATGTTATAATTATTATTGAATGATGACAGGTTAGGTTTGACTTCAGCAGTACAGCTCATTTTTTTAGATATGAAAGAAAAGTCAGTTATACATTGTTTTTTAAGCTGTACATTTTTTAAACACATGTTGACACTAATAACTGTTTAACTCATTAGTTCACAAAGATTCAGATTTGCTTGATATTCAGTAAGGATGAGCTCTGGGTGATATCTATTTGTTAAACATTTAGCTGTTAATGTTAGCTGTGTACCTTTCTGAGGCACAAATTTAAACAGCTTATATACAGTACTTCTACTCATGGAAATGGTGACTGTTGTGTTTTGTGAGAAGCCAGGTTATGTTACTGTCAATTAGAAAAGAACAAAGCAGTTTTTTTTTTTATATATAAGGAAATTGATCTTCTGAATATTCTGAATTCATAAAGGAAGATATGATAGCTGAATTTAGATCCTGTGCATATGGTGAATGTTGTCAGACATTAAAGAAAATAAATGCAGAATCATGTAAACAGAGCACAAATGTTTTTCTTTAAGGGATTCTATCAATCTAAACGTGGAAAATACTGTTTTCTGACTTCATTGAAATCTGGTGTATTTTCACTCTTTAATATTATATGAGGGCACATTAAAAACAGGGGTTTAAATTTATGATCACATAAATGCCTCTGTTATTATACTTACTGAACTGCTATCACTAAACAATTCCTAATTTCTTTTATTTTTTCTGGTGTCAAATTTCAAAATAATTTGAATACTGCATAATAAAGGAATTGTGTGCTGCAAAATGCTTGTCGTGAAGCACTTGTTTTAATGCTTAGTTTTATTCCATGATATCCTAAACCTGTTAACTGCATGTGCCTATACGTCTAAAGCCATATATTTATGAAAGAGTATAAAAACAAATACATGTGTGTGGATTTGTGTCTGTGCAGGAACACATACACCTGCACACTAACACAAACTCACGTGTGCACATACTAAGGGCTAAATATTTAAATTAAAGCCTACGTACATATATCTTTTAGGAAAATGGTCAACAAAGAACAAAGGAAAAATGTCTTTGTCTTAAATCACTTATTTTTCTGAGAGCTGGCAGTGCATGGCTGTGGTTTCTTTTGGTCTAAGGAAAGATTGCCATCTATTGGATGACCTTGGAAAAGAACGGGTTTTTACTATGCATGTGCTCTGTAATTCATGAAACCATATAATGAAATTGAAGCCTTCAGCTTAAATTGTACAGTTACTACTGTTAAATGGTATAAAAACTTCTTTATTTTCAAAACTGTGATTTTGAATTCTAGATTGATTTATGCTGCAAAATACAAAGGCAATAGATGTTTGCTTTAGAAAGGATGAAATACTGGATGTGCATGTCAGTGAGCTCTGGTAGCAGTTTAAATGTTTGCAGAATATTGAATCCAAGTTTCTTTATTTAAGTTTAGTGTAATATAATGAAAGAGACTTAAGCTAGCTATTAATATATTTATAACATATTTTCCTCTCAAGATTTGGGAACGGAATTATGCTCTTCTCCTGAAAACAGCATTCGCCCAGCTCTTACAGAGGGTTGCACTGCATTGCATTTAAAACAAAAATATTACTCAGCTTGAGCTTAAAATGTAAAGCTTTCTTTTTTTTTTTTTCTTTTTTTTTTCTTTTCTTTTTTTTTTAACTTACAGCCCGAGAACTTGCCAGTCAAGATGAAAAACTTCTTCTAATGGAATCCAGCTTGAAAGCAACTCAAGAGCAGCTAAGTGAGCAAATAGCAGAAACAGTTCACCAAGAACAGAACAGCAGAAAATCACAGAAGGAGAGCTGAAGACCCTGAGAAAATATATTCTAACTTCTGAAGAAGAAATTAGTGATTACAAGTGAGTTGCTTCTTTTTTGGTATTTGAGAAACAAAAGACATTAAAGTCAGCAGTAAATCCTTTTAATATGTACTGTATTAATCGTTTCTCTCAGGTAAGATATAGAGTAAATGTGTTCTATAGCTCTATTGAATAAACTATTAAATCTAAATGCTTGATTAATGTACGTTTTAAAATACATCCTGCACTTAAAAAAATGTGTGTTGAAAAATACAATTACGAGGAGTCTGGTTTATTTTTTAAATTAATATTTTGTAGTGTTGAAGTAGAATAGTATTGTTTATTACTTATCTGTTAATGGTATTCTCATCTTCCTCTTTTTAGAGACCAAAGGTTACATATGGGTCTTATTGCCTTTCTTCTTTTTGTTAGAGAAGCTGCCTCTAAGCAAGAGGCGACCAAATTAAAGAAAATTTGGTGTTCGAACTTTTAGTCACAATAGCAAGACATATATAAAGTTGTTAACATTAACAAAAAAAACCCCAAACAGTATACTTTAGAAGAGTTTACACTGAAAGAAGTACTTTTGCTCTAATCAGTCAAATTTAGTATCTCTTAGATTGAGGGCTAACTCTCAGGATTTAATAAAAAAGCAACAATGTTCAAAAATTAGATTTTATAGTTTAGCTTAATATTAAATATAATTTATATTGAGCCACGAAGTTATTAATTATTTGGAGTTCTGGGACTATGCTAAAAATTACTCACTTCATTTGATGCTTTTTTCATGCATTCTCTTCTTATTAAAGTTATGTTGCATTAAGGAATCCCTATATATATATACACACTGAATTTCAAGCTGTTTCTTAATATCATAGAGCATGATGAACACTTTATACAAGATATTTTTTTCTGTCCATTTGGAGGTGGATTGAACATTTAGAGCTAAATATTTTAACTCAGATTTGTGGCAAGCATCAAATATTACCTCAGCAAATGTTCTCTGAGGAAGACTTGCTAAATTCAGATGTAACAAACACCATGCATCTAAAGCACAATATTATATGTGCTCAGTGTAAATGAATTTTAGACTGGAACTTCATCCGTTCTTCAGCTCAAATGTTTTAAGTTAATATTTATGCTGAAGACTGGGAAAAGCTTCATGGAAGAAATACTGTCTTCAGTAATGTGTCTTCATTTCTTTAAATAAAATAGCTTGGTGGTTTTCAACCTGTAGTTATATCTCTAAAGACATTACTAGTACTTCTCTAGGGAAAACAGTGTCACTGATTTACTTTCCTAACACAGCTTGAATCTTTTGCCATAGTGGGTTTTCTTAACCATTTGAAGTTATTCCTCAGTTTAAAAAATGCCATGTTGTACCTAATCTTGTAGATAGTTCTTTGTAAATAAAAAGAATGGAAACTTCCAGGACTACTGATTGTGGTAACTTAGTGTGAGCTGGGGGGAAGGAGAGGGGAAGTGGAATTGAAACTCCCAGCTGTAACTGATTGATTGTGTCATGAAATACAGCTTTTGAGAGAGCAGGAATTTTGCAAAAGTTCACTGAAATAAGTTTCATTAAGGTTGAAATAGAAGGCCAAATGATAATCATTAAAAGATTTTTCAGAAGGACTTTTTGAAAGATTTTTTTATACTTTATATGAACAAATAAAACTTGAATATCTTCACATGCAAAAATTATTAACTAACCGACCTTTTTCTGTTCTGTTCTGTTTTCTGAACTTGTTCAGTGATTTTGCACGTGAACGTAGTAAACTTTGAGTAAGGGAAATCTTTTCTTAGATCTATAGATTATCAAAATAATTTTTATTTAATCTTACATAACATTTTGACTTTAATTTTTGATACCAAATTTTGATACCAAAATTCTGCTTTTTAAAATGCATTGCTGCAGGAATACAGTAACCAAATTATTTGTTGAATCTGGAAAATTAAAACTGCAAATTCAAGACAATAGGTTTAATAAAGTGGAACAGATAAACCTACGGAATTAACAACAAAGTCATTTAAATATTGAAATTTCCCTTTAAAACAAGATACTATGTACCTGAAAACAGTAATGCTGTGCAAGTCAGTATCTGCTCTGTTCTGTTCCCTGGGAGACAGAAAGAACAATGGATCTCTGTCCCCTGAGTCTTTTGGGACAGGGAATGTCATACGGGTTATATTTAGTCACTAGGAAGGGTACTGCATGTGTCATAAAGTAACATCCCTTTGGTGCTGACTTATTCAAAGTCATACAGTCCTGGACTTTTCCTACCTTCCTCCTCAGTGAATCTGACAAATGCAGCTGGCATCAAGGCGAGAGCACAGGGCCATACAAAGAAAAATACAGCACAGCATAAATTGGTCACTTAAAGATACACTGAGTCCTGAGACTCTGCAGCAGCTGTTGGGAGGCCTTTGAGGGGAAAGGTTCATTTCTGTATGCTTTTATTTCCTTGTTGTGAAGCCCATGTTATAAGTTATTTTTCATGGAAGTGGTGAAAAAAGGAAATGGTTGACTAGGATTTAAAAACAATAAACATCCCTTATATTGATTAATTAACCAGAAGAAAAATATTTATTTTTAAAACAGAGTAAAAACCTTTTCTGCTAATTTCACAGGGTGCCCCAAATGCACTTATTTCATAGGGAAACAACTGAAAGTTTTTAGAAGTCACAGGCTTTGTTTATCGTATACTTATCCTGGATGAAATAAACCTAAGGTAACACAACCCTAGTCCCACTCCCCAGCCCTCCACCTTACTTGCCTCCCCCAGTATAAGCCTGTTACACCTGAAAGATTTGTTCAGAATGTCCAGTGGGAACCTGGAAATCGTAATAATTTGTAGTATTGATTGTGTGAAGCTATGCAGCTGGGGCCTCTAGTGAATAGACAGGAATAGACATTTTATTGATTAACTTTTACAGTCATATTTTCAGGACTCTGCTGCAACATAATTTTCACTTCCCAGCTTTGTGCTGCTGCATCATGAAACTTGGATTCTTCTCTCTTAACATTTACCCACCTGAGAGAAACAGTACAGACTTGTCTTTTTAAAGTTGTGCTCTGCAGAAATGCATAATATTTGGTGTAGTGAATTCTTTTAAATTTCCCCTCTGCTGTCACAATAAAGTGAAAAATCTTCACAAGTGATGTTAGCAAGTATTGAACAAGTTGCACATCCTCCCCAACCCCCCATTAGATGCTATTTGTAACATCTAGCAATTCTATTTCTCCTTTGCATTTTCATTCTTGTTTTTTAAATGGGTAAGATTCTGGCAACAGCAACCCCCCTTTTTACATCCATGAATTTCCAGAAGTGCTTAAAAGGAAAACCAGAACAGCCTCATAATGAAATAGATGCTTTTATTAGTTAGTGAAATTTTAAAAGGAGAAGACAAAATGTTTACTTGAAAATCTGAAAGGAATTACCAGTAAAATCTGATTCATTTTCAGGAGTGACATCCTGCATTAACTAAAATTGCTTCTAAGATTACTAAGAGGTCCGGATTTCAGTACAGTTACTAATAATTCAAAAAATATCTGTAGATGTACTGAAGTTTTACGCAAACAAATCTCAAAACCCATTATTTTTAGTTTCTGGTGCTATTAACTTCCAGAAAAGAACAAAAATAGCATTGTGTCATTGTGAAAAGGACTGTTGCATATTTGCTGGTTTCTTTTGTAGGGTTACTTTGTACATTAGATTGCTAAGCCATTTCTCTTTCATGCACTTAGAAAATTACCAGTGAAAATCCTCATCCGCTTTTATTCTTTTAGTGGCTGTTTGTTGTTAGTTCTTTTATGCGTTTACTTTCATGTGAACCATGTTTTTAACACAAGTTTAATAATGCCTTGTAGGCTAAATATTCAGCACCCCATCATCACTGGTCCTAATATGATTTAAGCGTCTGTCATCCCACTACTTTTTCTATGCTACGTTGCTATTAACATCTTCTAATTATAACAATGCTTAAGATATTCGTGGTCATGTTTCCTTTTGTCCTTCCTCTCCCATCAGAGACGTGATGGTGTGCACCATATGGAGCTACAACTGAGGCAGAAGCTCTCCCATCCATCACAAAAGGTTCACTTTGTTTACCATTGTCAAACTTACGCCTGAACAATTCCTATTTTGTTTCAAATAATCAGAAAAAGTGTGGAGGACTTAAAGGTAAGAATAACAACATCGAAGAAAGAGGTTAAGTAGCAACTTACTCAAGACCTCAGTGCCCACTGGTCCTGGAATAAGTAGAAATTGTCTCAATCAGGTGAAGAACTATAAAATTTGAAGAAGCAGCTATGTTTCTTCCTATGCATGGAAAATTAATGTATTATTTAGCAAACTGATTAATAGTAGAATCAGATTTTAATGGCCTCCTAGGCCCCAATCTTTCAAACATATGTGAATGCAAGTCACGGTTTCACAGTTTGTGAAAACAATTACCCTATGAACATGTGAAAAGCTGTTCACAAGCTTGCAAGATTGAAGATGAAAACTGTTTTAAGGATCACTTATGATTTTGTTTTGTAGCCGTGGTATTTTATTATAAAAGTAGTGACTTATGATGTAAGGATACAGGAAATTGCTGAAACATCTGACTATATTTTAATTTAGTTTAATGGAAATCCACATTAGTGTTTGCGTGTGTGATTTAGTTAAAGAACAGGGAAATGGCATTCCCTCTTCTGAACCTTTGTGGAGACATTAAGTAAGACCAAAGTAGTATTTCAGTAAGTTTTATATGTTCTAGGTAGGTAATCCCCTAAATGCTTAGGACTCAGTGCATAGCATGTTAACTGAATTTTTAAATTTCCTATTTAGTTTCTTTTTCCTTTTCTATTTTGACATATCCATACCAAGGCTTCTTACAGTTGTGGTAATCTTTCTATTATGAATTAGGCAAGGTAAATTTTAAAACTTTTAGGAAGTAAAAAACCTGAAGAGTTTTAAATGTTTATTAAATAAATTAGATGCAAAATGCAACAAATATTTCTTAGAGCATTTTTTTTACACTGCACATATTCAGGACTAATTATACTTCCCAATTTTAATAAAAGAATTCTAAAGTTTATCAAGACACAGCTGAAGGCTGCTTGATTCCATTACTTTATCTTTTTCTCAAAGAAAAATTGCAAATCTGAAGTATTTTAATAAGCTTGTGCATTAATTTGATTTTTAATTTCTAAACTATTACTGGAAAAAGAAAGACATTAAGTAAATAAAGATTTGTGTTTATTGACTTTCACATTATCTATGACACAAATATTAAAAACAACAACAACAACAAACTGTTTAAATATAGGATATGATCCTGTACATTTGTGTCCTCCCAGACACTATAGTTATGACTGAGAAAACCTGAATTGATTGCAATGGAAATCTACCTGACAGTAAGTATTTGCAGTGGCAGACAAAATTATTTAAGAAAAGAGAATATAAAATTAGGAAAGACAGATGGACTCATAAGAGTGAAATACAAATAGTCTGAATCAGGATTGATTTCAACATAATGTGGTGGAGGAATCCCCACTTATTGATCAACTTTAAAGCCCATGCACAGCACTTAAAAAGATAAAGTAAGCAAGGTCAGATAATCAAAGCATTTAAATAGTAAAAACAGCAACTGCCACTGTAGACTGGTAAAATAAATCCATAATACAAATTGCTTTAGCAAAAAGTGGATGAGCAGCTGATCTTCCTATTGAACTTTTATACTGTTCAGTGACCACACTGGGGAGAGGATTGGAAGAAATGCCTTGAAGATCAATATTGAGTGAGAGGTAGCAGGGATTCATTCTGAACATGAAAGAATTACAAGTATGAGAGTAGAGATCCTGAGGAAATGTCATCTAGAAAGGACAGTTCTTTTAAAATATCACACATATTAAGTGAACATAGTATTAGTTGATATCCTGTTATGATCTTTGAGCATTTAAAGCTTATTAAATCAAAAGTTTATTTATTGAAAAACATAAAAATAGGGCAAAAAGAACTTATGATTTTAATGAAATTAGTTCTAAGAATTTAGTAACCTCTGTCTTCGAAACAAGGGCATTTTAATCTTAATTAGTATAGTGTTCAGTTGAGGCTGCTACTTTCCAGCCATATTTATTTCAAGTTTTTGCTGAATAGGAATGATGAATCAGACTATTGTATTTTTTCTATTTTTTGATCTTTTTGTTTTTTCTGAAGATCAACACATACCTGTAATTAACGTTTACTGTAAGTATTATTTCTTCAGATCTGTTCAAAATAGCATTTTCGCAGACATTTTAAATAATTTGTAGAAACTACAATGCTGTAATGCAAGTTTTTCAAATTTCAGTTTTTCCTAAACCTGTTTAGGCTTTTCATTTTAAAATAGGTGTTGAAAATATGCCATAGCTTTCATTTATACATTAATTTTTCCAGCACTATTCAAAGAGTATTTGTGAGAAAGAAATACTAGAGGTGGAAGTACTACAGTAGCTCATTGTGTCAAATATATTGTTTTCATTCACCGTTTTATTATATCATTGTATGAGAAACGTACTTTCATGGATTTATTACCCCTTTAAAATGAAGAATCCTTTTTTTTTCTTTATTTTTGAGTGTAATCCTCCTTTATTTTCAGGCTCATTACCCTACTTATAAAAATGGTGTTATTGTTAGAAATTAATAATTCAAGGTGTGACAGTATTTGCATTTTTAACAATAAAAAGGAGCACTAAAACTAGGGTGTTTCAAGGATATAGAAAATATATTAAAAAAATAAAAAAAAAGTAGAGTGAGAATTTGTGTTCTCTTTGAAGATCTTTTTTGACAAAATACATTAGAGTAACTGATTCCCAAAATCATGGAGTTTGTTCACTATGGTTACTGTACCATACACTCTGTTGTAACACATAATTATTTAAAACTAATATTGGCTCCATTTTTGCTGTATGAATTGCTGATTACAGCAATTTTAATGGTAAAATTGTGAAAAACCATATTCATAGTTGTCAAAGAAAGGTCAGCTTATTTGCATTCATTAGGAACTTGGAAGGCCGTACAACATGCTTTTCCTTTGGGATTTTTACGCTTATTGATTCGTATACAGCTGTAGGAAAAATTAGTTGGAATTATATTTCACTTACCACTTGAGGCTGTATATTAATAACAACAGAGTTCTACATAAAAAAAAATAAGAACCAGCAAATTAAATAATTGTCATTTTTTAAAATTAAAATTGTTGTACTTAACTTTTTTAGAATAATCTCTTTTGAATAGCTGGAGGAAATCTATTAGTGAACTTTTGTTATACTCACAGTACTTTCATTAGCACAAAAATGCATAGGCACTTATATTAATGTGACATAAAGTATTTGAAACTTCTTATTTAGTAGTGGTCTTTATAGATGCTTATAAACCAAGACAATATTTAATCATATACTTAGCCTTCTTTATATAGTGGATTTTTTCTTATATAACTGTATAATTTCTAACCCCAAAATGTAATTTAAATATATGAATAATCCTGTCCTAAAAGATAAGCTTACGTTTGTATTCTAGTCATTAAAGACCTTTCAAGACCAAGAGCTATATCAAATCATAAGGAAATATTATAGCTATCCTTGACTGCCAGGTCTTTAGGTATAAAAAATATGGCTAATGTCTTCAAAAAATGTCTACATGGGTAATGTACCAACAACGTGGGGTCAGGTAAAGCACATCATCAAACTGTGACAAACCTTTGTTTAAATGGAGAGAACTTCAGATTTACAGACAGCAATGATGCTCAGGTGGTATGCATTTGAAACCTTGTTTGTATTACATTGATAAATACTGTACATGATAAGCACATATTTCTGTGAACTTTTAACACTTTAAATGGATTAGAATGTCTTATTTTGATCATATCCATATTGTTCATTAAGATAAGATTAGGTCCTTAAAAATGTTTGGCTTGTTTCCATTACATTCAAAAAAGTTTAAAGTAGAAAATATAGAATACAGTTTTCCATAGTGTGCATATATAACACATGTTTGAGATTAATCAAACCATAGTCACCTCTAATTAACAGCAGGGAGCAATTCCAACATGGGACAGGGCCAGATGACTAAGAAATGAAGCATATATTTAAAAGATGCAGCATATTAAGAAAAGAAAAATAGGTTATGACTTGTGTCTTAAAAATACTGCAAAGTTTTTAAACCTGTGGTTCTGTGCACATGGTTTAAACATTTTATTTTGCTTTGTTTTTTAAGTGGGCCCAAATTTTTCAGAACCCTACAGTTCTGTAGGTAACTACAGTTTTCTTTCAAAGCTAATTCTTTCCCTTCTTCATAATTAATAGATTAAAAAAAACTGACCTTTGCAACTTCAGATGAGTCCTTTTTTTTTCAAATTCTAGAAATATCTGATTTGTATGCCAAAATTATGTCATTTATGTAGGAACTTGCTTAGCACCACAGGAAAAGCATACATTGAAGTAAGTTGAATCTTTCCTCCTTTTTTTTTTTTAATAGGAAGTTTTATAGTTGATGAAGAAGAAAACTCAAGGAAAAGAAATATTGTTTTGAGATGAAGATAACTGGAGAATTAGACACCTGTCCCTTCTCTCAGACATAGTGAAGATAATAACTCTACATTTATCTGAATATCCAGTGTGAGATTCTGCTGTCTGATCTGTGGCAGACTGAACTTTGCCAAGAATAACTGTAGCCAATGCTAATTTGCTTTGAATAGTTAAAGGTCTTTACAAAGAAGCATTAAAAAAAGACATGAGAAAACAACGTTCATTTGTGTCCTGTCTCTGACTGGGAGTTTGTGCCAAGGCCATTCTCATTGCAGTGTAGGAAAATAACTTCTGAGCACACACTAGTTTTTCTGTCTCTCAGTGATACAGTAACTGCTAAACTTACCTATAAAAAGGGGAAAGCTCTACAAGAAAGACTAGTGAGCAATTCCTCTTAGATCAACCTGGAATAATGTTAGTTCAAACTTAGTTCAAAATAAAAGAGAAATTAATCTCTGTTCTTATATATCCCAAATGAGAGCTCTGATAGAAAGCATTTCACATTTTATTTTTGCTTAATGTGAGCCTC
The DNA here is from genome assembly GCA_016584745.2 of Phylloscopus trochilus trochilus. Classification (NCBI taxonomy): domain Eukaryota; kingdom Metazoa; phylum Chordata; class Aves; order Passeriformes; family Phylloscopidae; genus Phylloscopus; species Phylloscopus trochilus. Next base: position 27,047,346 of record WQNJ02000084.1, read on the forward strand.
CTTATCTTCTTTTACCCCATGTTCCCACATCTGTTTACTTCAGCAGCCTATGTATAAAACAATAATAGAGATGTATTCTCATATCATGGATGCTGATATTTATGAAACACTCAGACACCATTGTGTTGAAAATCAGCGGCTTTATTTATGTTGTCTTTTCCATTGTGTCACAATGTGAGCTGTGTTTCTCAGTTTAAGTCATGCAAGCTGGTGTATGGAGACATTATCTGTAGGTTGCAGAGTCAGAATTTGCCATTGAGTGCACTAGAAGTTTGTTCAAGGATCTTGTTACAGACTTAACTATTTTGTGTAGTGTCCATGATTTTTAAAAGGATTTATATAAGTTTTATTTTTTAGATTTTGGAAACTCAGATAGAATAAAAGGGTTGTTTTATTTTTTCATTGATAGCAGCACTTGAATATTGTACTTGATACTCTAAAAGATAAAATATAAGAAATCAAATTGTTTAAGTGTTTGTCTGCTAAGCGATAAAAGATATCATACAATCTGGAGGTTTAAAGGAAGGGATAATACCAGGTGATAAATTAAAAACGTACAAATATGCTTACATAAGTTGGACAGAAATTGTTATACTTGGTAACATTAATTCTGATGTATTGGGAATGCTGAATATTTGAATTTGCCACAGTAATATTTTTTTAAAGTAAAATCAGCATCAGAGCCTGCTTCCAGGGGATTCCTGCTTCAAAGGGATTTTAAGAGGTACCCAGCTTAAAAGCAAAATTGGATTCACCTCTTTTATAGAGATTTTTCAGAAAGAACACCTGTGAAGGGGTTCCTTGCTTGGTGCTGTATTGTCTGTATTAATCAGATAAGAGAGATTTGGCAAGCAGTTTCTTCAGCAGGGAATTAACAAGGTAGCAAAAAACCCCAGGATTAGTAAGGGCCATAGGACAGAACTGACCTTCTCCAAGACACAGGAACTATTCAACAGAATGGATGTAGAACTTAGACAGACGACAGCTTACTCTCTGCATGCACGTTCTCTCATATACTGATTTGTTAATGTCTTCCTTAGAAATATCCATATAATTTTGATTTACACTTTTCAAGATAATTTGGGCTTGAGCAAAAACTCAACAAGACAAATCTCAATCCAAACATATGAAGCTCGGCAAAGCTCTAGGTAACTCAGAAGTATGTCTAATAATGGAAAATTCTGTGGTAGTGGAAGAATTATACACAACTGTAATGGCGCCCTGGCAATCAATGAAGCTACAACAACTGGGGGTGTTTTTTATGGCATCATCTTGCTGAAACTGGTGAGTGTGCAAAGGATCTTTTGCTCACAGACATCAAATGAAACTGAAAATAAAAAAATTCTAATGAAAGAAATTTAACCTTGATGTAAACGTAATCCTTGCCTTGCCTACCATTTTCAGAATTGCATATTAGCCTTTTAGGTATAAACATCATCAATATCATGAAAAAATCGAAAAGATTTTTTTTAAAACTAGGAAACAATCTTGTTCTTTTTCTCAATTTTTTTTTTCAAAATTGTAGTCAGAGATTTATAAGGAATGGACTTTGTCATCTGTTGCTGTCTTCAACATAATTTACAACAGCCAGCACCTTCTTCTAGCACCAAGAGAAGGGCTGAGAAAGTGACATGGTTCTGTTTGATTTAACCTTTGATTTTAAGTTAATTGATTTACGTTCATTTGGAATTCCCTTTCAGATGGATATTTCAGTTGTCAGAATTCATAATGGCAACATACATTCTCTTTCTAAGTCTGGTAACCTTTAAGATTACATGAGAGCCCTCCTCAAGGCTAAAAGAACTTCAGGCCTGCAAAAACACACTTGAATGTTTTGAAGTAGAAACTTTTATCCTCAGACATGACAATATTGAGTCAATCCTTTTAATTATAGATTTCTCACCAGACTTGAGTGTTCTCTTGTAGATTGTAGTGTTGATAGTAGCTACTGTTAATAGTAGCCCACTCAATTCCTACCAAAAATGAATGGAATTTGTCTGAGTGGCTTGGTTGATTTTGTTTTGGTTTGGTGGGGTGTTGGTTTGTGTCTCTGTCTGTCTGTCTGTTTGTTTTATCTGCAGCTGTTGTGGCCCTGTCCACTTGGTGGGTTAAGAAGAAGGTTGCTTGATTTACTCTGAGTGGTGCGCAGGAAAAACAACAAAATTCTCGGGGGGTTATGTATCACACTTTTACTTTCAAACTTTAGAACATTTCAGGTAAAATAAGGTACTTGGCAAATTTTAAAATGTAGCTATTTTGTTTAGAAAAGCAACAATGAAAAGCATAAAATAAACTTGAGAAAATGTAAGGGTAAAGGGGAAAAAGTGAAAGAAAGTATGAAAGTAGAAAGGTATAAAATCACCACCTGTGGATCCAGAAATGAGACCTGTTTGTTGAAATTATGAGGTCTCTTGGTTAAAATGATTTTGAAGTCTTGATCCACCAGAGGTGGAAGAAACCTTCAGTTTGGAGTGAGAAAAGTGGTTGTATTATTTAATAACTAATGATATTCCTGGATGAAAAAAAAAAAAAAATACACACTTTAAAGAATGCCTTGAGCAATAGCTGTGGTGATAACATTTAAGTCTTATCCAGCAATTTACATTCAGAGATGTTATTTTTTGCTAAGGAAGTGTAATTTAATTAATTTTTAAAAGAATACTGGGATTTTGTATAGATGCATGTGTATTTATGTACTTATTGGGGAATAAAACTGATTTTTATAGATTATGACTTTGGAGCACAAAATAGTGAAAAGTCTGGTCTTAGGCATCAGCAAAGATAAAAAGAATAATTCCATTTGAAAAAAGGAAGGTGCAAAAGACCAATTTATAACAGTAATTGAGCATGGGAACTCACAGGAGCCACCTATGCTACAGAAACTTTCAGTATGAACTGAGAGTCCACGGGAAAAAAAAGACAGTGCCTTTTTTCAATTTTCTTTCAGTAAGAAAGGGAATAGGCTACTTGGTGTTTATTAAACAAGAAAAATGCACACAATCTGACAATATTTGCATTCTGTTTTACTCTACTGTAATTTTTTTATCCACTCTGGAGGTTTGGATTAAATTCATTTTCTATTGATAAAACCATGTAAACTCAAGAGAATCAGTTTTCTCTGCCTCCCCTTCACTTGCATATGTATTTATACAGAGAAATTTCTTTTTGTTTGTTTATTTTTTTACTTCTGACTTAACACAGTTGTGTAAGAAATAGTCTAGTTTGAGTGTTTGTACTTTTCATCCCTGCAATTAATACACAGGAAAGAAAGTACTGAGATAAGTGGAACAATATAATAAAATGTTGATTTAAATGGGATACTTCCAGAAAAATAAATATTTTGCAGGAATGAAAGATTTTCCATCTAAATTATACATGTAATCTGAACTGGTTTTGAGCTTAAAAAGCATGCAAATCACTAAAAAACTGGAAGAAGGGATTGGCTGAACACAAACCCTGACATCTGCTGGAGGAGCTCTTAGAAAAACAGTCTCAGGTGAGAATTCTCCAGCTGGACTAGGATGCAGTAAAAAAATGGATAAAATACTATAGTACTCAAGTAACAGCCTCGGTACAGTATATGATATTCAAGCTTAATATTTTAAGTAATGTAAATGAATGTCCCTAGCTTATTTTTCCACTAGGAAAGGAAGTATTATTTAAATAACATTACCTGTAAAATTCACTGTCACCCTGTTTTTCTAAGTCTTCTGATGTTTACTTTTTGAGATGGAATTTCTCACGCACTTTTCACGTAAATAATGATTGTTTTGCATTCCTTTCTGGAGGAGGAGAGAATTGATGGACTGTTGGGTTGACCAGTGTGGTTGGAGAGGACAATTTTCTTCCTTCAATCCATGGTCACTGTTGGAATTCTATAAATGTTGAGGTCTGTAAATAAACCGCCCCTTTTTTGCCTTGGACATCTCAGCGTGTGAGTGTTGTTCATTCATGTTGTATTGCGACAATTCACTTTCAACACATAATTTTTACTGAAATATTTAGTCAACACATAATTCAACACATAATTACTGAAAAGATTTAGTCAACATAAAGGAACATGACTTCTTTTTAAACTCTCGTGGATGGGATGCATCTTGTCTAACTTCAGATTTCCACTTTAGGTGGAAATACAGGAGGGAGGTCCCTATGTTCCCATTATGGTCATTGGAGATTTAATCAATGCAGAGAGATGAATCAAGAGCTGAGCAAACACCAAGCCAATCAAGTATTAAAGTGTGTTTTCAGACCAGTCTAAAAAAGTCTCCAGATAAACACTCAACCAGGCCTCCGCCTAGTGTAATGGAAGAATATGTATGCAGTCACACATAATCAACCAAATACAGATGTACAAATTGATGATCTGGTTGGTGAGTTACCTTTTCCCAATAATTCATTAAATACTATAAATGATTTTATTTATTTATTTGCGTGTTATTACCAAGTGTTTCACAGGCATTAATACAGGTCATTGCTCTGAAAATAATATATAAATACAAGGATTTAAAAGGGTGATTTATGACATAGAAGAAAAAAAATTAAAATAATAGATGGTCTTTTTGTATCTTTGTCATTTATTGTTTATATTTAGGGTCAGTTTTTCTCTTGTATTTGAGTTTGTTTGGTTGCTTGTTGGCAGTGCATTTTTTTTTAGTAGAAAAAGAAAGGATGAGAGAATGTGGGAGATGAGAAAGTGGGCAAATAGAAAAAATATTAGAATGACTAATACTCTTTCCCACCCTATTGTTACCATACCATATCACTGTAGATTGATTATTTGCTGTATTATTTCACTAAAGAAATGTATTAATTCTAGAGCTTGACTGAACCTTGAACAGAAAGAATACAATAATATTTATTTAAGTGAAATTTGTTGCCACCTGTGAGCCAGATGGTTGCAAAATATTTCCACTGAAAATAATTAAAGATTCAGATACAAAAAAAAAAAAAAAAAAGATACAGGCTGGGTAAAAGAAATATACTTTAATTTTTGAAGGTTTCACTACACGAAATTTCAGTGGAAATAGTAGTTGAAGAATTACTACACAAAATTTGGACTAAATTTTTCACTTATTTTTATGATGTTTTGCATTTCCAGTATATCTGACATATAACCCATCACAGTACTAAAAAAAATTAAAATACAATGCATTCATAGCTGTTTACTTGAATAAGTATTTCATAATAAGGCATTTTGGGAGAGAAGAAAGATTTAATGTAGAGGTAAACTTGCAACAAAAACCAAACCAAGCAAGTGAAATAGTTAATCATTCTAACACTTGGATCATCAGCGTAACATCACTCTAATTTTTTTATGCATGCTGATTCTTCCCCAATAGATGCAGATTGCCACTGGGAGCAACTGGTGCCATTAAGCTTCCAAATTAGTCAGTTCTCCAGCTAAGTAGCTTGGGAAGGTACACTGAAGGTTTCATCTTTCTAAAGACTCTATTTATTATCTTTACTTATGTAAAGAGTTCATTAGAAAGAATTTTACATTGAAATATGGTAACTTTTTAGCCTTCTTTAATGCAGTCACGCATCTTTAACTACCAGACATAAAACTGCTTAATTCTGTGGATATTAATGGATTCATATGTCATAAAGCCAGAAGAAACAGTGTAATCGAGTCTCATATGTGACACAATACAGGCCATAGGACTTCAGTGAATTAAGTGGTACGTCATGTCTAAGTAAATGTGACTGAAATGGAGCATATTAAAATACAGCATACATTTTTTTAATACATTCTTGACTTAAAAAAGCCACTGTAACAGAATTCTTGACAATCCTTCATGGGTTTTCTCAATAAATCCAGCTTTTAAAAACATGCAATATGTTGATTCTGTATCATTTTAGCCTCTTACTCAAAATGTCATATGAAACTTAGTACAGAACTAAAATATATTAGATTTTCATCTTAATCAACAGTACCTGAAATCTCTTAAAACCAATAGAGCACTTAGTAGGAAAAGCTGTGTTTACAGCACAGACACAGTAATTTGTAGTATTTGTATTTATCTAATTATATTATTCTATATGTGTTCTTTATATCTATAGTCAATGCAAATTAGTATGGATTTATGATATCAGTCCTTCAATAGTTTGAGTGGAATAGATTAGTAAATGCCAGGGTGGAATTATTTGAATCGCACAGCTAGACCCAAAAAAGTATTAACAGAGAATTAGTAGAGCATTATAGTATTAGTTTCTACTTTTTAAAAAACCTTTCACAGTTTCTAAGACCATACAGCCTAAAAAGGGTCTAGAATTTTTTTTTCTAAAGCTCTTCAAAAATTCTTAGGAATTCTACACAGGAAAGTAAGAATCTATGTATACTTCTCTGACTGCAATAGTTTTTATCCTAAACCAAGTAGCGCGAAATCCATTGTTACTTTGGATTTCTTAAATGTCTTCTTTTTTGAGGGTAGAGAGATGCAGATGTATATAATGCCGTTGAACAAATTAGAGAAAGGATCTTATTTTTATATTCAAATTCCTTCGATTAATTACATCCTACTCACTAATTTTTTGTAGGATTTTTTCTTAAGGTCCTGTTTGTGCACATATGCACACTGTCATATGAATGTATACATCCAAATCAATGTCTACAGTAATGTCTATATGCAAGTTGTCACATAAAATTTACATCAACTTTAGGAGATTTTCACCTCAAAATATGACTTGTTCAAGATTTCTCTTGCCAGATGAATTACAAACTTCTAGTTTTGGAATTAATTCCTACTCATGTGTTTTAAATTGATAGAACAAATCAAAATTGAATCAATCATAATTTTAAAAATTAGTTTTATAATTGGTTTAGTTTATCTATGGGGTGGTGTTTTTTAAATGTTTCAAGGTAAAGAATTCTTTTGGTAAGCACCTCAAATGTACTAATTTTCTCTGAAATTTCTGAGGAGAGCCCAGCTCTTTTCCTCCTAGCCTAGTTCTAAACCCCATGTTTGAAAAGTCTTCACAAAGTTAAATGTTCAGAAGTCTGGTAACTTAAAATAGCTTAACTTACCTTGCACCAGATTTTGCTTATCAAGTTTTTGAGAACATTGGTTCCATTACAGATTTCTAAGTCAGTAGCATTAAGACATCAAATGTTTCTAAGCAGATCAAATTATTCAAACAGCTCATTTGTTGATTTGTTTGTCTGTTCCTGGCAACAATGATTAACTGGTATAGTGATTATGACTACAGCATTTCACAGTGTTAGTATTCCATTTGAGTTTATAAGTAATTTTCTTTAAATAGTATTGCCAGTAAATTTTTGTATATATGTACCTGAAAGAAATCCTGTAAGTAACTTCAGATTTTTAACTGTATGGACTATATCTATCTAAAAATAAGCAATATGTATCTAATTATTCTTTTGATTTTATTTCCCTTGAACAAAAAGCTGCTGTCAAAGGTGAAAAAATCTTTACTTTTCTAGTGGAATTCCTTTCATTTCTCTCATTGTTATGGATTCATAAGTAAGCAATTTCACATTTTATTACAAAATAAGTAGAGGCAGGTGTCTTGAAGATGGGGAGAATGGCATACTCAATTTCCTTGTGGCATATATTAAAGTTTTAGGAACATATTTGTCTGGCCTTCTGCTGGATTTAGTCGAACTTCAAGTGACAAGTAAATAAGCGTTGTATAAACATTTTCTTTGTTGTACCAAAGTTTAACTTCATTCAGATTTCATGATTTCTTCATTTCTGCATATAGTAGAGTGTTGCTAGCAACCAATATAGGAAAAAACCAAACTGTAAATAAGAAAGGCAAATAAAGCACAAAAAGGCCAGATATTGAGTTACATATCGTTTTAAAACAGAATGAGGAATATCTAATAAAAGAGTTTCATTGGCTCACTTGTTGGTATTTAGTGTTACTGTTACTCTAATAACAGTATTAGATTGTAATCTTTTTATTGCTGTAAGACCATAAGTTTTAAACATCTTCTAACTACTCTATTTCTTTGAACTATAGCTTTATCTTTTGAAAGGATAATATACCTTAGTTACACCAATAAGCTGGCTGTAGGCTAAAATGAATTCTAGTCGAGGTGATATCACTACCTGTACAAAGTGGAATTAAGGGTATATGACCCACTTTTGCTTCATTGCATGCTTAGTATTGTTGGGCAATTTAGGTTTATAAAGACGCTTCTGAGTGAGCACCAAAAAAAAGAGTCTGAGAGTCATGTCTATGAAAACTCTTCCTCTCATTTCTTCTTATTATTCTTTAACAAGAGCTATTGCTTGTAAGTCACATGAAACCAATCTCCGAAATGCATGCCAATGAATAATTTACTCCTGATTTGGTATAATCTCAGGAGTCATTCGGGAAACCCACATGATGTATGTATACTGCTTAGTAGCAACTTGAATGAGGGGTTTGAGTATATGTGGGTACATGCTGCTGCCCAACGATTTCTGCTTACATAAATTTTAATTTCTATCTCTAAAATGCTTTAGAAATTATTTTTCCATTTAATTTATTTTTCCCTTAGCTCCTCAATAATTTTTCTTCTTTCCAGGTTAATTTTAGGAAATCTGTACACAGCTATATGCAAATACCTTGCTTCAAGATGGAAATTTCTGGAATTATAGCAACTATGTACTTAGAGACACCTGACATTCTATGTACTGTATCTACTCCACCATAATTTATGCTTATGTAAATTGGGATGTAGAACAGTTGATGCCTTTATGTTCTATCACTTCATTACTTTTATCTTCTAGGTCAAATATAATTGAAAAAATATCTCAGTCTTGCTAAATCCACTTTACCACACAAAAGGTAACTATACAATGAAGTGATGTTAATTTGGAGAATATGTGATATAAGAGGAATTCTAGCCTTTTCATATATGAAAAGTTACATTAGTGCTAGAGAAACTACTTTGAAATAAATAACACTCTACATCTTAGAACTTGATATGGAAACCATGTAGGCTCATATCTCTTACCTCTTTCTATGCTGTCAAGGTGTGAACACAATTTCTCTTACACTTAAATATTCAGAAAAGATCACACTCCAGTAGGGTTACAGCTGCTGGAACAGTTCCACACCCATTGTGAAAATTAAAGAATTGAGATATACAATTTCTATTTAATTTTTCATCATCCATAGTGAATATATTTACGGCAGCCAGGTAATATTTTATAGTAGGAAAAAAGCCCTAAATTTTCAATTATATTATCCATATGTCTTATTTTAAAATTCCTTTCTTTGAATATATTTGACAATAAAATATCCAGTGAATTTGATAAAGTTATATATTGATAAAGTTATATATAGTTTTGAATATTAGGTCATGTTTGCAGATGGGGAAGATCGGAGGATGAGAAAATATACTACACTGAGAAAAAATTATGATTTTATGCTATGTGTGCTGATGCAACACCCCAAAGTTGTCTAGTTCCATGCATTCAGCTAGATTTAGGAAAAGATCTTTAAAAAGAGAAATTGAAGTAATCATGCATATATATATATACACATGTAATGTTTATGTAACTTTCCTGCAGAAGAAAACGTGCATTAGTATTCACATTTGACATCCAAGGTATGTTGAAATTACTAAAATATTCAATTAGCAGGAAAGAAGGAAATGTCATATAGTAATATTCAAGCACCTCTGGATACCCATAAGAAACTGCAAAATTATGATTTTTACAGGAGGTCAGAAATTACTATGAACTTCTGTCTATTTTATGTGAAGAATCTGTTTAGTGATCAAATAATGAGGAAATGGACCTCCTGCAAAAAAGATCAGTTAAGATCCATTGAGGTTTGCTCAATGCAATGCTTCATTCTTTTCTTCAAAGAAACGTTGTTTAAGGACTGAGTTTTATGAATACTTATTAAAACAGCTGCAAGGAGCCATTTTATATATGCATATATATATTTATAATATAGCATGAAGAATCTTAAATTCCTTTGGAAAACAATACTTGGGATTTAAAAGGGCATAAGTTTTTGGGAAAGTAACTGTATGTTCATAGATTCAAGAATCACAGATTGGTTTGGGTTGGAAAAGACCTTAAAGATCACTTATTTCCAACCCCCTGTCATGGACAGGGGCACCTTCCACTAGACAGGTTGCTCCAAGTCCCATCCAACATGGCCTTGAACCCTTCAGAAATGACACAACCACAACATCTTTGGGCAACCTGTTCCAATGTTTCACCACCTGCACAGTAAGGAATTTTCCATTAATGTATAATCTAAACCTACTCTATTTCAGTTTGAAGCCTTTCCCCCATATCCTGTCACTATGTGCCCATTTAAAATTTCTTCTCCAATTTTTTTGTTGGCCCCCATTAGCTACTGGAAGGCCACAATTAGGTCACCCTGAAACCTTTTCTTTTCCAGGCTGAATAAACCCAAGACTCTGAGGCATTCCTCATAGAAGAGGTGCTTCCATTCCTCTGATCATCCTGGTGGCCCCCCTCTGGACTGGCTCCAACAGGTCTATGTTCTTCATGTGCTATATGTTGACAAGGTAATTTTTTCATCCTTTAGCACTGTGTAATCATTTAATATAAGGTGTTGCACATAAATATAAATAAAAGTATTTTCATTATCACTGCTGAGTCAGTATTTAATATAAATTGCAATTAGGGAAAAAAAGGGAGTATATAAAGTGTCAATGCTGTTAACCCTTTATACAAATATATATATATAGAGAGAAAAAGAGAGTAGAAGGTTATTACTTGTTTAGTAAAATAAAAGGTACAAACTTTTTTGATACAAAATCCATTCTCATTGAGTGCCCAGCAATTCTAGTCCTTTCCTCTAAGTAATTTCTATGCTTTCTTCTCCATTATCCATGATCTTTTCTCATTTTCCCTTTTTTAAAACAACTTGTGAGATTTTCTATTATTTGATTATTTAGTTTCAGATTTCCAGAGTTTTGAACTTTCCCAGTTCCAAGTGCCTCACATCTTTCTGGCTAGAGTGTCAGGGGGAAAATTCTCTGAGGCATGTGTGATACAAGGGCTGAGTATCATGGAGTGGTGCTAAGAAGTTTGGGCTATTGTTCCTGTTCTGAATATACTGTCTATCTAAACTATCCTTGTAGTCATCCACACTAAATGACAGTATGAAAGCAGGGATAAAAACTGAGCTTTTTCTTTTTTACTCCACCATTAACAATTTTGCCTACCAAATTTAGCAGGCACAAATCATGTTTTGAAATTAATTCAAAATTTTATGATAGGTCTGAAAGTCGCAAGGTATCTTCTGTTACTCAAACTCTTGTTTTCTGGAACAATCACACAATGGAAAGTCTTTTTCAGTGCTCCTGGATCAGTAGGGACAACAGCCATTACATGTTTCTTAAGAGGATCATAAAGTTATGTATACGATAATATCATGTTCTACACTATACTAATAATTTAGCTACAGACTCGCAGAAAACATTTGTCCTTTCTTCAACACTTTTAATCAACTTAATTTCTCTGTTCAGTTTCCTGTGTTGCACTTCCCTTAATGCAGTCTTTCTCTCCAAATCTTTCATTAGATTTTTTCTAGTCCTCCTTACTTCAGCAGGTCTACCATGGATTTGCACTGCATGGTGTATTTAATAACTTATTTGAAGATATGGCAGTGTTAAAGTGTAGTACAGAAAGACTTGACTTACATCTTTACTGAATTAATTGCTCCGTTTCTAACTGCAGCCTATACAGAATATTTTCAGCTCAGTAGTAACTGTAAATTATAGCTCATACCCTCTGAAAAAGGAAAAGAAATGTGTGGGGAAAGTTTCTTGAATTTTATTTTGTATTTCAACTACTAGCCTGTGACTGGAACCAAACAATTGGATTTAAAACTTAGCAAAGTATCCCCCATTGTGGTATGTTGGAATCATTCTTTTATCTGTAGTGTTTATGAACCTAAAATTTAATGTTATGAATTATCTCATTCTGTTTCAATAAGTTTGGTTTTTAGGCTGATGTCTCACATCTGTGCAAAGAAAATAATTTCACCACCTCCAGGATCTTTGTAACTGAAGGAAGAGATCTCTTGTTGTCTGTTGTAACCGAAGATGCCAGATCTTCTGCACAATAACACAACATTTGTTCTTTTCTTCTCAAGCTCTACTTCTTGCTGCGCACATATAAATTTTATCTCCTCTGCACAGCACTAGAAGGCTCAGATGCCGAATTCTGTGTGGCAATGAACGAACTGACTGTATACTCCAGTCCCATGGCAGAAATAAGGGCACAGGGGACTGTAGGACACAGATATTTCCAGAGGCTTTCCACAGAAACTTAGCTAAGTTTCTATGTAGCTTTTAGACTCTGTACTCAAGGTAGTGAAAATAAGTTTGCTACTGATGTTGACTTTTCCATATTAGAAGAAAGTACTAGGTATGTTTGACATAATTCTAATAATATAAAAACTTATTTCTTCTTTCTGTTATTGGAAATTATGTTTCCATTCTTTCATTCATGTGACAACTGTAGAGCATATTTTATTTTATCTTTAATTACTTTCAAGGGAAAGAGGTGAGCTATTTGCTCTGTTTCAGGTTTTGATATTTGAGTGTTAGAGGAAACGAAGAACCACGAGTAGAATAATTTATTTTACTCCTATTTACAAAATCCTATCTTTTTTCAAAATTTATTACTTTTCTCTGTGATTAAGTGTTCATTATTAAAGGAAATATGTTTTAAATTGCTATACCTAATTACAGAAACATTCAGCAAATAAGCTTAAGCATCAAATAACTTTCCAATGACATTCTGATATTCTTATGTGGGTTACTCTTTTGTTTTTGAAGGGTTTGTGTTCAGCCTGGATGTTTTACTTATTGTCTTGAAATATATTTATTATTACAAGTGGTCTAAACAGTTAAAATCCCCTTGATTTAGATTTTGAATAATAACTGGTTTGTTCAAAAAAAGACTTGTTGACTGGCTTGATCAATTTATTTTTTTCCCCTTAAAATAGACATAGAAACTCAGCTGTACTATCACTGGATTTGGGAGAGATTCCATTTTGCCAGAGGGGAAAGTAAAAACCCATGCTATAATGTAGTCTTAATGAAGACTCATAACCATTTCTCTGTATGATCAAATTTCTTTTGATGCTGTTGTTGTTTTTCTTATTGATATTAAGGTACTAGCTCTCCACTAAGCTGTGGGGCTTGGCAGTAAGGGACACAATTGCCACCCTTTTCTTGTATGGTAGAAGGATGTACTTGATAGGATATAACAAATTCCTAATTTGTTTGGAAAGATAATTCTTGTCCTGTCTTACTTGCTTTGGCATTAAAGTGTGCAAGACTATCTATTCTGTTGTTGCAAGTCTGAGGTTTTGCAGGTATAAATCCATCTGATTCTAGAAGTGGTTTTAAAGTTTTATGCTCTACTATATAGTGATAATTCTTAGGTAGTTGTCACAGTGTCACTTGCTCCAGCTGTTCTGAAGTCTTTTCAGAGTCACAGACAAGTACATTAAGTTTAAGTGATATGGAAGTATTTTTCACCAACTACATAAGTCACTATTTCAGATAGTGTAAAACCCCCAAAAAAGCCCCAAAATTCATAGTGAAGCTTTACTGAAAACTCATCTGTGCATCCTTTTGTGTGAATGTGCAATGTCCACAATGTTTTTCAACATGCCCAGTAAGACCATGATATTGTTAAAGACTGATGTGTTCTCCATATCTAAACCATTTATAAACTTAATATAATATTTAGAATCGTATGTATACACACACACACACACACACACACACACACACACATTCCCATAGTTCTAGTTCTTTTGTTTCTATCTTCTAATTATATAGAAGTTGAGGTCATTAAGACTGTAAGACCTGATTAGGTTGTCCCAATGCCCTGACCAAATATAATTGTATGTTTTCCTCATTCTGTGATCTCAGGTTCTTTTCTGGTTTCCATAACCTGTTTACTTCAAACAAACAAACAACTGAGTAGAGCTGTCAACTTTTTATTGGTGCACTACTATCTTTAGGTTCACTCTTGACGTAGTCTCATAATTTTCTCCTTGTGCAACATGGTAAAAAATTAGAAGGATAGAGGAAATATAAATTTTACCTCTTTCCTCACATCTGCAAATAGCAAATGAGATTTTGAACTGAGTCTGGGTGGAATGAAGTTGACTTTCTTCATAGCAACCCATATGATGCTGTGATTTTCATTTTTGCAATTCGTGTTGATAACACAGCAATCATTTATCTATTGCTCTGCAATGCACAGCACCAAGGCTCTACCTCATGTTCAGTAAGTAGGCTTGGGGTGGACAAGAATTTATGAGTGAACATAGTTGAGACAACCTAACCAAACTGACCAAATCGATATTCCATACTGTAAGCTGTCATGCTCAGCAGTAAGAAGCTCAGGGACAATAGTAGGAAGAAGGAAGTTTGTGATTGTGGTCTTTGTCTTTCCAAGCAACTTTTATGCATGCTAAGGACCCTACTTCCCTGGAAGTAGCTGGATATCTGCCTACTAACAGGAAGAACTAAAAGAAATTTCTTTTCTGCTTTGGTCACTTTTGTGGTTTTTGCTTAATTTATTGAACTGTCATTATCTTGATCCAAAATCCTTCTTGCTTTCCTTCTGTTTTGATCCCATCCTGTGGAAGATGGAAGGGAGCAACAGCCAGGCATAGTGTCTGGCAGGGATTAACATCCACAGACTTTAAAGCGGCAGACAGGGAGACTGAATAAATGTAAGTACACAAACAAAAATACACATAGATATGGATAAATGGATTAGTGTTGAGTTTATTCTACAGTTTTTGAAATGGGTTGGAAATGGTATAGTGTGAAACAAATCACATAATAAATTAATATGCATAGAATTGAGAACACATTTTTTCCATCCTGAAAAAAAAAACCAGAACTTTAAAACTATTTATAGATCTCTCTTCTCTGCATTAAAAAAAATCTTTGACCTGAAAAGGGTGCTTGTTCACACTGTTGTTACGAGGCTTAAATCAACATGTTTTAAGTGGCTAGAGAACACCTCAAACCTTTCAGAAATAGAAATCCAATGGAAGTTTCCTATGAGGTTTAGCTTAATATCAGAGGTAGGGCATTAACAAAGCAAACAAATCAGAAAATACTCAGAAGTCTAGACCATATACTCTTTAACCATCAGAGCACATATATATCTTCAAATATGTATGCACATATATGTGCATTTACTATACTACCAAAAACGTTTTTCTACCATTTGTTCTTCTGTGTTAATAGAATGGAAATTTGGAGAAGAGGTGAAACCTGCATGACATATCTGTCAAAATATTCATTACAAACAAAACTCTTCACACTTTTTAACAGTAGATGTTATTTTATGCACATGTTTTGATGTCAGCATGATTATCTCTTTGTCATTTCTAGTTTGTAAGTACTCTTTTTGCCTAATTTGACAGCATTCATTCTTCTCTAACTTTCTAAAGGTCTATTCCTTCAGAAAAGCTAGCAATCTGTTGTCAAGTGGATTTTTACAGTAGATAAATCATCACTGACCTTTTCTAGATTGTCTGCAATGTCCCTTATTTGGCATGATTAACACTATGCAATTTATTGATCATATTTTATTTTATTGTAGCTTTTAAGTACTGCGTAATAATTAAAGTGAATCTTATGTTGTAAATATAATTTTTCTCTCACAGTACTTTATTCCTGATGTATACTTTTCTCTTTTTCCCTCCTCACTCTAATTTCCTTATTATTTTTTGGAATTGGGAAGTTAGACAAGAGACATAAATATGAAAATCATAGAATCATAGAATAGTGGAACAGTTTGGATTTGAAGACATCTTTACAGGTCATCTAGTTCAAACTTCTGTTGCAACGAGAGTTAAACTACAAGAGGTTGCTAAGACTCCCGTCCAATCTGACCAGTTTCCAGGGATGGGGTATACACCACCTCTCTGGGCAACTTGCTCCAGGGTAACACCACCCCTATTGTAAAATACTCTTTCATTATATCAAGTCTAAGTTGACCTTCTGTGCATTTAAAACCATTACCTCTTGTCCTATTACAACAGACCCTGAGAAAATGCTTGTCCACATCTGTCTCATAAAGTTCTTTTAAGTACTCAAGAGGTCCAATGCGATTTCCCCAGATCCTTCTCTTCTGCAGGCTGAACAACCCCAACTCTCTCAGACTTTCCTCATAGAAGAGATATTTCATCCCTCCAATCATCATCCTGGCTCTCCTCCGGATTCACTCCAACAGGTACATGACATTCCTATGCTGAGGACATCAGAGTTGAATTCAGTATTCCAGGTGGGGTCTCATGAGAATGAAGGGGAAGAATTACCTCCATAGACTTGCTGGCCACCTCTTCTGTTGCAGCCCAGGATATGGTTGACTTTCTGGACTGCAAATGCACACTGCCAGCTCAGATCCACCCTTTTGTGCACCAGGACCCACAAGTCCTTTTCAGCAGGACCGTTCTCAATTCTCCAGCCTGTAAAATTATTAAATTTGATCTGCATAAGATCCATTAGACATCCTCTGCATATGAGTTATTGCCTAAATGAAAAGCTAGCATAGAAAATTGGTATGATATTTTGACAGTGTTTTATTTTGGGCCATTATACCTTAGAGTTGTACCATGCTGAAAAGTAAAAATTGAATTGGGGTAAAAAACTAGAAATGGATACATGCAATATTGTGTATTAAAAAGCAAATGCAGGGAAACATTTTTTGAGCTCAGGGAAATACAGTTTTTAGCTTTATTTGACAAAATGGCTCAGCATAGCTTAAAACAGCATGAGAGGGGTTCTGAAATGGCACCTGTCTGCTTATCCATTTATAATATTGACAGAACATAGATTTGTAGTATGCAGAGTTGACAATTTCCAACTGGATGTTGAAGCACTGATCTACATGACAGGAATTGTGATCATTAGTTGCCATGCTTGAAAAGGATGTGGACAGATTCAATGTGGTTAGGTGCAATCAGTCCTGAAATTAATGCATAAATGGAAGAGACACTTTTTCATTATTGCCTACTTTGGGGGAAACAGTGGGTGCACTACTGTCAGAGTTCAGACTGATAGATATTGATACAAATCATTTTTATATGATCTGCCTATTTATTAGAATTGCTTTTCTGCTCTCTATATGGAAGTCCATGATGCATTACATTCTGAACTTCCTAATGTTCAGATTGCTGTTCTCATTGCAAGAAATAATGAAATGGATTAATTACTTTATTCTTAAAATATTCTCATTAATTTTTGGATATACCTGCTTCAGGGATTTCATATACCCTTTTGCTGTCTAGTTCACTTATTTTATTGTAGAAGGGAACATATTGTATATATTTTGGGGACAAAAAAATTCAACAAATATTTTTAGATTATGCATGCACACAAACAGAAACAAGGGACTGAGAAGATACACATTCCTACTAATGTTTTCAGCATTAGTAAAACTCAATATTTTTAATGTAATGATGAACAGAAGGGAATTGAGATGACAGGGAACTGCTTTTTTAGTTGCATCTATACAAAAGAAGGAATTTTTTGGTGTGATTTTTTTTAAATTATATTTTGCAAAACATGGTTCTCTCATTTTGAATCTAGAAATGAAAGCTCAGTCAAGTAATAACCCATTAGTACCTCAAGTTTTGCATATGTGGGGGATTCTACTTTATGTATTTATTTTTTGAATTCAGAAGATGAAATGTGAAAGCTGAAAAAAAACTACTTTGAGTTCTCTGGACACAAAGATATTAAAAGGAAATTAACACTACTACAGTGATACAAAGAATCTGATTTAAAATTATTTATTAGTCTAGGCCTGTAGCACTACTCCTGGCCTTCAGGCTAGGATCCCTCTGGAGAGTTGTACTTGTGGAAGAAAAGATGAAAATATATCCTTCACTGCTAATTTTAAAAAGATATCAAACTATATTGAAGGTGAATATATGATTTAGAACACTAAAATTAGGAGCAGGAGGGCAAAATGCTGGTAATATATACAAACACAAATGTATCACTAATGTAAGCCTGAGGACAGCTGACTGCTTTGGTATTTTCAGATGGGTTTGGGTGCTTGAACTTCGCCTTCATCTCTACATTATTTTTAGAGAGAGAATTGTACATGCATTTCTTCCAAATTCCTCCTATGCTTTATTTCAAATATAGAATATTTGGGTTATTACCCTTTATCTCTCTTGCTCCATTAATTGTGCTTCTTTTTTCATCATAGATCTGTAGAGACTTCACTTTTTAGCTCTTTTATTTGCTTAGAGTGTGCTCTGTGACAGGTAAGGTGTTTTTCTCTGTACAACTTTGTGAAATAAATACCTGCTTGAAAATGCTTCCTGAAAATAATAATTGCAAATGAAGCCAGGAAGTCAGCTTCATCCTGGGCCCAATTCAAATGCCTCTAACATGGGCATTTGAAGATACATGGGGAACGAGTAGTAAAAACATCTTCACCTGCAGGGCTATAATCTTATTGTCATGGAGATGTGGTGGAATCACTGCTGTGGAATGGAAGGATACAGGCTCTTTAGGAAGGACAGAGGAGAGACAAAGAGGAGCTGTTGCCCTCCATGTCAGTGACCAGCTGGAGTGCAGGGAGCTCCACCCAGGGATAGATCAGAGCAGCCTGAGAACTTACGGTGCAGGACTAAAGGGAGAGCAGGGACAGGTGGCATCATAGTGGGGGTCTGGGGCAGGCCACCCAACAGAATACTGAGGTGATGAGGCTATTTACAGACAAATAGATGCAGCCTCATGTTCACAAGTCCCTGTGGGGGACTTCAGCCACCCCAATATCACATCAATTTTTCTGTGTTGGAGGGAAAACAGAAAAGCATAAGCAAGTTCTTGAATTATGATGCTCGCAATGTCCTTCTCCAAGTACAGCAAGGAGATGCTGAGCTGAACCCTTTTCTTACCAACCAGGAGGAGCTGTTGAGATGGGGAAAGTAACGTTCAAGGGCAGCCTTGGCTGCTGTGACAACAAAATGGTGGACTTTGAGATCCTTAGAGAAGTGGGAAAAGCACATAGCAAGCTCACTACACTGGACTTCTAGGAAAATGACTTTTTCAGAGTCTGCTTGGTAGAATGCTATGTGATAAAGCCTTGGAGAGAAAAGGGGCTCAAGAAAGCTTCTTAATTTGGAGGATCACCTTAGGCAAAAAATGCCAGGAGGCCTGTAAGGATAACCAAGGAATTCCTGAACAACCCCTAACATAAAAAGAAGCTGAGAAAGAGTGGAAACAGGAGGTTCCACAAAAAAGTAGCTGGGAGGAATACAGAGAGGTTATCCAAGCAGCCAGAGATAAGGTTAATAAAGCTAAAGCTCTGATAAAATTAAACCTGGCCAGGGGCAATAACGGCAAAAAGAAAAGCTTCTGTAGAAGCATCAGTGATAAGAGCTGATAGGCTAGAGAAAACATGAACCCTCTCCAGAAGGAAACAGGAGACCTGGTTAGCCAGGATATGGAGAAGGCTGAGGTACTTAATGACTTTCTTGTCTTGGTCTTCTTCAGGAAGTGTTCCAGCAACAGAACCTGAGCCATAAAACAAACAAACAAAAAACCACCAAAAAACAAAAACAACACCACCATCACCACCCCCCCCAAAAACAAAACAAACAAAAAACAACAAAAGAAACAAACTAAACAAACAAACAAAAACAACAACTCCTGCCCCCCCCCCAAAAACAAAAAACAAAAAAACCTCCAACCAATCAACCCAGGGATTGGGAGAATAAAAAACTTCCAGAAATAGGGGGACCATGTTTGAGATAATTTAAAGACCTTGAACATGCACAAGTCCATGACACCTGGTGAGATGCATCTGCAGGTCCAGAGGGAATTGGCAGAAGAACAGTTAAGGTTTATTTTTTTGCCATAACCTGTTGATTTCCTAGTGCATGATGACTCTCAGGAATAATTAATGAGGTCTGTATTTCCAGTATACCTTGAAGCAGGCAACCAGAACTCATACATTGATGTACTGTGGCAAAACAGTGAATACCAACGTCAACTCAGATTCCCACAGCCAGTAGAGTTTTTTTTATGCAGTGCTGCACCTGGGCTAATGAGTTTTGTCCCTCAGCCACTGCAGTTAGATGAAGCATTGTACAAATATAGTTGCACAGCTTCTAAATCCAAGATTGACGTACTTAACACTCGTTTGATTATTTCTAATAATGTTCTACATTTTTTATGGACTTAAAGTTTATGCTAAAGAGAACTTTATGGACAGTTAATGCTGGGCTGTGTTGCACCAGCCAGCCTTTTTGTTGTATGGGTAACAGTCATGAGACATGTACTGCTCATTATCTATTTCACATCTGATAGGCTCCTATATCTTATATACATGGAAAACCTCAACAGCTGCTATTTATGTTGTGCTGTTGTTCTCTACCATGCAATACACTGGTCAGCCTCAGAAGTAAAGAAAAAGAAATATGATGTCAGAAGGATGACTAGATCAAAAAAATGTAGAACCTCTACTTCAGTCATGTATACTCACCCTCATATTACTGGACCGGGAATAAAAGTCACTTAATTGGGTGACTGGAAACACCAGTCAAATTTTAGGGAATAATATATTACACTGACAAGGGCAATTTAAGAATATTTTCTTTCTATAGAATATTTCTTTATTTTATAATTTGTGCCAGAAAAGTTTCCATTTATGTGATACAGTATTAACATACAAAGAAAAACCAAACAACTTATTCTCAGCTGAGAATGAGTTAGAACTACACAAATAAAGCCAAAAAGAGAGAACATAATGACACTGATATAGGAAACATAAATTTCTGGTACTCCCTTTGAAAGACATATTGGTTCTGCCTTTGAACGTTTTCCAAAGCTGAAATAACAAAAATATTACAACATCAAGTTTCATAAAGAGCAAGGCTAATGTTCCTTTCTAGCCTAAGTGACAATGAGATCTACTCCAAATGACATTATTTTAATCATCAAGATCAGGACTGAGCAACTTCCTGAAAATGTTTTTGGCATGATTTAAAAGAAATTGTTCATTAACAGCTTTCTTTAGAGGGAGAACATGGATTCCAACACTGAACTTTTTAATAGTTTCCAACAGCAGACATCCAGACTTCAAGATCTTTTGGACCTCTTTAGGTGTGTATTATTTCTCTCAGCTGAGGTCTTTCCCTCTCTGTAAGGCTCATCCAGGTCTGAACAAGCAAAGCATAAAATTAAATAAAGAATGAGGAACATCTGGGAGGTTCCAAAAATCATGGGGTTACATGGGAAATTATGTCTGCAGTTCATCCAAAAACAATAACTTTTACTGTCTTTTCTTCCCCTCCACATTTCTCACAGCTTTATCTTTATGGCTACTTCCTGCAGAAGCTGGAAAGAGACTTTTTACAAGGGCATTTGCTCATAGCTTGAGGAGTAATGGCTTTAAACTGAAAGAGATTAGGCTTAGAATGGACATCAGGAAGAAATTGTTTTCTCTGAGGGTGGGCAGATCCTGGAACAGGTTGCTCTGAGAAGTTTTGGATGTCCTATCCCTGGAAATGTTCAAGGTCATGTTGAATGGGGCTTTGAGAAACCTGGTGTAGTGAAAGGTGTTCCAGACCAGGGGGACTGGAACTGGATGGTCTTTAATGTATTTTCTAGCCAAAACCTTTGTATGTTTCTGTGAGTTTCCTTTGCAAATTCCTTTCTCTCTCTGTAAAATTTTTACAGCACTTCTCTCATTGTCCTTCTGCATACCTATGCACTTTATTTTGTCTCCTTCAACAGACATTCCAGGGCATTCCTTTCTAGAAAATGTCATAAAATCATAAATCAATTTAGGTTTAATGAGACCTCTGGAAGTCACATAGTCCAAGTTACTGCTCAAAGAGCTTCAGTGAGAGCAGATTGCTAAAAACTATATCCAGAAAACTTTAAATAAAGATTTTCAAGTGTATCTCCAAGGAATAGGAGAATCTCTTCCTGTAACTGAACAACTTTCATGATAAAGAAAAAAGTCATTAAATGTATTCCAACCTTCCCATGATACCAGTTCATATATGAACAAATTCATATACTTGATGAGTATGGCATCTCCATACTTTCCAACCACGAAAGAAGTATACTGAAAAAGGTAAAAAAAGACAACAGTATTATTGTTGAGACAGCAGTCATTAACAGTTCAGGGATTAAATAAGGCAGATACTTGTGGGTCCCTTCCAACTCAGGATATTCTATGATTTTATGACTTATCTGAAAAAATATAAAGGATTAAAAAAGCTCCTTAAAGAACATGATGATGATGATGATGAATGTCTTACTAGCAGCAACAAAGATTGACCTTTCCCCATCTGGCAGATGACTGTCTAGTCACAGAAATTTGTTGGTTGTCTCTTTTGGTAGTGTGAGCTTGGTATTAGTTCCAGTCACTTGTTCTTTTAGCATTAGCCAGTAAACTATTGAACTGTTCTTTAAGTTGTGTTTATCTTCCTTTATCTCACTGTCTGAAGAAGGGTATCCAAGGAAAAGAGACATAGAGAGCCAATTACAGAACCACCATTACAAGATTGTTGCAGGCAGCATGGATATTCAGTCTGAATATCCTGGTGTGCTTTAAAAAATATAGCAAATGAGAATATATGCTGCATGACTGCCCGTTCCTATACTTCCCTAAGCAAGAAGTTTTCATCTACTTCTGAGTTTGGTCTTCTTTTCACTAGCCAGAGAGTATGAGATTTGGGAATACCAGGTGATGCCTTGTCTGCTGTGTGTTAAGGAGAGAATGCAGCTCTTACCTTTGCAACAATTGAGAAGGAAGATAAAACTTTTCAGTACACCTCTTGCAGCACTAGATGTTTTCATTTTAACTGAAAAAAAATGGGAAAAGAAACAAACAATGGGAAAAGATGCCATTCACTCTCTGTGGTCTTCAATGTTCATCCATTTTTAATCATCCTTGGTTTTCTGTTGCAAATAGCAGCAATTTTGTGATTTTCCTTATTCCTCTTCTCTTTGGACACAAGAGCAAGGAGAGATTACTTTTCTCATCTCTAACACACTGTTTTCTTGACAAGAAATAACTGATTACCTTAACTCTTCTCCTCTCGTCCACTTCTTTTTGCACTTAGCACTTGGAAGAACATAGAACAGATTTTAAGCCCTGTAAGGGTTTCCTTAGCATGCTGAAAATATTTTTGAGCTACACTATTCATATAAATTATTGTACCTTTGATTTATGAAATTTGTGTGCCTGAAATGGATGATTTGTTTCATTGGCATCACTATAAGAAAAAAATCCCAAACAATGTTAAAATTAAGCATTAATAATTCATACATTTTTTAGACATTTGTTTCAGTTAAATAAAATAGAAATGTAGCCACATAAAAATCCATACCTTTTAAAGCTGATTAGATCAATAAAGTATGATCTCATGAAGGATTTTATTATTGTACTTCCTTTCTATGGTAACTGACTTCAGAAAAGCAGTTTCTGTATCCATTTTTGTTTTGGAATACTGCAAAACTTTAAAGTGGATTTATTCAAGCTCATTCAAACATTCTGTCAACTCAAAAGAATTGTTTTTTTGTAATGATTTATTATTATAGATATTATAAAAATAATAAGAAATAAAAATAAGCCTAAACATTCTCTCCAGATGGTTTAACACGGATAAGATACCACCATCAGCCTTCACAGTGGAATAAAATTTCTCAATTTCTTTTTCAAAATCTGATGATTTCATTGAAAATACTTCGAGAATTTACAGCTGCAGAGGTAAATCTGGAGAAATGTGTGGCATAATATCCTTGTCAGTCTATAGAGACCTTCAAAAAGTATTTGTGAGGAAACCAATACTTGATGAAACTGTTTTATACGTGTTAACGTTTTACTGATGCTGAAACAACTGCTGTTTATTGATGGGTGGCAGAAAAACAAGACAATGACAAGAAGTACATCTGAAAACATGAAAAAAAATAGGGAACTTTAAAAAAAACCACATGTGTACTTACAGTCTGGACACCACCATCTCTTGCCAGTGGCATTGCACCAAGAAGAATTTCATCTTTAGGCACAACTACAAAAATCTTCAAAATAAAGCTAACAAGACACACCTACATATGTTATCTGAGTAAAACTCTTATATCAGTGCCTCTAAATAACCTATATTCAACTAGAATGAAAGATTAAATTATCATTTTTTTCTTAAATTTAACTTCATTATGAAGTTTGCAAAATCTGGAGCGAGACTCGCTGTAAAGAAGGAACTAATGTTTAGTTAAATTCAACATATTAACCTCTTCTGATTAAAGCAAAATACAGGCAATTTAAATAAGTAATACTATATCACAGAACTGTATAGATTATTACAATTGAAAAATAGACACTTTATTTATCTTGCAACAATACTATATGTATTCTTGTTCTGATAATAAAAAATGCCTAAACTTCAATATGAGTAAGTCCCGTATACTCCCAACTGCATCAATAGTGAGGAAAGGCAAGAATGAACTGGAAAAGCTACATCCTGGCTTAAAAATAAATACCATCTGACTTTGAATTAAAACTGCTCTAGAATTGTAACCACTGTAGAATTGAAGTCGCACCCAATTTTCACATAGTTAATAAAAGCTGCTCACAAATTGAAGTTGAGGATACAAAAAGAAAAAAAAAAAAGATTTTGATGCAGCTTTAGTTGGAAAGCAGATTTATTTATTAAAAGGGTCTCTTGTAGCTTCCCCTCCCTCTCGTGAGGTGTGGAGGGTGCAATTTCAGTGACTCTGCTGTAATTCTTCTATAACTCTTCCACAGATGCTTTAATGTCAATCAATCCCGTCTCTCTGTAGTAGCTGACTGTCTCCCTAGCACTGCCATTCTATTCATTCAATTCATATTGAATTCTGTGGATGTATTAAAGGGACAGTTGGCTAGCATGGGGAGGACAGGGTTGATTGACTAGGCTTCTGTGCAAGAATTACAGTGGAATTACAGTACAGATGCAGAAATTGCAGCCTGCTGCTCCATAGAGGAGTTTGAATGGAAATGGTGCTGGAAGAGAAGAATTGTACCTATCAGAGACATTGCTAATAGTAGGAAAGTCTCCCTAAAATTAAACTTCATTAAAAACAATTTGGGAAAAAATTAGAAAGCTAAAATTCATTTTGTAGTATAGAAGTTTTGAAAAAGAATACAAAATCATTAAAATATACTGGTTTTTTAAAACTACTGTTGGAAAAACTGTTTTCCTAAGGATTCTAGTAACGTTATGCTGTTCTGGCAGCAGTACTGTTCTATAGCTTTGATCATCTAAATATCAGGGATACACTGAAATCTAAATAGCAGGTTTTGTGCAGAGAAACAGTTAAAGTGTATTCATTAAAAACACAGTTTGGCATTTCCTTCTTGATTCTTCATTCCAATGACAATTTAAAAACACACATACATAGTTTTCTTAAACTGGTATTTCTTATTTCAAGTACAGAATAAGTTGATATTTTGTGGGAATTTCAGATATTTTATTAACATCCACACACCAAAATCACATTCTTTAGAACCAGGCAAATCTTAATTTTGTGTTTTGAAAGTGATTTAACAGAATTTTAATGCTTTTTGAGTTAATAAATGTGTGCTAACTTAGTCATATTTTATGGTAGTCAGATCATTACTGCAGCAGGGCATAGTACAATGATTCAAAAACCTCACTGACTGTCATTGGGTTTTAATTTGCTGTGTTATGAAATTCAAAAAGATATTGCCTACGATATGAGAGACACATTTAGTAAAAGATTTATATTATCCATCTATATCACTATCTTCAAAGTATTTTTGCAGTATGCTGCAGCTTTAGCTGGTTCTTTTTCATTTTTGATACAGTAGTGATCTTATATAATATTATATAAAACATGACTAAGTCAGGAAATTCTTTCATCCAAATTTTCCAATCTTGAATTCCTTTCTGTATTTTTTGTAACTTGTAGGTTATTACCATCATTACTCTTTACTTCTTTGGACCCTTTTCTATTTTTGCTATAAGTATTTAATTTTTTATCCTTTGTCACTTTCAACTGTTTCGTTCCCTGAAATAAATAACATGTACTATACACTTAGATCAATAGGAAATAAAATTTAGAGGGATAGGAAATAAAATTTAGTGGGATTTTTTTCTTGATACAAAATACCTGCCCCAGAACAGACTACATAAAGAGTTTTTTACTGAAGGAGTATTACAAGCTTTGATTAGCTGATGTCCAAATTAATAATACTGATACGAGTTCTCTAAGATATCCACTTATAATTTTTAGTATGGATAGAGTTAATCAAACCAGCCTTTGGAAGATCTGGGTACCTTTGTTCTCTCTGATTACAATTACTGTAGACACAATTATGTGACTACCTCAGAGTTAATGACTGGATGGAGATATGTTCTTCTGGTAAGGAACAAAAATCTCAAGATTCTGAAATGCATGTTTTTGACAAAGAAACAGAGAGGATTCAGTGCCTTTCTTTTTTCCTCCCCAGGTGCTTATTTGCCCTCACTGCTGAATTATTAGCTTTTCCACTCTGGACAGTCCGTTGACATTACTTCATCCTATGCATATCACCTGTGTTTGGTTGATTGAACAAGAAAGCTCACCAGAAAGCTAAGTCACACACCATTTGCATAGTCTGCACTTACCATTATGCTTCTCTCTGACTTTACAGAAGCAGTGCCAATCCAAATGGTGAGCAGAGTCATTTCCACGCTTAAATTTCAGTGGCTCTTCAGGCACACAAGGAAGTTCAAGTCAGCTCCTTTGATGAGGTAGCTCTGCATCATGTGGCTGCAGTCTGGGAGAATCAGAAATGTGGTTTTTCACCTGATAGAAGTCTGGATTTTGTCTTCTCCTTTGTCTTTGCTCCTCCACTTGCTTATCCCCCAGACTTCAGCTTCCTGCTACTTTCACCAACGCTTTTGTAGACCTGGTGTAGCTGTGGACTAAAATAGGACACTAAACCACTTACTAAAAGTTCCCCATCATAGAAAAAATGTAGTATTTTTTAACAAAATAAGTTTTCCCATCACTTGCTCACAGAAGGACACAGAAAAAGTACTGAAAGGGTGGTGCAGGGGCAGGATCAACCAGGTAAAGGCAACTTATTCTACAATTACTTTATTTTATGATATAAAGAATGTCCCTGCTTCTTTTAGAATTTCACTTAGAATTACCTGTTGCCTTATATTCCCCCATGTCTTTTTACTAATACACCTATACAACTAATAAGATTTTATTCTTTGGTAGGGCCTTTGGATGTAGTTTTTTCTCCTAAAAAAACCGAGAGCTTATTTTTCTTAGTCCTGGGATCCAAGGTTTTAGTGTGCTGTCTTAAGTTTCTTATATCAATTCTATGGTCTTAATTTCTTGGGTTTACTGCTTGCTTAATATTTTCACATTTTATTTCTAATTTCTGCCTTCATTTTGTTACAAGTGAAATTTCATCAAGTTTGTCCTCTCTCTTGAGAGACTGTATTCTCTTATCTGTGGCCTTTCTTGAACTCAAGAGCAGGTCTTTTCTTTCAAAGATATAGTGAAGGTGTAAAAAATTCTCCCTCTTTCATTTGGTTTCTCAAGGGAAGAAATGTTAGTTATTTTTTGTTACTTGAACTCTTTGACATATAAGGAAGGTCATTCAGAAATCTAATGAGAAAGCATATGTGTCTTGGTTTGAAAAGACAGGTATCTGCCAGGGAAGGCTGGAGTTTCCCTTAGAATGGAGAATGTAAACCCCTCACCCCCTCCAAATTATAATTTTGCAATTAAGGGCTTTCAGGCAAAGATTTGGGAATAGGAATAACAGTTCTTTACTAGGAATATTAACAATACAAATGTAGTAGAAAACAAAACCATCCAACCAAACAAGCAAACAAACAAAAAAGCCCACAATCCTGGAAAACCCTGACAGAGTCAGAGCTATAACCTGACACCCTGTTGGTCAGGGTGTTGAAAAGTGAGTCCTCCTGGAGTGGCAGATGTGGTTCTGTTGGAGCAGAGATGATCCTTTAGAAAAAGGGTCCAGTGATGGTGGAAAGGGTCCCATGATGGTGAGAAGGGTCCAGGCTTCCTCCGGGAATCTGGTGAAACTAGATACCTTGTGTTCCTATGTCTCAGTTTTATCCAGGTAGGAATGGTTGGCTCCCCACACTGGGTGAAGCACCTCACAATGGGATGGTATGCTTTGGGGAGGGTATAGTTTGGGGCTGACTGCTTGGGGATGTGTTAATGGCCCATTAGCAGAAAAATATCCCTCTGGAGAGAGGACAGGTGGTGAAAGAGATAAGAAACAATGCCCCACCTGGTTTTAACAGTTGGCCCATTATCAGAAGGCACCCACCCCCCTCCCCGCAGAGTTACAAGAGAGAAAGAAAAAAAAAAATCTCCCCAACTGATTTCAACAAGTGAAATAGACTACACATTTTTGGTTTTCCATAACCCAAGACAATATGATATTATACTTCCAGTATGCATCCTCATCTTTATTGGGAGGATTTATTTGTATGCAAGTTACACTGCCTTTGCCAGCTAAGCAAAGGTAAAGCTGTGCAGGCTGGCTAGCGTGAATGAAAATATACAAAATGAAAATAACATATACTTCTACAGATTGTGCTTTATGTGTTCAGAAAAGGCTTTACAGTACAGTTTTCCTACATTTGGATGACACAGGTGCAGTTAAAAAAATAATCATCAATTTTCTTAGCTGTAGGCTGAGTCACATCTAAGCTGTACAATATAACACTGCCCTTGGTTGGAATTAGATGAGAAAATATGTTATGATGTCAGGTTTATGCATTGAACTCTATTTTTTTTCAGTGCACACCATTGGATTCATATCAGATTTTAGGATATATAGTCAAAAATACAATGGAGTTCTGAAATAAACCACCTAAGCAAATAATATATAATAGAATATTTTATATAAGTAGTGTCATATCATGACATTTGATTGTTTTGTTACTATCTGTGGAATAATGCAAAAAAAAGGGACATAGTTTAATGAGAATATTAATAGTGTGATGTTGCAATAATTTTGACAAAAGAACCTGCATATGCTGTGCCTGCATTTGACAGAATTTGTGTGACTGTTTTAATAAGAAATTACTTTTACATGCCTCACTGATACCTGCACAAAACCTATGCATGTATGAGACTAGTCTAGACAATGATATTAATGGCTTCAGCTAACATAAAGTACAAACTGGGATAAAGGCAGGAGCTGTCTGGTTTATGTTCATTCTAAAGAAAAGTAAAGAAAGCATAGCAGCTTGGAGGAAGTAATTAAGGTTCAAAATAAAAGTGAAACCTCTGAGATTTATTAGATCTAAGTAAGTTCCTTACTTAGAATTATTGGCATAGTTTTGGAAATTTAACTGTTACTGGTTGTACATTTAAGAATGACCTAGGAGTGCTTTCCCTTTCCTGTACCTACTTAGAAAATTGCAACCTTTTCTGCCAGATGTGTATATTATAGTTATCCATTCCTTTGTTATCTCTTCATTGGGCTGCTGAGAAGACTAGTATGACCAGCAGGGTTAGGGTAGACATTGTCCTGCTCTACTCAGCACTGCTGAGGCCACAGCTTTAGAAGTGTGTTTAGTTTTGGGGCCCTCCTTTCAGAGGACATTGAGATGCTGGGCATTGAGGACATTGTGGTGCAGAGCAGCACAACAAAACTGGGGAAGAATCTGGAACACAAGTCTTATGAGGAGCAGCTGAGGCAGCTGGGGCTGTTTGGTGTGGAGAAAAGGAGGCTCAGATGAGATTTCATTGTTCTCTACAACTACCTGAAAGGAAATTGTAGAGAGGTGGGGCTGCATCTCTTCTACCACATACCAAGTGAAAGGATGAGAAAAAATTACGTTAATTTGTGCCAGGGGAGGTTCAGATTAGATATTGAAAAGCTTTTTGGTTTTTTTTCACTATAAGAGTTGTCAAAGCATTGGGATGGGATGCACAGGGAAATGGCGGAGCCACCATGTCTGGGAGTGTTCAGGTGGTATCTGGATGTGACACTTGGAGATCTGATTTAGTGGTGGTTATCGTGGTACTTGGTTGACAGCTGGACTGGATAATTTTTTCTCTTCCAATCTTGGTGATTCTGTGATTCTGAATTAATCTCTGTACAAAAAAATATTATTGAGATCATTCAGAGTGAGGCTGGAGTTGGTGTGCTGCTCACATGACATTTGTGCCAGGTTAAAACATTTTGTGTCTATCACTCATCTCTCTTCTTAATTTTTTCCTTCCCTTTGAAAGATCATGCTCTTCCTAAAGGAGGAAAACCTCCCTATTATGAAATATGCAAGACTATTTTTATTGTCTAGACAGAAACCTTTTAGAGAGCTGTACATGCACATCTTCCAGCAAAGCAGAGGAGATCAAATTAGGAAGTGGTGGGTCTCCATGACTGACCTGGGGAAGATAACCTGTTCGCAGAACTCTGCTGCAGCCAGAGAAGTTTGCCTGACCAATCTTATGTGGTATAGAGTGACCTTCAGCACTTTGGAAACTTTGCAGAGCACTGACTATGTCTTCTTTTCCAGATGGTGCTTAAGTATGCTTATTTTTGACTTTAATATACAAACTGAGCTACACCTTTCCTTACCTGAAAGGTTTCCTTACTTTTTCACAAATGACATGGGAATAAGTTTATCTACCCTTTTTTGTATTTTAAGAATCCAGAGGCAAAATTTCTATACAACATTTTTATGATGCTTTATTTGTAAATATATCAAGAGAAAACATTCTCTGATATGCAGCTTGAACTTTTTCATTTTTACTTTAATCCTATTACTGCTGTTTAAATCCTTGTTTATCATCCTGAGTGATTCTTCTCCTGCCTTGGATTTACAGTCCTGAGATATTCAGGGACTGTTAGCAAGTCCCTTCATTTCAGCAAAGAGTAAGCCATGATATATTTTATATAAGAGGAAGCTGTGATTTATTTATTTATTTATTTATTTATTTATTTATTAAATCTATTTCTGTATTGCTCTACCTTCCCTACAGTTTTGTGACAGTTTCTGCTGTCCAAAGTATCATTAGCTTCTGGATAGGATTTTATCAATAAGAAACCTACAAAACAGTGTGCATTCCAGCTCTTCTCTTTCTTGAGTGACACAAAACCCAAAGGTGGTTTAAAAATTAGTTTTATACTGGGTACAAAGAGAAGGAATGTGATTCTATTCTATAATCTGTGTTTTTTTATAAATGTCTCAAACCAGTGGTGCCTTTATAACTTGTGTCTAGGACGTTAATTATGTTCTAGTACAAATACTTGTCCATT
This sequence comes from Phylloscopus trochilus trochilus, assembly GCA_016584745.2. Taxonomy (NCBI): domain Eukaryota; kingdom Metazoa; phylum Chordata; class Aves; order Passeriformes; family Phylloscopidae; genus Phylloscopus; species Phylloscopus trochilus. The sequence goes on from WQNJ02000084.1 coordinate 27,078,620, forward strand.
TCAGTGCTGTGATCAGTGCAGCAATTATTAACTTTTAATGGCCACATTGTCAATGGCCACACTTTTTTTTTGTGTAGAAAACCAGCTCTGATGTTCATGCCAGGCACCAGAGAAACACAAGAGCAAGACAAACTTTTCAGCAAAGAGCCCACAGTCTATATAAGCCCAAACAACTAAGACAAGATGGCAAAAAAGGAAAGAATGAATAATAAGACATGAATTAGAAGAAATCCAGAAGACATTGTGGTCAGCATAGTGGTTACTGGTTTCACATATGGGAAATCCCATGGCTGTCTTAAGACAGTAGCATTCCTTCTCTTATTGAGTATGATTCAAGTAATTTTGTTTCAGATGTTTGCATTACATAAAAATTCATGTTTCATTTTCCATATTTCTGATCTGTCCAGATGACATTGTGTTAACTCTTTGTGCTAACTGACCTCTTCTTTGTTCTTTTCTCACCCTATTTCTTTGATTTGTATTTGGTCATTTGTCTTCAGTACCTTCAGTATTCTCCTGTCTTTATAGATAACAGGATAATATATTGGTAATACTTTACAAGCTATTAAAATGTTAGAATGCATTTTTGAGGTCGTAGATATGAGACAGCATTTTTTAAATTTTATGGAGCAGCAAACCAAGGCAGATACTTGTTACTTGCAAGGAATACATACAGGTAACCCTGGCAGCAGCAACCTTTCTTTTCAAAAAAGGAAGTTACACAGAGCTAAATCCAGTCACCATGGCCTGAATGTAGACTCACTACTAAGGAGAGGTGTTGGCTTAGCTGATGGCTTCAGAGTTGCAAACTGGTGTAGTTCTTTTAATAATGAAAGTAGAAATAAACCATTGACTCACACATTAAACAAGGGAGCTGTTGTTCTGGGTTGCTGGACCTATAACATCATTTCTATATATTCAAAGAAAAAAAAAAGTAAAATGATAACTATTATTTACAAGACAGACAATTTTCACCCTTGCAAATTTTTATGCAAAAGTTATGAAATCCAAGTCCAGATTTTATCTCTTATATCTCTGATCTCTGTCATCTGGTGAGTCCTTTTATTTTGTATTAGTCCTCACTCAAAGGGTCAACAACCTCAGTAATCTGGTCATGATCATTGTTCAGCCAGAGATTTAGAAAGGAATAAGATCCAGGTTAGATACTAGTTCACAAATACCATTAATATTTTAGTAGTGCTGGTATAGCAGAAGGGGGATACAGTCATTTTTAATGCTGAAAATTGTGTAAAAGGATCATTTAATTTGAAAAATCTGGTTGGTGTGCAAGATGTGATAAGAGAAAATGAAGTGATCAGCTTGCTGCATGGAAGAACAAATAAGAGAAATATTTCTTTTCATAAAAATTTTGGTGTCATTAAATGTGTTGAGGGGAATATCTGCATGTTATTAATTAGAATTCTGATTTGAAAGATTTTCCTTTAATCTCATTATTTTAATTAAGATTATTTCTTTTGTTTTCTTTTTAAGAAGAATTAAATGACTACTATTGCAATGTTCACAAAGAAGTTGATGTAGGATTCCTCTTTGAAACACAAATTGCAATACATTTTGTAGTATAAAAGATATTGTGGATACTTTTTCCCTCATTCTTTTAATTTATGCACCTTTATATATGTCTTTGTATGTCAGTTGGCTGTGTAAGTGCTGTAATGTAAAAGAATTTCTGTTTGTTCAATTTTCAGCTACACAGTGAAACACAAATATTTTCTTTGAAGTGTTTTGTTCATCAGGTTGTTTTGTTGGATTTTACCTAAATAGCTTTTAGTATTCCTGTAAATTGAGATTATAACAATGCTGATCTTTATAAGTACAGTATTTTATTCATCTTTCTATCGGATAGTGTGTGCGCTTTGGTGAAAACTAGACCAAAGCAACATATTTTTATTAACTAGACTTTTCCACCAAAGGTAAGTCAGAATCTGCTTCTAGGAGCATTAATAGGCATAAGTTAGAAGGAAAATTTTGAAATGTTGCTCTTTTTGAACTAGAATAAAAATGCATCTAGTGTAAACACAATAGGAATTTTCTCTTGTGTTTCTTAGAATTGCAGGATGGGTTTTGTAGAGTGATAGACAGAGCTCTCTGCATGGTTTTATAATTGAAACATTGCTGTATGTTACAAGATTCAGTTTTTGATCTCTTCTTCCTAACAGTCACTCTTCAATCTTTTTCTCTCTGTTGCCTCATTTTGCCTCTCAGTGTATTACGCATGCTGAATACCATTATTGCTTTTGGTTATTAACTAGGGATGGATTTGGAAAAAGTAATTTTGTGCTGGCTTGATGTAGCAGAATAAGCTGTCAAACATCATACCAGGTGACAGTGTGATGTCCTTCTGTGGAGCTGCAGCACAGTGTGTGTTACAGCTGGAAGGTTATAGGTAATCAGAGAGGATTACCAACGGCAGCTTTATTAAATATCTGTGGAGGTCTACTGTGGCTGTGACCAGATAATATGAGCTTCTAGTATGAAAACAGGAAATTATTAATAAACTGGATTGGCTGTTCTGAATGCCCTTGCAAAAGTTTATCTAATTTTATTTTCTAGGGAGATTAATGTCAAGTATTAGATTTATTATTACTTAAGGTGTAGGCCTTTTATGCTTTGAAATGATTCCCTTTTAATTTGTTATATTTCCCTGGATGTTTGATGATATTAACATTGTTTAAACCAGAATGTTTCTGTTCTCATTTTCTGGTAAGTAAATTTTGGCAGTTCAGGTTATGCTGGTTTATATGGGTTTTCAGGGTTTTTTCGTTTGTTTTAATGTATAATAAAATACAGTTCAGTGGAAAAAGAAGCCAGCTTTAACATTTTTCCTTGTCTTCCTGCCCAATACCATGTTTTATGTACTTAAAACTTACTTCTCTTTTGTCATTTCCTATAACTTGCATTTTGTTTATTTTTTTCACATACTGAAAAGTTATAACTTGTTTAGTCCAATACTTTCAGCCAAAACTAATATTTCTTAAGGCAGAAATTGCAGATTTACTTACAGTAAATTACTGAAACAGTTTTGCATAAAACTGTAAATTAAACTTAAAAGTGCGAAGAAATCATATCGTCAATTTAGATACACTTTTATCTCTTCAGAAAGATTAAAAATGTAACACCTTAGGTTTAGCACTGTGAAGTTTGACAAGCATTGAAACAAAAAAGGAAGTGTAAATTTTACTAATCAAAACATCTGTACTATGCAGCCATTTACATTTTCCTATCAAGACATAAGAGAAATGTTAATTTTAGACGACTCTTTTTATGACCTATAATTACTGTCATTAAGAAAGCTCTGGAGACGTACAGGGAGCTTTGACTGAAATACAGTTTGACATGTTCTATAATTAATGCTGAATTAACGTGCTACAGTATGTGCCTCAGAAGAAAAAGGTTTCTTTTTACTCAAAGAAAAGTGAAAGAAATTGTATTACAGTAATGCCTGCTAACATCAGTGTATTTCAAGTTATGTCACTGGTTCCTATGCAAACCCCATTTTTTAGTAGCTTATCACAACTATTAAATATATTTGGGTTCAGCCACTGACTGTATATGATTACCACCCATGGGTCTTGTACTTCTTTTTGTTTAATATTCAAATGCATTTCATTAAGTGTTGATTTGACAATGTGAAAATTTCTTGTCCCCATTAACACCTATGTTTTTTTCAGGTTTTGCTAACCCTTTTGAACTTGCTGTAAACAAAACTAAATATGTTAAACTTTCATTTGTGTTCACATTGTGGATCTAAGAGTCCATATGACTTTTTTAAAAAAGTCATGTTACAAATTTGTTTTTAAATATAGTTATTTAAAGTATTATCATAGAAGTACCCCTTTCATCATCATCTGCTTTGTTTTATGCTTTTGAATAAACTGTGGACATTGCCGTAATTTAAGAACTATTCTGGTTTTACTGAAAAAAAGACTAAAAATTCCATTTTGAAACAAATAAAAGAATTATCAAAATAATTCTAGTGATGCAAGGGACCACACAGCAGTCTTAAACCTTGTTAACAGCTCTGATTTAATGAAAATAATACTTTACATGTGTGTCTGAACAATACATTTCAATACATATTATTAAGAAAAAATCAATGACATATCTTGCAAAAAAATCAAAACATACCACTAATTAGGCAATATTTTTTTTCTTTTAAATATTGTCTGGTGAATCTATAGAACTTTTAACAACCTCATGAGGACACAGAAGCATATAAAAGACAGATATCTTCATATTACAGACCCATCCCCACCTCCTACCTTGGATTAAAGTAAAAAAAAGTCAACATTTTTAGAATCTATCTTTTGTCTCCTAAATAATGGTGAAGTAACATTCTTAATATTAGAATAACTCAATCTGCCTGTCTTTAACTGCTATGATATTATATTTGAGAGAGAAAATTAACTTGATTTTTATATTATATGTTAGTCAGGTGTACACTGAAGGCATTAAATTCCACTGTTTATAATCTACAGGTAAAAGTCCTCACATCCCTGTAAGTAAGTGGATCTTTCCTTTTTAGATTGTAATCTAGTACATAATCCTGAGGAAATTTATTAGGGCAAACATTCTTTAAACATTTATTTCATATTGCGTTTAATTTTTATCTTTTTTAAAATTTAAGAATACTTTGGTTTACATTTAATTTCATATTTTTTCATGGTTTTGATCATCCTGCTGATGTTATTTAGTTTTTTTTTAACTTGTCAAATGTGTACTTTAAAGATGACATACGCAAGGATACATACCATTGACTTTACCAATACTCATTCATTTATATTTTTTTAAGTACTACTTTGAAATAAGTTCTAAAGTGGTATAAATCAGTGTAGGTCTGCTGAACTTAGCTGAAATTTACTAATTAACACCCATTGAGGAGCTGATCATTCATATGATGCCTTGAATGCAAGTTCCTGCTAAAATAGATAAATTTATTCATTGTGCAGAATGAAATAAGTTACTTTATTTGAAAGGTTATAATTTATTTAGAACTTCAGAATTAAAAACAAGTCAAAAACATTTGCCCACAGTGACTTTTAGCAACCCCTATTCACCATTCCCCTGGCTAGATTTTTTTGGGGATCTTGCCAGATCTTGTCTCACACACCTGCATCATCTCACATAGCCTTTTTTTTTCTATGTATTGACACATATATTAGATAACATTTCTGTTGTAAATTCCTGGGCATCCTACTAAATATTTCTTCCTTGTTGAAAGTTCAATATATTTTCCAGCTTTTATTTACCAATTCTTGTATAGAAACAGAATCTGTAAACCCATCCCCTCATCTGTATCCACTAGTTTTCTTAATAACTTTTGATTGGGAGCTTATCAGGGCTATTTTGGCAGGTTGAGAAACTCATGTCAAGTTTTTCTGTTATTTAATATATGTCTGGTTTTGAGAAAGGCTACTAATCAGTTGATTAAAACCAATTTTGTTTGGTGTTCTTAACATATCATACTCAACTATGCGTTTCTAGCTCTAATTACTTAACTACTTTGACAGTAGCTATAAAGAATAAATGGCCAGCAACTCTCAGAATTATTCCTAAAGCATTTTTGAATCATTCCATTACTTTTAACAGATTAAGATGGCAACACCACTAAAATAAAGAAAACCTCAAGTGTTAAATGTTTCTTTGTGTAATAATGAATATGACGGATTATAGCACATGAGGATAATGTTCTTTACCCTATCAATAACATCTTCTAGAGATAAACCTTTAAATCAGCTACCTAGAGTAATTTGCATTAGAGTAGCAAAAAAAAGAGCTGGGAGACCTCTCAGAGTTCTTGATGTCTGGGGTTTTTTTGAAACCCAGGATTACTGATGTAAAATCTATGAACATAGAACAATATTTGATTTGGTCCAATATTCAAAACTGGCAGATTGATTTGGGTAGCAGATTTGTAATATTAGAAAAATCTCAATAACATTTATACATGGATACTTGTACTATACATTCATACTCTTAATTTTTATAAGTGAAGTGCATGCTTTTAAGAAAAAAAAAATTTTAGGTCAAATAAACTAATTTTGATTTGTGAGGAATGTGTGAAGATTGAATATTTTAAATCTTTGACAAACATTTTACCTGACTACATTGTTGTACGCTGGCAACACAACAACGATATTCTGACTAAAAGAAATGAGCATTAGGAACATACATAAGTGGTTATAAATGTGAGGTTTGCAAATATCTGATCTCTGATGAGATCATGAAATCCAGCTAGGATTTGTAAGGATACAAATTTGATTGGTTGCCTTATTAATGACTTGAAGGTAAATATAAAGTCACTGTAACTAACATAAAGAAGTGCTATCTGCTATGTCTAAGAGCAAGGGACTGTGTCCTGAAAAGCAGTAATTTGGAGAATAATCTAGTGGTTATATGTGAGCAAGTAACTCAATGTCAACACCTAATGCAGCATCATAGTGACAAAGTGACAGATTACTGATGGAGTACATTTTGTTTTGGATGCATAAGAAGACGACTTTTGGAAAAGGAGGCACTGATTTTGTTGTCATAAAATATAATGGAGCGATTGATGTTAAAACTGAAAAGGGTTTGGGAATGAGGTGGAAAACAATTCGAAGACTGCAGAAAGCATAGTGGTAGACAACTATAGCTCAATCTGTTTTTCAAAAAGTAGATACTGATGTGACATGCACAAATATACACTGTAGAAGGAAATACATGCAAGAAAAAGGTTTTTTAATCTAATTAGAAAAGACACAAACCCCCTTGACATTGAATATAATACATTTAAAAGGACAGAGGCACATTTTTAAGAAGTAAGCACGAGTTGCTACAAAAGGCAAGTGGGACACTAGTCACACTGCTTCTTTATAGGGAGGAAGCACCAGCCTTGTCTTTTCTTCAAAGATTTATGACACTTCTCTTGCAAGAATTCAGTTTTTTCATGTCATTTGCCATCATCTAGAGCTGTCACACAACCATTTTCCATTTGCTACTATACATTTTTTTAAAATATGGGACATCAAGGGTCACTATGGCAAATTATTGAAAAAAATGGATGTAGCAAGCATATTGTAAGTAAGCAACGTCTTTGTGTCAAGCTCCTAATTAATTATGTAATATATGCATTTTTAGTAAATAACAGATGATCAGAAGTATGCCATCAAGTAAATATCAGTTTTCCCACTCTTTTAAAACGGGCACATTTATTGTTAATAATTCTACCAGTTCTCTGGTAGAATTTTTTGGTGTTAATTATAGAAACAACACAGTTTACACAAAAGGGAAAAAGGGTTGGCTGTGGTTAGAACAAGGATGATGAAAATATAAGTTTACACATGAGTCAGCTTCATTTGGATTATGTAGCATGACAGAAATGGATATAGGAACTAGTAAGAGTCTTGCAAAAAAGCCAGTGGAAATTGTGGTCTACTTAGAGAAACATATTTCTTGGCATCAGAAAAGGGGTAGAGAATATATAAAATTTGGTAAAGAAATTTTCACTATTCCAGTTTTACTAAGTCAACTAAGCCTAAAATGCAAGAATAATCTAATTATTGATTCATCAATAAAAACTGAAAGCATTTTGAAAAGTAGTTTTACTTTAGTATGCTTCCATCAGGCAAGCAATTTCTTAGAATTTAGGGTTTTTTGCATCTCTGGCTGCAGGCAATCTGGAGTCTTTTTGTCAGCTTACTTGTTAGAGGATAGTTAGGGGTCAAACAAAAGATATCAAAGAAGTGGTAAGGATGAGAGGGGATAGAGAAGGAGTTATTCACAAATTTACAAATACAGGTATATCAAATATATCTTGTGATTACAGTGCATGGCTGATACTGCCCATCTGAGAAGATCATTAGAATATTCAGAGTTTTTCTCTTCCTCTTGATTTAAGAATTAGTAGTAAGGTATAGGTTCTTTTACTGGCACTGAGAAACACAGACTAACCCTGTACAAAAATAAATGTAAAAAGTACAAACGATTAATGGAAAATTTTTTGTGTATTTTAGTCTGTATAAATTTATTATAAATTCTGCATTTTAAATTTATGTCTGCCTTTAGAAATTGGAAATTTTAATACATAAATGAAAAGACATCAAAAGAAAATTATCTAGATGAACACTGGAAAAAAATATGAAGTGACTACCTTTCCAAAAACATTCAAAAATCTCTCGTTCTGAAACTATCCAGAGATCATCTTTCTTCACAGTGATCTTGATAATACCAATCTTCTTACTCATATAGTCTTTACTTTATCTTTCACTTCTAGTCTTTGTTCACACAGACCTGCTTTTAGAGAGTACACAAACATATAAAATGCACTCACCTACTTTTCTTTAATCGATCATTCAGTAGTACAGGAGTACACAGCTGGCCCATTGATGCATAAACATATTTTAAATGAAAGGTTCTTTCATAGAAGTGTGCATATGCAAAGTGTAAAAACAATTTCTCTAATTTTGAGAACAACAGAACAAGCAAGCAAATGAAATAGCAAAATTGTTGCATGGCATTCCCTTAAAAATCCCTAATATTTAGAAAATTACATAATTCCATATTCTAAATTTTCTTTCTGTTTTGCACAGTATGATAAGTAATTACAGTGATTTTTTATTTCTTTGAAAATGCATCCAAAAGCAAAACACAGAATGTTTTGCATTGCCTTTCAAAATTCCCCTTAAAACAGTCTTTTGTCACTACTGCATTTTCCTTCCTGGACTAACCAAGAGTCATTGATTGTGAAGCTGCTATCAGTAATCGCAGATGAACAAAGATGTATTCAAACATATTAAGAGCAGAAGCAGGGATGTCCCAATGCTCAGCTGATGAATGCTACTTGTTTCTAGGGGAAAAAGGGACAGTCTACTCTGGCAACATAAAAATCAGGAGAGAGAAAAGAGTTCCATATGTGCATTGAAAATTACCTAGTGAAGGTCGAACTCCTATAGAAAAGAAAGTCGGTTGTTTTAAAAATAATCAGTGGAGACCAGTGGGCTTTTTGGTTTCATTAGGTTTGTATTTTTTTCTTTAACAGGTGCTCTTAAAACTTTTGTGGGAAACTTACATCTCACAAAAAATGAAATAAGGTGTTGATTCATGTATTAAAGTGAAGAACCAAATGAAAGTCTTTGTTTGATATTTGGAAGCATTTGAGAGGTATAAAGAATACCACATTACCCTTATCAATCCTCTTTACTCACGATTTAACAGTTTCTGTTTTGCTCAAAAGTTACGGTATGCTAAAAAGGAATGCTGCTTCAAATTATTTCTTAAATTGTAGTTGTATAATGCATTTAAGAACAATGGCTCAGGATTCACATTTTCTTGTACTACCACTGTTTTCTTTTTTTGTTTGTTTATTTGTTTGTTTTGTTTTGTTTTTGTTTTTCTTTCCTTTTCTGAATTGGGAGAACTTTATAAGTGGAATGTTCATGTAAGAACTCAGCTATATTCTATTTCTTTTCTATATTTATTATAAAAGCACCCACAAGGTGTATGTGTTTTCCAATCACATTAAATCAAAATTCTTTCTCTGCAGAATACACATTCTAGGAAAAATTAATAGTGTTTTGATAGTGGGTTTGATTTATTTAGGTATCCATTGAATTTAGTGAGAAAAATTCTTTTTTCCTTCATTGGATTGGTTACCATTGACAATTTTTCAGCATCTCCTGCAGGTAAATCAAGTTACATTACCACATTACTACTATAGTTACAGTACTTCCTTGTTATTTCTTTCATACTGCACCTACAATAATGGGACTACCATATAAATGACACTTAGTTGCATCTCCTAAAAAGAAAAGCTAGAGAGTTATTGAAAACTAACTCTGTTTTGAAAGAAATTTTGCTTTTAATACAAAACAATCTGGTATTTTCCATGTCTCTTATGCATAGGATGACTTTTTCTGATATGTTGCTCCTGGTTGCACTTTTCCAGGTCAAAGCCACTTTGAAGAATCTATCTGGTGTACAAAATAAAGTATTGTAAAACATTTATATGCTACAGGATTCCCAATACGGATTTTTGACAGTAAGAAAATCAAGTTTTATAGGGTGCTGCTATAAAGCTATACTACAATAGGTTTCCAAATATCTTTTATATAGCAACATCATAGTTGCCTTTTGATTCTGCTGTATCATTACCAGAGAGACAGAATGGAGGAAAATTTTCCTTCCTTTCATTCACCTTTAGCTGGAGTTTCTGCTAGCCAACTGGTCAATGACGTCCTTAAAGTCAATTATAGACAGACGTTTCCCTGTTGAAACAGTAACTGCCCCATTCTCACCTGTCTGGATATACCTCTGTTTTCTTCTTTAACCTTCTCTGCAGAAGAAAGTCCTTCTTCTGTTTGAAATATGGTAAAAATATTCTATCCTTCTGCCATATTGGGCGTTTTTGGCACCAAGACAGTTTGAGGTACAGGTCGGCTTAAGGACAGATTTTCCTATTATCATATAGATAAATGTTTCTTAACACTGGAGAGCAATTTTTTCTGGATATTCATAGTAGTTTCTTGCCCATTTTTTTACTTTCAATTAGTCATTGTTCAGGTTATGGTTGGAATTCAGTCAGCTAAGTTCCACCTGAGTATCAGGAAGTTCTTTATTGTGCAAGTGACCTCACACTGGAACAGGCTGGCCAGAAAAGTTGTGGAGTCTCCCTCACTGGAGATATTCAAGAGTTGTCTGGATCTGGACACAGTCCTATGTTACGTGTTCTAGGAAGACCCTGGCTGAGCAGGGAGGTTGGACCAAATGGACCCTGATCCTTTCTGTGATTCCGTAATGTACATGAAGCTGCTGACAAAAGACACCAGAGCCAGACTGGGTTTCCAAACAAAATGTAATTCAGAAGATGCTGAAGATCTTTTTATGTCCAGCAAAAATCTGGAAGCACATCAAATGAATGAACTCTCTCTCTCTCTCTCTATATATATATATACATGTATATATATGTAGATGTGTATAAGTGGATAATTTTTGGGGTGGAGATGAGGGAATTTCCATTATAAACTTTATTTCAGTACATTTAGTCATCACTATCCAGACCTTCTATGACAATTCATCTGTTAACCATAATGGCCTTTTATGACTGTTGGGTAATAGTAAATGAAACTCCTACTTTAATAATTAAATAATGAAAAATTACAGCAAGGGTTTTTCTATAAATTTTACACAGAGCCCCCTTTTTACATAGTTTTTCCAAGAAAAAGGCCTGGAAATATAGCTTCAAATATATTAAAAACCTCTAAATAGGTTTTTAATAACAAATATTGTATTAGTAAACTTCAAGAAAAGAAGAAACCTTAAAAGGGGTTAAATAACTTAATCTGTTAATGCAGTACTACTTAACTGTAAATATACTGAAGTTAGCAAAGTATAGCAAAGACTATTGCTTCTCTCTGAATTTTAAATCCATAGCCTCACCTAGATAGAAATAAAAAGACAGAAAAAAATTGTGCTTTAAAAGATTTTTTCCTCTGTTTTTACCCTGCATTAGAAACTGGAGTAGATATCATGGGAAAGAAAATCAAGAAGCAGCAGATGTCGTGTGTCACTTTTACAGTTATAGATACTAAGCAAGTAACAGTTTGAATCCACTGAGATTCAGTATTGTATGTTTACGGGTTTATTTAAATTGCTAAAATGGAACACTTTTATGCCTTTAAATATTTTATGATTCATGGAATTTATGTTTTAGAATCTTATCTGTGTGAGTTGCTCAATGGTAGAATTTTTCAGTAGCTTTCATTTGTTTTAACATAGAAGTAAATTGCATCTTTAAACCACAGGTGATACAGGAAAAAACCAGAAGGAAGATAAAATAGTAAATGTGTTTGTGAGAGTACTAAATATTGCATGTATGAAGCAAATACACGCATTGAGTATTCAAGGAGTCACAAATAATTAGAATAATATGAATAAGGAAAAAATTATTTTCATTTGTGAGTGTAGCAAAAACTAATCCAGTACAGAAGTATAGAAGGCTTTGGTGAACTTGCAGTACATGAAGGGAGCCTATAAGAAAAATGGAGAGGGACTTTTTACAAGAGCATGCAGTGGCAGAACAAGAGGGAATGAATGACTCTCCAAATTAAGAGAGAGTAGGTTAGATATTAGGAAATTAGCTTTTCACTGTGAGGGTGGTGAGGCATTGAAACAGGGTGCCCAGAAAAGGTGGGGATGCCGCATGCCTGGACATGTTTATGGCCAGGCTAGATAGATCTCTGAGCAACCTGGTCTGGTGGAAGGTGTTCCTGGCCATAGCAGGGAGTTGAAAGATGATCTCCAAAGTCCCTTTTAACTCAAAACATTTTGTGATTCTGATTCCAAGAAAAGTTTATTATAAAAACTGCCATTTTCGCCATGAATTTCCAGCTTATATTGACTCCCTTCCCTTTAAGCGAAGACATTGTGATTCCTCAATTTGGGATACTAATAATAATTTCTTTTAGGTGAAAAGCCTTTCAGCTTTCTTTGGAGAGCCTTCTGCAGGGGTACAAGCAGTTGAAATGAGTCCATACTTTGAGCTAGTTAGGATGGCTAAATATGTTTCAACATGAGTGGACATTATATTGACCTAAACCTCTAAGGCTGCAGTGACAACCTACATCAGTATCAATACTGACTGAGAGGACATGTTAAGGCAGCAATGGTAGACAGTGTTTAGTTTAATCTGAGCTACTCTGGAAATTTGGTAGCCATGCAAACACAGAACCTACATTGCCTATGTATTTTGCAGCATCTACTTCAATAAATCCACTGTAGTAGATTCACACAGGAGTCATCATTTTGCATACATGTTTAGTAAAATATCCATTACTTATTGTTTCTTTTACTCAGATGATATTTGTCCATATGAACTATTTTGACAGATTAAACATATTTGTTTCCTGTGTGTTTAACAGTTTGCGCACTGCCACGTGTATGTATTTAAGAACAGCAACAGCAACTGAATGGCATAATTTTTCTTTCATGGATTAACATACAGTAATCCAGATCTTCAGTGAAGGTGACACGGATTTGAAAAATTAAAATATAGAGTAGTTTTTCCTAAACTTGTTGCTCCTATTTAAATGTTGGGAAATAAATGTAAAAGCTTTACCAGTCTCACAATTTATGAAATTTTTGAAGTCCACTTGTGCTATAAAATAAATAAAGAGGAAATTATCTCAGCAGAAACAACATAATTTGAATGTACCAGTTTTCTATTTCAGAAGCAGTTTGTCTGCCACCATATTTATCTACCATGCTTTTCTTGAACCAATTATATTTGCTTGTTGTGCTGATAAATATTTGTTAAAGAATATATGCATTCTTCATTCTACACTTGTCTGAAAGCTGTCACTAAAAAACACACTACAGAAAACAGCCTTTTGGTCAGTTTATTTCCTATATGCTTTAAAGCCTTTTCAACCTTTACTACACTGCATGGGCTTTGCTTCAATTATGCTTAGTCCCTAAATATATTACATTTGCTTTATATAAAATGAAATAAAAATGATATAAAACATTTTCATTGAGGAATATGGTGCTTAGAACTAAGAGCTGCATGCAGACTGTATTTTGAGATGCCACCTAAGCAAGTAACACAACTTGCCTGCAGTTGGAGTACAAACTTTCCTGCAAATAGGAGTGTCCTGCTAGCACCTTAGTCTGCACTTTAATCAGACCAAATCATGACAAACTGGTGCTAAACTGAATTCAAAAAGCCTAATATACACAGAAGCCTCAAGTCCAATATAAACTACAGTATTAAAGTGCATGGGCTCCTGTTCTAGTGGTACCTAAGGGTAGTGGGAGAGGTGGATGCGTGCCAGATCTCTTCCTTGTCAGACCTGCCATGCTATGTCCAACACAAAGCCTCGTGGACCTGGAATGGGCAAATCTGCCATCTCTTCTCCTGAAGTCAGCTCACTGTGCTGCCAAAAATACAAGACTTCTAAGACTAAAAAGGAACCAAGCTGAAAGGAAACAGGGAGACTTCAAGTCTAATCCTTAGTCCCAAAACAATTTTGGCTGGTTTTTTTTTTTTTTTCTTCTTCCCAATGACTGAGTAATATAAACATGCAGATAGTTCAGGAAACAGGAACCAGAAGTTTTTAAGAACTAGTTTTTCTATTCAACTACTTATTCAAAATGATGTGCACTTCTTTTTTTGCACCCACAGCATGATTTTTCTGTGGTATTCTCTTAGGCAAGAAGGTGAGCCTACTGATGCATTATGGATTTGTTAAAACATGAATTAGAAATTGTGCTTCTTTTAGTGACCTCAAAGGAAAACCTGGATTTTATTAAAGACATGAAGCCAAATTGTTACTAGCTTTTCATCTTTATTCCCCAAAGCATAGCAGCAAAGAAAAACTCCACTGTTTAAGGGGAAATCATACAATATGGGTTTGCACAAGCAACATAATAGTCCCTTTCCCAAACTTCTCAGAGCCCATTGTGTCAGCCTTTCCCCATAAAAAAAGGTATTTGGTCTTTCTTCATATTATTTGCATCTTCTTTATATATCTATAGGAAACATAATTTCTTTCTTCTTTTAAAAAAAACCCTGAAATTAGCTGAACTGTGAGTTCAAAGTAAAGCCCCTCATTCTTATTTCCCCCTCCTTTTTTGCCCATAAGCTTCCTCCTTCAAGAAAACTTGCTTAATTTGGACAGGTATTTCCAGGATTCAAGTTGAAAACATTTGAATGTTTCTGTGTCTTCATAGCAGAGAACTTTTAAGTTCTGAATGAAAAATCAGCATTTTTAAAAATGGATGCATTTTTAAAGTTCTATTTCAAAATCTGAAAGCTCTAAAATAGACATTAGATTGTTATAAAGTGCTTAAAATACAAGCCACTGGACTTCAAAACACAAGAGAAGGGTGGTAAGGGTGTTGCAATTTTCAGTTGTGTAAGCTGTGCCACAAACTGCTTGCTTTTCCTATTCTACTGAAGAGATGGAAGAAAAGTTTATTGTGATTTTAAGGTCTGCCATTAAATGCTAATTTCCCTTGCAATAATTAAGAGAAATCACAAGTTGCTCAATCTGATTTATTCTATTGCAGAGGCAGCTGGCCACACTGTGAGCTGGCACTGATGGTACATCTGAAGGTAGATAGCAAGTTAGGAGTCATGCTACCTCATTTCTGTATTTACTATCTTAAACACTTTGAGTTTAACAAATATACTTATAATAAACTGATTCAGCCATCATTAAATGGTTCTCCTATAGGAATTTAGGTATCTGTGTTTATTCATCTAGCCAATAAAGAGAAACGAGTTTCAATAGGAGGGCAGATGAAAGATCACGAAATCATGTTTCTGCTGGTCTCCAACCAGGATACAGAATCCCCAGACATAAACTTCACCAACTTTAAATTGTAAGTTGATGGCCCTGTTGGTCTAAGGGCAGAAAAAAGAGCAGAAAAAAAATCATTAAAGAATGTATTTAATCAGATAAGCAATTAGAACCAAATAGCATGAATCCAGGTATCTTGCTACATTTAGACAGGCTCCTGCACAACGTGACGGATAAGAGCCTGTCTCACTTGGTGATCCACCAGAGGCTGTAATCTAGCTATCGTTAAAGATTCCAGTGCTCCTGATGCTGGCCCATACTTAAAAGTGGTAAACATCTGCAAAAGTTCAGGCTGACAAGAAATTGCTTTCTCTATATCTTCCCATCAGTGACACGAGACTGAAGAAGCTGACAGAATCAGGAAGTTGTGTGACCAGGTCAGACAGGTGTCCCACCATACAGTTGTCCCACCTGCCTCTGTTGAAAATGTAACACCCAGGAGAAAGGAACTAAAGAAAAATCTTCATTCCTATCCACTCTATTACCCTCTCTTTATAATGATAGATTTAAATTAAGGTGGGTTTTTTAAAAAAAATATCACTTCAGTAAGTAAAGAATTACTAATTCCACAATTACATTATGCAACATGAGTAATGTACTAGTTCTGATTTAAAGTAATTAAATGAGTCAAATTTCCTTATTAAATTATTCCATTTTCCAAACTTTAAGTTGTTTTTTTTTTTTCATTTCCTATAAAGTATTTCTTGAGTGGATTATAAATTTGTTCATCCTGTAAGCAACATCTGTAGTTATGAATGTTTCTAAAAAGTCCTTTCAGAATTTTTTTTTAAGTCCCTTGTAATTTTGGATTCTTAACTTGACAAACCAAAAGAATACTTGAATTTTAAACAGTAGGAATATGGAAAGATTTAATAGCAGATAAAAATGGATACCCACAAAATTATAGATTGTCTTTCAGAATCATGTCTTTTTGAAAAGAAGCTGTGAAGGGAAAAAAAAATATGTAAACCTAGTTTAACTTGTACATGCTTCTAACACATCTAATATAGACAAGAAGGCAAAAGAGGGAATTGGTATCCATTCTTCCTTAACATCTCTCTCCTTCCATATTTCCACACTTTTAAAGATTCCCAAAATCTCCTGTGCTTTCACTGATTATCTAAGGAAAGGTTCTGGTTAAATGTGAAGTTATCAGTCCATTTAGTATACTGCTAACCAGGAATTTAAGTGAGAGATACTAATGGCTATATATCTAAGGATGTTTTCAAGATGTTTCTTCCTGTCTATTTGCCTAACATATTGTCTAATATGCTGTCATAGAAATTCCAAAACCTTCCTACCTGAGATGACAAAACGTTCCACATCTATGGAGAAGTGACATAGGAAGATTTCTTTACAAACTTTAGCGGCTTTGAAGGATATATTTCCTAGTAAAATGATTGCTGATGTCATCTCCTGTTCTGTGTATACTTGAAAAATAAAAAATCATATAAACCTCTCAACAATAGGAGAAAACACTAGAATGCTCCATAGGTGTCTCTGCAAAATCTAGACCATAAAACTGGAACAACAATAAACTTAGACCAGCATCCTAAAAGTTAAATTCTATTTTGAAGTGTGTGTTTAAGGTATTATGGGCCCAGGCTCAAGACCTTTCTTACTATACCTAGTGATCAACTTGGTTCAATTTACTTTAAAAGTAGTAAGTGTCTAGACAAAGCAAAAGTTGTACTTGAAAACATGAAGCAATGCCTTTCAGTACAGAAAACATGCATAAGTATAGGTTAAAATATTTTTAAATCAAAAAAAAATAAACATATTTCTCTAGTTCCTTGTATTCATATTCTCCTTGTTGCATAAGATTTTTTTCCCATTAATGCGGCATCTTTCTCAGATTTAAATCGTAATTGCAAAGAAGCTAGTCTTTCTTGGAATGAGAAAAAATATTGTATGAGGATTACTGACAAATCACTCAATGTATCAATTTAATGATATGAATATTCTTGCACCAGAAAACATGTTAGATTTGTTTGTGTTTTTCCTTGTCTAGGAATTAAAATCTTACATGTAAACAAAGTAATAACATTTGGCTAACTAGACAGACAGCCTGAGACTTACATATGCTTGCTGGGAACATTGGCAATTGACTGATGTTATGGCAGAGCCTAGAATGAGAAACTTATTTCTTGAATTTACAATGTGTAGGTTTGTTACTTCAGTTGCATTCAATGTTTTAAGCCTGGG
Source organism: Phylloscopus trochilus trochilus (assembly GCA_016584745.2). NCBI lineage: Eukaryota > Metazoa > Chordata > Aves > Passeriformes > Phylloscopidae > Phylloscopus > Phylloscopus trochilus. Next base: position 27,096,181 of record WQNJ02000084.1, read on the forward strand.
TCATTCTTTCCTGTTATATTCAAAGTCTTAAACCTGAGAAGTTCTTTCTCCTAAATATATAGATTTTGTCCACAGAAGTATTGTAATATCTATGTATTTGTTCTCCAGTAAAATACTATGTCTTCCATTCATAAAGTCATGATGATCTATAATCAGTCCTCAGTCATAGTATATTGCAGACATAAGTGTTACCTCATCATTATCGTTAAAGATGAGATAATACTTTAAAAAAATTTGTGGAAAGGATAAATGATTTGAGGGCAATGGGTGAGAGAAGACTGAAACTTCTGCCAATAACATATTTTAACTTGTTTTTGCTGTGATGTTATGACCTTTTTATGGTAATTTTTCTAGAGAAAACAAAAGAGGGAGATTAGGACACAAAACCAATTTCAGGAGGTGTGTTGAATAAATGGACTATATTCCCATCATGTCTTTGTACTCCCTTGTCATACTTAAAGTAACCGACTCTATCAGCTAAAGAGAGAGACTTAGCCAAACTAAGATCACCTTCCTTAAAGGTGACCAACTGAATCCAAGATGTTCATATTTGAAGAATATTGTTTAGACAAGTACAATTAAATTGCATTAATACATGATATAAATCCAGTTATAGAAAATAATTTCTACGAGTCAAACCTAGAACAGTAGTGAAGGGTTCTAAATTTTCAGATTTTAGAATAGACGTACTGTTTTATAAGCTGGACAAAATTGAAATTTTTACTTCGGATATTAGATATTATACACTGTAGGCAACTGATAAAATATACTGTATCTTCACATAAGCAGAATTTAACTGTCAACTTGCCATTTTATTATTCATTCCTTCATTCACCTCTAAATGCAAAATCCATTAATTTGGCACAACCTAAGGACTTCACTTTTGTACTGAAGTTACACCTCATTACTAATTGTACACATGTTGAGCACACTTAGATTGACTGTGTCATTTAACATCATCAGTAACTTAACATCATGAAACCTGGCTGTATTTTTAATTTTGTTTCCAAGCAAACATTTAGTAATGGAATTTCCTAAAATCTCTTACGAGTCAAGGCTCAATGTTTTGTATTAAGCAGGTCCACTCACATCAATCAATGTTTATCCACTCTATAACTTTCTTTAGGACCAAAAAAAAAGCCTCAATTTGTGGTAAAATTCACTATGGACAATGTTGCATACTTTCTGGTAGCAGAAGCACACCTCTGCAAAAACAACACCTGAAGCTGTTGACAATATTTGGGAAATGAGATGAATTACATGCTGCAGAACAAAAGCCCTTGAACCAGTAAAAGCAGCTTCCAACTAAGATCAGGCCTTGCATTTGTTTATCTTATTAATTTAATTTATTCACAGCATGCTGGTTTAACAAAGGAACCGCTTATGTGAAACTGTGTTCAAATTATTTCTTAGGACACAAGCAGGGAGGACTTTAATGGCTTAATCCCAGTTTTCTACTTAAACATGTTTTTATATCTAATTTCTTATAATAATGTTCAAATTTTTTGCACATTTTTTTTACATGTACGTTAGACCATCTTGATGTACTCCTGAGCTAAGATATGATCCTTAACTACCTCTGTATTGAAACAATGCTCAGTATACAACAGTTCCTCTGTTCTCAACCACTGGACCTCACTGCACCTGCCTGAGCATGATCAAACTGATGAGAGTGCCATGGCTGGGCACAGGTGCACACAGCTTCAGGAAGGGACAGGCTGTAGAAATAACAGAAAGTTTCTCTACAAGTCACCATTTAACCTAGGTTTCCCATGAAAAGAAATAGTACAGCCTCATTTTATGTCTGCTCACCTCTGTCCAATTCCCAGTAGGTATTCCTCTGCTCACATGATGGAGGTGACCAATTTATACCTGAAGAACATAGTGCTCAAGACTTGCTCCTTAACCATTTACTCATTGCTGAGATTAATCTCCAAGCAGCCTTCTAGTATCCACACACTCCAAGCAATGATTCTGCAAAGATTATTTGAGAGAGGGAGAAATTGCTGGTAACTATTACTTCTTCCTGCATAATGTGGCTTGGTCCAAAATTATTACAAGAGTTTACACATTTCTTTGTCTTTTCTGTAGAGATGCCAGGCTAGATGGGAAGGCACATAATCCTGATTGAAACTGATGAAAAATGCTAGGATGTTTGTTTTCTTTCTTGTAAGGTCACGGCTTACCTACCTAAATTGCATTTACTGATATTTCATTTTTATGAGGACTAAAATTTGCTCACAGCTTTTCAAAAGCAAAGAAAGGAGAGTATACTGCCAATGATTACCTTTCAAAAGTCTAAACAAAAATGATAAAATTATGAAAACTTTAGTTTTATTCCCATTGAGTTTCACTGTGAATCCATATCCATTGTTATTGTCTCAATTTTTTTAAGACACTTTAAGAACACTTGAAATATGATTTTTTCCCCCAACATTTTTGATATTGCGTACTGTATAGAGGTATGTGGTTTTCTGTTTCAAATTACTCTCATTTAAACATATGGACATGTAGATTTCTATAAATAAATAAGCCACTTATATTTGTAACCCTTCTAAAACCTTACAGACCTACATGTTTATGTCAACATCTGTCTGACATATTTTGTATGCTTTGTCAGTACATCAGGAAATCATAACTTGTCAATTACTAAACTTCTTTTCTAATTTTACATAATTACAAAAGCAACCAGATATAAATGGTGTGTAGCTTAATAATAAATGATAATGTTTTAAAGATCTTTAAAAAAAGTAAATTGATTTTACAGTATTAGTGTAATCTATTATGTAACATTAACATGCATAACGGATTGCTCTCACAAGAATAAGCGGGTATTATTTTGATTTGATTTTAATTAGATATGTATTGTCTCTCCCATTATATATGACGGATATTAATACTATAAGAGGCTTTTATGCATAATATTTGAAGGTTTATTACACTCAGAAGTTTTAAATGTTATTGATATGAAAAGATTATGTTGAACAGCAGTCAAAAACACACTACTTTTGATGTTAATTTTTGTTGCATTTAACAACGGTAAAGTATTTTTGAAGGAAGTGTTAATTTTAAATGTATATTCTCATTTGAAAAACATGAATACATATATACAAATATAAATATTTCTTAAAAATATAATATGGTTTTGTATGTAGATTTCTTTTGTATGTAGAATTCTTCTATTTGACCATTAATGGTTTCTAAATCTATTATGGGCAATGCATTCAAGATCATTATATTCTGCTCTCACTTGTTTCTTCTTCATGTAAGCTTTAGTTATTGTTTGTTGAAAAAAAGTTTTCTGCACTCAGAATTTTGTTGCCATTACAGACTTTGAAAGTATATTTACTTTTCTAGAAATTAATTTCTGCATAATTATTAATTATGTGACCTAGCACTAGTAGTGGTTCTGGCAGCTAGGTGAGAAAGGGACTATTGAAAAGAATCAGGGTTTGGTCCATTGAGAGTATGCTGGCACAGTTTTTCTTGTGATGCCTTTTGTGACATAAACTGAGGAACTGCACTCAAAAGTGGTTTTTCAGAAACCATCAAACCATTTTATCATTTTACCTAGGCCTCGACTATCTACCACATGTTGACAGATTTTCAACACCATTGGTTTGTACTTGATTCCATTTCGAGATAGAAAGGTGAAAGTCTGATATTCAGCTCCCAAGTTTTAGGCTTTCAGTCTTTCAGCATTCCCTATTTTTTTTTTTATACATTGGATATACCAAAATAACTCCATTCCTTTAACATTCTTTCTATTCTAAATGCAATGAGCCATGACCAGAGAACTAATCTTAAAGAAATACATAGCAAAAATAAAACAAAAAGTGGAAAGAATAAAATATTTAAAGTGAAACATAGTAAGTTATAATGGTTCCATTTTTATAAAATAAATCTGATTTCAATTAAAACAACCTCTGGAGGTAGACTAGTGTATATTATAATAAACGGGTAAATGTAAGGCGTGGGAAAAGTTCAGACATTCCTTCTAGCATATTGAATCAATTAATAGCATGTACAAGGAAACCCTGATTATTTGAAGGAGTGGAGAAAAATGACTTGATTCTTTACAAGTAGTGCAGACTATTATTAGTATTCCAGATAGAGTGTGTTCTAGGGAGTCCATCATATGCTTTGATCTCTCTGCATCCACAGCTGGAAACTTTGTGCCAGTCTCTGGAAGCAGCACGAACTGACAACAGTCACCTCCATCAGGAAAGTGAGTTAGTGGTTGCAAATGTTAATCAGTGGATCAAAGAACAAAAGTGAGTAAAATTGGGCCTTTTTTTTGTTGTTTTAAAAAATCTGATTTCATTTCCTATGGCCCCAAACAATTAAAGTATTCATAAGAACTCTCTTCTCAACTTACTGCCATATCTTTTATCTGAAGCTCAACAACAGGTTTTTATAAACACACTGTCGAGGGGTTTTTACCATCACATTTATGTCCTTATGAAATAGAACAAATAATAAAATAATAAGAAATTTATCTGTAAAATCATAGTACCATTTTCTGGCCTGTCAATAAAGTAACTAAACTCTAAGTAAAACTTTTTGTATATGTTCTTATGCCTTGTGACTATTTCATTAGATTTTGCAGAGCTCCCACAATAAAAATTTTAAATTTTTAAATGTATTTTTGTCTACAGTATTTATGAGGACTCTTAATAATGAAAACTAATTTACATTCTTAAAAGTCAATATTTAAATGAACAAGTCAAGCTGGTGAGAAGCATCCAACCCTTATTTCTCATAAGGTAAACATATGCTTGTAATTCTGTACATATATATATATATAGCCATAAAACTAAGCCTCACCTTCCTTTGATTATTTGAGTAATTTAAGTAATTTTTGCCGTCTTTATTAGGAAACTTAAGGCAGCATCTATAATAATGTTTTTTTGACAGGTAAAATGGGTTGCCTAATTACAGCTTATCATTTTTGTGTACTTCTACAAAAACTGTACAACATCAAGAAAAGAATTTAAATGAACTAGATAATTGAATGATCCTGATTCTATATAGTAATGATAAGCAGTATGAGAATGTCAGTGTGGATCCATAGGAAGAAATAAATTCTCTATAAAAATTGTACAGGATTATGCAAAATTATTGCAAAATTGTTATGTCTGTTTTCGAGCACCTTGCCCAAACATATAGAAAGGTGTTACCAGAAAAAATGAACAGTTTAATGAGTTAAATTATAGTACAAAATAATTCTTGATATGTGGGACTGTTTTCTTTTAATAGCAAGTGCTTCTACGAGCCAGTTGGCTTTCTTTATAGGTCCCTTTATGTAGTCTGAAAAGCCCATAACTTAGGTCTCTAACAAAACTGATCAATTTAAAGCCTTTTAAAGATAAAATGACTAATTTAAAAAAAAATCCATTGTCCGTATCAATTAATTTCCCCTGGATTAAAAAGAAAGCCCACGACTGCTTTTGGAGATATAGATACCTACCTTATGACCAGCCTCATTTAAAAAGCTCACTGGCAAGGTCAGGAAATCTCGTGTGCTGGAAATCACAACTCTATCTGTGTAGATTCCTTAATGCATTGGTGGTTTTCTTGTTTAAATGCTATGAGTTGACAGTAGAATTATACTGGACTCTTCGGCAAGGCAAAATTCTTTAATTACTTTTTCCCCTCACTTTGACTAAAATATTTAGATCTTTGTCGTATTATAAAAATGCCATGACAGTGTTTTCTGATTCTGTCTTATGTCTTTAACGCACTTGAAAAAACTTCTCTAACTAGTTGCATTAAATAAATGACTGTAGCTTTCCTTTAACAGAGGTACCATGTTGCATGTTTTGGGGTTCTATTTTTTCCCCATCAGTTTCTAAATTATATTTCAAAAACAGTTGGTGTTTCACCTTGGACACACAGGGTTTTGGAAAAGGAACTTTCTTTTATAATAATTTATATATATTTATAGTTCACATTGTGTAAAAAATTTTAAATAAAAGACTTTTTTATAGAGCAGGAAAGGAAATTCACAGAACTCCTTTGATTGCTTTGGAGTTTTTATAGGGATATCTCAAGTTCAGAAAAGTAACAAAGTATATGCAGTCATTCTGAATTTTTCATATTTTGATTAAATAGAGATCTTGGAATTCTTAGTGGGGTTTTTTGGATAGTAGAAACTAACAGAAATAATTTTAAAATTTAGGCCTTTGGGAATGATAGAGTAAATCAAATTAAGGCTATGATATATAATCAGCAATCAATGCAGGCAAACTAATATAAATTTTAAAAAAAATTAGTAGCCTTGTCAGATTGGGTAATAAACTGATTACAGTGGTACAAAATTTGTTTTATAGGTACAAATTTACAAAACCAATTTGTGTCTTAGGATTCCAACTTCCCTGATGACGCCATAGGGATATTTAAATACACAATTTTGTCACAGGTGAAAGTGAGCAGAATGTTTTGCAGAGCACTCTGCCCTCTCAAAAGTGGTTGGTTTTGGTTTTTTTTGTTGTTTTTTTGGTTTTGGGGTGTTTGTTTGTTTGTTTGTTTGTTTGTTTTTTGTTTTGTTTTGTTTTTTGTTTTTTGATCTGCACTATATGGTGCCCTGGAATTGGATCCATGACAAAAAGAGAACATTTACAGTTTACTTTTTCTGCAGTCAAGGAGGTGAAATAAAGATCCCTTTTGATATTAATTTCATTTTAGAATCACCTCATTGCTGGTTATCCTTCCTTACACCTTGTTAAAGTTTGATTTGACACTTCCAATAACCTAGATCAAAGATGTCATAATACATAATTGAAGGCCATATGGGACAGACTTGGTAAAAATTCATTTTGCAGAGAAATGAACGCATGCACTTATCTAACTGATACTTAACAGTAAGAGTGCTCTTTTAATTCAGAAAAAAATTTTGAGCAGGTTTCCCCAATAAAATTGAATAGTTGAGGTTGTGCAAGGGTGCAACAGGCCAAATTTGTTAAGAGTTCAGTTATTTTGCAACAAGTTACCTTCTCAAAAATATGGAGATGCAATAACAAGTAAAGTGACAAGGTCCTGAAATATAGATAACATGTGACTTATTTCAACACAGACACGATAATACAGGATGACTGGCGGTAATTTTTTTATATATTGTTTGCATTAAATTATATTCTAGATCAGATTTCAGAGTCAGTGTTTGCTGAGTGAAGAGGCTGATGGAATATTGCTATTCTACTTACTTATTCATTTATTATCTATTCAGTTTTCCAGTTTTTACTTTATTTATTGCTGTTCCTTTTAGGTACATTTCTTTGTGGTGGGCTGCTTTTGTTCTCTTTATTATTCTTTGAGTCTATGATCTGTGGAGGTAATTTTGAACAAAATTAAGAGTGCTAAATCAACATTACCAATATGCCTGTATTTTCCTGGAATGTTAACTATCTCTTAAGATTTGTATTTCACATATAGTGTAGGCTTTTTATTGTAGAAGGTTATTTGAATGTCCTCTAAGAATTGCTGAATTGTTTATTGATCTAATAATTATATATATTTCTTGGAACTTCTAGTGTCTGTCCTTTTTTTGTTCCTTTATCTTAAAAATTTAATAAACAAAACATGAAAGAAAAAAAGAATTAAAGAAAAGAAAAAAGATGCATAAGAATAGATCCCTGAGGCTTTTCTATTTGAAAATCTTCTATATCAGAGTTATTGTTTATGGAAATCTTCTGTGTACAATTTCTCACCTAACCTGCAGAAGTCTCTATGGAGTTATCTGTAAGCCCACTATCTCTGAGCTGTTAAGGAATATTTTATGATCGATAAAAATTTCTCCTGTAAATATGTTTCTCATTGAATTAGAGATAACATTGGTGTTGTGAGGAAGACAGCAGTATTGGTGGAATGAAGCTAGATTATGCCGCAGTCAGACTTGTTTTCTGGTACAGGAATTTGAAATCCTTGAACATAAAATTTTCAAATAATCTTTGTTGAACTAGAAGGTGTTTATACACTTTTCCTTTTATTTCTTCCTTGTTCTGACCATTGTAGAACCCATTTAAGCTGAAAGCAGCAGTAATTGCAAAACATGTCTTAATTATTGTTGAGGCAGATCACTTCAAGGTGCTTCAGTCTAAGGTGTTCTGGTGTAGGTGTGTTTTCTTCAAACACAAATAGAGGTCAAGCAATATAGTTTTAAATTGAGGGGGTTTTTCCTTTTTTCAAATAACATAATTTTTTTCCCTGTTGTTTTTGTTCATTGACTACCCTGTTCTTTAATTCCCTTTTATTTTTTCCTGAGGCATAGCTATTTCAAAACAGATATGTGTGCACAAACAATATATATGCCTGTTTCTCATCGTTCTTAAACAAAGAATAGTTTGAAGTACAGTGTGTTGGTTTTGCATGGCCTGGTTTTTGGTAGCGGGGGGCCACAGAGGTGGCTTCTGTGAGAAGCTGCTGGAAGCTTCCACCATGTCTGGCAGAGCCAGTTCTTGATGGCTCTGAAGATGGACATGCTGCTGGCCAAAGCCTGGCCATTTAGAGAGGCTGGTAATGCCTCTATGATATTTAAGAAGAAAATCAAAACAAAGTGGGGCACACACAGTTGTTTTGTTGGTTTTTTTCTTCTTGTCAGAGAAGAGGAGGAGTGAGAACATGTGAGGGAAACAGCATGGAGACACCAAGGTCAGTGCAAAAGAAGGAGCAGGAGCTGCTCCAGGTGCCAGAGCCAAGATTCCTCTGCAGGCCATGGTGAGACCGTGGTGCAGCAGCTCTGCCCCTGCAGCCCCTGGGGATCCACAGGGGATGCAGAGATCCACCCACAGCCCCCGGGGGAGGTGCCCATGCCAGAGTGGGTGGTGCCTGGAGAAGGCTGTGATCCTGTGGGAGATGTGTGGAGAGAGAGGGTCTTTGTTTCCAGGCTGGAGCAGCCTGTCCTTGGAGGACTGCACCCTGTGGAGGAGTGACCTGAGGCACAGCTAGTTTGGGGAGGACTGTGTGCCCCTGGGAGGGACTCACATTGCAGCAGTTTTGAGAGAACTGCTGCTCATGAGGTTTGGAGCCACGCTGGAGAAATTCATGGAGAACTGTCTCCTGTGGGAGGGACCCCATGGTCTCACAGGGGAAGGACTCCTCTCCCTGAGCTACAGAAGTAAACCTCAGGTGATGAACTGACCAAAACCCCAAGCCCCATGTCTCTGTGGTGCATATGGGAAGGAGGGAGGGGTTGGAGGAAGAAAAGGTATTTTTTAAGGTCTTATTTTCCCAAGGACCTAATTTCCTTATTTTACTTCTCATTACCCTCCTCTGACTCTGTTAGTAGTAAGTTCACTTTGTAGCTCTAAGTTGAGTCTGTTTTACCCTTGGAGGGTTTCCTCCCAGTCCTTATCTCAACTCATGAGCACTTTGTTAATTTTTCTGTTCTCTGCCCAGCTGTGGAAGGGTACAGTGAGTGAATTGCTTTCGTGGCTGCCTGGTGCTTGGCCAGCATCAAACCACGATATATACTATAGAGTGTGTATTTATTCTCCTTTCATACCAAGAGTTTTAAACATCTCCTTACTGCTGAGTTAGTTTTTGGCATCAGATATCTTGAAGATTTTTCATCATGAAATTTAACTTTCAACCTGTGGCCTAATTTGGAATGGGTTTTGAGTTTTTGAATATACATGAGAGTTTGTGCATAGATATCAGGAGGCTCTCAATAGTCATTTCAGAAGGATCCAAAATTTGTTTTTCTTCAGTAAGTTTGAATGCAAACTTCATTCAATGAGCAAACTCTTGGGAACTGCATGTGCTAAACTTCTGTTTCGTTTCAAGAGCATGTATAGATACACCACATTTCTTTCACTTTTTATAAGTTTAGTTCAAAAAACAACATTAATCATAGGCTTCTAACTGAGGTCATAATTTTTTATTGGTTCTTTGGGATGATCAGGATCCATTGTGAAGATGAATATTTTTTTCAACATCCTTTATTAATAGTTGATGAATTTGTTAGAAATTAGTGAGGGAATAGTTCTATCAGTTTCTTTATGATGCAATGTAGGTTATAGTGTTGGTCAATTGAATTCTGTTCTGAGACTTTTATATTGTGGTCAACTGTAGTTTAGCTTGCCCTTTTCTCATGTTTTAAGTTGCACAAGAGTTAACAAGAAGAATGGTTTTGGATGGTGTAAATCATAAGTGTCTTCAGTATGACTATAACATCTGTGTCATTTAGGTTAATGGAGAAGATGAAATGTTCAAGTTGTTTTTTCTAAAATTGAGATAAGACCAAAAGCTACAGATAAAAAGCTAAATATTGAATACATTAAAATACAGGCTAAAGGTTTTTTTGAAGAGGCCTAAGTAGATTTCCATATGTTTTAGGTAATCAGATAATCTCAGTCCTCCTGGAATGTTCTTTGTTACATTTTTCCTTGGCTATGTAGTTCTAATCACTAGTTATAGGATCACTCTCCTGACATTGCATGATTTATAGTACTACTTTATTATCATTACAATGTTTGCTGGACTGGAGGTCCTAACCACACAGAATCCTCTGTATTTCTAAAAGTCTCTGACAAAGACAAAATAAGAAGTCTTATTTCCCTGTCGTCGCACATATGCTGATTTTTAAACTATTGCTAAATCTGTATTCCAACACTGAAAAGGAACAGTCACATAAGTTGTCAAATAGACTTTCTGAAAAAGAATATAAAACATTTTCTAACTAGTAGAAATTATTTTATATCATGCATATATCATAATATGACAGTTAACCATACCCTTCCAACCTTTAAACTCTGATATGAAATGTTGTTTCTAATACCGATATTGCAAGATGTATTACTATAACACTGAATAACCAATCAAGAAAAGAATATCCTATATCCGAGTCCAGAAGTGTTCTTACTCATAAATACTTAAGCTTACTTACCTACATAATTTGAGACTTCAAGGAATTATTCCATAAGTAGAAAACCACACTGAAATGACCACAAAGGTTTTGTGTGAGCAAAAGGCCTAATGCATCATGTCTTTACTTTTGATTTTTGAATATTACAGGCTGTCTTGTTAATTTATCAAAGCATTTTATTTTATTATCTACTATTCATATTTCTGTGTTTAAGACTCTGCTTGTGCCCATATTTATGGTAGATCTTTGAGTTTTTGCTTTTGTAGTGTTACAAAGCAATATGTCCCACTCTTGAACTTTTGTTTAGCACTAGTAAAACTTGTTATCATAGAATCATGAGATATATTTGTTTGTAAGGGAACTTAAAGATCATTTGGTTCCAGCCCCTCTGACATAGGCCATACCTATAGACCAGGTTCTCAAAGGCCCATTCAGCTGGGCCTTGAACACCTCCAGGGATGGGGCATCCACATCTTCTCTGGGGAACTTGTTCCAGTGCCTCACCACCCTCGCTGTAAAAAATTTCTTCCTAATCTAAACCTACTCATTTTCAGCCATTCCCCCTTGTCCTGTCACTACATGTCCTGTGAAAAGTTCCACTCAAGTTTTCTTGTAACCCCTTTTAAGGTATGGTAGGCTGTTAAAATGTTTCCCTGGGACTTTCTCTTCTCCAGGCTAAACATCACATCTTTCAGCCTGCCTTCATATGAGAGGTGCTCCAGTCTTATGGGCATCCAGCTCTTTTCTGGAGTCTCTCCGACAGGTTCAAGTTCTATTTTTGGGAGCCCCAAAGGTGGATGAAGTATTCCAGATAGGGTCTTATGGGGGAAGAATAGAAGGGGAGAATCATTTCCCTCAGCAGTTTGTTCACGCTTGTATGGATAAAGCCCAGGACACAGTTGGCTTTCTAGGCTGCAAGTGTGCAGGGCATGTCAAGGGCATTTCCAGGGCATGTCAAGTTTTTCATTCACCAAGATCCCCAAGTCCTTCTTCTCAAGGATGCACTCAATCCATGACATGCTATGTTTCTGCACACAGAGTATTTAAATGAAGAAAACTCAGGCACATGGTGTGATTCTTGGAGCTGTACTGTGTAGGGCCAGGAGCTGGACTTTGATGAGTCTCTTCCAACTCAGGATATTCTGTGATTCTGTCCTATGATTCTATGAAAACCTGAGACTGGAGGGAAGGTCCTGGCAGTGGAGAGCTATGGAGATACTGAGACTGATGACAATGAGCGGATTCTCAGAATGAAACCTAAACATTTTGCCCAGCCAGTTTCAGCCAGTAGCAAAATTGTGGAGTTAAAATTAAGGAATCATAAATCTTAAAGATTCCTTAAAAAGTGAATATGTAAGGTAATCAAGTAGTGTCACAGCTCACATCCTATTGATTATTAAATAAGTGCTACTACCCAGATGAACTCTTGACATCTTTCCTGTGAAAAATGGACTGCATGGACCAAACCAACCTATTTTCCAAGGGTTTCCAGAAGTACTAGTAGTGTTTTTACAGAGAAAGACAAATTTAAATACTTTCAGAATTTACTGAAGAGACTCACTGCTTCATTTTATTTTTCGGAATGGCATTGGGCAGGCACTCAAGAACCTTCAGGCATGTTTTTGAAATTCTCAAAGACAAATTAATAGAAATAGTACTATTTTCTAAAAAAACACCACAAACATGGCAGAAGTCTTTTATTGGCTTGAGAGGAGACTACTGTGGTAGCTTTGCCCATATCCTGTATTTGATATTAGTATTTCTGAAATCAGATTTTTGGGGATGGGTAGCTTTTGTCTTATGAAAATAAGTTTGCCATTTTAGTATTTTTTTTTCTCATTACTGTAATTAAGTAATTTTGCATATGGAGAGAAATAGGTTCTCATTCAGACCACTGCCAAAGAAACAGAAGAGTATAAGTCAATGTGTGTATAAGTCAATATCATACATTGAAAAAAAACGTGCTAGAGAACAATTGCATTGCTTCTTGGTGTCTGACAGAAACTATTACATTTGTAGGATTTTGCCTAGGAAATAAGCTCAAGAGAGATTTTTTTCAAATGTGTCAATGGTACCACTTGCAAGGACTTTAGGAAAAACCTTTTAGAAGTCCATGAAAAACAGAATTATAGATTTCACAGCTGATTGGTGTATTAACATAAAAGTTTAGGATTTAAATATTCTCATAAGTAGGATAAAGCCCAACTTAGTTTGTTATGGATATGTGCCTCATAATTAATCCTATGGTGGTTAATGAGATGTGAGACCTGAGTGCATCTTCTCCATGTTTGGGCATTAACAGCTTCTGTCTTACACACTAATAACAGCTCTTTTCTAACTAATTTTGATTAGAATTACAGGTTTTTAACATCCTTGAGATGCATTCTTCCTGTCATTGAAGACAGGAGCATTACTGTCCTGAGAGCATTGAGGAGGACAATGAGACCACTACTTCCTGTCAGATTTATTTGAATTGACCAGTATTTTTAAATGCCTCTGGGTGCACAGACAGAAAGAGAGACATAGCCCTGATTGTGTAGGTCTGATTTTCTTCAGAAACCAGGAAATAATCAGTAATCATGCACGTTCTCCCTCAAATCCAAGTTCCACCTCTCACCAGGATAAAATCAGTTGAAAGAGAATAAAAAGAACAAAAACAAGCAGTAGAAAATACAACTTAAAATTGAAACAGAAGAGGGTGGTTGCTTAGGCTTTGATAAAATAAAGCTGTCTTTGAAGATGTAAATGTATACAGCTACAAGGGAAAACCATGATCAGTTCTCAGGTTCTGCCTGAAAATGCTGCCTAGGCTGAACTTGTACCGTGCTTCACTCAGCTAATTTTACATTGGAGACCCAGCTGAGCAGTGGAAATAAAAAACTATCACACTTCCCTGTTCTGTAAACTTGGCAGTGTCTTTCCTCTGAGCTCTTCCCAGCAGTATCTGCCCCGAGAGTCTCTGCAGTTGTTTTGATGGTTTTACCTCTGACAACCAATGCTGGCTGACATAAAATGAAGAAAACATCTCTCTTTGAAATATGATCTACCCAAAATAATTTTAAACACCAAAGTAGCTCTTATGTGGAGTTGGTGACTGTCTCCAAAAACCATTAATTGCTAAATATCTAGTGTTTGATGGATATTCTGCTGCATATAATTTTAAACAAATCAGTTCATACATTTTATACACTAGTTGAAAGAAATCTCTTCCTTTAAAATCTTGTAAGGTATGAAATCATAATGATATGAAAGAGAAAATAAAACATCCTAGAAAACATTTATTTAAAACAAAAAGCCAATTTGGGAGTTACTTGTAGAAGGTTAATTAATCTTTTTCAATTACATAGGAAGTGTTACCTCAAAACACAGTACCATAGAAAAATTAAATATAATGTAAAGTAAAACCACTTTCTTATAAATTTATTAGGATTTGCAGAATATCATCAAATAATAACAGAATTCATGTCCATTAGTGCTAACATGAAGCCATAAAATTTTATTTTGCAAACAGCAAAAAGAAAAGTATTTTGTTTCAGAATCTGATCCTGATCTAGTTGCAGACAAAGAAATAGTGGGAAAATTCAATTGAAAAGCTACAGATCACACTAAAAAAAGTGATTTTAGTGTAAATATGTATTTAAGATAACAGATAGCTTAAGACAATATATAAAGCTAAGAATTGTTGTCTTTATTATCACAAATTATTAAGAACCTGATTAATGATCTAATTGTTATTGTGCTAAGTGCTGTACAGATAAAGAACAAAAGATAATAAAAAAAAAGGCTATTTTAAAATATCAGGAATAGTAGTCTGACAGGAGAATGAAGTATGTTGACTTCATTGCTAGCAAATATAGAATTCAATTAGGAATTCATACGGAAGGATTTCTGTCTTAAAGGATAAAGAGATTACAGAAAACCTGAAGGATTTCTTTTGCATGGGTCTTCACAGAAGATAATGAGACATACTTTCCTACATGTCGTGAAGGTATCAGATGATGGAACGAGTCAAGAAATTAAGTTTAAATAAATCACAGCAACCAGATGACATTCACCCAAGATTAAGATTTATTAAATAACTAATTACTAAACTACCTATATGGGTGCATAAAATAATGGAAGTTATGTATAGCATAAACCAGTATGTTTGTCAGTTTATAGACTTCTTACCAAATAGGTTGCCAAAGGTATTCCGAAGAAGCTAGATGAGTGAACTTCTTTTCTATATAAATCCTTGTCCTATTGCTGTTCGATGTATTTCAAGAGAAAGGTGTGGCTTCTCACTTTTAGGTTTTGCTTCTGTGGCCTTTTCATTAGTCATTCATTATTTGCTGAAAATATATATTTATCTCTGCCAATTCTTATGCACAATTGTCATATTTTAGGCAGAGTATTCTCCAAGTTAGTACTCCTGCTAAAATCACATGCTGCTTCCCCTCCCTCTCTAGCTGGAGGCCCAAAAGGTAAAGATCATAGGTTGAGATAAAAACAATTTCCTGGAAACATCAATGAGATAAGAAAATTACTACCAGCAGCAACAATATGAATATCTAAAGGTATAAGTAAAAAAAAAAATAAAATATGGAAAGTCCCCAAAAATAAACAGTATCAGACCATTCTGTCTGCCATGTTTTCTCAGCAGGAAACCTTTCTTCCCAGAGGAGGATCCCTTCCCCCTGCCCTGGCAATGACAAGAGGTGGTACAGTGTAATCTCCTTTCCAGTTACTGGAACTTTGCCTTGTTGGAACCAGGACAATGAAGTAGGCTACATTATTCAATTCAGAGTAATTTCACTACATTAGAGACAACTCAACTATGTTTTATACTTCTGTGCTGGTGGTTACTATTCCATGACTACTTGAAAACAGTTAATTTATATAGACAAATCTTTCAACAATCTTGAGAGCTGCTAAGTTTCCAACACTGACTATATCAAAAAACCTCCTGCAGTGCTGTTCCGCTCTGGTCTTCATAGCACATCCACAGGTCTCTCTTTTCAGAACTGTCCACTTGCTGTAACAACTTTTCTAATAAAATTAAAATTTCTCTAGAAGCATGAAAAGGTATTTTCTATATTCTCTGATGTTGCATATTCAATGATTGTTTTTAGATTATGTCAGATATACAATAATATCCTGAGAATGCAGATTCTCGCAGTTGTCCTAATAAATCATCCAGACTTGATATTAAAACCTTAAAACAAAATGAAATCAACCGAAATGCCTGGTAAATCCAATATTGTAGCATATTTAAAGAGGAAAACAGAGGTTTTGAGATCCATACAGGTATAATGCATACATACATACATACATACATACATACATAATATACATTCAGGTATAATACAGGCACTGGTGAAGCCTCACCTCAAATACTGTCTCCAGTTTGGGCCCCTCACTTCAAGAAAGGTGCTTCAACGTGATCAGGGAACAGCAACAAAGCTTGTGAGCAGTCTAGAGAGTAAGTCCTATGAGGAGTGGTTGAGGGAGATGGGGTGGCTTTCCACAGAGAAAAAGGAGGCATAGTGAGGACCTTATCACTTTTTGCAGTTACCTGAAAGGAGGTTGTAGTGAACCTAACTGTCCCAGGCAACTAGTGACAGGACTGGAAAAAATGGCCTTGGGGCGGCTCAGGTTGGACATTAGGAACAACCTTTTTATTGAAAGGATTGTCAAATACTGGAATGGGCTGCATAGGGACGTGGTGGAGTCACCATCCCTGGGAAGTGTTCAAGAAATGACTGAACGTAGCACTTAGTGCTGTGGTTTAGTTGATGTGGTTGTGTTTAGTCAAAGGTTGAACTTGATTTTGGAGGTCTTTTCCAAACTTAATAATTCTATGGTTACATGATTCTGTAATGGTCATATAGCTGCTCAGGCTTTGGGGGTTGTGCTTAAATATCTGTGAGACATTCATCTACTGTGTGCTGCTCATAACAGCCATGACTGGCTGTAACATGAGCTATCTTTTATGTTGTTTTATTATAGTGTTGTTAGCAATTTTTTTTTAAGCATTCTAGTGAGGGACTAAATTTACTTATCTAATAAGATTATCATCTCTCAAGTCATATATCTGAAATATTTTTTTGCTTTCTCTGGTATGTATTGTCTTAAGCTGGAATAAGAGTGTTTGTCATGAATTAAAAAAGCATAACTCAGTGTGTCCTTTAAATTTCTTAAAATTATAATGCAGAATTTATGCAAAATTTTCTGTGTCAAAGACAATGTAACGTAATGTTGTCTGTTACAGCAGATTCTATAAAACTATGGGATGGACCAGTCATCCAGTAAGAGACAGGGGCTTTTCCTTTTCTTCATTGATAACCCAATGTCTTTTTGCTTACATTTTTATTTCACAGACATTAACAAACTACCTTGGGAAGGTTCAAACATATGATCTCTCATTTTTCTTTTTAAAAGGCAGTACTGCAAATTTATTCTTTTCATTTTACCTTTTTATTTTAGGCAAGGGGAAGGGTTGGGAGGTGTAATGTGAATGTAATAGTACTGAATTAAATCATAAAATCATCAAGTCATAGAATATCTTATCTGCTATCTGTTTATAGAAAATAAATGTTGGAGCTTTTAGGTGGTTATGCTAAAGACATTTTCTTCCATATCTCCTATAGAAATATAGAGCATAAATTGGTTACTTTGGATTGCCTGTAGCAATAAATATTTCTCTAATGAAAACATGCATTGAAAAGAAGTCCATGGATTTTTACCTGGCTTTTGGAGTTTTTTGAAATAACCAGTAGTCAATTTAGTTGCTCTAATCTTTAAACCTAAGGGTCTAATTCTGACAAAGTTTTCTGATACATTTTCATTACTTTCCTATGATGTTTGCTTGGAGAGAACTACAGAATATCGCAACAGAAATTCATATTAAAATAACATTCATCCTCAGTTTTCTGAGACTCAGAAAATTTGTCAGGCATTTATTCAGTGCACAACTGCTTAATTCTGAAAAGACTCATTAGGAAAAAAAGTCTTATTTCCATACAGGACATATTATGGTCACTGTGCAGATGATCTTTAAAAATACAGTTAAAAATTTAGCAGTACCAGAGTACCCATAAACCTATTTGCTTTTTAGCCATTTAACACAATTATTTACTCTTCAAGAGATACACAGTTACTATAGCAACAGCTACATTTACAGTCCCAGAATAAATGGAAAGCCTAATCTGTCCAGCCAGTAAAGCAAAAAGCTTTTTAAAATGTAGTTTATCTGTTGCCTTTATAATAGAAATTAGTGGCACTCAAATTATGAACCATGATCTGGTTGCAGACTGCCAGCTTTGATCTTGAAGGCAACTGTTACACCCAGCTCATGGTTTGACTGCATGTTCAGTAGTTCGACAAGTGACAGTAATATACTCTTTTATTTTCTTTTTTTTTCTTTAGACTATGATAAGATGACAGATGCAGACAGAATAAATGAGAGAATCTTTAGCTGACTCTTTTTGTGGTTGAAATGATCACTAACCTAGGGTGAAAAAGAGCTACCTTTCACATAAAATGTTAATTTAATAGCAATGAAATAAAAAATTAGAAGTAATAGTTTTTTAGAAGTGTTACAATTTTCCTTATAAAAAGATATAAATTAGAAAATTTTCAAAAGAGAGTTATATAATTCTCTGCAGGCTTCCTTACTGCTCAAGGAATTTGTGTGTGCAAGTTGATATAAATTGGTTTTACAGATTAAATTAGACTAAAATAAGACGTCACTGTATTCAGCAATATGCTTGCAAAACCTGCCTCACGTTACCTTATGTGCAGAGCCTGGGTTCTTCAAAATAAAAATATTTGCTACAAAAAGGATAGTAAGGTGAACCATTTGGATGATGCATGTTTATATTAAAGATGATATTAGATAATTATTCTTGGTACTAAATTACCAAACCTTATAGGTGTCTGTGCAAGGTTTTATGTCAGGAACAAAGCTCCATTGGTCTGTGCATCAAATCAAGTGAACATGATTTGTCCTCTGTGTTAGCAGTGTGTCACTGAAGTTGGGTCCATCAATGCCTGGCTTCCTCTTCCTCTCCCCTGGTGCTGGCTTGATCACAGTCTTGGGACAGGGGCTGCAAGGGCTCTCGAGAGCACTCATCCCTTGACCTGCAGGTGTTGGTAACATGGCATATCAAAGAAACACCTCAACAGACCCCTTTTGCTTGCAGTTGTTAGTAGGAATGGCTATGTTCTGGCCTTAAAGTGGTGCATATTCTTGCTCTTCATAAAAATAATAAAAAAACCCTTCTGACATATTTTCACTGTTTTCTGTACTTAAATGCTCTTAAAAATAACGTTAATCCTAAAATGTTTTACCTCCAGCATTTGTCATTCTTCTTCCATTTGAATATATATGACCTTATGAAAAACCTAGGAAATTTCTGCAGTATAAATATACTGCCTTAGCTGATTTTTTCCTCCTAATTATTGCAAAGACCGAAGAAGAAACTTTTCCTGAAAGATACATAAAACTCTGCCTTGATTTTCACTTTTTAAAGTAGTGTTACTTAGAGCTTTTGTGTATGATGTCTTCAATAAAAGAAAATTCCTCTGTATCCTTATGCAAGGAAAACATCTAGATTCATATGTTTGAAGAAAGCTGGAATATTTTCAGGCTTAAGATCTCCTCTAGGAGTTCATGTGAAACAGTCTCTTCAGATAAGAAGACTGGAAAATAGTCAGTGTTTGCAGATGTACCAAAAAAATCTCTAATCAGTAGCATGTCCTACTACCTATATCTTGATTACTACAAAGTAGGTAGAGATTTAAAAGAAACCCCAAACTGTGGCAAACTAACATGTTAGCATTAAGCAAAAATTATCTTAAAACTAAAACCTACCTATTACTCTAATTTGTGAAGAAGTAATAATGTAGAGTATGTGTGATTTTAACTGAAAAGTTGTGTCAAGAGATGCAATCATTGCTTGTATCTTATTTCACAGATATTTTAAAAATTATAATAATTTGCTAAAAAAAAAAAAGGGTTATTAAGGAAGGATGTGGAAAGGCATTTCATGTTCTTCCAGAGCACGGAGGTAAACTGAATGAAAACAGCTGTAAATTAAGAAATGTGGAATTTCAAGTTCAGACTTCTAAATCCAAGAAGTACTGAAATACAGAACACAATCATGCAATATTAACTCTGCCTTCATTAGCAGCAGTCCAATCTGGTTGTAACATGTGCATTTACTTTTTCATGGGCAGAACAAATAGGGTATTTGTTCATATTAGAATAAATTAATTCAATCTCAAGGTCTCCTTGTAGTAATCAATGAGTTGTTCCTACTCTCTTTTGTGTTCTTTTCTATAAGGTTAGTCGTAAAAGTTTTAAGTTGTTAATGTCATCCTCATCCACAAACATAGGCTTTATTTTTTACTGGAGTTACAGTAATTTCAAAGACACAAAAAGGGGGTCAGTGTCTTCACTTTGTTTTTCTCTCCCCAGAGACTCAAACACCTCCCCTCATATTCTCCCTATCCTGTTACTTAAACATTTGTGTTCTCCCGAGAAGATTTTCCATGCATAATTCACACCCCTGCCCCTTTTTATCCATTCTTAAAATTGTCTAAACTTTTTGCAGATTGGATTTCTTAAGTGTAGAAATGAGAAGCCTTCCCTTTTGGGACAGGCTTGAGCTGCAAGTGTGCAGATCTGCTGAATGGCCTCTCACACGATTTTGTGTTGCTGCTGATGCTCAGCCTTACAATGCCATGAACTGGGAGAAGGCAGCTCCACTATCTTCCACCTCCTGAGTGGTGTTTGGCTGTGCTCCCCAGGTATTTGGCTTGTATAGGTGAACATGAGGAACCTATAAAAGCCAGTGTTGGAGAATAAATCTTGTGAATTATTGGTTTTGACACTAATGAAGTAATTGTGTAATTATTTAGTAAGCAGCTGTAATTGTGGTTGTAATTAAAAAGTAATGAAAAACCCCACAATCAAAGCCAGTTGATGTCAATAACAAATATGATTATATTTTTTGTTCAAATAATTGCAAAAATGTTGATACTCCTGACCTGTAGACCACACTGGGAAAGTGAAAGAGGAGTGAGAAGACTGTGTGCTGAGAACCTTTTACTTAGATAACTTACGTTTGAACCTATGACTAAGTTATACAACAAAGCCAAAGAAGAGAACCTGGGCTTTAGAACTTCAGAGCACATATAGAAATATTGACCTTTGAACAGCAGAGTTCTCACCATTAAATACAAGAAATTTGGGATTTCTCTACAGCACTTCTCACATTTGCAATTTTCTTCTTTATCTTTGAAGGGAAAATTCTTCAGTCCTTGTTCTATCAAAACTGCCAGAATTAATTATTAATAGGAGTTTTGTTCAATGAATAATGACAGAGATGGCGCCCTTTGTTCTCCACAATTATTTATTTTCAGTCTGTGAAACTCTTCAGTTATATCTTCTTGTAGTTTTGGATCATGTATGCCTTAAATTTCCTCATGTCATTTATCTCTCAACCTTGGTTGTCACACAAAAAATATAACTTTTAGCTGCAGTTTTGTCTTCATCTCAGTTTCCTTTTTCTCAGTATTAACTCTCATTAGTCCTTAACTGTCAATTTTAGCTTCTATTATTGCTTTGAAGAAAAATACCGTAATTATCTAGAGCATTGAATATGTATTGACTGGGTTAACATTTAGATTCAGTATTACAGATATGAATATTAAAAAAGACCTCTTCAATTCAAAAAGTTTAAATCATTTCTCAAATATTCTGATCTTACGTTTGAACTTTTAAAAAATATTCTAGAGAAAGGATTCATAGTTGAACTTATGTTTTTTCATTGGAGACATAAAATAATCTTGTCAGAGTCAACATTTCTCAACAGAAAAAAAGACTAGCTATTTATCAACAGAAGCATGAAGACAGCATTCAATAATAATTAGAATACAAAAATGATGAATCATTTACATACACTGAAATTAATTTGGCAATTCAGGTCATTAACAGGGACATGAAGGTTCATCCTTGTACAGTCATGCTGATACCTTCCTCTTCTTTTATTGCCTTTGCAGAAATGTTGAATGTGGGGGCTTTTTAAAAATTTTTTCCCTAATAGAAAATGGACTGGAGAAATAAGCATTGTAGCTGAAAAATCCTTTTTAAGTTAGCATAAAAATATGCTTAAGACCAAAGTTTTTACTGGTAAAAATTTTTGATTTTCGATTCTCTACTGGAGAGGTTCTCATTAACAGCTAACACTCACAGAAGCCATTCCCAGGAAGCACTGTGGAAGTGGGTATGACTAATTTCTTGCAGGTACTTTCCATGTGGCAGATTCTTTCTGGAGATTAAAACAGTAGAACTGAGCACAAGCACAAATTATTCTATACCTTTTGGCCTAGGAGTCTGGGAATACCACCCAGCACCATTTAGTTTGCTAACACAGATGCAGAAATATAAACTGGCATCACATGGATCTAAATACTATCTAGTCTGTACTGTTCATTGCTGCCACAATGGAGTTGACTAACTGCATCCTGGGCACTGTGGTAGCTGCCTGAATACGACTCTCAGTGTTCAAAAAATATCTGCCTTCTTCATAATTTACTTTTTCTTATTGATTTGATAATTAGGTTCTGCAGCATTGATTGTAATATTGCAAGGGTGGAATTGCGAGGGTGGCAGACCCCAGAGTGAGTGGGATTAGAAGTGCCTTTACAGACATACAACAATATGCCTGAGGAAGCCTCCTAAATAAGGAGAGGTTAGGTGTAGTATAAGAAGTCTTTTATCTTTTTAATGTTTATGATTCTCCGAAAATAATATTCAAGGAAGTAGCTCTTATGAAAGACATTCTCAGATACAGCAAATAATGATATTGATGAGAACAAATTAGTTTCGTGGTGGAAGCGTTTAAAAATAAAAGTTTCTTTGAACTCAGTGAGATCCAGATTTAATGAAATTTAAATTAAAATGAAGGGAATAGATGTGTAAGAGTTAATCAACTGGAATGGCAATAATATGGAATAGAGGCTTTTTTCTTCGAAAGAAACTGCTTGAATGAAATCATCCATCTTGATGTTTATTGTTCTTTGACTGAGGCATGCAAATGTATATTTTGAAAGCCAAATTCTTATCCAAATAAAGTAAATATCCAGTATTTGGATTTTTTCTGTCTTTGAGATTGTCTGTTCTATAGGAAAGAGAGTTGTCTGCCTGCACTTTTGTGGAAGTGCATTTTGGCAGCTCAGCAAGGCCCTTTTTTGTTATTCTATTTCAGCTGTTAATACATTGTAAGGATATAATTTTTGTCATTCTTAACATAATTTCATATTTAGCATGAAAATAGCAATGTAAAGTTAATACCACTAATTTCTAATTTTGCTAGAGTTTTTCAGGTTGAAACAGAATATAGATAAAATTTCACTTTTGTTGTGACAACATATTCTTTATTTGATTCTTGACCAGCTGGAGGTCTGTCTTAAAATCATTGACAGTCTCTCCACACTATGGAAGCAAAATAAGAGTAAGTAAAGTTTTGCTTTCACTTCAATGACATCTATACAATACATGGTTTTATTTTCCCTTTTTCTCCTGTAATGTTTGTAAATATTAGCCCCTATTCTACTGCAGCCATATTGTTGAGGATATCTTCCCTTAAAAATATTACCTTACTCCATTCCTGGATTGAAGGTTTTCATATTTATTTTAAATTCATTGTTACTGCTGTGATTGTCTAATTTATGTTGGTAAAACAATGATTTTATCTCATCAATGAACCAAATACACATAGATTATTATTATAGCAATATGGAAAAACTCAAAATCACACATGACTGTGTTGATGGACCCCGTTTTTGACTGACATGACTACAAGGCCAGACTACAGGTTTATCCAGAACCGTGTCCTGTCCTTGCTCTGTGGACTATATCAACTACAGAATGCAATTGTGCTTCACCCAGTATAATTCCTTAGCAACTTCTACTAATTTGTCTGAATTTACAGTGGTTTAGCATCTAATAGTTCCTGATAGGTTTTCATTTCATGGAAACAATTCATCTGATTTTGAAAGACTAGCCTATTCTGTGGGACAGCTTGCAGTGAGAACAGAACTCTGCTACCTGTATGAAATTCTGGCAGCAGAATGCCTGTACTCAAAATCTATGCCTGTACCATCTTTACTTCTGAGTCCATTTTTCAGTGCTAACTGGCTTGGGGTGGAGAAGTTCACTGAGGGCAGTCAGACAAAGGCTCTCTAAGGCTCCAGCAGTTCACTATTCAGCATGGCTTCAGCAGTTCAAGTGAGAGATGTTGATAAGATCATCCAGGACTTTATTCTTCATTGATTCCTTAAATGTCTAGGCAGTGTCAACAAGATGCACATTTCAATTTAGTGGCTGTCCTAGGGTATTAGCTGCAAGGCACAGACAAGTCAGAAGATGCCACAGAAAGGATACATGGTCCCCTTTTTTGCTATGTCTCTAAACTCATCCAGTACAAAAGATCATAAAATTTCAATTCTTGTGTTTGTAGAGGAAAGAGATAGCATTAAAACCCCAGGAGACTGCATTAATGTGTATTTACATGCAGGGGAGGAATTAAGCAGTTACACAGGATGCAGTTACACAGGATTGAGCAGGTAGTCTCCAAAACAGCTATGTGGAATATTTCACAGATCAAGGTCTCAGTGGACATGCTTTCAATAGCACAACAGCCTTTATGATCAGGCTGGCAGCCGTCATGTATTCTTTAGACCTGACACCTAACTTCTACTCACAGCAGAGGTCCCTGCCTCCAGCTTCTTTCCTCATCCCATAACAAAATCATGCAAATAAAAGAAGTAATTACGATTTACCTGTTTTAACCTTAAAGGGTTGGTGTTGGCTTTAGTGAGGAGTGAATAAAAAATGTTTCCCTTGATAACTAATGAGCCTTACAGTGCTTTTATTCCAGGTTCATAAAATGACACCTGAAGCAGCAACAGATGCCTCTGGGCTCTTCTAAAATTGCAGGATCTAAATGAATCTGTTTTTCTTAAGATATCCCTGGGACAAGTCCTCTTCAATATTTCCATAATAGGAGCACATCTGCCATGCTACATGCCAGATGCAATTGCTGTTTTGATGTTAAGATGACCAAGTTAATCTCCTTGAACTATGTGCAATAGTCTCTCATCAAGGGGAAGTCATGAGTATTAACTGACTTTTTCTGCTGCTGGATTATCCTGATTCTGAATAGATACAGGCACAGCTTTTTAAAGACACAGCTGACATTGTCTAAGATTTTCTGAAAGACTCAGAAGATGTATGTAATCGTCAGGACAGAGCAGAATGAAACAGAAAAACAGAAAAGGATTTCAGAAGAGGACTCAGTAATCAGGAACACCAAAAGAAAGTAAGATAGGCAAAGAAGAATAGGGTTATTGATGTAAAAGATAGAAGAGAGGTTGGATAGAAGAGGGACAGCTACATCTCAGAGATTTGATATCTTGTAGTTGATGTTAAAATCAGAACTATGGATTGGTATTATGAAGAGCAAGAAACAACTTGAGATATCACAAGTGGTCTTAACAATTAAAGACCCTCTTATTGGTTCATGTGCTGCAAAACTTCACAGAATTAAACAGAATCACAGCATCATTTAGGTTGGAAGGCACCACTTGAGATTGTCTAATCCTGCTCAAGTAATGTCAAGTAGAACACATTACCCAGGATCATGTCAGTTAGGTGTTGAATATCTACACAGGTGGAGACTCCACCACCTCTCTATCAACCTGTTCCAGCATTTGATCACCATCACAATAAAAGAGTTTTTCTGTATTGAATTTCACGGGATTAATTTTGTGCCAATTGCTTCCACTCGTATTACCAGGCATCACTGAGAAGAATCTGGCTCCCTCTTCTTCATTCCATTCAATCAGATATTTATACACATTAATAACAAATCTCTTCATGCTGAACAGTTCAAGTTCCTTCGGTCTCTCTTCACATAAATGATGATCATCCTATGGTGATATTTGCAGTCCTGTGCTGGGCTCACTCCAGTAAGTCTGTGTTTTGCTTGTACTACAGAGCCCAGAACAGGACACAGTAGTCAAATGTCTTACCAGTGGTGAGTAGTGATGAAGGACTGCCTCTTGACCTGCAGGCAACACTTCCTAATTCAGCCCAAAATGCCACTACCTTTCTTTGCAACAAACACAGGTGGTTGGCTCATGACACATGTTGCTTCAACTTTCTGACCATTCATAACCCATGGTCCTTCTCTGCAGAGCTGCCTTCCAGCCAGTTATAGCAGTGTGCTGGTGCCTGGGGTCATTCCTCCCAAGATACAAGTGCTTACATTTCCCTTTGCTGAATTTCATGAGACTCCTTTCAGCCCAATTACTTTACCTAGGTCCCCTGTAATGGCACCTGGTCTACTGGTCACTCCTTCTAGTTTTGTTTCACTGCAAATTTCCTGACCTGCACCCTTCTCCATCATCCAAGTCAGTAATGAAGAGTTTAAACAGTAGTGACAGTATCAGTCCCTAGGGTACCCACTACTGACTTGCTGCCAAACTTTGTGGCAGTGAAGCCTATTTGAAGCAGATTTTGAGCTGAGCTTTAGTTTCCACCAAAAGACGCCTCTGATCCAAATAAAAATCAGTAGTTGAGAAATATCATGGCATGTATTTCGACAGTGTACTGTTTTTCCAAACAAGTACAAGTTTTACTTCTCTCTTCATGTGATTAAGCATAAGGATATTGAATGTAATTTCATTTTTGTCTTATTCTTCATTGTTTGATTAATATCTATATTTATATTGTGATCAGAGGACTTCATTTAAACTAGAAGTGGCTGTTTCTTTCTTTCCTTGCACTGTGATATAACTTTCTAAATGATATAAAAAATATTAATTGCTCAGGATCCTTCCAGTATTTATAATAGCATGTCTGAAATAGTCCTGGCAAATGTCATACATAAACAAAAAATCTATTGAAGAATAAAATAACCAAGACTGTACAATTCCAAAACAGTGAAATCCTATTTTAATAGATTTAAGGGAACCACAAATAGCATGTTGCCATGGCCACCTAGATGAATTATTTTCTGTCCAGGCTAGTAGTGGCAACAGTTCCTGTACTGTAATTCTTAGAAGTTTTTTATGCTTCCAATGTCTCTTAGGTTCCTTAACCTCAACCTTCCCGTGCATAACTCCCTAATTTTTCAGCATACTTCAGAAAATACCTACAAGAGAGAATTTATGATGTGAGATTTTCAGAATGACAGTGTAAGGACAGAGCAAATATCTCATGGAGGCTGGTCTGCATGGACATCAGCCAGATGCGCAGTAATGCATGATCCCCTCTGCCCCATCCCTGCTCACATTGGGGGTACCTCTGCACAGTATAAGTGGGGGCAGTATAAGTGGTGTAAAATCTTAAAACAAGCTTAAAAAAGTTATGTGGGGGAACATAAATAATCAAATTTGCATAGGAAATATAACTGAGATGAGAACACTTGATTGTTAATTTTCATATTTAATTACAATGTAATTTTTATGTGAAATTTTATCGGAACTATGAGTAACTCCTGTACTGCAGCAAAATTTTTTGCCTTTACAACTTGTTTTGGAAGACACAGGGTAGCAGGGTGCAGTGTATATGCTGCAGGCGTTATTGCTGTGACTGCTAAATTTAATGTGGTTACTTTTGTAGTAAGGATGGGATTGAGGCCTCCAACTCGTTTCACAATAGACTATTGAATACACATCAGCTGAAGCAGATTTTAGTCAGTAGCAACCTGAAATGCAATTGAACTTAATGACCTCGAGGTGCAAGGCTCTGTATCTTATTACCTCTTCCCTAAACCTTCCAGTCCCAGAGTGTTTTCTTCAGTCTTTTGAAAAGAAACATCTATTGTACAGACATAACTGCTGCTGAGTATCTTAGTCATTTAACTTTAGATTGTTGAGTTTCATTATTGTTTATGCCTTTGTCTCAAGCTGAATCATTTTCTATGAATCAGATAAAGCACTATCATTATGATATCATTTATGAAGGCTACATAATTGTAGCTTTTCTCACTAAATCTTTGAAATAGTGCATTTCTTCCCTCACTAAATACCAATTTATTTTCAGATGTGGCTATTACATTATTCTTTTTATTTCTCAAGGAAATCCGTTTTAAGTAGACATCCTCTGTATTTTTCTACAAGTATCTGAATTGTTCATTAGTTTTAAAAGTAAAAGAAATTTTCTGAGAGACACTTTATGAAAGTATTTTTGGTGTTCAGGTAATTTTTCAAATAAGTTTCTGGTTTTAATAATTTGAGGAAGAGATATATTTATTTTATACTTGACCTGAACAAACCCTATAATTTGCTATAAAAGTTATATTTTCAATGCATTTATCTAACCTGTCAGTGTCCACCAGTTAGAAGTATTTTAGGCACCATTAAACTAAAGCATCAAAGACATGGGAAGCTTGATTCCCTCCAAGTAATAAGTTTACATCCTGAAAAGTGAAATGTAATAGTCCACATCCTTACTTCTTCTGAACAAAAATATTTTTTCCCATCCCTTAAGACTTCAGTATATTATTTGAGGTGAATTCTTGTGACAGTGAGCCGAAGACATTATTTAGTGACTAAAAATCCTAGTTGGAAAGAGCATTTAGGGTAAATGTTTCCTCTTCAGAAATAAACAAAACAAACAAACAAACCACAAAAAGCCCACACAAAAACCTAACCCAACAAAACCAAACCAAACTCAGAAAACCAACTGACAAACAAAAAACCCAACCCAACCTAACATAACCTAACCAAACCAAAAAAACCCACAAAATACACCACCACCAAACAAAAAAAGAAAAAAGAAAAAGAAAAAAGAAAAAAGAAAAAGAAAAAGAAAAAGAAAAAGAAAAAGAAAAAGAAAAAGAAAAAGAAAAAGAAAAAGAAAAAGAAAAAGAAAAAAAAAAAGAAAAAGCTCTACTTGGCTTTTTTTTGCATGCTTAACTTCCACAAGATTCACAAACCACTAAACCAGAAACATGCTCTTTAAAAGACTATAAGCAGTGGGAGGTCACATAGAACAAGATGCCTGGCAGCTGGAGAGCCCTCCTGCCAAAGAACATTGGCTCTAGCAGCTCCTTTGAACCAGGAAAAGTTCTAATGCCATTGGGATATTCTACCAGCATTTCCCTTTTCCTTTTTAGAAGGAAAAAAAAAAACAACAACCAGCCCAGTTACATTTCAGAAAAAGATAGACACAGCCATTTGCATATATGGTCAATTGAAATTATCTTAAAATGTCTGTATCTGCATTTTCTAGATAATCAGGCAAGTAAAAGTCTCCCTTAAAAGTGGAACAAACAGGAAAGAAAAAAGGATTTCTAACTTGTATGTTTCATTTCCTTTACTTAACGTATGGATTTTTATTATGTTAACATCATCATGATGTCTCTCAAAAGGATTTCATTTACTTGAAACCTTGTATCTGTATAAAATTCTGTAGGTATAATTTTAATAGATAGAATGATCAAGTACATACAAGGCAAATGAAAATACCTTGTCTTTTCCAAAATTTTAATGGTTTTGAATATAAATATAGTTGTTTCCCAGGGCCTTCTTGCCTCTATATTCAGCAAAACCTCCATCCAAAAGATCATTTAATGTACAAAAAAGAGGTAAAAAATAGTATTATTATTTTTCTCCATAATGAAGTCATGTAAGAGCATATATTGATAAACTATCTGCAGAAGAGTTTTATTCCTTCTAGGCCACAGAAATACAATTCAAAATTCTTCACAAAATATCTGTAATGCTGAACAACAGTCCTACTAAAAAACTGTACTTTTGTTTGCAATACTAGCAGAGGTGTTAAGAATTTAATATGTCTTTACCTTAAATTGCCCTCTCATCCATGAAAGTGGGCCCTTGTGAGCAGGACTGAGATTTTTAGCATAGGGAAAGTTGTATAGCCATCATCTACACTGAAGCTACTTTGTTGATTTGTAGAAAACTTTTGTTTAAATTAAAGCTGTTAATCTATGCTGTTCATCAAACATTGTACTACCTTTCTTTTTTTCTCAAGCTTTTTATATTAGCCCTTAGGTTTAAAAAGTGCTAAACCATTTTTAAGTTGCAATAAAACTAGCAGGCACTGCAAGATGGAAAACAGAAAAGGAAAATATATCCTACCCAAAAGAAGAATTTCTTATAAGTCAATCAATGCAATAAACATTATAGGAATTTTAGTCCGCGGGGGTTTAATTTGCCATATTTTTTAAACATTGAGGTTTGTTAGGGAGTATGGTTGTGGGGAAAAGAGTGAAGGACTACAATTCATAATTTATTTGAAGAATGAAAGTGGTTTCAGACTCTCAGGCATGGGAAATTCTGATATGGTATTTTTCCCTCTACTCCATGAACATTATTCATTTATTTGATGTTAAAGTATCACATATAGAAAATTGAAAGAGAATGCAAAATGTCTGTTGTAGACAGTCCAATTTCTACAGGGGTTAGTTCCCTGTAGGTGAATTTGTCTTTTTGTGTACAGAACATCCTTATCTTAACTGACGGTCCCATTTTCTCATATTCTCTTGCCCTTTTCTTTTTCTTTCAATAAATACATACAAGCCTTCCAATTTTTTTTTTTTAATTTTTTAATTCTTCAAGGATCTTCTTTGCCTTAATTTATAACAGACAACCTCTAAGTCCCATGTTGCAGTCAGCAGCATCCAGGTCAAGGAGTACTTGGCTGGACTCTTGCTGGAGTGCAGAAATATAATTGTGATTTTTCTGACGGGTCACTGGTGATCGTAGAAAAGTATATGAAAAGCTTGTATAAATCCTCTGCTTGTGACAAAATGGTGCTTCCTTTGTCAGGATTGATTTGTCAAAGAGTGTGGTTTGGGGTTGGGATTTTTTTTTGAGAATATATTACCTGAATTAAGGAGAAAATTCAATATTGTTCAAAATATTTTTAATACAATAGAACTTCCACATAGGAACATTTGCAGAGAGTCTTAAGAGGTCAGTGTAAGACTGGCAATACTGTAGGAACAGGCAATAACAGGGATGTGATAAAAGGGAATGGAGTTTAAGGGAAGATTTGAGCATGTAAGTAAAAAAAAGTAAAGAAAAGTATTAAGATGAGAGGAAGAGAAAGAAGGAAAAGGTGAAGAGTTGTGAATGATAGTTCTTTCTAGCTATAGCTCCCTTTTCATGAGCATTTTCTTGTAGGAGCAGGGCAGGAATGATATGGGAGCAGGGCAGAATTATATGTTGTCCTTGCAGACATTCCTGGTCTCACCTGATATAAGCTCTCTTTTTCTTCTCCTGAGTAAATTGAATCTCTTTTTCCAAACAAGTATGAACATACCATTTTCCTCATCGTGGAGCATGTTAAAAAAATTTGCTGGTCTAGGTATTTTGAATGTCTCCTTTTACACATGGTTTACTCGTTTATCCTAACACTTGTTAGGATACCAGGAGCTCCTGAGTAGTGTTTGCTCAGATCTTTGTGACATTCCCAGCACAGAAGTCATCACTGTTCCTCAACGTAGTCAAAATATAGAACCAGTGTAGAAACTGATATGTAGTTAAAGGACAGAAAAATATTTTACAGCTTCTCCAGAACTGTAATTAGGCACAAAATATAATGAAAGAACAGGAATAATTCTATTCTTTCATTTTATCTATGTTGTTTCTGTGTTATTTGTTGAAGATAAATAACTCCGTTAAATTTTCTTTCCTTGAAAATATCAGTATTTCATATGACATACCCACTTTTTGGTTTTTTTTTAATTTTCAGGAACTTTGAGGTGATTGAACATAGAAAATTCCCAAAATATTTAGGAAAGTCATTTGATGCAAAGGCTCCTGAGATGTCACTCTCAGCTTCCTTCAAGTATCTCCTAAAGTTGGCAATTCCATTCTGCTTGTTTTTGAGTTCTCATACATGCACACACTTCTATAATCAAATTAAAACTATTAAAATGTTCAACTTTAGAAGTGATTTCTCATAATGTAGATAGACTGTTTTCAAAGGTACAAACTCTTGTCATCAGAGGAAATGTCTTATTTCTGTGATTAAGGAGATTTTTTTGTTAATAACTTTTCTATGCGTATTACCTTTGTCATGTGAATTGCTTTTGCAAACTGATAAGTACACAAAAAATAGAAATTAATGTCTTTTGGTTTTACAATGCCCAATATATATATATTCATTACAATATTTTGGTGTGTCCTGTGTTACTTTTCTTGTATTTGTCTATCATGCCCAGCTGAAGAAGGTAATTAAATGTAATTATGGTTACAAAGGGAAAAACAGCAAACAAGGAGAAGAGGTAAAAGAGGAGGATAAAAGAGATTGAGAAATAGTAGAGGCGCTGCCAAGTTAGAGAAGAAGAAGGGAGAGCACCTGATCCAGGACTCCAGGTGAGATTCCTCTGTAGCCCATGGAGAAGACCACACCAGAGCAGATATCCCTACTGCTACCCATGAAGTAGTTAGATATTTCCTGAAACAACTGGAGCCTTCAGGCTCCAGTTAGAAATATAGTGGTTAGAAATATTTAACTACCTCTGGAGGTTCTCTCCATGTGGAGAGCCCATGCTGGAGCAGATTTATTCTGAAGAACTGAAGCCCATGGGAAAGGCCTGCAATGGAGCAGGGAAAAAGTATACTGAGGAAGGAAGGACAGAGGGAGCTGTTATGGGGGAACTGTTATGGATTGAGCCTAAACTCCATTTCTCATCTTTCTGAGGTGCTCAGGGGATGAGAGTAGATGAAACTGGAGTGAAAGGATCAAGCTGAACCTGGAAGAGTGGGGGAGCAAAGGTGTTGCTTTAATATTTGTTTCTTACTATTCATATACATTTTCATTGGAAATAATTTTCCCCCGAGTTTGTTTTCTCCATGATGGTAATTAATAAGTGATCTTCCTGTCTTTTAGCTTGATCTTTGAGTGTTCTTGTTCTTTCCCCCTCTCCTGCTGAGGGGTAGAATTGAGCAAGTACCTCTTGGAAATTTGGCTCTTTGTTTAACCCACCAAAATTATGAAAGTTATTTGCAAGTCTGTCTATAGCCAGGGTTGAATAAGACACTCCTTGGTTTTGCTGGCCATTTTCATTTCTCACTGTTGTTGAAAGGAGCAGGAGATACTCTATACTTCTGCATAGTAAGGTAAGGGAACCTCTAATATGTTGACATTATGTATGAAGTGCTCATATAATTTTGTAAATTATTTGATCATAAGTAGTTGCTTAGCACTCAGACAGTATCACCAGATGGAACTATTCCTGTTTATTATCTGTAAGCCATGTTTTCAAGTTCTTCTTGAAGTCCTCTCAGTGATGTACATCTTCTACAACAGAAATTAATTTCCAAAGTTCTTCTCTGAAGACAATACATTTTATTTAGCTCACTGTCTTCCATTGTCTTCCATGAGATGACATTGCCCTACTTAATTGTTTTCTCAGCTGTGTTTCACTCAGTCTAATATTCAAAGCTTTTGTGCTTTTCTGGAAGTATGATATACAATTGATGCTTACTTTACTCTGAAAGTAGAGAAAAAGAAATATACTACTGTAAGAGCTAAAATACCTTCCTAAACAGGAAAAAGAAGTTAGTTTGGATGCTTTCAGGTTGGTTTCATTATATAAGGTAAAAATATCTCAAAACTATGTTTTCATTAAATTTTTCACAGAATGTCCATAGCATTCAAATGGCAACTTTATAACCTTTGACCTTGCCCTTTATTGTTATGATAAGATGAATAATTATTTTATTGGCATCATTTTATTGGATTTTAGAATACTATTTTGCTGCTTTGTTGGCTGTTTCATTGCCTCAAGTAGCATAAGCCACAATGCCTGCAGTGGATTTTTACAGTTTAATTAGTATGCTGCTGTGCTGTTTTTAGTGGCATGCTGCTATGGTACCTTTAATTGAAATCTTTCTCTTATGACTGTGATAATTATATCACCCTGATGCCTTTAATCTGGCACCATTTTATAGCATGTGGCTGTGCTGCATTAACTTCTTGATATTAATCATTTGGATTAGCACCAAGGGATAACCCAGAAGTAAAAAATACACTGGGTCCCTAGATGGAATATTTTTTGTAAGGCCATGAATACATGCCTATGACATAGTCAAAGATATTGGGATAAGCACTTTTATGTTACAACTATGTTTTTAAAAACCTTGGAATAATGTATCTACTCGATCTTTTCCTAAACTTTCTGTATCCCATAAAAGAATTTTTTATGAATTCTAAGAAACTTCAGTTTTTCTCCTGAAAGAAAATAATATTTCAGTCTCATGGGCTAGTAAATGCATGCAAATTGCCCTTCAGCAATCCTTTTCGATATATCAAATATCAAACACTTTGTACAAAAGTTGACAGATCCTTTTCATGTTTTCCTCCTATTTATTTTTGTGTATTATCTCAGTGCTATAGAGGGCATTCCATAAGCAAAAGAAAAAAAAAAAAAAGAAAGAAAAAACAAAACAAAAACCCACAAAACACAAACAAACAAACAAACCCACCACAGACAAAAATCATGCTTTTAACAGATGTAGTAGCTGGAGATGGAGACAGGAGTTTGATTCAGTAAAAATATATGTACTATAATACAAAGTGCAGTTGAGGAGGACCATCTTCTGAAAATTGATGCTTCTTTTTATAAGTCTTCCTTGATCTATTTAGTGCTAAGGGTTGCAAAAGTAGCATCTGTGGTGTTGTATCCCTCTGGCATCCCCTCCCTGTGAAACCCTACCTGCCCCTTGACTCTGACCTATGGCCTTTGGCCATAGGTAACCCCGCCCCCTACCTTGAAATGCATAAAACCCCCTATTCCCTCTGGGTTTGCCCTCTTTCCCCTTGGGATCCCCTTCTTGGAATAAACCTTGGAACACATCTCAGGGTAAGAGCCTCTTTTGGTTTTATTTCCCTATCCTGAAGATTCCCCTCACCCTAACCTCCCTAAATCTGAGCTAGCAGCTCGCCTCGGGGGGCTGAGGGAAGGGGAACACTTCACTGTGGGAGGTCTTGTAATGAATGAAATCCAGTCAGTTGACATATGTGCTGATAAATCTGAAGATGATGTTGGCTATATTGGAGGATGTAACAGGAAGAACCAGCAGTGTTGATATATTTTTGTATCATAGAATGGTTAGAGTTGAAAGGGACCTTAAAGACCACATAGTTCAAACCCTCCTGCCATGGGCAGGGAACTCTCCACTAGACCAGGCTACTCAAAGCCCTGTCCAGTCTGGCCTTGAATACCCCCAGGAAGGGGCATCCATAACTTCTCTGGTTCACCTATTCCTGTGCCTCACCAGCCTCAATCTAACATCTAGCCTAAACCTGCCCTCCTTCAGCTTAGGGCCATCTCCCTTTGTTGTATTACTAGATGCACTTGAAAAAGGTTCCTCTCCAGATTACTTGTAAAATCCCTTTAGGATTTTATATGAGGAGGACTCATATAAAGTCTCCCTGGAGTGTTTTCTTCTCCGTGCTCAACAGCCCCTACTCTCTCATCCTGCCTTCAAAGGAGAACTGCTCCAGCACTCTGGTCATCTTCATGGCCCTGCTTCTGGACTCACTCTAAAAGGTCCATGTCCTTCTTGTGTTGGGGGCCCCTAAATGCGGCATTCCAGGGGGCCCTCACAATGGCAGAGGGGAAGAATCATTTCCCTTGACCTGCTGTCACACCAGTTTTGATGCAGCCCAGGATGTGATTGGCTTTCTGGGCTGCAAGCATGCATTGCCAAGTCACGTTGGGCTTCTTGTCTATGAACACCCCCTAGTCCTTCTCCCCTTCTCTGGTCTAGTCTCAATCTATTTTCTGCCCTGCCTGTATTTGTGATTGGGATTGGCTAGACCCAAGTGCCTTGTGTTTGGCCTTGTTGAACTTCATGAAGTTCACACAGAACCACCACTCAGGCCTGTCAAGGTCTCTCTGGTCCCTTTCCTCCAGCATGTTGGCCACACAACTTGGTATCATCAGTAGAGTTGCTGAGGGTGCATACTGTCCCAATAAATGTTATAAAGTTCCAGTTCCAATACTGACCTCTGAGGAGCACCAAGTGCCACTGCTCTCCACTTGGACATTGAGTTGTTGACTGCAAGTCTTTGAGCATACCATCCAGATAATTCTTTATCCTCTTAGTGGTCTGTCTGTCAAATCCATGTCAAGTTTAGAGACAAGGATGTTATGTGTTTGACTAAGCAACATCTGATTTTTTTTTACTGTTTTAAAACGGCAGCATCTCGAATCTCCAGCTTAAATTGAATGGTCACACAATTACAAGTCAGGCTTTTCTTTGACAAACATTGTACTTTTCTATTTCAGATATGAAGTTCCACATCATAGTATATACATCTTACCTACAACCCAACAGGATGGGTTGCTTCAACATGATTATCCTCATAATGGATATTTAAATTGGGATACTTTGTGGTGATCTTCTAAGTGGCATTGCTTTTTTGTAACATCTGTTTGCATTTGTATTAGTTGCATTATTTTTCTATTGGTTTCAATAAATATTTTGGTGCAAAGTACTTGAGTGAATTCTCCAAACAACCTCTTATTGCAACTATGAGACATGTCTGTTCACTATTAAATAAATTCATAACTTGTATGATATAATAACAACCTTGGAACAATTTTTCAGATGTCTGGGCAGAAATTTCCAGTAGTACAATTGATCTACATCTTACACTGCAATCCCAGGTCTTTGAGCAGAGACTTGGGAAGCAGGACTTCTCTCTGGAAATAGTATTTTAAGACATATCTTGTTAAATGACTTGCTAGTCTGTGCCAGCCATGAAATAAGTCATTTAGTAAGTTTTTTCAGAGTTGAAGTAATCAGAACTTTTGAGGTTTTTAAGTAACTCTGCAGAGAAATACCCGGGGTCCTGTTGGACAACCAGATGTCCATGAGCCAGCAGTATAACCTTGTGGCCAAGGTCAGTGGTATCCTGGAGAGGATTAGGAAGGGCATTGCCAGCAGGTCAAGGACAAGGATCCTGCCCCTCTGCTCAGTCCTGGTGATGTGACATCAGAAGTGCTCTCCTGTTCAAGAGATACATGGAGATCCTGAAGTGAGCCCTGCAGAGGACTACAAAGATGATGAGGAGCACCTCACTTATGAAGAAAGAAGACTGAGAGGGGGTCATATCAATGTTTACGAGCAACTGAAGGGAAGGTGCCAAGAGGATGGAGCCAGGCTCTTCTCAGTGGTGCCAAGCAATGGGACAAGGCAATGGGCAGAAACTGAAACACATGAAGTTCCAGCTGAACATGAGGAAGAAGTTTATCTTTATGGTGTAGGTGACCGAGGTTTCCCACAGAGGCTGTAGAATCTCCTCTGGAAATATGCAAAAACTGTCTGGACACAATCCTGAGGTAAAGTGTCGTGGGAAAAATAATACATTTTTGTTTCCTTGCATTGTCTTTTATCAGGTTATGCAACAGAAACTCCCTTGCACATCTACAAAGGAGCACAGAGAGAATATGGCAGGTTGGGTAACTCAAATAATAATCTCCTGGGATATCAGGCCATCAAAGGAGGAGCACAGGTGTACATGGTTGGGCAGGGTAATCTCAATAACCAGGTCAAAGAGAGAAAATCTCTGCCTGACCTCTCCAAGGGCTGTTGCAGGGGACTGAGCACTACACATCCACACACAGCACCAGCAGTTAGACATAAGGCTCTATGGGCCACCTCACAGATCAAGGGGGTTACTACCTAGGGGCATTGAACATATTATGGGTTGCATGATGGGAAGAGCATTTGGGATTTTGGCCTTCTTATTGGTTGCTTAAAGAAATAACCAAGGCCAAGGAAAGAGAGAGATTAAGGTTTGGGGAAGGAAAAGCAGGAAAATAAGGGGTTAATTGAATAATTAGGGCCAGTCCTGTTTGAACGATTACCTGGTCAATACACTTGCCTCTCTGGCCTCATCACTGCAGTCTGTCCTGTCTTCTCAATTTCACTCCATTTTTCTTTGAGTGGGTGAAGAGCTGACTGTATATGTGTGAATGTATGGGGTGTGCCAGCAGCTGGAGACATGGCTCAGGCTTAGTCCATGTGTTTAGGGTTCCAGAGACTGGAGCAAGTGAATCTCCATTTATCAGTATGTGGTTACTAGTGAAACCAGAACTCGTGAGTAGGATAATTGCTGAAGCCAATAACTGGGAGCCGTGTCTGTCTCTGAAAGTAAGGAACCTGGAGGAGTTTGCTCAATATATGGAGATGTCTTTTGAAATTTTCATTACTAGGAAGGCTGACAGAAGAGAAAAAAATGTTTTCGAATGTGGCTTCATTATGCCAGCTAGACAATCAGTGTAAAAAATGTTTACATTTTTATAAAAACTCTGGTTTAGGTTAAACATTCTCTCAGCAGTACTGTTCATTCTCACGTGTTTTCCAAACAATCTTTCAGTTAAGATTTTTTGACTTAGTTTTATTGTTAAAAAATTAAGAACTGGCAAAACTGAATTTAGACAAATGTGACCCTGAGTCTTACCTTACACGTCAAACCAACACATGTGAGGGTGTGACCAGTTTATGCTTAGCTGTCTCTTTCTTATTTCCATCTACTCTATTCAGCACTTTTTCTCTAAATTCAGCAGCAACAATATAGTTAATTTTACCTTTTTAAGAGTTAATGATATAGCTTAGATGTAGGTCTGTATTTTTATAGGTTTTCTAATTTTTTTCTAATTATTTTTTAATTGCTTTCATGTGCTTTGACTAGGGACCTGGTATTAAGACAATCTGGCTTCTTTAGTGCTAAGGGAGATCTGGTCTGTGTTTCTGGTAGTACAAACATTTTATCCTTAAAATAGGATCTACTTACAGGGAACTCAGATACTCAGTGAAAAATCCATTACTGTACATTTGAGTTTAAGAAAAGCTAGAATCACTTCATTTATTTTAAAGAAGAAAGGGAGAAGGCTCATTTCTACCACCTCAGAATAATTCACACTGACACATTCTTTTTTTCCACATGGAGGTGTTCACCCTGTCCTTTAGTTTTAATGACATCAGGTGAGGCTGAGGAGATATTCAGCAACTGAAAACTCACTGTCAGCATTTGCTAAAATGTGTTATAGATTTTTAGCCAAACTACATAAAGAGATCAAAGGTATTTTAATATACTTTACAAGAGGTAAGGACACATCCACACGCAATAAATTACTTCTATTTTGATGGAAAATATATATTTGTATTCATATGTTTGTAAGGGTGTACTTATGGTTATGTGACAAAGTAAATTCATATAAACACAATTTTGTAACATGGGTTTATTTATAAGCATTTTATATTTCACTATTTGCATGTGTGTGTGTGTGTGTGTCTGTACACACATATATATACATAACGTGCTCTGTATTTGATCTACAGATGATGGTAAGACAACATTTTGTACACTTGCCTAAGTGCTAAAAAGAGGAAATGATTTACATTTGCACTCCAAGCTGCTGCCAGAAAAGCCTTTCTACATCACATATTTCAATCTGCTGTATGCATGTGCCTGCATACACATCTCAAATACACCATATCACTACCACAACACCACTGCTTTTAGAAATTATGATTCCTTTTTCAGAACATAATTCTAACAGAAAAACTCTTTTTTTTTTTTTTTTTCATGTATTGCTATCAGATGTGCTCCAGAAAACCAGGGAATAACTACAAAAGCCTACAACCTAAATGCTACTTGTACAGATTTCTTTAAGAATAAGATATTGACCAGCAAAGGAAAAAAAATAGATATGAACAGGGATACATTTTGTGTGTTGTATTTTTTAAAGATAAAAATACACAGTTAAAGATTTGAGCATACTAACAGTTTGTATCTTTGCTTGAGATTTGCAAAATTTGGAATCAGCTACAGAGAATATGTCATCAGTAGTTCTGTTTATCTCAATTACAATTAATTTAAATTTACAATCGGTAAATTTCTACTCTTATGTCATATTTAGCTTAAAAATACTGTTCAGTCTCATGTTTAACTTGAAAATACTGTTCAGTGTCTTTCAGAACAATCGCAGTAGAAACCCAATTGTTCTTCCAACTGCCTGTTGTAAAATTCCAGCTACCTAAGCTAAACAAATGCAGCTGAGAGCTGTTAGATGTGTTTACCCAGAGCTTTTCAGAGATCAAAGGGGGAAAAAAAGCACATCTGTATATTGAATTAAACTTTTTACTTTACTTGGAAATAAATTTTTTTAAAAAGGATTATTCCTTCCTCATGAAGTTTTCCCCAGAGACCCCCACTTTTGAACTGTGCATGTACAATTTAAGGCACTTAGCCTTAGGAGGGGCCACCTCCTGCTGTAGATGAAGAGCTCGACACTAGGACTTATGTTAAATAGAGGCATGCACCTCCTCTTCCTTTGGGTCCTGCTTTTTGTCCTGTAACGGGCATTGGAATCTTTGGTCTCCATTCAGATGCACTTTTCTTAAAATGTTACCACCTGTAGGCTACTGTTACATTATTTCTTTGAAAATCCTGAAAACAGGAGGGTAGTTTTGTTCAATTTAGCTTTACTGGGGGTATGTGGTTTTGCAGACAAGAAAGGAAGTGCTGTTTTTTTCCCCCTTGAGATGCTATTATGGCCATGGGCATCTTTATGTCTGGTTTTAAATGTGAACTTCACAAAAATACAAAATGCTCATACCAGAATAACATGTTTTATGCTTAGTGTGCCATGAGGAAAATGGTGACCTTAAGGTGGTATTCTGTTTGTGCATGCATTTCTCTGAGCTCTACGGAGGAGGGTAACGTGCCACTAAATCCTGATTTGGGAACAACTTTTCTCTCCTCACTACGGCAGAGACAGGAAGTGTTCATATTTGTTAATGACACAGTCTTTTAGAGTCAAAGCAGTTGAATAGAGACACAAAATTGCAATGTCTCTTGGACTTAGGACATATTATAATAAAGCATTTGATGCCCGAGCAATGGATGTATGCTTGCTGTGTTTTAACACTTTATCAAAAGCAAGAACAATAAGAAGTGTAGGCTGTGAGCTTGTGATGTACTGATTTGAAAGATTAGGCCAAACATTAAATAATTTATTATAGCTTTGTTTCAGTAAACTATTTCCAAGTATAAAAAGAATATGTTACCTAAACAGAATCTTTTTATGTGTTTGGATTAGCAAAGAAAACCTAGAAAGATGAGGGTGCAAAATCCACTCCTCATTGGTCTTACTGCAAAAAATGGTAAGTACCACTTTATTTTTAAGGTGAATTTTTTTTTTTTGTATTTGTGCCATATTCTATATTAGTTTAGTAGTATAACATTAGTTTTCCAGTAAAAAATCACATTTATTTGTTAAGTACACATAATTCTTGATTGCAAGGGGAAACTTTGCTCACTTTCAGTCTGCTTATGTGTATCAGTGAAAATCATCATACCAGAGAAGTACCACAAATGTAAACAAAAATGAATTTCAGAATTCAGGAAAAAACTACAGATTCTAATCTGGTTCTGCTCTTTTATTCCATGTGACCAGGTTTCAACAATGCTTTTTATATATATTTTCTGTAGAACTGCATTTATGGCTTTATAATTTAGCCTTTCCAATAGCTAAATTGCAATAAGATTTCAATAGAGACCCCTGTTCTGTTGTTGTTATATATGAAGAAATCGTGTTTAATGAATTCAACCTAATTTTGGTGAAGTAAATTGTCTTTTAGGATAAACCCAAAAAGATCTTTCTGACCAAAATTTAGCAGGACTAATCCAATGAACAAGTGATCTAACACTTATAATGGGTGGGATACCTATGGGTTTGGAAACCTATGCCAGAGCTTATCCCTCCTTGAAGCCTGTATCTCATAGCATGCTGGTCTCTATGAACACAACGGGACCCACGATCCTTATTCATCTTCAGCCTCTACTGGCGTTCAGCAGCAGTCTTGGCATTCTGATAGAGAATGAGGAGAGGCGTTGCTTCCCTCTTCATTCTCAATCGATGTGCATGTTTCTAAGAGGCTATATTGCTGGCAGAACAGACAGTTTAAGGATCAGAATGGATTTTCACCTCTGTTGCAATCTCAGTGGCGTCCAGGATTAGGGAGTGTTTTACCTTTTCAGAAGAACTTCATTGTTTTGAAAAGTTGTACCAAACAATAGTAACTTAATGTGGGGAAACGCTCTTTGGCTAGTGCTCTGAAAGGGCGAGGCAATAAATTTAAAGCCATTAGGTCAAACAATTCCTTCAAGTTTAGACAAAGCACTGAACTAGCGATGTGATTTTTAAGTTAAAGCAGATTTCCTGTTAAGCAGCTAGAAATATCAGAAGAGGAGTCTAGGCATGTCTGTACTCATCCATGCCCTTTAAAACCCTGAGTAAGGCTGGAGAACCTACTAGGTTTGGGAAATTAAAGTATTCCTCATTCCTTAAAGTTTTCCTGCTGTAATCTTGCAAAAATAAGATGGTAATTCTGGCTTGGTACTACCAAGTCTCAGTATTATTGTACAGTAAGAGAAAATATAATATTTTCTTGTGAAGGCTGTGACAGAAGTACAAAATTGCAGAAGCAGTGAATAAGAGCACGTTAGAATATGAACGATTTTGTGTGCTTAGGAAAAAACATAACTCTCAGAAGCTGTGTCATGGTTCCTCATTAGCTGTGGCTTGAGAGCAGTAAAAAAATGGGTTGAAGTGAACAAACCTCATCTTAGGTGGCTCTCTTCATTTCTTCTTTACATTGTCCATTGTACCTGATAGAATAGATGAGCTCTGAGAAGTAGTCATCCCCTACTTCAATTAAAACAAATAAATTTGGCAAGTGATGCTTTGAAACCTGTCCCTTTCCATGGATATCTTTCACTTGAGTGTCTTATTTTGAAGTTCTAAATCTTATTTGCTTTCAGCAATTAACTTTCCTTTGAATCTTCCTTCCATTTACCTTAACATTTAATTTACCAAATCTCTCTGTCTGTGTGTGTGTGTGTGTCTTCCTCTCTCTCTTTCTCTCTCTTGTATTAC
This sequence comes from Phylloscopus trochilus trochilus, assembly GCA_016584745.2. NCBI lineage: Eukaryota > Metazoa > Chordata > Aves > Passeriformes > Phylloscopidae > Phylloscopus > Phylloscopus trochilus. The sequence continues at coordinate 27,139,033 of WQNJ02000084.1, forward strand.
TCTTACTGTTGCTTGGGTTGTTTTTTGTTTATGTTATAATTATATTGCCTGATAAATTTCCATTCAGTCATTTCAGGAATGGAGCAGTCTTTAGTGTTCTAAGAACACTGTGCCTTTGAATCTAGTATATTTTAAAATTCAGTTAAGTTATTGTAAAACAGTCAGAGAGGAGACTTCCCCTTGAGTTAATCTGTAAGCTTTTGTGGTTTTCATATCATTTATTTTATATGTTTGTATTTTTTGGGGGGTAAGAGTAAAGTTCAGTCTTTTATTCCCCTGGCAAACATTCATAAAACAGAAGAAACACCACCTGATTGCTTGTGTGAAAGAAATTACAAAACACCATATGCCAAATGCTGTTAGTAGCAAAAAGTGAAAAGATAGAAGAAATTCAAATGCCCACAATATCTCCATCCTGTAATCTATAGGTATATTAAGTATGTGTTACTTTTGACAATGGTGGATATTTTTTTTTTCTTTTAAAATGTGAGCTATAAATTGAGTCTGTCTTTAAGAAAGAAAAAAACACACCAAACCTCTCCCTGAAAACAACTTGGCTATTTATAAGTTTTACTTCTGATGTATCTGAAGAGAATTTTGATCCAGAAGTAATTTCTATAAATTTTAAACCATATCATATAATAAATATATGGGTGGCATATTACTTCCTTTAATAATTAAAATATTGACAAACCCCCACATTTTCTATTCTGGTTTCTCACATTATATAATGAATTATTTCATAAAAGGTATATTAATTTTCATGTTTCTCTGCCAAGAATGTGTAAGACAACTCTCCTGTTAAAACATTTCTTTTATTTTAGGAGGTGGTGATTTCAATATGTGACTCCACAAGGTTGAATATTATCCTCATTATTTCCTTGTCTATATAATCAGGGACCAAGTCCACTGTAGTCACCAAACTGTGCTGGTAGGTTTGGTTTAGCCAGTTACTTACCATAATTTCTATCTTCCACTGTGTCATTAATTTCCAAAGTTATAATCATCCAGATGTCTGCCATAAAGTGTATGTTGTTGGATTGAGATCAGTTACACAAGAAATATGTATCACTTGCTAATACTTATGTGTCCTCATCATAACTTACTTCTTCACCAATCCTAATATGGCCCGAAAGCTTTGCCAGCAAAAGTTTAGTGTTTTGCTGGATTATGAAGAAAAATACAAAATAGCTGTCAGTAGAAACACCACTTTTCCTCAGAACATGGTTTCCTGAGAAGTTTGATGATGAATGCTTATGAAGAATTACTATTTTACCGATTTAAATAGCAAAACTTGTTTTTGAATGAAGACCTGAGCTGAAAACAAACAAACAAGCGAGCTCTTAATAGCCAGCTACAAAATATAAATTCCTTCATGATATATTTTTCAATTGTTTTTCTGGTCACTTTTTTACCTTTTAATAAGCCCTAAGTTTCAACTCTCTATAAGTTAATATCAGTGTCCTTTACATTCCATTTTTAAAAAGAGGGGTTCCTAAGTCACAAAAATGACTTAGGTATTTGCCTAAAGAAATGAAATTTGGCCTGGGGATCAGTCTTATTGTGTCTCTTAGTGCTGGAGTGAAATTGGTGTTGATGTGTGAACCAGGCTAAGGGTTTACATGAATTCATGGTGAATTCTGTAATTGATGTCATAAATGTCTGCTTTATATTCTTTGTGGTTCTACGCACATGTCTGTAGCTCACAGGAATTCCAAAATGAGTGACAGTCCATGGGGAATAAAGCAGAACTTGAATATGTCCTTCTTTTTCTTTTTTTTTTTTTTTTTGATTATGTGAAGATGAATATGAAAGCAAGATTTGAAATATATATATGGAATGATGTAAATTTTCTCCTTCACTGTTTTTAAATATATATATATATATAAGGATATGTTTAAAAAGTATGGATAAAAGATATATTGAATTGTTGGTTTGCCAAGTAACAAATTTCTGTGTTTGTCAAGTAGTCTTTACAAATATTTAATGTCGATACTGCCTCCTACCCATAGTGTTAAGTGAAATGAGCAACAAAAAGAGAAGCACTTGGAGTCTGGAAATGACAAAGTCGAGGTTACATATGCAACGTGAACTTGGCTTCCTTGTGTGTACATGTTTTGATAAGGTCCTTTATTATTTGATCACATAAGTACTTGACTTTTATTCTCCATTTAAGTTCAGGTCAAAATCAAACTGTACAAATTCAGATCAGTATGAGTTAGGTCTTCACTGGGCAACAATAAGGCAAGTTTTGATCAACCTGAGTGAGCCAAGATCCTCAGGAAAAGTGAGAGTTGTCTTGTGAAAGACACCATGGGTTAAAATTGAGCAGTCTGGGCTTCTGCATTGCTTGAAATGCTACTACACCTCTCAGTGCCTTTCTCTGTTCATAGTAAATATTCATTCAAGTATTTCCTGATCTCATAAGAGTGTTTTGAGAATAAATTCATTATTCCTTATGAAGCACACTGATATTACAGTGATGACATAGATAGAGGCCTATGAAGAAAAATAAAAGCTTATTTGCTTCAGGGCTTAGAGGATGTGTTGTAAATACAATGTAGAACCACATGTTGAACATAAGGATAAAACGAAATATCCAGGTGTTGCTTAGCAGCTTGTCCCCTGTATTTCCAGAGGCCCAGGGGAGAGAAAGGATGGGAGAAAAAGCCTGGTTCTTTCCTACAAGAGTTTTTACAGCAAACTAGTACATGGTGTGCACAAAGCACAGGACAGAGGTAATGTTGGAGATTTTATTAACAGCTCTTCAGTTACAGTTGTCATGAAACTTATTGAAAACTGAATTAAATTCTTTATCCATATTCCCTTTGAATGGACCTCTTCAGAATACAAGGGATTTTGTGATGCTTAGAGAGGTCAATTTATAATGCCTTATGCCAACAATATTTGATCTGTTTTCATATATATATATATATGTATCATATAAGCATGAATATCTTAGAAGATAATTTTGCATTTATTATGAACATTTTTCGTTAGAGAGCAAACATTTTCAAACATCACAAATCCTCACAAGGCATTAAGGCTTTGTGATACTTTACACTATTTTCTCCCTTTTTGATAGTAGCTGAAATAAGGAAAATGGCTTGCAGATTTAGCTGTGTATATAGTTTGAAAGTAACAACTGAAAAATGATGTTCATAATCTGAATTGCAATGAAACCAATTATCTGTACCATGGTGTTTCACTTGGGAATACTCTGAAAGGTTTAGTATTTCTTAAAAGAAATTAAAAACAGCTGTAAAAATACCATAAAACAAAAATAGCAGCTGCAAAAGAGATTAACATTCCTAAATTTCATTTGAACCTGAGATGTTATTTTTTCCAACAGAAACATACATATATACTGATTTTTAAAATCTATTCTTTATGAAACTATATCCTTTTAAGAAAAAAATATGTTTGGTGTTCTTTTTTTTTTTTTTTTTTTTTGCATTTCACCACTTCTTGATGTTACCTATGATTTTTATGAACATTCTTCCCCTCTGCCTAGGAATTTTGTATTACGTTTTCTTCTGTAATTGTCAAAAAAAAGCTACAATTGTTGAATCTTGAATAATGATTTAAATATAACCCATTAAGAATTAAAGATCTGCCTAATAAACAATTTATGGCAATCCTTACACTTTTGTTACTTACAGCTGTCAAACAGCTTTCAAACTGAACCCAAATCACCCTGTGCCTGTTTAAAAATTTTATATAGCGTCTGTTTTCCAATTAAGCAGCCAGTCTTAGATGAAACCTTTCCTAATCTTTTTCATATATATAATAAAACAAAATGTAATTTATAAAACAGAACTGGAGGTGCTGACAGTATAAAACAGTTTATTTTGCAGTCTTGGTCAAAACATATGGCAGCAACTTTTCTAGACTTCAGCCAGATGGCGGGCCTTAATCGATTTTGTCTGTTGTGCCATATGTTAATTCCCTGTGAAAAGTGTTTCTTCAAACTCAATTAAAAAAATAATGACTTTCATTTTCTTACTGAGCAACTAATGCTAAAACTGTCATTTAGATATGTCTGTTTAAGTTTGAAAAGTTTTTGAAAGCCCCAAGATATTTACACAACAGGTAAAATTGATTCTAATGGCCTTGAAAGCTACAATTGTTATTCATCAGCTTGCGTATCATTTCATGTGAATCTGAATAAATTTACCTTTATGATAATATTCCTTATCTTGCATTTCTGTTTTTCTTGTGACTTTTTTTAACTAATGATAGTGTTTCATTCTGTAAATTAGAGTAATTTTGAACACCAAAAAGCTCCAGAGAAAAATCTCAAGTCTTCAACACTAAACTCATTACTCCAACCTATAAACACATTAAACATAGAAAAAGGGAATAGCATTTATCTCTACATCTCAACAAAGATACTGTTTGATAAAATAGGTGTTATAAACTTTAACTAATAGTCTACCCAACATATTTTGGTGTGCTTCCTACATCTCCCATATTAAAATATTATATTTTATGTGACCATACTACATTTAATGAATGTTCAAAAAAGGGCCAGTCTCCAAGGTTATTTTAACAGGCAATTTTTGCTATGCTAGAATATGATTTTTCCCCCTACCCAATAAATAATGAGGTATTAATTTTTGATAAAGGTGCTTCCTGATGGGCATACATAGTGGACACAAAATCTTTAAATTCTACTAAAATTCTAGCGGTTATAGTTTCTATATATTTTGATGAAAAAGTTAATAATATGGATGCTTTAATAAATACATGGAAAATATAGTAAATGTTTATAAATTTTGGTCTCTTTTTTCTTCCATTGTTCTTTTGTTATACATATGATTTGTGACACAGGCTTAGATTTTGAACTAAAATAGGATGTGTGCATAACAGAAATCAAATGAAAGGAACTAGTCCCCAGAGAAATATGCAATCCTTTTGTAGAACCTAGCTTTAATGTAGACCAGTACTTAGCATATTCACAACTTATAGCGTATGAAATGGGTGTATGTTGAAACAAAATATCAGCCAGATCTATTCTCCTTACCATGTTTATTTTATGACTACTTTCTTTTGAAATAGAGCAGGGTTATGGTAATATGTATGTAGACTAAATAGGTTGTGTTTTCTCCAGCAATAATCCCACACAAGTACAAAGCAGAAACACTGTGTTTTTCCAATACAATCAAGCAAGGGCAAATGACAGCCTTACCTGATGGCTGATATCTTTTATAGTACAGCTGCGACATATTTTATGCATCACAAAGAATGATCAAACATTTCTCTGGAACCTTTCTGTCATGGAATGTGGCCCCATGTCCCATGTATGCCTTTACTTTGGCCTGTAATACACCTAAACACTAAATTAGGTATTTGTTACCAGTTGGTAATTATTTTGTAATCAGGATGCATTTAGGAACTGAGTAAAATCTTTATTTTGTATTATATTTAAAATTTATTGGGTATTAATATAAGATAATGATTGTTTGGAATATATTTAAGGTAAGTAGTGCACATACCTAGTAATAAAAAATACCACAATTTGCAATGAATTAATTTTAAATGGACCATATGCTTATATTTTGGAAAATGAAATGGAGTAGAGCTTGGATGTCTGGGCATTTTGGAATGCAGTGCTTAATATTTTAAAGATTCTTACTTATAAAATTAGGTTGATATATTTGACACAAAACCTCTTAGCAATTTAACTATCCTGAGATCTTCACTATGTTAAGTATTTTAGAGCAAGGTTCAAACAGAGATTTAGCACCTAGTGTAATATATATTCCTGAGTAAGGATAGTGCCCTTTCCTGGTTGCTGAGTTGGTTCCCAACACAAGGCTTCTAGTGTCATTTGAGAGATCTAAGGTATCCAGACAGATGGATCGTAAAAGTGGCAGTTGCCTTGCCTCTGTGGAAGGGAAGTGGGAAGCTGGAAGCATACAATAAGGCATCTTAACAATGATGGTTATTTAGCAACTAGTTCAAAACCTGCATGGAAGGCAAGCCATAACAACACATATGGCTTTTTTGAGAAAGAAAGAAGTCTGTTGTTCATATTAACTGTGTTTTAAAGTAAACTTCTCCTATGCAATTTGGGTTTAGTCATGAATGGAAGGGGGCAGACATCAATATTTATAGCCATTAAGCATCAGTTATGAGGGAAATATATCACTATTACAGTAATAGAGGAATTTTATCCAGGCAGAACACAGGAGTTGACCTCTCATTGTTTCACCATTGTGGGTTTGCTTTTCCATGTTGAGATTTTTGATTCCAGGACTCAAATGCTTTTGACTTTGCATCTCATTGACATGCTTGGAGCACTACAAGAGATCTCCTAGGAAGACCTCAGTTGTTGAAAGAATAGAAAGCAATAGGAATTGGCTCAGCCCACAACTAGTCCATTAGAAACCTAGACATTACTTTGGAAAGCACTATAATAAACAATAGAATAATGACACTAAATAGAAAATATTACCGAACTGTGCTCTTATGGGCATCATTCTTCTGATACAGAGAAATTAGGTAAGATTCAGTCATAGATTCACATCTATGCAGGATAATCAAGATGGGGTTTTTTTATCAGTTAATGCCTTATACACTCTTCAGCAGGTAACAGGTGTTCAACTTTTATGTTTTTGTCTCATATATTCCAGCGCCTATATACCTTTTTCTGCTGCTCCAAAAAGTGGGGACTGTGTGTCCTTTTCTTACAGTACTTTTTGTACCTCACACAGGTAAGTAGGTACCAGTCAGACAACATACTCATCTGCAAATTTCTATTTCTTTCTTTAGAGTGATTATTTCTGTTCATCCTTACATATCTTATTTTTGCCAATAATCTGTAGACAAAACTTCTTTTTCTCAGCAGCAGCACTGAGAAAACATCATTTTAAGTGGAATGAATTATGAGCTTAATTTTTCTTTGAAACACCTAAAGAAAAGATACTTTGATTGGTGAGATTTAGAAAATGGAAGCAGTGTTGGAAGGGAAAAAATAGAAAGTGGACAATAAATAGATAAGAAAGGATGAAAAAACTGTATTTTCTGGGGTTTTTTTTTATTATTATCTCCTTTTAAAATATTGTTTAATGATAACGTTTTTCCTCTTGCAGTAATGACATGCACTATTTGCCAAAGTGACCAAAAAAATCTGTTTATAGATAGAGGAAAAAACCAAATTAAGAACTTGCTTGGTAAATTTTCCGAGTGGAAAGTTATAATTAAATTCTAAGATCCTTTTTTCTAGGTCTCAGAATCTAAGAGCAGAATAATTGAGAGCTATCCCATCCTACTTTATAGAACCTTTCAAGTCCAATAAGAAGAAAGCAGACAATATCCAAAGAAGGAAAAGCTCTTCCTGTACCATTTTCAAGGTTACATTCAAACCAGTGAGATGTCAACAGTAAGATTTTTATTGAATTCTATGAGTTTCCTTGCTTCTGTGTGGAAAAGGAGAGCAGATAATGCTTACAACACTTGAGGTACTTTCAGAATTCAGTGAAGGCAGCCTAATCTTTGAAGCACACTGTACAGCAGGGTAACTTTGGGAAAAAAACCTTAGCTAATGGATGGACTAAAGTCACGTATTTAAAGAAATACAAAATATTTAAATCTTACCAAAGCCATAAGTTATTTTCAATCTAGGCCTTTCTGTAACAACCTTTGATTAGTTTTTTGTTGGTTTGTTGTTTTTGTTGTTGTTGTTGTTGTTGTTGTTTTTGTTGTTCTTTTTTTGTGTGTGTGTTGTTTGTTTGTTTGTTTTAATAGGTTTGGGGTCCTGGATTGGATTTTAAAGAATTGGCAACTTAGTGACCATTCTTAAAATCAGCAAGGAGAAATTCTTTAAGGAGGAGTGTGGAGAATTTCAGGATATAGACCTGTTTTTTATTTAGACCTGTTGGTCTACACCTGTCAAACTTAATATAGATTACATGGTGCATGACAAAGAAAAAATCATGCTCAGGTAATTTTTAAAAACTGAACTAAATTTTCCTCCTCTCCTCTCCTCTCCTCTCCTCTCCTCTCCTCTCCTCTCCTCTCCTCTCCTCTCCTCTCCTCTCCTCTCCTCTCCTCTCCTCTCCTCTCCTCTCCTCTCCTCTCCTCTCTTTCAAGTGCCAATAGCCTTGAAAACATTTCCAGTGCATCACAGTTCTGACTTGCCATATATTTATTTATGATCTTTATCAACAACAGATGAGGAATTGTACATAAATTGCATGGTGATCATATGGCATTGGTAATTACCCACTAGAGATTGGGAAAGGAATATCTGACAACTTCTCATCTAAAACAGAATTAGAAAACAGGTTTATAGTGGTATACCAAGACAAAGTTGTAAATGTACTTTGGTTAAAATATATACCTGCAGTACTATCTTAATTAATGGAGAATCCTAGAGTTCAGTTAATTTAATAATCAAATACATAGAGGGTTTTTTACACAGAAAATATATACTAATATTTCTATATTTCATTAATGTAGGATCCATATTTCAGCTGGAAAATCTCTCACAGAAGCTGAGCAATCAGCCTCTCTGGGTATGGTATAGTAATGTACTAGCTTGTGTGTATGAGGTCTTATTATAGAGATGTCAGTTTTAGTTTGAAACATAAACATATTTTTATTTATACATTAGTGCTTATAGTGATCAATGACCATCTGTGCAGTATATTAGAATTTGGTTTTGATCAGTAGAAAGCAATTATTCATAAAACTCAAAACAGAAGGCAAAGTTGTGAAAGAAAGGAGAAGAATTATGTCCTTCTTACAGGGAAGGTAATTTTAATATAGACGAGATTGGCCCAAGTCCTGCAGTTTGGATTGATAGATTATCTAGCAGAACTATCATTTCAATAATCTCAATGACAGTGTAGCAGTGGATACTTGGTACAATATTATAAATTAAATTTACTGCAAATGTCATTGAAGAGAATATGGAAAGAGATCTGTCATTTGTATTTGTAGAAGTTAAGATAAGGAAAAATTTAAGATTCTTTGACAAAACATAACAAAAATTATCTACATAAGATAGTTATACTACCAGTTGTCTGCAAGATTTCTTTCATCACGTTAGGATTATCTAATATTTATTGATTAGATTGAATTATCCTAGTATATATTTGATCAGAGAGGTATGAATTTCTTTTAATCACAGATATATTCTTCATTAAATTTCTGGATTTAAGAATATCCAATCTCCACGTTTCAGAAACACATTTTTTCAGAAAGTATGACCTACTTATGCAACAGTAAGCTAACTGTGAATTGGAAAATAAATATTCACCTCTGTATACAGTTATGTGTTGGCATGACAGTGATGTTTGCAAGTAGATACCAGGTTGGTGGTATAAATTTCTGGAATACAGGGAACCAAGGAACAATAATTAAAGTATTCTTTCAGTTTACAGCTTCTGTAGCCTCATCTTATCCCTTTCTTCCCATCCCCTCAAAAGGTCATAAATAATGTAATCTCAAAGCTTTAAATAATATTACAAAATACTTGAATTTGCAGGTACCTGAAAATAGTTTGCAATACACTGGAGCTAATTTTCTTTGAAGTTAGAATTCATATGTTGACATGAACTTTCTTTCCTAAGGGAATTTCTTGAGAATTATCTTTGAAAGCAAAAATCTGTCATTAGTATAAAGTGCAATTAATGCAAAGATACTTAGTTGTTGGATTTTGTAGTGTTGTTGTTTGGTTTGGGGTCTTTTTTTAAAGCATGCTGAAATCAAACAAATGGACATAAAAATAGACTATATTGCAATTTAACCTTCATTACCTTCTTAATCTGCAAAAAATATATCTACATATTTTTAGATTAATCAGCAAGCTGTAAAATAGATCCAATTAATATTAATTATGCTAGTTTTAACTTATAATTGAAATGAAAAATGAAATTGTTCTAACCAATGTCCAATGCAAAATGTATTCCTACAGAGAGGATATCAGGTGGGTCCCAAGAGACCTCAGTTCTATTTTAAGCCTGCTGCTGGCTTACTTTGAGACTGTTGGCAAATCACTTTACATCATTTTGCATAATTTTCTCCACCTAAATAGTGACAACTTTCATAAGATACTTTGGAAATATATACTTCTGTACAGCATAGATAATTCCATCTATCTGTCTGTCTGTCTATCTTTCCACGTTCTGTTGAATTCCATGTTTTTCTTCTCTTAGCTATCCCTTCCTGGAAGATGAGAAGCTGGTAAGAGTTTCCATGTTATCAATGGGTGCATAGTCTAGTTCCATTTTTCTAGAAAATTGAAATGAGTGTGTCAAAATGGGAGAGAAAATCTGTCACTACCATAAAGATGTATAGGATGATAATTCAAGACAGCTTGCAATGACCGCCCTATTTGAGCCAAAGCTCATATGTACCACTGAGAATATACAGATTATTACTTCTACACATGAGGTTCTTTTCCTTCACATTTCTTTGGAACTATTCCTTAATTCTAATACTTTAAAAATATTTTTTACAATTATTTTAATTTCCAACACAGTATTTATACAAGTACAGTAATAAGTAGACTTGCTATCCTTAGGGGAATCTACCATCAAGAAAAGCATTAAAAAGTAAAAATTTCTGAATGCCCCTAGGATGACCACATTCTTTGAAACACCCCTCATTTTAAGACTATTAAGTACATGTGACTGAACAATTGTATCATACCCTTGTCTGCCTACATAGCCAAAGCAACATACCAAAAACTTTAGCCTGTACAAAACAGAGCTTGAGACTAATACCATATAAGGAGTTTTTTAGAAACTCTTATTTATATGACTGCTTGCAATTGTTGGCTTCTTTTTCTTAGTTATTAGAGAAAAATATGTTATGTTGATTACAGCAAGAATTTGCTTTATATAAGTTTTTCAGAGGTTTTTTGACACATTTCAATATGGTTCATCAAAGTATGAAATTACCATGATTTATTGCAGAGAACAATTTCCAGCTGAGAGGAAGTTATTGGAACTCGTACTGGCTCAGCTGGAAGGAGGGAATTTTCTTGGAGGACATTGTGGAGTAAATAAGTACAGACTCTAAGAGTCCTACTTTTAGTTACAACCACAGTAATATGCAGAACGTATGTGCCTACTAAATCTAATCACCAGTAGAGATACGGCTAATGAGTTACATTTCCTGTGATATTCCAGCTCCATATGGCAGGTACAATATTTGTCACACCATATGCTTGATACCATGGACAAGAGTACATTCTGTAAACATGATTATGACACCTTTTCATTGATTAAAGAAGTGGCATTCAAACAGAAACTGTTTCAAGCTTTTGCCAAGATGGAATAGCTGAGAGGAAGTCAGTAAAATATTACCAGAAGTTTCCCCAGCAGGAATGTTTTTCTCCAAGGAGACCTCAGGATCAAAATAAAGAACAACTCATCATGGCTAAAATACCTCACATCATTTCACAATGGTGAATATTATTGTTTTTACTTGAAGATTTTATTGTCAGATAAATGTTTCTCTATTACACCTGCTACCCTCAGTAGATGTCCATAAAATGTAACAAAAGTATTGATATCTAACCCATATGGAGGTACTTATGTGCAGGCATCACGTGGAACTGAATCAAACTTTTCATGGGAATTCAGTGGCCTGAACACAAGCTCCTGCTGCAATTAGCAAGACCAAAAGTCTCCAACACATCTGCATGTAGCTGTCACATGACACACAGGATCTGCAGAAGGCTATACTCTTCTTCAACAAATTTTCAATTTGCCTGATCAGGCAAGCAAATTTTGTCCTTACTGTTTCATACAGCTGAGATTACAAGAGTTCTTGCATGTCACATATATACGAAAATAACTTGTGTCCTAATGTTCTCTACCCTAACTACACAACAGTCTGGTCTCCTATATTTTTTTGCCAAAATGCTAGTAGTGACATATAGTTTAACATATAACACCTTATCTAAATACTGACATAATGTTGGTTTTGTAAACATTATTCAGAGCATACCTAAATATCTGCAAAAAATATTATTCTATGTAGATTATCAATACATAAAATATTTTTCCCATATTTAAAAAGCTTTTAAGTGCTGAAAGGACTGATAATTCTCTCAAAGTTTGGAAAACACTAGGTTTTTTTTCATTTGCATAAAGACTAAGATCTGTCTGGAGAGATAATTTCGAAACTGCAAGAATACAATCAAGAAAAACAATATAATTTAAGGAAATATTGAAAATATAAATCAGCTTTAAAAAAAATCCAGATTATTTTCATTAGGAGTAATCATAAGAACAAGAATTCACACATAAAAATTAGTTATTGCTAACTTCATAAAAATTATGCCTATTAAAAAGGCAATAATTGTTATAAAAGAAAATGACCTTTTAGAAAAACACATAGTTATGAATAAAGGGTTTTTCAAACCAAACAAAATTAAAAATTAAAATCACTACTGGTTTTAAAAATATGTCATATGCAAAATAACATTTTTTTTTCATTACTTATCCAACCATCTCTCAAAGATCTAGCATGAACGCCTTGAGTAGGGACTTCAAAAAAGCATATCTCTATTTTTATTCATTAAATATCCAGAGAAGGACAATTCAATTCTTGCTACCAAAAACCTAACCAATTGTGCCCAATGCTGAAGGCCTTCCCCCTTTGCATATGTTTGAATTATGCCTAAAGGAGCTTTTTGCAATTATGCATATATACAAAGTCCTCTGAGTATCAGCATTCATTGTACATAAATTGTCCTTCAATTTTAAGTAAAAATTTGGCAATAGAAATGTTTTAATTGTTAATTTGTGATATTTTTTATTCTTTGTATCCTAGGTGTTTATCACAGGAAATAGCTCTGGAAGCAAGTAACCATTTTTCATGGAAGAAACTATTTAACTTGGCAAGGATTACAATAAAGCTTTCTTTCTTGTTTGGAGGATGAGACTGTTGGGGATTTTTTGTTGTTGTCGAAAAGAAAATAAACCAAACTGAGGCAAAACATGGTAAACTAGGCAGAAACATGACTTCAAAAACTAATTAACCTGGATTTCTGAAGAGGTTTTTCTGAGTATTGTCATTAGGTTTTAGGTGTATTAACAGGCATTACGTTCACAGGTAGCAAGGATTTGGGACTTGCTCCAAGTGGTCAGTCCCAGCTGCTATGCAAATAGGTTTTAATTGCTAGAGATTAGAGTACCAGGTACTGTCATGTTGGAGGGATAGTTCAGAAACAGCTATGGAAAAATGGGTTTGGATTTTAATGGTATCTTTGGTAAATTGTTATTCACATTCAGCCTTCTGAAAACCAGCTGTAGAATCAGGTAGTTTTGCTCAGCAGGCAATGCACAAGAGGGTCTTCGCAGTCCACCTCAAGATTTCTATGTCTCACCATTGGAGAATCAAGATAGGTAACAAGATGCAAAATTTTTAGCTGGTGAAAGTGAGCTGATTTAAAGGCTGCCGATAAATCATCAGAAATTGCAGAATGATATTTAAGCTGAAAAAGGAGGTAAGATAAAAGTGAACTAAAAGAATTAAGTATTAAAGAAAGATAGAAAAAATAGAGCATGAAATAAGGTATAAAATATGGCAGAAGAGAGGCTAAACTGGGAAAAAATAAAAAGCATTCTATAGTTTTTAATGGGAAAGAATCATAGAATGTTAATCCAAAACCACAGAGATGTCTGGAAAACCTTGAGAAACTATAAATCAAAGTATGAAGGGAAGATGGAAAACAGGAAAAGGTATAAAAGTAAGTTTGGGTTTGTTTGACGTTCATATTGAAATTTCACACTTTTTTTTCCAATCAGATTTAGTATGTGGGATTTTAATTTTTTTAAAAGACATGAAAAGTACAGGAATTGTAATTTTTTTGCATGCTCTGATTGCAACCAGTGTGTATATAAGCTAGCACAAAAAAAACCAACCCAAAAACCAAAAATGACAGCAACAACAAAACCAAATAACAACAAAACTAATTATGAGAATCACATAGGTAGACAATAACGAAGAGAATGCTCCAATACTTCAGTATAGCTTTTAAGGCCATTTCATTGGTTCCAATGATAATACGATGGTTTTAGTGCATTGGTCAAATTTCTTTTTTGTGCTGCATTAACTAGGCACATGGAGTAAGTTAAGAATGAAGTGGTAAATTTACTTTTGTTGGTTTAATCCAGACCTTTAACTTCACTGTTTTGCATTTAATAAAATACATTATCAAATAGAAGCGTGACATCTCCTTATGAAAAATGTTTTATCTACATAAAGGCAAATTAAGGAGCAGGTGGTGGATTTAGAAGAATCTACGTCAACTGTCATTCCATACCATGGAAAGAAATATTCTCATTGCTGGTTACAAAATATCACAAAGCGTCAAATGCAAAGCTAAGTGAATCATTCCTCCTAGAACTCATAATTACTTATCCAGCAAAAGATTTCATTACAGTGTATCTGGGGTGGGATGAACCCCTGTGATAGGGAAAAAAATGAACACATTATATCTGATTATATGGGAATATTTGAAAATCATATGTACTTTCAAAAATGTATTCTTACTAGAAAATTTGTGAAACACCTTCAGTATTTTACCCCGTTGATTAAGGTAAGAAGGTAAACTCATGATTGCTAAACAAATCTCCTGGCACAATATTTCAAGTATGCCATGCAAATACACCTGAAATTTTGCAAACTGGGTGCCCCACGATAGTTTTCTATCAACCTGCACTGACTCCAAGGAAATTGTAATAAGGTTTTTTTTCCAACCCAGCCATCTGAATTATAATCAGCATAGAAGTTCTAAAGGTTTGCACTTTGAACGGTATTGGAATCTGACAACACATCATAAAGTAAAGCTTTATTGGGACAGTAGAAAGGACAAGCAACAACATACCCACAAGGCAACTTTCACGATCCCTGATAGCAAACACAGGATCATGACTAATATCTTGTCTGTGGAGTCCAGGTCTTCTGGCCACAACAGCCAACCATGCAAATATCTTTTGAATCTGAGTAAGAGTTGCATTACCCCTTGGTTCCACCAGTGGGACTGAGATTTGGGAGGACTGTACATGATGTGAATAACATGGGTGACATCCTGCCTATGGTGCCTACCTTCGTCAAGGGTATGTGGTGTCACCAGGCTGTGCTTGACAGCCTGCCTCCTGACTACTATTGGCTGCATGAGTCTTAAAAAGAAATGTATATTTGGTAATTATGATACACAGATCAGTTTGTATTCAAAATGAGCTTTAAATTAATGATTTCTTACTTCAGGATATGCCAAAATGCAGCATAACAATTAAAGCCATACATCTCTATTTAATGCATAATTCTGAATTAGCCATATGTCCTAAACCCCAGATTTCTAAAGTATCTCAAACCTCTAGGTACAAAAGCACACCTAAAAGGATTTTCAAAAACACCCAGGTGCCTAGCTCTCACTGATTTAATTGAGGGTGAAAGACAGGAATTAAATGCTGAAACAGTGATGATAGAATACCTTTCAGACTATCTTATATAATTGTCATATCCTGGAGAACAGGGAACTAGCTCATACTTGAAAGAATGAATGTTTTAGTTAATTTTATTATGTTACTTAACATAACGTTGCTTAGCTACCAGTGGTAAGTATCTCAGAAAATCCTGCTTCAGGGGGCTTCACCATTTTTTCCTTTTGAACAAACATCCAGAGCATCACAAACCTCATTGTAAATGTCATTTCAGTAATATGTTTTCGCTACCTTCCAAGTTTCCTTTCATATTTTGTGTGACTTGTGCAGTGCTAATACAAACTAATGTTTTACCTCTGTGCCACTGATCTGTATTTAGATCCGTATCCTCACCTTGTGTCTCTGAGAAGCACACGAATCAAGAGAGAACAGGCATTGTATTTTACAGATGGAGTTGTCTGCCCCCATTAACAATATACAGGAGAATAGTTGAACTACAGACCCTAGGGCACAGCAAAACCCGTGTCTCATTTCAAGTCAAGCCAAGGAGACCATATCACAGGGGAGCAGCTGGGAGTGCTCCTTAGAGCATCAAGGAGCACGACATTAGCAAAAGCAGGGAAAAAATTATCAAGGCATTTTGGAAAGAAGTCTGTATGCTTCTGTATTTTTGCTTGAAAATGATAAGGGAATGGCTTTCATGAGCAATGAGGTTCCCTCCATCAGTGACTTTCCTTGTCAATTTTCCTCTACTTTGAAGGCAGAGACATCCTTCCAGAAGAGGTAGCCAACAAAAGTGTGTGACTCAGCAACATTCTTCACTGCTCAGTAAATTATTCCTGCTCTGAGTGCAGGTGTGGTAGGGTGACTTTTGCTGCTCGTATCCCCAATCGTCTGCTCTGTTTGTGCTGTATATTCAGTTCTGTACCTTTAAAACTTGTTCTGGGAGCGAAGGGGGAGAAAGCAGCAGCGCGCAGTTTGTTTTGAGAAACGGCCTGACTCCCCCACGTCTCTCTCTCTGGCGTTCGTTCTGAGGCACGGACAGCGGTGGGACAGAGATCTCCTGTGCTTTTAGTTAGTTTAGCTAGCTAGGGCAGAGAAGACTTCCTGGACCTTTTTTTTTCTCTTCCTTTTTTTCCTTGGGACTGTTTAAATCTGCTCTGGACTGACAAACCCAGAGGAGCAGCGAGGGCTGGCACCTGCGGCCTGCCAGGCCTGGCCCTGCGGAGGGAGTGGAGCTGGTGAGAGACTGAGTGAGCTGAGCTGCACCCACGGCAAGGACTGTCTCTGTTTGCCACCTCTCTGCAGAGCGGCCAGAGGTTTTATTGTTTCATATTATTAATTCTTTGCATTTGTGGTCATTTTGTTTGTTAAATAAATAGTTTTTTCCACTTTTCTCTAAGGAAGTTCTTTTCCTGGACCGGCTGGGGGGAGGGGCCGTTTGGGCTTGCTCTTCGGAGGAACCCCTTCGGAGGTTCCATCTCAATTTTGCCCTAAACCAGGACAGCAGGTCAGACACTTTGCAATGAAGATAAAATGACACATTGGAAAACAAAAAATAAGACTAACTTGAAGGATTTGTCTTTGTGATTTTAAGGAAATTATGAACATCCATTTGGACATTAATTTACGCATTTTAAGCAGGTAATGTAGCTACCCTTGTCTATTATACAATTTCCAGACAAAACTCATACAAACACTACCCACCCACCAAAAAACCCCCAGCCTCAAAGAAAATGCCCTCCACCTGTGTGTCTAGAATTCAGCAACTCTTTGGATTACTACATTATTATCTAACTATGGGAAAAGGAAGTAACTTGAATATCTACAGAACCATTCTAATCTATCAGAGTGTCCATTCCAGTTCCTCCTTACCATGCTTATTACTTTTTTTGAACTCTGCTGGGTTGACATTCTTAAGGCTAAGATATTTCTCTCTTTTTAAAACCACATAATCAGGAATAACAAGGAATCATGAATAACTAGACAAATATTCTTTTATTGTTGTTGTTATCGTTACTGAAAAACCACTTGAGTGGTTTTGCTAATGTTATGAATGGTATAAGAGTGCTGTGCCACAACAAACTTTCCTCAGGAAGGTCAATTAGAGGTTAGTCTAAGATGAAGTTTCTTCAGCTCTCACAAATCCTGAATGTTGCTAAGGGATGCTGCTCTGAAGGTTGCTCAGAAGTCACATCCCATTGCCTTAGCAGCTTCCCTCTCAACAATCATTGTGAATTGCAAGAGAGCAACTCTGTCATTTGCCACACTGATTGGCAGCTTTGCCAGATGGTATTTGATCACCCAACTCAAAGCCATAAACTTTAAAAGATTTTCAGAAGTCTTAAGTCCTCAGATACTGAGCTCTTTAGCTTTTATTTTCTCTTCCCCCCTTTCGTCCTTACAAAAGGAGCTGTAAATGACAAATTCTCACTCTTCCTGGACGTCCCCCCCGTCCCTCAGTTAGGCCTTCTCTATGCATGTTTGTGATGATTTTAATTAGGAAATAGGGCTGTAAAGACCCAGTCCTCCAAAACTCCATAAACTATAATTTCTACAAGTGATAATGTTTCACCTATTTTAGGTTTCACCTTAGGAAATTTCTTTGAAAGATATTAATTCCTGTCTCCTTTCTCCAGCACAGGAGATGGTAACCAAGACAGATGAGCAGGAACGGGGTAAGGTTAACAGCAGGGATTTCAGAAGATACCTGCTCTCCTACTTCAAAAGTTCTGATTTCCTATTGAAATGACATGGTGAATTTGGTTATTGATCAACAGAGTGAATTTAATAGATGTAATGGTGGTATCACAAATTCATTGAAATATTTTACACTATATAGCCATAAGAAAAATCCAGTCATGAGGCTCCAACTTTCTGTCAAAAACTGAGTGAATAAGTCAAAGAAATCTTGATGTGGTGGCAGTTACTGTTAATATCTGCTCTAGACTTCCTGTATTATTTCAAATGTTTTACTGAATGAAAAACTTTTCTCACAATAGAAGGATATTTCTGGGCTTGTCCTCTGTCTCCCATTTTACATGCCAAATTTGTACAAATGAGGACAGGACAACCTCAAAAAAGTAGCAAGGTTTTTCCTTTTATAGCCTTATACCTGCATGGCCAATGAAATATGTCAAGAATATACCTTGAACTCTTGGACTTCTCACTGGGGTCACTAAAACCATTCCTTTAATAGCTCTCAAAGGTGCCTTATTACAGTTGTACTTCTTGGTAAATTACTTGGTCTTTCTTGTGAACTTAGGTCAGTTTGGGGGATCTGTTTTGACATAAAGTGTAACATATTTGTCCAGCTTAAACCCAGCATCAAGATATTTCAACTGTGAAAGTGTTGAACTCGTCAGGGTCCTGGTCATTCTTGAAATTTAAATAGAAAACTGTGCCAACTTCCAAACTTCCAGTGAAGTTTAGTCCTTCTGATTTATGAGAATTATTTTCCTGTTTCTACTTGTTAAAGCAGAAACAGGAAAATAACTTCACTGTCTAGTGAAATGGTAGAATAGACCTGTTGTAGAAAAAGGAGTTATCCACCCTTTCCCCCCAAATTCTGCATATACCTTTCAAAGAGTTTTCTTTTGCTGCATGGGACTGAATCTGGTTTTGAAAATTTTGTTCATTAAAATCCCTCTCCCTCCACAAAACAAGTAGTAGAGATAGTAATAACAACAACAATAATAAAAACACCGCCCCCAAAAACCCCACAAAACAATCCCAGTTAAAATTAGAAAAAACAATTAATGTTAGACTGTAAAAGCCTGGAAATTTACTTTGGTCAAGAAGCCAAGAAACAAACTGTATTTTTCTGAAGGAAGAATATCTTTAGCACTCCAACTAACATGATCCTTTTTGACAGGTCACTTTGTGATCAATATTACTTAAGAAATCACAAGATCACTCCAACAGCTCATTATACTCTGGTAATGTGGCAATCCCCATGAGTTTCTGGATGCAATAAAATTCTGGATGGTGAATCTGTTAGATTTACTATACACACTAATCCAGACCACCTCTTTGGATTTCCAAGAAGCAGGGCACTGTTTTTTGTCATCACCATCAGCCTAACCAAAGCAGGACACTTCTATACTTCTCCTCCATACTAAGGTAGCTGCTCCGCTCTTTATATTTTCTATTCATATGATCTGAAGATTAGGGTAATTTTGTACTAGGTGGTCAATTTATTTCTCAGTTTTTAATGGAACAGATTTACCTAATTAATTCAAAGCTCTCAGATCATCTGCAAACCAATGGATGAAAAACATTAACCTAATTCTGCAGCAGTACTGGAAGTGTTCAAAAACTGCCAGTAAATGTCCTCCACTATTGTACGAGAATTTTATAGTGAGGAGTATGGTCAAATGTACAGGATTAAAAGTCTGCATGAAATCAACCAGGACTTGCAAAATCATCTAGAAAAAGAAAATTCTGAAGGAAAAGAATTCTTTGTATTTTGTGAATTGAAAACGAATCCCTACAAACTGCCTGGAAGAACTGGAAATTAATTTCTTTGACCTTTTTCATAACTTTTCTCCAGACTGGATGGCTACCTGTTACCTTAACCTATGTTTTATTTTTCAGGTTCATTTCAGCTTTAATGATCCCTTTTAAAGCCTTTTTTATAGAAAATCTATTTTCTGAGTATTAAGAACCATCTGCTTCAATTGTTCTGTGGGATAAAGACAAATATTTTAAAGGTTTCTTTTGCTCTGTTTTGTAATTTATGACTTGCTCTGATTCTCACATTGCTCCTTACAGTTGTTTTGCTTAACCTTGTCCTTTTTCACATCTTAAACCTGGCTCTATCCAAACATTGATTTTCTGAGCTCCTTCATTTCTTTCTCCATCACATCCCTTCCTCAGCCCTGGCCTCAAGCATATCTTTTTAGTCATCTGTTTTCAGATCATCACAGTTTGGATTCATTCCCTGGATCCAAAGGGTTTTCCTGTCAGAGCTGAGAACCTCTTTGGTTAACTAACGCATGATCCAACTATACATAAGTGTGGTAAGGCAATGCTATGTTTTTTTTTTTCTTCATGAACTATACAGAATATGATTGTTGACCCAAACCTCTGCTCTATAATTTTAGATCTGTCTGAAAAAACTCCAGCTCCATATGAAACAGCAGTCTTTCCAGTGTGTTTCATACTGTAAGTACCTGTGCCCAGATTGTCATATTTCAAATCTTTGGACTGTCTGGACAGCAGCTAGAGGATTTGGTTATTGCAGTGATAAACCTGAGTTAGCTTTACACCAGGTACTGCAAATAACAATAGCAAAAGCGTGGGCTTCAACACCTGGAGGTAAATGTTCATGAAAAATCACTTTATATCTATTGGAGGGACTGAGTCATGCTTTTCTTATGGGCAATTAGAGCCCAAACCAGCAGGATTGAAGTAAGAGAAGGTAGCTGCTTCAATTTTACCTTGAAGTCCCAAAGTGGGCATAGCCTAGGAAAGAATTACATATTGTTATTAAATCAAAGTCATTGTTAATGAACATGAGTGTTTCACTATGACAGTAAAAAAATGCACTGAAATTAAAAAAACAATAAATATATTCGAAGATGCTTAGATGCATCTAAGGTCACATAAAACTAAATTTTATTCTATTATTTGAGATGTGGTCATTGAATTAATGACAATTGTAACAAACACCTGTATAGAGACAAAATTAAGATTACTCATGAAGGATTCACTGCTGTTTCTTAACACGGATTCTTAACTGTATAACTTTAAGGTTTTCTGCAGGCAGGGGCTAGGAGAACCCTTCCCTTCCCTTCCCTTCCCTTCCCTTCCCTTCCCTTCCCTTCCCTTCCCTTCCCTTCCCTTCCCTTCCCTTCCCTTCCCTTCCCTTCCCTTCCCTTCCCTTCCCTTCCCTTCCCTTCCCTTCCCTTCCCTTCCCTTCCCTTCCCTTCCCTTCCCTTCCTCTTCCCCATCCCCTTCCTTTTTCCCCCTTTCCCCTTTTCCCCCTTTCCCCTTTTCCCCTTTTCCCCCTTCCCTCTTTCCCCTTCCATTTGCATTTCCCTTTTTCTTATCTTTTCTTTTTTTTTTGCACTTTCATTTACTCTTTCATTTTCTCTTCCATTTTCTCTCTCTCTTTCTCCCTGCTTCCTTTCTTGGTTAGAAATTGCATCCACTTATGAAAATCCTAGACTTCTAAAGGATCCTAAGCTTGTTTTTACATGGAAAGACCAAGCACACTCTAAAACCACTTTTGTCCCCCCCCCCCCGGCCCCAGCACTTTCAGTGCTTCATGCCACAAATTAATCAAGAAGGATTTTGTTCTCCCACACAGAGTGAAATTTGGATTCCCATTACTTCAGTACTCATTAGCAAAGAAAATCAGAGAAACATGATAAATAATATTATCTTTTACACTAATGAATCGAGTTGATTTTTTATATTGATGACAGTGTTTGTCATTTTCTATCCATCACATAAACTATAATTATTCAAAGAGACTGAATATTTATTTAAAATTATAGGACAAAAACTGTAGGTTTATTTGCAGAGTAGCGTTTGTTTCCCTAGTCATGTTTGGACATTGATAATCATTGACTGTGCTTAGTTTCTGTTAGGTTAGGACTTGGTTTTATGATGCTGAAAAATTCTGTCATTAACATGATGAAAACAGAAGGACATCAATTTACAAAAACATTCAGATGTTAATAATTAATAAACATTTCCAGTAACATTTTAAACTGTAAACTTCAGGCATTATGCAGAATCGTAGACTCACAGAATCATAGAATAGTTTGGTTTGGAAGGGACATCTAAAGTTCATCAACTCTTCCATGGGTAGGAACATCTTCAACTAGATCAGATTGCTCAAAACCCCGTCCAATCTGATTTGATCATTTCCAGGAACAGGGTACATATCACCTCTCCAGGGAACCTGTTCCAGTGTCTCAGCAACCTCATTGTAAAAAAATCTCTTCCTTATGCCAAGTTTGAACACTGTCAAGAGATGCTGTGTATAGAGGACTTTTTGCACTCCTCATTTCACCAGTTTCCCAAAGGTTTGTCATGGGAACAATACTTCACGTGTCCTTATCCATAAATGAAGAAACTCATATATGTGTAAATATAATCCTCCACCACTTAGTGATGGAGCCTCTCAAGAGGTTTTTCAAGCCACTATTTTCCCTGTTTTCTACATTGTGTTCACATATTACCCTGTTTAATAAGCAAAGGTCATTAAATATAAGGAAAGAACATTATCCCAACCCTGTTGAGCAAAACAAGCATTTCTCAAGCCATATTCTAGCTCTTGAAACTGTTGTTAGCTGGGGAATTTTATGCACTTGAGCAATTCAAAATTTCATTGAGATTGATCCTCTGTAATAGAAAAACTTTCAAGAATTGCTTCCAATCACAGCTCTTTAACCTGACTTTGCATCTCTACCAAGCTCCTGAGAGCATTCAACTCTGATTAATGTTAGCAAATCAAAGCTTGAGATGTCTCATATTTTAACCCATTGTAGATAAACTACAATGTATGAAGAAAAGGATATGGAACAGCATTATACACACAAACCAACAACAGAAGGCATCATCTCCACTAAGAAGAGACACTTCCAGGGAATGTTCTCAGCTATTATTCAAAAAAGTTTCTGATTAAACAGGCAAAAAAAATTTGCAATAGTAGAAAGGTTGTCTGTGTGTGTTGAAAGTCAGGTTTCCTGTTAGGTTATCAATTAATTTCTTCTGCATTTTTAAACGGCTAGTACATTGCAATAAATTTCAAAGGCACTTAACTGGACTGAGTTTCAACCAGTTTTAGAAATAACTGAACTATTAGTTCCTCTTTCAAATCCCTCCTAGGCACCCAGTCTTAAAGTCAAAATTTTTCATATTGAATTAATCTGGAACACATGGATAAAATATTTAATTGCATTGAAATAATATTAATACGCAATTAAGATTTCCATAGTGACAGACAGGCTATCCAAAATTCATTCCTTGAAGAAACAATGAGCACAATTCTACATAGCTAGAGGGTGGCTGCACACTAAATGAACATAATAGATGCCTTTGCAACAGTGACATACTGGTAAGAAACATTTGGTATATTTAGCACATGATGTCTTGGCTGCATTCATTTGTAATGGTGGCGACCAGCTGTCTTGGCTGCTTTGGTGTTGAGCCTACAATCAAATTTTATAAATAAGGATGATGGCAGGCACTGATTAGAAAAAAAAAGGAAAAGGAACACGAACAGAGTTTCTCCAGAAACATCACCAGATTTCGAGCGTTTCACCATGTAGAGTAATTCCCTCACTTTTTACATGCCCACATTCCTGGAGATGAGTCCTTTAAACACATCATGGGGAAGACAGATGGCAGAGAATCTGGTTGGTGGTGTTAATTAACTTTTATAAAAGCTTTGGCTTTTAATTTTTTTTAACAAGTTTATCTTTGTCAATCAATTAAATTAGAGTGTGCATCATACAGCACTTGGTAAAATGGATTTTATCCCTTGAGTATAAAGCTATGCAGCTATGTATTGCTGTATTTGAGCTTTTTACAAAGGACTATATACATTACTTTGCTGGTCAGCGATAGAATTGCACAGGGGCTTTTTAGACCCTACACTCACAATTACAGATATTCCTCACACACTTAAATGCATTGTTTTCTTTATGCTAAATATAGCATTCACTGCAGTGACTCATAAATACTTTAAGGTCCTTAATGTAGTTAGTTCTATCTTTCGTCCCTGTAGAAAATATGAACAAGTCTACAGGGGGAATAAGGAATGCAAAAAAAAAAAAAGTTTTAATAAAGTAAAAAAAAATTTACTTTATTTTAAAAAAATGTATAATATCTTTCTATTAAAAATCTAGTTTAATTTTAATGTGTTGTTTTTTATTTTGTTTGTTTCAATCTACTAATCACAGAAATACAGAAAGACATGGACAGGAGTAACAACTCCCTTCTTTACAGGCTGTGCATCTAATACAAATGAAATTTGAAATGAAATTTGAAATGAAATTTGACACTCTTCTCCCTTCCTCACCTATGATGGTTCTTTGTCCTCTCAGAAGACATTTTCTCTTAATTTCATATTTGTTTTCCCATAAATTTTTCATTTTAATTCATTTGTGAATAACATCAGTCATAAATCTGTTTATGTAGACATGCATCTTAATAGTTTTTCTTGCCTGGATGGGCATTATGTGGGTATTCATCTGCAGGTGCCTGGTGTGTGCATATCAACACGTGTTCCCATGTGTTCTCTGTGAACATGTGTTCACATGTTCACCACATGCTGTACATGCTGTGATTCTTCAAATGTTATTCATAAACATATAGATTTTTCCTTACCAACACAAAAGACATTGTATTTTCCTTTCTCTTTGGCAAATTCATATAGTTAAAATGGAACAACTTCAGAGAATCTGATGCTTTTTGCTATATTGGCCAGCAAAGTTCCCAAACTAATACCTATTCAAAATTTCAGCTATTGTACAGTCATTATTTACATGTGAAACTATAGACTAGACATACTTAATACTTAGACATTCATTGAAGTTGTGAATTCAGTAAATTCAGACATTGCCTTCTCAAAACCGTCTTTTGATTTAAATGTCTTAAGTTCTCAGTTATGCATTTTAGTCCCAGTGTCATGCAGGCTCCTAAAATTTACTTTTACTCAAATTCAGGAACTTATCATTGTCACAAACACTCTAGCAACATTTAAGTAAACTAATCACTTTGAATTTCTGTTTTAAAACATGCTTAGATCCTGAGAGCTGTACCCCTGTAACATGTCCAAAGACTTTAACATGTTATTGAGCAAGATGATTTAAATCCTGACTTCCAGATAAGACTATGAAGGATTTGAGAACAAGTTTGTCTGTGTTTCCTCTCTAGTCACATGGATATGCTCACTGTGTAGAATGAGAGTGCTCAAGCCAATGACTTGCTAACGAAAAATCCTCCAGTAGTAGTGAGAACAAGGCCTGGATTTCCCCCACTCAGGCAGGGTTCCCTTGCAGTTGCAGGATTCCTGCTGCTTCTTGCTAACACACCTTCTGTCTGGATCTTACATCGTTTACACATTGACGCAAACAGAAGAGTCAAGCAGTGTAGCACAGTCTGGAACAAAATTTATTTTGGTGTATTTAGCATATGCATCTTCAGAACTTTAAGATATCATTTGAAACGGCTCTGGCACTTCTTTGGACCAACAATCTAGACACGGTATTACTGTACAAGAGGAAGGCAAAACCTTCTTTTTGTTTTCATTAGAAGGCAGAAGCAGTCTACTTGTCTGAAAAGAGAAAAACTAGTGCCAAAGTTCATGAAGCTTACCTATAAATATAGCTTATGGAAGTATCTATCAGAGATAGATACCAAAAGCTGAGAAAACTTCTTAGAAATTTATTTTTCTTTATTTTTATTTTTTAAGCTCAATCATTTCAATTGTCAACGTTCTCAGAGCACTGCTGTCACAATTCCATACACTGAACAGTCAGTCTCTATATACACTGATAATTTAAGCTTCTGAATTAAACTTTGAGCTTATAACTCTTGAGTACCATGATAGTGCCAAAGTGCTCTTCCAGTTACATAGCATGACATAGAGAGTATTGAGATAATCTGTTGACAGCTGATAATAGAACATACTTCAACAGCATCATTACTTTCTATTTTAGCAGAATCTAATGAGAAGAACTTGCTTACACCTGTTTGTTTCATCATTTAACTTCATCTTTGCAATTAATTATTACAATTGAAAAAATAATGATTAACGTCACAAAGTATTTGGTTCATTCTCAAAAAAGCAGTGCATATTTCCTCTATTTTGTTCACTTTACCTCCCACTGGACTTTACACTGATAATGGCTTTGCCTGGTAGTGCTTAAAATCTGCAAAGAGAGCAATCCATGCATTAGTCGTTTGTAAAAGGCCAAAATCTTTTCATCAGCAGATGAAAAGGAAGGAAAAAAGGGAGAAGGAGAGAAAGTGGCAAACAAATAAGCAGATTATGTTTTAACAGGAAGATTTACAAGATCAGATAATTTTTTATGAGATTTGATAGAAGGATCTGAATTCCTTCTGAGACTGTTTCAAAAATAGTCTCCACTAGGTAGTCATCTGACCTCACTAAGCACGGTAGAGGGGCTGGGATAGGGTGATGGAAAGAGCCTTTATTCTCTATTTTCAAAGCTATTCAGAACATGGTGATTTTTTCTTGGAAGTTCTTAGATACTGTGGCAAAGATTCCTATTAGGAGATTATTATCCGGACCACCTAATTTGATATTTCTAATCTTAAAATTCTTTTGTTAAAATGGAAAGAATTAGTTCTATGAATGGAACATTAAAACAAGTTAGATATTTTATGTTTGGCAACTACTTTGTAAACAGACTCAGAGAAAATGACTGAAAATCTATCAAGACTGTTTCTTAAATTTCTTTATATGTTGTTTGGATATACAAACTTCCAAAAAAAACCCAGAAAAGCACTCAGCTCTGCCTAATATGTTTGACTTTGGCAACTGTGGCAGGATATACTGGGTTTTACTGGGAAACTGAGATATTCTTCTTCTTAAGTTACTAAATTCTATATCAAAACCTTCAAGCCCTGAAGTTTTAAGTTATAAATTATTCATTGTTATGTAAAGAGAATGTTGTAGCTGTTTCAAGAGTGACTCTTAGCTACCTGAGATTTAATGAAAGGAGAAATGACTCACTTGCAGAGAGGAGGAAATATTTCAGTGTCAAGTTGTTATCATCTTTTCAACATCATTTATTTTGATCTCAAATTTTAAACAGTAAGTCGCTGCAAAAATGAATAAATGGGTGGGAGGCCAGGTGAGCTGTTCAAAAGTGCATGAAAAAGTTACTTGAAAACCTTACACTTATTGCATCAAGAGAAAATGAGGTATTTATTGTATCAAGGCAAATGGAGAGTGCCTAATAAATCAGTGGTCAATTTGTAGAGGGATTTTTTAGGTTCAATTTATTTACTCTTTTTTTATTATTATTATTATTTTCTGACTGAAATGAGGCACATTTTGTTCTTGTTCCAGAAATAGTTTTCATTTGTCAAAAATTGATGTCTAAATTTCTCTGGGATTAAAATTGAAAAATACAAATAACTTCTGAACTAAAAATTAGTCATACCTACGTGAAGAGCATAATTTTCTAAGCAGTTTGGTCACAGAGTACAGAATTTGGCTGGGATTTCATTCATGTGTTTCTCTCAGGAAAGTTGAATTATTCTTGCTAAAACTACTACTGTTTCATGAAAATCTTTCATATATGCACTGAGTTTGTTATGTATTTTTTTTTTTTAGGTAGTTACATTAAACATCAAGGTGCATATAGTACAAAGAAATTGCCTGACATTCCTAAATTGCCTGAAATTGCCTGTCCTGGTAATTTCAGTACAGAGAGAAGGAGTAAGAGTATTATCTTTTGTCGTTATTATCATGAGGCAAACATGGAAATATGTGTTTATAAAGAAGGCCAAACATCAGCACGTGTGATAGTGCAGTCTAAACTTTTTTCATAAGACAGGACATTCAGCTTTTAAAGCCCACACACTATGCAGGACCCCAAAATGGTGTTAAATGTGAAGGTTCGTAGCACAAGAATATTGCAGAAAATCATTGATGTTTACTGTGTTCTTATAGATGCTCTTTCATGGGAGGAAACCGGTGAAGTTCATGTCCTCATTTTAAACAGAGTTTCCATCATGATACTGAGAAATACTTAGCTGTTTCTGAGAGTTCAAATCACCAGTGTAATTTGCCAGATCTGCAAAACATCTTGTGGTAAAAATTCTTAATGCTGATCTCTCAACAAAATCTAGGTCAATTTCAAATAAGCAAATCTTAAGAGAAATGAACCCAATTAATGTTGGTAACAATGAGTGTACTCTGTAATGATAGACATATATGAGGATCTCCTGAAAAATTATTCTGTCTTGGAAGTTAAAATTTTTTTCTCAGCAAGATACCAACACACACACAGGAGGATACTTCTGAAAGGTACTAGCAGTTTCTATACAATGGAAATGGATTAATCAAAACCAACAATTTACTTTATTGGATGCTCATTTTTACACAAAATGAAATTATTTATCCTATTATCCAGATTTTAAGAAATGGATTTTTTTTCTAGAAAATTTAAGATTTAGTATGATATTAAATTTATTTTAAGACCTTGTCTTTCTAGAGATCAAATTAATTTTGCCTAATTCATCTACTTAAACATCTGATGTTTTTTGTACTTCTGATATTCTGATGATTATGAAGCTGTTGGCAGATTAGATAATATACAATGTGGCAAGTGATTTCTTTACATGGAGCAACATAGCATTAGTATAGAATCCAATGTGGTTGAGGGCCGACCAGACTGTGACATCATTGCAAGAAGGTCTGATTCTTATTGGGAATATTTGATGATTTTTACTGTTTCAATCAAGTCACTTCTATCTGGGTTGTTCCTCCTTGATTATCATTGCTCTATTTATTTTTCTTCCTGTCATCAAAAGCACATGCACACACACACATACACGCACAAAAGCTGTTACAAAAGGTTCATCCGTTAGGATTTTTTTCCCAATTCAGTGAGACCAGATCTTCTAAGTTAGATGGGTTTCATCCATTAGTGCTCTTGCTGGTCTCATTCATGCATGTATTTTTAATGTCAAGTCTAAAATTGATACATACATCAGGAAGGGATAATGATTCCATTTTTTTGATGCTAATAAAGCACATGTCTATTGATGCAGTAAATGTAAGTTAAAGATACTTTGTGATAGAAATATATTTGAAGCTTTTGACCTACTGTACTCAAGGTCTATTGTTAGACAAAATTTCTTTCTCTTTACTATAAAAGGAAGCTAGGAAATAAGCCTGTCATTTTGGCCTTCATTATTTCCAACTGTTTAAGCAAGTCCAGTCACATAACAGGAATGTAAATCTTGGGAAAAGAGTGAAGTGGTAGTAATTAATGAGCTTGAAGTTTCTTTCACTCAGAAAAAAATGCGGTCATCAGTAGGGATTATATTTCCTTACAGTGCTTGTCTGAATAGTTATATTTTAAATATTTAACATATATTTGACCTATTGGTTTTCAGTATTAACTAAAAAAAAAAAAAAAAAAAAAAAAAAGTAACTTTTTTTTTGGCATTAGGAATGCACAGGAGAATCTCTTGGCAGAGAAGCTGGCAGCCATGGAAGACATACTAACCAAGTTAAAGGCCAGTATTGAATCAATCCATTTGTTAAACCAACACATAAAAATAGTGAGAAGGAGAGCAGAGAGCAGAGACTGTTAGTAAAAGCAGACAGTCACAATCTATTTACACGATTATATTAGAAAGATATTAAATATTTGTGAATATATGTGAGTAAAAAAATGGTATGTGTTGAGTCAAAAGGCAGAGTCTGATGTTGATGTAATTTTTCTATTCCCTGGAAATGGTTCACAAAAGAATCAAAAGAAATAACATAGAATGTATGACTTAACTACAAAGTACTCTTTATATTTTGCTATAGCAATGAATTTCAAGTACTGCAGCAAGCCTCACAGTGAAAGTTATCATTTCTTCTTACAAACTTTTAAATACCATATTCCCAGCTGTTGGGATCAAAAGAATATCTTGCATTTCTAATCTTAATATTTTATATTTAAAAACACATTGATTCCCCTTAGACTACTTAAATGAATAACAAAGAATATCCTCTATCATCTTTTACCATTGCAGCTCATGTCAGCTTTAAATACTCAGTAGTACAACAGAGCTTTTAGAACAAAATTTGGAAATACATGGGAAAAGAAAAAAATATAAAATATAATCCTAGAAAAAACACTTTTTTTCTTTTTTTCTTTTTTTTTTTTTTTTTTTTTTTTTTTTTTTTTTTTTGTATGGAGCCACTATTTTTCTTTGTCTAAAAAAAAAGATGATAGAAGCAACCACTGATAGTGACTGATCATGAAAAGAAACCCCAGGAGCATAGACACACTATAAAAAGATCTAGGAGGAAGTCATTATGCTGTTGAGGGAATAAGAAATTTAAGTCAGAGTTGTGAAATGTTCTCATTATAGGTCATCTCAGTAATTATCTGACATCTACAGATGGAGTCACTTCTTAATCAAAAGAATGAATCATTACTGATATTGATTCAGACCGAGATGTTTGAAATAATGAGTCCAGTAACTCAAGTATAAATTTAGAGGTAATTTCAGCAACTTCTTTGCGAAAGTTTCAGACTAAATAATAACGAAATATCTTATTGCATTGCATAATAATAAGAAAATGGCCAGAAAAGTGTGAACTAACCTACCCCATCATAATGTGCATGTGAAGACTTAAACAAAAAAGAAAAAAAGAGGTCACTGATATTTACCATCCCATGAACACTATAGCTTAATTAATATCTACAAGAACAGAATATTGCTTTCTCTTGAGTACAATATCTGTAGCTGGCACTGCTACTAGATCTAAGGATCTGCAAGTATTTACTTCAGAAATCTTTTTTCAGCTGTTCATCATTTGACTGTGAAAAGCACCTTGAATAGCATGCAAAGTCTCAAGAACTATAAAAAGTTCTAAGAATGTACTTAAATATCTAGAATAAAAATTAAAAAAAAACAAGGAGGTAACTGCAATTATTGACAGTGCACATATTTAAACAAAACTTTTTTTCAAAAAATCTTTGGAAGATGTTGATTTAATACCGTAAAAGCAGCGATGCCAAACCCATTGCTGAATAGACAGGAAGGGAAAGACAGCTTCTTGTCCCCAGAAACAGTCACTTCAGGGCAGCATTGCAGTCTATTTAGAGGTTGCAGTTGCCCATCATGTCATTGTTCTGCAAATACACAGAAAAATCTTTCTCATCTATGTGACATGTTTCATGAATCCAGTACTCACGCTGGCTGAAATCCATCCTTATCTGGGAAACCAGTCCAAAGTCTGGAATGTAAGTAGGTAATCGGTCATCAAATCTAGCTCCTCACAAGGGTTCCTATCATTGCCAGTCATCACAGCCAACATGGGAATTCTACTTATGAGTCCCCTAAGACTAAGTTCAAGTTATGTCATAAATTATTCCCCACATACACGGAGGTCCACTCAGGGGTAGTTAAAGTATAATTAGAGTAATAACTCCCTTTCTAATCTTTGTTATTCTACCATCAAGTGTCAATGGAAGTATCACTTTTTTATTTTCTAGAGCTTTTTTATTATGTAAGTTGCACTTTTATATCACTTAAGCTGGACATAGGCAGATTTAATTTTAGTACTGACTTCTCTATGGCATACAGCACTTTGACTAAGAGGCCAGCCTACCTCGGCCTTTACTGAAACTTGTTCTCATTGCTTTGATTCATGGTATTATTGCCAGGCAAGTCTATTCTTTTAGAACAGTGACATCCAACCCTGTGGTTCCTAATGCTAGATACTATTTTTCTAGGAGCTGGGAAAGTACTCATTCATACATGCATCCTCTTGGCTAGGCTGCACCATTTTGTAATTAAGGGTGCATTTTCTGTTAACATAAATTGATCTTTTCACCATAGTATTCTACCATAAAAAGAAGTCATATCTTCTTTCAGAAACAACCTTGCTTGAATAAGTCAACAGCTTTTTTAGTCATAGCACAGAAGAAAAACACACCCATTTCTCCAAGTTAGATCCCCTTTGCTCTAGTGTGCAAAGACAACATACTTTTAAAAAGTTTAGAATGTAACTTACAATTTTCTAGAGAAAACCATGTGAAATCTATGGTAAAAGCTACATTGTGGTCAACAATCATAATTAACAGGATAAAATATAAGTGAGACTGAAAGCACCTGTGTACATTTGTACATAAAAACTTTCTAATATTAAGAAACAGGCAAAAGAAGTGGTAAGAATTAAATAAACAAAAGGATGTCATATCTCTTGTGCATTTTTAGTATCACATTTAGTCTCTCTGAAGAAGGAAAACCAGGATATTGTTTTCAAGTTAGTTGGGATTCATGCATGGAATAATTCTAAAATGCATCATCCATAAAATATGGCATGAAGTTTGAAATTATAGTGACCTGCTAAGTTTGAAAGAATATATGAATTCAAAGCAGAACAGGTTCCTCCTAACTCTGACAGGGAAAAGGAACTTCTTTGATTTTCTTCTTGAGATCTCAGGAAAGGAAACACTAACAGTATGGAAAAGAGAGGAGGTTTCAAGGTCACCAAAGCCCTGGTGTGGAAGCAGAGCTGTGCTGCTGCTGTCACATCCCGCTGGATGAACTTGGAGGACTAGACTTCTAAGAGCAAGGAATGAGATCCCACCTTGAACAAAGCAGAGGGAGAGGTCATCATGTCAGAGACCAAGCCTGCATGGACAGGCAATGCTGTCAGTCTCACTCCACCCTGCTGCATGAGCATCACTAGTGAAACTTGGCACATGGCATTCAGGATGTGATATCTTCTACTACAAAGCAAATACTAAGGTGCTCGTTCAGAAATGCAGAGGGGCAGAATATAGGTGCATTGTTTTCCACCCTGACAGAAATGCAAAGTGTCCCAAAGAATCTTAAAAACTCTCCAGACAAATAGTTTCAATCAGGTATGCTTGGAATTTGTACTATCATGTTGCCTTATAAATCTCTTTCTAGTGTCAGGATCATATGCACGTTAAGGTTCATGTGATCTACATGGGTCTAGCATGCTCAGAGTGCATAAGAAAAAATATATACTTGCAGACAAGAAACACAAAAGAGAGTACATGGTGTCTAACCTCTTTGTAGATCTAGGAAAATCTTTTCTCAATCAAAATGCACAGTCTTGAACTTTCCCCCTTTAACATTTTTAACATTTCTTTTTCTCCTTCTTTTTTTTTTTTTTTTTTTTTTTTTTTTTTTTTTTTTTTTAGTGTCTTAGAGTATGCAGTCTTATTCTGTCTGCAGGGATTTGAGTTAACATTTTTGTTGGGTATAGGAGTCAGGGTGTTGGCAGCAGGGGAATTCAGGTGTGGCCTCTGTGATGGGAACTCAGGGTTTGTTCTGTGCTGGACATTCAGCCAGCTCCAATCCACCCACCACAGGGCGCAGCTAAACCCCTCAGCTGAGATGGTGGTACCTGTGAGAATCCATATTTAAGGAAGAGCAAAAATCCCACAAACGTACAAGAAAAGGGGGGAGAAAAAGAGTAAGAAACAGAAGAGCTAAAACCAAAGTGAGAAAAGAAGGAGGAGAAAATGGACTTTCATAGGGGAGCAGATATCCACGCTGCAGCCTGTGGAGGACTCCATGCCAGAAGAGGTGTTAATTCCAGAAGAATTTGTGCTGAGACACCACAGGCAAAGTGAAAACAAAGAAGCAGCAGAGATGTTATGGACTGACTGCAGCTCCCTATTTCCCACTCCCTGTATGCCACTTAGTGCAAAATAGAGGAGTCTGGAGAAGTTGAGGCTGTGAATGTACAAGGAAAGACATGGTTTTCATGTTTGCTTTGCAGGATTCTCACTACACTAATTTATTTTAATTGGCAACAAATTAGTTTCCCCCAGATCAAGTTTGGTTGTTCATAACAGTATTTGGCAAGTTATCTCCCTATCTTTGTCTCTTTTCATGAGCTTTCTTATTATTTTTTATTCCTATTTTCTCCTAGCCATTCCTCTGAGAGGGGGAGTAAGAAAGCAAATGTGTGGGGCTCTCTCTCTTAGCCAGAATGGTTAGGAGTCCCAGTTAGGCCTCTTATTACCTTGTTGTCTTTTTTTATCAAATTAAAATAGTCATTGGGACAAAGACAGAAGAGTGGTGGTTTAGCCCAATACATAAAGTACTTAGTGAAACAAAGAAGAGGCAGATATCTACCCTTTCTTATACCTCATGTCCTCATGACTGCAGCATTGACCGGGGATCAGATTTGTCAAAAAGTCAAAAAGACAAGACAGAGTCCTGTATCACAGCTATACTTTCTTCATTACTAAAGCATTAGGTAAAATGATCAGTCTTTGCAGCTTTACCTCCTTGATGGCCAAGGGCTAATATTGCCCAAGCCTGTGATTCACAGCCAAATTCCCTGTTGTGTTTTAACCCCAGCCAGCAACCGAGTACCATATAGCTGCTCCCTTACTGCCCCCCAACTTCCCCCCCTGTGGAGGGGAAGATTGTACAGAAAAGATAAACCTCATATGTTGAGACAAGGACAAGTTAATAATTTAACAAAATAATAATAAAATTTCAATATAAACCATAATTTATTCTTCACATAAATTTGAGTATTTATTGTCATCTTTCACATACCTAGGAAGGCAAAAGTTTAATTTCAAAACTATTTGAAAATTGGGTGCTCTATTTTTAAAATTAACTCTGCTTCTGCAAATGTTCTTATGGTCCTAGCCATTTCATACAAAACCAGAGTGAAACTGAGCTCAGAATGTTGAATTCTGCACATTCTGACTTTATGATAAAAGACCATAATGATAGCAGCAAACTGAAGAATAAGTATCTTCTTTTCTCTTCTCACTCTGTTCTCTTGATTGTTTTGGGTATCTTTGTGAGTAATATTTTTGTGATTGTCCATTTTCCTCTTTAAGAATGACCTCTTCTTTGATGAGTAGTCTCATATATTTGAGGTTTCACAGTACTGGGAAACAGCATGTGGATTACAGCGGAAAGATGCACAAGCTACGATGCTTCCAGAATCTGTCTCAAACTAATTTATTTCTAATTCAGTTATTTAATTTCTCAAGGCTTGGGGTCTACAGAAATATGAGAAAGGAACATTTATGCCTAAGTTTTCTTGACAAAAGTAGATGTCATTATTCATCTCTTTAAATATAGAAGTCACCCTCAGTACTAAAAGGTTATTGTGACCTTATTTGCTTGTGTGAAGAGGAAAAAAAAAGGAAGATAAAATATGTCTTAAATTAGAACACTTAGATTATTTGTCAACAATTCTTCTTTGTAATGAGTGTGTACCAAATTGTGATAACAGTGTAACTGTGGTGATATTATGATAAGTTCTGATGTAAGATTGTCAGAAGATATTTCTTCAGCCAGTATCAATCATGCCCAGGGCATTGACCAATATGGTTAAAGAATATGTAGAAGGTATAAAATGTATAAAGTGCATCCTTAGGGAAACCAACCTGTGAGCTTTTTCAGAGTGATATTTCCAGAAGAGATGACACTGTTTTTGCAAGAAAGTGTTAAGATATCTCAAGAAAATAACAGTTTTGATTTTATCAACAAAGCACAAACCTGTGACTTTGTGCAATCACTTTAGTGTGACTGGTGAGAAAAGAATCTTGGAAAAATAGCAACTATCAGTCTGATATGACAGTCAACATTATAGCTTTCTGATTACTTTTTTTTCTAGATATAGTTTAGCTATTCATATTAAAATCCTTACTGGAAGGTAATCATGTGCATCTGCAGCTCATAAATGAGAAAGGTAGATGTCTGCAAAGTGTGAAGAGATCTGTGATAATGGTCAGATAGTGCAGTTTACGTGGTGCTGTGGTTGCCAAGCCACTCTTCATCATACAGAGAAAAATATGGCAGTCAGGGAAAATCGCAAATGGCTGGAGAAAAGGGAAAGGTCCCATCTATTTTAAAAAATGGTAAAAAGGTGCACCCTGGCTGAGCAACCAGTCTGTCTTACCTCTATCTCTGGTAAGATCATGAAGCTCTCCTGAAAGTTATGTCAATCTATGTGAGTGAAAGGGAGGTGCATAGAGACAGATAATGTTGCTGCACTGTGGGCACTACGTACCAGACTAATCTGGTGGCCTTCTAATATGGAATGACTCTGTCTCTGGGTAAGGGAAGAGCTACAGATGTTATTTACCTGGACTTCTGTAAGTGAATATCCATACAGTCTGGAGATTGAATTGATTGTGGGGAACCCTGCAGAGAAATACTTGATGATACTGGTGGGTGAAAAATTGGACATAAAATAGGCAATGTGCTCTTGAAGCCCAGAAAACCTAGCATATTCTGGGCTGCACCAAAGAAATTGTGGCCAGCAGTCTGATAGAGGTGATTTTTCCCTCTCTCATGAGATCCCACCTGGAGTATTGCATCAGGTTCTGGGGCCCAAAACAAAAGAAAGGTATGGGCCTGTTAGAGTGGATTCTGATAAGGCCAATGAAAATAATCAGGGGGCTGGAACATGTCTGCTATGAAGACAGGCTGAAAGAGTTGGGGGCTGAAAGAGCCTGGAGGACAGAAGACTTCCAGGACACTTTATTGTTGCCTTTAGAGAGGGCTTATGAGAAAGCCAGAGGGAGATTTTTATACCAGGGCCTATAGTGACAGGACAAGGAGCAATGGTTTTATGCTGAAAGAGGTTAGGTTTAGCTTGGACATAAGAAAAAAGGTTTCTCTGATGAGGGTGGTAAAAGAGTAGAACAGGTTGCCCTGACAAAAGAACTTGTCAATGTATTAAAATTAGAGGTGTGTACCAAGAGGAGTCTGAGCAACCTGATCTAGTGAAATATGTCCCTTCCTACAGCAGAGGATTGGACTAGACATATATCTTTAAAGTTCCCTCTCCACCCATTCTATGATTGCCTGATTATATAAACCCATGCCTCTTAGGGAATTAAATTGCAGAAAAATTTCAAAAATTCTCCTGGAAGTCTGAAATGGTCATTGTTTTTAGGTTATATGGAACTAGGAAGCTCAGTCCTTGAGAAAGAAGCTTGTGGATTCCACGGAGCTATATTATTTCTATCCAAAAGGCAGTGAAACAATGATGAACCTTGGAAGCACCAATGTTTTAAGAAATGATTGTTCTATTTCCATATAAAGACTTAGTGTTTAGGATGAGTTATAGTGTCCAAAAATCTAGTGTTTGATGATCCTTCAGCCAGAATTTAGGAAGGAGGGGAATTCAGAAAGCAGGATTCCTCACATTTTGGCAGTGGCCTTGCAGAAACCACTTCAACAGAAAGGTGTGTCAGATATAGCAGCAGTAGTAATTTCAGGATGAAGGGTAATTTCTTGCATTTTTGAGTCAAACCAAACTAATAATCCATTATGATAGGTTAATAAAAACCTTGGTAATTTTGACCTATCTGTTTTTTGGAATTACTCAGGGTTAAGTCCAACATCACTGTCAAATTGGTATTTGTTCAACTGTCCCTTTCTTATATTCAGTTTGCTTAACTGCAGAATTTAGCGTTTTTTTAAAATGTACTTTTAACTTCATTTTGTCATGTGTAACAGTAGGGGTATATGCAATAATTTAAGAAACATTTTTAAAGTAGAAATATTAGTGTTTAAAATAAAATTAAAAAAAACCCCATTTGCTAATACATCATAAATCCACAAACTATTATGTTGTCTCTTCTTCATGGCCATTTAATTTTGCATGCACATAACCAATGTTTTACTAACAGTACCAAGGGTTCCATATGTAAGACATTATTCACAGTATGTTTCCTGTTACTTTGCATACCATTATTCTTGGTGAAAATAGTGTTTTGGCCTCAGGAGAAATATTGCAATTGAATGCACAGCAATATGTTTTTGGTATAGAGGCCATGATACTGCGACTTAAATTTTTTTCTTTGCTTTAAAAAATCTCAGCAATCAACACAACACAGTCAGGATACAAAAATGTGAAGAGGTGGTAAAAAAGGACATATTTTCAATGTTTATTTGCAAATAAAATGTGTTAAGTGAAATGAGAGAAGGAACTGCCCTTTTCTGACCAGCATGGCTGCACGGACATTCTATAAATGTTTCTGGAAACAGGGTTACATAGCTTTAATATAAGTATTTATTTTTGGAAATAGGTGGGCTGAGCCAAAAATTATTGTAATTAAGTTGATTGAAATGTTGAGGATTAGCACAACGTATAAAAATTAAACTACTTTAAACTATATGCTGTATTTTTGCCAACAGATTATGTCATGTCATTGCAAAGGTGTGATTCATCGTATTCTATTCCAGTTTCCTCATGTAACAAAATGAATCATAATTATCACTAATGACAATGTTAAATCTAGTAATTTGAGTGACTGCTAATAGAAAGTATCCAACCCATAGAAATTTATACTCTTACCTATTAAAGATAATATATACTAGGCTCATCTAGAATATGATGAAACAAGCAAAGTTTCACATTAAATTGAACTGGAAAAAAATACCATTATGTCTGAAAAAAAGAAAATGAAGAAATTAAATTCTTCAGCATGCAGTATTTCCATTGTAACACCTCAGAGTATATTCTGTGGAGCATTGATTGTCCCAATTCATATAAAATCTACATCTCCAAGCATTCCCATCCTCAGAACTTAAGCACATCACCATGATATTACTTCCTGTTTGGAAGCCACACTCTTTCAGACAAGTTCCAGTTATCTGCAGTGAAATTAGTGGGAATTATTCACCTATGTTAATATCCTTTCTGAACAGAATGCAAATGCTTACCAATCATAAACATGATTAAATTGCCATTCTGCCAATGTTCCT
Organism: Phylloscopus trochilus trochilus; assembly: GCA_016584745.2. Classification (NCBI taxonomy): domain Eukaryota; kingdom Metazoa; phylum Chordata; class Aves; order Passeriformes; family Phylloscopidae; genus Phylloscopus; species Phylloscopus trochilus. The sequence goes on from WQNJ02000084.1 coordinate 27,177,903, forward strand.
AAGTATACTAAATAAGGTTTTTGTCACCTTTCACCCCACTAGCAAATGACCACCCATCTTTTGTTAAGGCAGCTTGAGTTTGCTGAGTCATTTAATCGTGAGATCCTGCTTGGAATGACAGATAGTAACCCTTACATCATTATGGAGTGTGGGATGAGGTCAGCTCTTTACTAGAAAATATGCCAAAAGCATCACTAATTGTATGTAGATCTCAGATAACCATTTGATAGGAAAGAAAGGTTGGGTGAAATTGGTTTGGAAGCATATGCTCTATGCTTCCTAGCATATGCTCCTATTTCCAATCTTTGAAACCAAGCAATTCCTTTCTTCTGCAGTTTCTTCAGTAAAATACTAGATTTATTTTGTCTTTGATGTGGAATACATCACTGTGTTATTTCCTCCCAAAATCTACATATTGAACTTTAGACCTTTTTCAAATTGGCTACTGAGCTTATGACACCTTGTATGACGCTCTTGACTAAACATATTTCCATCTAGTAAAGCCACTTCCTGCAGTGATTGTGAAATTTACTGGAGTTTCACAGAAAAGATTGGAAAGTACAACAGAATGATGAACCATGGAACAATTAAGGTTGAAAAAGACTTCCAAGATCCCTGAGTCCAGCTTTTAACCTAGGACAACCATGCTCACCTCTAAATCTTATTTTCAAGGGCCACATCCACAAACCTTTTGAATGCTTCCAAGGATGGTGATTTCACTACTTCCCTGGGCAGCCTGTTTGAATGCCTGACCAACCTTTCAGTGAAGAAGTTTTCCCTAATATTCCCTCTAAACCTCTCTTGGTGTAATTTGATGCCATTTCCTCTCATCCTGTTACTTTTTCCTTGGGAGAAGAGACCAATGACCGACACATCACTACAACCTCCTTTCAGGTAGCTGTAGACAGTGATAAGATCCCACTGAGTCACCTTTCCTCCAGGCTACCAATCCTGGCTCATTCAGCTGGGGTTAAGGTACAAAAATTTCTTGAACCCTGAAGACCTTCTAAGAGAATTACATTCTTTTTTGTATTGTTCCATAGGAATATGTTGTATCAACAACATATCCTATATTAGATATATTAGATATATCTAATATATCCAGTGTATCTAATTCATGTTTTTTTCAGTGTACATCTTCAGACAATGAATAACTTGCACAGGCAAGACCACAATTTCAAACTCAAAATCAGTGTAAACCCGAACTGCAGGTAGCTAGTTGTAATCAGGATACATGTCTTTGAGCTCAATACAAAGCGAAGCAAGAGCAGAAAGACATCAACTTGCTTAAGACTTTTTCTTCTAATCACAACTTTGTCACACACATCCTGCAATCAAATAACCAAAAAGTTTCCTCAAAGGGCAAAATGGAACTTTTATTAGGAAGGAATGTTGAACGACCAAGGATAAACAAATAAATCAGAGTGGATAAAATGTTGGAGAACATTCTGCACAGCTAGAGGAAAGCACAGATTACTGGAAAGTAAAAGCGAATGAACTTAGATGTGAAATATACCACACTCATTTAACTTAAACAAAAAATAGGAAATGATTTGGCAAAGGCAGTAAAACCAAGAAGAAAAATTTACTCTCCTTCGTTCTTTTCTTATTTTACTGGCTTTTTGTTTCTAGTTAATCCATTTGGTATTAAGTTCTTAAATTATTGCCTTGTACCTTTTTAATACCAAAGAATAAAACTATGTTAGAGAGTTTTTTCATATCCCATATCATACGCCTGAAGTATTTGTTCAAGAAATATCTAAAAAAGCTTTGAAATAACTAAAATGAATCCCATATGGTTTGTTTAAATATACTAAAATAGAGCTTTTTTTTCACCAATCTAAGAGAACATCTGTACTTTATAATGGTTTTGTGTGTGTGATACCAGACTGTTTTTCATACAAAATTGTTAGTCCAGCATTATATTGTATATTTTTTAAAAGCAGTAGTGCTTTTCAAATTATTTTGTTGAAATTATCCTTAAATTGATGGCTTTTTTTTTGTTCTTTTTATGTTTGTGTTTAATTTTTTCCAATAATTCTTGAAGATCAGTGTGCATTAATAGCTGCAGGGCATAAAAAGACTAGAGGAAATTAGCTGTCACCCACAGCCAGTGATTCTGTGTTCTTATAAACATAAAGGGCTAAATTGTCTTTTATGTTGACCATGCATGCAGATCGTGTCATTTTCATTAAAAATTAGACATCATGCATACTATTGTTGATAGAGATGTTTGAATTATAATGGTTTTAAAACAAAGACTAAACTCTTTTGGTATTGTTCTATTCAAGTTTGGATTTTATTATTGAAATATGCAGTTGTATATGAATTTGAATATTCAGTTATATTTTTATGTATTTACAATATTTCTGTAAATATTTTAGTGCTCTGCATTCACAGTATGAATTGAGTAATTTATAAACTGATAGAGGCTGGTTTTAATAAAATTTCTGTTACATTTATTTACTTTGGGTTTACTTGTTACAGTCTGAGTTTTGGCCTTAAATTTACACTCAAATGTCAATTAAGTACTTATAAGTACAGACACATTAATAAGTTACTGTAATCAGCCATAATTGACTTAAGCATTCAAGTAAGAGCTGTATGATTATTTTGCTTTGTATCAAATTGTAGTATGATTTTATCTTTGTCTGCACATCACTAGCAGGATGGCACAATGTAATACAAAATTTCCTCCAGCTCTGCTGTCTTCTGTTGATATTGTCACTTTACTTTGTGTCATTCCTCACCCAGTGTTTTCTTTGCCCAGCAGCTGATTACTTTGCTGGTAGTTGGTCCTTTAGAAACATCTTGTCCAAATTATCATCCTCGTTGTCTTGTGTCTGTCTAGAAAACATCTTTTACACCTCAAGGCATTAAAACATGCTTTCACTGATCAAACATCCTTATCATAGCACGAAAAATCTGTATTAGTTGGATTAAGAAAAAAAAAAGACCTACCTCACACAGCCCTCAGTACTGACCTTTTTGTTTCTCTGTCCATCTTTCACAGTGTAATTTGATTGCAGATCTTATTTAAATCTAAGTGAAACTTTGGTTTTTATAGCAATAGAACTTCTCCAAATTTGCCAGGTCGCATAAAGGATTAAGCCATTATGTTTCATACAGAGCTCTGCAACATTCTTGATTAAATCCTTCCTTGAGTTTTTGTCAGTCAACACTCAAACAACAGAGTCATGTGTTCATAGAACTATTTTGGGATGACAGAGTGATTTGGAGGTTATATGGCAATGCACATACTCACACCATTACATTTATTGTACACTTATTTTCTGAAATACACCGGGCATCTGTTTGCTCTTAACACTTAAAGAGGTTATAGGATAATACTTAATTAAAAATTGTAACAATTGATTCAAATTTTACCAATTTTACCATATGTTTACATAAGTGAACAGCACATCTACCAGGCTAGTTAAACACTGTTAGGAATTTCTAAATGTTGTCTGAGGCAAGGGTGGTCTGTTGCTCCACCAGTCCTTTTAGATTTTAGTTTCCCAGTAGGGTTTAATCAATGTCCGTAATCCTTACAAGTAGTATGTGCTGCAGCTGTTTTACTCAGTAGCGTGGAGGTCACCAGACAACCTAAGGAACTCTCCACCTGACATCCATACTGTTTTCTAGAGGCAGAAGTTGACTGACTGACTGTCTTCATCAAAGCCAAGTTACAGAACCTTATTTGGCTCTATCAATTGCTTTTGCAAAACCTATTATACAGGAATTACATATATTTACATACATTTGCATTGGAATGGGATATCTTAACCTAAAATATTTAACATAACAATAAACTAAACCCATGATTTTTTATTCTATAAGGTACTTTTCAAATAAATATTAGCTCCTTATGCAGCTAAGGACTGACATTTCATGGTTCATACATGGCAGAAAGGCAGCCTGACTATTAGCTTTCTAGCCTTCTGAGGGCAGCATCCCGTCTGAATGTTCCTTGCTGGCTGGCTCTGCCTCCTTTTCACTCACTTAACAACTGTTTTCTAAACCTACAGAAGGGTATGGTTCAGGGTTTTTTTACTATTATTTTTGCATAGTCAGGAGTTGGAAGAAAATCAGATACTAATATTTTTTAATGATAGAAAGCTACCTAACTCTGGACCTATATCCTATGCTTCTTCCTAGGAGAAAGGTGGGTGGATAGGTAAAAATATTCCTTTAGGCCTGCAAATAACAAATACTAGTAGCATAAGAGAATTCTAACAATTACAAATTCATTAAAGTACTGACAATATTTTTGTGTTATTCAGATTGAGTTACTAGTGTCTTTTCATGACTAACCTTTGAGATATACAAATCCTGTCATTATAAAATGACCCATTTTCATCAAAGAATCTATCCACAATATGAGACATTGATGCAAATAAGACATCATTTCATTATTTACATCTGTTTCATAATGAGTTTTCAAGTTTAAGATCATTTTGATATAGTAATAACTTTTAATTGTAAAAATAGAAGGGGCAACATCATTATAATTAAATTAGTATCTAATGAGTGTGCTGAAATCAATTTATATTTGGTAGTTCAGAGAAGAGTGTTAGAAAAAAATTGCTGAGGTAACTAACACAAAAACAAATGCCAAATTTTAATTAGCAAAATATTGAGGAAAAAATAAATCTTAAATCATAGAATGGTTTGGGTTGGAAGGTAAAGATCATCTAGCTCCAAAACTCCTGCCAGAGGCAAGGATGTCACCCATTAGATAACATTCCTCAGGGCCCCATTTAGCCTAGCCTTGAACACTTCCAAGAAGTGGAAGATTTCAAAATATGTCAAAAAATTTATTTCCTGAGGACTCTTTTAGAAAATATGAAAACAGGGATAAATAATATAAAGTATGAGTAAAATTACATGTATGATTAGAAAATTATGGTTTTAATAAGACATGTTCTGGCACAGTATTGGGAGATATTTTCACAGGGAACTAAAGATACTGGAAGTCTGAGGTTAGTCTAAGGAATTCCAAATAGTGAAAAGCAGCTAACCCTGTACTGTGTGAAACTGCTGTAATTAAGCTCTGGCATATCTCAAACCTAGGTAGGCATATTGTCGACAAAAGTACTTAAAGGAAAATTGTCTAAATATGGAATCCATTCAATATTGTTTACTGGTGGTAAATTTTAAGAATTTATTTTCCTTTTTCTTTTCGGAAAAAAAAAAATGTGTACCAAATGAATACTTTTCTTTGTGTCTGGGAAAGTTGGAATTAGCAGTCAGGTAAAAACCAAAAGTCTGCCTCTGAGGGATCCTCTCTACCACTGATTCTTTACTCACATATGGCTTGGCTACTTAGGGAGATGATCCTGACAGGAAGAGAAATCAATATCCACTAATATTTTAAAACTACAGAAGTCATCTATTTTTTCCAAAAATATTTTGTTAGGCATTGACTATTGAGATCTTTGACCAACTAATAGATTGTTTTCAACACCAATGTATTTATTTGTAAAACATGTTTTGGAGTTATTTATAATGCTAATTTATAAATAGTTCTAACTGATATTTAGCACTGCCAGAATTTTAATAAACTTTGGCAGGATGTTTGGAATCATAGAGAAGTAAGGAAATTCTCAAGGTAATAATCCTGAGATACATATCTCTCATGAGATAATCATGAGAGTGTGAAGAATTCTGCTGTTGCTAAATATTTAGTAGGTTGTCTCAGGTTTCAAATTTGTCATATCTACTAAAAGGAACATTTTTTATGCCTGTTTTCTCTCTGAGGCATAAAGACTGACCCATCATAAACATCTACTGTTTCAGCTACATGGTAGTTTGATTTTTCAAAAACCTGTAAAAACCTAAACCATACTGGACTGCTTGGATATCAGTGTAACAGTCCTAAGGTTTCTGATGCTAAAAAAAAAAAATGATAGTAAGTTTTCTACTGTAACTTTTTTATTATTATTTAACACAAAAACATTGTATTTGATAGAAAGGCACTACCAAATCATGGATTTGGATATTACTGCCTCTAGAAAAATTTTCCCAAATTTCAAAAATTTACAAACCTCTGAAAAACTAACAGGTGAAAAAATACTGAATGTTAACAGGTGGCAGACAATTGGATATATGGGAACAGGGAGGAGGCAGGTAATGCCCCAAAAGGAACTTTGGCACTTTTGCAGAAGATTGTCATTCATTAGCTGCAACTGGGAAGCAATGATTTTAAATTTTGAAAACAGTGCACTTTGCAAGGTGAAGCAAAACAGCATCTCCTAAATCCTCCAATTAATAAAGAGACATGAGAAAAAACTACCGTTAGAAGACTGATCATGCATTGCACTTCTGCACGAAGACTATTTAGCCTAGAAAAACCATGGCCTAGGGATCTAAAAGATGGCTTCAGAAAAAGGAATAACTTGTTGCAGCAATCAAAAAGGGAGATTGGAACATGAAGGTGGAAGCCCTGGCAGGAGAAAAAAATCATGGAGTTGAGTAAGATCCTGTATTTCAGAGAGATGCATGGAGATGGACATTATGGGCTACCAAAAGATCTTTATTTTTGACATCTGAGATTGGAATGGTGAAAAGCTTCAGAACACAAACTGACACAAACAGCATCTACCTCTCTGTGAGGACAGGAAGTCAAGACCTTGGGAATTGAGCCAGGGTGCATTATCAATGTGTAAAACTAACAAATGGTATAACAATTCTAATCAATTTGATACTTAAGTAAACCCCAGTAAGAAAGGAAGTGTTCATCTGTGACAATAATAACTGAATCCTGCCATGAGTTTGCTGTTTGCCCTGTTTCTCTCACTAAGTTGCTATGGACAAGAAGAAACAGCTTCAAGTTGCTATGCAATGTTAGCCAAGTTACTTAAACCAAGTTTTCAGGTTATCCAAAGTTATGTATCTTCATTCTTTCTTAGTACATAATCTACAGTTTGGAATAACTGTTGGTCCTGTTTACCATATTTCTGAAATGCAATGCAATAGTGAAGAGCCTCAAAAATCAGGTTCTGAGGTCTCAAACTGGCCTTCTAAAATTACTGTGTATTTCTGGCTTTAGTTTTTTTTTAGATAATTTTCAGATCATTTGGTATATTTATTTTTGACCAAAATAGATGAAGCCGCCCTGTAGTGAAATTCTCATGACTTCTGATCACAGAAAACACATCGGCTAGCATTTTGAATTAGGTGTATACAACATTAATGAGTGGCAACAGAAAAATCTTTGTGGAAGTCAACCTTTGTGACCACAGAACAGAATGTGGACAATGCAAATTCAGTAAGGTCCATCGTCAGCCAATAGCAGTGAGAATACAAATGTTGAAGAGGCTTGTTGCCAGGGATTGTCTTGGACACAGATAAAATGGGACAAACTGAGGGTGGTTTGTGATCCTACCGTTTGGGTTTGCATGCCATTCTACATATGCACGAGTCACATAACTTTCCCAAATTTTGAGTATTCTTCAACCTGAACAACATTCTTTTTGACATAAGCCTTGACTTTCACATAAATTTTGTTTGAAAAGATTTTCAGTTTCAAAGTTGCATGATAGACACTTCACTGCATATTTCTGAAAGCAGCATTCATGTTTTTGTTAGCACTCAAAGGTTACCGCTTTACATTAAAGGAGCCTTAAATGACAGCCCTATATGCAGTTTAGAAGTTTATCGATTTCCTGAGAATACTGGCTACCTCAGTTGTTCTTGCTTTTCCAATGACAGATCTTCAAGTTTTTTCCATAGTGGATACATATACAATTCTTGTTCCATCTGTGCCATCTGAGAAAGATTATAATTTGAGTATTTATGACTTCACTCTACCTTGCCACACATTGTTTTCCAGCTCCATTACCTTTGTAATAGCTTCCTCATCTATCTAAATCAAAAAGTTCTAGATTAACTAATTAATTAAGAAGAATTTAACAGCTGAATTTTGACAGAAATGTGTGAAGAAAATGTGTGAGCATCTATGTAGATGGTTTTGTCTGACAATAATCCAGAGCAGCACCTTTTCCAATGATACAGCAGCAGCAGGAAGATTGTGCTGTGCCTGGGATCTTGGGCTACAAATGAAACTGGATTTTGACTTCCTTAGACTGTGTCTATGTAGGACATTAAAATAGTTTACATTTAGCAAGAAAGCTGGAATCTGAAATGCAGCTGAGTGACCATTGCATTTGCCTCTGCCCCCTACGTCTGTTCAATGTCTTTCAAGCACGTAAGGAGTGCTTCAGATGGTTGTGTCTGCAGACCTAACATGGGCAGATCCAATCTTCAGGCACAACAGCAGGAAACAAGCCTCAAGAACAAGGCATGTATCACAGACAATCTGCACCATATAGCTCTCTGAGACTCATGAGCAGAAGGTGTCTTAATGACCAGAGGTATTGCAGTTCTAGAGGCTTCAAAAGCAGCTGCCTAAATTAGCTTTGTTAGTTCTACTTAGTTTATTCTGAATTCCATATGTCACCTACCAAATACTCGAGTCTTGTCCTCAGTATCAGATCCCACTGAGCTATACTCATCCATACTTCTGAGAGGAAACCAGGACAGAAACTCAAAATCATGAGATTATATATGAGGAATGTTATATGAAAAGTCTGCCTTTTGGCAAGTCTGGTGACCTTGTTCTTTAAGAAGGCTCTTTATCAATACTTCATATTTGTAGTCCTTGGATTTTTAAACTAAAGCTTAAAAAATAGGACAAAAATAAACCTTAAAAGTTGAAAAAATATGTACACAGCCAAGTGTTAGGGAAAAATTATTGTCTCAACTCAAGACTGCCATAGTTAATCCTTTTCAGGTATTTCTCTCTGAGGTCCTTCCTTACATTCCATTTGATTTATCCAAGCACAGGAAGAGATCTAGGTATGTGAAAGTGCAGCAAAATATTAATTAGGTGTAGGCAGAATAATAAGTTCTGATCCACTCAATTCAGGTCAAGTTTGACCTTTGTTTTAGATGAAGTGAACGACTATTAAAAGTTCTCAGGTGAGGGGAGGCTTCTGTCACTGTTATAGTGCTATAACACTAAAAGATCCTCTCCAAGATGAAAGTCTGGAAGCTTCTGCAAACTAACAGCCTATCTGGAAGGAACAGCTCCTGAAAGCAAAAAGGAAATTCAGTGTTCTTTCTCATGTAATCCTTAGCCTTCCCTGCCAAGACTTCCACTACTGTGCCCACAATCACTCCTTGTGATACTGCTACTTATAACACAAGTCACTCAAGTCACAGCCGTCAGAGGATAATTATTCTCATGTACACATGACAGATCTGAACTGGCAGCCATGACATGAAATTCACTATCTTGTGTCACCAATCCCCCAAGCAGGCCATTTCTGACTACAGACTAATGATACTACTAAAGAAAGGGGGGAAAGGGTTTTTATTATTATTTTTGTGGGGTTTTTTCCTGAAAAATAAATTTCAGTACTTGGCTTATAAACCTCAGAAATCTGAGTTTATCATATGCAAAATAACACTACTACCTCATGTGCAGGAAGCTAACTGCCTTTTTTTTTTTTTTAAAGCCTAATTACTGTGGAAGTGTTTATGACCATTTGTTTCTAAAGTGTAGTGTCACATAGCAGTCATTCTCTTCATTAAATTAATTTATATTCCTCTAACACTGAGACAGGAAATATTGAAATATTTGAGATATTTTTAACTACTTGTTTTGAAGCCCAGTCCATATAACGCCTCTATTAATGTGCACCAAAGATTCTTTCTTACAACACATCAGACCACAGAGCACATACAATATTCCAGGCTCTATACCCAGTTCTTGCAGAATTATTCTTTGGAATTTATAGAAGGAAATCCAATTCTCTAAAATTGATTTATTTCATATGTGGATTCCAACAGAACTTCCCCCCTTTTTGCCATTTATTTAGCTGGGGAGAGAAGTCTGTTTCCTCTAGTACTTTTTTTAACAGAGTTTACATTTTTCAAGCAAAAATTGCAACTTGGTATACCTCTTTTTCCATTTCTTTATGGCAATTATAGCTAATGAAACTGTTGAGTTCTACTGGATTGGGGTTTTTTCTGTTGGTTTCGGTTTTTTTGACTTGTGTGGTCTATTGGAAAATAAGAGTTTATGTTATGCCAGAAATGTCATTTCATTGTTTCGATTGGTTAAGAGTTGTTTATTTTTTTTCCAGGGTAATAAGAAAATTTAGCCCAAAAACATGTTAATAATTGTAGTAATAACCAAAAAAGAAAACTGCTTTACTTCAGCATTAAAATTCATCTTCAGCTGCTTTGTTCTGTAATAACTAGGTCATCAGTTTAGGTGCTCCTGCTTAAAATGCGTTTAGCATCCATATGTATTCCCTCACCTAGAGGCTTGATATTTTTAATGAGATTATATCAAGGAATGTGAAGACTGGAGAGCAGTAACATCATTTTCGTGTGTAATTCCCAGAACTCTGATCCATTTCAGGGAGGCAATTAAGACTGCTGACTACAATAAATGATACTAAGAGATTATGGAGGGTTTTTTTCTGCATGAATACATAGTTTAAAAAATAATTTAGGTTTATTTAACATAAAAAACACCTCCAGAGGGGGGATTTTTTTTTTCAATTTCAATGATTGTAGGGAATATCTCTTCCGTCATTTATCTGTAAGGATCCATGGTGTATTCTTGCAATAAAGGATAACTTTGAAATGCTTTGACAAAATATGTGTATTTTAGTTTCATATAATTTCCTTTGTGCTGCTCATTTCAAAATATCCATTTAATACTGGAGGAATTGAGCATCTACAGCATGTATGGGGGGGGAGGGGGGGTGTGTGTTTATTTGTGAAGGGTTTTTTTAATTTTATTTTTTTTTTCCTCTGTGGAGGCCAATAATCTGAAGTAGCATTTAAATCAAAAGCTTCATGGGGATTAACCCTTGTCTTGTTACTGCTGACCACAAAAACTACATACAGAAGAATACAGAAGAATTGCTAAAAACAAATACACTGGAATCAAAAGTTTGTTGTCTTGAAGAGTTAATTCTGGCAGAGAGGTGACCTTTATCCCTACGTACTCAGTCATTTTTTTTTTTTTTTTTTTATCAAACCTCTCCAAAGGGACTCATCATATGCGGGGCTCTATGAAGAGAAAAAGAAGAGCATTGTCCTTATCACCTCCTTCCAGAAAGTGGCAGAGTAATAGGACTTTGTAAGGCGAAATGAAGCCCAGTCTGATGGCTGCTGATTAAAAATTGACTCTGCCACATCAAAGAAGAGTTGAAGGTGAAAATGATGATCACTTCCCTCTCCCAGGGACCCTGCACCATTTCTTTTATTCAACCTTGAAAGGTTCTTTCTGAATAAGATAATATCCCTAGAGTCCATTCTGGCTAGGCGGCATGGGAAAATGTAGATCAGTATGCCTATTCTCTATGAAAAAATAGGATTTTGTTAATGACATAGCAGTCTAAAGTGATGGCTTGTATATGGTAAATGCTGAGAAATTAATTATAAAATGCCTCTTAGACTATAGATCAAATTAATTGCTAGTATACATCTACTAAAAAGACCAGTGTAAACTCAAACTGCATTTCCCGCCTCATTGCTGGAGATTTCTGTACTTGAAATACACTCTATCCTGCACTGTCTTTTTTGTTTTCCCTTATTTTATAGCAAAAATTTTAGTAAAGGTGCCATCAGTGAAATAATATCATTGAAATATGAAATTTTATGATGGGTCTAATGCATGTGAATACCTGTTTTCTGATATATAAATACACACAGCAAGAAAGAAACTGTCACTCAGGTATATGAACTATGCAGAAAATATGTAGGCAGGGAGAATAAAAAATGCAAGTATATGCACACATGAATGCTCAGAAAGATACATAGCTGTGATATAGTGCATGATACTTTATTTCCACTAGTTAATGTGTCTGGCTGGCAGAGGTAGAAAATTTACAGAGATTATATGAAAAATATTCCTCTCTATTTTAGGTTTTGGGTTTATACCTTAAGCCAGTAATTCTAGAGAAATGCAAACCTTTTAATTCAGGTTACCAATTGATCATGCATATATCTAAGCAGACCAACAGGCTGCTTAATTGATAGCACAGCACCCCAAAACACATGGTTTGAGTAACAACAGCAGAAATGGTCTTCCATGGAAAAGAACTTGTACAAAAAACAATTTTACACATCTGCCTACCCCCTCCCTGCACTTCCCACTGGTCTGCTGCTCTTGAGGATCCACAGAAAATGAGTAGAAGAAATGCTTCAGCCTGAAAAGAGTGTGTTAAAACCTTGACAAAAGTAGAATAACATAGTCCACACATAAGAAAAGGTTCATCTCATGACTGGCAATGCCCACCATTTTCTTGTATACCTAATTACCTACATCCAAGTTTATCTACCTGTCAAATAGATTAAAAAAAAAAATCTGCAATAGGATAATGCATACATTTAATGCTATAACGTGTAAAGGCTTTACTTATGTATGTTTGACATGTATGAATTACACAGTAAAACATAAGCTATTTATTCATGCTGATGAATGACACAAATATCATCCTGTTGAGATTGGTGCAATTAGAACAAACAAGTGATTATGGCAGAACAATGGAAATAACATGGTAATGACATCAAAACAGTGAGAATAGCAATAACACCCTCCCCTCGTCACTGTCATCTGTGTCTTCTGCTGATTCTTAGAAGAAAAGATTTTACTAAGACATTGCTTGCTCACTATTTTTGCTTTTATTTCCTGTTGTAACTATGCAGTTATCTATTGAATACAAGGTGAAATGTATAGAAAAAAAAAAAAATTTAGTTTCTTTTTCCAGTGGGCTTTATTACGCAGTATATCCAATTTGAACAATGCAGAAAATCAAGTACAGTGGAGAGAATTAATCAGATTAATCAGATCAAGAGACTGTTTATTGCAAATTAAATTTGCTGTACAAAGATAATGATTTTTATCTTAGTGAGTTCCCAATCTTTTAACAATCTTTAGTGTAATGAATATGATCTCATATTCTTAAAAATTCCTTTTCCCCCTTACTAATATAATCAACATTTTAAAATGTTCAGATGTCCCAATCACCTAGGGCTGCATTATTAGCATGGTACTTACTTTAAACAGCTTCTCTAAAATGATTGAAGAAAACAATTTATACAAGGGTTACCTTTATTAAGAATAGAAAAGCAAGCATAGCTTGTTTGCCTCATTAAGGCCAACTTTTGATCTTCAAGTGTTATAAATAGAATGTATATCATTCACTTAACAGTTTCTGTCATGTACGTGAGCCCTACTAATGCATATGTTAGGGGAGAAGGGAGAACCTTATGCATGAGTTATTTATAAAAGTAACAGATATTTAACAAGGCATAGTTTAGATCAAGAAAGAAGTAAAAATTATTATTATATTATTATGTTTTTATTATCTGGCTATGTGCAGTAGTTCCAAAACCTGGCTTTGGTTCATGAGTGTGCCTGTCTGTGTGAGCAACTTGATGAGGCCTTGGTTCTTTAAGATCTGTGGATTTACACAGGTACATGCAGCCCTCTTTGTCACTGGCAATGTAAGAGATAATGCCGATAGAAACACTGAAAAATCTTTTAAGATATTAGCTCGCAAGACCACTTTTTAAATTCAAGCTTGTTTAATTATAGGCAGTGAAGCAATCTTCTCAAGGAGTTGGGTGGGAACATGTCAAAAGTCTGACTATTTTGGATGTACACATGGCCATATGGAATTTATTTGTTTAAATAAGTTGAATATTAAGAATAAAATAATTAAAGGAAGAATTATGACAAAGTAAAAAAAATGAATAACCTCTGGCATACCTTTGCCAATTCTTATGTTTTAGGTCTAAGGGCATTTTGCTCATACTGGACTACCACTGTTTTTGAATAAAACATTCAGTCCACAGTATGCAGTCCTTTGAAGAGATAAAGTCATTCAGCACTTTCCAGAATCAGATCTATTTTCAGGAAGAAAATTGTTCAATATCCGTGTACAGGAAAGTTTATATTCCTGTATAATTAATCCCTTGAGCTCTGAGGTACTGAGTTGATTTTATTTCTGAGAAGCTAGCCCCCATACTCTCTCACTTTGGGCATTTTCCTTCCTGGAAAATATATATTGCAAATGTTTCTTTTGAAAATGTATACAAACCACATAAAATTTCAGGCTCGGTGAGGTTTTATACTGAGGATTTTCCTGGTTTTGTTTGGGATAGAGTTAATTTTCTTCTTAGTAGCTAGTACAATGTTGTGTTTTGGATTCAAAATGCAATAAAAATATAGTTAAGAGGTTTTGCTACAGCTTCAAATTTATTGGGACGATTCTATTTTTAGAGGCCACAGGATTAGCTATTAGGAGGCCAGAATGAAGTTCCCTTTTACAGGACATGAAGATATAAATATGGAAGCCTCCCTATATCTAAGCAGTGCCTGATACATTAGAAAACGCTGCCTTTTCCCCTCAGGCTGTTAAAGCAACAACCCAATAAGCCTTTGACAATTTTCTTTCTAAATAAAGCAAAATTTTTTCAAGGAAATGGAAGCCTAAGTTTTCCAATTGGTTTAATTTTAATTACCATATCCGGTTTAGGAATCTATCATCATTCATCCTGTTCCATCAACATTCCATCACAGTACACTGAGCTACCCACAATACTCCTTCCTCCTCATGCTCTCTTCCTTCATTCCAAGATAAGCAGAAGTCAGAAATGAGAAGTGGGACAAGCTGAGCCAACGTCTGAGATGTTAAACAGAAGTTGTTTAATGAGCCAGCAAAACCCGTGAGTCTTCAGGATGATTGGACCCTTGGGAAACTTGCAAACATATGAAGGGTTAATATTTAAATAGACTACAGAACTTCAGTGTGTATAACATAATATTTTATATAACAAGGTAGACTTGCAGGCTCTGTTCCTTTGCAGTTTCATCACATTTGTCTGCCAAGTAGCTTGTCATCCTTATTTCATCATCAATTATTAATTTGCATTTTATTTTACTTTTCCCAAATTGTTAAAATTAAATTTGGCTATTTGCTGATATAATCAATTCTAGATTAAAAGCTATTTAATTCACAGACTATCTTGTTCTCAAGTTAAAAAAAAAGTTAAAAAAAATACTGCTAAGTAATGCATTCTTTAAGCACTACTTTGTGCAAGGGAATGGTGAGGTTTTCATGAGTTTCACAGCTTGTTATAAATGCCAGGAAATGCTTGTAGAGTCTGACGGCACTCTGGCATCTGCAATACAGACAAAATGGTTGAGTTTGGTACCTACAATAATACCTTGCTGTGCACCTGTAAGAGATTTCTTGGTTTGTTGGGTTATCTACCTGATCATGAGACTGCCATAGATTATGGAAAGTATGTTCCTAGAGCATGTATCTCTATGGCCATCCACAGCATATTTTTGTTGAGGATGAGGAAGAGAGAAGATAGAAGGAAGAGCATTATGAAACAGAGGAAACTCCAATAGATGTACATTGCAATAGATATATATTGCATATGCCCAAACAGACTGGAAAAAAAAGATCAGATGTTTAGATATTTTGACTGAATACAGAGAGCAGGGAGAAGTTTAAGGTTTTGTTTTTTTTCACCTGTACTTTTCCATTTATGCATTCATTTTGTTACAAAATACTACTAAATTAGATATAACTAAATTATTAGCTAGATTAGAAAGCTACAACCAGCATTGTGGGAAATGTAACAGGAAATAGAGCATCAATAGAATCAGTTCTAGGCTGGTAAAGTCAATTTATACATGACATTAAAATATACAAAACTCTCAACTAAAGATGTACAAGTAGGGTTTTGTTTTGGTTTTCCACAAGATAAACAATTAGGTTGGTGTCTTTACTGCTACCAAGTGATCGAGTGTACATACAGATCATTTACAGTTATCAGATTTAATACAGTTCAGAACTGAAATCTGAACTAGGCAAAAGCTCCAGTTTGGTACTCATCTCTCTAAGACAGCTTTGTGTAGGCAGGCTGGAAAATCGCAGAGGTCTGTTGTCTTAAAGCACACAGCTACAACACAGCTGTCTCACAGCAAGGCTAGAACACTTCTGTCTGTCTGTGGGAATCAGTTGTTGCCATCTCTTGAAACCATAATAACAATCATCCAATGGTGAGGACTGTGCTGTGTTACAGATGTCTCAGCTGTCTTCATTAGAGGTTGGAATTGTATCTCAGGAAAGCCTTGGAATAACCACACTGCAGAACAAGAAAACTGCCTCCCCCTGCCTCCCCTTCTTGTCTCTCACAGATCACTGTGTACAGTGCAAATTGTTTCTATCTGCCCTTCCCTCAATCAGTCACAGACTACTGTAAAAACTGCAACTGTAATTGCAGATCTATTGTGGAAAAAATGTCTGCCTTTAGGAGATTATTGTTGTTGTTGCTTGTTGGTTTTGGTTGTAGTGGGTTGTTCTTTTCTGAGTGTGGGTGAATGTCCCTTGAAGTGACAACTCTTTTTCAATTAATTCAAATTTGAATTAATCTCCCTATTTTCAAAAACAGTCCACTTTTAATTTCCGAGTAAGAATATTTACTCCAGACAGATTATCCATGCTGTAACAAAACGTTTTGAAAGTATAAGAAAGATGGTGAAAATAAACTTTCTGTAGTTATCATTTTTACCAGAAAATGTGTTCTTTAATAAATAATTTGCTGTCATATGGTTTCACCCTTACATAACAAATTTCTGAGCAAGGACCCCATGCCAGGCAGACATAGCTGTAAAAGCTGTGTCTAAACTTGTCTGTATTATGTTTTCCAGCTTGGTTCCACTGTTCACCCAGGCAGCCTGTACAGCACAGAATACTGTGAATGCATTTAATTACAATCTGACATGTGTATTCCTGAGAAACAAAAGGCTGTGAACTGAGGGTGATGATTAACTGTTCTACCAGATAATTGCTTAAACTACTACTTATATTATGCTGCATTATCTCTTTTGAACAAAGTGATTATTGGCCCTTTGTGTAGCGATTATACAATGTAAGTGCAATCTTGCTGTTTTAAATGTTAGAGTTTATGTTTAATGTACTTATATTTGTAATGAGGGGTGCAGCCTCAGATTTTCTAAGGATTATTCTCACAACTGAAAAAAAAAAAAGCGTGCCTCAATTTCTCAGATTGGTCCAAGACTTAAATTTTTTAAGGGACTTAATGTCACTGAAAAGGGTGACATCCTCTGTTTTTGAGGAGATCCATTGGTAGGTAAACACTGTAAAGTCCAGGAAAATTTCCATAAAACAGATAAAGTTTCCATTTCTACAACAAGGAGGGAGGAGAAGGCACAGAAAGCAAATGGTTTTAAAGAATACTGGGGCAAGGAGGGGTGCAGGGAAGAACATGGGGGAGAGGTATAAAATTGCAAAAAGAGCAACAGCAACCACTTTGGGTCTTCAAAGTAATTGACATATAATTGCAGGGTGATGAAGGGATTGAGCCCCCCTCTCCACAGTCGGTTTGCAGATGAGAGCAAGTCAGGTGGGGGTGTTGATCTGAATGTGAGAAGGTTCTGCAGAGAGTTTGGACAGGGCTGGATTGATGGGCCAATTGTATGAGGTTCAACAAGACAAAGGGCAGACCCTGCACTGGGGTCACAGCTCCCTGCACCACTACAGGCTTGGAACAGAGAGGCTGGAAAGCTGCCCAGAGGAAAAGGACTGAGGGTGCTGGTCAACATTGGCTGAACGTGAGCCAGCTGGGCCCAGGCAGCCAAGACAGCCAACAGAATCCCGGCTTGTGTCAGCAATGGTGTGGCCAGCAGGACCAGGGCAAGGATTGTCCCCCTGTACTCAGCACTGGTGAGGCCACACCTTGAATCCTGTGTTCAGTTTTGGGCCTTTCAGTACAAGAGAAACATGTAGGCACTGGAGGGTATCCAGAGAAGGGCAGCAAAGCTGGGGAAGCTAGAGCGTAAGTCCTACAAGGAGCAGCCGAGGGAACCTGGGTTGTTTAGCCTGGAGAAAAAGAGGCTCAGGGGGACATGATTGCTCTCTACAACTACCAGAAAAAAGGTTGTAGCCAGCTGGAGATCAGCCTCTTCTCCCAAGTAACAAAAATAGACAAGAGGAAATGGCTTCAAGTTGCACTGGGGAGGGGGGGATTTAGACTGGATATTAGGAAAAGTTTCTTCACCAAAAGGGTGGTCAAGTACCAGAAAAAGATGCCCAGAGAAGTGGTGCAATCACCATCTGGGGAGTGCAAAAAAGATACGTAGATGTGGCACTTGGGGACATGGTTTAGTGGTGAACCGGGCAGTTCTGGATTAATGGTTGAACTAAACAATATTAAAGGACTTACACAACACGAACAATTCGATGAGTCTATGAAAAGATTGAAATATCTTTTTTTGTCATATATAATTTTTTTGGAGAAAAAAGCATACTTAAGAAGGACCTGCACCTTTACACACTATGGAAGTGAAGAGGCCTTTTCATTCTAGACATCACCATTGGGTAAAAGAGACTTCAAATTACCTGCAATGAGCAAAGATACAAAACCCCCCCAAACAAACAAGCAAACAAACAACCCATAGAAAACAGAGCTGAGCAACAGTGACCAGCTTTTATAAAGTACAGGGTTTTCTACCTTTGCTTTAAGAATGCAAGGCACCATTTTTATAAGTTCGTAAGCATGAAGAAAAGGAGATCATCCTAGGACTATCAGGAGTGAAGTTTTAGGACTCCTCTTAATGTGCATGGTAGCCCTGGTCTATTTGGAAATAGACAGATTAATACTTACTTTCCTGAGAACAGATATTCCTGTCATATCCACCCAGTTTCTATGTGCTGAGATCACTAAGATTTTCTGAAAGCTGTGACGAGTGAAAAATTTCACTCCTGCTAAAAACTGTGTGGAAAAGACATAATTTTTAGGACATTTAGAAGCCTTTTTACTTGCCTTAAGAGAGCCCCAGGACCCTCTTGATCATGAAAGGCTAATAGTGTTACTTATCAGAGAAAACAGGTAGGGTAGGAATCATCATGAAGACTCAGCTAAATGATGAGAATATCCCTGCCCACAGCAAGCAAGGATAGAGGCAGCCACTGTGGCATTTTTTGTATACATAGTAGCATTCCAGGAAGTTAGAAACGTTTCTCAGTATTTAACCACAACACTTTGAAGCAGAATGACACTGAGTTTTGGGAAGTCAGGCATTATTTCATATTTGAGAAAACTGTCCTTAGTCATTTGCTACCCCCCTTTGTTCCAGATGTTCCCACATGACTGGCAACCAGTATGAATACTTATGAAACTAAACTGTCAACATAAAAGCCGTCCCTTGGGAAAAATATGCAATGATGAGACACAATCTATAATCCCTATGCAATCAAGCTGGTGTTAAAAGGCATCTCTAAACTTTTCCGTCTTGTACTATTCTCCACTCTTACCTCCTTTAACCTGAAAGCTCACTTGATGCATGAGTGGTTACCATCAGTGTACACAGTCCCAACCTTTCCTGTTTTCTTCCATATTTTGAGACAGAAAGTATTTTAAGTGGGGTTACACACCATCTAAGCTGTAACTGTTGTACAAATACACACATTTAGTAATTCACTTCTCTGTTCATCGCACTGTTTCTGCCAAATGAAAGCTTAACTTCCCTTCTCCCCCACTATATCTGATGCAGATACTCCCCAGGTCATCATAATCCCTGCAGACCAAAAGGATCCTTACTGTGTCCTGATTAGCACAAAATGGGTACTTCATGCTCTGAGAAAACAGACACTGTGTACTGTGCTCTAAGGACACATTATTATATATTGCAATAGAAAGTCAAAGGCTGAAGGCATTATTTCACAATCAAGCTACCTTTTTGATCCCATGGGTGGCATGATTACTGAGCTACACACTGGCAGAAAAATCAACCACTACTCATTAATTTTATTACACTTATCTATTATATTTTTCTTAAAATGAGGTGCATAAATCTTACTTGACTGTGCTATATCCTGCCTTGTAGTTTACCATTGAGATACCTATTAATATTTGTTAACACATTAAACAGCAGTAATGAGTACTTCTAGAAAGTACACAGTAAAAGGAAGGAAGATCAGCAAAAGGATTAGAAGTTAGAAGGTGAAAAAAAAGCAGAAAAGCAAGTAATGACTACAACTATAATGAACTGTCCATGACCTTAAACTCTCCAGTTTCCAGATTCTTTTGAGCCTTCGAACTGTGTTACACTCTGTGCTGTTTTTTGTTCTATAGAGAAAATCCAGACATGTGCCATCAGTTGTGTGCAGTTATCACTATTGAATCTGTATAAAGCCAATCTGAATCCATTTTTACTCACATTCAAATAATTTTTTCTAAAAATAGAGACATATATTCTTACAGGAATTAAAGCCTCTGGCTTCCCTGAAAGATTTTTTGTCTTATTCATGTCTCTTCGAATGTTCCATCCACATCCAAACTCCCAAAGAGCTTTGAAATTATGATTATCTAGAAGAATTAACCTCACATTACTCTCATTACTCTCCAGTTAATTCATATCTTCTTTGAGTACATCTTTCCAAAAAGTAACTTCAACTAAAATTAAAAATCTTTGTTGAACAAGGAAACGTTTCCTTGTTCATCATTAGGCATTGATGGTTACTATTATGGCATCAATCAAATTTAAAAAAAAGGTATGTATATATTCGGCTTCATTTTGTCTAAACTAATGCACAAAGTATCATTATTCCTGAGCTGCATATAAATTCCACTCTCCAATGAAACTATTAATTAAAAAAAATAGTGAATGTAAATATTATTTAAAGCTTCCCAGTATTTGTCAGCATAACTCTTGGAATGACACACAGAGAATATTCAGGAAACAGACAGGCTTATACATTGTCCTTCAGTCTCTGTTTTTCCTTAAATAATTAAGTCTTTGGATGTGATAATTCCAAGGTAAATCTTCCAGATTCAAATTTGGTGAAACCAAGGTAGGAGTACCTAACATAGTTTGCCAAGGGCCTGAAAACAACAGTTATGTAAAGTGCCATGTCTTCCTGTAAGGCTAGATTAGATGTAGAAAGAATTCACAATAAAATAAAAAAGTCATGAAAAAAGACCTGAAGATAGAACTTGACTGATTTTGCTTTCCTAAAGTTTTGAAAATAGTTCTGGTGATGGTGGCCAATTATTTGCTCATAACACATGCTTGATAGAGGAGAAATTGAGAAGAGGCAAAACTGCTTAAAAATTGTCTGAATAAGTAAGACTCAAAAACATTTAGATCCAAAGAAAGTGACATCTGAACATGATCTGAACACTGACACAAGGACCTCAGCCACCAGCAAGAGGCAACTGCTGTCAAAATATAAAAACTTCATGATCTTTGTAAATTGCATAAAGGAGCTTACTTATTTTTTTAATGAGATGTGTTATCATAGATATATTTACCAAAAAACTCTAATAATTTTGCTTTTTCTGGACTTTGTCAATATTTTTAAGATAGATAGATGTTAGTAGTTTCTTTTAATTCAAATACCTATCAAGATAGAAAAAGAAAATTATAAGTTTCAAGGAAATACTTGTTCTCTCTGTCAGAGGTACATTCCTTTATATGAGGATGAAAAGAACATTTATCTGATGGGTCCAACATATGTGACATGTTAGATGAATAGTAGGGACTGAAGACATTATGACAGGTAACTGTTGTTCTTCCCATCCTACTGGAGGTTACTACTTTAAAGAGGAAGTAATGAAAGAGACATGGTTATGTTTATGCACCAAAATATGAGGGACGGATATTAGTTACAGAATCATAGAAGCATAGAATGCTTTGGTTTGGAAGGAACCTTAAAGATCCTCTAGTTTTAATCTCCCTGCAATGGGCAGGAACACCTTTCACTAGACCAGGTAGTTCAGAGCTCCATCCAACCTGGCCTTGAGAATTTCAGGGGATGGGGATTCTGCAGCCTCTCTGCACAACCTGTTCTAGTGCTTCACCCCTCTCTCAGTAATGACTTTCTTACTAACATCTAACCTAAACTTGCCCTCTTTCAGTTTAAATCCATTGTCCCTTGTCCCATCACTATCTGCCTGTATAAAAAGCCCCTCTCCCTCAACTTTTTTAGCCCTCTACAAGTACTGTAAGGCCACAATGAGGTCTCCTCAAAGCCTTCTCTTTTCCATGAAAAAAACCCCCAGTTCTCTCAACCTGTCATCATAGAAGATATGTCCTCTGATCATCCTTATGGCACTCCTCTGTTCCTCCTCCAAAAGGTGTCTTTCTCGTGCTGAGGACCCCGGGGCTGCATGCAGTGCTCCATGTGGATTCCCAGAAGGGCAGAGTAGAGAGACAGGATCATCTCCCTCTGTTGTATCCCTCTGGCATCCCCTCCCTGTGAAACCCTACCTGCCCCTTGACTCTGACCTATGGCCTTTGGCCATAGGTAACCCTGCCCCCTACCCTGAAATGCATAAAACCCCCTTTCTCTCCGGGGTTGGGCCTCTTTCACCTTGGGATCCCTTCTTGGAATAAACCTTGGAACACATCTCAGGGTAAGAGCCTCTTTTGGTTTTACTCCCCTATCCTGAAGATTCCCCTCACCCTAACCTCCCTAAATCTGAGCTAGCAGCTGGCCTCAGGGGGCTGAGGGAAGGGGAACACTTCATCCCTCGACCTGCTGGCCACTCTTCTTTTGATGCAGCTGAGGACGCACTTTTGGACTTCTGAGCTGTGGGCTCATGGTGGCTCATGTCCAGTTTTTCATTCACAAGCCTTTCTGGACAGGGCACCCTCAATAACTTCTTCACCCAGCCTGCAATCATATCTGAGATTGCTCTGACCCAGGTGCAGCACCTTGTACCTGGACTTGTTGAAGTTCATAAGGTTCATGAGGGCCACTTCTCAAGTCTGTCCAGATCCCTCTGCATGGCATCTTGTCTCTTCTCTTAGCCTAGTACTCCTTAGTCTTGTGTCATCTGCAAACTTGCTGAGAGTGTTCTTGACTGTGTCCATCATCTTGACAAAGATATTGATGAGCACTAGTCTCAAGACAGAGTCCTGAGGGACACCACTCATCACAGACTTCCACCTAGATGTAGATCCTTTGACCACAGCTCTTTATCCATGTTCATCCAGCTAATTTCTTATCCCCTGGCTAGTCCACCCATTAAATCCATGACTCTCAAATTTGAAGAAAAGGATGTTGTGTGGAGCCACATTGAAGATCTTGCAGAAGTCTAGATAGATACATGACATCTGTTGGACTTCCTTTATCAATTGTCAGTGTCTGGCTAAGAGATTTAATATCATAATCTGGAAATATCCATATCAAAGTATTTGACTGTCTCAAAGTATTTGAGGTCTTTCTCTGGACTTCTTGTTAGGTTCTTGTAGTTCTACAATCAAACTAATCTTTCATTCACTATAGGGATTGTGCATGTTACGTGTATGCTTCCAATATTTCAGAAATCATGGGGATTGCATTTCAAGCCATCAGGATGGTGATTTGGAGCATGAAGAAACCAATCCTTTATGCTTTGTCACTAAGAGTGTGACTTCTGGAGTTCTGGAGCTCTGAAGAGACTGTAGGATCGTACTGGAGAAATACATGGGTTGAAGGAAGCATAGCCTGTTACAGCCTTTTCCACACTGTGTATTGGGCATGGACTTTGGTGCACATTATCCACAAAAATTGTACCCTGGTATTAATAAATTCAGACATTGCAATTTCATATGGGCCATGGTTCTGCCAGGGAGAAACATTAGAATTGATATGTGCAGGCACACACTGCTCTGGCACTTACCACAGAATTGCAGAATCGTAGAATAAGCTGAGTTGGAAGGGATCCATCAGGATAACCAAGACCAACTCCTGGCCATGTGCAGGACACTCCAAGAATCACATCACGTTCCTGGGAGCATTGTCCAAATGCTTATTTGAGCTTTGGCTGGCTGGGTGCTGTGACCACTTCCCCAGGGAGCCGGTTCCAATGCTCAAAACCTCGCTGGATGAAAAACAATTTCCTGATATCAAACTTAAACATCCCCTGTCTCAGATTCATGCCTTTCTTTAAATCCTGCCAATAATTATGAGTGAAGAAATCAGCACCTGTTCCTCCAGTTCCCCTGATGAGCTTGAGCTCTCTTCTTCACACTCTCACATGCAGCAAAATACATATAGACAGTCTGAATTCATGTAGACAGTATGTGTATTTCTCAAAAAGTGTTTCTCATCAGGATTTTAAGATGACCTTAATAACAGGCTTGTAAATTGGACATCTGGTAAGATGGAGACCTATTTGAATATCCTGTAAGATTTTGCTGCTAAATAAGAAATATGTCAGAACCCTTAGTGACTGCAATATAATTTTAATGCCAAAGAGAGAAACTTTTAAGGATAATTAAGAGACTAATCTACTCCCTCCACTCCACCCCATGGAGTTTGAGATGGCAAAGAAAAACTATTCACTAGAAAGAATTTCTTTTTCATCAAGAATTTGAAAATTAGAAAAGTTATTAATCTGATTCTTTTAACTTTTAATTCTATAGGAAAAATAGGAAATTTATGAGAAAAGGAAGCAAAAGCTATTTATCTTAAAAAATAACCTAACCTCTAGTATTTCTACTTTTTCATTAAAACCTCAGCATTTAACATCTTAAGTATTCTTATATTTTATATTTCATATTGCAGCTATGCAAAAAATTTTGTTTTTTATGATATTATTTAAGGTGGTTCAAAAATGGTTTGACTTACTGTAATAGATGTGGGTGTGTTTATTCTGAAAACTACTGGAAGCTATGACAAAGCCTCAACAGAGGTCAGCATTTTGTATCAAAGAAATTTAGCCAGTGGTTCTGTGAAAAAAAGTTGCTGTTCTGTCTAGAGAAGATTCATTGACTAATGAAGATGGCAAAGATTTTTCAGTGGATCTGAGGATAACTGCTAAACAAAATCTATCCAAAGAATTAAATTGTCCTATTTTCCCCCAGTTTAAGATCTCCCTATCGAGAATAGCTTCCAGACCATGAAACCAACTGAACCATGCTGAAACATTATCAGTGTGGCCCAGGCCAAATGATGCCAGGAAATATACTGGCTGTTTAACACTGTGGGGGATCACAGGCTGGGAAGTGGGCCTTTGCTGTTTTGTTTACTTTTATAAGCATAGGAATATTTTCAAATGGTGGGATAAAGTCACAGGGATTACTCATCCTGAAAAGATCCAGTCCTGCAAGAGCTTCAGGAATGTTAAAAGGAGTATGAAGAACACACAGGCTCACCGAAATTCTTTTTATTTTTAATAATGAAGGAATGAAAATAGACTGGGTCACAAAGAGAAGGTATGCAAAATTGAAGTAAAATGTGATAGAAGGCCAAAAAGAATGGAAAACGATGCAGATGGATAACATGTATGTGTTACAAAGTTTCCATTGCAGTCTTCTGACAGACAGTATACATAAAACATTCTTGTCCCAAGTGAAAAAGTGAAATTCAGGATATCCTTATTTGATGTTTTTTCAGTATAGCTAGCCATAAAAACATCAAATGAAGTTAATGTTTCATTTGATGTTTTTAACATTACAGCAATCATTGAGAAATGTTACATCAAGCTTTATTCATTTTATTACTTTATTAAGGGCCCATCTCATGGCAGAATCTGTGAGAAAAGAAGCCAAAGTGAGGTCAATGCCTAAAGACAGAGCAGAAAAAAGAAAAAGAAAAAAGAAAAAAGAAAAAAGAAAAAGAAAAAGAAAAAGAAAAAGAAAAAGAAAAAGAAAAAGAAAAAGAAAAAGAAAAAGAAAAAGAAAAAGAAAAAGAAAAAGAAAAGGAAAAAAAGAAAAAGCTGTCTAAAAGTTAACTTCTAAACAGGGAGATTTTTCAGAAAAAAATGAAGAGCAAAACTGAACACTGTTCAGTGATTCATATGAAGAAAACTTGCATTCCACCTTTAAAGTATCCAGAGAGTGTTTTTGTCATTCTCTAAATAAAAAGA
Source organism: Phylloscopus trochilus trochilus (assembly GCA_016584745.2). NCBI lineage: Eukaryota > Metazoa > Chordata > Aves > Passeriformes > Phylloscopidae > Phylloscopus > Phylloscopus trochilus. Next base: position 27,203,829 of record WQNJ02000084.1, read on the forward strand.
ATTTCCTGAAATGCACAGAAGTATAAGTAGAAGAATATTGGGTCAAAAAAAAAAACCCAAAAAACCAAAACCAGCTGGCTCATTCTCTTTTTGAGAAAGGTATACAATTGCTCAGGAAAGGCATGAAAATATGAAATTTCAAAAAATAAGTACTTTTATACTCATATACATCCACATATATACACGCATGCTTACTTGTGCACAGAGGCACATATCAAGATAAACAATCCTAAAGGACCCAATGATACAGAGATGTCAAGCACTCAAAAATGCTGAAACTCAAAGAGAAACTGTGCCCTCTTTTCAGTCTGAAGCTTGTTGATTGCAACCTGATTTTTGATTAAGGGTTTGGGAGAAGATTTTTTTCTATTCTTCCCGCCCTACCACCCTGTTCTGTGTCCATTGCAGGTCCAGCAATGCTTTGTTTGAGAACTCCTGTGTTACAACTTTTCCTCTGGGTAATGAAGGACTCTGCCGTGCATGTGCCCATGTGCCTGGCCAAGTGCAGGAGTGACAGGCAGGCAGACAGGTGTCCTGGTAAGGACAGAAGCACAACCACAGCACTATGAAATGTGTGCAGGTTCAGGATTAACTGAACACCATCAGCAGCAGCAAAGGCTTCCTAGATGACACAATGCACAAATGATGTAACAGTGTCAGAACTGGGGGGAAAAGAGTTTTTTGCAGAAAGCTTGAAGTTTGATTAGCTAAAAATGCCCTCCAGACTTCTGTTTGGATGACTTAATTTAGGTATGTATAGGTATGTGTTTATTGGTACATACATTTCTACACAATACAGTGCTGAAAGTATTTTCATATATAACTAGATGCTTTCAGACATCAGATGAAGAAAAATTCCTCAGTTGCGCTTCTTAAATGTCAGAGTGATCATAAAAGTATTAAAGGAAGGATTATACTAAAATGTCTTTACAAGCACATCTGAAAACACCAATACTGATGTAATCTAACACTTAAATTTATAATTATACACTTAAAAACAGCCAAACAGGTTCATCTGACATTTTTCTCAAAACTGTGATTTTTAAAAATGTCATTTTAAGATATTTCTACATTTGATGGTTTCACTCTTAATCATGGTCTTAAAAACATCAAATGAGGGATAATTCTTCATTTGCAGATATTAAAAATTGCTATAAGCATAAAAATGTCATTTAAAGATGAGTCTCTTTCGACCTTTTTTTTTAAAATATTTGTGCCCTTTTCCCCCTTCTTTAGAACATAGTGAAAAAATTCTTTTAATGAAACTTCAAAGTTCTCAAATTCCCAAGTAAATTCCTAAGTGCACTAATGTTTCAAAAAAGGCCATTTATTTTGTATGTCTCATTCAAGGTCCATGATGAAAAATTTTTAGAGAAATGTCTGTCAAACTGAACTCCTATTCCTGAAAATTAAATATCACTAGCGGGTTTCAATGAGGACATAAAAAACCCCAAAATTGTTGAAGTCATTTTATAATTGTGAAAATCTTAATTTTAGGCATGAACCACAGGGATGGGGATCCAGCTCCTTTTGTGTGATGGGAAAAGATTGAATCCCTCCTGTTAGAATTGTTTCTTGATTTATACAAATTTCTATAAAGGAAAGAAAACCCAGACAGGTAATGAGCATCCTGGCATGGTGCTGACCAGTTGCAAGAGCCAAAATTACATCTTAATCCCTTATCTGTTGACAGCTATACTCAGAGCAGGTCTTCACCTTTCTGCAACCTTCTAAGTAGACATCCATTAAGAGGCAGGAAGAAAGATCAGAAGGACAAGCTCAGCTGAACTCTGGTGGCCTGGAGAGAGCCAGTGCCATAATACACCATGCGACCTAGGGCCCAGCAAACTGGATTTTGGGACAATGTGTGGCAAAGGGTAATTTAACAATTTGTGTATTAAGGAAATGTCCCTGTCTGCCCATTCACATGACACTCTGGCTGTCACCCTCCCAGTGCCAGGGACTTCCACTCCTGGGAAGCGGACAGCTCCAGTGACCCAGAGAGGTGCCCTGCTTGACACCCTACACACCCCACTCTCACACAGTCAGACCAGGCTTCCTTGCTGCTTCAACCCCCAGGGTTCCCATGGCAGAGTCTCAGATGTCCAAGTTCCATAAAAGCAATGTATTCATGGTACAGTAACACAAAACCAGTTTTAACTGGTGTTCCAAGGACCCCCAACAAAGGAACTCCTGGGATTTTATACCTTTACAGTCTGTGCAAGTATTGCTCTTCCTCATGAATCCTCCACTCGTACTGTGTCTCCCAATTCCATCCCCTGGCTGGCTTCACAGGTCTTCCTGCCCGTTTTTAACCAAAGGATTGTCAGTTCACTTCCTCTGATCTTGGTATTCTACCCAGAGCTCATTCTGTATCTCAATCTGCACCTTCCAAACTGAGCTACCTGAACCAGGTGTCTTCCTCAACATGTGCTTACAGTACAAACCCTAAATAGAGCCAAATAGAGGCTCTTCCATTTGTCTTACTGAAAAATGCAGATGTTTGATATATTCTTTACGTATGTGTAGCCACTCTTAAGCATCAAAAGTGAAATTTCTTTAATTAGGAAGTTAAATTCATGGATCTGTTTCCTTATGTAACTTATTTGTTCATATTTGTGTAGTAACACTAATTAATGTTTTGGAAAATTACAATAGGATATCTGTAGTATTGCAGTATTTCTGACCCACGTGAATACCAAAGCAATTCACTTTTTTTATGTTCCAATGAGTACTAAAGACAATAACAGTAATTATATCACTTTTGACAAAGTGTTGCCAAACATTTAAGACACGCAGCTCATCAGAACTTGAATAAATTACATCACACACACACTGCTCAATTAAAACTACAGCACTAATTAATATAACTCTTATTCACAAAGCTTTTATTTAAATCAAATTACGATAGTGCTGATGACATGCTTTAAGTATTCATTGCAAAAAGGAGGATTTATGCTGGTTTTGTTTACTGCATACACTGAGGTGTTCTAAGAATAATTTTTGACAAATTGCACAGATTTCTGCTGACATACTTATGAAAACATCGAAGTTATCTCTGTGAAGTTGTACCACAAGCTGCTAAAATGTAGCTTAAAACAAGTTGCTTTATTAAACAACTCTCAAAAGCCCAATATGACTTACTTCTTTTTTGGTTCTTAGTTTGTTCGTACATTGAGATTAACAAGTGCACCTTGAAAGGAACATCTTAAATGAAGGGAAATGCCCATTGTGTAAAGTGGGTAAAATGAAACACTGCAGAATTTAAAAAAGCAAAAAAGGGTGGAGGATTTGGGAAAGTCCAGAGAAAAATAGAGAACTGATGCCCAGATTAGAAGGAAAAGTACATATGTATTGAAATAAAAGAAAAAAAATGCCTATTCTAATTCAGCACAGAAAGCCATCCACTGCCCTCAAGTGGTAGAGCCATAGTGTTTTAAGGATGAAGGCACTTTTGTTTGGAATACAGACAAACACTGAGAAGAAAGAGAGTAAGAAAACTGGAGAATGGAGAAATTGGTACTGGCTTGTATACCTCTTATTGATCTTAGAAATACTGGTGAACATTAAATGCATGGGATTTTGTATGATTCCCAAGTCTAAATGAATTTTTGTGTTCAAAAGCCCTACTTCATATTTTGTAATATTGATTTTAAGGTGTTTTGTGAGTATGGAAAAACTTCCTCTAAACTAAATGTACCGTTTTCTGCACTAAAACCAGGAGCCAACAGTGTTTATTTGAAATGCAAATGAAGACTTGCCACCCAGAAATATATGTTACATTTGACATTTGTCTCTAATCAGAAGTCTCTATGAATAATGTAGTTTGATACCAATAGCCTCATTAAGCAAGGTTTCCTTTAATACCCTTTCTGATTGTAATCTCTTCATTATACTTCGTTTCCTCATTTCTCCTGACCCTACTCATCATTATCAATATACTCAGGTCTTCAGTAGTGTTGTTAATATGTATTTTATATTGAATAGGCCATTTTAGATGGGAATTATTCGAACTAATGCACAGGTGTTCTTAAATAGTAGGACTTTCTTATCCCAACTATGTTCCTCTTAGGAACTCTAGATATTCTGTCCCTCATGACTAGAGTTTACTAGGTTGGGTCACAAGCGAAAATCAGTTTGTTGGTTTCATCCTAGTCCCCATTTGAGCACATGGAGAAATGATGGCACTATTTCCCATGATCGCCAATTTCTCCTAAAAGGAGCTTTGGAGCTAAAATAATGGAGCTGTTGTGGGTCAAGATTGAGGTGCATTGGCCAAGCCACACAAGAAATGTCTGCACAATGTCTTTGTGAGCATTTGTTGTGGACCAGGACACCTCATTTGCAAACACTAAACCGGTGAACAAATTGAAGATAGAAAGCAGTGGTTACTATAAATCCTCCACACTGTCCTGATTTCCTGTAAATACCATGCACCCCTTAAAAAACTGGGGGTATGTTTCAGGAAAATAGCAGGTTTTGCTGTGGGAAAGGCCAATGTCCCAAATGCAGTGAGTAACAAGAGGTTTCCATTTCAGTTAGGGATCAGATTCCGTTTATATTCTTCTTTCATAACCACAGTAAGAATAAAATGTAGAGCTGATTCAGAAATTCCTCCATAAAGTAATGCTGCCAGTTACCAATTTTCAATAAATCACCATTAAATTGTCCCATAATTTTTCTCCCTTTCCTTTCCCAGCATGCTGATTACTCTGATGTGTTTTTTATGATTAGAGGAAGAGTTGATCTTTGAATTCCTTAAAGACTAAGTTGAAGGGGCCCTCTTGAAATGTGAAGATAAACTCTGCTTTCATGGACTGAAAAATAAAAGTAACTACCTTTTTTCCCTTTCTAGAAATGAGCTAGAAATGTTGATATAAGCCAACAAGCAAAGTCAAAAGGGACAGGCAGCCAAAATCCACCTTGGGCAGGGAGAAAAAGATGGAATTATTCGGAAAGCTCACCTACTAGGTATGCCATACATGCGGGTTTTTTTACCATAAAGTGAACCTTTGATTCTTAAATTCATGTTTCTGCCTCTACCAAATGTCTTTCAAGATTTGTGGTAACTCTAAGCTAGAATCAGTTACAGGCATGGAGAGAGTCAGCAACAAACTCCAAAATCACATTAATATTACTTCAAACATATGACTGTGATTTTTATAAATATACCACACATCCCACCCAAAACCATTTCCCCAGGGCTGAAATCAAGACATGGCTTCAAGACTCAACTTTCTCCAATAAAATGTTCAGTGGACAATCAGAGAAAAAAAGAAATTAGTACCCCAGAAACAGAAACATACATAGGCTTTCTTTCAAACCTATGGTTAGATCAGGTCATGCTTTCCCTAGGACTTCTCAGTTGGTGACTCGGGAAATTTCAAGAAGTCATCCAGCAAATTCTTCTGTATGTGGGAGCATTTCTCAGGACCTTACAGTGTACCCCAAGAAAGGACCTGAAGAGCTGTCCGACTAGAATGTGTTACGTCTGGGCAGAGTGGTCATGTACTGAGATGAAACTTTCCATATGCACAAAGATTTCCAGTGCTTTGCACATTTTGCTTCTGAGAAAAGACGAAGTTGGGTATTAATGTGGTGGGTCCTGTAGCTACCAGGAAGGAAGGAAGGAAGGAAGGAAGGAAGGAAGGAAGGAAGGAAGGAAACCATAATAAAGTTTTTCACAGAATACCAAGGAGAACTTCAGCTGCTGATTGTCCTGGCAAATAGGTATCCTTGGAGAGTGAAGAGAAAGAAGCATAGAGTGTCCTATCAGCTCTGGTGCTCTTGATGTACTTAAGGGACACAAAATCCTGTACCTGAACTGAATTTTTCATGTGATATTACTATGGCAATATTAATTAAGATACTGGGGGGTTTAGACTAAATTCTTTCCTGGAAAGTCAATGTTTTCATAGAGTCTGAAAAAATTAAGAAAGTATTACCTGTGTTTGGAAGACAGGGGCTAGCTAGACAATCCTTTCATCATTTATATGGCTGGTTCTGCTATCATAACCCCAGGAGGGTTTTTTTAGATGTGAAAAGATAACGGGTTTATTGTTGCATGATTGTTTTATTTAATAACTGAAAAATAATTTACCAAGTATAGGAATGATAGCTATGAATCACACCATTACTGATTATATAGCATTTTGGAAGATTGGCCTATTCTCCTTCCAGTAAGCATCTGTATCTTACATTAGCCTTAATGGAACTTAAATTTGTGCATCAAGTGGAGAAGAAAGCCTTCTGGGTGGTTATAGATGCATAACCTTGAGCCTTGTGACTCACTATGCAATCTGCATGCAGGGATATTAGACAGTATCTATCAGCATCTGTCAGGTCTGATTGTTTAAACATTACTTTGTCACCCACACACACGCACAAATTTTATCCAATTTCAAATTAAATATTAAACTGACCTTTTGAAGGAGAACTACTGTAAAATTTAAATAAAGTTTATTGTGCTTCTTTTTACAATTAAAAAATTATAATGAGAAAATCCCTTTTATAAATTAACTGGATTCCTGGGCAATGTGTCAGTGACAATTTTTACCAGAATAATTAGAACTTGAAGACTAGATTTCTCTTCACTGAAAATATAATAAGTAATCACCTTGAGCCAACTCTCATGTAATATCACTACAATTCCCATTGCAATAACTGTAATGCAAGCTGCATCAATGTAGCAGGAGAATATTTGACATATATGGAAGATGTATAAATAGATTTTTGTAAGTTAAATGTGTTTACCATGTTGGAACTGAAAAAAAACCAAAACAGTAGTCACCTGAGAGAGATGTGGTCAACAGGAGACATTAGCTTGCAAATTTTGTCATTTTAGTACTATGCTAATTAAAAAACTTCTAATTCTTCAGATTTTGGGGTATTTTTTCCATCGGATATAAACTAATTTGTTCTCATTATATCTTCCATTGATCACTTTTTGTTCTCAATAGGCCCTGTCAGCCCCTCTGGTCATTGGCTTGCAACAACCAGTACTTCATCCACAGAACTCGTGTCTTTAAGGAGATGAGGGAGCACTGCTGCAGAACTGGTCTGGGCTCTTCAGCAGGACCCTGCAGTTGGATGCAAGTTCAGGCGGTCAGATCCATAGCAAAATGCAGGAACTCTTTTCCTCCCAAGCCCTGATGCCTCTGCTGCCACTTCTGCTCCTGGAGGGAATCCTACAGGTGCTAAACTTGCTGATGAAATGACTAATTAAATAAACAGTGGAACAAAGCAAAGCTTTACTTTGCATAGTTTAGCTGACAAATATCCTCTTTCATTTTCTGATTTTTTAATGACTGATTCATAATTATCTTGATATTTCTATATTGCTCAAAATTTATAGTGAGTTGTTGCTGGAAAAATTTTTATTCTAGATTTATGAAGAATGTATTTTTCATAAAATTGATTTTGTAAATAGTTCATGCTTGACACATTTTCCCTTTTGTAGTCTAACATTCATGACATTCATTAATTTTAGATAAAAAGTATTTTATTTTGAAATTTTTCTGATTTCATGATATTTGTTTTTCTTTGACCATTAAGTTCCTCGTTTTACTAGTCTAACACAGTGCATTAGGGTGTCATAAGATATATACTAGTGTTATACAGAGTTTTTTGAGGCTGCGTGGATAACCATATTATTGAGGAATTCTAACAAACTTTATTTTTATGAGCATGTAATATTAATGCACATGCCTATTCCAACTCTAGTTCTCCATGATGACCCTGCAAAAAAGTTTGGTCTTGTTTCATCTGGTTGTCATGATAGATCCAAAGGCAACCATTATTTGAAAAAAAAAAAATCCTCAGTAATCAGTAAAATACACTTTCATGAGTTATATCATATGCATGAGTTTAACATTGCAATTAATTTAAAAGGCATGTCCTGGATATGTGGGACCAGGTCTGCTAGCACAGAGGAAATAGAGTGGTGTAGACACTAGATTGCAGCTATAGTGCAATGCACTATAAATTATTATGCATGTTCCTGAAGCCCACTCTATCCATGTTTAAAAAGCAGTTTTCATGCATATTAAGGTGTTTGTGAGTGGGCCTTAAATACCACAGCTTACAGTAAATCTTAACTAAATCTGTGACCCTGCAGTGAAATCTGCACAGGCAGGCAGGAATGCCCAATGGGGCTCCACAGGAACTCCTTCCTCCTAAACTCATGGCAGGATCAGGCCATAGATTTCTACAACCTGAGATAGAGTCTCTGTGTTTTATGTTTTGTGGCTACTTTGTACATTCTGACTGCCAGGGGAAATAAATATTAAACGGCTGTACATACGTACTGCCTATAGGAAAGAGACAAGGACGATCTGGTCTGTATACAATGGCTATGCTCCGACACACTCAAAATGTATATTGGTTTTTGTTACAATATTTGCCTTGCACCCTCAAGGAAAAAAAAGTTATTGAAATCCAGGCATTCAGAGTTATAGAATTGAAAAACAAGCTGGTGTTATGACAGTTTTGAAATGGGTCTGCTTTTGCCAGCCAGTTATGTGCTTTAAAGAGCCTTTAGCTGGCTGATTTATGCAGTTCTTGTCCCAAAACTGCTGTATTGTATTACTTCAATATTTCATCCCTAACCATTTAAAGAAGGTTTGATCTTACATCAATAGTACTCAAAAAATATTAAAATCAAAGATATTTCTTTTCAAAGAATTTATGCAAAACAAACCCTATATTTTTCCTGATCTTGAAGACTAAAATAAAGAAAAAAAGGGAAAAAAAAAAAAAAAGAAAAAATAAAAAAATTACTTCTATAGCAAAAACTCCTGATAGTTATGGTAGCTGTTGCATATTCTAAAAGCTCAGAAGGGAAAAAGATTTTTTTAAATGTAAACTGCTGAAGTCTTGGAACTTTCATGAAAAAATAGCTTCTGGTCACAGACAAAAAGCAGAAATGGGGATTAGAAGTGTTATCACTTATCTTTTTTTAATGCATTCATGTTAACTGCCACTACTTCGAGTGAGTAAACAGGGAGCTTTTCTCTGCAGTGGGACCCTTAAAAGTACAATTTAATAGTTTTGACTAGCATTTTGGTATATGCCTCAGTTCTTTTCTTCTCTTTACTTAGCTGTGTGTTACACAAGACTTTTATGAGTTCAATATGTACAGTATCTGTTGACACTTCATATATAAACAAAAATTATTTCATTTAGAAACAGGGGAATTAAAGTACCCATAATGAAAAACAATTGTTCTAAAATGCTGTCAATTTGGATTGTGGAAGGAATTTCAATGATTGATCCTGTAAAATGCAGAGAAACTTCAATTTTTAAGGACATCACTGTTTTACAGAAGCAACTCTTAGATGAAATAATGCTTACTGTTTTTAAATGTATCTTTTAGTTTCCAATTCTGAGGCCCTTTCATGATGCATAAAAATGTTATTTCCTTCTCTGGCTTTGGAGAAGATAAAGGAGAGATAATTGGCTATTTTTAGTCATGAATATAATGGGTTGAAGTATGATAACTGTCTTCCTACATGCTTGGAGCTTGTACAACCTCTGTTATTGTGCTGGGTTGATCCTGGCTGGATGCCATGTGCCGTGTACCAAAGCCACTCTATTACTCTGCTCCTCGACTGAACGGGGAGAATGAATACAACACAACCCTGACGGGCTGGGTGACAAAGGGAGGGAGGATCACTCACCACATACAGTCATGGGCAAAATAGTCTCAACTTGAATTTATTAATAATCAAAGCAGAGTAGGATAATGAGAAATAAACCAAATCTTTAAAGCACCTCCACTCTCCCCCTCCCTTCTTCCTGGGCTTAACTTAACTCCAGAATTCTGTCCATCCTTTTCCCCTGCACAGGTACAAGGAATGGGGGTTGTGGTCAGTTCATCACATGTTGTCTTTGCTGCTCCTTTCTCCTCAGAGGAGCACTTCTCACTCTCTTCTCTGGCTCAAGGATGGGTCCCTCCCATGGGACACAGTCTTTCAGGGACAGACTTCTCTAGCATGGGCTTCCCACAGGGTCAAAACATCCTTTGGGCATCCACCTCTTCCAGTGCAGGGTCCTCCACTGGTTGCAGGTGAATATCTGTTTCACATGGACTGTCAGTGGGCCGCAGGGCACTCTGCTTTGGTGCCTGAAGCATCTCCTCTTTCTTCATTGACTCTGTTGTCTGCAGAGTTGCTTATTTCACACATCTCACTCCTCTCTTTAAACCAGTTAAACACCCCCCTTTCTTAAATGTGTTATCCCAGAGGTACTGCCACATTCACTCATGACCTTGGCCAGTGGTGACTCCATCTTGGAATCAGCTGGCGTTGGCTCTATTGGACAAGGGGGAAGCTTGTAACAACTTGTCCGAGAAGAACACACACCCCCCCTATTACCTTCCCTGCTACCAAAACGTAGCCTCACAAACCCAGTACAGTCATATATGACTATATGGTCTGTTGCAGTATGTGCCTGCTCCGGCCCCGGCCCGGTGTCCAGCCTGGGCCTCCCGGCAGCTCCCGGCACACCTCAACAAGTCACTTTGTGGGGGTTCGGTTCTCACAGTTGGATAACGCTGCCAAGGCTGGATCAAAGAAAGAGGGGGCTCTCTCTCGTAGTTTCCAGGGAACAGAGGCTTTATTCGGAGGGGGGGGGGAAAGGGGGTCAGGGTGATCCCCCCAGCCACCAGGCTGGTGCCTCTGGAGAGAGACTCCGAGCCTGGGGTGGTGGTCGGTTTAATACTACAATTCTGGGGTGGGTTCTAAGTTACAGATACCAATAAAACAATCCAAATACATCATGCCAAATTAAGTCATTTAAGTTCTAACAAATCCAGCACAAGTTCTGGGATGGGCCGAGGGCAGTCTTGCGAGGTCAGTGGCTAACTTTACTGTACTTCAAAGATAAGGATGCTAAGATGGACAAGAAGGAAATTATGCATGACAGAGGGGGTGAGACAGGGGAGAACCAATAAAAGAAGGATTCTAAGCAGGGGCTAAAGCTGTCCTAGAAACCCTTATTGAGCTACAAGAAAGTTACATACTAACACAAGAAATACATCCTAAAACAAAAGGGCTTTCTAGAGTTGTGCAAGCTATGCTAAACTTAACAATAAAACCCTTCATGCTGTATTCACAGCCAAGGCCTGCACATATTATTTTTGCAGAGTCATAATGGTGTGGGGTTTTTTTTCCCAATCTGTTGACGCACATGTATCTGCAACAATTCAGTACAATCTATACTGTGAAACTACTTAACTCACAACAAAGTTCTCCTTCACTATTAGACTCAAGATTGGGATATGAAAAAAAATCATTTAGAAGAACATAGACTGCAGGATAATTATTTTCTCTCCGTTCATAGTCCATAGGCCTTTGCAACAATAAAATGCATATAATTTGGAATGGAGGTACTTACTTCAAATAAATTGCTATGGCAGATGAGAACTGTAGTCTCAAACTTAAAATTTATTTCAACTCTATTCAGTTGCCTTGAAACATGAGCTCAAGGCCTTCTTAATTCAGTATCCACGGTTCAATGAAAACTATCCAAAGCCCTTCATGAGGCTCTTCCAAATGGGAGACAGATGGTCCCTACTGCTGCTTCTCAAGTTCTCTGTCACTTTCCTTTCCTGTGCTAATTCAGTATTTTGTAATTATGCCTAATGAAGAAGTTCACACCATTCTGGTGGCTCATCAGAGATTATTGACCTTGGATATAGACATTATTTGCCCTTGAATCTTACTTTCAGATGTTTATTTCTATTGAAAAGAGTTGCAAACATTTAAAAAAAATAATCCCAAGTCAATCAACAATTCTTTGATCTTGCCATATATCTCTGAGACGTTAAGATTTATAATAAGAGAGCAATGACATTTTTGGATTTCTGAGTGGTTAAATGAAATCTTTCCGAAAGGCAGAAGTTTCATTCAAAATTAAAAGATAAATTATCTAAAGCTACTCGCAGTCTGTTGTTTTTAAGAAGTGCCTTCAGATCCTTCTGTCAGGGAAAAAAAAAATCTATGTATGGAGAGCAAATGAAAAGAATAAAACAAGGCCAAGAAACATAGCTCATGCAACTGTCAATTTTGAAAGATTGCTCCATGTAGGAAGAAAGAAATATGATAATATTTTTATAATACTGTTTATGTCAGACCATTAACAGCACTTCACGATGACATTCATTGACATTGACAGTAACAAACATTTCACAAATATGAGCAAGCTTTCTTATCTCTGTTTACACGTGGCACACAGATTAGTTGTTCAACAGGAGCAAAAGTCAGTAGCATAACTAGGCCTAAGAACTCAGAATTCTTGTTGGTGAAATCCAGACCATATAATATTGCAGATTTTGTCCTTATTCTCAGAGTGGGGTCAAGAGAGCTATAAGCACAGGGACCTCCAACATGAGGATTTTCTGTCTTCCCTCTCAGATACTACTTGAATGACAGTCAATGTGTTCACAGTCTACTAAGATGCAGTCATGCTCCAAGTATTTCTTGGAAAAGTGAATATAGTGCATCTGGCTCTATGCGTGTTTGATGTGTTCTTATCATTTTACCAAGAGGATTTGAACTCCTGAGAGGACCTGCATCTGGTTTCTGCACTTGCAGAAAGGCATAGGATTCTGGTGCAGGTCTTGCAGGTTAGATATGAAGTTTTGTCAAGTATCATACCCTGAATGGTACAACATTCATGTCTGGAAAAACATGTGCTAAATTTCTGCCCAAAAGAAATACTTGAGAATGATAGACCTTGAATGCACATAGATGTACAGCATACACCTTGTGCTTGCATGTCTGTCTGTCCATGTGTAAAATTTCATTTTTTTCAGCTCAGTTAGTTGCCTATAGTATAAAGAAAAGATTGTCTTACCCATTACTATAAACTTCTGTGAGGCATGCAGCATCCTTACCTTGGTGAAATTATAGGAAATGAGGATACCTGTGCCTTCAGTCATTTCTAAGTAAAAATGGATAAAGAATTGGGAGAATAACTGATTCCTACTGTTTCTTGGACAAACTTCCAAGTTTTGTTTGCATGCTAATAAAACATGATATCATTCCTAAGTAAAACACAAATACAGTAATTCAGTTTTTAAATTAGGTGGAAAATTAACAATTCAGACCAACCCAGAAATTAAAAGAAGATAATTTTTATTACTCAGTTAGTTAATTTCTCCCTTTTAACACACTGTTTCTCACTTTCAGTGTGTTTTGTGAACATCAATCACAGTTCCAAGTCAAAATAGCTTTGAAAGAAATTGGACTTCCTGCTCTGGAGGCTTTGAGGAAACGTATTTGTTTCATAGTTACAGGCTCTCTTTTTATTTTCTTGTTGACAGCACGCCTGTTTTAAATGCAAAGCATGATCTTAATGAGCTGATCTTTCTTCCTTCTGAAGGGGATTCTGGAAAATGGGGATAGCCATGATGATGCTGAACTATAATGCAATGTGCACATAGAACATTCATTTAACAGCATATAAAAAAAAAATAATGACTTTGTGATGCATTTTGGTTTCCAAACATCTCTAAGAGCCAGTCACTACCATTTCCTTTTGGATATCTACTTCAGTTTATGTGCTGCATTGCAGCACATCTGCTGTTTTGCAGAACACATCATGTTGATACTGCACAGAATTAATGCTATGTTTGAAACTTGAGATGAGGGGTTCTCTCCCTTGCAGCTACTGCACAGAGCTGAGCTTCAGCTGCCTTGAATGACAGCCTGCTATGGAGTTGATCCTGCCCGTCTGGCTCCTATGCTAATTCAGGAACTTGGAAGGCCACATAACTGGAATCCCTAAAACAATTCATGTGTAGTTTTGACTCCTCCTGGGAAGTGGATCGAATAGGGTGCTACATGATGTGTGTAGCACCCTGTTGAATCTACTTCCCAGGATTGGGGAACTTGTCTATTTCCTCACTGACTTGTTGGCTACCAACCTCCTTGGACAGCAAGGATTCGGTAGATGAGGCCAAAGTGGGAAAGAGGTAAGGACTAGCCAGTGATCCTGGCTGCTCTGTCAGCTCTGTGATGCAGTCCCATGTCATCTTCCCAGTCTTGACTGTGGCTCTCCAGCAATCTCTGTGTATATTTCCTGCCCATCTCTGACTCATACTCCTGCCCTTTCCCACAACCAGATATTTTTTCCTGCACTGCTGCACTCCTACATCGCTGTTCGTCCTGACCTTACCAAATTATTTGTTTTCTAACTTCAGTCTGATTTCTGACTATGATTTAACCTAGTCCTTTGGTTTGAGATAACCCTACATAAGTCAAATGGTTGACTTGATTCTTCTCTTAGCATGCTTCCTTTCTCTAGTACTTTGGGCCTGTTGTGGGCTGCTACATACTTTCTTGTTATTTCTCCTAACATCCAAATTTGCTCCACATCCATGGAGGAAGGAGGACTATCTGTTTCATTTTTCACCTCCCAAAAAATCTCTGTTTGATATTAAGACATGTTTTCCAAGATAATATTAGGTAATTGTTGGAATGAAATACAGGCCATAAGGTGTTTCTAGAGCAGAGAGTACGAAGGTCTATATCTAGCCAATCTTGGTCTTCCCCAAAGCTGAGAAATGGACTACCCGTCCTGTAGGAGGTCACCTGCATGCCAGCATTTCAGTGATTATTTTCAATATATCATGTTTAACCCTTTTGTACCTGAGGGCACATCTTTCTACATCATTAAGCAGTAATGAAGAAAAGAGACACTGATGTATGAATGGTATCACAAAATTGCTCTATCATCAAAAACTGAATCAAATACCCTTTTGGACATATGCTGTTTCTCATATATTTATAAGGACATCAGGTTTTATTATTATTTTGCATGCATCTATTTTAAATGTGTAAAGATTGTTAGGGAACTGTAAAGTACGAGGAGAGGCATAGAAAAGAATGTGAGTGCTTCATATTACTCCATGTCTACACATACCCTTTCCATCAACCATTGACTCTGGATCTGAGTCAGCATTGGCCTGGAAGCCATTTAGCTGTATTCCCATGCAACCTGAACTAGCATGCCCTTCTGTTGGTGTCATCCTTACACGACGTGCTTTCCAGAACAGACTTAGTTTGTGTTGCTTGGTCCCAATGTTGCACCAAAGGAATTGTTTTTTTGCATCTAATCAACAGAAACGTGCTCTAAATCACAGTCACTGAATTTTAATACCTCTCAGGTTTTGTAATACCTTGAGCCAATTTGAGCCTGATATACAAAATGCTGATCATCCAATGCCCAAGGAATGGTGGAAAATGAAAAAGTAAAGTCTGGTCTGCAGCTCTCCATCCCATCAGACCAAAGCAAACAGTACATATCTTAATGACATTAGGTTAATTAGTGTTTACAAAATATGCAGAAATAATCAAATGGCTAGCACCATGTGTGAATTGTACCTTCATAATGAAGTGTAATTAAAAGTTATCATTATTTTTGTGTATGCAAGTTGGATTTTTCCATTTCCTAGAAACAAGGAAAAGAGAGTTTGTTTTCATTTGTATCTGCTGCTTTACTCTTCTGAATTGTTTTTAATTCTGAATAGGATACAGAATAATAATTTTGCTATCTCCCAGCTGATTGTGTTAGAAAGGAATGTTTTTCCATTAATTGCATATATACACAGTATATAAGCAATTCTGTCAACACTTTTAATTAAAAACACTGTATGCAAAAAATGAAAAAATGTTTCCTTAAAAACCAGAAGGCTTTGCTTTCATAGGCAAAATCAGACATAAGCTCTCAGTTTGAAAAAAATTAATTTTTTTATAACAATATCTTTTGACTTCAACCACAGAAATATTCCTGAAGCAAAATGGAAAACAAAAGCAGACATCCCACTCCTGTTGCATAAAAAGCTAAAACTGGAACGTTAAACACTCATACCCTTAAGTGGAGGCATCTCCAGCAGGTTCCCTCTGGCGCCCTGGGATGAGATGGTAACCACAAGCAGGAAGATTCTGATGCCTATACAACCTGATACTGGTGTGATTAGAGGACACTCAGCATCTTGCAGGATTAACTGTAATGCATTGTATGGTGCTTTTTGTTCATCAAACAGCAGCTGCTAAGAGATGCAGCCTTCAAGAGCACACAGCTGATCCCACCTGTTGCATTTCATATCTCTATGTAGTTAATGGCCTAGATGTGCTGTATTTTAGTGAAATTTTACGATTTGTCTGTGCCAGACTACAAGCAGAACACTTTGCATCCGTTTTTATTGAATTTACAATGAATGTTTATATGGGATTTTACTTTTAAAATACTCAGTACCAAAAATGTGGTTGTGTGTAAAGCAGAAACAATTTTCTCCCACCACAGTCCATTCTTGACGAGTGTGTTGTAAGTACTTCGAGATGCTTTGCAGAATTCTCTGTAATGTCTTTCTCCATAGTTTATCTTCACTTATGTTTACTATAGCTGTTCACAGGTTTAAAGGTTTGTTTAATATGCAAAGCATTTTGACATACAATAATGAATTAATTCATACAATTATATGTAATGTTTTAAAAGAATCCCAAAATTATATGTGACCACTGCTAAAAGATGTAATGCAGAAGCATAAAATATGTATGAAATTATGTAAATACACTGGAAAACGTCTTCCAGCTAAACTTGTCTACCAGTTTTCTGAAGGCTTGCCAAACTTGAAATAAAAGCCACATTGAGCAGAATGTTTAGACATCTGGATACCTTTCCTTCAAATTCCAGGAAAATATTCTGTATCTAGTTTGAACTACAGCTACCTAAGTCGCTATTTCCACTACAGTCAAAATAGTTATTCTTTGTAATTTCCTGTTTGTCATATTACTTCTTTTCAGCCAGCTGATCAAAGATACTCTCAATATTTTTGTAACTGTTTTTCCTGTCTAATTTTCTAGTTAGTATTTTAACAGGCTCAAGATTGCAAGCCAACCTTTTTTTTTCCTTTGACCTGTTCAGGCTTTCTATCTTCAGACTTTGGACTTCATTCCACTGCTAGTGCTGTGCAATTTATTAAAATAATTGAACACTGCAAAAAATATTAACAAAGTTCAGCAGTTCACCAAATTTAATGTTGAAAATTATTTCTGCAGTCATGTTCATGTCACAGGAAATTCCTTGAATACTGCATCTCTCTCAGGCAATTTTAACCAGCAATAAAGCTAGGAGGCAGGTCTTGTACCACTCTGTGGTACTTCTGTTTTAAGGATGGGTAAACAGGCTGGGAAAAAAAAAAAAAAAAAAAAAAAAAAAAAAAAAAAAAAAAAAGTTTAATTCAGCTTAATCACATCACACAACAAATACTTGATCTTACTGCAACTTCATTAAAAATCTTCCAGACTGATCTTAGGTTTTGTTAACCTTTACTTAATTTACATCAATAAAGCACAAACAAATATGCTAGTTCAGCACTCCTACTACACAGTGTCACAGAGTTTTCTTAGGTTCTACACATACTAAAAATCAGAAAGCACACTTGATGAAAATCAGTGAGATATTATAGCAAGAGTACGAAGATTAATGTGTTTTTACCCTTCATGTACTGCTTTCCCACATATCAAAACATCAGCAAGGAATGAACTATAAATTCTTCACTAAATTATACACAGTTTCAGATAATACAGAAACTATCTATGTTAACTGCCAGTGCCCCATGCAAAACTTTTCTTAGTAGAGCAGGTTCAATTTCTCATTTTGAAGCATTTCCTCTTAGCAGAAAAGTAAATCTATCACAAAATATGTGAAATCAAGTGAAAATTTCATTCTAGATGGAAGTTTCTCAAATGAGTAGAGTATTATTTATTGACATGTTTGTTAGTTTGAATTCACCTTTTACATGCCACTCTGAGCTGGAAATCCATACGCTGCATTACATTTGAAAGTAATATATCAAATTTAATTTTTTCTAAAAAATCACAGAAAAAATTGTTACCTTTCCCTTGAAGATCTATATCCAAAATTAAATTTGTAAAGGTCTTCACTCTATTGGGCCTCCTTTTCTTGCATAAAAACATATTTGAACTCTGCATGCTAGTGATGTACCTGTGAGTTATGTAGCTCAGATCTATTCTAGTGAATATACACTAGTGCAGTCTTGGAAATCCAAAGTGATGAGTGATCACCACCCATGTGAAAAATCATTCTGACATAAGACAGGTTTCTTTGGATATATCTTTGCTGTATGAACAGGGTTTCATTAGAGGTCCATGAGGGTCTCTATTTCACTGCACAGAACATGCTAAAGGATTGTGAAACTGTCCATGGAGTCCTTATAGTTACCTAATCCTGGCGTGTCCCAGACTTCTGAGAATGACTCACTTGGGTAAGGCAGCTCTGTGATGTGGACACACACTTGTTCTAGTTGTGTTGCCTCACTCTTACCCAGTTAGAATATGGCAAAAAAATGCCTCATCTTGGACATAACCCTTGCTAGAAAAACAGTATCAACAATTCATGTGCTGTATACAGTGAGGACTACAGTGTGATTTTTCATTCAAAAAGTTACTTTACACTAAAAATATAGGAGAGCAAAACACACAGAGAATTTTGGACCATAATGATCTCCCTGATGAGATCAGATGGTCTTGACTCGCTTACAAACTGGAGGAGCTGATGTTTCTTTTATTGTGTATGGTATATTTGCAAATGTGATTGACAAGCTTAGAAAAAAGTACAGCAGTTAGCAACTAAGCACAAATTCTCTTTTTAGTTAGAAACTGTCTATTTAGAAACACTTATCAGATGATAGAAAAAGTAAATTACTTGTGGGTGATAGAGTTGTCTGACCTACCAATTAACAAAGAAAATCAGGTCAGATGTACAGCATGTAAATTAATTACCTGAATATGACTAGCTGACATTTGACAAAATAGCATGTCACATTGATAGGGAATCCAATCCTGTCAACAAGGCTGTAAGATGTTAAAAAAAAAAAAAAAAAAAAAAAAAAAAAGTAAAGAAATAAGCACAGTAAATGTAAAGACAAGCAGAGACAAGCAGAGACGACAAGCAGAGCAAGAGGGAGAAATTTGCTTAAAAGCACTACTCTTTCTTTTCTTCTATGGCTTTCCTTGAGCATAAAGAAAGCAGAATGTATTGTATAGTCATTGTGGATCACTATTGTCAAAAATACATGTCAAGCAGAAAAAAAATAATGCAAGATTTAATGCAACAACAACCACTTCAAGTCAGGGTTCTTCTAGTAGCATTATCTGAGTCTTGTTGCATGTGTAGCACTTTTGGCCTCCTTTTCTGATGTCATATATTGGATGAAAGGCATGGACTTCATAGGTTGTATCAGAGGAATAAATTAAAACTTGAAATCTTGATCTGTGTTATTATTACAGAGTTGATTTTCTTGCGGTCTCTATTTCTGTTAGGTTGGTCACGAAAAAATCCTTATTTTGTTGTCAGGAATTAAAGTGAGTACTGAAGTGTTTTGATGCACACTCATAGAAATTCTTTTAAACACCTCTGAATCTGGGGGTTGTCAGTGGGTTTTTTTCTCTTAGAGCAGAAGAAAAATGTTTTAATTTCAATGAGCAAGTGACATATGAGTCAAAATGACCTGCTTGAGGTCATAGTAACAAGCTCAAGCAATGTTATTTAAAACAAATTCAAACCACATCACCAACACTAAAGCCTGAGGTATCTACTTGGGTCAAAATAGGGCCACAATGCTTTGCTCCTGTGGTCACTTATCTATTGATTATGGCAGCTGGTTCTTTTCCCTCTGTTTTCTTCAAAGCCTGGAGGTATGTGCCTTCTCCCTTTCCAAATGCTGCTCAGCTTGAAAAGCAGCACAGTTGATCCCTAAGAATTTCCTCCACAACATTTTGCATATTTGCTTAAGAGGGAAGACCAGAAGATAAAGAGAGCAAAAGAATTTTAAATCCTGGAGAAGCTAAGCTGTTCTTCATAAGGGGCATCATGCTGGCCCCAGGGCACCCTGAACTGCAGCCCTGGCACATGGTAAGGTGGCAGCAAGTACCGGGATATCTTTCTGACAGCCAGTGTTGGCAGATCTGATTCAACAGAGAGAGCCAGCAGAAACGACTATTGTCCATGATTATGTGTCTGCTTCTGTCAGGAGGAGAGGTGTCAACTGGGCCTCTTTTTTTAGGTTTGGGTGGTTTTTTCATCCTTTTCCATTATGTTTCAGAGATTTGTTCCAGACTAGTAGCCTATGGGCTGGGGAGATGAGAATTCAGTCAGATATAGAGCACACAAAAAAGTGTGACAAATTGCAATGACAAGGTTGTGTTAGTAGCTTATGATCTAGTGAAATGAAACCCTGAACCAGGGAACACAGACAGTGGTGTGCTATGGGCTATAGCCATCCAAGTTCAGAGAGGGGGGAAGGATTGTGCAGCAGGGGTAGGAGTACTGAGCCAGTAAAATCACCACTGACATTACTGCCAGCCTGTAACACGCTGCTCATCAACAAATTAAGTCATTTTTCTTGCACTCAATATCAAGGAGTAAAGTGATGCAGTTGGTATTTAAACATCATGAAATATGTTATTAGACACGCACAGCTGGAAGTAAAGAAATACAATGTTTTGGTCAAAAGCTTTCAAGCCTGCTGGCTGAAACATTTAATATTTTACTTCCATCTGTGTATGTCTTACAGAACTGGCTTGAACTTAATACTTCACATTGGAATATGCAAGAACTTTGGGGGAAACGCTCACTTTAAAAAAATATTCTGCCCATGCTACCCTTCCATTTTGTCTTTCTGTATAATAGTAATGAAAGGAATTTTTCATAATCTGCAAAAAAGTTGAACTAGATTCATCATTTCCTCTTAGCTTGTAACTAAAACTGTTCTGATACTTACTAACCATTATTGTGTCTGAGCATCTTAGGGGCTGAGATCCTCCTTCGATTTTATCCTTGCAACCAGTCAGACAGAGAACCATTAACCCCATTTTTCAGATGGGGAACTGAGACATGCAGTTGACTAAAAAGTTTGGCAAAGCTCCTTTATGGCCTATGAATAGGACCCATGCTTCTTTCAGTGCTTTCTCACCTAAGCTAATCCTCCTAAATTTCCAGGACCTAAGGGAGAAGCAGTTGTAAAGGCCAAACAATCTGAATCACTAACCGTACCCTGCCCAGAAAATGTCTTACAGGAGTAGTACAGATTCCTGGTACTTACTGATAATTATATTTTCTTGGCTCAAGAATTTTCTGTGCTGTGCACTGTATTGACATGAACAAAGGCAAGATTCCTACTTCACTACTTTAACATGCACTTCTTTGCCATTTGTTGATATCCAGTCTACCCACTTTCCTTTTACAGACTCCTCAAAATAGAAATCTTGATAATTCTTTTAATGACCCAGTCCCCCAAATAATTATGGATTTATTGACTCTTTCATAGTACTGGCTTTACTATGAAAGAATCTCTTTTCACTATGCTCTCAAGATATCTCTCAAGCTTAACTTCCTGAACATTGTCTTTTCACATTTGCTGTTTTAATGACTAAATGTTCATAATTAACTGAGCAAAATTTCCAATATTTGGTTTCACCTCACAGGTATTGATTCTTCCTTTCAAGGCTAAATATAGAATAAGGCATCAGTATTCATATTTTGATAAACATACAAGTATGTCCTGATAGAAAAGTAAAAACAAGGTAGTAACATCTCGTACTCTTACAAAATTTCCTCAATCTGTTTTCTGAATTTGTTCCCACATCTGACATTAGAGTATTCCTTAAAATTTTACATTATACTAATTTTGTTATGTTTCCCCTCAGAATTTAAAGCCTATCTATACATATGGCAAAATGGAAGTTCTAAGGAGAAATTTTGGCGTCTGAGTAAAATGCACCTTTGTTGTTTGAATTGTTTGGCAAAAAGAACCTAAATCGTATTTTCTTGGCAATCAGGAGGGTGTTGAGTTTCTGACTTGAAGAAGCAGATGCCAAAAAAGCTCTTATCAAAAAGGATATGAGGGCCTGACATGATTAGCTAGATAATTACAGTCCTGGGCACCAAAAGCCAGGTGATAGTGTACCTTTTAATTTGGGAGAGAAATGTTCTAACCAAACCAGAATCAATAACTGGAAACTGAAGCCACCCACCTCAAAACTGGAATTAAGACACAGATTTTAAACAGTAAGAATAACTAATGTTTTCCATCTGTTCATCTTGAGTTTTTTGAAACAATCTGTACTCAGGGAGAAGTTATCATATTTTCTATGAGGGCAACTGGGTAGAAATCTGAGAGCAGATAAGCTAAAGATTTTTTACAGTCCCAAAATCCTCATTAAGGAGGTGCTATGCCTTAACTAACAGAAACAGTAATATTAACACAGGAAATTAAAGAGCAGCCCAGGGTTTCCAGTACACAAACATGTCTTTTTGTGTAGCTAATGCTAAAGGTTCCCTTATCGGTAGTCATGATACTAAAAACAGAGATTAGGAGGATTACCTCCGTCTATCATGCGCTCATGAAACAAAACCAAATATTTGAGCCTGAAATTAATCCTAACACAGAGAAAATGAAAATGCAGAGAGATTGTTAACAGAAATCATTCTGGGTAGCTAAAGAATCAGCACATAAATTGTGTTTCATAATTTCCAGTTTTAGGCTGCTGAGTACTCATTTAGAAAAGAAAAAATACTCTATCCTTACATCATAAGGATGAGTTCTCTGTCCATATGGGAAAGGACTGTGCCCTTATAAATATGTTGAAACTGTCTAATCAAAATTCCGCTCAAAAGTTTTCCTAAAATCATCTCAGGTTTTGGAGTTAGATAAAAGCAGAACAAAGAAGTAATTGAAAGTTTGAAAATTTTCCAGCATGAGATAGAAATCTGAACTACGTTACAATAAGCTTTGTCCAAGAGTGATAAGGGTGAAAAATGCCAGCTGATTTATTCTGTTTTGGTGTAGAGCTAACCTAATCAGGTCTGTGGGAAGAAAAAGGGGATCAGAAACTTGAACACAGTGGTTCTGACGTTCATAATAGGTGTGTATAAATGTGCTCCTGTAAATGAGGTTATAACCACACATTTTTTGGCAGATTCTTTATATAAATTTGAAAAGAAGCTTTCATAATAACTGCATTGTACATATTTTAAAGTCCTTCACAATGCCTGATTAACAAGTTGAATTAAATATTTTGTTCAAGGTAACTCCTTCCTGGAGGAAAAATTAGTACAGTTAAGCACATTTTTAATCTTATTTTAATTTAAGTGTGTCAATTATCAAATCACAAAAGTCAGAGTTAGTTTGCCTTTGACTTTAACACATTTTTCTGAGGCTCCTGATGGTTAAGGACTGATGATCAACTGCACTTAGAAAGACTTGAGGGAGCAGTCTATCTTACAAAGAAGAATGGGAAAGTAGTCAACTGGCCAGGGTCAAGGAGGGTCATACAGAATTGTGCATATGTCAGACCTGCTGATGGGTATAGGGAAAACCTGGGGTATTATAACCAATAGAAATGCCAAATAGGATGTAATATCAGAGAGAGAAAAGGTTAAAAGGGAAGGTACTACAGAAAGTTGCTTTGTTTGAATTTATACTTACATCAGGACCTTAATTAACTTAGAAGGGGAAAAATGTGATATTATTTACTTCAGCTTCTGTTCTGTGAAACCTTTATATCTGCATTTTAGATATACAAGTTGAATAAGTTAAACATCGTTCATAAAAAGCAGGTAGTTCCTTTAAATTTTGTCTGTAAAAGAGGCTTCTTCTTTGGCACAGCACATGTAAGCAAAATGTTCCCTGGTTTAGGTTTTATAAGAGATCTGGGGAGCATTTGCTCAAGAAAACAACCTTGGAATAAAGTGCTAAAGATTTGTACTTTTTTCCCCCAAAATACCAGGTTCCAATAACAAAATCCCTTGACAAACCAGGTTTTTAAAGTGTCATATATTAACTCATTGACTACATCCTCTTTCTCTGAAGAAAAAAAATATTGTTTTACTATTAATTCTGAATCCAGACCTTAGGATCTATTTTTTTTCTCCTCATTTTCTACTCTCATTATTTTGTCATTTTTATTGTCACTGTATAAGAGAGAGCCTGATCCACAGATAGGTTAATTTCTTCCACAGTTGCAGAATCCAGGCACTTTCTGTTTTGTGTGAACTAACAGATTTGTCTACAACAAGAAATTTGTGGTTTTCATGTATTAATGTCTGCATACAGTCTAATGTGCTCCAGTTTTTATCACAACTACGCAGATAAAATAGTTAACTGTAAAGCAAATTTCACTGCTCTCACAGTCTAGATTTACTTATGTGCAATGCAGAGAATAAGGCAATATATTATAAATATAATTTACCTTTTAATGTACATGGCCTATATATTCCAGTTAATGTTTACCATTATCCTGCTCTAGTTAACAAGTAAAACACTGAAGTGAATCAGTTTACTGTATACTTTTCCTATAAATTACACTAGAGGACTCTTTTTCACTGACCTACACAGTAGTATAAGCACTCAATAATGAAAACATGAAATGGATTCTATAAATGGACTTCTAATGTATAAAAGGATGTCTATTGCCCAAAAGGCTTGGGTATATAGGGAAAGTATCTTTCAAGATTGTGATAAAGTCTTTAGAATTAGTTCATAGGCAAAGATGGAGCTACGTTTCTTAGAATTCTTCCCATGAAATCCTCCCAAAATGTAATAATAGCAAAGCTTTGAGACTTCAGTTGCATTTCCAGGCCTTTCTATTTCTTAACCCAGTCTTTAAGTCTCCATATTTCAGACATGTGACATGAGAAGGGAAGAAGTTATGGGAGGGGCTGTATGGTGGGGGGCAGACTTGGGAACAAAGGCAAGGCTACAGTTTCAGGCTGTATGTAGGAAGAGCTCAAATTCAAAGAGCTCCAAATGCTGCAGCACTAGCAGAGCTCTGGGTGTCAGATGCAACCAGCTGGTGAACCCATCAGCTGTGTCTGGCACTGGGCCATAGCATGGCCCTGGGAATGTCTCAGTTGTCAGATGTCTACAGTATGAGATCTGACGGATCTTCTCCTCCTGTGAGATGATGCTGTTTCATACTTCATAGATCAATCCTGAATCCACTATTATCTGCATTTATTTATTCATCCATTAATTTATGCATTTGCTGAGTCTCACTTCAGTGGAATCAGAGTTGGGCATTAATTTCTCATCTGAAGGATTCAAATGAGAATGCTTAAGTGTACCTTCTTTTCCACTGTTCGCATAAAATGTTACTTATCAAGAAACTGGGAGTAAATACATCATCAGACACAACAGCTGATAGTAGGAATCCAAAAGGATGGCAGGCTATCCAGAGCCTCTTTCCTCCCTCTTTACTGTTTAAGGCTGCCAAACTCAATAGCCAGCAAAAACAAGACATTAAAATGCTATCACTGACTTAGAAGTACTATCAAACACTTACAGTGCACTCTTTGCACAAGCTCATTTTCCACAGACAGGAAAATCAAAGAATCCAATAATAATGGAAAAATCATCTGGGAGAAGGGGAGGAAAGGGAGGCACAAAAGAGAAGAAGGTCCTCTCCTAGGAAGCAGAGAGAAGTTGGATTCAGTTGTAAGTAGCCATAGTCCCTTGGTAGAAACAAAGAAGACCAGACTTATTCTTTCCTCTCCCTGTGTACAGTCAGGCATGCAGAGAAACAAAGGAACCTGAAATAACTTCCTTATCAGAATTTTTAAAAAGTGGAATAGATAAAATTCCCCTGCATCTTTTGTTGTCCCTGCACTCTTCTTGGTCAAAGTACCATCAAAGAAAATAACTACTTGGTCCATGGAACAATCACAGTCCATTTCTTTTTTTACAGATTACATGAATAGATAAATTGAGGCAGAGAATGACTAATTTGCTCTTTAGTCGTCAGCTACCTGAGAGTCTGGACTGCAACAGAGTTTCATTTTATGTTAAGGACTCAGCATCGTATGCACAATATCTATGCATCATTCTTTTTAGAGGAGACAGAAAGCTTGTTAAGTTTGCTGTATCTTGCATCTTAAAGGAGGGCAGAGATGTGGAAAGGACTGGAGCCCTGTTATCCCTTCAATGGTTCATCTACACCACTGCTTCAAAGACATAGTCTGTACATAATTTTGCCCAATTTATTTGGTGTAATATTAAACTTCTAAGTGTCCTGCTTCTGCCTGTTGAAGCCTGTTGTGCTAGTCTTTCTTCACAAAGCAACAGCTGCAGCTCAGAACACTGATGCTTGCCTTCATGCTCAGAGGGGCAATTGATAAGCTCCTGAAAACATCCATACATATCCTACAAATGGCAGTGCAGGCAGGGTGTGCAGGGAGAGTGCTGTGAGAGCAACTGGAAAATGTAAAGCTCCACCCAGAAAGAATGTATCTTCTCTCAACCGAGGAGTTGAGAGATTAAGGGCAAGATTAAATTGAGAAATTAAGGGACAGGCTTACATATGGGACAGTGGTGTAAGTGTTTACTAGAGGCTACCTAATCAGGAGGAAGAAGTTGGTGAAACTTTCTCTGGACAGCTGGAAATAACATCACGGTCACAGGCCCTGGTTCTCCTGGAGAACTCCAACCAGCTTAGTATTTGTTGGAGAGACAACACAGCCCAGCACACACAGTCCAGGAAGTTCCTGCAGACCTTTTGGTGTAAGTGGTGAAGGAACCAACAAGGAGAGATGTGTTGCTGGACATCATATTAGTAAACCAGGAGGGACTGGTTAAAGACATGAGAGTTGGGTACAGCCTTGGCTATAGTGACCATGAGAGCGTGTAACGCCAGATCCTGCACAGACGAAGCAAAGCAGTAAACAGAACTAGAACCCTAAACTTCAGGAGAGCTGTAGTTTGGCCTCTCCAAAGATCTACTTTGGGGAATCCCGTGGCTTAGAGCTCTAGAAAAGAAGGGAGCCCAAGGTGGCTGGCCAATATTCAAGAAAAATTTCCTTCTAACTCATAACCAGTTTATCCCCATGATCAAGAAATCAGGCAAATGGGACAGGACACTTGCATGGATGAGCAGGGACCTTTGAGTAAAGCTCAAATGGAGGAAAGAAATGTATGGGATATGGGAAAAGGGACAAGCCACATAGAAGGACTATGGGCACTATCATCAGAGCATACAGGGAGATGAATAGGAGGGACAAGGCCCATTCAGAATTGAGTCTGTCAAGGGATATCAAGGGCAACAGGAAGGGCTTCTACAAGTACATCAGCAGCAAAAGTAAGATTATGGAAAATGGAGGGCTGATGCTGAATCAGATGGGTGTCCTGGTGACAGAAGACACAGAGAAGATGGAATTACTGAATGCCTCCTTTGCCTCAGTCTGTGCTGCTGAGGATGACTTTCAGGAGTCTGAGACCTCTGAGGCAAGAGAAGAGGAAGAAAAGAAGACTTCCCTTTGGTCATAGAGGATTTGGTTAGACATCAGCTAGACAGACTTAAAACCCATAAATCCCTGAGCCCTGATGATATTTACCCAGAAGTGCTCAGGGAGTAGGCAGATACTGTTGCTAAGCCACACTGTCATCTTTGAAAAATCATGAAGAATGGGAGAGATGCCTGTTGACTGAAGGAAGGACAATGTTACTCCCATCTTCAAAAAGTTTGAGAATGAGGCCCCAGGAAACTATTGGCAAGTCAGCCTCATATCCATCCCTGGAAAGGTAATGGAACAGATCATTCTGGAGGTCATCATCAAGCATGTAGAAAAAAGGAAGGTCACCAGAACTAGTCAGCACTGGTTCATGAAGGGGAAGTCATGCTTGACCAATCTGACGGCCTTCTACAATGATATGGCAGGATGGATAGACAAGGGGGAGTAGTGGATGTTGTCTTCTTCAACTTGAGCAAAGCTTTTGACAGTCTCCCGTAACAAACTTCTAGGTAAGCTCAGGAAATGTGGGTCAGATGAATGGACAGTGAGGTGGATCAAAAACTGGCAGAGCTCAGAGGGTCATGATCAGAAAAGCAGAATCCTCTTGGTCTGTAGTCAGTGGTGCTCCTCAGGGATCAGTACTGGGTCCAGCCCTATTGAGCTTGTTTATCAACGACCCAGAGGAAGGTATAGAATGTTCCCTCAGCAGGTTTGCTGATGAAATGAAACTGGGGGAGTGGCTGATACACCTGAAGGCTGTGCTGACATTCAGCAGGACCTTGACACACTGGAGGATTGGGCAGAAGGAAACTTAATGAGGTTCAACAAGGGCAGTGTTTGGAAGAGTAATAACCCCAAGTAGCAGCACAGGCTGGGGGCTGACCTAGCAGAGAGCAGCTCTGTGGAGAAGGGCCTGAGAGTCTTGGATGACAAGTTAACCATCAGCTATCAGTGTACTCTTGTGGCCAGGAGGGCCAGTGGTATCCTGGGGTGCCTCAGGAAGGGTGTGGCCAGCAGGTCAAGGGGGGAGGTCCTTCCCCTCTGCTCAGCCCTAGTGAGGCCACATCTGGAGTGCTGTGGCCACTTCTGGGCTCCTCAGTACAAGAAAGACAAGGAGCTACTGGAGAGGGTCTGGCAGAGGCCACAAGGGTGATGAGGGGTCTGGAGCTTCTCTCTGTTGAGGAGAGGTGGGTGTGATGGATGTCAAAGGTGGATGGTGCCAGTGTGTTTTAGGTAGTGCCAGTGACAGGAAGAAGAGCAATGGCTGGAAATTAAAACACAAGAAGTTCCACCTAAACATGAAAATGAACTTTACACAGAGGGAGGCAGAGAGCAGGGAACAGGCTGTCCAGGGAGGTCATGGAGTCTCCTTCTCTGGAGACATTGAAAACCCACCTGGATGAGTTCCTGTGTAACCCACTCCATATGCCTTGGCAGAGGAGTTGGACTAGATCTCCAGAAGTCCTTTCCAACCCTAATAATTCTGTGATTCTGTTATCTCCTAGGCATCTGTGAGAGGATCTCAAGCTTGATTACCTAACAGAATTAAGAAAAAAAATTGGTTCCCTCAAAGCCAAAATTTTCATACTGCATTCTGAAACTTTCCAAGCTCTGATAAGAATGAAAATGTCTTAGTGAATGTTATACATGTATCAAGCTGTTTATTCCAAAAGACCCATTTTTCTGTGTAGAGAGAAGAAGTAGTTAAATGAAATTAAATATAGCTACTTCTGCAATGGAGTGCTACAAATGTGCAACTCTACACAACAGTTAAGGACAGGCAGTAGAGAAGGATATTATGCCCAGCTGAAATAGTGTTCTGATTCATGAATATAGTTAAGTCGTGTTCCCTTTAGGTGGCCTTGGTTTCCCTATCCAAGCAGCTGATGCATGATAGTGAAATTCTGCCTTCACTTTTAATCAAAAAGGCACTTTAGTTTCAATCAGAAATGCACTATATTTTTTCAACAAAAAATAACAAAGAATTGACATTTTCAAAATGCACCTTTTGTATCACAAAAAGGTTGTTTAATCATATACTTTCATTTTTAAGTGTTTCTAAGAAACTGCTTTAATTTCAGTTTAGGGTGCAAGAACATATAAATCTGCAGCTATGGTGGTGCTCAGGGTAAGGTCTGGTACAGGAAGAACCTGCTTTTAGCAGAAGTTCAAGCTGGAGATTAAAAAGTAAAGATCACCCTGGCTTTTAGCAGCTTTTAACCAATCATAGACCAGGCTTTTCATAGCCCATGTTAATAATTATTATTTAAACATGACAACCTCAGATAATTTTGCTTCCTCGCAGTAAATCTTCCTTGGATCTTGTGATACAGCAGCTCCTGTATCTGGGTCGTTATTCATTGTTATACTGCATAATGCCACTGAAGGATTAAGATGATATTAGCAAATGCATTATGAAGCCACAAGTAATCAAGCTTAATGTAGAGTGAGATTTGGAAGTAGAAAATATTCAGACTAAGATGTTAGCAGTGTGTTATGGAAATGGTTTAATCTCTGGTTATAAGTAGCTAATATATGCTGAATTTTAACATCAGTGTGCAACTTCGATTAGAATCTCCTAAATACATAATCCCCATAGCAATCCTACTAAAAAATGGGAGCTTAATTGTTGCCTTACAGTCTAGTACCTTTCACCTTCACATAATGCTACCATGATGGCTTTTCAAAACAGCAAGAAGGAGAAGAAGAAAGAGAGAAGAAAATCAACCAGAAGAATTTGTCGGTAAGACACTTTAACATCCGTTTCAAAAGTCATAGATTACAATTTAAAATGGAAGTCCCCTTTTGAACAAAGAAGGAAAGGTTATGAGAAAATACAGTTTGAAATTATTGATGTGTAAAGCCATACGTGATTGCATCTGTCCTATAGCTCCCCCAAATGCACCAAATGGATATTGCTGAAACCTCATGGAAATAAGTGCAAGAGATTTGACTACAGTGATTGTAATTACTGTTTTAGAATGCTGGTTGATGTGTCTCAAATGGAATATCTGCTTTTCTCACACAAGCTGACTTTATAGATGGTGTGTCAGATGGGCTGTATGTGTTCTGCCCAGATAACCCTGGAAACATGTAAGAGTCATGCAAATTATTATTCTAGAAAAGGAAATAAAGTAAATTGACCCTTGATAGTTCTTTTTCTTCCTTTATCCTGGTGTCTTATATAAGCATCCAAGTGTAATGATTGTGAACTCAAAGAATTTCTGTTTCAATGCACTTTATCTTTGCAGGTAATGAATTTAGTGGGTTCAGCTTTAGTTCTTTATGGGGTTTCGTGTTGTTTTGATTTTTTTTTTCTCTTAGGAAGGAGAAAAAGGGTTACTTAAAAATGGTGCAGTGATTATCTCCCTTATAGCATCAAAGTTTCTGTTATTGCAGATATTTACTCAATGTTACACCAGAGCAGGAAGCAACTGACCAAAACCACTGAAGCAATAAACAAAAGCTTTAACTTACCTAGAACAGCACTGAAGCACATGAGACTCTCCACTTATTATTACAAACATGCTAATACCTTGATCAGATATTGTTAATCACAGCAGATCCACTTCTGCAATTTACATGTTGGTTTTGTCAGAACAAAAAAAAACCCAAAAAAACAACAAACAAACAAACAAACCCCCCCCCAAAAAAAACACTTCCCACCCCCACTTCTATTTCAAGGCCTTTTTGACATCAAGCAAATTAGCCCTTTTATTAAATTACCTTCTCTGGGATTCTCAGAGAAATATCTTGTGTTTCCTTCATACAGTTTTTCAGAGGCAGGCTGCTGATGGCACTCAGAAACCTCTTCTATCTTTAGAGATTATTTCTCCTTTTTTGATTCTGTATGTCAGAATTGATTCTCAAATATATTTATCTACATTTTGTTAATTGTAATTTAAAATCGTATTCTAAAGGGTATACATTTAGACTATAGTAATTTTGAAGGCGAGCAGTTATTTCACTGGGTTGTCACTCCTTCCAGAAATCAAACCCTCCCTGTCATATATAAATAGATTGCTTGATATACATGCAATATCCTGTCGGTGTCATGCACTCTTTTCTTTAATCTGACTGACATAGCACATAATAAAATGCTCACTTCAATATATGTCTGTTGCATTTTGCCTAATTCTGGGCTTAGTTTAATATTAGTCATGAATATTTCCTACAACTGGATATGAATTTGAATATATAAAAGACACATTTTATGTTCATGCTGCTGCACTTGCTTCTCCCATATATTTTATTGCTTTCTTTGCTTGTGATGAATTAAGCCATCTGAAGAAAAGAAGAACTGGAAGCAACAGGGACATTGAGCCCGTTATCTTTATCCACAAGCCAGGTGTAGCATGTGAGAGGGAGAATTGCATTCTTTGCACTTTATTTTCCACAAGTAACTCACAGCAGTGAGCTGGAGGGAGCCACATTCTCCAGTGGCCATGGCAAGAGGAAATACAAAATTCCAACATATTAAATCTCAGATTTTTTCATATAAAAGTACGTGATCACACAATATCAGCAATTTTATTCCATATAATTTATATGGATTGTTTTTGAGGGGAGGCAGAAAATGGATTGGCATTTTGGTTCACTTCTGTTCTGCTGCGCATCTAAAAAAATATCTTCTTTGGGTAAAAAGCTGGTTTTGATCAGTGGCTCTGGATGCTTAGGTGTTTGTCTGGCTTTTTTAATTAGTGTAAGTTACTATAATGAACAGAAAAATGTGACTTTTTCAATATTCCTGCCAAGACACAGATTCAGGTTTCCTTTAAGGAAAGGTTCAGCTGTGGATAACTAGTGAGGAAATCTTAATTCTTCTATGTTATATAAAACCTGCCTTAAACAATAATTGCTTTTATTGTAATTGAAGAGTCAATGGGGATCCTGAAAATGCCCTTTTTTATTTTTTTGGTTTTGTTTTTTTCTGGGTAAGAATTCATTTAACAGAATATCTTCAGGAAAATAAAATAATTGAATCTATTTTATTTCTGTTACTGGACTAGATACTTCTGCATCTACTTTTATTGCTGAGAAATAAGAATTAGGCAGCATGTTCAGAGACACATTTTTATCAATTTGTGATGTTTTCACCTTTTGGTTATTGGTCACCTGAAACACATTGGTTCAGCTATTTGGTCACCTGAAACATATATGAGCTAAGCTAGTTTTAGCTTCTTGCTTTTTAAAGACCGGGAGATGATTTAAAAAAAAAAAAAAAAAAGGAACAGAAGCGATGACTGTCACTTCTATGCTTCAGCAAGTCAAAAATGCTTAAAATACTACG
Organism: Phylloscopus trochilus trochilus; assembly: GCA_016584745.2. Lineage (NCBI taxonomy): Eukaryota > Metazoa > Chordata > Aves > Passeriformes > Phylloscopidae > Phylloscopus > Phylloscopus trochilus. The sequence continues at coordinate 27,236,431 of WQNJ02000084.1, forward strand.
GCATTTCTGGATTGCTATGCCACCTACCAAGACCTGCATGTAAGTTTTTGCTGTCAGAAAGTCTATTTCACCATAGACTGATTTTTTTTCACAATGCTTGAAATGGAATACAGTTTCAGACTCTTTCAAAATGGCCCGTGTTACCCTGGTTTTATTTTTCATGCAGAAGTACAGTCTATTCTGTCTACATATTGTGTGACCTTGCCTCCCTATGGATAGAAATGATGGAAAAAATGAACCACTGTCTAAAACAGATTAGATGCCAAACCTAGTTAGATCTTGCCTAATCCTATAAAAGTGTGTCAGTTAGGGACTTACTTGACCTACAGAAAAAAAGATCTGAAAACGCCATCCTAGCTGGTTACTGATTTGCCTTGATTATACTGCAGCCATGGCTTTATTACAGCAGACAAAGTATGGTCATGCAAATTTAGCCCACTTTCCATCACTCTATGGCATCCACCCAGCAAGTTAAAACATACTTTTATTCAACAATGTAACCAACATGCAGCAGATTAATTGCCAGAACAACACAGTGAAATCCAAACAGAAATTACTCCCTAGTTAGATAAGGCTTTTCAAACAGTGGCCCACATTGTTCTTGCTGAGAGATTCTGACATGCTTGAGAAGTTTTATGGCACTAATGATACTATTACAGTTGTTCTGCAAATCTTGAGTTACTTTTTTTCATATTGTCTTAATATTAAAGACTTTTTATATATAATTATTTTCCACATGTATCTGTCAAGATAATTAAATAAATTTTAGATCATTCTTTCTTCCTTTCTTTCTTTTAGAAGGCAAATGATCAAATGTGTGTGTGCACAGAAAAAATACGGAAGAAACTTTGAAGGAAGATTTCTCTCTCTTGCAGAGTAAACATATCAGATGTTATATACTGGATTCAGTGTTATTTTGGTGAATGCTGTAACAGCCAAATTAGCTAACCCAAAGGGAACAAAAAAGGTGTTTAGAACTAGTGACAGTACTTCAAAAAATGAGGCTGGGTCAAGCACTATATGAGCACTAAAGCGAGTATGGAGTATAATAAAGCAACTTGTTTTTTTGAATAGCTGGGCACAGTATAGGTAAGCCTATTGTTCCCCAAAGGCTGCTTGCAGTTACTGTTAACGCACTTCTGTGCTTTTACCAGAGCCTTCAGTAGCTGTGACAGTGCTTGCAAATGTGATGCTCATGACAAGTCTGTCTGCTTCTAAAGCATGTGAAGAAAGCAGAACACTTTTAATAATACTAATGGAGAGATTATCTTTAGCTTCTGATTTTTTTTTTCCTTTTGAAAATAAAAGTGGGAGGTTTGTTTTAACACTCTGCCCTTTTCAGAAAGGTTGTAAGAAGCAATTGAGCCCCCTCTGCAAAAAGCTTCCCTTTTCAAGTTTTCCACTTAATTAAAATACCACATTTTAGCTCACTAGAAGGGAAGTCTTCACCACTACCTTTTAAAGAAGTAAAAAAATAAATAATAGTGGCAATCCTCTGTCAGTATAAGAGTGTTTCTGTTAGTTTCTATGCACAAAGGGATAATTATATACTTTTAAAGTCCCCATTAAAGAGCCAAAAACTGTTCTACAGCTTCTTTATTAAAGATATCTGAATACTGCAGATAACATTAAAGGCTACAAAAGTAGCCAATTAGACCGTATTAATATGCAAATTTACGCAGAAAAGAATGTGTAAAATGTTTTGAGATTATTTAGGAGTGTAAAAGAAAGACAGGACTCATGGGCTACAAAGATGCTGTTATGTGCATACAGATGCACATATGTATGTTGCCTCTAAAGCACTAACAACACTCATTTTTGCTGCTAAATTAAAAAAAAGTGAAAAAAAATTCTCATGATTGCTTTTTTTTTTAAGGATTATGAGTTATCCTGAGAAGAAAGGAATTATTTAAAATTCAAAAAAAATAAGGATTTCACAGTGATTCAGTGGATGTGTGTTCTGGCTCACATTTTCCAGACATCTCCTAATGCTTTGGGTATACCGCTACCCAGTAAAATGCATAACAGACCATGATTACCACTCCCTCCTATATAATACCAGTCAATTTGCACTTGCTCTTTCCTGTATTTTGCATTTCTCTGCAATATTTTAACCTTTATGCATGTTCTGTTTAACCAATTATTTAACATTTACAACAAATTATATTTAGTCTATCAGATGTAAATCCAAAATTTCTATTTTACTCATGTAACTATGTTGGAAAACAAAAGATAAGGATGTTGGACACTTTTTTATAGATTTCCATCAAATATTGAAAACCAGTTGTGAATGTGTACCTGTGTGTCTCTGTCTGTGTGTTTATGCTGCTTCTGTGCTCTTGCCATCAAGTTCAGTATGTTGTTCTTTAAAACTGAGCCCCACTGGGCTCTGTGCTACACTATGCAACATACAATACAGCACAACTTATCACACTGTGACAGCTAATATTTAAAAAACACATGCGTATTTTGAGGTTTGATAACTGCTATCAATCTTGATAATGGGTATGGAATCCAAAATTCTGACAGGTACCTAGTGGAAGGAACATCCACTGTGAACAGCTAATGCTGAAGAAAATGAACAAGAGAGGCAGATAGTCTGTGTATCTAATTACAGATAAAACAAATAAATAATACAGAAAAAGCAATTATAAATATCTACTGAGGTTTGCAAATTCAGAATGGCTGTAAGCCTACCAAGGCCACCTAGCTGGCTTTAATTGGACGTTTCGTTATCGAAGGGTTTGGGTCTTGCCTTGCAGATTTTTTTATGGTTATATTTTCAGGACTCCCAGTACAATTCCACACAGCACCTTAGTTCCAAAGAAGCTGCCAACAAAGAATAGAGCTAAATGTTTAAAAGCAGGGCTTTGACGCTTTGAAAAGGCACTCTTAAGAGAGAGTTAATCAAGTTAGAGTGACCTCCAAAAGCAAAATTGCAGCACAAAGCATAATGGGTAATGCTATGTAAATTGCCGTGTATGCAATCGGGGTATTATTATAGCAAGACCAAAAGGTGCTAGCTAATGACCTCTACATTTGATCTCTGGTTTTCCTAGGGGCTGACAATGTCTCTGGCTGAGACAATAGCCACAGCCCGCTGATGAGCATGGAGAAGGGTAGGACACCTGTCTACAGCTGCCTCTGCAGCCTCAGTGGACCAGATCTAGGTGCTGCTAACTGACAATGGGAATCACTGCTACCAAATCACCCCTTAAATCATCACCATCTTAAACCAAAATGGCATTCACCATCATCATAATCTCATCATCATTATTATTATTGTTGTTGATGTTGTTGCTGTTATTTACAAATGGGTTACAATTTTTCAAAAATTTATATTCTCCTCCTAAAAGGATTTTTCAGAATGCATATGAACATACATAGAACGCTTGGAGGAAAGAAACCAAACAAACAAAAAAACAAACCCAACACTTATTTAGTTTTGCTGTTTTGATTTTAATTCCAGAAATGATGGGATTAACGACTAATTCAAATAATTTACATAATTTTACATTGAAACAATATTCCAGAACTTTGATTTCTTCTGCACATAATCAAGGAAGAAAAAGTGAAAATATTTCTTATTTTGTTTCTTCATTCTTTGTAAAATCCTCTGGATAAAATTTTCTAGATTAAACAAAATGTTTTACATTATTTCCTATTTGATTCCTTAACTTGTGCTAATAGAAAGATTACGAATATTTGACTATCTCCACATACATGTATATAAATAATTAAATTATCAGAGATAATTATCTGAAAACAATTCATGTCTTTAGACAAAAGCAAATTAATAATGTTGATGGTCTTTCAATAATGCATTTAGTTATTCATAAAAATTGGTGAAGTTCCATTTTACTTACTATAACTGCTTTAGACACAAAATTTAATGTTACATAAGTAAAATATTTTATTTACTTTTAAATTTTAAAATAAAAAACCCCCAGACTTTAGGATATTTATTGCATCATATTGTTAAAGAAATTTGCTATAATAATGGTGCATTTTGGACTTAGGTTATGCTAGGAATTTTTTTATGCGCTGTGGCATGGATTTTCTCGTTGAGGAATCTGATGCAAGGGCCCAATTCTGCTTCCATTTAAAGAAATTGCCTCAAAAAGGAACATGATTTGATCTTGTAAGATGTAATATTATAGATGAAGGATTTCATTTTTAGGATCTGTGTTGACTTATGTATGCAAGCCTAGATTTATTTTATACCTCACTATTGGTTTAGCTCATGACAAAATGAATTAAACAACGAATAGGTTACAGATATTTCCCTCGGGATGAGGGTATTTGATCTTTTTCTCTATTTTCTACATAATATTAAAATCAACATCTCCTGAAACATGACAAATGCATTGTTTGCTTCAATATTTTTATTTTTGAAGAAATGTAATATGAAGCAAGGTAATGCCAAAGATGAAGGCCCTTTAATTAAACATGTTTACACATTTACATTTTATTTAAGTCATTTTTAGCACATTTTAGGAAATATAACCCATGTGTATTTGTGCAGCCTTGATAATCCTCCTACACACAGTCAGGGAGAGACTGTAACAAAGGAATAGCAATACAAAACAGAGAACAATTCTGCTTGATTTTCCATTGCAGTCATTTTATCAGGGACAGGGAATATTTTACAGTCGTGTGCAGATGAAGGTTGCATGCATTCCCCAGCATTAAATTGTGGTAGAAAATGAAAAACCTAATAGCATTTTGATGTATTCCAGTTAGGTTTTCCATTAAGAGAAAAAGGTGATATGTTCACACCATTTGTCAGGAAAAGAAGAAATGAAGAAAATGTTGACAATTTCATTACACTCTGGTTATGGGGTGATCTGAACTTACCTATTACAAGATAAAAAAAAAAAAAAAAAGAAAAACTATTCAAGATATTATTAGTCGAAAACATTACTGTTTATAGTTACTTTAACTTCTGCTACAACTGTAGTTGATATAAGCAGTATGAGCTGCAGATTTTAAAAGAGAGATTTCATATCATTCACAGCCTTGATAAAAAAATCTTGTATCCCTTTGAATGACATAGTCCCATACTGTTGAACAGTTCTCTGATAAACCTGGTCATTCACAAATGTACTAGATGGTATAAAAAGTGCTTCTAAGCCTATTGCTCTTTTTTAAGCCTGTATTTTTCAAGATTTTTTTTCTACTAGTTCTCTTCTCTTCTCTTCTCTTCTCTTCTCTTCTCTTCTCTTCTCTTCTCTTCTCTTCTCTTCTCTTCTCTTCTCTTCTCTTCTCTTCTCTTCTCCTGTGAATATATTCCCAGAGGAAAGAGTGGCTGGACACTTCATACCAAAGTTTAAAAAATAATGTGTATTTGCATGGTGCAATGGAGTTAAGCTGTAGCTTCAATCTCTCCAACTGGAAAAACTATCCTATAAAGTATCCTTAATAAGGTTTTATTATAAGTTTCACAGAACTTCATATTACATATAATACAATTAGGAACAGATATTTGGGTGGAGTGGTGTTTATAGTTGAGCTCTTTGGTATTTCTATAATGATGTATCAGAAACTGCTCTTTAAGAAAATAAATTTGGGAGACAAGCATATAGCAATATTAGCACGATGCATTCTGTTATTTCTTATCTGAAAGATACTAAATCAACACCCATAAACAAAACAAAACAAAACAAAACAAAACAAAACAAAAACACAAAAAAAAAAAAAAAAAGAAAAAAAAAAAAAAGGAAGTACTGGACAGAATTATTAGTTAAACACTATCTGAATATACCTGCCTTGGTTCTAAAATTGGTTGAAGAATAATTTGTCTCTTACACCACAAAAGTCATACTGAACACACACTTTTATGCTTAAAACTGGTGTGTAATAATCTAGTCCTGAAGCATATATAAACCTGAAGATAGTGAGACCCCTGCTGTAGAGGTTTCACACCTCTTTTCTCTGTCTACTCTACCCTTCTTTGAGAACAGGGTTAGTTTGAGGGAAATTTTTTCTGTGATTAGTATGAGTTCCTCTTTCTGCTGTACTAAAATAACATCATGGATAATGCAAAACCAACCAAAATCAATGATAATTTCAATGGATCCTGCATTTGAATATAACTTTGTAGTTGAAGATAGCACAAAAAATAAACATAATGACCATTTCTTCATATTTGTTTATGCAAAGATTCAGAAGATTTACTTTGCTAGTTGTGCATAGAGGATTTGGTCCAAAATCCACAGAATTCAATGATGAGTGGAAGGGCTTCATTAGATTTCTTGTGGTTTTTCATCAAGTTCTGGCTGGAGATAGATATCTTTGCATATTAAGCATATGAAGAAAACAAGAGAATTGTATGCTCCTGTCTTTACCTTATTCTTATTCTTTTGAACAAATTCTTTTGCATTCCAAGGAATTATTTTCCTGGCATTTCATTTCAGGGGCAAACTACCAACAATACAGCATTTGATGAGACAAAATTATAGATTAAAAATTGCTAATAAAATGATTCACCTCTAACATTTACTTGTTCTAATTTCTTGCTGCTTACTGGACCTGATTGCACCTGGACACAGTTTAAGAAAAAAATATGTGCACTAGAAACTGGAAAAGAGAGGAAATTATGCTGCCCAGTGACTAGCCCTCTTTGGTTTGACAAGAAGGTGGGAAGGGGAGTTGCATCTGAAAGCTATGGACCTAGAGGCAGGCATACTTTAACAAAGAAACAGTGGAAAGCACTTGTCATATCATACTACTAATCCTTAAAGGATTAAATATAGGCTGCTAAAGGAGACAGCAAAAATCTGCATTACTAAAATCTTTCATGTATTTCTACAGGTGTAGGTGGAACCAGTTGTAGCAGTCATTGTATAATAAAACAGATGTGATTAATAATGCAAGAAAATAATTTATAGGTAACGCTTGAAAAATATGCATATGGATTGACACCCAGTCTATTTGTGAAAAGATTGTGAGTCCTTGGAAAAATAATAAAAAAATGGAATTATGGTTTCTTCCTTTCCTTTAGTAGGCCAAAAATGACATACTAGGGAATTTCAAAGATCAGTGTTTCCGTCTTCATAAAATCAATCTATTTATCAATCAATTTATAAAAAAGGTTTAGTTAACCCAAAGTTTGGCAGTTTGTTATAAAAATATCTATCATCAAGCAACACCCACACATGTATTCCTTCCTAAAAGAACCTTCTAAGATATTTACAACAAAACCTTCATTAAGAAAATAGTACAATCACAGAACCAACAACTATCCATTACCAAAGTTAAAGACTTTAATTAGCCTCTTAATCACATACTTTCTTTTCACAAACAGTCATTGCCTCATTGAGAGATCAGGATTGACCAGGCTTTAGGGATGCATCAAGATTTTGTTGTAAGCAAGTATTAAGGAACCAGGCAGATCTATGGAAGGAGGTTAATAGTCTTTGGTGAAGGAACTAAATGTTGCTCTTGGATAATTAGATTGCATTGTCAGCAATGGGAAGGCTACAGAAGCATGAAACCTGTTTCTTCCTCTGCAGTCTACACTGTCTGCAAACACCTACAAATTGTTGTACACTTCCCTCTTAACAAACGTTGTGGTTGAAAACAGAAACACATGAAAGACTCTAAATATTGGGAATGCCATTTCATAGACTAATTTAACTCTGGCATTTCTGTTAATGCTGTGACTGTAAAAAACAGTAATTCTCTGTTCGTAATTTTTGGTAAAGAAAAGTAATTTCCTGCTACATTTCCAAACAGAAATTTATGTTGTGTTACATGCACAGAGTTCATCAGCACAGAGATCTTTCAGATGACATGAGCAGTGTTATCTGCCATTTGACCTAAAATACATAACCACGAGAAACAGTGTGTTATCAGCCTCTACTTCATAAAGCAACTCTTGCAGAGAACTTGTATTTACTTTGTCATGTTCCATAATATGGGGATTGCAGTTTGTGGTTCAATGAGCAATTTCTTTCTTCCATTTTTTCAGCTCAGAGCTGACTCAGTAGTTTCTTGTTTCTTTCCAGCCTGTCCATTTTCTGGTCTTGACCATCTTCACATCAGCCAGTGCTCATTTCAGGTCCAGTTACCATAGGAGGTTCCTGGCTTCAGCAGCAACATCAGCTTGTTATCCCAAACACTAAGTCTAGTGCTCCATGGTTTTCTCTTTCCAGGAATCTTTTCCTCTTTTGGCTGTTCAAATCTTGTGTTGTTCCCACCTTTGCCTTGTGTTATGGTCATTCTCATCCTAAAATCCCCCTTACCTCATTTCCTTTTTTCCCCCTTATTCTTCAACAAACTGTGGTTTCTCTTTGTTTTTTCTTTCCATTTCTTAGTGAGAATCTTTTCTTTTTCAAATCTCTGGAAACTAGCAAGGTAGATAGAGAAGAGATGTTGCATTTACTCTTCTGAGTCTCAGTGACATAGTAGTGTGCACCAATGTGGAAGAAGTTGCTAGGAAATTTATTCCATCTTGCAATCGCAAGGTAGTCTGACCATTACAAACCATATTTCCAGATAATTGTACAGATTAAGTCTAATGAGTCCTGCTGACCATGTGTAAAGTGAGCTTTACATGCCTTCAGAAAAAACATATTATGGACAGCAAATCCTCCTATGCTAAATTTAAATTCTTTTCTCAGAAGTACAGGTACTACACATAAATACGGACATCCTTAGTGGAAAAATTGCAGCTTTTAATGCATGCATCTAACATGTTGTCTCCAATTTTATTCTGAACATTAATCAAATAGATAGTGCTGAATGTCTAATAGAATTTGAATGTAAAACTGATATTTCTAATTAAAACAATTATCCTGCAGACTTAGTTTGGCAAAGTTCTAAGTGAAAATTGCAGGCTTCAATGGCAGGTTTTTCCTTCACTATCAGTTTGACATATCCTGTACTACCTCTTCCAGCTATTCCAACCATGCTCTAAATGTCAGATCACCTTCTTGTGCCTGTAGTAGAAAGAGGCTTTTTTTCAATGAGTGCAGACTGGTCTGAGCCTCAACAAGGTGATCTATTGCATGTTGTTTCCTCTCCTTCTCTTGAAGGTTTTGGTTGTCCTTCCCCTCAGCTGAGGTCCTGGGAGCAGGTGGGTTTTTTTTGGAGTGTGTTCATACCCTCTCTTGGATGACTCTCAAACTGCAAAATAGCCTTGTGGCAATTGCACTAGCAGTTAAACAATTTAAGATAATTTAATAGGTATCTCAATGGATAAAACAACTCAAAGCACAGAAATTATCTACATCGTATTACAGGAATTATCACATCTAAAGCCATGTTTTTATACACTAAAGCACCTTGAACATTCTTGCTTTACTCTGTCAATCTTTATACAATGAAACTTCTTCTAATATGTGTGATAGGGTATTAATCCACCATAGGATTCCACTATGGTTGTTATGTATGTTTGCATTCTGAATATGTCTGGCTACCTCACAGAGAAAATAAATTATGGATTTGTCTTCTTTTGTTTCCTTGAAACTTAGCAAGATATCTGCCACTGTTTCCTACCTCTGAGCTTTTTCTTCCTCTTTGTGTGTTTGTGGGTGATTGCTAGGCTAAAAGGTGATGTATTCTCAAGGCTGGGATATTTGTAATACTGCTGCTGAGCTCAAACCTGAGACATGGACTCGATAAGCTTTTTGATAACTCTCTGATATTTGACTGGAAAGTTATGTAGGGAAAGCAGCAGCAACCAGTCACCATATTCTCACTCGTAGGATTTAATTTCCCTAGCAGACATCAGTAAAGCAGGTTGTGTGTTCTGGGTTGGGTCTTTCAGGAGAGTTTCTTCCCATCTGTCATCTGCAAAAGATGCTGGGAGAAGGGGGTGATGCCCAGGGAGGATGAGTAGGAGGTAATTGAGTTAACAAAAGATGTGGCTGGTGCTTTGGCATACCAGTGGAATAGTTCTGGGAGAGGGGGGAAGCAGGCTGCCTTTGGCAGATTCTTAGCTGGCGGGTGGGCAGTCTTTGCCCAGCTTGCGGGGGGAGATGATTGTGATGTTTGGTGCTGGACTTCTCCTGCCCAGGGGGACTCGCTGCCACGGAGGACCCTTCCTCTACCACTGGTGGGCTAGCTGCTCATGGAGCAGCTGGGGCACTGGGACCTCGCCGGGAGAGATCCTCGCCATCTGCGGGGGTGCTTCAGGGAAAAACGGGGCCCGCACCTGCTGCCCGTCTCCGGAGGGAGCACCGCCCAGCTGCTGACTTTGGCTGCTGCTGCCACCGCCAGGACACAGCACGGGACACCTGAGAGCCAGGTGACCCATCCAGCCCCCCTCCCCGAGGCTGTCACTGCTCACTTCAGCCGCCCTCTGAGGCCACCTGAGCCAACAGCATCCCTGCAGCCGTGGGGGAGCCACTGCACCCCTCTGCCTCCACAGGAGCACCAGCACCTCTGCCAGCTGTGGTCCCAACTACACCAAAGGGGAAATGGCTTGAAGGGCGAAAAAAGGCTGAAAACCCCGTAATTTCAAGGTTATAATAATTTGGCAGGGGGGAGTAATTTTTTTGCATTCCAGGAAGTTTCCCACCTTCCTTGGCAGACACCTGTCTTTTAAACTGGGACAGTATGATATGTATATTTTTTTCATACACTGTCATAACTAGCCGACTGAGGCTCTGGGCATATATATGACTGACCAGAGACCAAGTCTGTGAAACCCATCATAACACTTCAGGATGATTTCTACATCTGTTGATAACTAAGACCTTCAGCTTTAAAAACATCATTTTCTCAATCTACTTCTCAAATAAATTGGTAGATACTGGTCCTTAAATAGATTATTTAATCAGAAAAATAAATTTGTTTTGCCTCGTAATGCAGGGAATATGAAAATATATGAGGAGAAATTCTATGTCTGCAAAACTTGAATAAACCAGGAAATTTCTTCTTCATTCTCCATGATATTTTCTTCTCTTACAACTAGACCTTTGAAACTAGAAAGCAAAGAAAATTTCATCTATGTGTATTTTAAGATCCCACATGGAAATGTGAAAAAAATCACCCACTTAACTGTTATTTATGAAAAGTGACTCTGTGGTGTCTTAATGCTTCTTTTTAGGGAACCATTTTGGATTATTAGCTCATACTTAGTGTTTTATTTGCCATGTACACCTCAGCATCAACTAATCAGACTTTATTCTTGAACACTTTGAATTGCCTGTAGCACTTCATTTCAGCAGGCAAACTGACTCACGCTGACAGGAAACAATATGAGGCTTTCCCCAAAGGGACCATCCCATAATATCAATACGAGTATGTAGTCATTAGCTAGTCAGGGAACATCTAACAATTACATTAGTCAAAGCACTTTACAACATTTAGTTTTGTGGAGAATCTGAGATTCCAGCTCTGAAGTTATGCTGAGCATAACCACCAAACTTAACAACACTGTTTTGTTGTAAAAAAATAATAATTTGGGGAAAATCAGGTTGTCTAACAAGTTAAACATATTTTAAATTTTTCTTATATATATTTTTCTCATAAAAAAATAGCATGATTTTTGTCTTTTAATTCCAAGGGAAAATGAGTTACTAATGACAGAGGAATAACCTGAGTAAGGATGGATAAAATTATTTGCATACAAAAGGATAAACAGTAACAGGGATCCATAAACATCTTACTTCACCATAAAAGTACATACTTTCTACAAAAGCTCAGTGAGTTAATAAAGGACAACATTTTTATACAAAGCAGTCTGAGAATATGCATGTATAGAAACATTAATATTTAAATCTCAATAGCAGCATGTATTATTAAGCATCTCTTTCTGACTGAAGACTTTAGAGGCTTCATGCCATTGAAAAAGAAAAAAGAAAAAAAAAAAGAATAACATGATCTTGATGATCTTGGGCCTTTGTTCAGGAACCCAAGACTCATCATCTCATCATGAACGACCTGGAAGCCCCTGGAGCCAACCTGGTGGTGCTGGGAGAAACTGAAGGGAACTGAAGGGGCTTTCAATGTCTCGAGGGACCACCAGTACCCTGAGGGTGGCATGTCAGTGAGGGCATGGCATGTAATTGAGGGTGTGGCACTCAGTTCACAGCATGTGCTCTTTGCCCATCTGGGAGGAGCCAATAGAAGCAACAAACAAGCTCCATAACACCTAAGGAAGAGCAAAGAGATCTCTTTTAGACCCAGTCTTGTTAGCGCACTAGCTTAAGCTTCCTTAGTTATGGTGTTGACATGCAGTCAATCCCCTGTAACTGGGGGAGTCACTGAAGCAGCCAAGGCAGAGGCTGGAGGCCAGACCTGCTGTTGGTAGATGTAGCTCTCCAGGTCACAGGTTTCCAGGTGTGCCTGGTACCTCTTTACAAGGCTAGGTCAACAGACAGTTGTTTTGCAGGTGTGCTGTGATTGAATAGTTGTGTTGCCAGGTAAAGGAGCTGCAGGAAGAAGTGAACAGGCTAAATAGTATACAAGCAAATGAACAGGGCTATTTTCAAGGATGCTACAGTCTGAGTCTGGAAACGTAGACTGCTCTGTTGCATGGTTACAGGCTCTTCAGGAGGGATAGGCAAAGCAGAAGCAGGGGACAAGACTGCATGAAATAAAGGGGTTAGAATGTATGGAGTTCACAGCTGACAATGGTACAGTTGAGAGCCTCTGGATAGGAATCAAGTGACAAACAAATAATGTGAATGTCCTTGTGGGAGTCTGCTATAGACCTTCTACCCAGGACAGTGATGCCAGTTCTTTGAGGAATTAAAGGACACTTTCAAGTCAACTGCTGTTGTCCTTATGGGGGACTTCAACTCACCAGAAGAGAGCATTACACTGGGAGCATCAAACAGCTGGTAAAACATGGGCCAGAAGATTCCTAAAAACCCGGATGACAACTTTATAGAACAGGTCATAAAGGAGATGACTTGGAAAGATGCCTTCCGTGATCTCCTGCTTCTCAACAGAGGGAATCACATTAGCAAAGCTGAGATTGGCGGCTGTCTTGGCCACAGCGACCCTGAAGTGATTGAGTTTAAAATCCCTGTTGACAGAAGGAAAAGTGCCTGCAAAACCTCAGCTCCGGACATGAGGAAAGCAGACTTCAAGAAGTTAGTAAGTAAGGTCCCTTGAGAAAATGTATTTTGCTGGGGTCCATCAGTGCTAATCACTTTTTAAATGTCACCTCCTAACGGCACAGAAGCAGGCAATTCCCAAATTGGGAAGTCAAGCAGGTGAGGCAGAAGGCCAACTTGTCAGAACAGGAATATTCTCTTGGAAATAGTGCAAGAAAGAACAGTGTATGCCTACTGAAAGCAAGGTTAGGTGGCATGGGGAAGATACTGTTGCTTGCCACTATACTGAGAAAATTCATGCAGCCAAAGCTCAACTGGAGTTGAAGTGGATCAGAAATGTGAGTGGCAATAAAAAAGAGGTGTTTTCATATATATTAATGGCAATAGACAGTGTAAAAATTAAATTGGTCCATTACAGGGTGAGGATGGACACCTCACAAAGAGGGAGAGAGACAAAGCAGAGGTGTTTAATTCATTCTTTGCCTTTGTCTTCAATGTGAATGAGGGACAAAAGGAATCTCAGTGTCCTGAGCTGGAAGACCGTGACTGCGAGAATGGTCAATTCCAAGTCAACTATGAAACCGTGCAGGTTCTGCTGCTCCTGTTGGATCCTTACAGATCTATGGGGCTTGATGGGATTCATCCAAGAATCCTCAAAGATCTGGCTGATGTCGTAGCAAAACAACTTTTGATGATTTTTGAGCAATCTTGGGAATCCAGAGAGGTCCCCACTGACTGGACACTGGTGAATGTTGAATCTGAGTCAGCAGTGCCCTGGCATCCAGGAGGATCAGCCGTGTCCTGTGGGGCATCAGGCACAGCATCACCAGCTGGGCAACGGAGGGGATTGTCCTGCTCTGCTCTGGGGCAGCCTCACCTTGAGTTCTGGGAGCAGTTTTGGGCACCACAACACACAAAATATATAAACAGTAGTTAGAGAGCATCCAAAAGCAATAAAGATGGTTAAAGGCCTTGAGGGGAAACCATATGAGAAGCAGCTGAGGCCACTGTGTTTATGCAGTCTGGAGGAGACTGAGGGAAGACCTCATTGCAGTTTACAACTTCCTTGTGAGGACAAGATGAGAGACCTGCACTGATCTCTTCTCTGTGGTGACCAGTGACGGGACCTGAGGGAATGGCCTGAAGTTGTGTCAGAGGAGGTTTAGGTTGGATATTGGAAAAAGGTAAGTTCTTCACCCAAAGAGTTGTTGAGCACTGGAACAGGCTCTGCAGGGAAATGGTCACAATACCAAGTCTGACAGAGTTCAAGAAGTGTTTGGACAACAGTCTAAACATCTCAATAACATGGTGTGATTCTTTGGGATGGTCCTGTGCCAGGCCAGGGGTTGGACTTGATCCTTGTGGGTTCCTTATAACTCAGTATATTCTGTGATTCTGTAATACTGCTTGGCATGAAGTCATGTGCCCTTACGGGCTTTAACCAGTGCAAATTGTTGCAGTGCATCTTGCCAACACCTCTAAAACTGGTTTCTACATCTCTACATTGGTGACCCAGATTGTTGAGACAAGGATAAGGCCTCACTCTTGTTATCTTGGCATATGACATATGACATAGTGAAGACTTTTTAAAGCACTTCAGATACAGTATTAACTGACCAAAGATATATAAGTGCCAGCAGCAACATTGTTGAAAGCTGCTCAAGCATTTCCTAATAAAGTCAGCAAGAAAACCTGAAATGATTTTTACTCAACAGAGAGCCATGAATCCCATAAAACTAAGCCCTTACAGGTCAAGATCTAAATGCCCTCCTCAAATTTCCACTAAGGTGGTCTGGGACTCATATATAAATTATTTAGAAATGCTGAAGACACATTCTAGTACATACTCCCATGCAATAGCATGGTGAAGAACCTACTGTAATTGGGAACAAACATAATGCTGGAAAAGAAGTCAGATGGCAGTATACTGAACTGACGTAGATGCTCACATCAGGAGCAAAATGCCTGGCATTTCTTCACAGGTAGACATTTCAGCAATTCAGGTTTTGCCAGGAACAAGTTACCATTACCATAAGCAGTCTTAGAAACACCTGGCAGGGCTTCAGTGCTGCTGTTATCTCTTGCCTGCCTGAAGGCTCCCAAAGTTGTAAAATAAATGCTCTGCCAAGCTGGTGATGAAACACTGTAAAACCTATGATGGGTGAGCTGAAAAATGTTCTTAGGTCCAGCTGCAATCTTGCAGTCTGATTTAAACCACATGGATACCATATAGACCTATATATTATCTGATACACCTTTGAAATTCTCTACTCCAGCATCTTGTGTATTTCCAGGTTCACTGGAAAATTCTTTAAAACACAAGTGGTACTTCAGAGAAAGAAAATTTGTCTTCAGTTCCTTGTTAAACTAGTTTAACTATGCATGTGGTATTATCCCTATTATTCCCTTTTCTTTTCGATAACAATATCATAAATAACTCAAAGCTTAATGATAAGAAATTCTTTATTTTTTAATATTTTTTATTATTTTCAAGTAAAGAGTAAAATATTAATTGTTTTTAAGTGGGGATTTTTGTTCCCAGAATTAGAAAATAATTTTTATTATGATTTATCATTTTGCTTCTACTTCATGGCACCAAGAAGTAAGGGATTGGCAACAGAAGTAAAAGAACTACTGGTTCTTAAAGAATTAGAAAAAACTCTGCTTCTTTTTTTTCAAGATGGTCTGCTATTTCATCAGTTCTGGCTATTTGCAGTTATTGCTATGTAGTACTACTTTAGTGCTATGGGTATCTACAAATGAGGCCTTCCGGCTGTATTTTATTTTTGGTTGTATTGTAACAAAATATTGTATGACAACATTAATTATTAACACCCAAGGCAAATGATGACCCAAAGTCCTTCACACATTTGCAAAGTCATTAATTTTAACAACTTGGCAACTTTCAGATACTTACAGAAATACCTCACAGGTCATAAGAAGACAGTCAAATTAGGTTTTTAAAAAGCGCCATTTTCTACAAGCTATGGTAGAAAATCTCCATTTATATGCTATCAATATTTGGCCTAATGTAAAACTTTCCCCTTTTTTATACAGGGAAAGTGAATATTATGGGAAAACTGATCTTCAGGATGTCTCATTTTTATCCTGATTTGCCTGTCTTTGTGCTACTTTCTCTTAGCTTCTAGCTCTTGCTTGCCTCATTTTATAAACTTGTAATAAGAATGGTGACTGGTCTTTGGCTGAATGCTATATAAAGATTCTTTCCATTTATGTTTCAAATTATTTTAATTTGTCTTCCAGAAAAAACACTCCTTCTTATAAAAAAAAATAAGTAATAAAAGGTAATAATGATAAGAGCTTTATCATGACATTCCTAGATTTGCTGTTCACACCTGCTGACTGACTAAAAAAATCAAAAAATTGTTAATGAATGCTTAAATTCATCAATACTCTGCTTATGTCCAGTATATGGGTATATAGACTGATGAAGAAAAATCTGAGTTCTGCTCTGAACTGCTTTGGTTTTAAAATTTGCACCACAAAACTGAGCTCCTAGCCTCTCCAGAATATGTCTGTTTTACCACCATAGTGAAATGTCAGAGGATAGTTGCTGAGGTTTAAAGTCCTCCTGACCAGTAGAATTTTTCTTTTCCCTTTCTCACATCAACACTTTTCAAGAGAGCTAAGGGAATATACTTATTTCTTTTTACAATTAAGACATTCTTTAATTGAATGAACATGTAAAAATAGCTCTTTAAACTCCAAGACACATCCCTTTTTCTGTTCAAGGGAAATTTTTTTCTCATATCTGTTGTACTCAATGAATACATAGATACTGAGAAAGTTAAAAATGTCTATGGCCCTTCTAATTGTCTAAGTATCACCCCATGTTTTGGATTTAGATTTTTTTTTTATCTGGGTCACAAAGAAAAGACTGCATGCACCCAGGAGAGAAAAAGGATAATGAATCTCATCCAGTATCCAATACTGTACAAAGGAGAAAAAAAATGCACTCAGCAGATTAAAATGAAATATGCAAGAATACCCTGGAAATGATGTGTTCGGTCTTTATGTATGAATTAAAGCCTTCATTTTCTAATAGCTTATTCTAATTTCCCTGTGTGGTTAGTACGGTAGACCTTAAGCCCAAGAAATGATTAAGAGAAAAAAAAATCTCTTTTGCTCTAGGATGTAATCCTTCCATTTGTAGATACCAATAGATCGGTCAAGTGGCAAAGACTAAAGAAGCTATAAAAAGACTAAAGAAGGCTATAAAAAGAGTATGTAGAGGAGTTTCATTTCCCCACAAGCTTGTGACATCATAGCTGTATTTTTAGTGAAGTCTTATCATTATTTCATGTCTGGAGCAAATTAACATGTCTATATCTGAACATGTGACTCTTTTGAAAAGAGATAGCAATATGCCCATGTATCTGAAGCACAGACCACAGACCATGACCATGGTAATCATCAGAATTTCAGCAAAGGTAGGATTAAAGAAGACCATTACCTTGTTATAACCAAAGATCTATATTCATACCAATTATAATATGAAAAAGCATCTTATATTATGCTACTAATAAAAAGAAATACAAAAGGTATATGATTTTAAACCTAAGTTAAAAGTAGTATAAATATAAAATAAGTGGTGAAATAATAATAAAGTGGTAAAATAAATGAGTGGAAACTCAACTACAGTTTTCAGACAGTGGCAGCAAAACTTTTCTGGATGCCTCCCACTTGTGTGTTCAGCTTTATTATTTTCCAAGAAAGAAAGGTATTATGAAAATATCCAGAAAGGTGCTTGTTCAAGCAAGCATGTAAGTGGAAAGCACAGTACCATAACATATGGGAACAGTCAGCAAGATGACAAAAAAACCTTAAATGCAGCATGTTAAAAAACAGGTTTACAGTGAGTGTCGTGACATTATTTATGTTAACACTGTTAAAAATATTGTCAATACTACTATTAAATGTATTTTCATTAATGCTATAAGAAAACAACACCTAATTCACCACAAGAGCATCAATAATAGTTTATTTGGGCTTGAGACATCAGAGAGACTGTAAAAAAAAGAGAAAAAGACAGACTTAATGGTCAAATACATTTGCTCTGGACCTACAAAACAACAGCTTTTGAGCTCTGCCTCCCTTTTACCAAGTTATATCACAGCAGTTACCTTAAAATCAGAGTTCTTGCATTTACAGCAAGAAATGTTTATATTAGATTTCTTAAAGTTGCAACATTTTATATCATTTAGGTCATCTGTGCTTTTAGGTGAGGCAGTGAAGGCAGGGCGATGAAGATGTGAGGAATTACAGGCAGTGTTTTATACTGTGATGTTCATTAAGCTAAGACACAACTTAGATTCATGGATTTCAGGGCCAGAAGAGGCCACTGCTATCATCTAGCCTGACCTCTCACTACAGCAAAGGGCAAAAAACATCAGTCTGTAATTTCGAAATCAAACCCATAACTTTGGTTTGACATATAGTACATCTTCCAAAAAGACATGGAGTCTTAATTTAGAGATTGGAGGTGATAGAAAATCCATTACTTTCACAGGTAAATTGTTCTAATGCTTCATTACTCCCAGTGCTAAAAATGTGCACTTTACTTCTTAGCTGAATTTGCCTAACTTTAAACTACTGCCACTAAGAAAAAAAAAAAAAAAAAAAAAGAAAAAAAAAAAAAAAAAAAAGTGAGAAGTTTTTTTCTTCTAAAGTAAATTTAGTACTATTTAAAAAAAATCTACTTTACTAGGACATTGTCATCAAAACTGGGCTAGGCTTTCTTCTGTAAATGTAAATTGAGTAAGTTCTTTTTCCGTTTGACTTGAATCAGTCCAATAATTTTTACTCAACTTTTCTGAAATCATCTTAGAAAAATAACCTAAATATGATGCTTTAAATCCCATTTGAAAATGTAATGTTATCTTTTTCTTCATGTTATGTCCTTTGGTTTATATATTCAAGGACCACATTCCCATCATAGGAAGAAGATTAGGATGGCCTACAAGTCAATGACTGCCAGAATGTCATCTTGTAAGTGTGATCAACATGCTTTGTTCTTGGGTGTCATGTTTGCTAAAATACATTGAAAAAAGGATCCCACCTTACAAATCAACACTTCTTATGGACTCTATCACTAGCTTTCACTCAAATATTTTTTGAACCATCTGCACATTTTTTCATTACTGATTTTGTATTCCTGTTCTGGTAACTATGTTTAATAGATTGGTCTAAAAGTATACCTATATAAGATTCTGTTAAGCCATTATTTAATATCTTTTTTTTAAAAAAAAGCTTTTGTAAGCCACCCACTTTTGTCCATCCAGTATAGACAGTATCAATGCAAACAGATTTTTTTTTCAGGAACACTGAATGCTTTTGAAAACATTTTATAAATTTATATGAAGTAGTTTACTTCATCAGACAAGGTTATTATTTTAGAAAAAAACACTAAATTAGGTTGATTAGGCATGTTTTTTTGTAAAATCATGTTGGTGGATATTGTCAGCTAGTTACTGTCACTATCTATATTATAGAGATATAGCAAGAAAAAATCCTGTGAAGGCCATGTGTGTAGCATTCTCTATGCCTATAGCATGAACATCACCATAGTAATTCTATATTGTATCAGCTATTGATCAGAAACTACTTTTTTTTTTCTCTACAGCCTCTTGGAGTTTATAATTCCTAAAGAGTTAGAGCCTCTAATAAAACTCCTTAACTCTGCTTTGCCTTTCACTTTGATGAGCATCATGTCTTAGTCAAAATTATAAATTATCTGTCCAAAGTCTTGATTACCTTACATTGAAGACATCTAGTAGTAAACTAGGGTTTTTTTCTAAATTTTTAAGACTATGCTGCACCTTTAATCTGCATGAAAATTTTCAGACATCATCCAGAGTTCTACTGGTAGCTTGAGGGCACAATCAAATCCAAGGTGGATAGCACTGCACTTTTATGTAGGACTTGTTTATTTTTATGTAAAAAATGTTGTATTAATTAGGATTATATTTGGCAAAGGTCACAAAATGGATCATATAACAGAATCATCATAGTTTAAATTGGAGAAGACTTTTCAGCTTATCAACTCCAATCGTAAACCAAATACTGCCAAACCCACCCTTAACCATGTCTCTAAGTTCCAAATCTACTTATCTTTTAAATACCTCCAGGGATGGTGACAGAACCACTTTCCTGGGCAGCCTATTCCAATGCTTCGTGACACTTTCAGTGAACAGATGTTTTCTAATATTCAATCTAAATCTCCCCTGATGCAACTTGAGGCCATTTCCCCTTTGTCTTGATTGCAGCTGGGATGAAGAGACTGATCCTCACCCTGCTAGAATCTCTTTTCAGGAAGGGAGCAGTGAAATCTCCTCATACCTTGCTTTTCTCCAGGCTAAACAACCCCAGCTCCCTCAGCTGCTCCTCATATGATTTGTTTTCCAGACTCTTCCCCAGCTTTGCTGCTGTTCTCTGGACATGCTCTGCTATAGCGAGGGGCCCAAAAGTGAACACAGGATTCAAAGTGCAGCCTCACCAGTACCGAGTATGAGGGAAGAGGGGGTTGATCACAGCCCTGGTGCTGCTGGCCATACTATTTCTGATCCAAGCCAGGATGTCACTGGCCTTCTTGGCCACCTGGGAAGTCTGCTGGCTCATGTTCAGCTGGATGTTGACCAGGATGTTGACCCAGGCCCTTTTCTGTCAGACAGCTTTCTAGCCACTAAGGACTGCCAAGGAAGCCTCTCAAACAGCCTCTTAAGGCTAAAACCTGCCCTGTGATTGTCCAAAGTGCCAGTTCTGATCACCCCCCTTCTTAATTCTCCCAGTATAGGAAATTATGTCATTCCATGAGTGCCCAGGCTCCTCCATCCATCACATTACCCATATGTCCTT
Organism: Phylloscopus trochilus trochilus; assembly: GCA_016584745.2. Lineage (NCBI taxonomy): Eukaryota > Metazoa > Chordata > Aves > Passeriformes > Phylloscopidae > Phylloscopus > Phylloscopus trochilus. The sequence goes on from WQNJ02000084.1 coordinate 27,257,319, forward strand.
CTTTGTTCACAAGCAACAGGTCCAGCAGTGCACCTTTCCTCCTTGTCTAACCCACCAGCTGTGTCAGGAATTTATCTTGAACACACTCTAGGATCCTTCTAGAAGTCTTCCTCTGTGATGTGTTCTATTTGAAGCAATCTGGTAAACTGAAGTTCCCCACAAGAAGGAGTGCTAACAAATTTGAGACTTCGCTCAACTGCTTACAGAATGTGTTGTCTGCCTCTTTATCATGGTTAGTTGGTCTCAAAAAGCTCCCACTGTGATATCTACTGTGTTGGCCTTCCCCCATGTCTTATCCATAAACATTCAACCCTATTGTTGCCGTCATTAAGTTCTAGAAAACTGAAGCTCTCCCTAATATACAGGACTACCTCACCACCTCTCCTTCCTTGTCTATTGCAGCTGTTCAGCTTCCGTGATATGTCACCCACTTTCCATGATATCAGCTATGTTACAGTTTTTCTGCTACACTATGGCTTCTAGCTCTTGGTTGTTTCCCATGGACCTACACCATGCATTGGTGTACTTGCACTTTGGTTGGGCTATTAATTCCACCACTTTTGGGGGGCAGGGTGAGGCCCTAATTCCTTTGGGATTCTTCTCAGACATTTCTGTGGTTTCTAACATATCAAAAATACTTTGCATTTTTGCTGCTGCATAGATCTCCAAACACAAAACAAAACATTTATGCTAAACACAGTAATGATAATATAGAGATGTTTTTCATTTGCTGGGCAGGGCTGACATCCAAGATCCAAGGCCTTTTCTGCACTTAATACTACCATGCTGGCAAGGAGTGTGGGTTTGCTTGAGATGTTGGGAGGAGACACAGCAAGGACAGGTGACCCAACCTGACCAAAGGGATCCTCAACACAATATGACTTCATGCTCAGTATATAAACCTGAGGAGATAAGGAAGAAGGGAAAGACATTTGGAGTGATGTCATTTGTCTTTCCAAGTAACTGTTATGCACGATGGTGCCCATCATGGTTATGCATGATGGCTGAACAGTTGACTGTCCATGGGAATCAGTGAATTAATTCCTTGCTTTGCTTTGTTTGTGTGGGTGGCTTTTACTTTCCCCATTAAACTTTCTTCATCTCAACACGTGAGTTTTCTACCTTTTACCCTTCTGATTTAGTCCCCAGTCCTGCTGATAGTGGAGTGAGTGACTGGCTGTGTGGTATTTGTCTACTGGCTGGGGTTAAATCATGACACCCTGCTAACTCCTGTGCAGAGATCCTTTCTCCCCTTTGAGACAGATGTACTCTGTCTGTTGCCAGCAGATCTGTGTCATGTAAACTGATCCGTGATTGAAACCGCAAAATTCTGATGGTGACGCTGGGCTAGGAGCCATGTATTGATATAATAGCTCTTATTGTTCCTTCCATCATCATTCTCTAAAACTTGAAGGACAGAGGACAACACTACTTGGGCTCCTGATCCCTTGAATACTCATCCCAAGGCCCTGAAGTCTCTCTTGATTACCCACAGATTTATCGTTGCTCCCTACCTTAAAAATCAATAATGGACACGCTGTATATTGTGACAATAGTAGCATGTGTTGGTGTCCACAATTCATTCTTATTACATAAAATGTGATGATTTTCTGCAAATGGTAAGGAAAGTTGAATTCCAAATTGATTTAGATCTTTTTTTAGAAGTGACACAGCTTCGGGGTTCTGTATTCTCATTCTAACCAGATGGGAAAATGCCATCCAGCTTTAACTCACAGTGGTAATATTCTGTTCTGTGATCTAAATTGAAAACCCAATCTGATAGGAGAAATGTGGTTCAAAAATAAAAGATCATAGTTCAAAGACGTATCTCAGAGAGATGGTCCATCAAAGTAATAAGCTCTGACCTTGCTGAAGTCACTACTGCACACCAATGTATACAGCCTACACTGTAGGTCATTATGCATGTGATATTCCTGCACAGGCTTATGCAATAAGGTCCTCTTGTCCAAGAGGTGCAGTGAAGATGAAATCACCTGGTCTGCTCATCTGTAGTCATATGGTTGCCCACTGTGTTTCAGTTAATTTAGATGAGCTCAAGGAGATCTGAACACCGGGATTCATTTATTTTGTTGTGGAGTCAACATTTTTGTCACAAAATCTCTTAATGGACTGCATGGCGCTACTGCATTAGGAAAAAAAAAAAAGCCTTTGGTAAATAAGCTGTTTTGCTGTGTCTTGAGGTTGAAAGGTTGAGCAGTTTCATGAATATACAATGAGCAAAGTTGATAAAGATGAGGTATTTGCTAGAAGTGGTATAGGTTTCATTAGGGGTGCAATCCTGGAACTATGGCAGATCACTGAAAATGAAATCGTAGTCTTTTCCTTTTTTTTCTGTACCAGATACATTCTGTAAGTGGACTATTTCATATCTATCCTGTAATGAGTCCAAGCAGAATGGATCCTGGGTGGATCTAATATTTGCTATATATATTGGTTAGTTCTTTTACCAAAGAAAAAGTTAAGGTTCCTAGTAAACTGTCTCTTTCTCAGGAAAGTGTCTATTTTGTACGTTATACCTATTTTATACCTTTATATCTGTCTATCTCAGGAAAATATTTATTCTATACCTTGAAGGCCAGTGCAGACTGGGAGTACTGAAATCAGACAGACTCAACTGTCATCTTATGGTCTTCAGGATATCTTGCCTCTCACCGTTGTCTATATTTATTGTAGGGGATAGGTAGGGTTGCTTCATGTGATTTGGATTCATTCCTTTGGAGACCGATACTAAATGAGAATGGTTGGGTTCCACTGAGAATATTCCTAAAACACCATTCTAGACCTATTGAATCACGTCTGTACCATAAATAAGGTAGACTTGTACCAAAGAAATTGATTAATTCTACTATAATTTCTTTTGTTTCTGTCAGCATATCCAAAAAAGAAACAGAATGCAATTCATAAAAATATTGGAGAGATAGGGCCCCAGCAACCTCTCCTCCAGGAGAGAAACATCGCTTGCAGTGTACAAGAAGACATGAAATTACTGCCTTTCTGTAGTCACTGCTTGTCATGTTTGGGTTTTTCTCAAGTTCTTTCCCAGGGACCTAAACTGGTAAACAAGGTCACACTTTGTAAACTATCTTGTTTTTCACATTTCTCTCCTAAGGAGAGACTTTGCTTGTTGACCTTTGGTATGACCAATGGTTCAAAAGATCCCACCTCTTAGGTGGGCACATTGTAAAAAAGTATAAAAATAGGTTCTGAGAATAAACCTTTCCCTTTTCGGAGCATCAGCCTTCTGAATTCATGAGTCCGTGTCTTTCCTTCGTGTCCAACAGTGACACCTTTCCAAAACAATTTTAAAAAGATATTAAAATAAACTGATAATATTAACCAGACATATCTGAAAATGGGATTTTTTTCAAGATTGGAAAAAAGACAGGAAGTGAAAAACTGCTGCATATCTCTGAGGATGCTGCCCTGGAACAAGGTAATTTCCTACTTAGGTTTTTGGAGTCCAAAGAACAAGAAAGCAGGACAGACCAGTCTCACGTACCAGCTACTTTGAACTAGCACATAAGGTATGAAAATTCTCACTTACACTTTTTTTCCTCATTCCTTTTCTTTCCTAGTGTTGATAACACTTCACCTATGACCTTACAACACTGTAGGTTTGAGTAAATAGAGTATAGTTTATCACTTCATTCTTAGTGCCATTTTGCAGGAAAGATGCATTGATAGAAGTCTTTTTCTTCAGTTCCATTATTTTGCTGCCAAAGATAGAAAATTATTATCTAAATTAAAGCACCACTGCATATGTCTCATTTTCACATCTTAAAAAGCAAGACTGTAGAATATGTATGATGTGGATATTAGTAACCTTGGTGATGATTTGTGTTAAGAGAAACTCTGTTCTCTTCTGGCTGCCTCCAGCCTTCTGACAGGCCTACCTTCTTGCTGTTGAATGTACAATTTTTCTGGTCGTATAATGTCAATGGCTTACCTTGAATAACATTTATTTAAGAGGACACAATGCTGAGCATGAATTCCTAGCAAGGTCTAACACTAAGGACTAGATGCACCTTAATATCTATACCATAAACCTTAAAAATTATAGCATATGTAAAATATTTTAGCAACAAGTTAATATTCAACCTCATTTTGAATATTATTACCATTCCTACTATTACTGTCACTACTATTTTAGAGATAGAAGTAAGAGATTAAGTATTTTGTAAAACCCACAGAACAATCAGTTTTACAACATTATCAGAACTAAAGATTTTTGTGTCCCAGGTTGCAGCTTTCTCCACACCTTGTCCAACTGACTGGAATATTTAAACTGCTTCAGAGATCATTAATGACCCTGGTCTAAAATTTTATACTTTTTGACAGTCATTTGATGTCAGGCTTTTTCACATAACCATACCAATATTTTTCTAGCAGTTTTATTCTAAAGATTTTTTTGACTTCTTTTTCTGAGAATAATGGTCAGATTTGGGGTGTTTTTATAATGTATTCCAGTGCCTTAGAAAATCAAGCAAGTACGGACAGGCTCAAATCCCTAAGACTGAAAGCAGAGTTCATTGATACAAAACCATGGAGTCCCTGACCCTGCACACATCTGTCAAAATCCTATCACATAACCTTTGAGGGGCTCTCTTCAAAGTTAAGAAGAAAATAAACAAAAAACAAACCCCAGTTACATGAACTCAGCATAGCTGCATTCTCCTAACTCCACAGCCTTTGTCACGTAGTGCCTTGAGGGAAATTTTATTAATATTGTTGTTTGATTCCCATTTCAGATGATTTACATTTCCAAGTATTTAGCTAGCCATTCAGCCTGGTGGAAGACAGGAGAAAATTTCATCACGTGTAGAACAGGTACCTAAGCCAAAAAACCTTTCCCATACTTTGAAATGGCTGTATCAGTGAGATGAAATACTCAGTCAAAGCCAGTGTGAACTTATGGAGGATGGCACAACTTCTAAGAAGTGGAGAGGAACAGATGGAAAATAAGTCCTTTTTAAATTCTATAGCAGAAACTGTGAGATGGTCTGTGCTTTAACTGAAGGATCATCATGTCCTTTTCCTCCTTTGCTTGTCCTCCTTAACTAAAAGCAGGGAAAACATTGCAGAAAATTAGCTGTTCAAAGACTAGGATGAGCTCAAGTTCTAAAGTCTTCTACATGGGGGATGAGCAAGAATAACATATCAGTCCTGGAATAAACTAATAGATTATAATATTTCACCAAGGCAGGATGTGAGACAGATCATTGTCATGCTCTCTAAAGGCGAAGTAATGTCTGGAAAAACTGCAGAGGAGCAATGTTTTCTATTGAGACAAAATTAAGAGAAATTAAAAATGCAGACAATAGATAAGAAGTAAAGCCTTTTGTGAGGAGGCACAGCCAGAGTTCATAGATGAAAACACAGTTACAGTGCTGGTCTAAGCAAAGGGAAGCTATGTGTTTCTTTTAGCTTATATTGCTTTAAAAGCTGTGAACTGATAAAATTCTATATGAGATATTAAATTATTGCCAAGGTCAAAAAAGAGACCATATATATATATATATATATATATATATATATATATATATTTTTTTTTACTGTCAAAACCTGTATTTCTTGTTATCAGGGGTTAATAGCATAATTTTATTTAAATGGCTTAGATTGTTTAGTGACTGTACTAACTCAGCTTGCTTCTCTTTGTAGTGTTTCTCTGCTTCTCACACTGTACAACTGAGACAGGAAAAAAAATCCCACAGAAGGTGAACACTTTGAAATATCAATCATTTTGAACCCTCAATGCTTTTTTCACCCAGCTGTCATGACTATGAAACCATAACTGGATGCAAAATGGCTATTTTATTTTGCTCAAAAATATTGAAATTGTGCAATGTAAACTAAACAAATAACTTCACAGAGTCCTTCAGCTTGTGTGATTCTGAAGCTCTCTATGACTTGTTCTGGTGCCTTTTCTGCATGTGATCTGCTGCTACTAAGTGAACAGCTAAAGGAGGCACCCGTGTTCCTTCCAGCTAAGTCTGTCATTAGGATTTTGTGGTGATAAATTTAAGACATCCCAAGCTTTAATCAACATTCCATTTTTAATCCCTTCAACTAAATACCCCAAGCGTTAAACACCATTTCAAACAGTCATGTGCTAGCCACTAAACTGTTCTTGAAAGCTGAATTACAGTATTTGCTTTTGCAAATGCAACCAAATTAAATTTTATGGTGACAATAGCTAACATTTTATCTTTTTTAAAGCCTGTTCACAGCAGTCATTCCTATCAAAAGTTTTCCTTCTAAAAAGTGAAAATGCTTGCAAAAGATTTCAAAGCACAATCCTAACAACACACTCAACAAAATACTGCTTATGCATTTTTTTATCCAGATGAGGTATTTTTCTCATTCCTCATCTTATTTTTTTTCTTTAAGCTGGAAAAATGCAGGCATATGTTTTAAAGTATCTTTTTTTCTAGGAACTATTTTGAGGTTTAAATATAAATTGTTTCCTTTACAGCCATTGTACATTAAAGTAAATTCTACTGCATTTGAAAACGTCAGCTTTATTTTGTACTGGTATTCAGAATCCTCTCTTTTTCACCAATATTATATAAAGTTCCTCTGGGAAGATAATGTGTATGATTGCAGCTCTGCCTTGTTAAAATCCATGGCTTTTTATGCAGTCATGTTTTCACCCATGAATTATGCATGAAAAAGTATCTCATTACATTTCACTTTCTTTACAGCAGCATCCCCCCTTCTCGACATTCTCAGATTCCCATCAACCGAGCTCTACTCACCCTGCAGCTTGGCTCCATCTTGATGCCTTCGCAGCATTTTAGACAAAATGGGTGTGTTTAACTTGTCACCTCAAGCCTGGTATAAATTATTCACCAGAGCTTTGCACAGATTTGTGAGATAACCAGTCTGAACTCAGAGAAACTTCACAGGTTTGACTGTGTATGTTGTATTTGACAGGGACATTAATGGCAATTTCCCCTTATACTAGTCCCAAACAGAGAGGTGGGGTTTTTTGTTGGTTTTGTGTTTTGTTGGTTTTTTTGTGTTTTGTTTTGTTTTTTTGTGGTTTTTTTTTTTTTTTTAGGGATCCCAGTGCCAACATTCAGTTTTATTGAAATTTAATTTCATGGGCTTGAGCTACGTATTATCATTTTTAGCACATCTCACAACTGCCACTAAAAATGCACTGTTCCTTAGGATTCCAAGGAGAAACAATAGAAAATCCCTTTAAAGTGTTCTGCTTAATGTTAAAGGTGCCTGGAAAACCCTTCAAGAGTAAATGCATATTTAAATCACAGAATTTAACAACCGAGGCCTTTCTCCTACATTTTGAACCAAGAAGGTGGTTCTGTATATTAAGCAATTCACGTTAGGAGAAGAGGATACCTGGACTGTGAAATTTGCAAAACCAGAGCCTTATGTTTTTGGCATGTGAGTCACACCCATGTCAGAAGAAAATAGCCATGGTCTACTTCCATATGTAGCCATGAAACCCCCTCAGATTATTTTGATAAACTTTAGCCAAGATATGGGGGTAAAGACTCAAAGCAAAAGCTGCAGATACTCCTCCCATCCTTCTCCCCAGACATTACTTGGTTCCCTGGGAAGGCAGCATGCTGAGGTCATTGTGACACTTTGTGAAATAGTGAAGAATTAAATACAAATAAAGCTGAGAGCAAGGGCCAAGTCACTGAGATGCGAAGACATTTGGAATAAAATTCGCAGTTTCATCAGTTTTCAAGTATTTTTGAACATTCCATAAGACACATTCAAATCAGTAGAATGTTCTGCAACCTTTACAGTGGAAGTTCATGCTTTAATAGAGTATGAAACAAATGCATATTTTGTCAGCAAAGTTTCAGATAGGCCTGCTGTCAGGGGGACAGCACAGCAGCATCTGGGCCATCTCCTGGTTGGGTGGAGTTGCATTGGAGCAGCTTTAGGAGTGGGTCAGGGGGCAATAACCTTGCACAGCACTGGTAGGAGCAAACTGCCAGGCAATCACAGTTCCTGTGCCTAAGCCATGTGGCTGTCTGGCTTTGAGGGCTGGAACCAGAGCCTCCGGGGAGCAGACCAGGAGTGCACATCCCAGGCAAAGTGAGACATGGGTAGGCAGGGTGATACTGTGGCAGCCCCTGAGGCAAGCAAGGAGCATCTCCCACAGGGGATCCTCCTGCCCATCCCCGTCCCTGCTGCTGCCAGCAGCTTACAGTGTGTTTCGCAGCTAAGGTAAGGGCATGGGGTGCCCACTCCCCTTCCAGTGCAGCCCAACAAACCTGACCCCAGTGCCTGTACAGCTGCATTGCACTCTGCAGCACTGGATCTCCCATCTGGGTACTCACCCTTGCTCTCTTAGGAAAAGGTCAGTCTTATGTTTCTAACAAGGAAGTTGACTCTAAGCAAGCAACATTTAGCCTTTAACAACTAAAATTAAAGATAAAAATATCATCACTCATGCACTAAACCAAATCAGAACTACTGCAGTATTTCTAGGAAATGGATATATAACCTCTAAGTTATTATATCTTCTAATTATTTGAATGCTTATTATTTATTCTCCTGCTTATTTGTTTTCATTTTGAGACAAATTTTTGTGTTTACAAATAATCTGAATCAACACATAAGGAAGCAGTTTTAAAAATAATCTTAGTTTTATTTCCGGTTCAGGTCCATTCACTTTTCCCTATGGTTTGTATCACTTGGGAGCTGTAATATTATTGACAAGTTGCAGAGACATAAGAAGTATTTTCTAGGGGGAGAGGAGCATGACAACAAACCAAAAAACCACAAACAGACTCATGCACCTAAGACCTCGACTATTCAAAGACAGAAATAGAAAAACATGATATTTCATGTATGAACCTGATGTACTTCAACTGGCTAAGACTTATGACAAAAACAAATACGAAGTGCACTAGGCCCTGTACCTCAGGAAATCACAGTGACTTCCATTTCTTTCATAGCATGATTTTTTAATTTGATATAGTCTCATATTGTCTTATAAGCAATACACAGAGAAATTTGACCCTATTAAATTTGTTTTGTATCAGTAAGGTTAAAATAATTGAGGATTCATCAGAGTCAGGGCAAAATTAACCATTTCCCCCTACCAGTTTCTAAGAGAAGGTTGAACTTATCAGGGCTTGAGCCAATTTACATGCATCCCCATAACATCCTATATTATGTATGAACTGCTTTGAATCTACTACTAGATACAAGGGTTGAGGAAATTTTTTGAGTTGATTATTGCAGAAAAATTGTTTTAATTACAGATGAATTTTAAGTACAAACCCCAAATATTTCAAATATATTTAGTAAGTCAGACTCTTCGAAGGTCTTTCAAAAGTAAGAAATATGACTGAATAAAAATTACTTTTAATTATAGGGAAAAATGTCATTTTTAGTTTCATAGTCCTCATTAAATGGTATGTTCACATCATAATGTCTAGAATTTTTTCTATGCAACTTCCTATTCAGCTAATTAGTACCACGACCTACTGGAGAGTTATAATTTAGGAAAAGAAATGAAGAGAGAAGTCAACCTACCTCAAAGAAGAAAAAATTAGTATTCATATGTTACTACAAGACTATAATAATAATCATAATTAATAATGTCTTCCCAAGAGAGAGACTCTGTGATGTAAAATTTCTGTGCTGGAAGAATCAAGTTCAGCACAACAGCCATACTGGATTCCTTCCCCTCTCCTTCCAACCATACACATGCTTCTTCTGGGGCGGTAAACCAGAAGCCATTGAACCAGGATGTCTGATGAGTTCAGTTCAATGATCCTTGTGGGTCCCACAAACTCAGGATGTTCTGCTCTGTCCTATCCTATCCTATCCTATCCTATCCTATCCTATGTAGCTGATCATTTTCCCCAGATCAAACTTGGCTTCTTACAAGCACATCAGACATTGGTTTCAGAAATGTCAGTATAAGGAGCAAAGCCTAAATACTGCATTGATATTTTATCCCCGGCCCTCCGCCCTCCTCCTATGCCCCGACTGCTAGCTCAGATTCTGGAGGGCTTTGGGCTAGGATTATACCAGGAAAGGGGAAGAGACCCAAAAGAGGCTCCTTACCTAGGATTGTTCCAAGGCTTTATTCTTGAAGGGATTCCAGGGGCAAAGAGGCAAAGAGGTAAAGAGGACGAACAAGGAAGAACATGGGTTTATGTAGGCTCTCTGTCCAAGGATAGATATCTGGCACTGAGCCAATTGGTCAGAGATAGCAGGGGAAGGTAGGGTCACATCACACAGTTACAGCTTTGGGGCTCCTTTTGGAGTAAACCATCCCCAGAGGGATACAACACTGCATAACCATTTGGACTTCAGTTAACACATACTTTGCCACATGGAAGCCAAGACTGATGGCTAGCATGCTAAGATATGATCTGATTTTTATTCCCCAGACCAATAACTATCACCCACTGCAAGTGAGATAACAAGAAAAAGTACAAGGTACAGTGGGTAGCTTATTGAACAGTCAAGTCTCTGGAGAGAGAGCAGAGAGAAAGGCATTTTGAGCTTCTACTAGAAATCTTCATTGTTCCTCTCAAAGTACTCATGGGGAAAAAATAGCTTTCAGCAATCACAACTGTGTTACACTTGTTTTGTACAATGTTTTGTATTGTGAAATATAAATTCCATTTGAGGTACTTTGAAAATTTCCTGGTACAGACTCATTTTATTCAATTATCTTAATAAGTTTAAAATGCTGAAACGAGAACTTACACATGTTGCTTGTGGGTTAAACAAGACTATAGAAGTTCAGAAAAATGTGGTTGATTTTTATGTACACTTTTACTCAAAAATAGCTAAACTCTTCACAACTAATGACTGCAAAAACAGCTGAAGTATACACACAGCAAACACATGTAAAGCATCAATGATTAAAAATTGTAAAATACTGCAAGAGTACATATATAGTTGAAATCCTGTTTTATGGCATAAATATGCTTTTCCTATCCCTACATGTTAGCAATAACTTTCTAATTTGTCTTATGGCATTAATTTTATTATGAATAGCTTGTTTGTGTATTCCAGACAAGTAGTGATCTGATTTGTATCTGTGATTAAAACTAGATGCTTACCCATTTTTTTTTAGTTTTTCTTAATTTTGTTTCTTGCCACTGTGCAAAAAACCGAAACCAAAGATGAAACAAAGTATCAATGACAATGAACATTAGATGGCAATTCAGGTAGCAAGAAAAGGAATGCTTCTGTTAAAACATATTTTGACTCAGGATGTAGAACTGTGGAAAATACATATAAAATAGAAAAAAAATATTCAAATGCACTTTTTCATACTTTAATTTTCTAATAAATTTAACATCTCTCCTTCTTTTCCACTAGGTCTTTGGGTCAATAACTCAAGTAACTAACATGATCTGGATTTCCAAAGGTCTGCAGCAACCCACACCCTATTAACCAATACAGACCCCTAGATTATCAGTTTAGTCTAATGTGGTTACTGTCAGGGAGATAAGGAAGGATTTTAGACATATAAACTATTTCTGAAGATAACTAAGAACCTTATTAAATAATTTTGGAGAGAGGTATGACTTTATAAAGTGCCACACTCAGACAACAGAAGACTAAAAGTAATTTTTTAAAACAAGACTAATTAGACCAAAGAGAAAAATTCCTAGGATTTTAAAATCCAAAAAGTTGGAAGAGAACACTGGCTCAAGAGCATGAAGAACAAAAGTGAAAACAAAATAATTCAGATTTAAATGCGTTTGTTATATTATAAATTATTTTGTAACTCTAATAGGAATGTAATCCATTCACCACAAACAATATTTTTTATTCGACTAAGGTACTCAGTTCTCCTCTGCATTCACACTTGTATCAATACATTTAACAACATAAGTTATTAATATAAAATAAAGTCAGGTTCATTGAATTGTACAACTTGGCAATCATGTAAGTCCTTATGACCCCAAACTGGTCACCTCTGAAGAAGTGATAAAGTTATAGACTCATCTGGACTTGTTAAACATTAGTAATAATTTTAATTTTTTCTCATTATAAAAAATGAATGTGGTAGATCTGACAGCATATATGTTGTTTCCTTTAAATCCATATCAGGGAGAAAGAGAGCTCTCAAAGCAGACAGAGGAAGCTCTCAAACCCACAATTATAATTTTATTTCCCTTATTTGAATATAAAGATTTCTTCTCATTATCCTGAGAAGCAATATTTTTTGTAATTCTTTACCACTGTCACATGATAAGAGACTTCCTCAATTTTGGCATTTCTGGAAACATTTTCTTCCACAAAATACCTGCTTGTTGCATTTATAGGTGTCTCCTCATGACCCAAAAATTGAAGAAAGCTCAGTTCTGCCTTTTCTTTGTTCTAACGCGAATGCACATACAGATTTGTTCCAATAACTATTTTTTTTGCTTCTTAATATATTTGCTGCTAGATCATCCTTTCAGTTTGTGCCTACATATTTTAACTCTTCCTTTATTTTTAATTCTGTAGATCCATGATTTTTTTATTGGGGGGGGGTTAACTTTATTTTTTCGTTTTTCTTTTCTTTTTCCTGCTGTTTTGTTGAGTTCTTCTTTCAAGTAAGCCTTTTTCAATGAGTAACAGGTTTAAAAATGTTTTTGCTTTGTTGCAGTCTTTTTCACCTTCTTCAAAGTTTTTTTTTTAATTTCTTCTCTGTAACATCCCTATTCCTCTCCTTCTTCTTTCATGTATGCAGTGTTCCTGATCCATTTTCACAGAATCATCTCTCTCTTCCTGATCTGCTTTTGAGCAAAATACTTTTGAGATATTGAAAGATGTCTTTCAATTCAAACAGATGATGTGATCAGCATCCTCTGACTTTAAAACATAATTTCCTGCAGCCATGATCTGCTCACATGGGATTTGTTAAATTCTGGCTATCCAACACCATTGTACATTGCAGATGAAATTTTTCACCTAGATTGAGTTGAAGCTTCGTTGTCTGGAGTAGCAGTGTGTTCAGAATATATTTCAAAGTATCTTAGAATCTTTTTAAATATCACATTACCAACTACACTATAGAGCATATCATCATTAATTTATCTGCAAGGGTTTCAGGTTAATCTCAGTTCTTTAGACCTGGCACTCATGAAAATGTGATGGGTTCACATAGGGTAAGCACCTGCTTTAGTCATAGTTTGCTAGTCCCCGGTGCTTGACTGATTCTGTAACAATGCAAAAACACCTTTTGACTTTGTTAGACAGTGACTCACTGGGAACTCTTGCTAGGACCCAATCAGAGGCAGTTTGGTTATCATGTCATGCCTGATGTAATGAAATTTAAAGCAACCAGTACTAGTGGATGACTCCTTTCTGAGAGGAACAGAGAGCCCCATTTATCGCCTGGACCCATCCCACAAGGGAGGTCTGCTTCCTCCCTGGGGCCTGGGTACGATATCACTGAGAGACTTCCTGGGCTGATTCATCACTCTGATTATTACCCAGTGCTGATACTCCAGGCTGGCAGTGATGAGACTGAAAAGAGGAGTGCCAGAGCAATTAAAAGGGGCTTTAAGGCACTGGGTCAAGTGGTTGATAGGGCAGGAGCACGGGTAGTGTTCTGCTCAGTCCCTTTGGTGGCAGAGAAAAACAATGAAAGGAATAGGAAAGCTCACATTATCAACAAGTGGCTCAAGGGTTGGTCATCAGCAAAATTTTGGGTTCCTTGATCATGGGACACTTTTATGGCACCTGGCCTGCTGGAACTGGATGGGCTCCTTCTCTCTGTTAAGGGCAGAAGGATTTTAGATCATGGACTGGAAGAACTCATTAAGAGGGCTTTAAACTAGGTTTGAAGGGGGAAGGGGATGCAGCTGGGCTGTCTGGAAGCAGGCCCAAGGGTGGTAAGGCCGAGTTAGGGGTAAAGTCAGTAGCCCAGCTGAGATACATGTATACCAGTGCACACAGCATGGGTAACAAACAAGAGCTGGTGCAACAGCAAAGCTATGACATAGTTGCCATCATGGAAATGTGGTGGGATGACTCACATAGCTGGAGCGCTGCATTGGATGGCTACAGGCTCTTCAGAAGAGACAGGAAAGGGGAAGAGGTGGAGGGGTGGTCCTTTATATTAAGGAAGCTTTTGATGCCATGGATATTATAACTAGTGATGATGAGGTTGAATGCCTATGGGTAAAAATTTAGGGGAAGGCCAACAACGCTGACATCCTATTGGCAGTCCGCCCAACCAGGAAGAAGAGATGGAGAACTTTTTCTATAAGCAGCAGAAAAACATTGCAGGATCACCAGCCCTTGTTCCTGTAGGTTTCTTTAACCTCCCGGACATCTGCTGGGAACCCAATACGACAGAAAAGAGGCAGTCCAGGAAGCCAAGTGTATGGAAGACAACTTTTTGTTTGTTGCAGTTAGTGAGTGAGTCCACCAGGGGAGGGGCTATGTTAGACCTGTTGTTTGCAAATAGAGATGGGCTTCTGGGAGCCCATCCCATGTGATGGTTGGAGGCTGCTTGAGGTATAGTGATTGTGAAATAGAGTTCTCAATATTTGATGAAATCAGAAGGAACATCAATAAGACTTTTACACTAAACTTCTGGAGGGCAGACTTTGGCCTATTTAGGAGATTTATTCAGATGGTTCCTTGGGAAGCAGTCCTCAAAAACAACAGAGTCCAGGAAAGTTGGGCATGCTTCAAAACACAGATTTGGGAGCACAGGAACAGACTATTCCTGCATGCCAAAAGATGAGTCCACGAGGCAAACGTCCGGCCTGGGTGGGTAAGGAGATTTTGGAGGAACTTAGGAATAAAAAGAGGATGTATCATCTTTGGAAGGAGGGTCAGGTCTCTCAGGAAGTATTTATGGGGGTTGCTAGGGCATGTGGGAAAAAAATTAGGGAGGCCAAAGCTCATTGTGAACTTAATTTGGCAACTTTTGTAAAAGATAAAAAAAAAAATGGTTTTACAAATATCATAAAGACGAAAGGAAGGGTAAGACTAACCTTTGTTTTCTATTGGATGTGGGAGGGAACTTAGTAACTACAGACAGGGAGAAGGCAGAAGTGCTTAACAGCTTCTCTGCCTCAGTCTTTAGAGGGAAGATGGCTTGTCCTCAGGACAACTGTCCTCCTGGGTTGGTAGATGCTCAGAATGGTCTCCCTGTTATCCAGGAGGAGGCAGTAAGAGGACTGCTGAGATGCTTGGATATTCATAAATCTATGGGACCAGATGGGATCCATCCCAGGGTGATGAGGGAGCTGGCAGATGAGCTTGTGAAGCCGCTCTCCATCATTTACCTGGCTCATTGCTGAGGTTCCAGATGACTGGAAGCTGGCCAATCTGACAGCCATTCACAAAAAGAATGGAAGGAGGATGCTGATGATTTTAGACCAGTTAGCCTGACCTCAGTACCCAGTAAGGTAATGGAGCAGTTTATATTGAGTGTCATCACATAGCACCTACAGGATGGCCAGGGTATCAGACCCAGCCAGCAGGGGTTTAGGAGGGGTAGGTCATGTTTGACCAACCTGATCTCCTTTTATGACCAAGTGACCAGACTGGTGGATGCAGGAAAGGCTGTGGATGTTGTCTATTTGGATTTCAGCAAGGCCTTTGACAGTGTCTCCCACAGCATACTCCTAGATAAGCTGGCAGCCCATGGCTTGGATAGGAGCACTCTTTGCTGGGTTAAGAACTGGCTGCATGGCCTGGCCCAGAGAGTGGTGGTGAGCAGTGCTGCATCCAACTGGTGGCCAGGCACAAGTGGTGTCCCTCAGGGGTCTGTGCTGGGGCCAGCTCTGTTCAGTATCTTTATTGATGACATGGATGAGGGTAATGAGTCTTTTATTAGTAAATCTGCAGACAACACTAAACTGAGAGTGTGTGTCGATCTGCTGGAAGGTAGGAGGGATCTGTGGAGGGACCTGGAAGGGTTGGATGGATGGACAAGCTGCATCTAACAAGATGCAGTTTAGTAAATCCAAGTTCCAACTCCTGCATTTTGGCCACAATAACCCCCTGCAACGTTACAGGCTGGGGATGGTGTGGCTGGACAGTGCCCAGGCAGAAAGGGACCTGGGGGTGCTGGTGACAGCAGCTGAACATGAGCCAGCAGTGTGCCCTGGTGGCCAAGAAGGCCAGTGGCATCCTGGCCTGGATCAGGAATGGTATGGCCAGCAGGAGCAGGGAGGTCATTCTTCCCCTGTACTGGGCACTGGTGAGGCTGCACCTTGAGTATTCTGTCCAACTCTGGGCCCTCAGGTCAGGAAGGACATTGAGATGCTTGAGCGCGTCCAGAGGAGGCAACGAGGCTGGTGAGGGGCTGGGAACACAAACCCTGTGAGGAACGACTGAGGGAGCTGGAATTATATAGCCTGAAGAAAAGGAGACTCAGAGGTGACCTTATCACTCTCTACAACCTCCTGAAAGGTGGCTGTGGCCAGGTGGGAGTTGGTCTCATTCTCCAGGCAGAAACTGACAAAACAAGAGGATAAAACAAAGGTCTTAAGCTGCACCAAGGGAAATATAGGCTGGATATTAGAAAAATCTTTTTTACTGGAGGAGTGATAAAGTACTGGAATGGTCTGCCTTGGGAGGTGGTGAAACCACCATCCCTGGATATGTTCAAAAAAAGACTGGATGTTGCACTTGGTGCCATGGTCTAGTTGAGGTGTTAGAGCATGGGTTGGACTCGATGATCTTGAAAGTCTCTCCCAGTCTAATGATTCTGTGATTCTGTGATTCTGTAAACAAATAGGACAATGTCTTATGCAACTTTTATCCTGACATGCACCAGTTTTGAAGGAAAATGGGTAAGTAATTAAATCTTTACAACTTTTTTTTCAAATTATTTTTTCTCTACTGGGTAACCGCCATGATTCACAACTGGTTTCATTTTTGCCATGAGAAAAATGCTTGGAGTTGTTTCATGGCAGGAGGGGTTATATGATAATTCAGGTAGCAAAGTTAACATAAATTGGAAAATCTAATTGCCTGCTGGTAGCTGAAGGACAAGCATACTTATTTTAATTGTACTTAAGCATGTGTGTGTGTGTAGCCTGTGCAGCTTATATACCTGTCTGTCCTGTTTTATAGTGTCTGCCATCTTCTGCAGTTCGTTTCCTCCTGTTCTAGGAAGACCTATGAAGATATCTATCTACAGATGTAGGTTTGTGTATTGAGAACAGAATATGAGAAGCCATCCATTTCAGATCTCAAAGCTATCAATTTTCTTACCTATCACTGTTCAGATAACCACTTACTGTTCTGATGTCAAAATTACTCTGGTTTCCTGAAAAAAAAAGAGAGAGAGAGAGAGAGAGACTTACCTTCGCAAATGACACTTGTGGAAGAATCCATTTTTCTGATGGATTATATTAAGATGAAAGCACTAACTGAATGTACTCCAACATTTAAAATTTTAGCCATAATTGGGTCACAGAATCAACAAGAACATAGTGTATAGAAAGAAAACATGTTGCAAACCTCACATAAGACAAATGAACATAAAAGTATCATTCTCTAAGGGATTCTTTTAATTGAATACATTTAAAATTTTCAGAGGCAGTTAAAGCTGACACCTGCTGTTATATAGACTGACATGGTTAGAAGCTATCTAGCTCTTTCCAGTAAGCTGAAGAAGCAAAACATCTAATTAAAACCAAAGCTGTAAAGGCATTTAGTCAAATTGTTTAAAGTGTTCTTTTTTTGAGATATAAAATTGGTTAGCTTTTGTTGGCACAGAGAGTTTATCAAAGTGAATGAGTAAAATTGTAGAAGGCCAAGAAATCTTGAATGTTTGAAGAGACAAAGATTCTGTGGAGCTTCACTTTATGAAAAGCCTAAACATAGATTAATATGGCACTTAGATTAATCTCAGAAGAGAGATAGTTGTACCTTATTCACTAGTACAAATTTAGGTCTAAGACATAGTTATGGCCTAGAGGCTGAAAATGTGCCAATTGGTAATAAATCTTGTGAATATGTAATACCTTTCTGAAAAATATTAATTTATGACATTAATATTTCACATAATATTTGTGGACTTTGTAAAATTAAAAAAGCTACTGCTCACCATATCTGAATCTAACACCAATGCTGGTATTCTGAAGGCTTCTTTGATCCCTTTATGCTGAAAAAAGGATGGCACTTCTTGAGAACTACCATGATTTGCCTGATGTAGTTGCTCAATCTATTATTAGTAGTATGTTCATAACATCTTCAGTCCAAATTGCATTATAAGAGAAGTGTGAGAAAAGTGGCAGTTTCATCCTCTAAGGAGGTATCATTTAAGGGTCCTATTCAGCACTTCTTACTGTAGCATATCACACACTGACTTCAGAGGGGGCTTTGCCAAAGGAGGGAGTGAATAAGGAGTGCTGAATAGGACTCTACAAAGGCACAGCAGGTACAGCTGGTGCAATTCCACACAGACAAAGCATTGTACAATACAATGTAGTCAGTTAAAGCAGTGCATTTTGTATCATTATGAAAACCATCCATTTTACATATAATTTATAATATGAAAGTAGTTATCCTCCCTCCAAGTTTTACTCAATTTTTTGAGAGTTTTATCAAACTATTATTGCATGATAAAGACCACTTACTATGGAACTACTATGATAAAACTTTAAATCCAGTTGAAGAAACAAACAAGCAACAGATCTACTTTTTCTTCTAAAAAAGTAAGTCTCAAATTTGTTGAGGTTGATAGAGAATTCTCTTTAGCATGGGATCAAGGCTTTTAAAGGAAATCCTTATTATTTCTCATTGAAGTCCAAAATCTGTTATTCATTCATTTCACCATGCCATATATGCATTAATGAAGGAAGCCTTACAACATTACTGTGAGGATGCAGTTTTTCACTTTGTAATGCAAGGGAAATAGAGATGGGAAGGTAACAGTACTTAAAAAACAATATTTTTACTGATTATGACGTTTTAACAGCCCAGATAGTTGCTTGGAGAGACTGAACTGTACTATTATTAGGGTTGCCAGAAGTGTTAGATTTAGGCCTTCAGCTAAATTACAGTGGCCTTAGATGTTACCATGTTGGCAGAACAGTGTGCTCCTACCCATGGCAAACACAATGTAAGGCAGTGTAAGCTGACCTTGTTTGCATTCACCTTGGTAGTGATCCTGTGTTCCTCTCAGTCACAGCAGTAGCATTAAGTATGTCATTGCATTCACAAATAAAAACACTTGGGTTCCTGTCCTGGGAGGTATATGGAGAAAAAGTTTTGATTACTTGAATTTACTGGAGTGTACAGACTGTAAGGCCATGGCAACAATAAACAGCATGAAGTGTACTGCAAGATATAATAATGGTATTAACTTTGCCGAAAATGGAGGGATAAGAAGGAACCTTTTTCTACACATTTATTTGGTGTATTTTTAGCAAGCTCCATGTTCATCACTTGACTAATACATAAACTATACTAGTAAGAAAATAGTCAGGGTGTTCTGATTTTAAGAATTCCCCCCATAAACCTTGTCTGACCCTGTATGTTCATGAGACAATTTTGCTTTAAGAACTGGATATTCTGGGTTGGATAAAACAATGCAGTAACTGCTGAGCATAAATTAAATTAACCTGAACATAACTGCAGAAAATAAATTTATTCTCTATACCTCCTCCAGATTCCTGAAAATTATGTGTCAAATAATATTATTGCATTAAAAGATGATCTAAGTGCCATATGAAGAAGCAGATTACAGTATTGACTTTTATCACCAGGGGTGGACCTTCTGCAGACCAGTACCAGAGATTTGAAGGCCAGAGACAGAGATTCCAACTCCTTCAAAATTAGGATGTGCCCTGGGTGATTTTGTTGCCATTCTGTATAGTTTTTAATTTTGTTAGTCATTAAGTCTGCGTGCAACTTCTCAGCCTCAAAACTGCATTGTTCAAACAAACATAATTTTTATGAATGTAGCACAATAAACAGCTTTCACCATATTTGCAGTATAAACAGCATATGAAACCAAAGAAAATGAGACAAATATGGTTATTTTGTGATTTTTCTTTTTTGATTACATGTTTCTCATTCTACCCACGTATGAGTCATATATTTTGCATAACCACAAAATTATTTTCACTGTTTTCAGTGATGGCTCTTTGTGGAGTTCTGGAATGAAGCCTCATTTAAAACATGCATTTATTCCTTGTGGTTTATTTGCTCAATCTATGTATAGAAAAAAAATCTGAAATTCACAGAATAGTCTACTTTCTGATAAAGACCTCAAAACCCTACTTTCTCCATTTTTATAAAGCAAGGGAATTTTTTTTGGTTGAATTTCATAGCAAATGTTTAAAAAAAAAACTGTGTAGAAATTAAAAAATAAAGACAGAGTGCTAGCTCACTATTTTATCTGCTTCATTTTGAAGGTCCTATTTTTCTAGTGTTTGAGAGGAGCATGACATAGGACATCATATAGCCACACATGTGACCATTAGAGGCTCTCATGTTAAGGGAATGTGTGTAGGGAGATAAAGCTACTTACTTCTCCTTTTTATCACAGTAAGAGCACAAACATAATGAACCGGACCAGCGTGCATCATTGTGTCAGAAGTCCTCCAAATGATACCAGGAAATTGAGGGTTAGTGACAGGGCATGGGTTTCCATCACCTTAAACTGACACTGAAATTACATGCAATGTACATGCAATGTGTGTGATTTATGGTCCAGGCCATGTTTCTGGGGCTCAAGAAGTAAAAGTACATTAGCTCACACATGCATGTGTTCATTCTTAGCATCCTGCCAGTTCGACCTCACATAGTATTTAGGCTATAGGCTTTGAGTTACATTACCTCACCTGTGTGCCAGGGAGGAGTGTATGGATGAACAAGCATTGAACTTTGGCTGATGGTCAGTAATGTGATCATGTATTTGATCTAGGTAGGCAGCATAACCTGAGTATGAAATAAAATCCCAGTGTGGAAAAACTGCATAAAGGAATTCCAGACCCTCCAGATAGTAAGTGGTGGGCCCAGTTTAAATGACTGCAAAATGCACATAGCCCAAGGAATAGACAAGACATGCATACACCTGCAGTTCTGTGATGGCATCACAGAGACATGGTGGGATGGCTCCCATGACTCAAGTCTTGTAAGAGAATGACACAGACTCTTTAGGAAGGAAAGGCAAAGGAGAAAATGAGATGGTGTTGCCCTCTCTGTCAGTGACCAGCTGGAGCACATGGAGCTCTACCTGCGGGTGGATGAGCAGCAGAGAGTTCATAGGTCAGGATTAAGGGGAGGGCAGGGACAGGTGACATTATAGTGGGGGTCTGGTGCAGGCCACCCAAGAAAAAACTGAGCTGACAAAGCCTCTACTGACAGATAGGAGGGACCTCTTATTCACAAGCCCTAGTCCTCATGGGAACTTCGACCAGCCTGATACCTGTTGGAGGCACAGCACAGCAGAGTAATCCAGGAGGTTCCAGGAATGCATTGGCAGAAACCTCCTTCTCCAAGTGACAGAGAAGCCAACGAGGAGATGTGCTGTGCTGGTCCTTGTTCCTGCCAACAAGGAGTGGTTTGTAGGGAGTATGAAGCTCAAGGGCAGCCTTGGCTGCAGTAACCATGAAGCAGTGGAGCTCAAGATCCTTAAGGTAGTGAGTAGTGAGGAGGGTATACAGTAATCTCTTTAACCTGTGTTTCAGAAGAGCAGACTTTCAGGGTTCTACTTGGTAGAGTACCAGGAGGTAAATCTGTGAAGTGAAGAGGGACTCAAGAAACCTGATTAATATTCAGGGCTTTCCTCTTCCAGGCTTAGGAAGCTGAAAAAGAGGCAGTGAGAAAGTGAAGGAGGTGATTCTGCCTCTTTATTTTGCTGTTGTAAGACCCCACCTGGAGCACTGCATCCAGCTCTGGTGCCCCCAACATAAAAGGAGGATGTTGGAGCAATTCCAAAGTGTGTCCATGAAGATGCTCAGAGTGCTTGGAGCACCTCTATGAAGACAGGCTGAGGGAGCTGGCATTATTTAGCCTAGGGAAGAGAAGGTTCCAGGGAGATTTTATATCAGACTTCATAGGAGACTTCCAGTACCTAATGGGAGCCTACAAGAAAGATGGAGAAGGACTTTTAGCAAGGGCTTGTAGTGAAAGGAAAAAGGGGCTGTGTGTTATGATTTTAAGCTGAAATAGGGTAGATTTGTGTTGGGAGGTTTTTCAGAAATGGGGCTGGACTACTGGGAGACGTTCCTCAAGCCTTAATTGTGACAGCCTCATTTGCAAGGTTGAGACAATTGAAAGATGACAACAGCTCACATCTTGCCAGCAGCTGCCAAAGATTTGGTTACAGGGCATTATAGAAACTTTCCAGCCAATAGCATACTGCTAAAGCTTACGTTGTAGCCAATCACTGAAAGCACGCATACACCTGCTTCAAACAATGCTTGCTTGTATGCTTTCTACTAACAATACACAATATTCCATTATTAAGCTTAAAACCTATCTTGCTAGGTGTATTTTTCTGCAGTCTTAAGGTCTATCTTGGCCAGGCCTAGAAACTCAAATTATTGTTTCATGGCCTTGCTTGCTATACTTGTATCTTTTCTAGTTTCAGACTTTGCAGCTGCAGCTGACTCTAAACTCTGCTCTTTCTGTTTCTGAGGCCTGTTTTCACAGCTTTCTGAAAGTCTTCTTACCTTTAGTATTTCCCACAGATTTAGGTTATATGTTAGGAAGTGAGTGGTGAGGCACTGGAGCAAGTTGCCCAGGGAAGTTGTGGATGCCCAATCCCTGGGAATATTCAAGGGCAGGCTGGATGGGGCTTTGAACAACCTGACCTAATGGAAGTTGTCTCTGGCCATGACAGGGGGTTGAAACTCAATGATCTTTAAGGTCCCTTTTAACCCAAACCATCCTGTGATTCCGTAACTCCATAGTCTACTAATTAATCATTGAAGAATATCTTTTCTGTATTACAAAAGTTCAAAGTCCAACCTGCCATAATGTCTATAGAGCCTTAATTCAGCTTAGAGAAAAGCAATATCTAATTTAAAATTCCTTTCTTGGTTAGAAACTATTTTTCCAATCACTACTTGTCAAACAACAAGTTAAAAATGAAAAAAATGTGTTCCACAGACTATCTTCAATCTAAGGTGGTGATGGTGAACAGAAAGACATTAAAGACATGAAAATTATCAAGCAGAGAAGTAAATGATAGAGTAGATATTTCAGACCACTATGAATACCCCATTATTTAGCAAATTAAAAAATGTGAAAACTTAAGGAAAGATGAGTGTAATCTCAAACCAGTGAAGTCTGCTTTTTCATTCAGTTTTTAAAGTTGTTCACCCAGTACTCTAACTTTTCTTCCACAAGACAAAAGAAGGTGATACACACGTGTGTAGCTTTGAAACTGCTACCAATATAGCTACTTCCAGGAGACACAGGTTCTCTGTGGCACATTACTGCAGCAGGGACTTGAACTGGAGCCCTTGCACCTCTTGCTAGATGTGCTCTCCAGAAAGTAGCAGGAGGGCATTTTCTGCTTGCATAGCCCAGGGCTCCAGCAAGGGAATGGCAGAGCTGCATAGAACATACTGCACACAGGAAAAATACCTGCATCTAGCATTCTTCTTGTTTCAAAAATAAATCAGATTTCCTAATTTAATAGCAGTATTTGAGTTGGATTAGTGAAGCAATGACTATTTTTTACTTCATTAGTTAAATGCTAACCGTAGTTAGGAAGTGCTTCTTTCTGGCTAATTCCTAAGAGATTTTAGGAGAAGGGAAGTGTCAAAAAGAATGTTTATGGTCTGGGAAGAGGCAAAGGTCATCACTTGTTACATATTGATCAAAATAAATTTCACCAAGTGCTGCAGCATAGGAGAAAAGACGACTGATGATCTGGCATTCAGTATTTGTGTATTTTGCATCTTAAATACCTAAAATATAAAAAATTTATAAAAATATAATCATTATAATTTCTAAGACAAAGCTTAAAACAAAAATCCAAGACCATTATAAATATTAAAATTGACAACTCTTTTAATGCTTTCAATAGCACACAGAATCATAATGGCATATTTCGTGAGTGTTTCTTTCGTGAGGGGGTTTGGTGGGTGTTTTTGTAATAAATTACTTTTTTTGGATTCCTTCAATCACTTTTCTGGAGACATAAACTCTTCATGCTAGTGTTGGTGTTTTCCTAGCCATAGTCAGAGAGACAGCACTGAGAGAGATGGTGTGTCTTGTGTGGTAGGGACATGCAGCTCTCTACACAGAAATAGCAAAGCAAAGAAAAAGAAAGAACAAACAAACAGGTTTCTCCTTAGCATCTGGGAATTAGGCAAGAAGGCATGGTCAGCTACAAAATCCCTTCAAGGCTTTTCATCAGCCTTGATAGGCCACCAGTGAGGAGGGAAGTGCAGGAGAGTCTTTGGGCACACTGTGAACTGGGGAAAGACTCATGAAAGGGCATCAAGTCTCTGTTGTCTTAAGATGAATTAGGGGCTGAAGGGTGAAGATAACACCATTTCTCCTATAGCTCTCATGCTATAAAATAAGGTGTTTTCTGAAACAACATGTTCTTTCTAGTTTTGCTTTATACATATTTAAAAATTCCTCAGATAATATTTAGATTGTGCTTCTGACAGAGCAGGATCCCATCTGCCATTGCTCGTCTCCTGGCTGTTCAGAGCAAGGACTGCTGTTGAAGATTGTAACTTACATCTGGCATGGGTGCACAGCTTTCTTCTACAGGGTGTTCAGGCCCCAAGGGGTTTGCTGTATGCCACAGGCTCAGCTGTGCATGAGCTTGGAAATCTCTTTTATGTGCATTGCTTAAATATAGCCTCAGCCTCCAGGCAAGTGTTTATAGGGCTGCAGAAATCTAATGCATGTGGAATCTAAGGAAATAATCTTGGTCTCCTAAAATATTTTCAGAAAGAGAGCATTTAGAAACTTATTTATAAACTTATTTTAAACTTAGAAAGAGTTTATGCACACTATTAATATGATAGGGAGCAGAGAAGGAAGATGTATAGGCTTAATAAAACCTACACACTATTTGTCCTCATGTGAAAAGATGATATTATATAAAAACATTCTGAAATTATTTTAAATAGTCTTTGTAACTTTGGGTTTTACTAATTATTGCAAATTTAGTACAAGTCTACATGTGATTTGTTTTCTTTCACTGAAATCTAAAATTTCCATATTTCCTCATGATTTCCCTGTTTTTGAAGGAAATGTCATACTCCTGTGCAACTCAAAGTTTATCCCTATTAGCCCTGGGCTCACACTTCACACAGTTTTATTCATCTCCACCACCTCCACTCCAGTGCTCCATGCTGTCCTCTCATGACAACATAATTATTTTCTTCTTTTCCTTCCATCTCATTCTCCAGCCCACATCCAGCTTCTTCAACAGATTCTTGACATCCTTCCTAGCTACACTCTGTATGAGAGTTTCTTGTCATTCCACTGCCATACTGAAAGTTCCATGACAACTTTAATGTGTGCACATTTCCCCTGGAAAAGATTTCTCTTTACTTGTGCCAGAACACCTACACAGCAGCCTGTCTTCAGCAGTTACCATTAGTGGCCTGGGAACCATGCCATTCAGGCTGTCCATGTGACATCCTCTTAAAGTCTGTTTGGAGGATACAAAGAGAATCAGAAAAGCAGACATTTACCTGTCCTACCCTCAGCTGCAAAGATACCTGAAACTATTATGGTCAATAGATAAGCACACTCTGCCACCTCGATTTTTTTTTTTCTTGTATTTCTGGGTTTGCAGTTTTTCATTAAATTAATTGATTGATATATTGAATGTCCCTTAAAATTAATGACCATTTTGCACAGGTACAGAAAAATGTAGAAATGCCTCTGGTTGAGCACAGGAGCTCAGAGGCCCAAATAATTAAACTTTCAATGAATGAAATTATGCTCCAGCAGCAATTAGCCATACTGGATGCTTGGCTACTGACGCATGTCTTGGATGACTGAGGATACTCAGCCCCCTCACCTCATACCTCAAAATACAGTTTAAATAGGCACTAGTAAGGCCTGTGGTAGCTCACTGCTCAATTGCAAGTTGTCTGTTATCTGCTCAGTCTGTCCTCATGGCTATGAGAAGTATTTCCTCCCTTGCCAAGAGAATATAACAGTCAACAAAGGGATGTTACATGGATTTATACTCTGATATTTCTTGAAAATTTTTCATGCAAAGACTGAGTTCATTCTAGTTTTGAAGTCGCTCAAAGGAATAAGCTCTGGGTCCTTATGCACGTGTGTATGCTGTGTGTGATTCGGTGTTCCTTTGCTGAAACATGTAGAAATGGTGCAACAGCAAAATAGAGCTGTTCCTAAAGTGTTTTGAGGGGACAAGTATTCAATAAGAAACAAGGAAATTGTTGAAAATAATCCTCCCTCAGGTTTTTTGGTTCACAGAAAGTATTTTTGAGGGACAGCAGAGATGAAACAGGTCTGGAAAGGGAAAACAAACAAACAAAAAAACCCACCCACCACTAAAAAGCTATGTAACTGTGTTTGGGATATATAAGATGGCGTACAGGAACACACAGGGTAAAAAACCCTACAGCCAGGGTCAGCAGTCAGCAGTTTTCATGGGGAAGCAGAAAGTAAGCTGCCAAACAGGCCATGTGGCTAGCCTGGGAACCCTCTGGAGTTCTGACAGTTCAAACGCATACACAAAAGAAAAAAAAATGTCACAAAATCAGGGGATGCAGACAGGTGTGAGCTGATGCCAGTGACTGGAAAGGATCCATCAGCAGAAGCATGATGCTGAGGACCTGTTCCTGTATGAGTCACAGCATGTAATGCATAGTTATAAGGCTCTCAGCCATGAGCTCCACTGTCTTTCTGCCAGAGTCCTCCTGCTCAAATACAGAGCCATAACTGTAAAACAGAACCTGTTGCCCTCTCCTTAGCAGAGAGACTTGGTTTCCTCTGACATTGCAGCTGTGACAAGCTCTTCAAAGAGTGCCTCACGCAGACTCTCATATTCAGTGCAGGGTCATGAGGCTTTTCCCTGTGTTTTGAGAAAAAGAGGAGACAGCACTGAAGTACTGGTCATTTAGGGAGTGAGTTTTGAAATGAACTGAAGATGAGTTAGAAATCCCACTTTACACACTGTAAGCTCCAACTCCTGTATTCGAGTTAAAATCTGGTATATTACCTGTGAAGATTTGTCCATAACACAAAGACAGAGCCCCAGGCCTGGTCTACACCAAAAAGAGGTTGTTATTTGAATTGCACTAGAAAATTCTTTGAATTGAGAGGTATTTTATATAATCAAAAGACTCCTTTTCAACAGTTACTTCTATACCAGTTTCCAAAAAGAATAGGAGGTAATATTGCAAGGAAAACATCATAGCTGAATCAGTTAGGGAAATTGTATTTTTTTCACACTCTGTCAGAGTTGTGTCAGTAGCACTTTTAAGTTTAGATTGGCACCAAAAGAGGTGAAGCCCTGTGTCAGAGTATGAGAATTGTCAGCACTGGTACCCCACCCCTGAAAGCCTCTGGTTTGTTTCTCTTAATAAAGGACTGGAAACTAAAAAGTCTGATGCGAGGGTTTAAAACCAGCTTAAAGGTTTAAAACTGGAGTGTCTCTCTTCTCACTGAATGTAATTTGGGAAAAACATTTTTTAAGTGCTAAGACCTAGTTAGGCTTGAAGATGTGACAGACTTCAATTCGAAAAAATATTTGACAAAGCAGGAGACCTTGCTTGCTTAGGTTTAAGTTAAAGCTAAAATGCACTTGATGTGTTGTTGTACTAATAAAAAAAATATATGTTTTAATGTAAGTTTTAAGCTTACTCAATTGTTACTTATTGATAACATTCAGCTTGAAATACGTGCTCAAAAACATCTGGGAAAGAGAAATTCAGTATTATTGCTTCCCATTTGCAAATGAACACTTAGTCTTTAAGAATGTCATTGAATTTCAATATGTATGAGATATTCTGCTGTTTTTATTGGAAAAGCTTACAAAGAATGGCTTACAATGGAAGGCAAAATGTTTGATCTTTCATATGAAAGCTCGCTTACTGCTACAACTGTGGTCTTATAAAACATGACTGAAAACAGACCTGGTTTAATATAATCACGTTTATTAATACTTATTACTTATGTAGCATTTTGTATGCGAGGATTTGGCATATTTTATAAATATCAGTTAAACTTCACAACCAGGCTGCAATGCATGCAATACTGTGTCACTAAGCCCATTCTCTACAGGGATAAACTGTGATCCCCATCCTACATCTATTCTGTGGGCTCAATTACTGAGACATGATTGTCCATACAATTAAACTGCTAACAGAGTTCTTGGAATCGTTCTTGGGCTCAGCTAACCATCTCTCTTCCACTTAATGCCAGGGTAAGACACCATTTCAGATAGGTCATTTGGACATAGCCACCTTTTTCTGGGGTCAAGGTGGCTTGGCTGTATGGATTTAAGCTCTAAGTTCTGCTGTCTGAGAATGGTCTCTGGCCAAGTCCATCTACTAGCATAGATGTAACCATAAGGTCTCTAAATACACAGCGCAATGTCATTCAGGGGCTCCTGATCTAATCTGGGTTCTGCAAACAGCACCCCTCTAGTCCTGATGGAGCAAGGAGCTTAGGATCTACTTTCACCTCCTCAGAGCTGTGTTGTCACATCACTACACTGAGGTTTACGTGGTAAAGGCGGGTAGAAAGCATACAATTTGCAAAAAGAGCAGGATGGGACAGAAAGGTGTAGAAATATATAAATGGAGTGAATAATTCACTAACTAGCAGAGTTGATTTGGCTGTCCATGCACAGAGGTGGGAAACCAGACACTTGTGGAGATACTGAGGAGTTATAGACTCTAGGGCTCAGTAACTTTGAATCAGTGTGGCCAGTGCAGTGTGGTGCCCAGCACACTCAGTTGCTCACCGTCTTAAAAAACACTGCATTTTATCATTCTAACAGAAAATTACCACAGAAAATGAACACAGACGATAGGAACTGCAGCAGGGACCTGTTTAATAACAGCTTATTAAGAATTCAACATTTGTGTGAAGGGGTGAAAATATGCAGAGAAAGGACATGTGATGATTACTCCTGTTGAGAAGATTAAAAGAGGTTTACTGCAGCACCATTTTGGTTGTTTTATGTAAAAGTAGTTCTTCTCACTCCACACCCTTTTCCTCCCCTGGAACCAACAGAAGCACAGCAACAATAAAACAAAACCCTGACATTCCAGGTATGCTGTCTGGTAGTTGGGTCTTCTCAGCAACCACATGTCTTTGACAATGTCTTGTTTTCAGCTAGGGCAGTTACTTTTCCTCACAGTAGCTGGTAGAATGCTATGATTTTGAGATTTAGTATGAGAACAATGTTGAAAACACACAAATGCTTTAGTTGTTTCTGAGCAGTGCTTACTCTAGGCCAAGTAAGTTCTTTTGAGTTTCCCATGCTCTATGAATGAGTAGGGGCACCAGAAGCCGGGAGGGAACACAGTCAAGACAGCTAACCTGATCTGGTGAAAGGGATATTCCCTACCATAAAGCATCACACCCAATATATAAATGCGGGGAATTGGCCAGGAGGCTCTAATTGCTGCTCAGGAATGAACCAGGAATCTGTCAGTGGGTGGTGAGAGATTG
This sequence comes from Phylloscopus trochilus trochilus, assembly GCA_016584745.2. Taxonomy (NCBI): domain Eukaryota; kingdom Metazoa; phylum Chordata; class Aves; order Passeriformes; family Phylloscopidae; genus Phylloscopus; species Phylloscopus trochilus. The sequence goes on from WQNJ02000084.1 coordinate 27,286,908, forward strand.
TATTGTGCATCACTTGTCTGTCTTGGGTTTTGTTTCTCTCTGTCTCTGTTTGTTGACTGTCTTATCATTACAATTTCATCATTATTGTTATTATTATTGTTATTATTAATATTTAAATTCAGTTACTTTACCTTTTTGTCTAATTCTCCTTCCCATCCCACTTGGAGTAGAGGGAACTGATGGCTGGTTGAACAAGTGGCTGTGTGGTACTTAGTTGCTTTGCTGGAGGTAAAGTGTAACAGGCAACAGAGCACCATTTTTCAGGGTCCAAGCTAATTGGTTGAGTACCTGGAGTTAGTGCAAGTCACACTGCAACACTAATGTGGTTTCTTCACTCTTGGGGCTCAATGTAGTCTCTGTAAAGCAGCAAGTGGAGCTAGAAGCATGCTCCTGGACCTATTTATGCTTCACTGTGTTATATATACTTAACTAAACTCATTAATTTCATTATTTTACTAAGCCTATTAACTTATGCCTACTTTGCCTCAGTTTTTAGTGGGAAGATGACTTGTCTTCATGACAACTGTCCTCCTGAGTTGATAGATGATGTCAGGGAACAGAATGGTTCCTCCATTATCCAAGAGGAGGCAGTCAGAGAACTGCTGAAATACTTGGATATCCGTAATCCATCCCACAGTGGGATCCATCCCAGGGTGATGAGAGAGCTGGCAGATGAGCTTGCAAAGCCACTCTCCATCATTTACCAACAAACTTGGCTCACCGGCAAGGTTCCAGATGACTGGAAGCCAATGTGACACCCATTCACAAAAAGGGTGCAAAGGAGGATCCTGGTAATTACAGACCAGTCAGCCTGACTTCGGTACCTGACAAGATAATAAAACAGTTTATATTGAGTGTCATCATACAAAATTTACAGGATGGCCAGGGTATCAGACCCAGTCACCATGGGTTTAGGAGGGGTAGGTCATGTTTGACCAACCTGGTCTCTTTTTACGACCAGGTGACCTGCCTGGTGGATGCAGGAAAAGCTGTGGGTGTTGTCTTGTGGATGTTTGGACTTCAGCAAGGCCTTTGACACTGTTTCCCACAGCACACTCCTAGATAAGCTGGCAGCTCAGGGTTTGGACAGGAGCACTCTTCTGGGTTAGGAACTGGCTGGATGGTGAGATGGTGGAGAGTGGTGGTGAATGGTACTGCATCCAGCTGGTGGCCAGTCACCAGTGGTGTCCCTCAGGGGTCTGTGCTGGGGCCAGCTCTGTTAAATATTTTTACTGATGACATGGGTGAGGGTATTGAGTGTTTCATTAGTAAATTTGCTGATGACACTAAGCTGGGAACATGTGTTGATCCGCTGGAAGGTAGGAGGGCTTTGCAGAGAGACCTGGAAGGGTTGGATGGATGGGCAGACTCCAATAAGATGAAGTTTAATAAGTCCAAGTTCCAACTCCTGCATTTTGGCCACAATAACCCCCTGCAACGTTACAGGCTGGGGATGGTGTGGCTGGACAGTGCCCAGGCAGAAAGGGACCTGGGGGCACTGGTGACAGCAGCTGAACATGAGCCAGCAGTGTGCCCTGGTGGCCAAGAAGGCCAAAGGCATCCTGGCCTGGATCAGGAATGGTGTGGCCAGCAGGAGCTGGAAGGTCATTCTTCCCCTGTGCTGGGCACTGGTGAGGCTGCACCTTGAGTGCTGTGTCCAGCTCTGGGCCCCTCAGTTCAGGAAGGACATTGAGATGCTTGAGTGTATCCAGAGGAGGCAACGAGGCTGGTGAGGGGCTGGGAACACAAACCCTGTGAGGAACGACTGAGGGAGCTGGGGTTGTTTAGCCTGGGGAAAAGGAGATTCAGAGGTGACCTTATCACTCTCTACAACCTCCTGAAAGGTGGCTGTAGTCAGCTGGGGGTTGGTCTCTTTCTCCAGGCAGCAACTGACAGAACAAGAGGACAGAGTCTCAAGCTGCATCAAGGGAAATACAGGTTGGATATTAGGAAAAAATTTTCATGGAAAGAGTGATAAAGTATTGGAAGGGCCTGCCCCGGGAGGTGGTGGAGTCACCATCCCTGGATGTGTTTAAAAAAAGACTGGATGTGGCACTTGGTGCCATGGTCTAGTTGAGGTGTTAGAGCATGGGTTGGACTTGATGATGTTGAAGGTCTCTTCCAACCTAGAAATTCTGTGATTCTGTGATTTATGAACTGATTATTTTATGGATTATTATATGGATAAACTATTCAACTATATATTATGGCTTTCTGAATTGCATGAAGTAGAGCAATCTTTTAGAAAATGATGAAACATGCCCTCTCAGAATATATGTCTGAGGTATATATTTGCAATGAAACCCCTCCATCTACAAGAATATGAGAATTTTGGAACCAGTTACTAGTTCCTTAACTGTGAGCCTTATGCTTATGTCCTCATGCGTTTCTGTGAGGCTGCAACTATGCACAGGTATGTGTAGAATTGTGCTTTAGTTGCAAAGAATGTTCTCAAATTAAATATTTGGGTTTGGAGTATCCTGGACTTTATCTTAAACTAGATTTCAAGCCAGCTAGTGGAACCTTAGGAACAGCTGTGAGTATCCAAAGAGTCACCTAAATAACTTTGAAGACCACATAATCTGACCATGACTGATAAAAATAAAGTCTGGTTTGGAAGCTAAAGGCTAAGTTAATTTTCAACATCTTTTTAATTTTCTCAGTTTCCCAATTCCTAGTTAGGCTATAACCTGCTGATGAAATTTTGTTTGTTTGATAAACTTGTCATACAGATACCTGGTTTGTCCATATAAAAAAACAAATTAATTTTAGATGTAGAGAACTGAACATGTTATTGCGTACTCTGGCAGTATCATTTTAGAGGTAGAAAATAAGAACTGGCTAGCAAAATCTCATGTTTTGTGTGTACATCCACTCAGCTAACCAGGATACACACAGTTGCAGTGTCTGAGATATATGCACAGTGTCTGGTAGATGTTGCAACATTGTGAGAATGGATAGGATGATCTTCCTGGAGAAGTGACAAAACTCCAGAACTTGTGACCACTGCTCAAATCCTCCCTTCCCAGTTGTTTGTTTGTTTGTATGTTTGTTTGTTTTGTGTTTTGTTTTTTTTTTTTTTTGGTGAAGATACAGCTTCCACAGGGAAAATCGAATATACTTTGGGTGTCTACTGGCTACACCCCCTCTAAAGTCAGGACCATTGCTGTGTGAGTCCGGCTGAGGAAGTTGTCTCTCCATGTTTAGAATGGAGTCTGAGGCACAGAAACACTGATAGCTCTGTCTTTTTTTGACTGAAGCCAACAAATAAACAAACTGATTTCAGCGCACCAACACCAAGACTTGACACCAGCAAAGAAAAGGAGTTCAGAACTCCTTGCATCCAGTCCTTTGAAACCAGGATAGAATAAAACACACCAAAAATGTACTTCCTTGGAAGGTAATGAGCTAGAAAGGGGCCAGTTGAGAGGCAAGTTTTAAATTATGGGGACCAAGTGGGCAATTTTGCTTTTGATACTCAGCCTCTCAAGTGGGCCTAAGCTAACTAGAAAATACGGAATTCTGGTGTTTATGAGCCAAAACACTGGTCAAGCCTGTGAACAGTCAAGTTCTTTATACATATCTATTACTGTAAAGAAAGCACAATGTTATCACTTCATGCTGTGATAATCACAAAGCAATACTGACAAAGTGTCACTGGACTGGCTCTTTCTTGACTTATTCATATACAGACATGGAGACAACCCCTCAGCGGGAGTTTTCAGGTTTCCCCTACCTACCACTATATCTATCTGCTCTGTGAGGAATTTAAGGTAAAGCCAAAAAATATAAGTGAAAGGGAGTGATTATTGTTTCCAGCTCCGGAGGGAAGCATTTCCAAAAAAAAAAAAAAGATTCTTCAAAGACAAGTGAGCAATCACATTAAAGAAGTTTGCATATACTGATGAACGGATTTTAGCTTTTGTCGCTAACCACCCATGCTCCTCTAATGAATCAGTAAAAGTCAAAGAAGCAGGTGAACAGGTAAATGTGAGATTACAAAAATAATGCAAAGTCAGTAGTAGGACAGACAGAGGACAGTCTTGCCAAGACCATATTTAACCATGAAGTATTAATAATGTAATGTTCTTAACCAAAGGCTAATCTCCAATTTTATTTTTTTTTTAATTAGCTAAGGTGAGATTCTTTCTGGACTATAAACTTTTTTTTTAGTATTTAGATCACAACTACTAAAGACTTAGCTATATTTTGACAGGTACTGACAAAGAGTGCCATGGAATTGTGACTCAATTGTCACCTTCGTCGTTTTCAAGCTGAAAAACTCAGGATGAGTGCTAGGTACTAATTAGAACTGTTATATTAGGAAAGCAAATACAATGGTGTCTAACATTAAACAAAGCACAGTTCTCATCACAAATGGTTTCTTTTGTGTGCGGGTTAGTCTAAAAACCCATTTTGCATGCTAATGAGACACAAACAATAATTGCCAAAGTAACTAGTTTCATGCAATTACAAAAACCACATAAAAAGCTCTATTGTTTGTTGTCTTATGATTTCTTAATGCTAATTTTGCACTTGATAATTTGGGGATTTCATTTGTACCACAATGTGCAATTTGGGGTTTGTGTGTTTGAAGGTGAAGACTTCTAATGGGGACTAAAGTGCAAAAGGAAATAAGTCCAAGCATGCAAATGTAAAAGAAGCAGTCACTCTCAGGGAAGAGATTGGACAACCAAAAAAGAGAGGGAGGAAAAAAGCAGTGGAGAAAAGGGGACACTTCCTCTATGAGAAAGAGGTAAATCAGAGCTGAGCAGAGGGAGGCTGTAGGAGCTGGGAGGTGCACAGGCCAGCTAATGAATATCACTAAGCTGACAATCCTGTGGCTTGGAATGCATGACAAACTGGGGAGTCACACAAAGATCTGAAGGAGCCTGGAATATTAGAGAGTAAAAAGTCAGATGGTTAAGTAGTTAAAAATAAAAAGTTTGGGGCCCTGCTCTTCCTTTGAAGGATCTCTCATTACAGCCCATACAAACCATTTATAATCCCGTGAAAGAAAGATTGGTCCCCTTCTATTTCAGTGTAGACACAGACTGCTCTGGCTGAAATTTCGCCTGCATTTCTGTGATTTGTGCTCTCACCTTAGAGTCACTTGTCTGTAAAATTAAGTGGAGAAAAACATACCATATAATATTTTTTCCGTCTGATTCATGCCAGTCTTTAGTTTGTTATTTTCTTATTGAATAAAATATCATATTGCTGAACTGTGATTTTGCATGAGCTTAGAGAAAACATGCATTGCTTGGAATCTTTACACTTCTCTGAACCTATTTCTACCCACTGGAAGTAGAAATACTATTTTAAGGTCAGGATTGAATTTTACTCTAAAGTACATTCTGTGCATTGTTATCAGAGAATACTAAATTTCATGCTTTGTTTTTCTTAAGAAAATATGATTTCTATGTCAGATACTCTGAAATCATATCTCCAGCAAGGTCTAATATACAGAGTACAAGACTTGAGTGATGGTCAGAATTCATTTTCCTTTTGTGACAGTCTCTCTCCTTCCATTCACCATGATATTAAGTATTTCTGCAGAGATATCTCTCTCTTCTTTTTCTCTGTGTGTTATGCTATGAGTTTTGGTACAGGAAATAAATTTGAAATCAATACGTGCTGGTATTGTTAGATATTGTAATGTGTTGTGAGGTTTTTTTTAAATGACATTAATCTTACTATAACTAGCTGAGCCCAGCACTTTCACCCTTTCATCCTGTATACTCTTTCTTTTTCCATCACCAGCCTTCTGAATGCATTTTCCATAATAATATATCCCTCTACTATTGTTGATCTCTTCAGCATATTCCTCCCCAACATACACATATATTTTGCCCCCTTCAGATTTCGTTTATGGTTTTTACCTGGAAAAATCATGAAGTCTCCAGGAAAATGCTTTTTACATTTTCTTCCCAGTCTGCAGCATTTCAGAAATATTACCAATTGCTACGTGAATAATTGATTCATGGCTGTCACAGCATGGAGGTGACATTGTACCTTCTAACTCTTCTTCCCCACCCCCTAGTGCTCGTTTAACCTTTTCTTCTTTTCTTATTCTTTGTTGACAAAAGAACCATTTAGATTTGGTCAGCACTGGGCTCTAACCGTGCAGACTAACTGGCAAACAAAGACACAAGAAACCCTATTAGGAAACTTTACTTTAGGAAGTGTAGATATTGTTGATTAATTTATTATAAGCAATGTAATAATTGATAAATATACAATCAACAATGTATTTAATTGGCACAGTACACTTGCTGTATAAACACTATTTAATTCTCTAGACAATTAAGGGTACTTATATGAAAACACATTATAGGGAAAAGAAAAAAGTTTATGCAGTAACCATGCACGAAAAAAGCACATCTTCTTCTTTGAAAGACACACTTAATATAACACTCAGCCTAATTGGTCAACTAACACTGGAGCATTAAATACTAATTATGATTTGCCTTTGCTCTGCTGTTTTATGATGATATTGAAATATTTTTTTTCCTTCTCTCTTTTTCATTTTTTTTTTTACTAGCTTGTTCTGGGCACACATGCATCTAGTTAATAACTTCATTCAGCCAAAATACAGGGAAATTGAGTATAATACTTCATGTTTCTGTGGATAGCATATGTAGATAAGAATTAGACTACTTGATGGCAAGTCTAGGAAAAATGCTGCTTGAAATGAGGATAATATTTTGGAAAACTCAAGGACATTGGGTATAATGTCTTGCTAAATTGGACATTTATATGCAATCATGATCAATCTTAATAAATGTAGGAGATACAAAGAGCCTCAGATTTTTTAGGAAGAAGCTCTAAGACAAATTAAAACAGATTTAATGCATTCTTTCTATTAGGTTGTTAAATAGGTCCTTATAAATAAAAAGAGTTAATGCTAAAGCATTCTCAGGAAGTTATTCCTGTGAATAATCTAGAAAGGGTGGATCTTAAGCAGGCACAGTGAGAAATAGAAGGGGATACTAGTAATAAATTATGTAAGAGCAAATAAAGTGTTCAATAAAAGTTAACACATATGTTTCTGGGGTACAACCATTAGAAGAAGAGAGCAATTCACTTTGTAGCTCCATGCCTCGGTTTTCCCAGTCAGATAGGCTGAAGGAAATCCATATATATGACACAACCTGCCAGGCACTCAAGCCTTACTCTTGCATTTGGAAGCTCAGGAGGGGTTGCAGTCAGCATGCCTGGCAGGGAGACAGTGCTGCACAAAGTCTGTGCAGGCTGCACCTATGCAAATGAGGTCTGATCTGGGGTTGTTACACTTAGATTGCCAGGTGTTGAGAACACCTGGTTAAGATTAACTGCTTTTCACCAGCTCCTGCTAGAGCATAGAGGTGACAGAAGGAGCCATCTACCTCCCCTTGGCAACCTGGGGAGTGACAGCGATGGGATTGCTCATCTGTAAGAGTCTCAGCAAAAAGTCTTCCGCTATGCCAGCCACTAGCATGAGAGCAGGTGAAGAGAGACCTAAGAGACCGAAGCTTCCTCTTTCAGCTTCCATACTTGGCAAGGCCACAGACATCCTGGCTTTTAAGATTTTCAGAGGATTTGAAACCTTTGTTTGTGAGCTGTTAAATTTCAGGATAGCCAGGGAACTCCTACATGCCTGATGGATGCCAAATCCGAGTGCACATACAATCCCCAAGTAAAGAGAAATTGATTTGGAGGAAATTCTGAACTCCATTCCCAGAAATACAACACAAGCACCTAGATGGATATCACCTGGCAGTACACAACCTGATACTCACCTGAGCATCACAATGAAGTTTCAAGAGGTATAGTTTTATTGCTTTAATTCTGAACACTCTCAGTAAAAGCAGTACGTAGTGTGGAGACTGGGATTCAAGGAACACAGTTTGGTTGTCTACATTGAAGCTATACAAATTATGCTAGCAATCCTGTTAATTAGTTTATAATTCCACACATGTGTCTAAAAGATATGTCAGGGGATGCATCCACACATGAATCATTTCAGACCCACTGAAATTATTTCAGGCCCACCCAGATACTTGCATCCCTCTTCATTCCATTGTCACATATCATTTCCATTACCTACCACATATATCTTCTCTTGACTTTCCCTTGTGCAGAAGCAGAATCTAGTTTCCAAGGCTGCAGACAAGGATGCAGAAGCTCATCAGGCTCTCTTATATTTCAATTTTTTTCACTTTGTTTTGCCCAAAGTAATCATCTTAGGACAAGAAAGACAAGAAGACTCCTCAAAACATGAGTAGTTTCCGCCACATGCTTTGGCCAGGGGATGCTATAAAACCTCTGCATGTTTTCCATTTTTTTTTTCTCTTCAATAAATAAGAATATCACTTCATTCTGTGTCCAGCCATCACCAACCTAAGGGTCTTCCATCATAATTTTAACTTCCTAACTGGCTTTCCAACCAGCATCTCAATACATTTTTTTGTCCAGGATGACTCACACTACTCTTTTATTTACAATGCAATCAAAGACTGTAGGAGAGTGAGCAGTAACTGCTTTCCCAATGCATAAAACATCCCTCTTTCTTTTAGCCCTATGTTATAAACATTTGAAAGACTCGATTTTTCCTCTTCCTATTTCTTGTCCTCTCAGAAAAAAGCAGCATAGTCTAGACAGAAAGTGCAGAGTGCAAGTCTCTAATTTGTCTACATTTACAGCATGTTTTGCAAGGTCTGTTAGCAGAAAATGTACTTTTAGCCCATAAACAAAATGGTTCTCTTCAAATCTTCCTTATTTGGTAGCTCTGACAACAAAGACCACTTCCTAAAGCAGTGGAAATATGCACCCACCTGCAGCCTTCACTAAGGTAAAAAGTGGGAAATATGGCATTATTCCATCTTTATTGCTGACTCACAGTGGTACCAGAAACTTTGTCTTTCACAGGGGAAGGATGGCTTTAGCAGCTATGAAAGCTCTGATAAAAAGCTTTCAAGAAGCACCCAAAACAGCATGCAGATCTTGCCAGTATTTTTAATAAATACTTGTTTATGGGAGATTCCAGGAAATGAAAAAAGCTTTTCAATCATTCATGAAACATAGGTCTCAGGCCCAAGATGCTTACATTTTGAGAACAGAATTATACCAAGAGGAAGAGAAAAGAAACAATAACCTAGAGTTTACACATAGTTCACAAAGAGCAGCTTAGGAAAAAAAAAAGGGAAATAATTAGAGTAAGAGAATGCTTGCTCATTTTTTGGAATTATTTTCAATTGCTGTCACAGATTTGTTAGACTGAAGTGCTAGAAACAATGACAAGACATTGAATTTAGTGTCAAAATTACCTACCTGGTACCAGAAATGCATTTCCCAACCTGCAGTGCATTAGCTGACTTCATACTGTAATTGTAATGAATCTCTTATTGGACCCTTGCTTCCCTGGACAATGCCATATTGTAAGGACTAAATACATCATCAGTGAGCCTCATTCTCCTGTATTACACTAATATATCATTGGAATGACAACTGCTTCTGATGATATATTAATGCAATACATCAGTAGTGTGGGGCTCCTATGGGGTATTACTCAGGAACAGGGGCCATCTAAAGAAAACAGACCCAGAGTCAAATTCAGTTTAATTACTGAATGAAAGGGCTATCAGGAGCAAGGTTACATGTAATGCTAACATCCTTACATCATCCATGAGATTAATTTGCAACCTCATTACATATTAAACTTGTAATTTTAGATAGCAATTGTAGGGTTTGGATTTGCCTGCTGATGTAATTCACAAACCATAGCCTCCCCAATATTTTATATTGAAGCATGAATAATGCAGTTATTTTTTATTCTGTCCATCTTGCATTCCATGACAGTAAAACAACACATCAAATGTGTAGCTATAAAACCAGATTTAGAAAAACTACACTCTACTTGAAACTATTTGTAGTCACTAGGCACCATATAAATATTTGCACTTACACGGTGCATTCAAAAGAAAGAGACTGGTATTTGCTTTTGCAGTCAATTATGCACCACATTTTCATGTATCATTTGTCTTAAAGCTATCATAAAGCATGTGCAATGCTGCTGGGTTGGGTGTTTTCCTGTAGGTTTTATTTGTCTTTTTTCTTTGTGATGTTTTCAGTTTTTTGGTTTGGTTTTTCAGTTGTTTTGGTTTTTTGGGGTGTGGGATTTGTTCTATTCTGTAGGAGACATTTTTTCAGAATTTGTTGGGGACAAATTTGTGCACTCTACTGATTCTTAAGTGAAGTTATGAGTTGGATTCTGAAATGCTTTTAGCAAAAAGACTTCCATAACAATATTGCAGTGTCCACTGACATGAAATATATCCAAAGTCATCTTCCCTTGGCCCTATTTTTCCCTAATTTTACTGCTACTATATTATAAGTTATCCAGAGAATTCATCTATATATTATGAATCAAACAGGCATCAGAGGTGATATCGCTTAAACTAGAGCTTCTGGTTGTCTTTTATTTCATGTTTATTAAGATTATAACCAAAGGCTGAAAAAATTTTCATAGAACAGCCAAAAGAATCAAGCCAAAAGACATAATGTATATTTGATTTTATAAACATCTTGCTGCATCCAGACACTATACTTACTCTTGAATAGACTGTTTTGTTTAATAAGCATTTATCTATTGTTAATGTCTTTGGAGAATTCATCTTGGGGTTTGTACTGAAGATAAATGCAAGCGTGTGAGGGTTTATGAAAAATGTCTCAGCAAGTGACAGGAAGCCTGATATGAGTTACCACAGTCCGCTTCACATGTGGGGCAATCTACTACTTGTCTTGCATTTATTGTATTTTCTTGCTAGGCATTTTCTCTTTCTTTTTCTGAGACCCTTTGATACTATATACTTTTAAATACCAAACATTGACAGTAAATCTGAAAAGAATGCATGATGTAGAAAGAGAGACAAAACTACAGATGTAAAATGTAACTACAATAAAATAAAGAAGAAACCACAAAGATTTCTTCTTTTTTTTTTTTTTTAATGATGTGTGCATGAGGGAAGGGAATCAGAATTTAAAAGGAATTAACTGAACATCAACTGCATGTCCCAGTGATACATGTCATTTTAGCTCACTAGGGTGATGTATGTTTTATTTAGAGAACTGTTCAAAGCTTCAGTTAGAAAATCTCCCAAGAATAAATGAAATTCTCTGAAAACAAAGTGTCATTGTCTTGTGAGGAAAGTAAATTCTGTGCATATCTGTCTGTATGTAATCTTACCTATTCTTTGTGTGCCTTATACCTGGAATGATAATAAATAATGTATTGCGGGTGTGGAGAGAGCTTATAGAAGTACAGTAAATTAATGAAAAGCCCCATGTGACCTATCAGCTAAGTTCTCAAGATACATTTCTTTCTGTTATTTTCTAATTAGTAGCAACTTCTCCCTTCCTCTGTTGCATATTTCCCCTAGCCCACAGTTTGAACTAAAGGCATATCAGTTACAAACTCTATTGTAAAATCTTCAGGATGTCAGTAGTAGCTGGAATTAAATTAGATTTAAACCCTTGCAAATTAATGAGTAACCTTGAGGTGTTTGAATGTATCTGGTATGTCAATAACGTAATGTGCAACAGAAAGAGGATGAACTTTGCTCATACACCATGTGGAGGCTTTCCCCTGTGAGTTTTATATAGTGAATTATTTACTAGTTATTGAATTAATCAGACAATTTTTACTTTTTGGCACTTTTAAAATCTGATATTTAAAATCTGCTTATGTGCTTAATTGAATGGACAGCACATGCAAACCTACTCCTTGGTGAGCCAGCCCTGCCTGTATAATGCAAGAATTCAAAAATAAAATAAAAGAGCATTTCCCCCCTTAGCATCAGCAGGACAGCCTGGTGAGAAAGCGCGCTGTGCTGCAGACACCTTGTGAAACTAAAGAGAGTCAGAGAGAAGGGAGAGATGGAGTGGAGTGTATCAGTCTGCTTGTAGTCAGGATCTGGATGAATTTGAAACCTGACCAAGTCTGAATGGAATAGTGGTCAGAAAGCCAGGAACAATTACTTCAGATTACAAAATGCTTGAACGATTTACTCCACGAGACAACTGCACAGTCTCCTTGTGCTGAAGGATCATCAGTACTATCTTGGGACAAAATTTGATGAGAGGAGGTGTAGGGGTGGTGGTGGCATGAGGGTGGGGGAAAGAGAGATTCACATTGTGTAAGATGAAAGCAATGAAGTATTTAAATAGAAATGTATTCCAGTAACTGAAATCCCTGCCCAACATCATCTTTGTTTCAGAAAGTCTGATTAGTTAACATATTCCATCACCTTGGGAAGAAAGCTGAGGTAAGCGGCTTAATTTATAAATGGATGGAACAAACTTATTTAAAAATTCTCACTACGTTATCATGAATCATGTAGGCCTATTAAACTAATTGCTAAGTAAATTTAAGCAGTATTACAGTAGATTTCACTGAATTTATCATCAATCTAGAGATCTTTGGTGGTCTCATGCTGCCCCCCACAGATATGTCTCAGAACATTCATTATGCCATAATTACAAAGTCTCTTTGAAGAGGCTAAAAATCCCAAGACTCCTCTCATCAATTATTTTCACCTGTTAATTCATTTTGTGTGAGGTAATAACCTCAGCATAATAACAAATGTGCAAGTACTCCGATTTTGCAATTAAAAGCAGCAGGGCTCCTATTTTGATCATACAGACTGTGACATCCATCATAGAAAACAATTTGGGCCTAGCGGGATGACAGATGCCACACTGATGGCTCTACTAACTAACTGCCTGTCCTGGAAAAAAATGGTCCCGTTTCAGGCTGCAGCTGCAAGCTATCTGATAGCTCCTGGCCAGGCGGCAGGGAAAGCCTGCAGTGACTGAATTACTGAAAGGTAATTTTACTTTGCAAAATGAGGATTTTGGAGCCATATATATATGCATTCCAGTGGCTGGTGTAATTTGGAAACAAATAGTCCTTTTCATTTGAAAATGACTGGAATTGCTGCCAGTGTTCAGAGAGTATTGTTTCTCAGCCTTTTACATGAGAATACAGTGTAATACTCATTATTTCTCCCCTTTCACATCTTATTAGACACAGAAGGCAAGGTGGTTATCTCTGCTTTCTTTAGCTAAATCCGCAGAAGTAGGATTTCTTCCAACCTCTGGACAGGTGCCTAAATAATAGAAGAGTGCTCATTTTAGCCTTTCAGTTTGTATCAAGGCTGAGTGAGCCCTGTCTGGGGAATGATCCCGCTATCACCGACGAGCGTTAAAGTGATATGCCCTCATCTGAAACTCCACTAAAAACAATGAGGCAAACGGCAAGCACAGGCAGCTCATTAGCCTCGGAACTGATTCACCAAGGAAACAATTTGATGTTGAATTAATGACAGAAAAGCTGTTGTCCTGACTGTAGCGGGGGTGGGGGACTAGAGGAAGCAGGGGGTGCATAGACTCAGAAAAGAGCCCTAGAAAACACAGCCAATTTATTTTCCTCACTAAAGCGCATAATGTGATACCTCAGTACTGGACCAATTAGCTTAAAACATTTAGCACTGAAACGCTGCATACTCTGAATACGCAAGACGACTGATTGAGCCCATAACTTTTTAATGGGAAACACACAATGCTGCTGTCAACTAATAAGAAATATGTCAATATGGTCTGGGATTTTTGGATTTGTTCTTTTTTTTTTGTCCTTTCTTTTTGGTGGTTTTTTTTTTTTTTTTTTTGGTTTGGGGTGGGGTATTTTTTTGTTTTGTTTTGTTCTGTGTTGTTTTGTTTTATCCAGGAAGTCTAAGGTGACTGGGCAGAAGAAGCTGGACCAAGCTCAGTCTGCTAAAAGCAGCAGATGCAAATTATGAAGGGAAACTGCACTGCTGAAAGAAAGGTGGGTAGGTATTGTAAGGATTGTGTTTTCAGATTTCAGCACACTAATGCAGAGCAACAAAAGATCAGCAGAAGGCCAAAGGTTAAGTATAGCATGAACTTTCTCAGTGGCTGTGCACCTTAAGATGAAAAGATAGCCCTGTTTATGACATCTACAGACTACAATGCTTACCATTTTATACTACCCTCCTACATTCTCTGCAGACAAAGAGCTGTGCTCGGCTTCTTGGGGAAAATCTACTGTTTCTTACTCCATCATATTACACTCATAAACCTTGTCAGCAATAAAGGATGTATGGGTAGACAGAGGCAGGGATGCGCAGCTGGTAAACTCCATAATCATACTAGAAAAATACCAGCATTTCATTCTTACAATTGGTTCTCTATTCAGGAATCTGTGTCTCATGCAGGTGAGGCTAATTCCCAGGGCTGGGGGCTGCTCCAGCTCATGCCGACAGCATGGCTAAGGTGCTTGTCCAGCATTTCCAGATACAGAAAGCAACGTTTCCTAAACAGTCACAGGATTTACAAAGCAGAATGTGTGAAATTTTTTTTGGTAGGGTTATACTGCAATAAAAGCAAACAAAAGAGATTAATCAAAACAAGCAAATTAGAATTACCCATCTTAGATGTTTTTTAATGCAAAGCCAATAGTTCTTGCCCTTTATGCACATGCTCCCACAGTAACTAATGTACAGTAGCCATCAACAAATTACGACTTGTGACACTTTTGCTGCTGCAATATTAAGCCCAAAGTCCTATGGAGAAAATATATGGTTTTTATTACCAAATTGTTCTTGTTTACAATTCTAATATCCTCTTCATTATCTACTTTTCCAGACATTTTAGGCAGTTCTGAAGACCTGGGGCAGCACTAGTCCTGTCATAAAGAGAAATTAATGTTGTTAAAGATGGCCTAGCTGCCCTCTGGGACAGCTGAAGATGTGAAAATATAAGGTTCTGTCTTAAAGATGAAAATGATTAAAGGCACAGGCACCTTGCTCTTAGTGCAGCCACTAAAACTTTTAATAAAATACTTCAGCAGAAAAAAAAAAAAAAAAAAAGCTGCTTTACTTCTTCCACTGTAAGTCTTAAGAAAAAAAAATGAGAGAGAGGGGAAGGAAGAGGGGGAGAGAGAGAGAGAGAACTTTGTTCTATAAGAAGAGGCTTGCTTTAAGGACTAATAAGCGTAAAAAGGACCTCATCATTATAAAGAACCTATTCGTCTCAGCAACAGCTCACTTAATAAAGACTGGATGATAGAAAAACCAGTAGAGCTGTCTCCAAATAGCCAGTAAGCTAATTAGGTGCATTGTAACAGGTAGCCCTTACAAAAACTGACAGGCTTAAGCCAGCATGCCGCAAATACTTAAGAACATCGTAGCAGATGTACAGTGGTTATTGTATCCTCTTCAAGGCTGTTGCTGCTGCCACAATTTTATAAGCTTACGCACCTCAAGCCCTCAAAGAAGCTCAAAACGGGTTTCAGTGGAAAAAAAGAAAAGAGAAAAAAAAAAAAAAGAGAGAGAGACAAGAAACACAAACCTGCTGAAGATGTTATATGAGCTTTTAGGGGTCCCAGACCAAAGAGACCTTTCAGAAGGAATGGTTCAGCTGCCTGGAAGAAAATGGCAGGTGATACAAAAGACGAGAGCATAACCTTTGTCCTAGCAGGGATGGAAGAATATCTGTCAGAACTTCACCTTCATAATCATGCCCACCTCAGTCATTTTTTACTGGTTAAATGAAGGTTACAGGATTTGCTCTGAAGACAAAATGTCCCTTTCTCCTTAAAAATATTGTTGAAATTATAAAACAAGTTTACTTTCTCATTTCCCAAAGATTTGTACTCACTGCTCTCCCTTTGGTTTTTTTTGTTCTCTCTGCTTTGGACAGAGGATAGATATTACAATTGTGTCTCTCATATGCTTTTGATTTTCTAGCAATCATATGATGTAATTGATGGTATACAGAAACCGTTTGAGGACTTCTAGGTCCCTTAATGACAGCAGTAGTACTGCAAAGGAAAACACCACTGGTCTTGACACTCTGGGAAGTCTAACTTCCAATCACTGGAGCTGAGATCGTGCTACTAACCTGCTTTGGGTAAAAGCCCATAGCAACAAGAGGACTGGAAGCAAACAAAGCTTTGCTTTCAAACAGCAGTATCTCTTCAGAAAGCAATGGCTTCTGCTGAAAAACATGAGGGATCCAGAGGCCTCAGTATTAGAGGAGCAGAATCATGTGAATACTCCCCCACTCTGGCTGTATTCATATGGAACAAGTGATTCAAAAAATCTCTGTCAGGATACCTTCTTTCCAATCCGCAAAGCTAACTTTATCATGACACCAAATGTAAATTAATATCTGCCAGTATGTATGTGAAAAAGGTATTTTTCAATACATAGTGTTATCAGCAGATGCTTTAAAATCCTTCCCATCCCCTGAGGTGAATACACTGAATAACTCTGTATTTCTGCAAGAGAAAACTAGTACTTATTCAAGTCTGGAGAAAAATACTAGGAGCTTTGCAAATCCATAGACAGCTACAGAAGTAACTTTCCATTAGGAAAAAATATCAGTGTCCAAATGTGGGCTACAGGCTCTAGAACTCCAAACAAGAGTTACTATTTCTTCAGAGGAAAACTATTACACCCTATAATTTAAACATATTCATGCTGTGATATGAACTATGAAAGTATTGAGACTTAGTAAACAGAGTTAATTTGTAATTATTGATGCTCTTTCAGGGGGGAGCGAATGGTATGATGACCTCAAGTAAAAGAGTATCTGTATTAGGATCAGCCCACCCTACATTACAGATACATTTCCTCACGCATAAGCTATTATTGGAAAAAAAATTTCCAGTTAGAATTTTAGAAGGGGCAAAAATTAGGGTTTGTTGTGCAAAATTAATTCATTCATTGAGGCACATGTGTGGCAATGTAGGATTTAATTACGCAATCAAATTATTTACTTTTGCAGGAAGTCAGCCTCATTTACTTTTTCATATTGTGAAATGACACACTTCAAATTCTTCTGTAAGGCCAGGTGTATTCATTTCCTTGTGTACTTTCTGAGGGAATGCTCTGTTGAGATATCTGAAGAACTTTCTTTCCATGGAAACCATTTATATGAGGAAATTCCACTATTCCCTTTTACAGATCAAGAGTTAAAAATAAAAAAATATAAAAAAATAATAAAAAAAAATTAACATTGGAAATGTCTACTAATTTTGAGTCCTCAGGTGAAGAAAACTGGACACTCAAGTTTTGAAAGAATTTTGGGGATTTTAGATAACTTAATGGTTTTTTGCATGGCTCCTGTAACTTCAGTTGCAACATTAAGTACCCATGACATGTGCAAATCAGCCTCATAAGAATATGCATTTAGAACTTATAAAGGACACATAATATTGTTATTAATGTAGCTTAGGCAGTTTCCCTAGCAACATATAGGAATGCTGTGGCAGAGACAGATACAAGGCCCAGTTTCCCATGTCAGCACTCAGCTATTTAAGATATAAGGATATTCCTTGTCTTTTTTCCAATCCCTTCCCTCATTCATTTCATGATCCCCAGTATGCCCAGTACATGACCTTTCTGCACAAATTTTATTGCTCTCAAGAGCATCTTACGGCTCCTATACCAGAAGTCTGTTGTAAAAATAAAAATGTGACATATATAATTAAAGACTGAATCTTTGTATACATATGCACACGAAATCAATGGTACTACTAAAAGTGTTTTATGTTCCATTTCCCATGTAATAAAAAATAACCAAATCAAACACAAACCACAAGGAGCTGCAAACAAAGAAGTATTAACATACTAGTCCTGCCGAATAGAAGAACATTCTGTCACGTAATGGTCACTGAAATGATTGCCTCCATCTCCACATTATTGCGCTTAAGGGTGTTGATTTAGTCAGTTCACAAATGACATCAGCTATTTACCTTCATCTGTTAAAAGTAAACAGATAAGGAGTGATGTTCCTGAAATGGAGACAGCAAGGATGCCAACCTGAGAGAGCAAGTCCTCCTTCTGTGACAAACAGTCCCAGATGAATCTTGGTGGGGCTTTAGCTACGTTCTGTAAACCCATTAATTGTTGTGATTTTTCACAATAAAACTGCTAAGATTTTGAAAAATTTACAAGGAATTGAGAGGAAGACGTTCTAGTGGAGAGCGCCTTAACAAAACTAACAACTAGCCTTGCCTTGTAGAACTGTCACAGATTCAACAGGAATCTTCGTTTAATTGCTACAATAGTGGTAGATTTGGGAATCTGATGATATTGGACGAAAAGGAGTATTGTGAAGAAATTCTTCTGTGGGAAGAAATATAACAAAAGAAAACAACTAATATTAAAATAAGCTCAGTGTCATATGTCTTCTAACTATATTTCAGAAAGTTTCCCAAACACTGAACACCATTGATTAAAATTATAATTCACATCACTGTAATGCCACATGTGCCACTAACTTCTAACACTTGCTCAGACTCAGTAATAATGGCATGATTTGATGTTTCTTGTCTCCACATACTGTGACAATTGACAAGATGGGGAATTAATGCAATTGGCAGACGTTAGGTAAGATCACAAAAATCTGTAAGGTGTGGAATAAACTTTAGTCACATGAATTGCATCTCTGACTGCTTGCCTCATTCAGATTGCCAAAGCGGAACTGCAGAAAATGTGTTGTCTCAGTCACAGCTCTAGTCGCAGCGCTGTGGAAAACTCCATGCAGGAATACATTTCTTTTCCTACTCCCTCTAAACCTCAGGAATTCTCTCAGTCAGCATCTACAGCAATAGGACAATTATTCCTGTTTCTTTTCAGTCATCTTCTACACAGAGCATATAATTAATGAGTCTTCCCTGGGCTTTGCAGGGTGTAGGATTTGCAGACTTCAGGAGCTCAGGACGTGGTCCACAGATAATACAATTTACAAGAGATCTGTGAATTTATGTATAAAGTTACCAAAAAAAAAACAACCCCAAAACACACCAAAGCAAGAACAAAACAAAAGAATGGCCAAATGAACCCACTAAACAGCAAAAAACCAAACCCAACCAAACCCCCCATAAAACCAATCTAATCCAAACTAGAAACAGAAGAAAAATCTGGTATCTTAGGACACCATTACAACTCACATTTCTTAAATATCTATGTCAGAGGGTGGCATAAAAAATAGCATATATACATAATACAAGCCACTAATATCATATTGACCCATTAAACCAAAATGGCCCAAGAATGAGAAATTCTTAAATTATGTTTACATTTTCTTGAAACTATAAAAGAGTAAATATGTTTCAGAATGAAGGTAACCTTTATGTCTTCTCAATATAGGAGAGTTGTGAAAAAATGATGGCTATAACTGTTTATTAATTCTTTATAGCTGAAATTTTCAACTTTAAAGCGAATTAAAGCAAAAACCTCAAAAAAGAGGAGGTGATGTGAGACACAGACAATAAAAACCCCTCTGTGATGTAAAAAAGCAGCAATGACAGAAGTTAAAGTGGCTCAGAAATCAAACAAATAAAAAAAAAGAAATCAATTAAATAAATGTAATTCACAAAGCTCCACAGTCAGTATAAACATCAAGCAAGCAACGTCTCTTGTCAGTCCATGAAAGGAGAACTTTCTGGCCTCAACAAACACATGCTGAGATTTCTAGATCTCTTGCATTTATTACAGAAATAGAACACTAAAAGATAACAGTATGAACTTACTAACCACTAATAAATTCTTCAGGATGCGATGAAGCATGAAACTATTGAAGCCATTTCAAAACGTAACTTAAAATGATGAAAAATGTTCAGACTTTTCCAGCACATTTTTACATAAAAATAACATATTTTAATAGTTCTCATATCTGTATAAACAGGAGATCTATCAGTAGTTGTACCAATAGCAGAGTGTGAGGATTAAGTGAAGGATAATGAATTGTCTAAAACACTGTCGAAGGAGGAAGTTCCCACAAGATAACAGGAACTTAAGATAACCACAGATGGCAAACAGGAAGGTGTTAATTTCTGGCTTACACAAAGGTGAAAGGTTTAGAATTAGCATACTGGACAAGATTCCACTGTGCAGACTGTGGGAGAAGTGTAGACAGCAACAACAGGAAGGTGCCAAGCCTGGAGAGGCAGATCTTGGTAACCCATCCAAATGGTGAAAAAGGAATCAGCTGTTATGCACATGCCACATCTTGTGGGAACAGCATGTACACCCCATGGATTTAGGGACTTGAACTATATAAAAGAGATACCTCCAGAAGAACACTTTGGGACCCCCACCTCCAAGCAGACTGGGGTGAACAAGGACTAGTAGGTTGTGTAGGATGCCACATGACGGTGATGTCTCTGCTTAATCTCTCTCTCTGTCTCTCTCTTTCTCCCCCTTCCTTTCCCCCCTGTTTCTCTCTCTATATCTCATATTTACTGTTAAATGAAATCCCTACTATAGACTTTAGTTTACAATCTCATTTGCCCCTTAGTTCGGGCAGAAATATCTCTTAATAATCAGACCCTAACACAGAGGTAAACTGCAGGCTCACATCAGCCCCATGACAAAAATGTACTCTTGATTTTGTGTGCAAGTTCAACAATATATAATTGTAATTCAGCTATGTGAGATTAATCTTGCACTTCTGCAGTTACTACTTTTGGACAGTGGTCTAAAAGTTTCTGTTAAGCAAAGATATTTTGGGGCTAATTTCTTATGTGTTTTGGGGGTTTTGGTTTTTTTTAAAGCAAAGACAGGTTTCCACATGAGAAGTGTGGAGTTTCTTGATACTTAGATGTTCCTCAGAGTCAAGAAACTGTCAATGTCTATGGTAAACTGAGCAAAATTCTATCTCAGTATTGGTTCCTTTCCAGTTCCTTTTCACAGAAAAGAAATGTAAAATTCTCTTAGTTTTGAATAGTGTATAATCATGGGTCATCCCAGAGAATACAGTAGCATTTTGACAAACATGCTTATCTACAGATTGTGAAAATACAGTCTGCTCTGCTTGGATGCAGCACAAGGCAATTTTACTTTCTAATTAAATTTTTGTTGAAACAACAATTAAAGAAAATTTCCCAATCTGATAGACAGGTAGAAGACATGAGCATGAGAAAAAAACAGAGATGGAACCATCTCAAACCTTTTGGTCAGCCTAATATTCATCATCTCATGTCCCTGTTGGTTTGAGCATGCTTGTCTTCAACTCTAACTGTGCAAGGGGGAAAAGCTAATCTTCAGTTTATTCCCTTCCATTCTGTCATGCAAAACTGGGCAGTGGGATTATGAGTCCTGACCTATACAACAGAAGTGTACATAATTTCTCACTTTCATCCTCCTTGTATGTATGATAATCTAGCTCCAAATTAAAAATCAAGACAGAGAAATTAGATTAATTTTGCTTTTTGATTTTGGGGGTTTTATTATTTTGGTTTGGTTTGGTTTGGTTTGGTTTGGTTTGGTTTGGTTTTGGTTGTTTTTTTGTTTTGTTTTGTTTTTGTTTTTGTTTGGTTGGTTTTTGGGGGGTTTTTTGGGGTTTTTTGGTTTTGTTTTTTTTTTTGAAGGTGGTTAGAAATTATCTTCTGCTAGAATTGCAGTACAGATCAGGCCTATAAATTCCATCAGCAGACTCCTTCATCATAGGTGGAGTCATTTTTTGTGTTCTGGATGTTATTCTCCAAGGCTGGAACAAGTGTCTGGTTAATTACTTATAGAATGAAGAAATATCTAAACTAGAAGAGCGATGACAGAATTTCTGCACTATGAGGTTATCTTTCGATCTTCTTGGTCCATCTTTTGGCCTGTCTTCTTTTTTCTGTTTTCTTTCTTTAGTTTTTTTAATGTTTTTGTACACAAATTTGAAATTAATTTAGCAATTCCATTCACCTTCTATTGCTCTCAGATTTCTTGCATCTAGACACTGCATCTCAAGTTCATTAGATAATATTAAATGCCTTCCTTCTGCTCTTTGTTCTAATATGTGCTCTTTCAGCTGTAAAAGATAGCAGTAGCACTTTGAACCAAGAGGTCAAGGAGCTTCCTGAATTAGCAATGGTTGCTTCTGGTCCAGATACTGACTTATTTGTTGTTTGGATTTACCTGACGTTTGCAATTTGCTTGGCTGTTTTAGGAATTGTATTCAAAGGATTATTTGAAATAGTTTGTATCATTCAATCTCTTGTTAAAAGACCAAAATCTGAAGGTAAACCTGCTCTGCAGCTTTCTAACTTGTCTGACTTTAATTGTAAAGACAAACCCTTTGTAAGGGATTGCAGAGGGGCATTCAAACATTGAAAGTTTGGTTCCATTGTATTTGAGGACTTAGGTCTTATTCAAGATGAGAAGGGAAAGGAGGATTAAAAGCTTAAAGCAAAGATAAAAATAAGTTTGAAACAAGCTTACTGGAAGAAAGAGAAACAAGCTTGTTGTGACCCTGCCACAGGGAAGAGAACAGGTTTACCAGGGCTTTTCAAGAAGGCTAAGACAAAGGCCATCTTGAAATCGTGAACCATTTGCTGCTTTAACCTGCCCCAATTTTAAATGAGTTGGCTGTGGTTAAAGCATTTAGGAAGGGTGAAGTTTGATCTCCTCTTGAAAGTGCTGTCAATTCTTCTTTTGTAAAAACAAAAGCAGCCTGTAGGTAGATTGATTTAATATAGTTCTATTTTATCAAAAGACCATGCCCAGCTTTGCAGCAACCACAGCAGCACAGGTTTGTGACGTATAGTAAAAAAGAAAATGCCATATTTCTGCAATAACAGAACTCCATAAAAAGAGAGGAGGTATAAGGGTAAACAACAATAATTTCCTCTCATTTAATCTATGATACTGGCTGATTTTTCTTTTGACGTGGATTAATCAGCTATAGTTGTTGCATAGAAGCCAAAGGGGAGAAAAAAAATCTCTAACTAGACTTTCCTCTGCATTTCTGATAACCATAGAAGGCTGCCTTGCCAGCAAGAGAAACATATAAAGTTCAGTTTCTTTCCATGGTGAGATAAGAGGATCTTAACCAGTGACTGTGAGCACTCACTTTCCTATTTCACGCTTAGTGCATAAAACTTTGTTTAACTCTCTCTGTATGTCATGGGCTCTTTAACATGAAAGCTGCTACTACTCCCAGCTCTGGAAATCCAATTCTTTTTGAGTATTTCCTTTTTTTTTTTTTTTTACAGGAAACTAAAATATTTTTTGCAGTAAGGTAGAACTTACCTTTATTTTTTTTTTCTTTCTATATGTTAATATCTGCAGGTGCACTCATTATATGTGCAGATTCTAGCCCTCTTATCTCTCAGCTTTCCTGGATTTAAAGTTGCCATCCAGAGCAATGTGAAAGGACTTCTGAAAAAAAAAATCCAGCAGTGTATGGCTGAGAACTGCATACTGCTTTCATGTGTAATTTGGCATTGGGCAGATTCCTTACCCTTCCAGGTTCTCCCTGCTTCTGCTATAAACAAGTTTCTATGCTTCTTATATAGAAACTCATTACATTTTCCTTGGAGGTGATACCTCTTGGTTCCAGGCCATATTCCCTTTTTGACAACATTCTTGTTTTTCTTTCCCTGGGCTAGACTGGATAGCAGAAGATATTTGAATATAGGTGGCATAAAGAAAAGCAGCAACTGGTTTTGAAAATGTTAATAGGGCTAATAACAAGCCCTATTTAGGTAAGACTTAAGGCTTTTCTTCCACATACTGCTCTGGTGAAATGAAATTCTAGTCCAAATAAATCAGAGACAAAATTCTGGGTTTTTTTTCAGATTTCTGCAGTCTGGCTTTTGCTTACAAATATCAGTGATGATAAGATGTAGATAATTGTGCCAATGAGGATATTGTGTACCTTTCCTCATTTTACTGCTTTAGAGCTATTCCCTCCTTCTCATCTCATGCTTCCCTTTGTGTTTTCTTTAGTATCAGCTAAATGACTACAATCGTCTTATAAAAGCCTGATCCTAAAGGAAAAAGCTTTGACTATCAAAGCTAATCTATTTAAAGACACTTCATCCATTTCTACCTATAACTATTATTCCCTTGTAGCCATATAATCTCAATAGCTATACATCAGCAGTGAATACAAAATAGGTAGGTACAAATGAGCCACATTTTGCATGGCTAAACCAGCTGGGTCCTCTGGTCAAGGTTGAACTGGGCTCAACGGTTGCACTGTCTGTTGTAATAAATTAGCAGGGCTTTTGTGCTGTGCCTCTAGCTGTAATAAGGATACATGCATTATGGGTGTCACCCTGTCTCTAAGGACAATTTTAATATAGCTTAGACAATAACCTAGCTAAATAAACAATGAACCTATCATGATATAGAAAAACAATGTAAGCTCCAGGATGCAGAGCTTTGTAAGGGAAGCAAACAATACATAAGAAAGATTAGGAAACAACTGATGCCTTAAGTTTTTAGCTTTTATATTTTTCAGATTCTGTATTTCATTAGTATATGACTCTGAACCCTATATAGAATGTTAGATAGCTTTCTTCACAATTTGGTGAGACGAAACAATCCTTCTGGGCCTGGGAACCAAGGTCACACCATTTACCTCAGGCCCTGGAAACTATAAACAAAAGTGAACTGGGGTGAGAGGCAAGCCAGGAGAATGTAACTTCATTACCTGAAGCTATAATTGGACAATTAAACTCTGATATGCATATTGACCAAACCTATATCTGTCTGAGAAAACTCGTGACTGTCCTTTATCTTGGGTGTAGCCTCTGCCAGGCTTTTGCACTGCCCAAGGTGTAACCTTGGAAGGCCTTTTAATAAATACTTAGTTTATTTTCTAACTCTGTCTAGTCTCTATTCTAGGCAGCTTCTTCAGACATCACAACAATAAGAAAGACACTTACAACACCCTAGATAACCTAGGATAGTGATTTGGTATCACTGTTTAGGACCTGATTCAGGAAAGCATCTAAAGATAAATCTAACTAACTTTCATTGCTTGCATTACTTTTATGAACCAGCTTTGAGTAACAGAAATGTGCTAAAAGTTAAAGTAACTTTTGATTGTTTGACAAACCAAGGCCTAGAACTTCAAACTATAACCCTAACAGAGTGATGTTAATAAACAAGAGTAGCACTCTTATCACCATTGTCAACACTCAACTAAAGCTGTGGTCAACAGCATGACAAGAGGAACTCTGGATGAAAATTAGAGTAAAGGTCCTGACCAGACTGTTAAGACATTTCTAAATTTTGATTTTCACACTGGGAATGAAACTTACCCAGATAACTCCTGTCTTTCACTTTGCTATGATTTAGTCCTTGTCTCTCCTTTAGTCCTAGAACTGCAGAGTAACCTCTGACTTCCTCTATGACTTCTGGTGAGTCTATTCTCTGAGGATGCTGGATGCAACGTACTTTCACATGAAGTCCTTTAAAGGTCTCATTCAACAAAAGCTCTTCTATGATATTCTGCTGGTGGCCTAACCAAAAATAATACCAGTAAAAAAATCAGAGCATCATAAAATGGTTTGGATTGAATAGGACCCAATTTATTGTCTTCACCCTTTTCCTCTCCCAAAATGTCTTCTTCATCTCTGACCAAATGAAAATTGCATGGACTAGAAGAGGAGAATGCGATAGGTCTGGATTAATATACAAATTTTGTAATTCACTTTACCAAGTTGCCTCATCATGTTAGTTTTTTGTTCATTCAGGTTGCCTTTGTATCTCTGAGGAGTGTGTGACACCAGCCTTATCTGTAGCCTGTCACTAAACGGGAATTGAGTAGAGAATTATGAACTTTGCTATGAAACATTAATTTCTTAATGAAATTCATTTCTTATGAAATGTTTTTCTTAAAATATTCACCAGTGTTCCACAAATGTAGTGTAATTAAGCTTTAAAAACACTTGCATGGAGTGCTACTATTTTTATCCTAAACAACAACAGAAGATTTAGTTTAAGAAGTCAACTGTCCATGAATTTTGGGTTCCAGAATGAAGAATGAGGTTTAGATCCCAGTTTCACAGAACATTTACTATTTTCTATCACTTCGCATACTTTTTGTTATGTTACCTATGGCCTTAAAATCAGAAACCATTATGTTTGTGAGACCAAACAATTCTACAAATGTGAAAGGTATCAAGTAGATTACATGCAAAATTAAGAGTATATTCAGCAGTCATTTGTAAAAAGTTGAAGTGACTTCTCTAGCCACATACAGGCCTTCTAGTAGGAAGCAATTTTCCAAAGGGACTTCTAAGTGCCTTATCAGTAAAGTAGTCTTTTCCTTTCTTGAAACTCTTGCCTCTTTCTTACATGCCTTCAAGTTTCTTCAGCAAGTTCATTTTCTTGCCTCACTTCTACGTATAAAAGAAACAATTTTTTTGAAGTGGAATTCAGTGTTTTCATTAAGAACCAAGCACATTCTTGGGAAAGTGGGAAGGCAGAACAGACAGTTACAGATAGCCAAACACTGCAGGAGGAAATGGTGTGTGTGCTGGCAGTACTTGTGTCTGTGCTTGCAGAAGGGTAAACAGAGTGGCAAGGGGCAAACTCCAGAGCCACAGAGCATCCAAAGGCAAGGGGAGTTTCAAGACTGGCCTCACTGAGGCATGGCACTTCAAAGGAACCCTTGCTGGTGGCACTGGAAGGTGTTCAAGCCCCCAGCTGGTGGTGCATTCACCTCCTCACTGAGGTTAGGCAGGACACTGGCAAGGCTGTGAGTGTACCTGCTGGGTCAGTGGCCTTTCCTTCTCCATGAGCTTTGGCTGCCTCCTCCTGCTCAGATCAGCTCCCACACCTTGGTCAAAGCTGGGAGGAGGGAATGCTGCAAGGGGCCTTGTCAAATGCTCCCCACTCTGCCAGGAAGTCCTTGCCTGAGCTGCACCACAGCCATTTACCTCCTGATTCCA
Organism: Phylloscopus trochilus trochilus; assembly: GCA_016584745.2. Lineage (NCBI taxonomy): Eukaryota > Metazoa > Chordata > Aves > Passeriformes > Phylloscopidae > Phylloscopus > Phylloscopus trochilus. The sequence continues at coordinate 27,313,651 of WQNJ02000084.1, forward strand.
AGTGACTGTGGTCCTTGGGCTGAGGCTGACCTCAGACCCCACAGCCAGCCCTGCCCTGCTCTCTTAGTTGGGCCAGTGGTGTGGCACTGACCTGCCAGCCTGGCTGTCACCCACAGCACCCCCGTTGGCTGCCCTCGTGGAGCAGCCCTCTCTGCCACAGTGGGCATGGCTGACACTGGTCTCACACCTTTTGCTCCCACTGGGAAGGAAACCAAATGTGTGAGCCAAACAGGAGACACATTTCACTCCAGAGAGATCCCACAGACAGGCAACTGAAATACCAGATATCCAAAAGGCCTGCCTTGACAACAAAGTTGTCTACATTGCCCAGTACTATAGAGTATGATTGTATTTAGTGCACAAACTGTACTTTTTCCTGATTTCCTGTTGCTCTATTTACCAGTAGTCACAGGACATCTTGTTCCAGTGAAGATTCCTGGTGTGCAAAACAGTAGATTTTTTTCATAACTTCTTTCTTGGAAAGAACTGTACTTTTTGCATATGAAATTTCCCAAAAAACAAAACCTAAGACAGCTGTCTGGCATAAGAAACTTCTCTTCATCCTGAATAGTTTAAGTCTAAAAATATAGTAAGTGAGAGTTTTATTGTGAAGATTATTAGTCAGTCTTAAGTATAGGCATTATTTGCTGCATAACCAATAATAACAGGTTAATTATAAAGGCTGCTGAAGAAAAAGATTGCACATGTTAAAGCATCACCTGTTCCAAGAACTGTGAATCAGTCTCTTAGATATAAATCTAGTCAAAAATAGCTTATAAATGACAGCATACGATTGCAAACTTAGACCTCTTTCAGGAGATTTTCTGTACTGATATGAAGATATCTAGCTTATGACATAAATAATCAAATGGCCATTTCATCAGGGAAATATCATCAATACTTCCAGAAATTCAGTCAGTATTTACCTCTTAGAAATTCTGCCTTACTTCCTGCATAGAAACAGCATGTAAGCATGGATGTTTTAATATGTTGCATTGAGATAACACATAAAGTAAATGTAAAATGCCTGTCTCAGTCAGTGAGGTGAATGAATATATTGTTTAAAGGCAGATCATGAGTTTCCCATGACTCTCAGATTTTATGTGAAAGGTAAGGATGCTATTTCTTCCTTGCCCTCAGGAAAGAATTAGGTTATAAAACTAAAATTAAAGGTGTGAACACAGGCAATAGAAGTAATGCTAATTTGTTTTATTACACACACATCTATGAACTGCTTACATTCCATGCAAAGAATTTTGATGAGATCACATGGTACAGTCATAGAAGGTTTTATGAGGGCTTCTGAATGAGGAGCTGCAACACTTTGGCAACATATTTAGAGTTTATGGAATTATACCTGCTTTTATCTAGAACCTAAAGACCATATGTGAAAAAGAGAACTAGGGAAACAAGGCAGATCAGTGCTACCTGGTAATGAGTAAGGATCCTGTTTTATGTGCCTGAAGTCAGCGTCAGAGGAAGCTCACTGCTTCAAATTCATTCTGCTGGTTAGCGTGAAAAGCTGATGTGAAATGAGAAAGAATCTGCTTTAATAACTGACAAAGTGAGCTGTGGTCAGAACTGAAACATTTTCACACTCAAAGGCCCAGCCTTTAAGGGGACAGAGGGACAGTTTGCTCCCCCTAACACAACCTGCCAGTTCAGCAGATCCTTTAGTCCAGTCAGAGTCTGCACTTAAAAGCAAAGAGAATGGAGGGACACAACTGTGCTCAGTGATAGCACTGAGCCAGCTGAACAGTTGGTAGGATGCACCTACATTACAGTCAAACATTAAAGTCAGAAAAATGAGTCATGCAGTTTTCTTCCAATAAGAAAGAAAGATGCATCTTCTTCCTTTTCTTACTGGAGGAGAGACTGAGACTGCTGCAATATGTGAGCCTCTTTCCTTTTCTGAAAGGTCTATCTCAGATATGTGAAAGAATGGCAAAAATGGTATATTGTGTCCTCCTAAGTTACCAGAAGTATCTCTGTAAAGCCTGGATTAGCACTGGAAAGATGTAGATGTGAATCCTGCAAGTGATATAATTCTAACAAAATAATGCTGCTCCTAGGCTAATTAGTCCTGCACTTGTTAGTGCACAGTTAGCTTGTTCATCCCTGCACATGTACCATTTTAAAACTGAGGAAAATAGTGACTGGGAGACAACATGGCAAGAATGGAATGCCATCCTGAGGAGGACGGCTATAAAGCCACAGGCTGGGTTATTTACATTGGAACAGACACAGATGTACATATTTGTGGGCCAAAGTACTCCTGGCGAGCTTTTTAGCAGAGATAACTGATGAATGAATTTCCTGGCCCCCTGCAGTTTGTGGGTTTCAATGACTCATTCACTCCCAGTTCTGAATTGTGAATAAACCAAATTCTTTAGGGAATAAACAATTTCATGAGGAACTACCCAAGCAGTCTTCTCCGAATAAACTACTCTTTTTTCAGGTGAAAGAAGAAAAAATATTGCTGTTTGCAATCTTCCTAACACCTGCTCCCTTGCCCACTCTACACCACTAATGGCAGCACTGTCAAACTGAGCAGTGTAAAAATCATGGTTTCTGCCTTCAAATCCTGAGATTAGTTTATGTATCATTATATTTCTTTTTAAAGTTTTGAAGTCAAATTACTTTGCCTTCCAGGATCTGAGCCATTAGTGCAGCTGAATGAGTAACAGTTTCTGAGTATTCCAATAGTATTTTCTGAATAATTTCGTAACAGGTGGTGAAATCGCCAGCTTGCTGATGAATTCAGTGTGTTTGAAAAATGAGGCAACTTCTCCAGAGAACCCAATAGCTGTTTCGCCATATAGTGCCGGAAAATAAAATAAAAGGTGAACTGGAACCCAGAGTCATCTTAGTAGATTAGTGCTTTATTGTCTATCACTTTTATGAAACAACATTTTTTGAAGTCAGATATCATAAATCATTATTGATTTTCTCAGGGAAAATTTTGTTCGGGCCTTTGTCCATGACCTCCAAATGCATTGGAGATGAGAACAGAAAGCACATATTTTCCAGGACTGAAAACTCAACAGCAGGAAGAACTATGGTGTGACAGCCACAGAAGCTGTACTGTTTGATAGTGTGAATACTGTCTAAGCATGGACTGCAGGATAAAGACTTTTATTACTTTATAACAATGATATTAACTATTTAAATTAAATGTAAATATATCGTATTGACAATAAATATATTTCAGTAACATAGTGGTTTTCTTAACTAAGGTAAGCTGTACACCCCTGCAAAAAACCTCTTAAATGTAGGTAGAAGGGATTCACACAGATGTCACTCGGGCTTCTAACAGACATCTAGGGAACCTTAGTTTTCCTGTAGAAAGGGCATTTCTGGGATTAACTTGGTAAAAGAAAGAAAATTTTTACTTGTATTGTGCAATTCTACCAAGTGTGAATTTGTAAATACAATAAGATACAGTTTTCATGAGTGGTGTAGAGTGCATGATAAGATCCCTTTTCAGTGACTAAAAAGCTCAATAAATAATCCTGCAAAAAGGAAGGAATTTATTGTTTTTAAAGGTGAGGTGCGTGAAAGCTTCTATTCTATTTCCTCCACCTTTTTTTTTTGTTTGTTTTTTTTTCACAACATAGAGTTAGAGACTGGAAAAATATAATTAATAGTTTGGGATTTCTGAAGCCCTGACAAAAACAAATCTTGCACAAACTGGCTCATCTCCATCCACAAAAATTAAATTTCAGAGGAACCAAAAGGAAGATTTAAACCTTTTATTATGAGAAACAATAAGCATTATTGAAATGTCTGTCTTGCCACAAATAAATGATCTAATGTATCACTTGGTTAGGAATGGATGATTGCACTCCTTCAGAACCTGATAAGCTCTTCCCAAGTTCAGCTCTTCTTAAGAGGTTACAGAAAATGCTTTTATAAAACATCTAATAAAAAGTGAAAGGAAATACTTTTTAGATAGCACATACAATTAACCTAGGTAAATCATTGTCAAAGAACGTTATTGAAGTCAATTGATTATTGGATCTTTAACAAGATGAGATTTGAATATGAACAATGAGAATACTCAGCACCTCATTAAACCAAAGAAAAATGTAGTAAAATTGTGCACCCTCAAGTGACAGCACAGAAGCCAGTAACTAATTGATCATGGTTAAGAAACTTCTTAGGCAGAGCAATTCATAATCATCCACTGAAGAACTTTGATGTCCTTCAGAATATCCTATCCTATCAGAAACACAGTCAGAAATACTGTAAACCACTGAGGACTCTGGTACAGCATAGTACTTGATATTCCATGTTCAATAAAACTCAGTTCTGCAGTCAAGAACTGTATGATGAGTGATGTATTGTGCTGGGCTTGAGGGGCAAGAAAGACAGCCATTTGGGCTCACTACTTTAGCTGAGTGAATGTGAGTGAGTTGGTTCATGCAAGGCGCATGTTGAATAGAGGTCTACAGCTCTGCCAGAGCCATTCTCTCCTAGATTAAAGACCACACCAGCAGTGAACCCCAAAGTCAACTAAAGGATGATCAGTCACAAGTTAGTTTTGTTTTTCCCTAAGTCCTTCCATATACACATGGTAACTTCAATGGGAACGCTGCCCTTACTCCTATTTTGCTCCTACTACCCAATGGTAACACATACATGAATTTGGAAGAACTCTCTTTTACCCTTGTGAATTTCAATTAGGTCTTCAAGAAATACTTACTACATGTCTTGTTTTCATGTTTTTTGATGTTAATAACTTGTAACAGTAATTTACAACTCAAATTTCTGTATGGAAAGAAACCTGGAAATATATGAATATAGAGCTGGGGCATCATTTCCACATGGGATGAGTTTTTATGAAAGAATATTTGGCTCTGATTTACTCTTCTGAAATATAAATGTTGTGATTAACACTGGAATTACTTCTTACAGTTCCAAAATAATTAAATATGAGGAAAAAATATTCACTCATTGCATAATGAATCCATCCAACAGGGCACAATAGACAGAGTCATATTAAAACCTGGATCATTACCCTTCTTTTCCTGCAATTAAGGACTCCACAGGATGTGGATGTTCCATTGATATCAGTCAGTCTAATAACATTTTAATTATTTTTTAAAAGTCAGATAAGATGCAGAATCTGAAACAAAAGTAGCTCAATATTGTCACACAGACACATCGGCTTACCTTCTCCCTGCTTGCATATCTTGCACATGCTTTCAGAAAATATGCAAGCAGTACCACATGCTCTAATGCTATCTTACTAAGAAGTAACCTTATGTCTGTCATGTCATTTGTTTCCTTTAACTATTCCTCAGGGATTTGTTTGACTAGCCTATTGCTTCATGTTTGGATAATGTAGCTAATCCCTTCCAGTTTCATTATTCTAATCACTTGCAAGCTGGTTCCCCTTTGCTGTACTATATGGCAGCCAGACAGCTCTTCTCTCCTTTGTAAAGTGGCATGCACTGAAAATGCAGAACACCTTTTTTGTAGCCTCTATTTAAAAGCCAGGTTTGGCAGCTGGTTTAGTGTATGTTTCAAAACTACGTAGACATAAGGGCCTTTGGGAGATGATGCTTTGCATCAGGCTGTCTTTTTAGATCAGTGCAGACTTTTTAGATTTTCACTTCCAATTGCATTCTATTCATAATTTCTGTGCTTAATTGCTAACCATAAACATGCACGTCGCTAAAACACCTGAAAACTTTGAATGGTTTGATTTTAGAGTGTCCCTCTGGTATATAATATACTTTGAGAGAAAAAGATACATTGATAATACTTGCACTCCTCTATGATTGTCATGTCATGTTTGGACAGTTTACCAGCAAAAATGTTTGTGCTGCCCTCAGTATTTCAAATTCACTGTAACTTATAAAAAACCCAATCAACATATTCCTCTGCTTTGTGCATAAACACAAAAAATTATCATAACTGGCAAGAGAGAACAAATTTAGAGACCAGAACAATGAGCATGAAAAATACCTTAAAATGTGAAGCAAGAGCCAGAGAAGGAACAAAACAGTTTTTCAGTTCTTTAAAGAAGGTAAAAACTGAATTGTTGGAGGGGGTAGTCCCATTTTACTACCATGACCATTGCAAGAATTTACCATAAAGAGACAAAACCACTTTCCTTTTCACTATTTTCAACTCACCAAAACATTTCTCAGCTTCAGTTACTGCGTCTGTAAAACTGAGGCAATCATTCATACTTACCTGGCTGCTCTCATTGAAAACATATAAAATTCTATGTTCATCACAAGCTAAATACTACTCCCTACTCCCATTATAAAGATGAGAAAACTGAGGTGTAAAGAGGTGAGTTACCAGCTCTAAAAATTTTCTCTCAATTGCTCTGACCTAAACTGAACTTCTGATACCATCTTGAACATATACCTGAAAAGAAGAATTCCAGAGGGTTTTTTTTAATACTGTCTACTGAAAGAATGTCAATCTTTTTCTCTTTTGGACAGAATTCAAAATAATGGATTTATCTGATGCAAAAAGTCAGTGGAATGAATTTAAAGATCAGCTTTATCCACCTCATATTCCTCCTGATGTTTTTCCAAGTGGCTAGTTTTCTTCAGAAAACATCCTGAGTACATTTATTTGACTTCATCTCCAAATTACCTATTGCATCTCTCCAAATAGTCACTTTCCAAATGATCAGTTCCATCAGTCACAGAAACTCTCTGTTCTCTCTGTCCTTTGCCAGTGGGAAATGCTCCTTTCTAAACAAAGTATGAAAAATCCCAACTTCATCCACAGCCAAATATTGTCAAAAGATTTTAGGTACTAAGACTGGCTTTTGGATTTACAAGTGTAAGAGAAAATTTGATTGTTTTCTTTAACTGAATTCTGTAGGGATTTTTGCCTTCTGTTTTGTACAAAGACAGCCATTTGTACATTGATCCACTGCAGCACAATCTGCCTAAGTCCTACAATATTAGTCTATTTCAGACCAAAACTTGGTTAGATGTTTTGGAAAAATCTCAGGGAAATGTCTATCAATGACTCTGAACATTGCATTTCAACTGTGGACTTGTCCTCAAGCATAATAAACAATAAATGATGCTTGCATTAAATATTCATGTGATTTAGATAAAATACGGCAAGGACATGGCAAAGAATAGAGAAGGGGTAAAGTAGGCTGTGTATTGGCCCTCATTTCAAACTGCAATAATTACATGAAAATTAGATTAGTGATCCCATCTCAGCCTCCACCTAAGTCCATTGCCAGTCATGCATGTTATATGATGTCACTTTTTGCCAGCATGATCTGTAATCTGCAAAACAGCTAAATTTCTCATCGTATACAGATGCATCAATTCCTACACATCAACTAAGCATCACAGAAATTAAAACTCCAGTGCCAGACTCTGTCAACAGGATGAGCAGGTTGGGAAAAACAGGCTTGCTTGAGGCTAGAGTTGAGATTAATTTAAAAGTCTTGGAGGATCTGTATTTTTCTCAGCTGATTCAAACTACACTAATAGCTTGCTATTTGATTGATAATTATATTGGCCTTAATGTTGTAGCGGAAAAAAAAAAAAAGGGTTAGGAAAACAGACAATCCCTTTAAATCCAAATTGCCATTGACACTCTTTTTACATAGTCATAAATATAGTACAGGTTGAATTTTCCTGAGGAAAAGCCTTGCTATTGTCTGGTTTGCTTGATAAATCTAGGTCAAGAATGAAAGGTTTAAGTGACTGAGAAAAAAACAGCAGTTGATTTTTCAAGCAGTTAATCAAAATCCAGGTAATTATTTCTATTGCACTCTCAGGGAAGGAAATAGATAAAATGAGATGCAAACTACATGATAAGGGTTTGTTAAAACTTTTCTTCATCTGTCTAAACTGATATGAGGAAAAGTATTCAGTATTTAAGAGTTTGCAACAGGTTTAGGTATTTGGTATAATTGATAAGGAGGATGCACTTGAAACTTCTCTTGGTTACAATATTTATTCAACAAAATACATTACTGTATTATGCTTTTAACTTGGTAGAAATGAAAACATAACCTTATGTGTACATTTTTTCCCACTGTCTTGGGATTTAAAAGGTCCATTGTAACAAGCTGAGACCTTTTGTAACACCAATTCCATTTACATTATTGTGAAAATGGTGTGCTTTTACTCTTATTTGTTTCTGCATGTACAGAGTCCTTGTACACCTCCTTCAGTAAAAAAGGAAATTAAATATGGGTTTGCCTTGAATTTGCAGAGTTAACCTGACAGAGAGAGCTGGTCCTAACATTTCTTGATGTTTTATAGTGTTCACACATGGACAAAAAGATTTTACAAGGCAGATTGATAAAGTCTTGGAAGGAAGGAAGGAAGGAAGGAAGGAAGGAAGGAAGGAAGGAAGGAAGGAAGGAAGGAAGGAAGGAAGGTTGGTTTGCTTTTAGTTAAGGCATAATATTAAGGCCTTCACAATACGTATTGTGAAGACATCCATGACTTTATGCAGTGCTTCTCTCTTATCTACATAAAATCAGTTGAAGATAATGAAGGCTACAACTTGAACCGTCTGTGGAAGACTTTTGTCTTTGATGTACTCTTAAATGTAAGATTTATGGATGATTTTCTTGGCTTTTTGGTTTTCTAAATAGAGCTTTGGTTGCTTATTATTACTTTACAAGCACCCACTACTCTTGACTTGGATTAAAACATCATGTTAGAGAAATCTGGCTATGTTATCTCTTCCTTTTGATGGTCCTGGCTGATCAAGGGATTTTAAATAGTTTAGTGGTTCTGGACTGAAACAACCTTGTCAGCATTAAGGAAAGGAATCCAGAATGCTTATATTATGGCAGCTATGGAGAAAATTACACTGACATTGGAAGGCTGTTTCTATTCTTTAAAAACACCATTGTATATTTCATTTGAAGTTGTGTGCCCTATTTGACTATTTAAGTGCAAGTTTTTAAGCCTTGTTTTAGCTTTATCAGTGTTGTGTAGAAAGATTATGAAGATGGAAATAATATACACTACATTTGATAGATTTTCCTTCACCAGCCACTTTATATGTTTTCTTACATCATCTTGTCATATACTAAACTAGAAGGAACCAAGAATTCTGGGTAAATATGTAGGATAAAAATATTATTTAGTTTGTCTACTTGTCAATGCTGGCCACAGTTTAAGAATGCAGGATACTGAGGAGAAAAAAACCCACCACAAAACATAATGATTATTTTGTTATAGCTACAGTGGAATTTTTCTAAGATCAATTAAAAATTCTGATCTTGAAGTAATAATCCAGTTTTCTTCGTATAATAATCTTGGAAAGATTTAAATTAAGATAATTCATAACTTGAATTAGATTATTCACAACTCAAGCCACAACTGTATCTCATCATCTCCATCATATGGATGTGTTTTTTCTGTTAAAAATAAAAAGGAAAATACATTAAAGATAAACTTTTAACACAAGTAAGGATGGAAAAGATACTGACAGCAACCTCCCTTGCTGCTATTTTCCAACTGATTTTATTTAAATCCAAATTCTTCAGCAATTGAGGGCAGTGAAAACATTTCTTTGATTTGGTTGCATTCATGATTTTGCTGTTTGGAATAAAGTCAGATGTATAGCACCACCTATTTGTTTCTCATCACTGGATACAGCATACACTGAAGTAGCAAGGATTCCTCAGGAATGTAAATCTTTTACTAAAACTGAAAGCATCCATAGACGTGTTAAATTTTCATTTGCTTAGGAGGGGAAGGATGACTAAGTAACAAAAACTCAATCCTACTAGCTCAGATAATTGCATGCTTAGAATCAGAGATTATAGGATGTCTTGAGTTGGACGGGACCTACAAGGATCACAGAGTCCAACTCCTGGCCCTGCACAGGATGCCTCAAGAGCCACACATGTCCCTGAGAGCATGGTCCAAACGCTTCTTAAACTGTGTCAGGTTTGGTGCTGTCTCTTTCCTGAGAAGCCTGTTCCAGTGTCCAAACACCCTCTGCATGAGGAATCTTTTTCTAGTATCCAAGTTAAGCCTCCCCTGACACAACTTCAGGCCATTCCCTTGGCTCCTGTCACTGGTCACCACCCATGAGAAGAGATCAGTGCCTGTCCCTCTGCTGTCTGCCACGAGGAAGCTGTGGTCCACAATGAGGCCTCTCTTCAGTCTACCTTCTCCAGGCTGAACAAACCAAGTGTTTGTTGTGACCAAGTGACCTCAGGCATTCCTCATAAGGCTTCCCCTCAATCATACTTGTGGCACTCTTTTGTATATGTCATAGAAATTTTATATCCTTATTATATTGTCATGCCCAAGAATTCAAGGTGAGGCCACCCCAGTGCAGACAGAGGGGACAATCCCCTCCCTTGCCCAGCTGGTGATGTTCTGCCTGATGCACCCCAGGACAGGGTTGACCCTCCTAGCTCCTGCCTCCAGGGCACTGCTGGCTCATGTTCAACTTGCCATCAACCAGGATCCCCAGGTCCCTTTCCTGGCACTGCTCTCCAGCCTTTCATTCCTCAGTCTGTACATACATCCAGGGTTGCCTTGTCCAAGTTGCAAATGACAGTGTTTGCCATTGTTAAAATCCACGTGATAGGTGAAACATAAAAGATACAGTTAGCTTTGAGTCCATGAATAATCCTACAAAAATCTTTTTTTTTTTTTTTCTGAGCAATATGATGCAAATAAATGCATACTTGTTAAATCCTGTAATCTTCTTTTTCTATGATACAAACATTTGAACTGTGGGTATTGTTTTCAATTTGCATTTCTAAAACTTTTTTTAAGCATTAGGAATGTTTCCATTTTTCATTACTCAAAGCCAGCTAGTGTTTTTTAAACATAAAATCTACTGAAACTTTAGCTTAGAGAGGAGGAAAAAAAGGTAAAAATTAGTCCTCAATACATGATCTGATTTTTAGAAATAGTAAATTATTAGAAATTACTGTTATTTAGAAATAGTAAATTATTCAGTTACCCATTACTATTATTTATAAATAGTAAATTATTCAATTACCCATCCTCAGTTATACAATATTGAAAATACTCTTTGACAAGAAACAACCATAAGAAGATTCTAGAATTTTGGGACTAATTCTGACCAGGAGATGTGAGATGTCTTCTGCAGAGGCTAGCTCTTCTTAAATTTATGCACAGAAGCTCTCACCAGGCTCTATTTCACATGGATTATTTTGGTGTTAGCATGCCACAAATAATTAAACTCAATAATTGCTACAAAATCCACTCTGGATTTGAAATGAGTCTTCATGTAAACTGTTGCAGTAAAAAAAAAATTGAACTGCTGTAACTATTTTGGGTAGGGAGATGGAGGATAATAGACAACTAAATTAGACTATAGGCCTATCTGTTCTATAAATGAAGTTAGATAAAATTAATTCTTCTATTTCTGTCATTCTCCCACCTCCCATTCTTCTCCAGTTACAGATTATTTTATATGCTGTTTTCAATTTCTTCTTATAGCAATGTTCTCCGTGCATATAGTGTTCTCCTTTGTTATGGTAATTTTAAATTATATCTCAAAAAGGATGTGGACAGTGGATTGGTACAATCTAAAAATTCCAATCAGGGAATAGAATGAAATCATCTTCATTGTTGCAACCCAAGTGATTGTGCTGCATCACCAATTTTTAATGAGAACAGCAAGGAATAATATCAGTTAGTATTGAACAAATCTCAGTCAGCAATTTTGACCATCACAAAAGCTCTTAACTTCAAAAAATATAATTTAGGAAAAGAAAGGCATGTCACAGTCTTTATACATACATGTACATGAAAAAGTGTAACATGAAATAATGAACAAAAAAAGATTTTTCATTCCTATTCCAAACACCTAAGAATGCTTCTGAAGAATGTTGCTCTTTAAAAAACACAATTCAGCACTTATTAAGAATTAGCCATCAAAAAGGGTCTGAATGCCTTGTAAATAAGATATCTGCACTTTTTCTCTAACTAGACAGTTTACAGTAGACTCTCTTTTAAAATCTCAGGCCAGTATTGAAGATTTTCTATGAAGCATGTAAGTGCTTGCACATTTGTAAGACATATATAGACAGCATTTCAATGATATACAAATAATCCCATTATTTTATATGTGCAAAAAATAGTCTGATGGGATGTTAGTTTGTTTGCTATATTTAACAATTAGTTTAGTACACAGGCTCCTTAAGGAAAAAAAGACAGAAGGGCTGCCAATTTTCTGTACTGATCAGTAGATCACTCATAACCTCAGGTTAATGAGCTGTAGGGTTTTTTTCTCTGACCCCTCCCTGAAATGTCTGGAACATTGTGTTATAAGTGTTATAAGTGTGGTTCTAGGGCTGCTATCATCCATCCTGATTTCACATTTTTAATTAGGCAAAAGGTATCGTAATCAAAATGTAAAAAAATATGAATATGCTCTGGTACGAATAGAGTGATATTGATGGTAATTCACTGGCAGTATGATAACAAATAAAACAAGGGAGGGCAACAGAGAAAACAAAGATATGTTTTAGAATGGTTTTCCAAAAGACCTCAGCACCCAACACAGTTTAACTACTTAATGAAAATTACTGCATTTTCATAAGTCATCAGCATCACCAAAAAAATTATTCAAATATGTTAAAGGGAAGAGAGTTTTGAAAATTTGACCCTAATTGTGGGAATCACTTTTCCAAGTCTGACTGATATAATACCCAGACTAGATTTACAAGGCTTTCATAAATAAATATATAAATAAAACAGCCTCAGAATTTTTTTCCTGGTATAAACAAATGTCAGCCTAGTAATTCACAGGATCATGCTTATCTTGGCCCTGAGTCATCAGAGAAGTGAGCTTGGGCAACACAACAGTCATATCAGTTGAGGCTGATGGGGTGTTTTTGCCATTTATATGTGCACACCCCTAAGGACTTGCAGCTGCTGGATTTATCAAGAAAATAAGAAGTATTTCTTCTATCACTTGATGAGACTGGGGGGTGAAAGGGAGGAGGTAACATATGAAGGTAAGCCAGAGAAAGAGAAGGACAAGTGAAGAAGACTTTGAGATAGGCTTTGTGCACTTTGACAGTATTTTAAAATACAGATCAAAGGGAGAGAGTAAGTGAGAACTGGTTAAGGAAGACCTGGCCAAAAAAAATATGGTGCTGCCCAAACAAATTTGAATAAGTTGTATGACTTCCTGGAAAAATGTCTTGATATTCAGTATTTTTTGAGAGATGCTGATTACTGTTTAGATTGAGATTCTTTACAATAAATTCCAGACTGATTAAAGCTAATATGAAATATGCTTCAAAACAGTGATATCTGGGGATTTTGTTTTTTTTTTTTTAATGAAAAAAAAATCTATTGGACACATATATGACTAGTATTCTGCCTGATACTGTTTCTTGATCAGTGAAGACAATATTCAATACTTAGTACGATTACCATGACAGCCTGTCAAAATGGGTAATAAAGAATTTAATGAGAAACATGAGCATAATTGTTGAGGATTCCCCTTTAGGACTAAAGTTCCTTTTTCCATCTGACCCTCTTCCACCCTGTTCCCTCCCTGTAGCCTTCATTCTAACCTTCTGTCCCTCCTTTCCCTTTTTCTCCAGCCTCCTCCTAATTTTCATTTCATCTGCTCTGTTTTTCCCACCATTCAGGTGAGGTCTGCTAAGATGGTTACCATTTTACTTCTGCTCTAAAAACAATTTCATTTCAACTTAGAGAAAACACTGGCCATCAGCTTACAATTCATTTGCCACAAAGATTCTAAGAGCCTGGAAAATTGAAATACGGCTTTTGATGCACTGAGAAGGTTGTGATTGACTCCTAGTCCTCCACTCCCAGCCTTAGAATTGACTGTAGATAAATGCAGTTCAGCTTGTTTTGTTCCTGAAATAAGTTTCTACAATGGCACTTGCACCCTGGGACACTTGTTCCCTGGAGGACAGCCTCACTTTACTGAACTACTCTCAGTTCACCAGGCAGTGGTTCAGTTGTGTCAATTCTGCCTGCATCTGCAATATTTTCAAAGGGTCTGAAGCCTGAACTACTTTAGGAGACTTGAAGGGAGCAACCCCTGCACTTGGCTATCATATTGCACTAGTGACACATGACACTCTTTGTGTACCTGCCGAGTTCAATATTGTGAAAACTGACACTCTTATTCTTGAAATGGGCCTTTTGACTGCTTTAAACCTCTAAGTTGTTAATGGATGTGTTTCTTCCCCAACAGAACTGAATAAACCTCCTTGTTTAACCTCTGTCTCCATTGCAACAGGCTGTGCTGAGTCCAACACTGGGCTGTGCTCTGGCACTGGTGCATCAGAAAAGAAGTGATTCCCATACAACAGGAACTTAGATGTTTGACTTTGTCTGGGGAAAAAAGCTGTCCTAGGAGCTACAAAAGCAGGAAAAGAATGGCTTCATAGAATACACTACCTCCCAGAGTAGGAGTTTCAAATTCTTGCCAACAAGGAAAAAAGAGACTTTTATGCATCTGAACTTATGCAAGCTGAACAAGGTGATTTTGAGGGACACACACACCCACAGACAGGAGGACATTAAATGCCAGTGAAATGCAAAATATTTTTTTATCAAAGGCTTTCAAAGTAGCAGAGGTGCTATCTTGAATTAGACCAGTGGTCTCTCCATTTCATTTCCAATTCTTCCAGTTTACTACAGATAGTAGTAGATGCCAGTATTCTGCCAGATACCAGAGAGGCATTCTAAAAGCACTCTTTAAAATAGCTGGGTAAAATGGCTTATGGAGAAAGTATTTTTTCAGCTTCCCTTTTTGTCAGAGGTTAGCTCATTCTGCATCAAGGTATTTGTTAAGATTTTTAATAATGTAATTTGAATATTCTTACTACCTGATGCATGGACAAATTTTGAAGAGCATTCATGTTTCAATTACATACTTTATAAAATTCACTAACAGGAAGACAGAGGCACTTTCACACCAAAGCTCTGGATTTATGCTTTTATTTAATGCTGCCTAGAGAATGATGTTACTGATTTTGCAGAGCTATTTTGGAGTCTGGTATTTCTGCATGGTTTTATTATTTTAAGAACACACCAGTAGATTCTGAAGAGAATTTCTGCATTGTATTGTACACATGAAGTTGGTTGGAAACGGATTTATTTTTTTTTCATACAGCAATTTAACAGAAGAAAACTGTTTTAAGATGCCTGATCTCAAAAGAGAAGCATAAACTCCTTTCCTAGGCCACATGCTAGTATCCAGATAAGTAGCTGTGGCTTCTGTGGTCCCATCTCTGATTTTTTGCAATCAAAGATTTACCTCTTGAAAAGTTTATACCAAACTTTCAAAAATTATGGAAATGCTGCATGATGCTTTCACTTGTGACCTTTTAGTGCCCAACTAGCAATAAGTACTCTTGTTGTAAGATAACTAATTCCCAATAACTGGAAATAATATATGCATTTAATGATAAACATTGTAATTGTGATAGAAACTATGCGAGACAGTTGCACTAAATTTGTCAAAAAACCTGAAAATACCTCTGATTCTATAATACAAAAAATGATCTATTGAGCCAATGTTTTAGTTTCTTTATCAAACAAGTTAACTGAGGATAAACACAGTTTTTTAATGTTGTATAGGAGTAATTAGTAGCTTTTATCAAAGTTGGTCAGTATATGCAAGTCCATGGTAATATTCTTAAATTGTCAGAGATATTTTCTGCTAGTTCAGGGCAATCTTTACTTTTGCTGCTGCACCTTGAAAGGACAGTGTGCTACATGCCTGACAGTCCCACGTGGAACTGGAAAACCTGAGATCATGAGGAGGGAGGTGAGACCATGGCAGGCACTGCCCCTGCAGTACCAGGTTTTAGTTTTTAAAGTGGTCCAGCAGTCGGTAAAGGAGACAGGTGCTGGGGAAGTTACCTGTGCTCACACTACGGAAAAGGCTATGGGTGCCTGACACCTGCAGGCCTTCTGGTGAGCTTGGTTCCTGGAAGATAGACAAGCCCACCAGCCAGCCAGCCAACCAAACAGACACAGGGAAGAAAAAGGAGCCTCCTAACTTTCAAAACAATCTATGTCCTTTAGAATGCTTAAAGTGAGCTAGTAAAGGAAAAATGTTCTTCTGAATCCTCTCCAGTTCATTTTACCAGTTCCCTGTTTTGCTGAACCTGAACAAAGTGATAGTGATATTGTCAAAATTAGAACTCAAGGTTTTGAGTTCTAATACCACCACCATAACACAGCCACAAATTGTCTATGAAATTCTGTAGCTCTTTCTAGCCATTTCTCATACTAAGCAAAGCTTTACATAACTGTGTGATTTATTTGCATCGAATTCTACAGCCTGATGCTTCTTTCACCGTAGTAGATGACTACAGACATCCTTGACCCTTTCAAAAGGCTCCAGTAAACCACCCTTACATTCTCATAGTAACTAATTAGCAAATAACCTGAAGCAAACTTTATTTGCAGTCTTGCTTCCACAGCTATAGTCTAGTTCTGGTTGAAAATTTTTGCTCCGAATGGAAATGTGAAGACTTGACTCTGAAATAGACTTCATTTCACATCTGTATCATTCAGCAGAATTTGTAGAGGAAGAAGAACTAAGTACAGACACACTGATCCATGCATTACCCTCAGGCCAGTTGGAAAATGAGAGGTTTTAATCAGGCTTTGAAAAATGTTTTGTAAATATCTAAATGAAAACGAAAATAAAATACTCAAACAAACCCTAGAGATCTTTTGCCACAGCTATTTCACACACCATGTAAAATGACAGTTGTCTCCCAAAATACAGCAGTAATATACATATAACACTGCACACTAACAGTGGGCAAAACCTCATTATGATAAAAAGATATAAAACATTCAAGACAAAAGAATATGTGAGAATGATAGGAAATAATAACTAGCAACACAGAATTATCTGAGTATTTTGCAATCCGCCCCTCTCTCAGCCTTTACATCTGGCCAATTGATTCAGCTAGTTTGATGCTGGTCTCGATTTCAGAGTTGGTTCTCATTTGTTTGAGCTGGGAAGTGACTGTCTCACTGTGTCTCAAGGGGCAGAGCTGCTTGGCCAAACAGTCTCTCCAGATTCACCATCAGTGTAGAACATCATGAGGCCACAGACCAGCAGGCCAGAGGCATGAGCCGAGGTCCAAGGTCAGTCCAGGAAGGTTGAGTCCTGAGGAACAGGACTGAGGGAACCCAGGCTGGGCTCAAATGAGATCCTGGGCCAGGAGTTGGGAAGGACCCAGAGAGTCCAGGCAGGGCTAGATAGGGCTGCTGGTTGTATCCAAAGCCTTGAAACTCTGTAATTGGTCACAGTTATAGCCCATTGCAGCTGAGAGCCAGGCCTAGTGGACAGTCGTTAATTCCAGTTATGTCACTGTGTAAAATATTATCATTAAGCTGAGTGAATGAAATATAATATGCATGTGTCAGAGAACATCCTTAGAAGTGTTCAAGGCCAGGCTGGATGGGGCTGTGAGCACCCTGCTCTGGTGCAAGATGTCCCTACCGACAGAAGGGGGCCTGGAACTGGATGACCTTAAAATCCCTTCCAACTCAAACCATTCTATGATTCCATAAACATGTGTCCCTCTGTGTTCTGAGTAGGAATGAGTGTTGTGTCCCACAAAGGAATAGTGGCTTAATTTAAGGACTTGGCCAAAAATGGAAATCTGAATATCCAACAATGTACTATAATTCTCATGCAAGTGTCTCAAATACTCCTGATTATTTTAGGAGAGAGAACAGTGTTTAGAAGAGTATCTGGAGACCATAAATTGAGAAATCAACAACTAGATAGTGAACCCCCCTAGATCTCCTACAGGAGGGCTGTAACATTCTAGAGCAGCAACTACAAGACACCTGCCCTGACACAGCAGAGATAGCATTGTGTGGCTGTACTTAAGTGAAGGGATTGCACTCACAAGTGCCTAAAAGAGGTCTAGCTGGTTTTGGAGAACTATTTAGAAATAAAATTGGCTTTTGCAATTACACATCTGAATTACAATCTGGATTTCATTAACTGTATGGACTAGATCTCCATTGCTTCTACAGGGAACGCATATGCATAACTCATAGGCAGACAGCACATCCAGGTTTCTACAGTTTAGGTTGGATTCTGACCACAAATATATCCACAAATGTGCATATGATAATTTTTCAGGACATGCCCCGGGTACATTATCATCTCCAAATTGGTAAATAATAGCTAAATGGGAAGAACTGTTTTTTCTTCAGGTTACAATATAAATTGAAGGTGAATCCTTGAATTTGACTCACCTTCAAAGATGAGTATTTCTTGATCCCCTGAGTTTGCATGTTCCTCTTGAAACAGCACCTGTGAAAACAGGGTGTGTTGCTAATAAGACCTTGCTTTGAAGTATCTGCCTGCATGTCCATCGAACTGCAAAAGAGTGAAGAAAACAGAGTTAACTTAAGTGCTTGATGTGCTGAGTTTTGGGGTTTTTTTTAAAGTTTCATTTAAAAAACAGAACCCTGGGTTCTCTAGGGGTGATGTGAGGGGGGCCAAAAGGGGCACAAAGTAAATAAGTACACCTTCTCTAGCCACCATGAACAGATTTTTAGCATAGCAGCCTTAGAGGGAGAAATGTCTCTTCATAACTTCTGCTGGCCAGGTCAAACTTTCTTTCTGGAGGTGAGGTGAGCAGCTTGCTCACCTGCCCACATCTGGGCATTGTAACTCTTGTTTTCAAATAAACCTAAGTAACTTAGGAAAGGCTGTCCTGATTGCTTGAATTTGTTTTGGACTGGCATTAGTCTGGCATAAGCTTTCCAGTCCAGGCACTGCCATCTGATTTGTGACTCAGTTGTAAAAAAACCCCAACAAAACAACAACAGTAAACAAATCAACAAACTACTATTTTGTATTTCGGGCAAGAAGTAGCAATTGTTTAAATATACTTTATTTGTGCTTAGCTCACTGACTTTCCTCACTGCTATCAGATTATTGAGAAAGTGATTTTAGTTTTCCCTGAAGGACTGAATGCAAGTAGTGAGGTTCTAGACTGCCTTGGAGAAAGGGGCTGCAATTATTATTCCCAACAGTGCTCCAAGAGTATATTATAGCTGGATTATTTTCTTCAGGTGACAAAATTACATCTGTGCTCAGGCTCTTTTCCTCCTTCAGCACATGCATAAGATTCTGCCAGAAATTAGGTGATAGGTGAGACATACTGAGTATAGGTGAGACATACTGAGTATAGGTAGCAGAAAATTATTTTTCTGTCTTCAGCATTTTCTTTTAAATTCCCCAAATTACGGCAGTGTTCAAAAGTTGCAAATACTTCCATTAACTTGGATTTTCTCAATCTATGGAGTCATACAATTTTCCATTTCAAAATATCTGACTTGTATGTCAGATAGGAGTGATCAGATGAGGGTAGACATAATGGGAGTAGGAAAAATTTCCAGCTGTCAGATTTACATGCTCTTCTGTTTTCAGTCAGTTTTGGTATGGATTTGTAGGAACTTTGAACACTTTGACATAGCGTCTACAAAATGGACCTTTGTATGATGTTGAAGAGTGTTAACCTCCCCCTCAGGAAAGCAGGCTCAAATAATTCGTGATTAAATGTGTTTGCAGTATCTTATGTTAATAAGCAGTTACACATAGCTGCAACTTCTCCATAGTTACATAGAGTATGAAGATTTTGATGTTATCTCTTCATGCTCCCAGAACTCCTCTGTTTTCTATTATAGATGTGGACTCGGTAATGTATGGTTACTATCATTCAAATGACTTCTCCAAACACAAAATCAAAGTAAGATATCTAACACTGCTGTCTTATGAGCACACTAGGAGACATTGTGACAGTGAAGCTTAATCAATTTATAATGTATCTCTCTGATCCATATTATTCTTTTCGTACCATTTTCACAAATAACTATTGCTTTACTTTGAGGTTTCTGCCGTAGTGACTCTTGGCTGTATCTTCTCTTCTTCTTTTTATAATGCCCAGCAAGACAATTCTAAATAGCAGCTATGACTTCATTCCAATTGAACACTCCAGTCAGAAGTTTCTGGCTGTTTCTTTTTCTTAGAAATTCAATAACAAATGTATAACTGATAGAATATTAGAACCTTGAAACAAAATTGATCCAATGCGTCCACTTGCCTTGTCAGAAGTTGCTTTTGACCATCTTTCTTGTTTTCATGGTGTTTAATTGCAAAGTCCATTTGACTTAATTGATATGCTTTACCACTACAGGCACCTGTTTTGGGTCAAGGACTGATTTCTTACCAAAACCTTGTCTGGATCCATTGATAGAGGAACTCTTGCATGCAAGGATGTGCCTGTGGAGTTGATAAGTGAGCTGCTGATGAGCTACCTTTTCCTCACAAGTGCAATTTTCCCTTGAATGGTTGTTGATTATGAAGAATATCCTCCCCCTTATATCATTCAGATAAATGTCTTGTGCAAATAGCTCTTTAAAGCCAGGTTCCCAGTATTATGTATTTAGCAAAAAGTTACATTTACCATATCCCCTTTCACAACACATTTTGCTGCTTCATCCAGATGCTTTTCTCTCCTGAAAGAGGCTTATATACTGCTCTCTTTTTAAAAAAGTAACTGCAACAAAATCTGTGAAAAATCACCTAGCACTGTTTTGTTGCTCAATTAAGTACTGGATATTCACACTGAATACTCTGAAATAATTCTAGCCAACAAATTATTACATGTTGAATTATAATCTGGAATTTGAAAGTGAGACAATGTTTGAACAAGGATAAAATATTTCAAGTTTCTTACAGAGTAATTTGTCAGTGTTTTACTTATTTGGAGACTTTAACAGATAAGCTTAGCAATATTGAATTCTGAGTGCAAGTATTTCTGCATTTGTTCACTCAACATTCCTGTAGGTATTTGTTATTACATCTAACTTAGTGGGAGTAGATTTTCGTGACATCTATGTCTTAGAATGCTCTGAAAATATTTTGTGGATTTTTTTTGCTGTAAGTACCAATTATATTTAACACAGAAAGGCAACAAGTATTTCACCCAATTAATTAAAAATTAAATAATAATAACAAAAAAAAAATGGTGATGTGGTGATGTTCCCTCTCATCTTTGAAGAGATTTTTTACTTCAAAAACTGCATGGCCTGGAAGGAAACATGAAACCAAAATCTTAATAGTTCAAATCTGCAAAGAAATAGGAAAGAGTGTAATAGTTTTCAATAATTCTGTGAGAAAATAAAATCATTTGGATTTGTAAAATTCATTTGCTTTTTAATTATGTTTAATTGTTTTGATACAGTTTTGTTTTCATTCAGAAAGACTGAGTCGTTGCTTATGTTTTGCAGAAACAGAGGCTGCTACCGTGCTACCATTTGGAAGTATTTTGATATTCTTTTAATGTGTTTAACATTTACTCACCAGTGATTTATATTTTCTCAGCATTTTTCTACAAATAGCACTGGTTCAACTGATACCTTTCTGGCAAGAATGAATAGAGATATGCATTCGGTCATCTGCAAACTAAACAATATTGTCTGATGAAGTTCACAGGTTCAAATTAATCCCTGCACTTCAAGGTCTTTTCTGGATCACGTGTCTTCTGATTCTGGTTCTCCCCCTTCTTTCCTGCCCCCAGCACTGCCCTGACAGGTCTCTTCCCACATCTCGGTCTCTCATTTCAGCTCTTATATGTCATTTCGTCTCCAGCACACTGTCTCCTGGCCTTCCTCCATGGCATCTACCCACTGGGAGCATTGTTTTGTTTGCTGAAGTAAAAGAGCTTACTTTGAACCTTGCACTTGATCCCAGTCGATGATGATGTCTGAGTGTCACCTCTTAGCAGTGCCTTGAAAGATGGTTACCACTCTCAGCCCCTCCCTCTGTTATTTGGTTTTGTTGTTTTTCATCTTGCACCACTGTGCAATTTCCTCTGCTGTGGCATTGCTGGACACTTTTTGTCACAGATTCAAGAGATCTGTGCTCAGCATGCAGGGCTGCATAGTTTGGTGGGGTTTTTTTTGTGAACTCAGGTAACCCAGCAATAAAGCCATGTGTTTCTGTTTCACTTCTGCAGATAGATAAGAGGGGGTCTTGAAAACTAGTTCTTAATTCACCTACAAACTGACTATGTCTGATTATATCTAAAGTGTCTTTTTGGCACTTTTACAAATATTTCTGCATCTTCTCTGTTTTCATTTATAATGCTGCAACATTTTTGCTCATTTCAGTATAATGCTAGTCTGTATAGACATAAAGCTACCAAGGAAACCCGTGGCACTCAGTTCCTACTGGAAATTTCTTTTCCCTACAGGGAGTGAAAAATTAATTTTGACCAGTTGTGTGAAAGGGCTTTTGGGAGGTGCTGGTTTATGTCAGACAGCAGTCCCATATTCCATACTCTTAACACAAGAGAGGAAAGCAAAATGAACACATCCAATTCTGGAAGAGGACTGGAACAGATCAACACTCAGAAACACCTGTGACTAAAACCAGGGCAAATATTCCATCTAGAGCATGTCTTTTTGAAAGTGAAGATATTGGTGGGTTAAGTTAAATTAGTAGAACTGCGAGGATCTGACCCCATAGCCAGCTGCAAATAGTCTGCATCTTACAAAAATGAAGCTGTGCTATCCTGTTAATGTATTTTGTTAAAGTAACATAGGAGAGTTTATGATAAATTGTAGTGCATCCATGGCCTTTGAATTCCAGATGTAGATTCTGCCTTTTAGAGGTTGTGAGAAATCTTGGGATTTTGACCAAAATAACCACAGGAAAACATGTCTCATTCATTTACACATTAAATGCAAATTCACTTCTGTATTAGTATAAAAGTAGTACATGACAATAACCAGGGTCTTGTGTCAGCTAGGATTCAAATGAGGGATCCTTTTTCTCCACAAAGCTGTTTTCAATACAAAAGGACTAGGATATTTGAAATGTAAAATATAAGTCCTTAAAATCAAAAAGACAAAATTATTAATGCACAAATTTAAAATGTTCCAACAATTAAAGAAAAACAGAGAGAAAGCAAATCACAATGAGAGAGAGAGAGAGGGAGAGAGAGAAAGAGGGTGAATGTGCAATGTCTTTTTCTTTTTTTTTTTTCTATAAAGGAGAAAGAAAAAAAGAAAAAAAATGGTAATTAGTATGAAAGGTATTTGTCTACTGGCATGTTCTTTATAATGTTTTATGTATGAAAATAGTTTTATAAATAAAATGCTATGGGCTTTCATTCAAATTGGTATTATGTAGATTGCAGTGGTACTGAACATCCAGCAGCAGGAAAGAAATAATGATGAACAGAGATATCTTTGTATGAATTGCATATATAGCCTTATTTTTCAGCAAGCAATTGCTGAAGGTACCATGCAGCAAGCCAAACACCACACGTAGGTATCGTGAAGAGTATTAAAAAAATGTAGGAATGGGTTTATTATTTTCTGTGAAACATCTGTTTTTATAGGCTGGTTTATTTAGACTCTGCTGTGAAATACCTTAAAAGGTAACACAGTATTTTGACTACAGCAGTAATTTATTACACCAGTTAATCTTGTAAAATTGCCCTCTGGATGTAATAATTTGTTATTCTTTTATTAGGCCTTCTTCTGCATACCATGTTTATCATAAAGATGTCACCAGTGTGATGCCTAGCAACCAGTACAATGTTCCGGAGGTGTTTGCATACATTTTCCTGAGGGAGAGACCTGCCTCGTCCCTGCTTGGGAGAGCTGTCAGTGTATTCTGATGTATGAGGGATAAAAGGAGTCCCTGCTGCAGTCTCCAATAAGCTGAAGTCACGGCCTGAAAGCACTGACTTGGGCATCACTATGCTGTGTTAGAAAATGTGTCAATTATCAGATGGACTGCCTAAGGGTATCGCCTGGGTCTAGGTCATAAAACCATCAGGACTAAGGGGGAAAAATTGATGAGGAAGTAAGTTGAATTAATTGATAACTAGGAGGACTGTATGTGAAATGTATTCAGCATAATACAGACAGATATTTTCTCTCTTAAGCTTTCTTCCAGTGTAATCAATGAATATGGAAAGTATAAAATGCCTTCCAATTCTGGCTGAGCACCCCTTCAATCTATACATAATTGTAATATTTTACTTTTTCATTATTTCAAAAAATACCCCAAAAGTCAAGAAAGACAAGGAGTTATAAAAATAAAAGTAAAATCATGCTAATATTTTATAGCTATGTTTCTATTATTGTAATTTTTAATATACTGTGCAACTGTTTGGATGTGAATACAGTAGGGACCACTTAAATGTCTAGCCTGGGGCCTGATTCATGAAAGCTTTATGCACCATTTATGTAGGTATCTGTAGTGTTTACTCAGAAAAAGTAAGGAATACATACTTTTATAGCAAAGTTTATTCCTCTGCACACCAACTTCCTGCCACCTGGCTGTAGCTCTCAGTGACAGAAATGCGAAGAACATCAAGGATAATTTAAATACCTGAGCTACTCAGAAATTCAGATGTAATAATTAGTGATTATATCCTAGAAGTGCAACAGCCTGCATATGAATTCTTTGGGCTCATTTTGGTCATTCAGATGGATGTATGTATGTATGAATGTATAAAACACCACAAACTCATCACGACCTAGTGCCTTGACAGGAAAACAGAATTCGAGTGCTTACCAGAGAGTGGGGTCACTCAGGGTGAGGTTATAATCTGTATAGAGACACCCCAATTTGGGAGGTGTTTCTCCTTATTTGAACAATCCAACTAGGCAATTCATTGTTTAAATGCCACTCAGTCCATTACTTCATTTCACATCCTTCCTTGCTCTCAGGTTTCTCAAGACAAAGTCTTTCCCAAATAACTATCGAACACCTTTAACATGTTCATTTCTCCTTAATTCAGCTCTCATAGGAGAGCAAGCTACCCACAAGTAGTTCTCCAACATTTACTAGTACCTTTCACTTGCTGCTGAAATGCGACAGTGTGAGAGCTCTGCTGTGTTTTGGCTCTGAGCGTAAAGTCAGTACTTCAATAAAAAGAAGTTGCTTTTTATCACATTGATAACAAAAATTCACCTCTCTGTCCAAGAGAAAATTTGAAGAGGGACAAATAAAGGCTTTTTTGTCACATCTCCTCTTTGACTCCATCCACTCTTAGAGAAGACCTTTGCTTGTGCAGCAGTGCATGATTTTGTTCAAGGTGGATTGCTGGAACAGCTGCACACACGAATGCAAGACATTCTTTGTAGATGAAAGGAAAAATACAGTATAACATCACCCTTTTGAAAACAGTCTGGGAATTGCAGCCAAGAACTTCTGACTTTTCCTTGGCTGGTTTCTCCACACTCAAGACAGGGAGGGAGCAAAGAGCCCTGCTGAGCCTTTCACAGCAGCTAAACACAAGCACTGCCGTGCTCCTTGCACTGTCCCCTGGGAACCCTCACTCTGCAAATTCCTGGGACAGTCATATCTGAATCAACAAAAAGTTTAAGAAATCATAGACAAAACCAGTGAGTAATTGAAATGTCAGTTACATGGAACCTCTAAATCTTTGGGGGGAGAAAAAACAAAACCCAAAACTACAAATAAACAAATGAAAAACATCTCCCCACCCCAAATGAATTTTTGAGAAGTTTATACTTCTCTTTAGGAAAGAGAAGGAAATGAAAACTCTGAAATACATTTCCAAGACATTTTCAGTGTTAGCTCTTCCAAAATATTTCTAAATGTTTCCAAATACTCTCATGATGTCTAGAACACTCTATCCTCTTTCATCCAGGCAAATATCAGAGCATTGCATGGAACAACAATCCATTTCTCAGCAGACCTCTATTCATCAGCTGTTTAAGGCCCACAGCTGGAGTTGTCAGCCTGGCACCTTACAAAGACATGGAGGATCCAGAAATTAATTTCTGAGAGAAAACTAAAATTAGCTGGAGAACTGAAGTCATTGCAGGGAGAGTTTTGATTTTGGAGAAAGCCTACTTTCCACCTGACAATCACTCTAGGAACAAATTGCACAAAACTCTTGAGAAGCACATCTGGACTCTGAATTTAGTGGGAACACTGTGCAGAAAGAACAATATGACCCACATAGCTGGACAGGCAAGCAGATGCATCTTAAACCACCTAGAGTGTTTTGCTGCTTCTTTTTTTTTCTTTCAGCAAATTTTATCCCCAAGTCCTATGATTTGCAGTAACTAAGCCTGGACATGGCAGGAGCATGTATGTCTGTGCCAGATGACAGTCTGATAGAATCTGGGGTAATCTTCAAGGCAGACGGAGATGAAAGAGAATATTTCTTTCACTCATGTCTACCTAGGTGTGACTTCAAGTTTAAGAGGATCCCAGACCATAAATCTAGTAATATTTGCCTTTGAACATCTTGTTTAGGGAAATCTTGAGCTGCCAATACAGGCCAGCTTTATGAGGCTGAGATTTTGGCCCTCAATCTATAGAAAAACCTCCAATTTTTTTTAAGTGACATGCAAGTCTACTTCCTTATTTTCTAGGGATAAAAATCCCACCAAAATTCAGCAGCATTGTTAGAAAGCAACAAAAATGAAACAGAACCTTCTTTAATGATGAAGTGAAGGGATTAGGACACTTTTGGCAACAATTGCAAGAGGAATAATCTGAGGTTGAGTTCCTATATACTAGCTTCTCTATCTAATATACAAAAACATCTCATAACTATAAAGGTTAAATATGAATTTATTGATATTTCTGTGTCTTTCTGATTTAAGTTTTATTTTGTGAACACGTTTTTCTTCTATCCTGTGTTTTGACAGTTATGTTTCTGCCCCTCATAGAACTCAGATATGAGAAAATGCAGGTAAATTGTGAAAAGAAAATTAAGCACATTCTTCAAACTTCATATGGAATCTGTTTGGAATTAATTACAGTCTTGAGCATGAATAAAAATGAAGATAGAAAGCTCTTATTTGGCCTGTTTCATCTTCAAGACACAAAGAAATGGGCGTTACTGTTTTACATCTATATACTCACTGGAGGTAATAAAAAAACCTCTCACTGATTTCAGTACTGAAGGAAAAATTCTCAAACCGTCCAAGGACTTCTGACATTTTCCAGTAAACCCGAGAAGGCCAAAAGTTACACTGTTGTAACTGACATTCGTTCTGCTCTTTACAATATAAAATAATCAAGTGTTATGCTACAAAGGCAGAAATACGGTGAGTTCAGTTTTCAATATATGTGTCAATATGACAGAATTCTGACAAGAAATGTGAGGCAATTACTTATTAAATATACAATAATAAAGGACAAATCCTGCTTCCTCACACTGAGGGAGAATCCTATGAGCACATGTCAGTACTGGATTCTGCACCTGGAATCACAAACATTTTCCAAAGAATGACAAAACTCAGTTTGAATAAACACACTGCTGGAGATGAAACCAAATCGTTCAGAAGATGCATCTGTGTTTGTGCAAAGACATTAATTTTGCCTTCCCTTTGCCTTTTTAAGGATAAAAAAAAGAGAGAAGAATTTGGTTTGAATAAAGCTAAGTTGCCATCTTAGTGTAACTGCTAGTAAATATAGCAGCTATTTTATAAGTATTGCTGTCATTTTCTTTGACTAAAGTTACAGAAATTCTTTGAATTTTATATAGGGGACTAAATTTGTAATGGAAAATGATGTTTGATGGTGTTTAAATGCAGAGTATGTCACTGTATAAAGCATAGGGCTCTTTTAAGTTATTTTTTTTTAACTTCTTGACATGTGTCACAATTTGGAATTCTGCTCTCATGGGATAAATGCCAGATTACATGGTGTAGTATTTTTATCCTCTGTACTTTCACTGTAGAAGCATACAACATCAAAGAAGAGGCAGATCACTCACATCAGCAGAAAATGGAATAGGACTATAATATGCTTGCTTTGATCTCTCCTTCTAATAATTATCTTGGCTACATGCATACATTGAAAGTAAGATTTGAATTAATAAGGCCAAGAGACCCTGGAAAATGTAAGAAGGATATCTGAATACTAACTTTTACTATCTTTAACAAGATAAACTGCAATTGAGCCTACAAAGTTGTGGATTGTTAATTTAAGGCAATAATCCTTAAATGTTATTATTTCTTTAACTTGTCACCACTGCATTCAGCAGAAGCAATCAGTCCAATTAAGACAGTATCTTCTCAAAATCACACTCACCTTGATTTGGGATGGAGAGGATGCTATTTAGCTGGCATCCATTTGATTTCATATAGGTTTTCAAACAGGAGGGCCTACGGTAACAATCATTAAATTTATATAAAAAAGTCATCACTACACAGTCTGTTATCATTAAAAACTATTCTAATATTGCCTTAGGAAAGATATTGCTTTTGATATGGAAAGTAAATCAAATAATCCCCATCCGCATAGGATTTATACAGAGGCAAGAAGCATATTGTGTTCCTGGTCAGTTATTTTTACATTTTCATAACCAGTGTTTATTGCTGTATTGTCCTCTGGGAATATTATTTCTGCCCAATGTGAGTAGAAATTATAACATAAACAGGGTGGTTATGCATGAAAGTCTTACATGGTTAATACACTCTGGTAGAGGGAAAACCTACTGCAGTTCACCAGTCCCAGAGAATGAAACTTTGTCATTCTTCTGCTTAATTTCTGATATATGTGAGTCACATCAGTCGCTGGGTAGACAGCACATTACTCCCAAAGCCAGATGTTGCAACTTCAAATTATTGTTTGATAAATCTTGGCAGAGCCACTAACCATCATGCTAATACAATGCCCTGCAGTGTACAAAGGGATGCATAATGTGCTAGCCAGGCTGACTTAAGCACAGTATGAATTAGACAAATGAGAGCAAGCACGTCTATGCTTAATACACCAAAAGCAAGTTCCAAAAAGCCACTTGAACAAAGACAGTCTGTCAAAACAGCAGAGGCTGCTGTTGTCCTCAAAATCCCAGTCAAAGGTTAAGAATGTTCTTTTAAAACGGGGTTAGCTGGGCATACATGTAATAGATCAACATGCAGGAAGAAGTGCTTTGAAGAAATGCTCTCTCTGTTGAAAACAGGCACGCTTTTCTCATCTGCTGAACTTACCTGACAGTGGATGGGAGTTGCAAGAGAAAAGGTTTGATTCAGCGAGGATGTTAGGAACAGCTTTGTTAAGTTCTGAGACCAGCACTTCTAATTGAAGTACAAGCACCACTAAATGCTCATTGCCTGGCGGTCCCACACCAGATGGAGAAACAAAAGGAAGTGTTTGTGAGTGGCTGTAGTATCATCAGGACAAATTTCTCTACAGAGAAGACTTGCCACAGACAGTATGATATTTACATGTGTTTCAGGAGTCACTACTGGTCTCCTGCCCTGAGCTGCTGGTCTCCTGCCCTGAGGTTCTTATACTCTCAGTAGCTACTGAGCTCCCACGCTTGCCAATGAAAATCAGAAACCTGTTGTTTGTTTTTTTCCCTGACTTGCCAAGTTCTTTCCTAGCTTTCAGTGTGGGAGAATAGATCATTGGAGTTAAAGCAGTGGCTGGGAGCAAGTCCCATGTAAGCAAAAACTGTTCCCAGCAGTTGCTACATGCTAGCTTTCTCCAGCTGCACAAAGTCCAACTGCAGCATGCTTGGACTGAAGTTCCCATCAACTCAGCCACTTCAGCAGAAATTTTAGAGCTGCCCAGGGGTGAGCTCCTCATCCTGCTTGGGCCTTAAAGGTAATTCAGCTTGGCTGCACCTTCTTAACATTGCCAAGAAGTGGTTATGTTCACGACTTCTTTCCAGTTGCACCAAATTGTTGTGGTGCACCAATCTAACAGGGGGAAACACAAGACATCCACAGAGGTTTTGAAACAAAGAAGGCTTCCTCCCAGGGAAACTTCAATATCAGATACATTTTAAAATGTCTCTAGCTATTCTGTCACAATTTAAGGATATAGAGGAAGTTTTATTTTATTTATCTGTCCCAGAAATAATATAAGTAGGTGCTATGGTAATAGAATACTGTGGTAAAGGACAATCATAGTATAATCTCATTGGTGATGGTTTTATTATATCTGTTCAAAATATAACTATTGAAACTAATTGTCTGTTGTTCTGAACTCATGAGACAAAGAAAGTTTCTTGTAAATGTTAGGCTCTTCTGTCTCCTAAGTAAACAGCTGTAGTAGGTTGACCCTGTCCAGCAGCTAAGCATCCAGACAACCACTCACTCACCACCCCCAATGGGATGGGGGAAGGAAAAGGAGAAGGAACAGTTACAAAACTCATGGGTTGAAATAAAAACAGTTTTGTAACTGAAGAAAAAAGGTTTAAAAATAAAACTAACAAAAACCCCACTGTAAATGATGCACAACCAACCACTCTTCCCTTTCCCAAACTGGCTGGTACCTAGGCATTCCCTGAGCAAAGACCAAGCTCCCAGCCTATACTGCTTAGATTGACAGCATATGTTATAGGTTATCCCTTTAATCACCTCAGCTCACATGCTTCAGCTGTGCCCCCTCCCAAACTGTAGCCGGGCCCCAGCTTATTTGCTGGGGAGACAGAGTGACAGAGAAGGCCTTGATGCTGTGCAAGCACTGGTCAGCAGCAGCCAAACACTGATGCATTATCACCGTTAATTTGATCACTATTCCAAAACACCATACAGACCACTATGAAGAAAATTAACTCTATCCCAGTACAAAAAAAATATTTGTACTCAAGGTTTTCCTGACCTGATGGCTTGACCTTCAGCTTTTGAAAGAAGATGAATGAGGAGCATATCTGAATTGTCCATTGTATAAATCACTGACACCGAAAATTGCTGTCAGCTAATGCAAGTTATGTTGCTGGGAATAATGCAGAGTGAAAACTGTGCATTGTCCAGTGGTGAGAAAGCTGTTTCACAATTTTGTCATTATAGTGAGAGCTCAAGGACAGATCTGGTTTCAATTCAGTAGAACTAGAAAAAGAAGGAAAAAGGCTGCTCAGATTCTTGGCAAAATTTAGTAAATTAAGGAAGTCGTTAGAGACATCCGGTACATCTAAGAGCAGTGAAAGATAGCTATTTAGGAAGTTTGGAAAGTCTTCAAATCTAAGATATCAGACTCTGTATCCAAAGCAGGGAAGAAACACTTCTAGGAAGAAACTCCTGAATACATTTGAAGAAATAATCACACCATGAAAAAATATACAGAAAAACAAGATGCCTATGGGGAATAGTAAAAAGACTTTCTGTTTTTGTCTAGAGACATGAAAAAGTTTCTAAGAGCCAAGTTAAACTCATAATGATAAAGAATGTTAAAACAAAGAACAATTTGTTTTTCATGAGTCTGATTTGAAGAAGAAAAAAAAAAGTGCCATACCCATGGAGTACATTAAAAAGTATTTTCAAAAGTCCACAGAAAAATAGAAGGGAAATTTCTTCATTTTTCTGTAATGAGTTGCTGTTAATGCAACTGCAAAAAGCATATGGACAGTGCAAAAAGACACAGAAATAATTTTTAGGGAAGGGAAGGGAAGGGAAGGGAAGGGAAGGGAAGGGAAGGGAAGGGAAGGAAAGGAAAGGAAAGGAAAGGAAAGGAAAGGAAAGGAAAGGAAAATTTCAAACTCATTAATATGAGGTGAAATGATTTTAACCAAAATTTGAGGGGAGGGATTTTTTTTTTAAAGAGGGTATATTTTCAAAAATTAAGTTTTAAAATATCAAATTTTAAAAACATTAAAAATTAAAATAAATTGATTAATGAATAGCTTTTCTGCATTTAGTAAAAGAAGACTATTAGATCAATACACCAGAGAGCTATATCTAACTAATACCTAGACAAGTGATGTGAGGCAAACATTTCCTCTAGAATGATATTCAAAATAAGAAAGGAAAGAAATAACTTGAGAAATTTTCTGAGGTTAGTTAGTAAGAAGGAGTGTTGGCAGTGTTGGGGGAAAGCCTATTTTGAAGTCCTCATCAATCACTCTTAGAATCCACATTGCATTAACACTTTATTAGCAAAATTTTCCCAAAAAAGAAAAAATAGCAGTATACCAGTGCTATCTGATGATGCTGGTGTTGGAAAGTGTCAATAGTGAAGAAGGATTGCATCATACTGAATTAGCCCTCTGTCCTTGAAAGCTACAGTGCTGTAAGTTGGATAATATTTAGTATCAGGAAACTAATGAAAAAGGAACAAAGACAAATCAGCTGACATGGCATGGGAGCATGGGGAATGATGTGTGCTCACCTGATCACAGAACCACCATGAGTTACACTGCTGTTGTGCCAAAGGTATGAAAAGGAAATGTTATCCAGGGATCTAAAGGCAAGGATTCACTTGTACCCCTGAATACTAACGAGATCTCAATGGGAACAACTTGTGCCAGTTGGTCTTCCATCATCAAGGCTGTTTTATGGAGTATAGGGGGGACATAGGATGAACAGAGTGGCCAGGAGAAGCCTTCACAGAGAGCAGGTATATAATCTAATAGCAAGAAATCTGGGAAGTGCTTGATCTAGTAACTACCACAAGAAGGAAAGAGCTTTCTAAGTTAAAAGATCAATCTGGTCTCACATGGAAAA
Organism: Phylloscopus trochilus trochilus; assembly: GCA_016584745.2. Lineage (NCBI taxonomy): Eukaryota > Metazoa > Chordata > Aves > Passeriformes > Phylloscopidae > Phylloscopus > Phylloscopus trochilus. Next base: position 27,346,104 of record WQNJ02000084.1, read on the forward strand.
ATGTTCCACCATGGCAATTACATTCTGATTCAGAAAGTCTCTGCTGATGAGAGATTAATTCTGTGTCATCCTAAATGAGAATCTGTTCATGCTACTATACCAGAGAGCATTGATAGAGAATTTTTATTTTCTTGGTAACTCCAAAGACAAAAAAGAAGTCCAAAGACAAAAGAACTTATAGTCTAGAGAAAAAAAAAATAGGACTAGCAAGGCTGAGATAGCCTTCTGAGCTAAAAAAACAGATGCAAAATTAGTGTGGTTTCTTTTTCTCTTGTTCTACATAACAGTGCTGTCTAAGTGATGAACCAGTGCCATAGAAACTTTCATTATCCAAAGAACATGGGTTAGAAATCCTAGTTATCATTCTTAAATGAATGAACTGTTGCCTACAAAACAGGGATTGACTTTTGCTGGAATATGCACCCTTTTTTCTATAAATGTTTTTATATATTTTCAGTTCAAGGTTAGTGAAAGTGTGGCTCTTCGTCATTGCAGCTCACTTAGGAAATTTTCTCCATACCCACAACCTCTTTGTCACACAAGTATGCAATCTTCACATTTAAAATCTGATTCTGTGAGAACAACCTTCCTTGCCTAACAAGTAAATAAGCAAAAGCAGACATTAGAAATTTAATGGAACTGTATTTTTATGAATACTTTTTCTCGGTCCATGACAGGATTTTGATTAGGTTTCTTTCCTTCACTTTGCTGTGATCATCTGTACTGCTTTTGCTGGTCTTTTTACTTTTTTCATCACGAATGCCTGGAATATTTTATCCAGGCAAACATGTGTATTCATGTATGAATGAGCCTATTTGCATGTGAATCAACATATTTATCCACAAACAAGTTCGGGGGTTTTTTCTGCTGAAAGTGCTTGCCCAGCTGATCTCTATATGCATATGGCAGAAAACTGAATGCAAAAATAAAATTGAATGCAAAAATAAAATTGAATGCAAAATCTGCTAGGCAGACAATAAATCTGGCCTACGTACTTCTTTCCTTTCTAGAAGGCAAAACTCCAGCTTTCCTTTTTTCTTTAAAATAAAACATCAGGAAACCACATATACAGTGAGATTCTTTCCCCTTCCCTTTCACCTCCTCCCACTACAGGAATGAATTCTGCAAGTGCTCAATGCACAGAATTCCAGGTATAGCCATTAAAAACTGCAGGTGCTCAACACTTTTTACAGGCTGATGTTTTGAGGAATCACTCACAAAAACGTCCATGTCTTTATCCAAGTGTTCACAAAGCTCACCTCACCCACCTGTCATTGTCACTGGGCCAATACACCCTTACAAATGCCACTTCTTTTCTGTTAGCCAGGGTTCAGCCTTAAGCTTCTCCCAAAATGAGTCTGTCTTTCCTCTTTCTACTCTTGAGAGACTCAGAGAACAAACACTTCATTTTCATAAACATTGTCAAAATAGCTCTTTGTGATGAATTCCGCATTTTCCAACTCTCTGTTAAGTAAAAGCCATTTTTTAGGTCTAATTTGATTCTCATCATTAAGGTAAAAAAATGAGCTTAAAGGTTTCCATGATAGAAATGGATTCTGAAAGATTCTTTTGTTAATTTCTAACAATATGCATTATTTCCAGGCTCATGCATTTTAATTATAACTCAGTATAATATGTGTAGTGTTTTTAATTTATTTGTGTTTTCAAATATATGAATAACCATGCTAACAGTTTACAATGCTAACTGCTCCTGTGTTTAATCTTTGAACCTGGTCAGTAGCCAAAGACAAGATAAAAATTTAAAAATAGATGAGACATGGAATGAATAACAGCTGCATTATTTACTCCATTTTGAACACCATTTCTGATTGTTTCAGTTTCTCACATTACAGTTTGAAAATAGTGAAGGTGACATTAAGGTTAATCCCCCACATTACAGAGGAAGGAAGGAAGGAAGGAAGGAAGGAAGGAAGGAAGGAAGGAAGGAAGGAAGGAAGGAAGGAAGGAAGGAAGTTCTGTGTGACAAATTTCTAAAATATTTTCTAGATACAAGAAATGCTCCCAGCTCAGATACATTTGTAAGCACTTTGCATTCAACAATAGATGCTAAAAATACACATGTAATGCAAGAATTTGTGAACCAAAGGAAATGCTCACATTTCTTTGAAATTGTTCAGTGCTTGTTTTAACTATGCCTAATTCAAAGCATTTCAAGCCCAAGTAATAAAAATATCATACACAGAATTTGTTTACTATATTCCTGAATTCATCTTGGAAACTGGAGAAAAGTCATCCCTCTTTCCACATCATACCAGGAATCTTTGGATGAAATACAAAAGGAATGTATAAAAAGTTAACTTAACGATATTTAAGTTGGAAGAGTTTTTTTCTATGCGAATTATTTTCATACAGTTTCATACCAATTACTGTTTAAAAGAAATATGATGCCCAACTTCTATAACATTTGTTCATCCCCCTTGTCACTCTAGGGAAAAACTGCAGAACCACCCAGTAACCTGGTGCAAATGGCAAACCTTTCTCCCTGCTGCCTTGTATTCGGATGTCAGTAGTGATGGAGGGTGGGATTGAGGTTAATTTATCCAGTGTTCAGTCAACTTGGTGGGACCAGTTCCCATTTACCTAGAAACCCTTTATAATGTTGTGTAGGGTAAGAGGCCTTAAATTACATACATTTGCAACCACATTAATGTCTTTTGTATAAATGAGAATCATTTGATCTGAGCCTCTCCAGTAGCTACAATGGGGCATTGGATCAGGCAAATATGCCTATTATTAACCAAAAGTATTAAAGGTCCTCCTCTTAAGAGCATTACAATTCCACAACATGAATCACGATCTTCTTCCTAAGAAAGAATGAAAAAGAAATGTGTGTGTGCTGTCCCATTTGCACATTGTTCATATCTGATTTTATAGCAGCAATTTCTCAAGGCTTCCGTGAATGGGCAGGACAGTACAGATATCCTGTTCCCTTACATGGCTGACTAGCAGACTGTAACTGCTTTATTGCTTACTCACTCACAGTCACTTTTTAGCAGGGAAAAAATCCTTATTCCTTTCATTTTTTGCAATCCCAATGAAAAACTAAATGTGTAACAACGTGATGTATTTGGCCTGCTCCCGTTAAAGTTAAATACAGCCTTTTCAATTTACACTTCCGACAGAAGATATGTGACAAATGACATAGTAATTTTCTTATTCCTTCATGTTCATAAAACATTGATAATATGATTTTTACCTTCCCTTTGTTCTCAATTAAATGAAATGTTCCAATACAATTAATGTGTTCTTGCAATTTAGTTTTTCTTTAGAGGTTTCTCTTGCCTCTGATTAACAGCATTTTCTATCCATTCTGAGAACCCCCAACTGCTATTCAGAATGTTTCATTATGCCTGGCAGCTATCAATACAATTGTGAACCAATATCATTTTAATTGTTTCACTAATAACTTGTTTTAAATGATTCAACAGTCATCAGGAAAGATAAGTGCTCTTGTACCCTGCAGGCTCGTAGGGATGATGGTATGAGGCAATGTAACAGAGTGCTGTATCAGAATAATGAAACCGTATGCACAAGATAATGACAAAGCACTTGCATTGCCGTAAAGATAAATGAAAACAGTAGATCTTCTTTTCATTGTAATATAACATCCATTTCTATCTCCCATCTCAATCATTAGACTTTCCAAACAGATTACTACACAAATACACATATGCAACATGTCCCACAATAATAACTGCGTGCTCCCATCTATCCAGGCAGATGGTGAATGATGGCGTTAACGAGCTTTACAAATGCTCTTGTTAATTAACAAAAATTGTTACTTTCTCATTTGAGGGGGGCTTATAAATTAGACTTAATTACACTAGATAATTGCAACTGCCAGCTACTGTGCAACTCGCTCATGTTCTGTTCTTTCAATGGCAAATCAACAATTGCAACCCTTGCCTATTTGTGTAGATGAATTTAATAAGCAAACAGCCCTTTTATGTTAATGGTTTACTGGCATTCATGGGTTTGGCAGGAGAAATGTGCTGGGGGAGGGTTTGCTAATGGCAGCACATAATCATATTAATTAAAATATAACTGCCATTTAAAGATTTGTAGTGTAGAATTAGAGCATGTTGGGAACTGAGAAAATCAAGCTAGAGTGCATATTAGCACCATTACTCTGTGCTCTCTGCACAGCAGTCAGCAACCTCATGTGTCATAAATGTAATTTATGAGTGCTGTTTTCTTTGAAATATGTGTTTTTAGTTCACTCATTAGAATGTAAAAATTTGCAATGTCTGCTTCAGAAGGTTCAAAATAAATTCGCTTAGAGCTGAGACCCATGATCTGGTTTTAACAAATCCCTCAACAATGGATTTTTTTATTACTTGTATAATTTCTTATTGTAAAACCAAGCATTCTGTTCTTCGAAGATGGATTCTATATTTTATTGCAAAATGTAAGTCACACTATCACTACAAATTCTATATTATTATGCATTTTATAATTCAGTATCGTTTTTATGGGGGCTTTAATAAATACAGCCCCTTTTTTCATTCGGCTTTGGAAAAAAATTAGAGAAAAAAAATTACCACTTTATATTTGGTCATGTAGAAGTGCAGTGTCAAAAAAGCTTTTGAAAGCTTTGGGGTTTTTCTGCTTTCCTGGATTCCCTTATCAATTTACAGGCACATTTTTATCTAAATCAATTCCACTTATGCAGCTTCCTCAAAAACGCTGAGATGTATTTTCTGTACAGTGTAGTTACTTATTTGCTGGCATCCCTGGGAATGCAACTTCCCACAAAGTCCCTCTGAGAGAAAACGATCCCTGGAATTAGAGGTATGTGAGTGACATGAAGCAAAAAATTGGAATCAAATTAATTCTCTAATTTCTAACAGTACAGAGGCAGCATGGCATATTATTTATGCATATATATGTGTATTCACATGTGTTACATAATGTCATACAAATGTTTTGTGCATGTGTGTCGAACATCTGTATAACAGTATCTTCAGCAATGCATCACAGTTTAAAAGTCATTATTATATTGTGTCATCAGGGATTATCACATTGTCTTTCCAAACTGCAGAAATCAAAAACAGCTGAAATCCAAATATGACATGATTTTGTAATTTGTTTTAATATTTGTTTGCTTTTTTTATTTTTCTTTATAATACAGATCTGAAAAATGCACCAAAGAGGAAGTCCTAGTCCCTCTGGAACCAAAGACAAAATCCCATCACCTTGTGAAGGGTGCCTTAACTCTCAAGTTAAGGGAATTCTCAGAAAAATGGAAGTGTTATGGTACCCACAGGATTTTCGGCCTTACAGGCTGACAGCACAGAATTGGAAGTGGCACTTCTGTCTCTTATTATTCCAAAAAGAATTGTCACTGGGGAATATTTCAGCATCTAGCAATCAGGGACTTCTGATTCTTCAGCTGTTATGAGAGATATTGCTGTCTCTTCACAGATGACATTAGGTGGAATAATTTCATTTTCAGCCCCCCTCCCGCCCCCAAATATGCACCCTAATATCTGTATCTTATCTGATGTAATTGACATGACTGTAATGTTTGTTTATAAGACTGACTCTAGATCTGACAATATATTCCAATGTTTTGATATTATCACTGCATATTATCATACAGACATGATGGACAATCACTGACAGATATTTGAGCAATTACAGCATATTTTATTGACAATTCTACACTGTGAGTATACATTAATTATAGTAGAGACTATATCATACCAGCAACAATGATACTACTCAGGGCACAGCTGAAATAAAATCTTCATAAGCTAATGTACTAAAGTGGAATAGTTATGAGTAAAACTGGAGGTCTGCATTTCTTTGTTCTAAGTCAGTCTGTGCTGATGAGCACAAAAAAGATTACAATTTTTATCAAGTCTACAATAAAATTCTCTATAAACCAAGGTGTGTATTACACTGCCTAGTCATCAGGCCTCTTGCAAATGATCTTTGCATTATAAGCAAATGAATGAATGAATCTCCATCATTACATTGATTTCTTCAGAAGTTATCTGCTGAAAAGAGGAAAGTCTGGGACTGGATGTGATGCCTCAATAACAGGTGTGTCCCAAATCACACCCACTCTACATGGAAAGCAAGGATTTGGCTTTTAGCTGACCAGGACTTAATTTTTTTCTCCATGACAGTGATGATCTCCACAGTTTTAGAACTGATGATTTTTATTCCATATGACTCCTTGATAACAAAGAGCCTGATTCAATGTCCAGTGAATATAATACAGGTGAGAGGAGTCACAGAAAATCAGAAAATCTTTGAATAGATTGCATGATCAGTCAAAGTTTCAGCAAAGAATTTCCTACTATAAGAATTGCAGATAAGCCACCTAATTTTTATTTTCTTCTTATATGCTCTTTTGCCAAAAATAATAGCTAGCTGAATTGAGTTTATGTGCAGAAAGTCTTCACTGAGGAATGTCCTTACAGCATTGCAGAGGTGAAAAATGTATGAGCTGGAGGGGAAAAAGCACATCCTGATGCACTCAAATGCAGAGAGGCTGCTTAGTCATAGTGTCCCTGTAGATGGGTGAGTGATCAGCAGAAGAGGCCTCTGAAGAGCTGGGGCAGAGGAACAGGCAGTCAGGGAGAAGGGCAATGGGCTGCAAAACAGTGGACCCTTAGGAGCTCAAGGAGGAGCTCTGTGAGGCAGGGAGCAGGGCCTGGAACCCCTGAGGTAGGAAGGGGGAACAGGCTGAACTTGCAAATCCACCCACCACACAAGCCCTCTATGACAGCAACCCCCATTGTGGTGATCTCTCCCAGATTTGAGATCCTGCTCTTCAACATTAGAATTTGCACACTGTCCGTAACCCTTGGCCACGAGCCCTGAACCTCGTACTTGTGGAGGGTGTCTCCTTCTTTGCCAAGCTCAAAGCAGTCTTTTCCAGGCTCTCAAGGGTGTGTTTCTCCAATGGCCAGTGGTCCTTATAGACTTTGGCCTCTGTGTTCAGCCTGTGCCTATATTCCCAAGGCCTTTGCTGTTATCTCGTACAGCAGCAGACACCTGGTACCAAACTCTGGTTCACACAGCATGTTCTCATAAACAGCTGATAACAACTGGCTAGTAGGCCAGTTAGGGTAAGTAGGGTGTTCCATAGTTAGCACAAGGTAAATTCAGCACAAGGTCTATGGTCTGTAACTGGCAAAAATAACATAGCTTTTACTGGGTCATGGGAGAAGAAATGTATGGAATTTTTTTCTTGGGTATTTTTTTTTCCTCCCCCAAAATTAACAAAGACACCAGCTGGAAAATTTACTTATTCTGGAAAAATACAAAACTCCTGGATGCTGAATACTCTTTAACTGATCAGTTGTACAACACTGGAATCCTGTAATTCAAGACAAGAGGGGCAGTTGTCCTTTCTTTCCATGTGGTTTGTGTCAGTTTTCATACTATTGAGGCACAAAATTATTTGGTCAGCTTGGTTAATTTTTCTCGCCTAAACATCAGTGAAATCTGATTACGTAAAGATGTGTCACTGCATGCCTTTATCAAGCTAAATGCCAGGCTAGTGACATGGGAAGATGGACTGTAAAAGGCCAGCATTTCCCAATGGTGTCATTTTCTTCTACAATGATGGTTATCAGAAAGAGGGAGGTGCAGTTTTTCAGAGGAGAAGACATAAATCCATTATCATGGCATTCATTCTAAGTAAAAACAGCCTTCTTCTTCTGTTACCACTTTTTCTCTCCACTAGACAGACAGCACAGCTGGTTGAATAAACTTGCTGCTTCCTGGAACTCTGCTGGTCAGTACCATGTACCTTTCTCTGCAATCTGGATACTGAAACAATAGCCAGAGCCACATCCTTCATATAAACAAGCTGTCCAGAAAACTCCTCTTTTATGACTTCATATCAGTGCTGTCCAGAGTTTCAGCCATCGATAAGCAGACCGTTTTTCCTCACAGCACTGAAATTCCACCTGAGTGAGAGAGACGATTCATAGAACCACAGAATCATAGATCAGCCCAGGCTGGAAGGGACCTTAAGAGATTATCTAGTTTGTGTACAGTCACGTAAACATTCAGTATGGAGAATCTTCCATATCCTTGGGAAAGTTATTCCAATGAATGGCTTTTCAGAGTAAAATATTTCTTTTTTATGTTGAGATAAAATCTCTCCCTGTGCATTTTGTCTTCATGTGAATTCTGAAGAGAGTCTATCTTCTTTATCTGTCCTTTAAGTCCATCAGAATATTGTGATGAGGTATGTCCTGAGCTTTCACTTCTCCAGGGTACAAAGAACTACTTCTTCTGTCTTTTTTCTTTCAGTCTTCCATCACTGTGGCCCTCCTTTGGTCTTTTTCCTTGTCTACATCTTTCTTGCATCGTGGACACCAGCCTGATAAGTGGTGAGGAGAGTGGAATGATCATGTTTCTATCTCTCCCAGTAATGCCCCTGTGCGTGCAGCCTAGGGTCTGATTCTCCTTTGTTGCTGCAGTGCTGCACCACTGATTTATGTTCAAATTGTTGTTGCCCACCAGGCCACTTTCAGCAGGGTTGTCCCCGAGCCACACAGGGCTTAACCTGTACTGGGCTTTTTGGGTGTTCCATCACAGGTGCAGGACTTGGCACTTATCTTTGTTAAGCTGTGTGCTGGTTTTGCTTGCCCTTCCTTCCAGCCTGTCCAGGTCCATCTGTAAGAGGGTTCTCCCTTGTGATGTGTTCAACTTATCAGCCAGTTTGATGTAGTCAGTAAACCTGATAAGATTTAAATGCCATCATCTGAGTCATCTATGAAGATGTTGGACGACTCCTTGGGGCCCAGTATCAATCCCTGGAGCACCCCACTTGTGACAGTCCATCAGCCAGAGTGAAAAACATAGAATACTACTCTCTAAGTGCAAGCTGTTTGATAATTTTCTACCCATCCTTTAGACCACTCATCCAACCTGTATCTTGCCAGTTTGTCCAGGAGAAAGTGACAGGAAACAGTGTTGAAGACTTTGCTGAAGCCTGTGTAAGAAACATCCACTGTTCTCTTCATGTCTACAGAAGATGCTATTTTGTAGTAGAAAGTGATTGGGTTAGTTTAAATTATTTGCTCTTGATAAGTCTTGATTACACTTTAGCTAATCTCTTAAAGGTAATCCATTGCTCCAACTTGCAGAAACCTCAGGTAACAAGCACCACTACCTTCCATGACAGTTGGAATATAATCTAGAACAGGCTTTTTGGTGGAGAATCAGACCTTTTTTTTTTTTTTTTAATTACCAGAGAATAACTTCAGATTTGCAAGCAGAGTTTTTCCTTGTTACATGTTTCTCATGTGGAGAGGTGGACTCTTACTTTGACTGCCTGTAATGTAAGGCTCTTAGCTTTGTACTGTCCAATAACAATTGTAAAAAGCTTCCACTAAAGAAACCAAAACCCAATTATCCACTCCATGAATCAACAGCAAAAATAACACAGAAATCTTTTAATCAACAGATATCCAGACAGAAAAGGTTTCCTAGACAACCTTACAATGATTTTGGTAGTTATATTGGCAACATTCCTAAAGATCATCTTGGAATAATCAAATGTCAGTAAGGCAGCAAGAACAACACCTAACATTTCCCTAAATCCCTCCTCAGCTATAGGTCTTGTGCAGATGATTTCCAGACAAGCCCATGTAACTGGACCCACCCTAGGTTACATGGTGGACAAAGAAAACAGTAAATAGGAATATGAATACACAGTAATACATATATTAAAGTTAAGCTGTTTCTTTCAGTCTACAGAAAAACAAATCCACAAACAAGAAAATGGATTGCTAGTAGAGACTTCTGCTAAGTAGCTAATTACTACCATGAAATTGAAAAGCATACTCAGTGTAAAGGAGAATTCATGGGGGTGGAAGGAATATCATGCAAAAAATGTTTAACTTAATGTAACTGTATACACATATGTAATGCCTAACAGTCACTTTTTCTGCAGGCCAAAATTTTTTTCTTCTGCCCTGTGTTGATGAAATGCAAGAATTAAATCTGGAGCAAAGGTTTCTTGTAGCTGCATGTTTTTTTCCAGATAGCTGCGTGAAAACTTATGCTATTTATTGCAGTTAAAAGCCTTCCTCTTTTATGAGATTTCCTTAAAGGTAAAGAAAACTAAGAGTTTGGTAGAGGTTATTTTTAGTAAAATAGAAAAAAATCTGTATTTCTTGAAAAATTTTGCTTTATCACAAATAAAACATTGCTGTATTGATAAAAGTAAGCTTCTAAAAACAAACCAGATGCAGTTACCTATAGCTTATAAGCATTTATTGTAATAATCAAGAAATTATGTAGCATACATAATGAATAAGTAAATGCCAGTATTGAATATGCTTTCTATCCCTTTTTCCAATACAGCTTATTGCATATTTTTCTTCCTCTTTTTTAAAAAATTATGTTGTAGCTGAATCTGGCAGAGGAATAACAGTGCTGGTATTACCTGCAGACATCTTTGGTTGGCTTTTCCCCTCTTGCCTTGTGGTACAGCTCCAAGTTCTGTCAATATCAAATAGGTGAAGGTAGCCAGTGGTGCAGTGGTTTCTGGTCACCTAGGTTATAAACTTCGTTCTTAAATGAGTGCATCTCATTTTAGAACCCTAGTCATTGCAAGACATATCTGTAAATATGGCACAGGTCAACTCATGATTTGTATGGAGTGTATGGCTGTTACACAGAGTTCAGCTGGTGATGATACTATGTACACAGCTGTAATGACGTTGGGTTTGGACACCCCTCTCAACATCCCCAATCTCACTAAACTCCTGATGAGTAATTTCCATTTTGGTCATGCATTGCCCACCTCTTTCATAAGTCAGAAATTTAAACAAAGCACTCAAATAAATTAGCAAACTACTGTACCTGTACCGTATAGTAGCATACTGTACTGTATGCAAGTTGTCCATATTTACTTCCAAGCAAGGGCATTTGATAGAAAAGTGTATAAAGCTGATATGATACCCAGAAGTACTCTGTCCTGTGTTTGACACTTACATGGAGTTAAAACAAGCAGCTGGAGAACATCTCAAGCATTCCCAGCTGCACAGCTGTAAACGAAAGGCAATATTTATGCGTGTGAATTATTCTGGTAAGTTTTAGCTGTCTTTTAATAAAAACCTACTGAAATCACCCGCTAAAGAAATGTGATCAGTGTTTTAAAAATCTTTTTCTCTGGGATACCCCAGTGTCTAGCATCTCTGTTAACCAGTGGCAAATGATATAGTGAACAGTTCCTTAATATTTCCTATTCTCTCGCAGTGCAACATCTATCAGCAATGTGAACCAAGTGAAATGGAGTAGCTGTATCTCCATGACTTGCCCATGGTGTTCTGACTGAAATGCTTTGAAAGTTTTCTCAAAGGAATTTCATCCTAGTCTTTGGTTTCCTGGCATTTTGCCCATTGTACCATTGGGTACTGCAGAAAATTTAAATCAAAGCTAAAAGCTGGCATTGTGACTAAAAGTTTTATATCAAGTGAAAGATGCTGTTAAGCTGTTTATATCCCATAAATGGTGGTTTATTTCTTTGTAGAGGGCCACAGAGAATAAAGCAGAATTCCCCTTTTATCGACGTCAGTGAACGCAGTTCGCATCAGGGCTGGCTAAGGTATGAAAAGTCCTTGTCATAAAATTATAGTGACAAGAATAAACATAAAATCCTGTTTTCCAAGAATAGCTAGATCGGAGTTAAATTATTAAATCATACATACTTTCCATTTTATGTTGTTTATGCTCTTTATGAACAGCAACTAAAATGATGTGGATAAGAGTAATTCAATGAAGGAAAAAATTGTTCTACTTTCTTATGACATCTGTAAAACTCATCAGCTGTGAAAGCTTTCTATTCACAGTAGAACTATCTATATCTACTATGTATAGCCACACAATTACGAAGCAATTAGGAAGAAACAAAATCAATTATAGAGCTTTTTAAAATACAGCTCAGTACTTTGTTAATCATCAAACCATTTGAAAGAACATTTTATTTCAAAAATAAGCATATTTTCAATCACCGAATTACAAATATTTTGTAAGACATTTCTTTTGATTCATCTCTTCCATAATATAATAAGTATCTTACAAAAAGGAAGTACGCTATGTTTTTATTTTCTCCACTAATTTCGTCTTTACATTTTGGTTTTCAAATGCTGATGCTTCTTGAAAACTCTAATCTGAAGGAAAGCTTTAAAAGACTGAATTTCAACAAGGAAAAAATGGAAATGAACAAAACAAACTTCTACGGAGATCTGTATCTAAAGAATGATATAGAAGATATACTGAATATTTTTAATGTCTCTGTCTCATTGCAAAAGAAAATGGAACATTCAGGGATATTGAAAGGCAGCAATTCAAAACTGAAACAGGGAAATATTTTCTTAAACTATGCGTACAATTTTTAGGCCCAAATTTAAAGTGAGACACTTGATTTTATACAGATGATAAACCTGTCCATAGCTATGACATATGCTATGAATATGTTTTAAAAAAGAAACAAAAAACCTTAAAGATAATGATTTGAAAAAGTTCTGTATTTTAGATACGGTACCTAAGAAAAGTTCCCTTCACTTTCCTCAGAGGCATCTAGGACTGTTTTTATGCAGAAAGTTACACTGGATGAACTATAAGTCTTACCCAAAACATTCTTGCAAGTGATTCTGCAAAATAGAAAATCCATTTCCCTACAACTGCAATTACCTTAGTTGTTGCTACAAATCAGAAACTTCATGTAAGATATCATATGGCTTCTTAGTGTGAACATGCATGAACACACAAACATTTTCATTCATTACTGCTCTGAAGCGCTGAAAATGAATCACTCTTACCTATACACTTTGCCACATTCTGCTCTCACTTACTTGACAAGGAAGACTCACAATTGTCACACTAATACAACAAATTTTCATCACTCATTCTAAGCCATCAAGAGAAAAAGAGTTTGAGGAACAACTTCATGCAGCCAATTTGTTGAAGGATATCAGGGTAAAAACATTTCTGATCAAACCAAGCCTAGAACATCTGTAGACTGTGTAACAGTTTCTCAGGATAATTTCTCTAGACTGGAGATGTAAACCAGATCAGACATTTTTGATGGTTCAGAAGAGGCAAATCTTGAAGCAATGGGGCACTGACTTCTCTGGTCACAGAAGAAAGGACTGGGTCATATGATCTACAGATTCAGATCTTGTAAACTTTTCTACCTACTTGTTTGGGGTTTTTTAAATTTTTTTTCCACAAAATTCAGGATTTGGCATAACACTATTTTTTAAATCTCATAATAAATTTTGTACATAGGCAGATAAAACACAGGAAAATAACTCCCCTTGTGAAATGTTAGCCACTCAAACTGTCCACAGAATTAATTGCCTTGCTTACTTTTTAGCAGATAACACTAATGCCAACACAACCCTTCAGTTACATCTCTAAAACTGAATAATTACTTAGTGTGTTCCACTTCAAAAAGGGCTTGCTACTTCTGTGTCAAGGGAAGTCTGGAGGTAACAAACAATCCCAAAGTAACAAACAAAGCCCAAGTACTCAACATTATTGATGTGTTGAAAATATTACCATTTCTAAGAGAAAAATATTAAAAACCACACATCTATTAAGTATTACGGTATTTTTCATTAAGAATTAATTCTTAAAAATGGAATTTAGAGTTTTTCTTGTTAACTGCTCTTGTTTATGCTGTTTGTTGTTTAGGCACCAGACAGAACTAATAATAATGGCCAAGTCAAATAATTTGAGATGTGAAAATCTAAAGGCAGATGTCGGGTGGAGACTTTGGCTTCTGCAATATCCCACAGGAAGAATACCAGAGTGCAACTATAACTAGTAGATATCTACCTCAACAAAAGGGCAAAATCAATAGATTTGAACAAAAAGATGAGTTATCCCTTCAAACACAAAAACCGCAGACATACTGAGCAATTAAAAGCTGAAAAAATTAGGTGTCTTGGCAGACGCAACTTTAACAAATTAATTTGTGTTTGGGATTATACAACCACATAGCATGCTTTTATGGAAACATGCTAGCTGACATAACAACTGCCACATCCCACGGGGTTTGTTTTAAGAGGATCCTCTAAAAGAACTCAAATTACCAGTATATCCAAGATTATTTGATATATAAACTGACCCATATTCTCATTATATTTTAAAATGTATTTTGCAACAGTTTTGACCTGATTACCTTTGACTTTAAATTAATTCTTGTGAAAATGATGAAAAAGGTTAAAGGGTTTGGCTTTGGGATCAGGGCAAAAGGACACTGATGAATGTATTAGGTGATGAGAAACAGATCAAAATGCTACAGTAACAATTGCAAATAAGACAAAGCCTAAGGAGGCTAGTGAGAAGATAGTCCTTTAAGTTGGAGGAAAGAAATATCTGTGAATGCTTTGGAAGAGACCCCAGTTCATAATGATGTTGATGACTGTAAGGAAATGATTTGTTGACAACTTCTTCTTTTCATGTGTGTGTAATTTTTAGTGAGATTACACTTGGCTGAAGAATCTAAAGAGTTCTAAGACACTTCATCACTGCAGATTCCTGGCCATGTTTAGATTTCTTGAGAACCAGCACATTTCCATTTGCCTTCCATGCCTTAAATTTTGCCAGATTTCATGAAAGAAGAAGAAATTAAAGTCTGATGGAAAATTCTTTAGTAGTGCAATAAACTCTGTGCCTCTAAATTAAATGAAAAAAACCCCAACTAATTAAATGCCCCACAGATTTCCTTCTGTGTCAAAACATACACCCTAAGATGTTGTCATTGCTTAGGATAATTGAATTAAACTTGAGAGGTGAAAGATATTTTTGGTAAATTATTTCTTTACTTAAAAATTCATCTTCAAAAGAGCCAAAATTGTTCATGACTTCTACACAGATTGAAAGACTTATTTTAGATGAGACAACACTGACAAAATATTTCAGAAATGATGAAACAGTTGCTTGCAACATGTTCAGAACACTGAATTTTTTGAGAACTTGTTTCTGAACAGGTTCAATGACTAAAGAAAGATTTGGCTTCAAACTCATTCATTCTCATCTCTGCTTTTTCTCCCCTTCTTTTATGACTTCAGCACTCTAGTGACTTAAACCGTAGCCAGATTTAATGTCTCATCTGCCTCTGAAGACCTAAAAATATCGTGTTTTCTGCTTTCTCACAATAATGTCTTCTCCAACAGGGCATGTGTGTTTTCAAGGAAGGTTATTCTTTGTATTACTTGTTGATATTAATCTGTCTTGAATGATTTACCTGACTACTGACTGACCCCTTCAGTAAGTGCATGTAAGCCAGGAAAGGTATTCAAATTCACAGTTAAAATTTAAATGGAAGACTTAGCATCTTGGGCATGAATATCAGGCAATAGTTCTGTGCTTCGAACCATTTATTTCCCTGTCATTTTTAAATACTGCCCAGAAATAGGACATCAGTTTCTGGCTTTATCCATTAGGAAAATACGTTTCAGATTCTTTCATTCCAGTCTGTTCCTCAAGTCAAAAACTTAAGTCTTACCAAGAATTTCACAAAAGTTACGAAATGGTGACAAGATAAAGGCAATATATCCGTTATGGATTTCTTTCCAACAGACTGCGCGTTGTGCCAGAAACAGAATTCCCCAAAAACCTTGAGTCAACAGAATGGGAAATAACCACTATATAGGACTGAAAAGTAAAGAGCAGAATTGTGTAAGATGAGGAGAAGAAAACTGATTGCATATGATGTCAAAGCACATGTGTTTATGCATCACAGATCTCTGTATTACCCCATATCTGTTTCTTTAAACACAAAAAACATTTCTCACTCCCTTGTTTTTGTAGCTTGTGGCCTGATCTTCCATTGTTTTATATATATTTGTATCTATATCATACTGTGCAGGACTGTAGATTTTTTAAATTATTTTTTTTACAGTTTTAAGATTTCAGCACGTGATCTTTACCACTTATAGATTTGAATATTAAAAATTTTTTTTCATATATATATATCTGGCTAATAATGTCTTTCTGCTGTGACTGAAGTACATTTTGCTACAGCAGCATGGAATTTCATTTACTCCTAAGAATCCTGTTGACTCATTAACAGGGATATATCCTTAGGTCCCATTAATGAAGTTCTTACTATAATTTGTAGATGATTAGACAAGTGTCTTTTTACTTCTCCATCTTCCCTTACAGCACATGTAGTCTCACAGTGCCTAAAATGATATTAACAGATAGACATTTTAAATCCTTTTTCCTTTCTTTTGACTCAGACTTTTTAATGTGCATCTATTCCCCCTCTCATTTTTTTTTTCTTTTTAATTGTACATGGCTGGTTTTAAAGTGGGTAATCATTTCTCACTGTGGTGCCTCTAACTACTTTAGAAGGCTTTCTCTAATTCCTTTAATACTCAGAGAATCACAAACACTGCAGGATCCACTATGGTTTTAACAGTACAGTGAATCTACTTACAGGAATAGCTCAGAAACAATGTATTTTCTGTGCACCAAATAAAAATATGCATACCACTCCAATATCCCTGAATTTGAGAGCTGTTTCTGATTACTGATTGAAAATTCCCTCTGTTCTTCATTAAAGACTGAGATTCTTTTAAAATGCTTATTTACGGTGGCAGTCCTAAGGGGCAGGCTATGTATTTAACTGCCTACAGCTTCAAATCTCTTTCAACATGAGGCCAAGTCTGTGTTAGGTAACTTGTTGGGTGAGTGGTGCCACATTCCTGCTCTGCCTATGGGATAAAGTAGCCGTGGCACAACATGGCTCATTTGTTCCTAGACTATCATTAGCATTAATGAGCTTTGCATGTATACTTCAAGGAGAGGAGAAGCAAATCATAGCTTCTTAGGCTTAATGTTTCCAGGGGTCCTCTCTGTGGCTGAAGTTTGTTCTTTTTGAGCCAAATCTTGCATGCCTGTGAAAAGCTTGAGTAAACAAGCCATGTGCAGGGGCTTTGTGATGGACTGAGAGTTGGAATACACACACACACACACACACACACACACACACACTCCAGACTCAAATATGTCACTACTGCTTATGTGAGGCAGCAGCAGTTCCCTCCTGTGGAGAGGGTATCTATTAATTTTTTCCTTGACCCTGTCCCTTTGTCAAACTCAGCCCTTTCTGGCAAACCCTATAAATCTGCTGTGAAGACATATGCCATCAAGCAGGGTGAATGAGCAGCAGGGACCCCCCTTCATGACCTTTCTTTTGCATGACTTCTCTGTCCCCAACTAGCTGAACCATTGTATTCAGGACCCTCTTCCCTCAGAAGGAAGGGTGTGATTGTTTTGGAAGGAAAAAGCAAAAAACCAATGCATAAAAAAGAGACATTCATGCAGAAGTCTATCTAATAAGCTGTTAGGTGAAAATTCATAATACCAGGGCATAATATCTAAAGTAACTGAGATTTTTTATTCATAGGATGATTTTTAAAATGCGAAGAGTTAGAACCAGAGCCCACATACTGCATTTTGTCCTGCCACACCATTTTACCTTTATGTGTTCCTTTTGTCTGCACTAGAAACTGGAACAAAAACACTTTTCAGTATCATTAGCAGAGGGGAGCACGGGAGGTGTTAATAAACATAAAGCTCAATTTAGGACTTCAAATTACTGACTAGTTCTCTGCCCAAAGGGTAATTCAGACCCTGCTCAGACTGAAAACATGTATTCCATCATGCAGTATGGCCACTTCTGTATCCATATCAAGGCCCCATTTTCTAAGTGCAATAGTCTCAACTGCTCCTATTTCTTTGCAATCTTGGTAGGTGGGGGTAGATGCAAACAGCTGTAGGTCTGCAACTGCAGCATGGCAATTCAGGTTGGATTGCATTTTTTTTCCTGTGAAACTGTAATAGAGGGGCTATCTTTTCCTGATTTACATAAAATTAAAATTAAAATATTTTACCACCTATAATTACATAAGGTTGAAACTATCTTGCAATTTAAAGCAAACTACTTGTGATAGGCAGGGAAACAGGTGTTTGACTGAACTCTGAGGAATGTACATAGAAATAAATGGAAAAAACACAGGGAATAAATTCCACAGCTGGCAGGCCTTTCTCACTTGATGGAAGACAGAATAGGTAAATTCAAGTGTCTCCATATTGCCTGATTGCCCTCAATATTTAGCAAATTATTTTGAAATTACAATTACAGAACACACCTGTTCAGTTTAGCACAGCTATTTGGAAGTGGTGAGTGAGACACCAATCTTCAAATTTTTGTTGGGTCTCATTTAGGCTAAGCATTTGCTTACACATCTCTGTTAGGTCTGGTATGAGCCCTCCCTGTCCAGTAGCAGAATGGAACACTGGAGAAATTCTACTTGTATTAATAATTAAGCATATGCTGCATCAAGGATGTTGGCAAGACTCTCTTTCATCTTTGTCCTAATAACCAAGCTACATACAGACAGAGTGTCTGTCATTTTCAAATTCCTTCTGCAGGACATTTTCCAGTTTGTAGAAGCAATTCAATGAGGCACAGAAAAACCAACTGCCCAGCCCGAGACACTGGGACACTCAAAAGGGTTAACAAAAGAGTCAAGCTGTATTCTAAATATTACAGAATAAAAAAATAAGCTGAGCTTCCCCAAACCCTGTGTGAGTACCCACCAGTGGACCACTATCTTCCTAGCTTTCTGCATAAATTCAATCAGAGACCCAGAAAACCCTTCAGAATACAACAATATTTGGATCAGATGCTTTTTTGCCGAAGTGGCAACTTTGACAAGTCAGTGTATTCACTAGGGAAAAAAATCATGTTGACAAAAAAATCTTGATCACCCTAATTGAAAACTCTGGCCTGGGCTGTGAATCTCTCCTTTGGTATGCAATTATAATGGGTAGCAGTCAACACAAAATCTAAACCAAAATCAAAACCACTCTGCATCTTCTCAAGTTCTGCTGCTTGAATTAAATTACTAGAGCCTGCTGTAAAACAATAATGATTTCTACTGTCAGAAACAATGTTTCAAACAGATGTGAACCACACAAAGCATATGTGAAAAACGTGTGATCTGCACACTAAGGTCACAGAAGCCATTTAGACACCACATGTGAAATATGTGAAACATATGTGGAGGCATGATGCAAATTCACATTTAGTTTGTCCTTTGGCAAGTATCAAGATCATAGGCTAAAAGAACTAAATCTCTCTGAGGCAAACTTTGTGCCTGTGAAACTTTCAATCTTTATAAAAGATTAACTTTTTAAGAAATTCCCACAGGGCAGACTTCTTAACCCCTCAAATTATCCATTGCTAATGCTGCCTGATACGTCCTTAGTGATGGAATACTCTTGTTACCCTCTTTCTTAATACCTACTAAAGCAAAAGGTTAACAGCTCTCTGCCATCTGCTGTTGAAGAGCTAATCCTCGGGTGGTAATGCTGTCCTCACCCAGTGGGCTTGCCTTGCTTTATTTGAGCATGTGGCAGTGTAGCACAGGGCACCAGGCGGGAGAAAAATCTTGCTGGGAGGGAGCCTGAGGTGTTACGAGTTGCTCACAGATTATGTTTCGTTGATGGTGGTACTAATGCTGAGGATTTGGCTCAGGGTGCCACCCATCTCACCTAAATTCACTCTCAAAATCATTAGTCCTAAGCCAGCTGTCCAGACCCTCCTCTCACTGTAGAGAGACTACTCCACTAACCCCATTTACTGTAGGATGAATGAATTCCCAGATGGTCAAAATCAGAGGGCACTTAGGATGTACCCTGTGTATGAAGAACCCCAGCCCATCAGCCAACACCACACATCTCGTCTACAGAAGTGCAGAGACCCAAGCTTTGTTTCAAAGCAGAAGTCTCAGCAGTGGGCAAGTGTCCCCATTGTGCAGGATCTACTCACAGCATCTTCAAAAGGAGTCTCTGACACACCCTGTCCCTGAAGCAGGGAGGGCCCTGCCAATGGGCTCAGAGCAATCAGGCCCCAAGGAGAGCCCTGTGTGGAGTAATGCTTGGCTTTTCACACTCATTTTCTCTCCTCTATGTCCCTAGAAATCCTGTGCTGTGGGAAATTGAAAGGTCTCCACCCTCCTCATCTCCTCAGCCACTTTTTCATCACCTCAGCTGCACCACATGTGAGCTTGATAAAGTCAGAATTCATGTAGCTGAGAAAAGCTGTCTCTGTCTTGCAACTCCTCTTTATGCAATGACCCCAGTGGAATGATTCATGAGAATAAAGGTTTTTACATGGGAAAAAGTGCAACAGATTCTGGACCATTTCTTTCATTGCCACTTTTCAAATGAATCACAAAAGTAACTCTTATGGTAAAATGGGGATAACATACCTGGTCCTGTTCTAACTGAAGACAGTGGCAGGCTCCCCCTTGATTTTAAAACAAGAAAGATAAAAAACACTTAATAGAAGAATGAAACATATTAACAATGAATTTAAATGTAAGGATAGCATTCGTTTCATACAGATTCACATGCACCCACTGCTATCTGTCTCTCTCAGTTGTACATATTATGATGCTATACTTTAGGAAAAAATTGTTTATGAAATATTCATGGCAAAACAAATAACATCCATAAAAAATCAATTATGAAGTCAATTTGATTTTTATAATTTTTAATACACATATCTGAGGTGCAGAGTGAAAAAATAACTAAGCCCTCAGCAGACTATTATAAGCTAGATAAGGATTTACAATACACAATGCAGCACCCATAATGCTTGAAGGATGATGTCATATCTTAATTATGTTAGCATTTAGTGGATATACATCAGCTCCACATCTTCAGATATTCAGAATTTACTGTGCCCTTTCTTTGACCCTGAGGGTTGGTTTTTTTTTAGACAAATGAAGTAGGAAGAACATATTCAAAGCAGATTTTCTTTCGATATTCACAAAATGACCTCAGACAACAGGGGTTCAAGTGAACTTTGGTTTTGGCTATTTTTCCATCTCTGCTGCTTGCTAAGAGTTCAGTATCACAAGGGGCTGATGATTCTCAGCTCCTTTCAAGGATCTGCTCCTATACCATCAAAAGCCACATTGTTATTGTTTTCTGTCAGTCTTGAGGGTGCTCAGCCTATCAAAAATTGGAGGACTGAAAACTGAAGACATTTTGGTCCTAGATTGGCTATAGCTCTTCCATTTGAAGATTAAACAGTGTAGCACATATAAACATATAGGTTTGCTGGTTTTTAGAAACAAGTTCATTCCATCATTCCTGTTTCAGTCTGTGAATGTACATAAGTACTTCCCAAAATGCAGTCACTAGAAAACTTTTCTTTGTAAAGACTTTTCTTTGTAAAGAAATTTACATATTTAGTCAATTTTTCCATACATAAAAAAGGTGCACCCCTAAGATTATATCAAAAACATTTTTATTTCTTTTGAATAGGATTATTAGGGGAACAAGCATAGGAAGGACTCCTGCAACAATCATCAATATCTGCTCTTAACTTTTATTTTTTAGGAGCTTGGCTACAAGCCCATAGAATTAGTCAAATCTTGTGTTCAAGGAGATTAATGAAGTTTGGAAAAGGACCGAATGTGTCTGAACCTCTTCCAGCAATTATATTTTTTGATTTTTGTTTAACAGAGACAGCTTTTCTTTCCAGAAAGACTACAAAATGACATATATGAAATGGAACTACAGTAATTCATTGTTCTAAGACTGCTTTTCCCAAAGCACTATCATGACTTGTCTATCAGACACATTCTTTGCCTTGGGATGCAATGACAACATACATACCCAGTGTAACTGCAGAAACCATGCCTTTCAAGTCCTGTGACTCCTAGCATCCCTTCCCTCGGATTAGCCCCAGAAGAGTTTTCCCACAGCAAATCTCCATTGCCTTCTATTGCAAGGATTTGCACCCACCCTCTACAGAAGAGAAAGAAAAACCAGGGCAGGAGGGAAGGATTGTGTTGCTTGTGCAGTTCTGACCTGAAATATCATATCTGCCATGAGATGGGGAAAGGTCAGAGGTGGCTTTCTTGGCACTCTGGCTCTCAGCATGCCCCCCCCCTCCATCCACTTCCCGTTATATTTAGCTGGGCGATAGCATATGCTTTGGATCCTTGTCACCCATTCCATTAGTCAGTAGTACTGCATAGATGTGGAAAAGAAAAATATGCATATAAAACAAACAGAGGTGAAGAAGGAGAGGGGGGGAAAAAAATCCATCCAGCAATACTTTCTACCCACTCTACAGACCCACCTCTGAGCTTGGATCTTGGAGAGGCAGGAGTGCAAATAAATGTGCTTCCATTTTCATTTTTTTATTTTTTAACCACACTGTGTTCCAAATGCAATTTTAATAAGAGTACTCTCCCTATATTTCCAAATAGCTTTGTTTTGTATCCATAGAGAGGGGGAAAGAAGGGGGGTGGAAACCTGAAAAAAAGACTCCAAAGTGATTAACTCTGAGATAATGAAGTCCAGTTTTCTATGAAACACACGTCACGGAGTGAATTGCTGCTTGCTTTGATTTGTGCTTGAAATATGAGACACACTGATTCCCAGATGGCTGTTTCATTGTGCAGAAAAGCAGAGAACACATACATTTCAGTTAACTTGCATATCTTTTCATTTATTCATATAATTGTGATATATATTCCATATTCCAGAATGAACCAGATGGTGAAGGGAAGGCTTACAGTGCAGCCACATTCGCATTCAATAACCTTGGCTGTCTGCACCAAACTCTTTACTGTGCCAGGTGTTAACATTTGGCTGCTAAAATTTTGCTCTCTGGAACACACTGGGTGAAAGAATTCACAATCTCACATATTCCCTTCTTGATATGCATAGTAAATGCCCTGTCATGCTAATAAGAGTTGCAGGTACACATGAAGGATGAAATGTGCACTCCCTAATAGAAGCCATATCTGATGTTGCCATGATAAGATTTCACCATGACACGTTAAAAAGCATTTCTAATAAATAAAGCTTTGCGTAGGAAAGACTGCAAGTTACATTTTCAGAAAAGTTCATGGGAATTCAGCCTGCACTCCTGTCTAACAATAACGGGAGTGGTGTGTGTAATTCCACCCACAGAGCCGGATTAACTAAAAGGATTTATTTTCAAGCAGTGAAACTGCTAAATTCTGGTACCAGCAGCAGAACTGTCTGCCAGTATCCTGTAAGCCTTTATTTCCCTAAGGCCCATGCCATATGACATGTTTGGATGATGTTTAAACCACCCCCTTGTGTATGTTCATCTTATGTATTTTTATTATTCTTTTAATTATCTGCATATATATATTAATTCCAGAAAGTACAAACAGGCTCCACTGCCGTTTCTCCACCACACTTTATATTATAACATCACTCACGAATGCTAGTTACAAGTTTCCAGGCAGACATGCGGTTGATCTAAATTTGTGGGACAACAACATTCAGATATCTGCTTTCAATTTGTGTGCATGTTTTGCCCTGTTATTTTCTTTTTATGGTTGTATTAATTGTTACCAGAAGTCTGTATGAAATGACTGAGGATTCAAATGCTGGAATGCAGAGATCAGAAATGGCTGTTTCACTTGCTGTTAAGTGAAATGTGTTCAGTTAGTTTATTATTTAACTTGAGTATAACAGCTTGAGATCTGAGTTTTGGACATGGAAGAAGAGCCAAGAATCTTGTCTCATGGGCAAATTCAGATGGCCAGTGCTTATGTAGCCACTTAATTGCTTGGAACTACATATAAATGTATAATTTCCAGAAGTGCAGTCTCTGGAGAACTAGGTTTGGTTTTTTGGGTTTTTTTTTTGTTTGTTTGTTTGTTTATTTTTTAATCACTCTGCCCAGATTAGTGAGGGCTAAACACTGTATTAACAGAAAGAATGAGTGGCTTTATCCACTTGGCTGTATATCAAAATGGAGCTGTTCCATAAATGGTCTGATCCAGTACCCACTGAAGTCAGTAAGAATCTTTCCATTGAGTTCAGCGGGCACTGGTTTAATTACTAATTGCTGCATTGCAACACCAGAGGAATGAGTAATTCCAAGTGCTGATTACCCATCACTGAACAACTGTCTCTGCAGAATCAGTGGAGGGAGTCAGGTCTACCTCCCTGCAGGCGCCTGAAAGGCAACACTTTTTCATGTGTGTTAATCTATGAATGATTTTAAAAAAATAGACTGTGATTAGGCAATGGTGCAGGCTAACACACATAAGGAAATTTTATCCCAAAATTTCTGCTTCTCTGCTACTGCTGTCCTTCAGAAAGACACAAGTTATTTCAGGATTTAATTATAAGCAATTTTAAAAAGGTACAGGCTATCCAATGCACTGATTAAACAGCCCAAAATTCTCACTGCCCCATAGAATATGCGCCTAAATCTGCCTTGGAGGTAGTTATAGGAAACCTGATGAAGGCCTGGGGCTGCAAGAGCTAAGGAAGGGTTGTGGCCAGCATTTCAGGCAGCAGCCTTGTAATGTGAATCTGTCACTGGGGGTCTTTGGGTAGAACCAGATCAGGTATAGGGAGCCCAAAGCTAGGACTTCCCACAGCAGCTATTTTTGTGCTTCATCCTTTTTTTCCTATTTGGATTACTCACCCATCCCCCTTGCCCCATTTAAGGTGTATTAATTGGTAAGAGCTCACAACAGGATCTAAGCATCAAGATTTATCTTTGCAATGTGTCTTTAAGTAAGCTGCTGTACTGAGACTGTCTCCCAGGGAAGGAAATGTAACGTGACTGAAAAGTCACTTAATGTTATGTACCTCAGAACAGGTAGGAGTCTATGTTGCCTGTACAATTACAGCAGAAGGCTTGTAGCTACAGGTCTTAAATCCTACCTCTCTCCATGGAACTAAGGCCAGATAAAGTACAAACAACACAAATGTCTAACATTACGTGTTAGAAATATCTCCTACCAAATATTATCCATCAACTGCACCACTTCAGAAACACTGTCAGTCACTGGCCATTTTGCTGTGGTGGCCTAGGAGTCAAAGTCACGTTGCTCTTTCTTGTGACAAAAACTTGCAAATTCAAGTATCCAACATGCAGGATGCATTTCTGTGCTTTACCACTATAGATAATGAAGGCAGTATGCAAGTTTTGTCTGTGCACCCTCCTGATATGATTCAGAGTGAATGGGAATACTGCCATGCCAGGGAACCAAGTTAATGACAGCTTACACAGCTTCACAGAAAACTTTAGTTTTAAAAGGCATATAGACTTACCCTTTTGTAAGACAGGTGTAAAGTCAGTACCACAGATAAAGAGGTTGAAAGGATTATTCCCAATAGACACAAATTCAAAACCGTGTCTTCTGTTTTACTTAGAACAATGTTCATTTATTGAGGCTTTATTCCAAACATACTGCAAACCTGCACTGATACATGTCCTCTCATCATCATACCTATGCGGAGTCTAAATGCTGCAAATATATGCATCCAGGACAGAGCTCAATCACTTTCTCTCATAAATGACTGACAGGCTGATTGCATACAGGCAGCAGTCAGCCAAAGCTCTGGTGAGGGGCCATATGTTGCTAGGAGACAAGGCCTAATGGCATGGGGAGGTATATGCAGGGGAGGTGATGGAGCTGGGGATCAGGGCAGGGAATATAAGAGGAAGACCATTTTGTTTTTATCTCTGTAGCATAACCAGTGCATAAAAGTCTCCTTTCTTTCACATTCATACAGCAGGAAGCTCCATCTTTCGCTGCAAGTGTTGCTGTTCACCACGTCCATATAGTCGAGGGAAAACTCATGACACCAAAAGTTCACAGTCCACGTGTAAGTAGGCAAGTAAATTCAGACAAAGGGAAACTTTTTTTTAAAAAAAACCAGCTTTTTATTTATTTATTTATTTTAAGACATATATACAATAACTGTGGGGTTAGAAATTGAGTTTTATGCTCAACTTGTAACAGTGGAAGCCTTTCAAAGGAGCTGAAGGTGGTAGTCTGATGCATAAAACAGGAAGACGGCTGCCGCCGTAAACAGTCATATTAGTGCTCTGGTTGACAGATGGACCAGCTGACTGCAAAAGAGAGAAGAAAGAAAAATGAACTGTGATGGATGCAGCAGCTAATTATCAGTGAGTCAAAAGACTCTTGTGATTGAGGTGGAAGAGTATTTGTGAGATGCAGATGTACAGTGATTGTTCTTTAATTATTGCTATTACCATTTTAGAGAAGGGCAACAAAGTCCTGAGTAGGGAGTAACACAAAACAAAAAGAGACATAATACAGAAAAACAGAGGGGAAATGGAGCATTTTGAGACTGAAATATATACTGTACTTTTTTTTCTCTTTGAGATGGGGATGGAGAAGATAATAGTCATCTCTTCTGGTTATATCTTTAAAAGGTTCTTTGCTTTTGTGCTTTGTTCCTTTTAGAAATGCATAAGAGATGAGATGAGAACCCTATAAAAAAATGTACACTGCTCACTCTATTTAAAATTTAGCATTCCATTTTTGGCACTTCTCATTCTAAATGGAAAAAATTAGAAAAAAACTTCAACGTAAAAAAAAAGTTAAAAAAACCCACGCACGTGTTTTTGACCTGTGAGTTCGTTTTGTGGATCACTTTAGATAGGGACAATACAATGTTTCTTTAAAAATATAAGAAATAAATGGAGAGCAGGAAAACTGTATCTATCCAGATAATAAACCAGGAGCCATTACATGCCATATGGAAGATAGCTGTCTATTTTCCAACCTGAGAATCTGAAAGGAAAAAGACCTTTTATTTTGTAAAAGTATGTTTGATGGAAGTACGGTAAAGCAAACATCAACAGAGGATCTTGTGGCTTGAAAAGAAGAATCATGAATATTAATTCAGGAAATCAACACAAGAGATGTACAGAGCACACTGTTCATTTAAAAAAATGGAAAAAGAAAAGGTGATAAGTCACTGAAGTGCCAGAAAGAGACAGAGCAAAGGCAACAATAATGACATGATTCAGGTATGTAAATGAAAACACTCCTGGCAAGAAAAAGTAAAGAGAAGCTGATAAAAGTAACCTCTTTTAGTACTTTCTACTAGTACTGTGCCTTTTGCAATGTGCCACTTTAGAAAAGCTGAGATCATAGCAGATCTCTGAATGTAGATCAGGTTTTATCAAAGCCTTTTGCTTTGTCTGTATGTTGAACAGAGAATTGTATTTTAACAAATGCAGAAATAATGAGGGTTTCAGATATCCAACGTAAGCACAAAAAGATACACTCCACTCTAATATTTCAAAGCATTCAGACTCACAACTGAAACAGCACTGAGCATACACAAAATTCCAACATGTAGTCATCAGGATTTCTGGTAGTAAGGAGTCTCAGTCACATATTTTTTCTCTTTCCCATCTAAAAGGTAAAATTCTGTAGAAGTTTAAAGGTGATGTTATGGTATTATGCTCACTTCTCTATATCCAGTACATATGAATTGGCACTTTAAAACAATTTTTAAAAGACCCTCAGTATATTTTAAATGAAACTAATTTTTTGCTTTTCTGCATTACTATATATTATATCTCTTAAGGATAGTACACTTTGTCTAAAGCACACATTTAGATATGTTAGCACTATATCTCAATACAAATATTAATATTATTTTAGCTAAAATAAATTGTTCCTTTGGGAGGTTTTCTCCTTTTATACCTCTTCCTTTGGATTCCAAGTCACAAAGTAAAATAATTATTTCAGTTCAGCATGGACAAATTTAGCCTCTTTAGTTTTCATGAAAACTTCTTGATCTGTGTATTACTTTTCTCCATATAAAACTTTATGTTTGCATGATGAACAGTGAAGTAGTTGGTCTATTAGTTGGCCTCTCAAAAAAGTTGTTTATAACCCAAAAAAGGATGATGACATCTTGCCTGAGTTAAGTAATTCCAGCCTTTAGGAAATACTCTTGCAGTCTCTTGGAATTCCTTTTCCCTCATTCTGCCTTGCCTCTTCTGCTAATAGTCTTCAACTCCTTGCAACCTTCTCTTTCATCAGATTTCAAACTGGTATGCTTCCTGAAGATACAGTTTATTCCCACTGGAAAGCTCTATTCACAGAAATTTTCACATAGGATATGTATAATAAGACCTTTGCATCCACATAAAGTGCTTTTGTATCTACATACGGCAAAAGCACTATATCTGCCTAAAAATGCTAACTCTACATCCAAATAAAAATTAAATTGGCTGCTCATGATCTGATGACACAGATCTGATCAGCTGTTTTTATTTTTCTTTTTGATGCAGTTTTGCAACTAGAAACATAAGGGATGTGCTTAACTGAACATAGAAATAAGGCATATTTTGCAAAGCCTCTATCATTCTCCATAGTAATTTTTCATTAGCATTAGCATTACTTCTTCTTCATTGTCTGGAAAGTAAACACTACAGAAATATTTTTATGCTTGGTATTGAAAAAAAAAATAAATCAGTTCTGGGCAATAATTCAGTAATACTGCCTCTATTACTGAAGGTTAGTATTATTTTAACTGAACTCCTTTGTACCTTCTGAGGATATCTGTGAGATATTTAAAGCCTAAAAGTCCAAAATAGCTGGCCATGAGATTACCCAAACCAGGGAACAGATATTGGTGGGATGACCAGGAGGTGTGACATATAAACAACTAATTTCTTGCTGGCAGTACTCTAGGTACCTGTTTTTTAAGAAGAGGATTTGGAAGAAGATTCTTCTACGTCCCAGCACTGGAATTTAGGATGGAAAACAGATTCAAAGGTCTTAGAAATGTATTTTTCTGCTACCTTTTTTCTGGAGATTTGCACCATTGTGCCCAGTCTAGTCTGTTTTACAGTATTAATGTATCAGAGGGTCCATCATCCCATGTAGCCGTGAAGAAGGACACCCAGGAAAAATCACAAAAATATATACAAAGGCCAGATTCTGTCTCTAAAAGCCAGCAGAAATCAATGCTTAAGATGCTAGGATCTATTTCTAATCAAAACAAGGAAACATACTTGCTATTTTTCAAGTAATTGTATTTTTAAGAAAAGCTTGATTTGCATTCTAACAGCTACACATAGCAGAAGCTGAACTGATCAAGGAAATAGGGATCCTCTTTTATAAGCTATGCTTACTTGGGGGTACAAAGTTTTTTCCACAGTATTAACAGAAATATCTACACTGGAAAAATTTCTGTACAGCAGATTGGGCTTTGAGAGCTGAGCTCATTAGAATGAAACCTACTAGTGGAAGGGAGAAATGGGGAACAGCTACAAGGGACAAGATAGAAGGGATGTGCATGCCTTCTATAAACAGACCAAGAGGATAAATGTCAAGGAATGAAATAAACTATTTAAGATAAAGGAAAATGTTGGTGTTAGGAGGTGCGCATATAAATTCCCTCCAAAGGAAAGTAAACCCTCAAAATTACTAGCATAACAAAGCACTGGTCTCAGTGATCAATGGCAAACTTTACAATCTTAAATCCTGTGTTTTATATCATACCAAAAAGGAGTGGCAAGATTTCAATATGCTCTCCTTTTGGCTTTCAAATAATGCCTTATCCTAGTAAATATTATTAAAAAAAAAAAAAGGCATAAACCAGATACTTGCTAGCACTTTGCCCAGCCAAGATGCCATTCCTCTTCCTTGTCATTGTCTTGTTTCTCCTTTAATTATATCCAGCAAAAATATGATCTGTGGTTATGAAGTTTGATTAACTACTTAAAGCAGACAGACAAACTTTATTGGTGTAATATTTGCTTTTCCATGTGTTGAGTACTCTACAACACAGACATCCAGTTGTCACTCATCATAAATCTACAAAAGCACAACTACCATATTGCATGTACATACTTAAAGCCACAGTTACAAATCAAACTTTTACTGGTGCATCTATTTTTCCACTGAACTAAACAACTGCAAAGCAAATTGAGAACTGCCAGGATACCATTTGAGCATTAACTTGGTAGCTTTCTCCCCTCTGTGCTGGCACAGTTTTAACTCTTCTTCCTACTCAAGAGTCTTGCAACAGCAAAGCCAACAGCTGTGGCCCAAAGGCAGTCGAGTTTGGCTGTTACACACCCAGATGACAACCTCTGGTGTATCTCTTTCCAATAACAGCAGCAGCAGCGACATCTGGATCTCTTGACAGCTTGAGGGTTTCTCTCTTGGCTGGGTTCCTCCCTAGCAGCTGTGGAACTGTCTCTACTGCTGTCATGAGGTTGAGCTGCAGTGAGGATTACAATGCTCCTTCCTCCTGCTGTGATTATGAGATTCCTCACTGTGTATTCTCCTCAATCACATTACACTGAAATGAGAAGAAGGGAAAGGGAAAGGGAAAGGGAAAGGGAAAGGGAAAGGGAAAGGGAAAGGGAAAGGGAAAAAAGAAAAGAAAAGAAAAGAAAAGAAAAGAAAAGAAAAGAAAAGAAAAGAAAAGAAAAGAAAAGAAAAGAAAAGAAAAGAGAAAAGAAAAGAAAAGAAAAGAAAAGAAAAGAAAAGAAAAGAAAAGCCCACAAACATTTCCATTTAATTGCCCATTTTTCTAGAATGGTCTATTCTCAGCTTTTCAAATGTACTGCCCACTTATGCACCACAATGGTTCTGGCTGCAACAAGAATTTCAACTTCCAAAACAGACTATTTCCATGTGGGTTTCGTTTTGGTGTTGATTTGTGGTGGGGTTTTTGTAAGTTTCTAGCTGTAAATCTAATTTCTCTTTAGAAACAGAAGGATGAACTTCACCAAAATCAAGAATCAGTGCTCTCTGACAGAGATGACCATTGTGACTGAGTAACCATGCAAGAACTAAAAGCTGGGCAGAGTTTATTTTAAATGTGATGCTTACTGGTCCCTGGTTTATTGGATACTGATGACCTACTGGAGAGGAGGTAGAGTGAGGTGGAATTGTAACTGATATACTACTAGACAGAGAAAGGGGAACAGTATTTGGTGCAGCAGCAATCCAGATTGAAGGAAGGAGTCCTCATTTGGGCTTGCTTATCACCTCTAGCCCAATATCTGTGACAGACATGCCTGAAATGGTGAGAGATGTTGAGGAGTGCAGGTAGGCCAGAAAGGAAAATGGGAGATTGAAGGAAAAGTCAAAGCCAAGGTTTTTGGTGAAGACCTCAGTAGAAACAGGGGATTGACTTAGAAAGTGGAAAAGATTAAGCTGGCCTTGCAACACAGGACACTTTCAGGCTCTTTGGTCTTTTTTAAAAACAACCACCGTACCTCAGTCTCCATCTTTGCAAAATGTTGTGTAGGAATTCAGCTAAGTCTTATTATTTCAGCCACAGTCTCGTGGATGAAACCATGTTCAGAGCTTTAGAAATTTAAAGATTAAATACTTCAGAGTGTGTAAGTGCTAAGAACATACAGGGCTGTCCTATCCCTACAAATAACGATTCGGTAATAATTTGGTGAACCCAGCAATACAGTTGTGACCTCAAATGCTGTGTTAAACAAGGAACTCTCCTGCTCATTTGCTGTAATTCTCTCACACAGGGTTCATGCTTCTTTTAGGAATGTCTGATCACTACGTGAAACCTAGAGGGAGGAAAGCCAGACAAAACTCTGAGGCTTACTAAAGCTGGAAACCTAGACTCAAAATTCTATACAAAATATAAATTATTAGCACTACAGTGAATCATATATCATAACATAAATTAATAATATATAACTCAGTGAAATGCTAAGTGTGATTTTTAATACTATATGACAGATTTTTTAATTTATGAACTCTCTATTAAATTTAAAAGTCCTTCCATTTCTTTCTTCTCTATCATATATTAAAGTCTCCTTTTGTTTGAGTCTCCTAATCCTTCATTTATTAACAATACCACTCTTTCTCTTTTCTATTATTGCTTTTGGGTTCTTTCCTTTCATTATTTCCTTTATTTTCCTTTTACTTTTCAAGTCTCTTGGTATTCAATTTTCATGACAAAATTATGTAAGAATTAGACGCAACTGTTTTCTGTCTTTCTTCCCATGTATATAATATCTTACATGAATATATTAAACTCATATATGTCACTCTTTGAGCAATCCATAAATAATATAAAATAATAATAGGGCAAATAATATCTATCACCTGTAGTAGATAAAATATGGTAGCTTCTCTCTCTGAAGTTCTTTCTTTTCTACTGGCTTTACTACCTAGTAATTAGTATAATGTGGACCCCAGATCCAGATAAGCCTCAGTAGAAGGGTTTTTCCTGACAGATACTTACTATATAAACATTTTTATATTTATCTATGTTGATTAAAATTTTCTTGATCTCTGCTAAATTGAAACCCAGGTCAAAAAGTACAAGGCTAACATTAGAAAAAAAAAAAAGTGGGTGTGGGGGGAATTTACTTCCCTTGTAATTATATTCCTTTGTGGAAATGTAAATTCCCATAATCAAAACTGCACATAATTGCCAGTTAGTTGCCTTAAGCACACTGATTTGTGTTTTTTTAATAAAAGTCCCAGTCCCTTTATAACATGGTTACCCTTGGGAAGGTCCATAAATAACATGATTTTTTCAGAACTCAAATTTTTGTAACTGGATCATATATAAAAATTGATGTTTTCTAAAGGTTTTTGTGACTTTTTTTCTGCTTAGATCATAGTTTTTATCCTTAGGATTTTGAATGAACGTTTAAATTGGAGAAGACCCAGGGTGCATCTCTGCAACCCCCACGTTATTTAGCAGTGCACTGCAGTAGCAAGGATCACAGGAGGGATTGTGCAGATCCTTCAGGATACCCAACACCAGCAAAGCCATGTCTAGCAGTCACCACTGAGCTGTTCTCACATAATTTTTTGATCTCACACACCCAAACAGGATGAGAGAGGAGAGGGCTTTGCAATACAAGTGGCATAAATGGTCACATCAGCAGGGTCATCTGAGTAGTATCCCTAGCTAGTAAAGATTTTTCCTAGTGCTCTCAGAAGTAGAAAGGAACTAATGGTATCCACAATGCTGTTACTATCAGTGATTTGTGAAACATACCATGTGGTATATGGATGTCACAGCATAGTGTGCAGGAGAAATTTGCAAGCCATTAAAGGGATTATTCTGTTGTGAAGCACTTGAATAAATTTAAGCACATGAGTTTCAGCAAGTGAATTGAAACTATCATGGCTGTTCCTTTTACGTGTGTCTTCTTGTACTTTTGGGTGTTAATTTTTAATATGGATGTTGTGAGAGTGATTTCATCTTTATTTTTGAACTGAAAAAATTCTCAGATCTTAAGAGGGTTCCTGGGCAAGTGCCTAAAGACTGAAATAGTTTTTATTGATAGATTCTAAAAACTCATTGGCTTACACATTCTCCTGCTGAAATGCCTGAGTTTTGCCCCGACACCAAAGAGCAGTTTAATTTTCAGTCTGGGCTTTGGTCCCTACATTGTGTCTGCTGACAATGGTGTCAGCTGTGATCTAGACACCTGTCTGTTAGAAACTACACTGAGACCACAACCTCATTTCATACAGATCACTGAAAAGACATTAGATGGCAATAATTGCTGTTACTTCCAACCTGGATTAGATTTGAACCAACAACCTAAGATTCATATTCTATTATGGTCCCCTGAGTTGTTCACTACTTTTGAATTCTTTCTCTGATGCTGTGTTATGTATTCTTGAAGCAATATATCTGATTCTTGATTCTGTGCACAAAGGAAGAGAATTCATATGAATATGTGTATGTGGATTTGTATCTAAAAATATATAATCTAAACCTAATCTATTTTACCAACATTAAAATTCTGATAGCTTCCTAGAAAATAAAAATTAGTTATGCCCTTCTCAGGTCAGGATCATTTGAAAACCTCCTGCCCCTACCAAGTTTAGGTTTGGGTTATTTTTATCTGCAGCACCCAAGTGTTTCTGAGGTTACTGAGTATCATGACAGGATCCTGAGTAGGACTAAATACACTGTTGGAATGAATCCTCTACTGAAATAGATGGATTTGCATCAGTAAATATCAGCAAGGAATCAAGAACATGGGTTCTTGAGATATCCTAATTGAGGGAGGTATATGTGTTAAAAATATACACATTGCTATCAGCAATACCAGTAATAGATTTTGCATAGACATACATACATGGGATCAAATAACCATCATAAATAACTGTTTTATAACTTTAATGTAAACTTTATTTTAAAGGTACATATTTGACCACACAATAAATTAGGACTGTGATAAACAGCATTTTTGCTCTTTTATTTTTACAGCCAAATCCAGTGGATTTAGTACTGTTTAAATCTGTATTACTTCTTCACACAAAAAAAATCAGCAATAGGATACATTCATTTCAGAGGTGTGAATCCTCAAAACCTATTTTTTGTTAAAAAAAATAAAAGGAAAATCAAAACCTTGAGTCCCAGATAATACTTTCTATACAGTGCTGTGTTTAACTGAGAGTTCATGTTTATAGCTCAGTTGTAAAAAGCTGAGGAAATAGAGCTTTGTTACCCAGACACTGATGAAACTCTAAATAGTGTTGCAGGCAGAGCTGTATAATGAGTATATATTAAAATGTCTTTGGTGTCTTCTGAGAGTGCAGAACATTACTTGTTACTCTGACCATAAACGTACAACAATTGTGGTTTTGTAAAATAAGTTGAAACCTCCTGCAGTCTGAAATACAGAACAATGCAGATGACTAATTTGAATCAACGAGGTTCCACGTGGCATGTCACAGCGGGATTCCTAATGATCTTCTACAAGGATACTGTTTGTCTAAGGCTCTCATTTTCCATCCTGTGATGTGTGGATGTGAACTATGCTGAAAATAATATGAGGCTAATTACCAACCTTGTCAATGGCAATTCACATACAATGATAAATTGTATTTCTAAAAAAAAAAAAAAAAAAAGCAAAAAAAAACCCCCCACAAAAAATAAAATTAAGCCACATATCCTTTCAGTAACAAGGACACTGAAACTAAAGATGGTTTCAGCATCTGCTTATAGTTTCTTTGTTTCTAACAGGAATTTTTAGGCTGGATGTCAGAACAGGTGAGAGTAAAATTAAGGAAAGAAACCCAAACTAGATTACAGCTTTAAAAAGGAACAACCACAACACCAAAATCTTCAGCATTTGTTCAGACAAAAATATGAAAAAGAATATAACAAATTTTTGTGGGAAGGATGTTTATCCTATTTTTTTTTTTACAAAGCTCTTCCCTTTTTTTCTTTTATGCATTTATAATGTAAAAATGTTAGAGAATATTGTAAAGGTCTTGTAGATACACTTTCAGTTTTAAAGAACTGGTTTAATTTCATTTTTGTTCAGTTAATGAACTGATTTTTTCCATCCAAATTGATCATGGTACAGCAAATTAAAGTGAAACTGACATCTTTAAACCCCAACATCTTTTCACAGGCACTGAATAGCCAAGACTACCCAATGGGAGAAGAAAAAATATTTAACAAACTGACAAATGGTCATGTATGTTTGGGGTTTTTTTTTTAATTCCCATATAATGTTCTCTATCCTCGTAAAACATTTTATCCTTCCAGGTTAAATTAACACAAAACAACAAGTTTACTGTGTAAATGTTAAAGCACACAAGTCAAAGGTATTCTCACCTTATTGGCTTACTTTCTCTGTTATCTTCCTTTGTGATACGTGGCATTGGGAATAGGGAAAATGTTACTCTTCTGGCACTTATATGTGTTTTTTCATCAGTGTCTCAGACAACCAGTTGCAAATACAGACAGGCAGATACACCTCCCTGTGTGTCGTTCTGTCTACAGCTACACACAGATACACATGCATATACACATATGCAGCTTTTCTAGTTAAAACATGCTGGTAGGTCAGAAAACTGGGCATCCTATGAAGTATGACAGAATATTGTGTCAATTTTTACACCACTTTTGGTGCAATGGAAAGCATTAGACATAAATAGCTGTGTTGCAAGCATTAGAGAATCTACCATCTTGATATGCTATTGAATTAAAGCAGTTTCTTTTATAGTCAGTGCTTCTGTAGCATAAGTGAGTTTAGTGACAAAACAAAACAAGAGATAGAGCAATTGAAGCAGATGTTCCATGAAACTCTTACTATACAGAACACAAGGGTCTGGCATATAGCTCATCAGTAAAACATGAGAATGTACTTGAGTAGAAAAATCACAATCTGGTACCCACAGGCTATTGCCTGCATCTCATGTAAACTGATAAATTAAAGATGCTGCACCATTTTTCCTTGTCTTTCCTTTGTCAAATCCAATCATTTAAACATGCATTTTGGTACTGGAAAACTTAAAAAATAAGCAAACATACTAACATATACCTAGCTTGCTGAAGCACAGCCTTCTGCACACATTAGATTTTTTCTTATCATCTCTGTGTGTATTTTTTTTTAATCTCAAATAATATTGTTTATTTTGCCTGAGGATTTGGACTTGTAAAGGCAAATTTCAAAGTCTGCCCACTCCACCCCCTCTACTGTTATTGGTGATAGTGAAAGAGGTTTTTATCAGAGATTCTGCAGAGCAAAACATCCATTTATGGTCACTTTGTAAGGAACATTTTAAAATTATGCACGTGTTAAATAAACCCACCTAGAACCACTAATAAAAAAATATTGTTATGCTACATAAAATAAGAAGTGTTCTGAAAGTCAAAATAACCAAATATAAAAAGCAAACTGTCCCCAGACATTTTGATAGACTGGCAGACAATGTAGGGAAAATATAAGAATATTCAATAGTGACGCATAAACACAATTTATAGGTTTTGAGAATTTGATTATATTTATATCCACCGAATCTTGCCAGATCTGGGACAGTTTTAGTGTTCTGTGCTGACAGAGGTCAGACTTAACAACCACAGAGCAGAAACATGCAGCCATAATTTGGTAAATGTTCATTTTTTTCGGTATAATACAACTAATAATAAATATAAAAGATGAACAGGCTTTGATTTTCTAAACTTTAATAATTTTATCATTATTCTTCTCTGTTCTTTATTCCTTGGAATTTCAGCTTTTCTGAAATTGTTTTATGAATGCTTAATATTCCTTTCTCGCTTGTCTCTGGCAATCTGAAGCTAAGTGGGACAAAATGCAAACAGAGCATTACCCATTAAAATTTTAATGCCCCATCACAATTTTCTAATGGAGCAATCAGAATTGCAAAGCAGTGTAAGTCTACTGAAGCCAATAATAAATCAGGTGCTAAGAGCAGCACCTCCTGCAAGTAGTGGACTACAGCCAAACATTGCAAGATTTACAAGGACAACTGGTTTCTTTCATTTAAAAACTTAGCACTGTCTTCTCAAAGTGCTCAAAAATTAATAGTTAACCACATCTCTTTACAGTTTG
Organism: Phylloscopus trochilus trochilus; assembly: GCA_016584745.2. Lineage (NCBI taxonomy): Eukaryota > Metazoa > Chordata > Aves > Passeriformes > Phylloscopidae > Phylloscopus > Phylloscopus trochilus. The sequence goes on from WQNJ02000084.1 coordinate 27,383,308, forward strand.
TTGTAGGATTTTAATCTGGGCACATTGAAATCATAAATGTATTAAAAATCAGGAGAGGAATGTAATTTGAAATAAGCACTGTGGCTTTAGTTTCAATACAGGGCAGGATTACAGGGAAATAAAGTGCACACATATACACTAGGTAAAATGTGCTACCATTTATTTAGTCCTTCCATTCTTTTGTTCTTATTATTGACATTACTAAAAGGACATTGAAGTGTCTTCTTACAGATACTTAGCCTTAAGTAATGCAGACTAACGTGCTTTTTGCTTAACAGGCAGGTTATATGGGTATTCCTGTTAGATGACTATCTCTTTTGCCAATTTGGTGGACACTGTAATTAAGCTATGTGCTTGCCACTGTAGAAAAAGTGACCATGTCCTAAGAATTCAAAACTACACAGAAAGCAGAGGGCAGAGAAAAGTTTCTCCACATTCCAAAGATTACAAAAATACTACAAAGGCACCAGAATCCTTTTAAAGTGCAGTTATATCTGCATGAAGAGTAAAATAAACTCTTCCTAAAATCTCATTCTCAATGTCATTCCCAACTCCATACCCTCGATGTCAAGATGGCTTTGAGTGTTTATTTTTGATGGAGCTATGGCATTTAGATTTGTTGTAGCCTTTGGCTCTCACTGTAAAGGCAATGATATTTTCACTCTGTGCTTGCCTAAGTAGATTAAGCTCTGCATTGAAACACACAAAGTATGAGCCAGAGTCTCTGCATCTCAGGGTCTTAGAGCTTGCTCTTCCAGGGTGAAAGCAATAGCAGCAGTGATCCCCCAGCTGTGATTTCTTCAGGGACAGCCTCATGGTTGCTGCCTGCAATGCCACCCACACATCTGCTCCATGCTTTCTCTCATAAGGGACTGGGATTTGATGCTCGTTTGAAGAGAAGAGGTGGTGCTGCTAATCCTTGATTAACTGCAGCCCATTTTGCTCACGGTCAGAGCAGATTGAACTCATAAAACTCAGACTTGCCAAGAGCACTTGCGACCATTTCCCAGGAGTGTCTGCAGGGACGGGAGCCTCCCATGCACGCATTGTGCAGCCATTGGCCCCTCTTGCTTCTCATTCCTCTTAAACAGCACTTGTTGACATAGTAGTAGAAACTGAGTCTACTTGGCTAATGAAGTGCTGTTAGAACTCATGTTTTGAATATGTTGTTTTGCAAACAGATGTTTCCACAGCGCATAGGTGTGGGGGTGGGCAATGCCCCTGTGGCCCTGTCCTGGAGGGAGGCCTATGAAGAATTGCACAATCTCCCTGCAGAGCCCTAAGATAAGGAAACAAGCTTTCAGTCACGGGGACCACCGAAGAACCCACGATCCTACAGGAGATTTCATGTAGATCTGTTGTAAACTATTGGCTTTGTACCCTTTCCCCTCCCACCCTAGCTTCCCATAAAAACCCCCTGGGTCCCACTAGTCCCTGGGGTACCCATCCCTGGCCCCCTTCGCTGGTACTTTGCAATAAAGTTACTTCACACAGAATTGCCAAACGAGACCCTCTCTCTCTTTCCCACGCCGGCTACCAGAGGAGCAGATCTCACAGGGCAGGAGCTGAGAAATCACTGAGCTGAAATCACAAGAGCTGAACAGTCACTGCTCTGCCCCGTGCTGAGACGCTCTCTGCCAGCTGAGGAGCGCCCTGACCCCCCCCAGGAAGCTGTCTCTAACAAGACACCTTTTGGGGTGGCTGTGGCCCTCTGGGTCCAAACTGCAGACCCCAGCTGGAATACATAGGGACACAGCTTTCTGGACAGCTGTTTCAGGACAATTGTTAAAATTAATAAAGCTCCAAAATACCAATTCTCAGAAGTAAACTCCTATCAGAATGGGAGTTATCAATTTCTATAGGTAAAAACCTTCAAAACAATTGAAGAATTTTTATTTTAACTGCCAAGGGGATATAGTGTGATATATGCTTAATTTGTGACTGCCCATCATCTTTGAGGATCTGGGCTTAAGTCATGGTTGGGTCACAAATAAGAATATGTTCAATGCCCTCATCTAAGTCTTCAGCTATCTTTTTCACAAACCTCCCACAATCTGACATGGTGAGCAATCTCTGCTCAAGGCCCATAACTAGAATAGCAAAGGTGCTGCAGGTCAGAACTGAGATTTATTGAAAAGGATGTGTAGAGAAGCTTAGTCCCTCACTTTCATGAGCACTAAATTCACTCAAGATTTTAATAATAAAAAATGCAGGGTTGTCTGACAACATTCATTTTTTTTTCATGAGCCTGTCTTCTCAAATTCCCAGGCTAATGCTGCACATAGTGACACAGCCAGTGTCACTCATGACAGCGTTTACCTGCATTGCAACAACATGACTTGCCTGTCAACCTTAAATGTTTGACAAACTGCTCTTTTTTCCCAAAATAAATACATAAATAACATGAAGATATGTGAAACTGCTGGGGGTTTTTTGTTTTGTTTTGTTTTTGTTGTTTGTGGGTTTTCTTGTGTTTTTTGGGGTTTTTTTTTTAGGGCAGGGATCAGGTTTGTCTGCTTTGCAGTTCTGGCTGCATTGCAGATGACCAAGGTGTGGACGAAAACGTGCAAAAGGCTGAGAAGTTAATTTTGTTACTAACTGACTTCCTCCTTCCATTTCCTTCCAGTATCTATTTCTAGTGCATATGAAATGCCTGCAGGCACTTATCCTGAAAAATCTAGACACATATGCTACATATATTGTGTAAACAATAAAAATGAGGAAAAAAATGAATGAAAAGCTACACACTGAATAAATAAAATAATTCAAAATTATTGCATCACATTAGGTGAGATCTGACAGAACTGTAAAAAGTGGATGTTTCCCTTTAAGAACTACATGTCACCAAAACAAACAAAAATTTCATTAGCAATGATGTTATTGCACTAAGAAAATGGAGTTAATTTTTCATTCAGCCACGTTTTTAATAAAAGCATGTAAAGTGGTAGCCATCAGGTGAAACAGGCTGCTTCTAACAGCGTCAAATATGATGACTGGAATCACAATACACCTTCTGAATACCTTTCTTTATTAATTGGAATGGTGAGAGCTCTCCCCCTGTTTTAGTCTCCTGTAACTACCAAGAAGATATATACTGGTCACAAAAGAATTTGTGATGATCTCATTTCTTCCTTTGGAGATAATGCTGAGCTCTTCAGGTAGCTTGCTGTTGAACAAGATTTCACATCTTTACTCTAGGAGAAAGACGTTCTCACTTTCATGTTATCTCCTGCATCCTACAGCTTTCATGTGCTTTCTTAAACACAACCACCTACAGAAACTGTTATGTTTATTTTATCAGCCTGTGTGCAAAACTGGATTGCTAGAGAACATAAATAGGCACTGTCTTGTCTCAATGAAAGTTTGGATGAGCTGAGGATATGCTGGACTAAGGAAGACAGTTCAGTTTGAGTTTGGAATGGAAGGAGCAGGACGGCCATTAATCTAATTTGTCTGCTGCAAAAATTTGTGCAGCATTTCAGACCTAAGACTCAATATAGGGAAAAGCGATCCAATAACACTGACATGTTAATCATGAGTAGCTTCAGCCTCCACTGAATAATACTATATGACCCTTTTGCTTTAGGTAGCAGGGGAGCAGAATCACTGGCTGAACAGTTTCTTTCAGTCCTATAAATACCTTGCTCCTTTTATGTCAATCATCAAGTTCCTTTGATCAAATAATGAAAAAAGTGGGTTTGAGATCAATTCTCAAATTCTCAAATTCTACATTTATCGGCAATGAATGCTTTGGCCAACTTTACAACCACATGCATTTTTATCATAAATCAACCAATGTACACATAAGCCTGGAAAACACAATGCCAGTAATGTGTATTTCTTTTGTTGGGTCCTACTTAACATGTAATCTGTGTTATCTGCTCCTTCTCTTGTAAGCAGACTTACGTGAATATAATTTTGGGTGACAGTCTGGGATTAGTTCATGAGCTTTTCTATAGTTTTTGCACTGGGAATGCAAGCACCTGAGGCATTTTTTATAATAAAAATTCTTTAAAGAATTCTGATTTTTCACACTGCTGAGCAGGCAGAGAACAAAGCATAGGTGTGACCTGTAAAACCAGAAATTGCAGCAGAGTTCTGTTTTTCCCTAATTCAGCCGTGCTTCAGAAGATCTGTACTCTGTACCTTCTACAAGGCCAAGATGAGACATGAGACTGTCAAATTATTGGCCCTGGATTTGGCTTTTGACTTTGCCAAATTCTTAGTGATTATGTATGTTCCCTCACAAAGTGTTGGGCTTTCTTTCACTGGAACACTGGAGCTCATTTCAGGCTGCATAACAGGATGTCATAAACTGTGCTATACTGGAGAAAAATTCCTCCTGCTTTCATTGTCAGTGCTGGGTTCACTCAAAAGCAGCTGGAATGCCTGATTATTCACATCACATGTGGTTCCTTAGAAGCACACACCAATAATAGCTCTATATTATAAATAAAAGAGTGCTGCTTTGCCTATTGTCCTAATCACATGGACAACTTGATAGTGACCATCGAGTGCAGATCATGGCATCTGGAGCATCCACAGCTAGAACCACTCTTAGCAACAGATGACACCTTGAGAGCCTGACTACAAAGTGTGATCTTCCATTTCAGTTGCTCATTCTGCTCAAGTCAGCGAAAATGGGATCTGCATAGTTCCACAGCTGAAAGTATTCAGAAGCAGTCATTCAGTGTAGTGGGGAAAGGAAGGGTTGTTTAGTAATTTAAAGGTTGCTCTAATTGAAATTCAATGAATTCTTGGACCTGCTTAGCAACACATCTAAGGGGTGAATAATTTTACCTTGAATATTTATACCTATACTCAGACCTAATAGAGTTCTTCCTTTTCCTTTCAAAATTAATGCCAGTTCTGCGTATTTCTGCTTCTCCACTATATCCTTACTCTTTCTTAGCTTTCAAAAACCTGTGTTTGCTGAGCAAAATAAGGGAAGAGTAAAAGTGGGTAACATTGTGGTAAGCTTCAGCAGTGCTTTTGTGAGCTAGACAGTACATGTTTCTTCAGAAAAGACTTCAAAGAATGACACAAAATGCAAGTAATGGAAGCAGACAGCTTTGCTAATGGCAGACATTCATCCAGGATTCCTTCTATTTTAAACTTCTGTTCTCAGACTTGAAGAGCAGGAGATCACTAGCAAAGTCACACTATAACTTCTAAATATGCTTGTGGAGTGTTCCTGTGTCAAGCAGTCTAGAAGTATCAATAGAGGTGCAAGATGTCTATTCTACAAATAAAAATTAAAAAGCTCGAGCGCATTAAAAAACAAATGGAGAAACAGCACATTGCAGCTCTATCCAGAAAGCTCAGACAATCTAAAGGAGTCACTACATTCTCTTTTAATTCAGGACATACAAGTTGTACCTAAAGTTATCCGGCAGATATACTACAATATCAGGTATTGTCATGTTCAGTCTCAGTGTAAATATCATCATTAAAAAAGAAAAAGAAGGTTAAAAAATGCTTTTGTGTAGAGCCTCTGCCTCTACTAGCAGTCTCCAGTTTTCTGTCTCTGTAGAGGAACAGAGCACATTCTCCCTGCAGATACAGTCCTCCCAGAAATCACTGAAGCATTGCTTGCTAGACCATTGCTATCTCTGGGACAGCCATTAAGGAGCCCCACAAAGTTGATCTGACAATCCAAAAACTACTACCTTTGGTAAGAGTTGCAGAGGTTTGTTTCTGGAAAACTGACTGAGTTCACTTATATGTGTGGGTTCTGCTCAAAGGCAATTCTTTCACACTCTCTCTAGCTGACAGCATAACAAACACTAGGGCATGCTACGGCACGTGCCACAGTCTGTCTTACAGACAGACACCTTCATCATTCAAGAAGCTTTTTGTTACTTTAACTTATTACTTATCATTTGCAGTGATCAAAATCCTTAAAATACTTCTTTTTTAGCCAAGACATTTTCAGACCACAAGCAGAATAGATAGTTCAGCATCCTTTCACTGAAGAGGCTAGCCAATGTCTCTACCATTCCAAAGAAAGGCTAACAAAACCTAGTGCAGGCAATACCAAATTCCAAAAAGGAGAAAGCTTCTTTCTAAAGGCCTGGAGGTGACCAAGGAAGGCTCTGTCCCTCCAGGAGTCACATTTACGTGGGAGGGAGCCACAATGTTTGAAACCCATATCATCTTTCCACTGGACAGAGGTGTGGGCTCACATACCTCATTACTTCTTACTTGTTACTCATGTAATACACCTCAGCACAAACCCTGTGTAACTATTAGTGTCCATGTTCTGCTGAGAGGTAATAAATTAAAAAAATTATTAAAGTAAATACTTTAACTGACCAAAGTGTTTGGGGCTTTTTTGGTTTTTGTTTGGTGGGGGGGGGGGGGGGGGAGGGGGTGTTTTTTTGAGGTTTTGTTTGTTTGTTTGTTTGGCTTTTTTTGTGTGTGTGTGGTTTTTTGGGTGGGTGGGGGGGTGGTCCTCTTATTGAAAAACTAAATTTGAAGGCCAGGCCTTCTTTCTGTTCTCAGTCCATTATTTGATATATAAAAAACATGTTTACTCACATTTTTTTCTCTCCCCAGTTGTAACTACACACATCATTTTCGTCATGGACATTCAGATCTTTCCTGCCACTTGTTTTTGGACTGCTGTGATTTCTTTGGTTTTTTTCAAATACAAGTGCCAGAAATTAACAACCTCAAGGAGGGACAGGCCATCACCACACATAATCACACATTGTTCTGTGTGCAGCTGTACATAAAGAAATATTCTTAATTTTTTTTTACTTAATTTAAATGAGCTAAAACAAGGCAACTTTAAAGGGTCACATGTTGAATAAGCAAATAAAATAAGTGTGGTAGGGTGACTTTTGCTGCTCGTATCCCCAATCGTCTGCTCTGTTTGTGCTGTATATTCAGTTCTGTACCTTTAAAACTTGTTCTGGGAGCCAAGGGGGAGAAAGCAGCAGCGCGCAGTTTGTTTTGAGAAACGGCCTGACTCCCCCACGTCTCTCTCTCCGGCGTTCGTTCTGAGGCACGGACAGCGGTGGGACAGAGATCTCCTGTGCTTTTAGTTAGTTTAGCTAGCTAGGGCAGAGAAGACTTCCTGGACCTTTTTTTTTCTTCCTTTTTTTTCCTTGGGACTGTTTAAATCTGTTCTGGACTGACAAACCCAGAGGAGCAGCGAGGGCTGGCACCTGCGGCCGCCGGGCCTGGAGCTGCGGAGGGAGTGGGGCTGGTGAGAGACTGAGGGAGCTGAGCTGCACCCACGGCAAGGACTGTCTCTGTTTGCCATCTCTCTGCAGAGCGGCCAGAGGTTTTATTGTTTCATATTATTCATTCTTTGCATTTGTGGTCATTTTGTTTGTTAAATAAATAGTTTTTTCCACTTTTCTCTAAGGAAGTTCTTTTCCTGGACCGGCTGGGGGGAGGGGCCGTTTGGGCTTGCTCTTCGGAGGAACCCCTTCGGAGGTTCCCTCTCAATTTTGCCCTAAACCAGGACAATAAGGCTTGGAGGTAAGCAGTGAAAGCTAAAAGCATCTAAAGAAATTCAAGGCCCTCTGATCAGCCTAAACAGAAAAAAAAAAGTTATGAAAACGAACTGGTTTGTGAATCAGTTTACTGTGAAAGACAAAACTGAGATGTCAAGCCCACAAGTAGGAAATGAGTTTTCAAGAGATAATTTTCACAAACATGAAAAGACAAGAAACATTTCATTCATACATAAAGTTTCTGTACTTCATCTTTCTGTACTTTCAGAGCTGTGATTTCAGCTACAGATCAGTCTTGCACCTTGATATAAACAGAGGGATTCTAAATGGAGGAGAAGACGCATGATTTCATGATTGCTGTTTTCTCTGGGTACTTGTGAACCAATGCCACCTGATGTTTATTTATGAAATGGATTTCTGAGGAGGACCAGCAGAGAAGAAGAAATCATATTTCAGTACATTGGCAAAGGGAGACATGGTGCACAGTTAAACTCATGTAGCAGTAGTACAATGTAATTGTCCAACAATTGAATATTCATTGCAAAAGTATTTTTTCCCCAGCTAGGCATCTGCAAGAGGCTCAGAAAAAGCCAAAGACCCACTTATATGTCTGAAACAAAAATTATCATAGAGCTGAATTCCACCAAAATAAAAGGATTTTCTCAACAAGTGCAGGCCAAAATCTCTCTGTTATGGTGAAAATGCAGGTGTTTCCCTTTTTGTCCTCCTGGAAGTCTACCTAAGTTAGAGCATATCTCTTACTTTTGCCAGCACACTTTCTGACATAGCCAAGAAGTGATGGCTAATCATCACAGTTCGGCCAGCAGAAACTCCTAGTATGTTTGCACTTGCACTAAAAAAATGGTGTTATTACTGTCAGTGTTTGCTTTACAGAAAAAAAAAGGTTTAAAGCAAACAAATGGAAGCACTTTTTATATAATACACAATGAAATTGTGAAATCTACTGCCTATAGGAACAGGCAGACAACAAAATTTTATCTGGATTAAAACAAATTAGAGAAATTCATAGAAGAGATGTACATCATTGGCTATTAAACATGAAAGCCCAGATGCAACCTCTGGCTCAGAAAAAAAAATCACTAAAAAGCTGATTGCTGGGAGCTGAGAAATTATACCATGGGAAGGATCACTTTATAACTGCCTTATTTTTTCTGTTCTTTCCCTAAGGGTCAATGTTAGAGCTAGGAGACTTTGGTTCTTTGATCTAAGCTCCCAAGCAGGTCACAGAAGGAATAATTCCTATAAACCCTCAGTGAAAATAAACATGAATACCCCAATTTAAAGAGGAGTTTTACCTTATTCCAATATTAGTTGGTCCTTGTGGCCTTTGAAATATTGCAGCCTTCTAACAGTCATGAAAATACCCATGCACCTGACATGCTATAAACTTTGGAGAGATATTTAGTTTCCAGATCCCTAACTTCTACCACAGGAAGCAAAGGCAAGAGGTCTTAAACCAAATAAATACATTTTTAGTGGGTCTTCCTTTCTCTGTCATTGTCTTGGCTATTTTCTCAAGATAATATACCTCCTTTTCTATAAGAAGAAATTTTAAGAAATGCTTTACTGACAAAGACCAAAGCCTGGGTTCACCTAAGCTATCTGTCCTCCACAGCTCAGATTTTACCCAGATGGTGGTGATTTGGCCATATTGTCCCCTTGAAAAATACATTGCCTAAGGTGTAAACCTGGCTGTTTTCTTGCTGCTAGTTCCTAAAAAAACCTGGTGCATAAAAAAGTATTCTACTCTTGCCACTCTCTGTCCTACACCTCTTCTCATCATTATATGAAACCACCTCAGCCGGTTCCCATAACAACAGCATTAGAAACAATACATAAAAGTGAAATAATAAACAAAGAAGCAGCAATCAATTCATATTCCTGCCCTTTCGAAACTCTGGCATTACCATGCTGAGACATATATTGCCTAGAGAAATGCAAATATCTCAGCCTTCCCTGAAACAAGTATGTTTATAGCAATAAACAAAGAAGATGACACCTAAATCTCCGACATCGCACTGCTCCCAAGGCTGCACGACATGTTGGCACAACCTGATAACCCAAAGACTTTTGGTCCTGATATTACTACTTGATTGTTGAGTGTATATGACGTCTACTTATTAATGCTTAAAAGGCTCTGTAGAACAATATTTTCCTATAAACCAAAACCAAGTAGTAAATACAATGGACAAATGAGAGGAGCTGCTCCCATGAAGCAGTTTATGAAATATTTATATAAAATTTTGTAACCTTCACCAGAGACCAAGTCTGTTGTCAGAACCAACAGGATATTTTCAGGCAAATAGTCTTTATCATCAGTTTACGGTGGAAATAGAAAAGAAACTTTGAGAACAAGACTAAAAAATGTAGTAAGAGACCACTCAATATACTGTAAAGGTCTTCTCATTATATCTCTGTGTAATTTTATTACAAGGACATGCTGATAACATACCTTGCCTCTCTCAAAAAATGATTTGTACTAGAATTTCTACTAAAACATGGTGTCACTTCTGGTGTTTTGGATAACAATATAAGTTATTTATTTCTATTTAAATTTATCTGATGAACAAATCATTCTCCTTCTCTTCCAATGTACTTTTAAATTTTTAAACAGTACCTCTGTTCCTGCATTGCTGTACTTCTCCTGCACTGTTTTATCTAAAAAGTACGTATTAATGAAGTACATATAATAGAGTGAAATGCATGTAGATATAGAGATCACACCTGTGTATGCAGTGATATACTCCCTTTTTCTCTCCTTTTTCCAATTAGCCTCTGATAATGTGAGTAGACTAGCGTGATTATAGGTAATGAACCAATTATTATTTCTACAGTCAAGCTGAACTGTTTTTCCTTTGACTTAAGTATATTTAAAAGTAGCAAGCTTTCATTATGCTTTTTATTGATGGTCACATTTACACTCCAAGTCAGCTAATCAGCCATGAGCATGTAACAATATGATTTGAGTGCTTATTGCTCATATGACTACAGTTCTAAACTTAGCAAATCAACATGCAGAAATATGTGTGGCTCCAATTTATAAACAGAGTCTAACTCTGGAAAGACATGAATCCTCACAGCGGATATGCGCTGCTTATGCCTTCTGTATCACTTTGTTTCAAAGAAGGCAAAAGAGGCAGTACAAGGAAGAGAGGAATGAGAAGGAAACTAAAGAGTCAGGGCAAGACTGAGTTTACTTGGTAGCACTGCTGCTGTGTTTTAAACTCCAGAAACTTACTCCATCTCACAGTGAGGGGTTGGTAGGGCTTTTCTGCCCTGTGAGCTCCCTTAGAAAGAATTCTGAAGCCGTTATTATCTATTATTATTATTATTATTATTATTATTATTATTAGTGTATATTTATCTTGCAGTCCTGGGATAAGAAGGCATGCTAATTCTCCTGAGCAAATCTGGAGCCAATACAGCATCAACAACACTCGGAGTCACCTGGTCAAGGATGGTCCCCGACAGCTAAAACAGCTCCATGTGGACACATTTGTTTCCAAGACTCTCAAGAAGCTATACCACTGCACATCTTCAAGCAACAGCAAGTCACTGCTTTGCTTGGAAATCATGGCCCCTGTTCACACTTCTCTCCTCACTTTGCAAGAACAGCAAAACTCCTCAGGGTGTCTTCTGTTGCCAGAGCTGTGGGGTGAAAGCAGAACAGTCCAGAGAGCATTTTGGGCCCTGCTCTTAATTAAATGCAATAGGCTTTGGATAAAGAATAAGAATTCAGGCCTAAAGCAAATTAGGGAATTTAGATAGTCAGCTATAGCTTTTGGAACTAAGAAACTTCACTTTTCTAGCACAGACAGACAAGGTAAGTTCATATCAAACCACAGAACTCCCAGATGTCTTTGTCAGATACACTTACGTATAGGCCAGGTCCTGTCCATTTTCTATGCAGGCCTAAGTAGCTAAGCCACGTCTCAGAGTATTAAAACATGTTTCTTACTTACCTTCCAGGGGACTGGCCTGACTTTCCACAAGAAGTATGATTTCACAGATGGATAGAAAAGCTTAGGCTCCCAGCAGACATGCAGAAAGCTCATGATGCATCAGCACACCATCCTGATTTTCAGCCCTTATTCCAAAGACAGTTTCTAATGGGGTTTTTTGGGTTGTCTGGGTTGTGTTTTTTTCCCCACTGACTGATCCTTTTAAAGAGGAAAGAGCAATACTCAATTATTTCAAAGAAATTGAGCTACCTTTAGGAAAGATTTAAAAACTCATTTAAGGTACTTCCCTTTGGTAGGAGAAGGCCTTGTAGGAGGTTTTAAAACTTTACTATAAATTACTCTCACACCTTGTTGGCTGTTTTGGATCCTTTTGTAAGATGCTTAAATTTTCCCTCAAGCACAGACCCTTGCTTGGTACCTTCAGATTTTGGACTACGTTTGAGAAGCCAGATGCCTCAGAGTTAGGTACTGAAGCACTTTACTTTTAGGCACTTATGTTCTTAATTAGATCCAGCCTTTTAAACTATGAACATTGCAGAAAAGACTCTCTGCATTAAGAAGAATTTATATTAAGCCATAGAATAATGTTAAATTTTAATGCAGTAGAGCACTCAGACTTGGTTCTTACCAGTGAGAATCTCATTTACAAAATGGCTGCTAATGAAATCTCAGACAAAATATGCTGGCTTCAAAGCAAAATTAAAATAAAGACAAATGACTGAGGAATTATTGTTTTCAATAAGTTCTTTTTTCATGTGCTAATTACAGAGTAAGAAAGTGATTCGAGTATCTTATTATCCATCTCTCCTTTTTCTGCCAGGAGTTTATAAAGGGTGTGAAAATGGAGGGGTATAGTAATAATTTCATTTATGTTTTAAAGAAAATAATCAGGTTTGCCAGCATTTAATACTGAGAGCTTGAGGATTCCATTTGCATGACTTTGAAGGACAAATACAATACTATCAGTTCTGTCAGTGAAAGGAAAGATGGGGTCTTGAGCAGATGTATTTATTTATATAGAGATAAAAAAGCCATCTCATCTGAGAATGAATTGACACAGGAGAGAAACCCATCAGGGTATAGTCAGAGATAGTAAATTTTTTATGATTAGTGAAGTTACTCAGATTTGACAAAAAAAGTTTTACTGCTATGAGTTTTAACATTATTTTACTTAAGATTTTGGGGGAGGGGAACCCCACAAAAACCAGATCAACAGAGTCTAAAAATATTTCAGTACCCCAGGCAAAATCTCCTGAAATAATATAATTATTACTGTGGTTGAAATGTTTGCAAGTTGCAGATTTCCAGCATACTTTAAGGGAACATAAACTCTTCTTCTGTGCTCAGGGATTAAAATGAGACAGAACAGAGATACACATTGTAGAATGCTACTAAAAAGAATTAAGTGTTCAGTACATTATGAAGCAGGAGATAAATTCCTCTTGTTTTAAATGTCAGCATACTCTGAAACCTGGTGCTGTACAATGTTTCTGCATTCAGCTAAAGCCCACACACCCACAGGAGTGTGGTTTTGCTGAGACTCCTCTGGAGTGATTCTTTGATTCCATTATTCTTTGACAGCCTCAGGAAACCTCAGCTCCTCCCAGAAGGTACTGTACCCTGAGTATCAGTACTGAGGTTTCTCAGCATATCATTCTTGCATTTTGGGTTCTTCCACAGATACACATTCAATCCTAGTCTTACCTGCAAAACTGCATTGCTGGCATTCAAAGCAGTGCACCAATTTTTTCCTGCTTACCTCAGAGATGTCCTATATAAGTCTTTGCTTATTCATTCCCTGAGGTCCTGCCCTGCTGGTCTCCTGTCAAATCCTTTGGCTCTTGCCCTTTCAGCTCCTCTTCTCCTCCAACATGGAAGCTGTTTCTAGTGAAGGTCCACGGATCAGAGGGGGTTTTCCTGCTTGTTTTACAAACACCCCTTAACTCTTCAGTTGTCTTCAGTTTCTGCCCAGCATTCTTTAACAAAAATGCTGCAGGCCATACTTTGCATCAGCCCATACTTTGAACAATGACTGTTAGGATTTATTCTTAAATATAAACAGCCAGGAGGAGTCTGGAGGCGCTAAGCAGTCAAAGCCTGATGAATAATGTGTGTCATTCCCAGCTAAACCCAAAAGCGTCCACTTCTGGGCTACTTGTCAGAGCCACAGAAAAGGGCCAGTCAGCAAGCACATGTCAGGGCTCCCTGAGAGCCAGAAGTGCACCCGGTCTCTGAGACAGCTGTCCCATGTCAGCCAGCAGCTTCTGCCACCTCTCACCAGACCCCCAGGTGATGAGATAGGCCTGAGCCCTCACCGGCTGTTAGGCAAGATTCTGGCAGGCATTCTGCCATGGGTCTCCCCTCCAGGACAAAATGAGGCCATCTGGAGAGCACTGTTATCAGGAAGGCATGTGATGTACGGGTCAAAAGGGAGACCAAAACATTTGGAGAAAAGCTTTAAGAAAAACGGGTGGAGCCTACATTCAAAGGGGTTCAAGCAGTCTCATTTTCTTTCGTACCCAATCAAATATCAGCCTGCTGAGCAGCAAATAGAAAAAAAAAATACCTGTGAGGTAGTAATTCCTTAATCTCTTATGTCCATTTCAAAAGAAGATGTTCCAGATCTGTAATTCCTAGAGACCAGCTTTGCATGAAGTGACAGACCAGTTTTTAAGTACTTGAGAAGTTCCCTTGAAACTGCTTCCATCCCTCGCTAAGTCTTCCCTCACTCTGCATAGGAGTGCTTTGCATCTCTTCCAAGAGTCTTTCTTATTCCCAGAGTTTCCCACCAGATCCAGACTGAAAGGACTAACTTCAAAGAACTCACAGATTCGTCTTGAATAGGGTAAGTGGATTTATCTGAGATCCCCATCTGCAAGTCTTGCCCATGGGCAAGCTGCAGATCAGATTTAACACTTTGAGTGCAGAAAGGCAGCACACAGGTAAAAAGTGGCACGTGGTGTTTGTGGCCGTAGAAATAATGTCAAGGCCTGCCACATTCTTTCTGGCTGCCTCCACTGGAGCCAGGTCACTTACTGAAAATGCAGGCAAAGATAATGGAAGAATGCCTGGACATATATCATGATGCAGGATATATCATGCCCTCTAAGAAATTTAGCACAAAGTGATTTCTGCACGAAAATTATGATGATGACCACATGAGGACTTTAGGCATCACTTGTCCTAGAAGTTAAAAGGAGAGGGACAGTACTCATTCTTCGCATATGTGGACTTGAGCTGTAATTCAGCACCATAAGGGCCTTGGCCTCAGTGTAGGTATCCAGTCTGTTCTTACACTCTTGTATTTATCATGTACCTTGACTGTGCCAACCTACAGATATTCAGGTGTATTCTGAACTTTCTTTTTGGTTGGTTTTGACTTTTTGATTTTATTTTCATTTGTCTCTGAGCTTATTATTTAACAAGGAGCCACAAACTTCTGTGTAAGAAGAAAGGAGAGATGTCAAATGGCACAGCAGTGCTTGGAAAGGCCAAGCTGAGGCAGAAAAGGCTGAGGAAGAAAAGGCAGAGGCTGCCTAAGTCACCTTTACTAGGAAAAGCCTCACATTCTGAAGCCTATTCAGACTAGCTCTCCTGGACTGGAGATCACAGTCTGGAGGCTGGTTTGGGACCTATCCAACAGGTGATCCATCCCAAAACCCCTAGAGGTTTGTTACAGCAAAGAAAATATCAGAGGTTTCTTCCTCCTATGACTTTCAAGTCTCTCTTTCCACAGACCTTCAAACATAAGAGAACAAGACTTTTCCAGCCTTTTAATTTAACAAAATTGCATTCCAAGTTGGTGTCTTCATTTTTTTAAGAAGCCTTCTACATTTTTGCGTACTATGCATATTGCATATTTTAACACCTCTACAATAATAAAATCTGAGCAAATAATTTGCAGTGAATAACTTGAAGAATTTCATCTCTTCTCTTATTCACAATTTGGCCAACACCAGCTAACAATGTTCTTGAATCTGTTGATCTTTCTGAGTCAGAGAACTGGTTATTTTAGAGATATAATTTCAATTCTACTGATTGTTTATTAACCTTTTATGGAAAGTATAGGGAAAATGTTCATTTCGAGTTGTCATAGATATTTTAGATTGAATACAGAGATCACATTATCTACATAAATATTTAATATTGAAAGGCATTAATTTCTGTCAACATAGAAAGGTAATACAATATGACATTTTATTTGGCTTTCTCTGCCTCCAGTTCAGACTCAAAAAGAGCAGATAAAACACCACAAAACTTTAAAAGAGCTCCACCATAATAACATTTGCACAGTGATGAACAAAGCAGTATATTTTCTTGCTTTTGAATCAAATTAGGATTAACAAAATATACATACTGCAACTTTCTAATACTGAAGAGGCTATAGCAACAGCCTAAATACTGGTGTTTCCCTTTTTTTTCCCAAAGCAAATACCAGGTCTTTCAGAATCCCTGAATTGTCATGTCCATTGCATTAGGATCCACCTTATGATATTCTTCCATGTGGACAATACCTGACAAGAGCAGCAGAAACTGTGGATAGAGCAGAAACCCTGTTTGGAACATTCACATGCAGTTTCCACTAACATTGCATGTTAGTATGTCATCAATAAACAAATACTTATGAATAAACAAATGCTAAAGTAGATGGGTATTATTTACTACATTTGTGATTGGAGATGAAAAATATCCCTGATTTATGTTGACATATAGGGGAAGGTTTTTAGAAAACCCATCTCTTTAAGTGGAGATCAGATGTAGGCACTGGGAAAACCCATTTTGTATATACAAGGCTTGGTTGCATGATTAACATCTGGAATGTATTCATTTCTTCTATAAACTACATATGACTCCCTTTCTACTGCATTCCTTGAGCAGCAAGCAACATGGATGTATTAATATTAACGTGCCTTTGATTCGCTTCTTCCCATTTCACAGTCTACTGCCATATGCCAGCAGCATGTCATTGGGCATGATGTAACCAAGTCTGCCCCAGGAAATTCAGAGAGACTATTTTACTAGAAATTGGGGCTAAAAAGACCACAATTTAATTTTATACCATTAGTTAAGCTGAAAAATATGAGAAGGACTTTGGCTCTGCATTACCTTTCTACTTCTGCAGTGATAGAAAAGGCAAAAAACTCACTCAAGTCTACAGCTGATATTTCCCAAGAGGAAAAGAAAAATCAAGGTGGACTAAATTGCATGCAGAGAGCCTCATGCCTGCCAGTATGTCTCCTGGGACAGGGGTAGAAAGCAGGACAGCATGTAGATGGAAGAAGCATTGCTCAGGATGCCTCAGCGTGTCCCCACCTGCCAGAATGAAAACACTGCTTTACAGCCATCCCTGCTGCTTAGGTGTTGGCAACAGCCCCTGCATGCTGTAGGACTCTGCTGACCAATATCTTCTTAGAAAATGCTATTCAGGACAAAAAAATTGGGGTGATCACCCTGTTTTTTTCAGAGGGATTGAAGGCAAGACAGCCATGGCTCTCAACAATGACAGGGTGGGGGTCCAGTTCCCCACGCTGGTGTAGCTGTAACCTCTAATAGCTGCAGCACTTTCCACTGGGGATACTTTAGCTTGCATTTGCTCCCAAAAAGGGAAACACACCTCCACCCTCTGCCAAGAGTGATCTCATCATAGCTGTAGCTCTGGCCTTTTTTCTCAGGTTGGTCCTCTCTACCATGACCTGTTAGCCAATGCTTAATACTAGCTGTATATGTTTATTTATAGCCCACTAGATGGATAGAGAGTTTAAAATTATATGCCTGTTATGGCCATGTATGCTGAATATAGACAATATCATGAATGTCCCACTACTATTTTTTAAAGAAACTAAAAATTTCCAAGATTTGAATGGTGTTAAGTACCATATAAGTTTTGCAAACTGTGTAAGACACTGGGTACGTTGAAGTTTCGCTAATAGGGTCAGCATCTCTTCAACTGTTGTAAGTAAGCAAAAGCAGATATTGCATGATTGCTCTTAATGTTTAATGAAGAAACATTTCACTGGTAATGTGTTTGCTTCTGAGACATGCCATCAAGATTCACAGCATGGACTTAAACTGATTTTAGGTAGCTCCAACAAAAAGTCAGTTTTTGACAGGACATTGAATCTCACTTGTTTGCCTCTTCTAGGATGGAGTCATCTGGAATACTACGCCAGTTCTGGGGCACTACATTGCTAAAAAGATTGGAATAAATCTGAAATAAAGGTCAGAAGTCTGTAAAATATGCTGGAAAATGAAAGAATACATAAGTTGGAATTATTTTCCTCAAAAAAGAAGGCAGAATGTGACGTCTTCATCATTAAAGGCTTTTAGGAGTAGGCTGGAAAAAAAAACATCTGTCAAAAGTGACATGGTTGTAGATAATCCTGTCATATGTAGGGGAATATATTGGATGACTTCCCAAGAGTTTTTTCAGCTGTTAGGCTCTATTATAGACCAGATCCTGTCTGTTGTCAAGTGATACCTTGGGTTTGAGGAGAACCTGACAATATGGAGCAGCTTGCTGAGTCCTGAGCACTTTTACATTGCATAATGGACCGTGGCTCTGTCCTGCTGTACATGACTGCCCCTGCTGAGAGAGAAAGGACAGTACGGCTGGGAGGAGGCTTTTAATACAGAGTAATTTATTTCAAAGTACAAAGAAAGGTAGGAATGTAAAAATAACATTAAGAGATCTTGATTTCTGGCAAGTCAGCAAAATACTTGAGGCATCCTCACTTTATGAGATAGTGGAGAACATTCAGAAACGTTTTCTTACTTCTCATCTTTAAAAATGTTTCTTTTGATTAGACGACAGGATTTTGACCTGACACCAGTGACCTGAATTACAATGGAGCATGTAATTATGTGAACACTTAACATATCCCATATAAGGGTAGTATACATTTTTTAAATCATTTTATAGCAAATATAGCAACAGCTAGTAAATTAAAAAAATTCAAAAATATTTTTGCATCATTTTCATTTCCATAATGGTATAGTATAGCTTTACTGACTTGTAACATCTTGTATGACAAGATTTGCTTTTTTAAAAACCATGTAATTTAGTTATCTAAGCATTGTAGATATTTTGCTTTCAAACAGCAGCCTTGTCTCCTCTATGTACTTTCAGTATTACACAGACAAACAAAATAAATCTTTAAGTTAGCTGTTAATTTTTAACACTACATTATTACAAACAGCAACGCTGGTTCAGTTTGAATTACTGAATGTTTTTCATTTAGGACATAGCTATGGATACTGTTATTTTCCCTCTCACCAACACACATACTACCATATGGAGCACATTGCCATGTATGTATTCCAAGCTCTCAGCCTCCATTATGTGTCCATGTGCAGCATTGTGTGAGCTCTAATCAAGCCAGAACAACAGCAGTGCCTGGTGCAGGCATCCCAGAATTAAAGCTCTGCTGGATGGAGGTAGTGCTATACAAAGTCTACAAATATTTTATCTGCTACTCCATTTATTACTCTTTTGATTTTTTTTGAAGCAAAATGAGAAAACAAACAAAAATATGAGAAGATGATATTCTTTCTTAATCTTTATATCTGATTGAAAAGCAGAGAACAAAGAAGATTTTTTTAGCCAACTTGCCACCCTCCTATCATTGTGCCAACCTAACCCCAGGCAGAGTTCCAAAAATGATGATTAGGAGTAAGAGATTTTTCTGGTAAATGTAAATTTTCTGAACACAGTCACATTCTGGTTGCACTCCCAGTTCCCATGAACTGGAAGGAGATGGCATAAAGGCCAGAACATCTGCCCTTAGTCACTGGAGATTTATCAGATAATCTTCAGGGATCAGACATGTTTGTTGCTCAGCTGCTTTTTGCCACCAGAGCTCCTGGAATTGACCCTTAGTCTAATAAAAGCAGGGGGAGTGGATTACTTTAAATTTGAAGTAAACCAAAAACAGGCTTCCTGTGACATGTAATTTGTAAGAATGCAGCAAAGACTCCAAGAAGCACAAGCTGCATCACCACTCCCACCACAAAATTAAAGCATTGTCACTAACTATGCACAGAACCCACTGAACTCAAAGCAGCTTTCCAAAACCAAACCATTCCTTTCTTAAGCCATCACTGCAAATTGCAAAAGCAACAAATGTTTTAGCCACAAATGAAGAAGCCACTGCCTGTCCACAAAGCTTCTTATGAAATCTCCCACTTACTAAGGAAACATATGAAGATATTTGCTAGTGTGAAATTGGTGAAAGATCTATGCTTTCCAGGAGGTACTGAAATTCTCTTTTTCTGGACACAGACATAAGTTGAAGATAATGAAGGAAAACCACACATTCCTGCTGTCAGAAAGTTTGGAGCTTTTTCTCCATGATGAAATTGGTGAGCAGTAGTACCCTTGGAGAAGTAGAACTGAAAAGAAGATTTAATAAAAGAATAAATAAGTAAATGCACCTTTCATTTTGAATATTGATGAAGAAATAGACACAGATTATACAATAAAAAAAATAGTACCACAGAAAGAAAACACACAAAATTCAGAAATTATGATGGAAAATCCTTACTACAACATAGGATTTATTTTCTGAAGCAAGAGATTGCCAGAGATTTTCCGACCTCATTAGTGTGATGAGAGCCTTTCTAATTGTGAGAAGGGATTTGTCCTCTCCGTAAGTCAAAAAGCTACCATTCTGACTTTTCTGGATTATCCTTCTTCAGGTGTCAGGAGAAAGCTCCCTGTTCCATGAAGGGACTCTACATGTGTAGCTGCATTCTGGTGAAAACCCATCACCCACCAGCTCACAGGTGACCAGGGTTCCTGGGGACTAGCACCCATTCCTAGGAGCTCCACAAGGCTTGAGAGCATGTGGTGTAATCGTGCAGGAGTGCTTTCTCCATTTCCAGGCTGGCTTAGCATTCAAGGTAAGATAGAAAACTCTCAGAACAGCAGGGCCCTGACTGCTGTAGCACAGGCAAAGGAGCTCTATAATTTGCTGGTTTTCAAATGAATTTCATTACCAGTGACTTTCTCCTCTATGACAAGTTTGCAGATTTGAGTACAGGAGAACATTTTGCGATTTCTTGTACTTAACTCAAGGATGAAGTTCAAACTATTAAAGCTCAGACAAAAATGCTAAGCAGTTGAATGTGCATTTAGGGATCTGAGCACACCGTCTGTATATAAATCTCTGCAAGGATGGTGAGGAGCAGCATCTCATGGCTATAAAACACTTTCAAAGATAAGAGTCCCCACAAAGACATTTATTTGCACTGTGTTTTAGTGTAATTCTGGAGAATAGAAAGGAAATTCAGAAAAAGAAAACAAGTGAGAAAATGGAGAGAAATGGAAGTAAAAGCAAAGACAGTGTGAGAAAAATACATTAGAAGAAGATACAGAAGCAAGAAGGTGATAAGATGAAGTGCAAAAATTAATTTAAAAAGCCTTTTCAAAATGAGAGAAGTAAAAACATAATCTAATGTGGAACAGATGAAGAGCAAAAAACATAAAAAAGACTGGAAAAGGCAAAAGAAAAAAAAAAGAGAAACAACAAACAGTGGAATAAAAATAGAGTTACAGTATGGAGACAGAAAGTAAATAAATGTGGAAGGAAAGTAAGGAAAATGTTAATGAGGTATTTTTTCATAGTCTGTTCTCCACATAAAGGGTAAAGTTGTGTGAATTTGGGAATGTATGAATGATATACTCTGTATTTAGAGCAACAGTGGCCAAGATTCTGAGTCAATACATAGCAGAGCTGTTAAATCACTTGGGTTTAAGGCATTAAACCAAGGAAAAACATTTTCTTTATCATACTTAGTGACAGCAGCAGCACAACTTCTCTTTCCAAAACACAGAAGTTGAGTCCACAAGCTCTGCAGTCTGGATCTGGGAGGGCTGGATGTCTGTCAAGTGCTTCACTGAAAGTGGGCTCTGCTCTCTCAAAAGTCCAGGTATGAGTGAACTAGCTATTTATACTTTTTTACCTAAAGTGCCACTTGTTCCATGCATCCATCTTTCTACATAATACTGTTTCCCACCCCCACTAGAAAGAGGCAGCCCATGGAAAAAGATCTAAGCAGCAGCATCCCCAGGGCTGTGGCTCTGCAAAGCTGTGTGAAAGCAAAAGTTCTGCTCAGGAAGTATAAGATCCTTCCTGCCCCATGGGATTTTAAACCTGCTCCAGAATTCTGGAACAAACACATCTTAGAGGCTGAATATGTGTCCAGCTCTGCTTTGGGCCTTAAGAAAACCTTTCTGATTGCCTTGTGGAAGCTCTAATGGATTTTTAATCTTTACTTCTGTCAGCACTGAAATCACACCCACAGACTTAAAAAAAAATCTCAACCAGCTAAATTACATAGGTCTTTTTTGAAACATACTTTTAAGATTTGCATAATTTAGTGCTGTGGTTAGTAATAAACATGAAGAAACAGGACTCCTTCTCAGGAACACAAAATCTTAATAAGGTGGTTATTCAAATGACTACTTTTGTTTATGGAAATATAACATTTTAAAAATAGAAAGTGGTTTGAGTTTTTGATCTTCTGTTTAAAAGGAAAAAAAGCGATTCAATAGAATTAGTAACACTTGCAGCATATCAACCCACTCTCTCATAGAAAAGCAATTTAGCAAAATGAATGTGGTTGGAAAGTCAGGCCAGAATAACAACTAACTTCAGATCCACCCAAGGTTTGTATGGGGGCCACATCAATTAACATAATAGTTTCTTTGTTGAGAAGTGAAGGCTTTGTGCTTGGGATGTGCTTCCCAATCAAAGAGTTTTGCTTGAAGTGGGATTTAATTTTAACATTTCGATACTAGAATATTTCCTTGCTGCCTCTGCTTTCATTTCAAATGATGCCGAGGTTGTATTTTCTACTTGGTATTGCTGTCACCAAGCCTCTCCAGTGTTTTTATTTACTGCAAGGGAGTGACAGTGAAAGAGGAGTATGCCAAGAATCATGGCTTCCCAAAGTCTGACTCAAAAGGAATGACCTAAGTTGTGTAAGACCCAAGTAATGAAGAATTTATCAGGAGAAAAAAAAAAAAAAAAAAAAAAAAAAAAAAAAAAAAAAAAAAACCACAACAACAACAACAAAAAAAACTTAATGGGAGGGAGGCCTTAGAAGAGTAAACCTCTGAGTTCCTTCTCAACAAACTTTACACTACTGCCATTGAAAGCTTTCAAAAAACTAAATGTCAGATAAAAAACAGTCTCTACTAGATCAGAATTGAAAAAAACCCATGAATAAAGTGATCACTAAATTTAATCTTTTTTTATGTTTGCAGACTATCAATGGGGCAAATTCCCTTGCACCTAAGGATTTATCAAATATATGGGACAAATATCTTTCATAAGAATCTGTGGTATTTAAGTTTGGCATTTCTTGATTAGGTGTGACTGATTAGCTAATATGTAAATTGTTTTATATTATTCTTCTAGAAGCACGCTAGCCAGAAACCCTACATGAAATTAATCTCCATGAAAACAATTTTTTGACACAAAAGCATTTTTCACTAACATGTCAGTAAAACACAACTGCTCAAATTATCATAAAAGTAAACCAAGCTACAGAAGTAAATTCACTGAAATCCAGATCTGCTGAGATCTAAAATTAATCCAAATAAAGTTGAAAAAATGATTACTATTGATATATAAACAAGTGAAGCAGAACAAAAGCTATCAGTAGTTCTCAAAGCCACTTGAGATCAGGATGTGGACAGCATGAAGTTTGCAAGTGGTATTTAAAAATCAATATGGCATTTTATGGATAGATAATATGAGTTCAGGGAAATGAACAGATCAAATGCTGCTATGTTGAGAAGATGCATGAAACAACTCAGTGCATTCTGAAGCTGCTAAAGAATTGATCCCAAGAAGACAATTATTAGTGGTCCAGGCATATATTAACACACACACGTGTCCAAACATCCTCTCATCCCTCTTCAGATCTGCTCTAATATTTAAATACTCTCAAAAACTAGTACTGATTTCAGGTTTAGTATATTGCTGAGTAAAACATGACGGTCTAATATTTATATTTACATAGTCCAGAAGAGACAGAATCAAGACAAACACAAACCCAAGGCTTTTACCCCTGGGACTGATACTATCCGAGAATTGCCAACTTTAAAAGTGATGGAAGAGTGTTAACAGACTGAGGATAAGGTCCAATCAAAGGAATTTTGTCTTATATGGATTCAGTTTTAGAAATTCCCTGGCATTCTAATACTGTAAATCTGCCAAACAGACACATTGGAAAGATATCATAAAACATTTTTTTAGACTGCAGAAAAAGGTCTGCATGTTATCTAAATATATGTAGTTCGACAGATCATGGGCTTGATTCTCCCCTCATTTACATGAATGTAACTAACTCTTCTAATCTCACCACAGTTACTTCAAATACTCATTTGTAATGGGAAGTGGAATCCAGCTCTAAATCTGTGTGTGATATAAGCTCAGCAAAATATACAAATCTGAACAATTATTGGACATAGCCTCTAAGGTACCTGATTACACAGCAAGACATAATAGATTTATGAATGCTGAAATTAAACATGGAATGAAACCAGTCTGAAGTAATGTCAGAAAGACCTTTGCTGGAACATATTTTCATTACAAGGATTTGGAGAAAGGAAGGATCTGCAACAACTGATTAGTTCACAAGGAACATAAAAAAATAACAGTATCATTCAACACACTCAAATCAATTTCTAAGTTTCAGGCTCAGTATTTACTCACTGCTTATTACCCACAATATAATAGACACTGTCTGAACATGGGGAGCACCAATTCATTTGCTTGTGGTCTGAAAATCCAAAATTCTTGTCTGAAATCCATTCTCAATCTAATTGTACAAAAAAATACTTATGAAACTGAATAGCATTTGCCTAAAAAAACCCAAACAAACTGGTATAAGTTAATGATATTGTCTCGGCATTGTGAAAGTAGCTGCAATTTTTAATTATGGCAATCTTTTACAAATCAAAACAGCTTAACTATGAAAGGCTAAACTAAATGAGAAAATAGAGCATAGTCTCTCTCCAGTGAGGAAGGCCAAGAATTAGTAACTAGAAAAATAGTTGGTTGAGCCTCCGGAATAAAAATAATTTAATTCTCAACAGAAAGCAAGTAAAAGTTAGAATGCTCCTGGCAGTCAGATGTACAATTACATATATATATAAACATATATGTAAATTCATATTTATGTAGATATATGCACACATATAAATATACATACATGTGTGTATATATGAATCTGAATCAAAGCATATGTGAATGAATTCAAAGGTATGAAGAACCTTGAATTGAGAAAATCTAAAATGTCAACGTAAAAGGGAAATCTCTAAAAATGAATAGTTTTCTTGAACTTTATAATGACAGATCAAAAACTAATTGAAGACATTGCATACACAAGCTCCTGGAACTCTAAAGCATATAAATGGGTAAACTTGCAAAAGAATTATAGCTAAAAGACATAGCTTTATATTTTCCAGTGTTCATATCCAACTCTTCTACCACAATGAATAAAATGTATTTCAAGCAATCTTTTCTTATTTTGAAATAATTTTTGTTCTCCTCTTCTTGCTAAGAAGCATGCACCATGTGTCAACTTGGCTTCCTACTCCTAGCATATACTAACTTCTGTCTTCTGAGGGCATACATAAGAGAGGAAAAAGAATCCCCTGTTTCAGAATCTTCCTTCCATTCCTGGCAGAATTCCAAATGTACAGAAATCCACTGAATTTTGGGGGTGGTGGGGGGTGGTTGGATGGTTGATCTTGTTTTCTTTTAAATGTTCCATATAACAAGCAGTATCTCTGGAAAAACTGAACAGTGTCTTTTTCACGGATCCTCTAGTAAGTGCAGAACCTACTCTCAAAGAAATGTTCTAATGTCTGTGACTTTCTGAACAAGTCCTGCCAGGGCTAAGCTAAGCCTAAATTCAAATGGAAACAAAATAGTGCCCATAGACAGAGGTGAGTTTTCATTTGCTCGGTCAGGAACCCTGTTGTTACAGATTTTGAAGAGTGGAGCCAAAAAAGTAGGGTTTACCAAAATATTACTTTCTATTTCTGTTCAATTTCTGCACAATGTTTTTGTCATGTTATCATTATTTATGGTGTAGCAGTCAAGGAATTTTGCTGGTTTGTGATAGGTACAATACAGACAAGTAGAAAAATCTCCCTGTCCCGAGGATTCACGGCCAAGCTTTCAGATAGGATGCTGCAGGTGAACAAAGCAGACAACAAAGCTCATGTTGGAGAGAAAAAGGAGAGAAATAAAAATAAAATGGGTTGAGCAGAAAAGCTAACTCTTTTCTAAGCATATCATTGCCATGCAGTTGTGACTTCTAGGCACAGCAGCTGATAGAAGAGCTTTAAGAGAGGATTAAACAATACAGCAGATATTCCTATCAAACAATATGATTTTTTTACTTTAGTTTACATTTGGGAGTAAATATTTTGACAGTTTTACATGAGTGAAAAATGGGCCAATACCTCAGAAAAGAGCAATAGGACCTCATAGAAATGACCAACTTCAAGACTGGGACAAAGAGGAACCATCATCTTATCACCTTTCTGAGCATTTCAAGGGACAATGAAAAAATTGTACGTTCTTAGGACAAGCTTCAGCTAACATATCCCCTGACTCACAAGCATCCCTGTAAATTAGGAATGTATATGCACTGACAGAGCAATTTTAAAAATCTGGAACTAACACAACATAGGAATTCTATCACCAGAGTATTTCTAGATGGTAATTAACAGATGGATGTCAGAGCAGGAAAATTAGGGGAGAAGGCACACTGTGTATCTCTGATAAGGCTCACATTAGCAATATTTCAGATAAAGACCCAGGGAAGGATAGTCTTCATCAGCCCTTGCAGAGAGCCAAAAATGATTCAGGTTAGAGGCTATGCATCAGGAATACTTTTTCCTATTATTCACAAGGAGAAATAAGTCTATTAAAAGTTAATGCAATGGGAAATTGGAAATTGTGCAGCAACTTCTGTGTAGTGAAACTCATCTTTTTAAAGTAAGTTCTGAAGGCAAAAAGGAATAAATCTTGATCAGGTTGTGATGCCAGAAAACCAAGATCTGTGGCTTGTACAGTAGCCTGCAGTTGTTGCACAGATAGACATTTGTTTGCAGAAGTGACTCGAATGTTGCAAACAAGTGTCATTCAGTTTGTTTACAGGAATGTAGCCTCGGAACAATACATTTTCCTATAAAGTCTATCACCTCTATAGTATAATTTCTTGCATGAGCTGATGCAGCACTATCTCAAAACTTGCAAAGGTTTCACTCCCCCCTGCTATCCTCATAGCTCCAGGAGTGCAGAAGAGAATGTAAACCCAGAGCTTTCCTTTCCCCAAATACTACTACAGAAGGGCAGATTCCCTTTTGAATTCCAAAAGAAATGGCACTCTGGGGCCCTGAGACCGGAGGTGGGCATAGAGTTACACCAGTAAACCTGCTTGAGGTTGTCAGACTACTGAAGCCTTACATTTTTGTGGTGAAGCATTTTCAGATACAGCCAGGATGAAATAGTCTCATGAGACAAAATTTAATACTGATGGTTCACAAAAAAATACCTAAATGAAGCCAAACTCCTGTACAGAAAAGACCCCAACTGATGTTTTGCCAAACCAGGAAATGCCTGTAAAGAAACTCACATGCACTAAAAACAGCATCCCCAGGGCCCTCGGCAGGAGCTGTGCTGGGGGCAGGAGAGCACAGCCAGCTGCAAGCACACCCTAGGGCTGACCCGAACCTACAACACCACTCCAGAGGAAGCTGGCAAGGAGAGGGTTGCACACATTCCCAACAGCTAAAATGCAATTAAGCCAAGAGAGAAGCAATGTTCATTTTGTGACCCTGTTACTCTCTGGTCAAATATACAGAATAGGCTGGACTTTAAAAGAAAACCCACCACTGGTAGCTGGGATACCACTATCGTGACTTAATTAGATGAAGGTCTGAAGTTAACATGGGTTGAATATATCAGTTCATACTGCAGAAATTGCAAAAGCTCAGGGGATAGTCTTGGGGAAGATCTTATCACCCATGAGAACCACTGAACAGCATGCTGACACCCTTCAAACAGCAGCCATACTCTATCACCCACACCCTACATATGGGACATGAGGCACAGGGAGCTGAGGTCACCTCCCCACTGCTGCTCAGAAGGTTTTGGGGCTCGAGCTACAGCTCCCTAGGACTGGCTGAGCTTTCTTATATTTCTGCCCCAGCAACATCTAATTCTTCCAAAATCTTCAGCATACTTTCCTATTTGTTACAGTGGCACCTGCTGGCAATGGCACAGGCAAAAGCTGATTTCTTACTGTTGGGCTAAGTAGATAAGTTTAATTATGACTCGAGGTGTGCAGTATTTCATTTTTCTCTCTCTCACCCTCTCACCCTCTCTTTGGTCTAATATAACACATTACGCAGAACACAAGGAGGCTTGTTAGATTACTGTTGGAAGATGCAAGAATTGGTTAATTTTGCACCGTTTCTCCCTGTCATTATAATCTTTGCCACAAGAATGGCTACATTCTGTGAAATGTTCTGTTCTCAGTGCAGTCATTGTCATGTGAATGAGCTATCACAGAATCCTAATGCCTGAGATGTTTTATTCTTACATTCATGACATTTGTATTTCAGTGACAAAAGCTTCAGCAAAGAAAGGGAATGGAAGAAATTTAATCCAGTCTCTTGATCATTTTTAAATTCTAATTTTATGGTCTTTTCTAGATGCTGCAGCACAGTTTCCTTCATATGTAAGAAGCCTGTATTTAGAGTAAGAATGAACTGATGAAATCAAACCTCTGGGATGTTTGTATTTTAATGGTTTCTGCATTAAAGACACTGTATCAGTGCAAATTGCTGATAGTTAGAAAAGGTGAAAACCAAGGAATACTTGCTAGTCATTTTTTGCCGCTTAAGAGCGTATGTGTTCTGTGAAAACTCTGATGAGCTGGAGCTTCTATTACACCAGTATATAATAAAAGATCAATTATTTTCAGACATTGATAATAGCTGATGGAATAGTTGAAAATAATATAGGTAATCAGGCCAGGAAGAACATTACAAATCATTCTGAAAGCACAGCAATGCAACATTTAGGATGCTCTTCTGCTTTGTCTATTTCAGTGTCAAAAATTACAACTGATTTTAATGGGACCAGGTTCAGGACCTCAGTCCAAAATCTCCTACCCGGTTTAGCTCTTTTTGTTAAGACACTCTGAAATGGCTTCCATGAGTAACAGTTTAGACAATACAGTTCTATTTTCCCTCTCCGTCTCAAATATTTTTAAGCTTATCTTGCTGATTCTGCTGTACCTGTAAAATATAATATTTAACAGGCAATTCTGAAGGGCTTCCCCAGCACACATATCAAGGGGTAAATTATTACAGCAGAGAAAACAAAACATTCAGATCAGCAGGACGAGGAAGGGACTCTGGTGAGGTTTTCTTTCCAGCCATGGGTACAAAATAATTGTTCTTCCTATGGCGTGACCATAAAAAGGTGTCTGAGCTGTCAAAATGGTATTCAGATGGCTGACTGTCAAAGACCTGCTACAGCATCACAACTGGAGATTTTAATTGCATTCAGACATCACACTGGAAAGCCATGAGTGCATTTTCTCCCTTCTTCTCTCTCTTACATACACATGTTCTTTCAAAGTGTAAGCTTATATATTTATACATATTTTCACTGCTTCAAAATTGTATAATATTTTAATTTGTCTGCATGTCACCCCTCTCTCTCTCTTTAAATAAATGTTTTCAGATTCCACTTTTGATACCAGAACTGCAAGGCCTCATTATTTCTTATTTCCAGAGGTTACAGGGTTTTAATGTTAAAATGTAATATTTTAGATAGTTTCATTTGCCTAGCCTAACCTCTATGATCAAATAAGTACCTTTTTTACTTTTCAAAATACTAGGATCTCAGGACCCATGCATTCTCTTAATCATTTCTCAATTTCTTTTATCCATGTTCCTTTTTTCCCTACACTTATAACAAGACTGCAGCTCAGACCTGCAAGATCTGAACTCTAGTCCATATTTTTAAAGTCATGGTTCTATAGATAATGTATTTTTTTGATTTTAGTTCACAGGTAACCTACTTAAAGATATCTAGATATGTATTTTAAATTCTTAGATAAAACGTTCAAGTAGTTGATTCTAACTTGCAATAACAAAGAATTCTGAAAAGAGAATCCATAGGGAACAACCTAACAAGTACACGGTTATACTTTTCTACCTATTTTAGAGGGATTCATTTTTCTGGGAATCTCCCTGTTTTCATGCACTACCTTTTTGCTTTCAGTTGTCCTTTGATATTTTTCTTTATAGTGAAAAAAATAAAACAGGAACTTATGTTAACTAGAGAAAAGGCACTTGTTTTCTTGCTCTGAATATTAAGTCTTTTGATCAAAAATGTGTCTTGGACAGAATATCTGGTATTCCCACTGTGAATGTAACCAATCTGTACTAGAAATCCTCCTACTCCTCATTACTAAAATGAAGTTTTCAAAGGAAAAAAAAATGAACAAGATCTGGTCTTTCCTTCATGATCTTACCTTACACAGGAACAACATTTAAAACAGGTATAAGATTTAATCATGCAGATTGTTTGTATTTACAGGCTTTGCTACAGCGCTGCTAGCTCTAGCATCTGTGAAGGAGGGTGAGCTGTGGAGGTCCTCAGATCCCAAACCTACCTCAATATGATACAGCAATAACAGATAACAGAGGAAACAAGTTTTGCCTTCTTTATATGACACCTTGTAAAGCAACAAAAAATAACCTTTCATTTTGAATGGAACACTTTTAGTATGAGGTTTGGGAAGAACCCATGAAAGAGTTCCCCCAGCCTCCCTCCTGCCCTGTTCAGCAAGTAAGAAATACATTCCAAAATCTGAGCACCTTGCAAATTTTCTTCCAGTTGTGGGCTATTCTGAGGTCCACCAGAGAAATGAGGTGGTAAACTGGCTGCTCAAAGAGAAGTTTGAACTTGTGTGCCAGTCTCTGGTTTTTGTTCTCTTTCAGCTTGGCAGTAATCACTGAATGCTACTCCAGACAGCCTAAACAGACAATATGGGAGTGCAGGGCAGATCATGAACTTAGAATGGTGCAATATTTGCTGAAAATTAATCCAATATGAACACTACATTTTTTTCAGGAGGAAAAGCTGGAAGAGCAAATAGGGCAGGAAACACATCTTAGAACACTATATAGTGTTCTATATACTTAGAACACCTATAAACTCCTTACCCCTTTTTTAATGGCTCATTCAATTTTTTTTATTATTATTATTATTGTTCTGTCTTCCTATGAACTTAAAATTAACTCACTAGTCTTATTTAACTTGGAAAAGACCTTTAGAATTGCATGGTATCTGTCATTAAAATATACCATATATTTTTTTTCCTAAACAAACTAAGCATAATGTGACTGTTCCACATAACCTACCTTAGACAAGAAAATATCCTGCCAAAAATCAATGAACAAGATAGAGAAATCTGAACGTCTTTTCCATCACAAGAGTATCCATCTTGATTCCTTTCATAGCTCTCTTTTTTCCTCTGTATTTTAATAATTTAATGTATTTTGTTACTTACAGTGGTGCCTACCTTTTCTGAACTTAGGAGTCACTGCATACCATAAGGTAAAAAAAAATTGCAAGTCAGTCTCCTTCAGGTGATACAGCTATTTTTAAACATAATTTAAAAAAATACACTTGGATTATTTCACTTACTGTCACTGAGCCTTTCATGTGCATTCAATCCATGTTTTCAAGTTTTCTTCTATATTCATGAAGCCCAGAAACTCAATTTTATTTTTAAATGAAAGCTAAGATTATCAGATGATAATTGATTCCAAGGACTAGACGTTGAGGAAAATACCAGTATCATGAGACTTCTGATAAAATCACTGAAGTTGCAACAACTGAAGAGTCAAGCAGAGAATATCACTTTTTAAATCTCCTTATTATATATATATAAAAAAATCAGCACCACAAGAAATAACAAATATTTCTCCATGATCTTCCTATGTGTTCAGTTAAACTAACAATACCTCCATCTGGTGACTACTTCCATCTGTGCCTCCCAACCTATTAACACCTCAAGAATATGCAAGAAGGCAGATGTCCTTGATTTGTAGGCACAGTACAGAGAGCACAGGCTCCAGCTATGTACATATCAGTGAAATACAGATGATAATAATATTCCTACCAAAATACTGAGAGATTCTTTTTTCAAAACACACAGCGATCTTTGCATAAAAAATGTTAAGAATACAATTTAATGTTCTATAGACATATATTAATATATATGAAAAATATATTCTCTTTGCATCCTTTTGGATTAAATACTAGAGCAAAGATAATGTAATATGGTTCCAATTTTTGGTCAAACTTCTCCCAAATATTCATTCCTCTTCCAGTTTCAGAAGAACCTTCAAGTGTCCAAAAAGATAATTTCATATATCAACATTCTAAGGTTTAGAAAGCAAATTTTTTGCAAGGATATAAGCAACCAGGGACAATGCTTTTCTTCCTCAACTTGACTCTGATAAGAACACATATAATTGAGCTCATGCCTGAGTAACTGGATTAACTTCTAGATTGTGGGAGAGTAGTGGATATTGTCTGCCTGGACCTCAGTAAGGCTTTTAACACTGTCTGCCATAAGATCCTCAGAGACAAGGTGATGAAGTGTGGGCTTGGATGAGCAGATAATGAGGTGTATTGAAACTGGATGAATATGCAGGTCCAGTGACAAGTGGCACAAAGTTTGGCTGGAAGCGAGTAAATAGCAGTGTAACCTGGGGTCAATACTGCATCCAGTCCTGTTCAACACCTTCATTAATGATCTGGATGATGGGCCAGTGTACCCTAGGCAAGTGCATCGATGACACAAATGTGTGAGGAGCATCTCATATGCCAGAGGATTCTGCTGCCATCCAGAAGGACTTAAAAAGTCCAGCTGGGGAGACAGGCTGATAGGAACCTCATGGAGTTCAAGAAGGGAAAGTGCAAAGTCCTGTACCTGTGGAGGAACAAACCCAGGCACCAGCACATGCTGTGGGCCACACAACCAGAAAGCAGTTTGGAAAACAACCCTGTGGCTCCTGGTGGACACCAAGTTGAACATGGGCCAGCACTGTACTCTTGAGGCAAGAAAGATGTGTGCTACCCTGGAGTGCATTAGATAAAGCATTGACAGAAGGTCAAGGCAGGTAAACCTTTGCCCTCTCTAGTGCCCTATCCAGACCTGATGAGTTCACACCTGGAGTGCCAGGTCCCTTTCTGGACTTCCCAGCCCAAGAGACACATGGGCATACCGGATATACTGGCCTTACCAGCTAAGGGCCATGAAGATGTTTATGTGACTGAAGCATAGCTCCATCAAGGCAAAGTTAAGTGAGCTGCAACAGTTCTACCTGGAGAAGAGAAGGCTCATGGGCAACCTTGTCAAAGTATAGAAATATCTGAAGGGAGGCTACAGAGAGGATACAGCCAGGCTCCTCTCAGTGGTGACCAGTGACAGGACCAGAGGCACACACTGAAACACAGAAGCTTCCCTCTGAACATCATGGAAGAGTTTTTCACTGTGAGGGTAACTGAGCACTTGCACAGGTTGCCCAGGAAAGTTGTGTAGTCTCCCTCCTTGGAGACATTCAAAAGCTATCTAAGCATGGTCCTGGACAATGAGCTGCTTGAGCAGGATAGTTGGACCCGCTGATCTCCAGAGGCTCCTGTTTCCAACCATTTTGTGATTCTGTGGTTCTGCTCAAATTCTTTTAATTTTTCCCTTTTTCCCCAACTTTCTTCCTCAAAAGTGATAAATGTTGTCTTTACCTTACCTATCCTGACCTTAGCTACAGCCTCCAAATTACTACGCAAGTTTACTCTTAGTGGTACAAAACCTCTCCAAAGAAAACAATTATTTACAAGGGTTGGCTCTCAGAGACAAGTGATTTAATTCTGAATATCAATTCTTCTTTTATTCTAGGTCCAAGAGACGTGGGCTCTCCCAAAGGAAAGCTGCTTCAGAGGCCAATCAGCTTTCACATCTTCCTTCTCTTTGCCTATCTTCTGTCTCAGGTTAAGTGAAGAGATTTAGGCTGTTGCAGTGGCAAATGGCTTCAGTTATGCCCTGCATTAGTCCTGTTCTACCCATATAAATCAGATTGCTGGGCAGTAAGCACCCCAGGTATGGACCCTCTGGTCTACAGTACTTAGGAAAATGGGTCTTCAATCCAAATTAATTAAAGTAATATGTGACATTATAAACAGTCGTATTGGGTTTTCTCTAAATTAGTGTTGTTCAAATATAAAAATACTGTAAAATTAAAGTAAATTTTCTGAAGGCATAAAGCTAGAGATCTTGTATGCTAACAGATTATGGATTCTATAGGACCCTTAGGCCCTCTGTTTCATGATGCTAAAACTATATTTTAAACACAAGTTCTCCCTCTTACATATGTTTTAATTTAAACATGGAAGGTATGGGCTATGACCTTGTGTGCATTTCAGCAATTGGATGTTCCTAAACCAAAGGCCAGCCTACTAACAAACTGCCTAATAAAAATATTTTTAGGGAAACCAAGTCAACCATGAAGACAGGATGCAAAAATATTGCCTATTAAACTACAAAAGCTATAAGCATTACTTGAAAAAACATAGTCAGGATTATAAAAAATTAAAGTGGTATATTGTGAAGCTTCAGCTCCCTTTGTCACAAAACCCAGAATCAACTTTATACCAATTTCTAATAGCTTCTGTCTTAATTGAAAAGTTGCCATTGTCCTCAAAACTCCATATTTCTATGTTTCAAAGATTGACTGCTGCTGGCTTGCACCCACAGCCCCCCACCCCCCCCTTCTTTCATGGGGCACTTTGGAAGGTGGTCTGCTGACCTGTAGATGTACATCATCAGACAGAGAGGGGAAGCAAGGTATCCGTATCAGAAATGAGCAATAGCAGGAAAAGAGCGTGGCGGGAAAAAAAAAACGTTAGAGACAATTTTGTATCCTGAAGTTTAAAAAAAAAAAAAAATCCAGGTTGGAATGACAGAATATTTTCTAGAGAAACAAGGAGGAGGAAAACATTCACTTACTGGCCAGTTTTATGAAAGAAATAACATGAGAAAGACTGCTTACACAGACTTTGATGAGAGTGCCTAAAGTAAGAATTCTGGGTCTGAGATTTAACAGTCTTGCCTACCGTATGACTATGACTGTAGAAATAAAGTGGAGTTCAGCAACAAGTAAAACTATAGTAAAAAAAAAACAAAAAACCCAAAACCCAAGCATATCCAGTCTTATCTGGCTCATAAAAATCTTCCTCAGAAAAAAAATAATGTAGTATTTCCATTTTTAATGGAAATGGTTAGGGGGAAAAAAAAAAAGTATCAGACTCATATTAAGGATAGAAATCTGAGGTCTCTTCATCTGCAAAGCAACCAGAGAACTTCAGGCAGAAGTTGTCTACAGGCTGCTTCATTTAGGACCCCACTGTCTTTATATACTAGTCATGGGATTTCCATAAATGTCCAGGATTTGGCTCATACTGTTTCTAGAGACAATAATACAACTCCCATTAATTTTAAAGCAGACAAGCTAAATCAATGCTAAGAGCTTTTAAAAATCTTCTACTAAAGGTTTTATGTGACATTCTCCTGCCACTTAAATTATACCAGGCATCACAAGAATCTCAGGTTGCATTCAATAATTTGTTTGATGTAGCGGTTACTCTGTTTATTTAAAAATAACAGCTAAATTCCCAAACGGAATAAAAAGTTTAACTGGTTCTTTAGCTTTTATTG
Source organism: Phylloscopus trochilus trochilus (assembly GCA_016584745.2). NCBI lineage: Eukaryota > Metazoa > Chordata > Aves > Passeriformes > Phylloscopidae > Phylloscopus > Phylloscopus trochilus. Next base: position 27,418,586 of record WQNJ02000084.1, read on the forward strand.
AATTCTTCTTAGGATGTCAAATCCTGTTGTTTGAAGTTCCGCAGGATCAATGCACAGTATTTTGCTAACTTTTTTTGTTTTGTTTTGTTTCCAGTCTGCTTGGGTTCTCACTCACAAAATTTCACTTCCAGGTTCAACTTCACTTAAACATTCAGGGTGAATTTCAGCCAAGTCCACTAACTGTGATCTGGTTTATGTTAAAGTCAGCCCATAAACTGCTCAAAACTGGTCCGGGATTCTTTTGAAACTGGGCCTAAGGTCTGTGTAAAAGAAAACTCAAGAAAATGTTTTGATGAGCCTAGGTTCAATATTCCAAAGTCTATAATGAAACTTGAAACAAACCAAATTCCAATTTGTTTGGAGCTTCATACTAAGAGTGTTGTATTCCTCTGTCAAACTGATGACATTTTACCACAACTTTAACAGTGAAAGATTTTTCTTCCCATAATTTCCCCCAAACCCCTTGGCTGCTGGAAACAGTAATGTATTACCATGGATACAAATTACAGTGTGGGGTGTGAGGAAGAGAGTGGAGGTTACAGTGTATAAAGAGATTTCTTTGGAGCTGGCGTTTGAAGCAGGGAGTCAGCACAAGATTTTTTAAATTCAAATACATCCAGATCACAGAAATATTAATTTCAAGAAGATGAGCTAAAATAAATTGCATTTGAGTTTGTGTGCCCTTTTGCAGTGTCATTTCTTTTTGGGAAAGCAAAGGGAAAACCTTCATATATTTATGTGACTTAATTTTTAAGAACAATTTTAAAATTAGTGACTTGATTGTTGCTATTTTTTCCTTTCAGCTGGAAAGAGAGAAAATTGGTGACTTGTCCACTACTGAAATTGTCAGGCTTACATTCCTCTGCTTCATCCATGGCTGAGTGCAAACACGCCCAGGTGCTTCGCCGTTTTGAAAACAGAGCCAGCCCTCATTTCACCATCACCATATGCAACAGTGAAAAAGAAGCCAAAAAGGGCAATCTGAAAAGTACAAAGTGAAGCCTTGGCAGACTTTCCAGAGAAGCAGCTTGGCCCTCTTCTAAAGGACTTGGTCCTTCTAAAAATGTGGACAAGTAACAAGAGAGCCAGAAGTGTTTTCCCTGGACTAGTGGTTTCCACTAAGATTCCCCAAACCAATTTATTGGAATAACCCCAAGTAAAATCTATAGGAATGAAATTGGTAAAATTCCACAAAAGTTTTCCAGAAAGCCTTTGCTACTTGGAAAGAGAAAATTTAAAAATTACATCATTTTGGTACACTTGAATCCTTTGCATTTAACGATATAGGAGTCACAAAGATATTTTTCTGCTATACTTTCTAAGCTAGTTCAGCCTCATTTAAATATTATTTTCTGCCCCTTCTATAGGAGTTTTTAAAGTGATCACTGAAAAGGGTGGTGCAGAGTCCAAAGAAAAGACAAGGATCATGTGACTCCTTCTGCCACAGTAGAATATTTTTATTAAAATTAAAATAATAAATAAATATTAAAATATTTCATCTTTATACTTTTGGTACAATTCTTTTTGTTTGGGATGCTAAAATAAACCTCCCAAAGAGAGAAGCCAATTAATATCCAGAAAAAGCCCAGTTGTGCTCCCACTCCAGCTGGTGACAAGGCCTGCCCCCAGCTTCATGACAGCAGAATCCGCCCCAGAATAATTTGCAGCAAATGGGGTGACTGAAAAAAGAAGGGTTAACAGGTTTATTTTAGAATTAACTTTTAGTTCAGTGAAGATTAATATGTCAAGCTGAACACTAAGTAGAGGTCAGTGCTAAAAGACCACCACACTAATCATGGGAATGTGTTGGAGCAGACATTGATGTGTTGCAGCAAATGTTCCTGGAGGAAAGCAGAGCGTGGTTTCTCCCCAGCTGTTGGCCCAGGGCAGCTCCCAAGCCCTGTAGCTTCATTGCCAGCATTTCTCCTCCTAGGCTTTCCCTCCCAGTCACAGTCTCCCCACAGGCTGTCTTCTTCCCTCTAAAAGCATCCCAGATTTCACCAACACCAGAGTCCTGCCACCGTCCTCATGACAGCCAAGGTTCCTTTTCTCCATTAAAGAAAAATATGCAGCTTCCAAGTATCTTTAGGAAATAGTGAATAATATTTATTTAAAAATAGGATAGAGTGTCTTTTCTGCATTTTATTTTCTGCATCATATTTTATGTGATTTTTCATGCCAGTAAGTCCTCGACATGACAATTTTTAGAGAATGAGCTGTAACTAAGTGCAGAATATGAGACAGCGGAGCCCAAAAAAGCAGCACCCTCAAAACGAGGAGGAAAAGGATTCCTGAGCCCTGAAGACAGACAGCTCTGCTGCAAGGCTAAACACTTCTACTTTTGCATTAAAAAGACATAGGTCTGTCACAGACCTACCTTAAAGTTGCATTTGTAAGGGATACCATACACTTTTGTTAAGGGAATTAATTTTCTGTTACTTATACAACACAGCAGACCTGAATTTTTCTCAGTGCACCAGCTGTTTCATCATGATATAGCCAGATGTAACATGCAGTCCATGCACTGATCAGCAGCTCCCCAACCAAAGTAGTGTGTTAAGGGGAAGAGCTCTGATGGGTAGTGCTCCTGAGTCCAAAATGTTTGAAAGACACAACATCATTCACAGCCAAATCAGACTCCTGTGTCTCAGTTCAGATCAGAGGACACAGAGTTATTCTACAGTTTTATGGAATATTTTCCAAATTTGAGAATTCCTTATGTTTCACTGTATCTCCTGAACAGCTCCCCAGTCCTCTCTTTGGCACTTGTAACATCCACACACGGAGAAAGAGAGAGGTGAGGGGTGAAATCTTTAAGTCAAGAAGGGCTGAGAGGATCCAGGGAACTATAGTCCTTTCAGCCTGAAACAAGTGCCAGGGAAGGTCATGGAGCAGATAATATAGAATGCCAACACATGGCATGTGCAGGACAGCCATGGCAGGAGGCCCAGCCAGCCAAGGTTTGTGCTCCATTCGCAAAATGATGCAGGTCAAGCATCAGGTCCTGCTTGACCAACCTGTGACAAAGTGACCCACTTAGTGGATGAGGGAAAGGCTATGGACGTTGTCTACCTGGATTTTAGTAAACCTTTGACATATTTCACCACACCATTCTCCTGGAGAGGCTGGCTGCTCATGGCTTGGAAGGGTGTGCTGCTCACTGTGTAACAAAAGGGCTGAATGGCCAGTCCCAGACTGTGGTGGTGCCAGCTGGCACAAGTGGTGTTCCCATGGCTCAGTCCTGAGTCCAGTCCTGTTACCAGACCTTTGTCAGTGGTCTGAGCAAGGGGATCAAGGGCACCCTCGGTCAGTTTGCACATGACACCAAGTTGCTTGGGAGTTGATCTGCTGGAGGGCAGGACAGCTTTGCAGAGGATCTGGATGGGCTGGATTGGTGGGCTGAGGCCAGTTGTATGATGTTCAACAACACTGCTGGCTCCTGAACTGGAGTCAGACCAACACCATGCAGAGCCATAGCGTGACTAGGAAGCTTCCCAGTAATGTAGAACCTAAGGATGCTGGTCAACAGCATCTGAACACGAGCCAGAGTGTGCCCAAGTAACCAAGACAGCCAACAGCATCCTGGCTCATAGCAGCAACAGTGTGGCCAGGAGGACCAGGGCATAGACTGTCCCCCTGTACTGGGCACTGGTGAGGCCACACCTCAAATCCTGTGCTCAGTTTTGGGCCCCTCACTACAGAAAAGACATTGAAGTGCTGGAGCATTTCCAGAGAAGGGCAGTGGAGCTGGGGAAGGGGCTGGAACAAAAGTCATATGAGGAGCAGTTGAGGGAGCTGGAGGTGTTTAGCCCGAGGGAAAGGAGGCTCAGAGTGGACCTTATTGCTCTCTACAACCACCTGAAAGGCAGCTGGGGCCAGGTGGGGATCCATCTCTTCTCCCATGTAACAATCAATAAGAGGTAACGGCCTCAAATTGCACCAGGGGAGGTTTGGATTGGATATTAGGAATGCTTTCTTCACAGAAAGGGTTGGCAAGCATTGGAAGAGGTTGCTCAGGGAAGTGGTAGAGCCAGCATCCCTGGAGGAATTTAAAGGATATGTAGATATGGCACTTAGGGACATGGTTAATGGTGGACTTGGTTTTAGTTTAATGGCTGGAGTCAATAGTCTTAAAGGTCCTTTTCAATGTAAATGGTTCCATGATTCTAAGTGGACCAATGAAACTTGAAAAAAAATCTGTAAATCTTCAAATTGCTCACATAGAAGTGTTATATCAGAAATATCTAATGTTTTCTTTGACACTCAAACTGCCTGCTCTGAGTTGGCTGTGTTGTTGTAAGGTATTAATTGCTAAAAAACCCTATAAAATATTTTCACAGTGCCTAAAAATTGCAAAAAATATTTTCACAGTGCCTAAAAATTGAAAAAAGAAATGCTTTTTCTATCACACCTGTTAATTTTCATCTTAAAAAAATCAGCAAGATTATAACTCATCCCTTTACTCTGGGGTCATTTATTGGTGTTACATCCATCCCTGAGAAACAAGGACTCCTAGTCTGTATTCTGCAAAACAGAGGTGCATGATAAGCATAAAAAAGCAGGACCACTATAGGGTAGTCACTAGAATTGAGAACAGCAGCATATTCATTTAAAGAAATCTCTTTCATCCACAATTCCCTAATATACAGAGCAGAAGTTTGGAGGTTCTTTCTTAAGACGCTTGGCTTTAAGTAGATTTACACAGTTTACACAGCTCGCTAAGGCTTGGGGATCCTCCAAAGCTTCAGGTTTCTTCTGCCTGCTACAGACAGATTTTAATGAAACCTGCTGAAAAGCACAGATATGGAGGCTGACAACCACCAAGAGGCAAAAGGATAGAAAGCAGAACCTGCATCTGCAAACAGTCACGCCTCCAGAAACACGGACACATAGCACAAGAGCAGCAATATTGATTATCAGATAGCATTTGACACCGTAAACAGATAAGCTCTTAGGCCAAAGTTGTTGGTTATCATGTATGTATCACTACACACTACTTTAGCTTTAATAGTCACTTTGACAGAGAGATGGAGTGAGGCAGACAATCAGGTGATTTTCAAAGACAGAGGGAAAGGTTCTAACCTCTAACAGTTGACAACATTGTTCAAATCTTTCCTGACCAAAAAAAAAAAAAAAAAAAAAAAAACCAACCAAACAAACAAACAAAAAAACCTACCAAAACCAAAGAACTCAACAACTATGAAACCCTACAAGACACCCCTCAGAAAACCACTGAGTCCAAATATAAAATCCTTTCAAATGAAGAGCAGAGGCTACCCCAGCATATACAAAGGGAAATAAGAAAGCAATTAAGACACCTTTGTTAAAGAATTTTTAGCCTGTCAGCAGCACGAGCCTTTTGTTCTTCAATCTTTAGGTTAATAAAATCAAGGCCAGTTTCCTTAGAGATGCTGAAGCTATTAGGTATCAGTAAAACTTAATGTACCACAGGGACCCTGTAGGAAAAAAAATGCATTTAATTGAGTGTTCAGAGCCAGAGCCACCCACTGTAAGTATATCCTGGCAATTGAGATGTTATTATTGCCAAGGCTCCACCATATGATGATATATATACATCTTTTCTGAATGAGAAAAGTAAATACATGGGTGAAAAGATGGCTGCATTCCTCAAAAAGAAGGTCTGAAAGTCTTCTTTTGCATTTTGTCATTGCCATCCACAAGAACCAGGAGTGTCATTAATGGGATTATATTTCTGACAAATTCATAAGTAAATCCAGTAAAAATTACTTTTTAGAATGAAAGATATTCAGCATTTCCTTGTCTAAATTTGCATTTCTAATAATGTGTCTGTCTAAAGGGTAACCTTATTATCAGTCTTTCAGTACTGTGTTCAGTCCTCGTGAAGAAACAAAGACACTCAAGTCCTTTCCTTCTTACTTCATTTCTCCTCTCTGGATGAATGATGTATGAGCTTTTCCAAATGCTTTCAGCATATGAGGGCTCTATTTAGCTGCACACTGGAAATGTTAGGAGGGAATGAAGACAAAGAAACCAAAATAGCAGCACTAATGGTAATTCAGATTCTGATTACTGATCCAAATTAGACTGGACAAACTAGAGAAGGCAAGGTTTTGATACGGGCTCTTTCTAATAATAGTGAACTGAAATAAAATCCATATTTATCTGATGTATTCCATGCTCTACAGTCAGATTCTTGATTTTCAGTACACAGTACAAAACCTGATACAAAGCTAAACTCCTCAGGTTTAGTTCCAGGTTATTGATCTTCACTCAAAAACTTCTACCACTAAGTAGGGGTACACGAACTGGAGGAAACATTTCCCTCAGGGGACTTATGTCCAAGACTGCAGTTCTCACAAAGGGGTTTTTATCAAGCTTATACACCTATTTCCTTAGGGATTGAAAGTGCACTTTCAAATCTCTTCAGCCTGGAAGTCTCACCTTGCTAAAGAAAAGACTTTAGATAACTAACAGAGCTCTGGAAGCCTGACCCGGCAAGCTGAATACAGAAAAAAAATATTCCCAAGCTTCCCTATATATTTTTCTTCAGGGAAAAAAAAATAAATAAAAAAGGAACATTTTTAGAGCTTAGTGTAACTTTAAAGGAAAAGAAAATGAGAGTTTTTAGGGAGCAGACATGACTGTGCTAGACAGGTTATTGTACAATTAGTACTTTTCAAAGTGGAAATGCTGATAGAAAATGAAGCCTTTAAAGAATTAAGGGATGGTAGTACAATCAAAATCAACAAGTTTCATGAAAAACGGATCTTGTCAAAGAAATATGAATTTTTTAAACACAATTTCTAGTGTGCTTTTCTTTTTAAAGGAAAAGATACCTTTTACATCCCCCTCACTAATTTAGCATTGATCACGAAGCCTCCATTAACACTACACACTCTGACAATACTATTTATAAGACTCCACAGGGTGTTTCCACCCTTTCTAGTCATCCTATACCTTGTAGTCATATTTACATTCATATAAAGTCCTTTCATCAAAATGCATCATCAGTTCTTCCCTATACTGCTCCTTCTGGAAAGGTGTCTGTTTTCCAGCCTGAGTACTTTATTATGCCTAACTAATAACTTCCCCCACATTCCCTGGGGATAGACACATGCACACACATACACCACAGCCCAACATTGCACATATGAGCATAGGCTTCAGGGGCTTTAGAGCTTCCCTCTGAACAGCCAGGATTATAACTGTTTACATAAAATGTTACACTAGGCCAGCTTCCAAACAGAATAATGCCAGATACTAGTTTTGGATGGCTAAAAGCTCTATTTTTTCTTCCCTGATATCCTGTGGAATCTTGGTCAAATCCTGTATCTTCTGAGTGCATGAAGATGCACCTACGAAAAGAGGAGAATTGGAGATGCAAAAGGGCATGTGGTATTTTTTAAAAGAATATTACAGAAAATAAAACCTATAAATAAAAGCTACGAGAAAAGACATATTAGGCTTCAAAATAAGGTATGTTGAAAAGGGTAGGGGTCAGCATTGAAATAAATTTGGCTGTAGGCATTTCAATTTCAAGATAAGATATGTTGAGGTGGTTAAGAAAAACTGATTAGTCATTTATATTCATTGGTACAAAATGTTAGCATGAAGAAGGGACATCTAGAAAAGGAGACACAGTTAGCCCACATGTAGCTATTAATGAAAAAAGTGTCTTTCACTTGGAAATCAAATTGAAGTCTATATCAAGCATCTTCTCTCTGCCCTACCCGCTGCGTAACAAGAAACCCCACCTTTTTTGTATCCATCACATCCCCAGCTGATTCCCACTAGCCATGCACCTTAATCCTCACAAGACAGGAAACAACTTCACATGACCTCTCAATAAAAATAGAGAGGGATTAAAAAAACCCTTATTCTCTGGCCTGGCAAGATTTTGCTAATTGAGATTGGATGCATTCCAAAAGAAAGTTGGATTCCTGCTTGTGTAAATTTCTTTTTTTTTTTTCTCAAGATGCCAAAATTCCTTTGGGAATCCCTGTTTCAGGAGATAACCAGTGGCTTAACCTGGACACCTGATATATTTTTTGTCAGACACTGCAGAGAGACAATCTGCCACTTCAGACACAGCAAAACCCTGTCTCAGCTCTGAGTGGAGCATGGTTCAGAGGGAACAGTGACTTTAAGTACAGGAACACTACAGTCCTTCAGCTACATGGAAGTATCCGTGGTTTGTTGCATTAATCCAAGGTTTTCACTTGCATGTGCTCAGAGGCCAACAAGTAAACTGCAAATCTGTGCTACTGCCTGCTCACGGGGCTTCCCCTTCCCAGCCTGGTGGCAGCAGCATAAGTGTCTCAGCAGCTGTTTGCCTGGCAGGCCTCAGAGGGTGAAATTAAAGACACTCTTTAAAGTATTTTTTTTTTGGGGGGGGGGGGGGTTGGTTTTTTTGGGGGGGATGTTTTCAGGTTTGGTTTTTTGTTTTTTTGTTTTTTTGTTTTTTAATGCAGGACTTAAAAGTTGTGCATTTTAACAGAACATCTGCCATCTGGGCTGTGATGCAGAGTGTGCTGAAGTCATACATCCTTACAACTCGAGCCAGGCCTCTCAGACTGGAATGACTCCTATTTTTTCTATGGGTCAAGCATGGATAATAACACACAAGCCAAGAATTTGTAGACAGTAGCAAAACCAAGAACTTGCACCATGGCAGTGTGCTTCTGCATGGTAAACTATATAAGGGGGACTCATGTTTACAGAAGATACAAAAGCAGAGTTTAGGGGAAAGAAAAAAATATATATGGCTTTCCCCTCTTTGGCCAAATGCAAGGAACTGAGATATTATTGGTTTTGCTTAATTAGCAAAATCTTAACAGGCCAGCACATAAAGGGATTTTCTACCCTCTCTGTTTTAGCAGCTAGCTCCCCTATTTCGTCATTAATGTGACACACTGCTGAAACAGCTTTACAGTCAGAAGAGGAATATAACAGAAGGATTCTTCTGTCTTTTAGCAATGAATTACTGAAACATAAAGATCTGCACTATTAAATTTTCACAGAATGAGCCTGTGAGTAATATGAAACTAAAGAAAGCTTAACAAGATCCAAGGACAGAATCCAAGGTTCCCTCCTGTGAGACAGGCAAATTTCTCAATTTTTTCCCCCCAAATTTCAAATGTACTTCTTGTTAATAACAGACTATTACCTAGCGTCTTGATTTTTTTTAACAGACTATTACCTGGTGTCTAGATGTTTAAGTTCAGCATCTAGACATCTTTTCTGTTTTGCTGATGGTCACAAGCACAACAAGCTAGTGACCTGTGACCAAATCTTCAACAAAAACTCATGTATAGAATCTCTGAGACAACAATGTTTTTCTAGGTTCTTTTTATATGGAGAGACAATAAATATTTAAGTGGGTCAAACCTACCAGTTATTAATAAGAGAGTCAAAAAAAGCATTCATTTTGCTGTCCACCTTTGCAAGGGTTAATCACACATTTCCATAACCTGCTTACATAGCTTTCCCTATATACCATGGATGATTCTGGAAGGTCAGACTTACAGAATCCTGTAAGCTCAGACTCTAAAGCCCTGCAAAACACACATGACTCACATCTAATTGTTAGCATTTATCATTTTTATATTCCAAGTATACTCAATAAAATGGGATTTACTCTGTTGATGCGACAGTTGAAATATCTTTTGCTTAGATGTAAGCAAGAGGTTATGATTGCTCAGTTTTCTGATTGGTACAGGCACATTACAGCACCATGTTTCAAGTATCGAGGTGTTACAAGGGAATAGATGATGGAAGTCTTTTGAACAATAACTTTGTATGCATAATATATACAGCACTGTATACACACACATGTGCCCTCTTGAATTCTAATATGAAAATGCAGTCATATTCTACACAAACTTGCTCTAAAAATGAGATGGAAACATATTCATCTAATGATGACTGTGTGAGAGAGTCACAGGTTAAATTTGCTCACTAGTTTAGTAAGACGAAAGAGTGCAAACTAAGGAGGGTTCCCTGGGCCAATTCTCTAACAGTCACTCAGTTATTTGTATTAAAAGCAAATCAAAGCAAAAGAGATGGAGAATTATTATGATAAATATAAACTACCTTCAGACAGAAGAAACTACATCAAAATGAAGTAGGAGAGAATGGATATGATCTACTCCTTTCATTTTACTTCAATTAGTTATATACATTCTGCATCCATTTGTTATAAATGTATTCCAACATTCTATATAAAAAATGCTCACCAATAACTGCTGGAGCTGTTGTCCAAACTCATAGCCATTTTATTCTGAGATGTGTTTTCCATACATTGCTCATATCCATTAGCTTTTGAAGACTAATTACCACAAATTCTGTATTATTGTGGGCTGACTAGTTCCCTTCATACTTCTTTCAAAGACAGAAAATTAACAATGTGTGTGTGTTTGTGTGTGTGTTTATCTTGTCTTCTCTGTGTTGTTTGCACAGAGAGTCACTGAAAAAGCTTGCACTCATTCGAAAGGTGTATGTCTGGGCTCTCAGAGCCCAGGGCCTTGAACTAGTTACATCCATATTGCCTTTTGTCCAGGCTGGAATCTCAGTCATTCCCACAAGGTGCATGCAGTTTTGAACGCACAACAGCTGAACACCCTCCAAACAGCACAAAAGCTCACGTGCAGAGCCTGCAGCCTGGGCAGTGTTTACAGGCAGGATCCCAGCTGGCAGGACAGTACAGACATGCATGCTATGAGGGCAGCCTTTCCTTATATGCATATATATATATGCATTACCTAAGCAAACAAGCTTATTTACAGAAGTTTCATTTGGGTAAGGCAAGGAGTATTCATCACCTCAGATTTGTCCTTCACAGCTGGCTCCTGTGGTACGGGATAGACAGACAAAGACTTTGCCATGACATCTGCCTGATCCCTGGATAAACATGGCTGTGAACACATGTGCTCTTTCTGCTTCTCTGTTTGTATTAAGGCAGTGTATTCACCTACAAAACTTGTGTGACCATTAACAGATACAGTCTGCTTTAAGATGCCTATTTCTGTTTAAGGAAGAAATTTAATAGGAGGAAGAAAAAAAAAATGCATTTATTATACATTCAAAAAACTGGAACAGTAAGTAGTGTTTTCCCAGGAAACGGAAATGCTACTGTTTATTTTATGGGCAATGGTTTCTCAAAGTGAATATAAAAACCTGGTTCTACAAAGACCAGTATCAGCAATGCAGCAGCAAAAATGGTGTGTTCTTTTAGCTATTTCTAACTAAGGTCTTATTCCTGTGAAGAAAACTCTAAAGACAAATACTTGTATTCATGTGCAGCTCCTACTGAAATAAACACAACTTGAAGAAGATTCCTTTTATCCTAAGGACTAAACTCTCCCTTTCTCTGGAAACTGCACAGACAATTCTGCTGTCCTCTTATTTTACTCGTACCATGCTAATAGAGAAAATCTTCTGGTCAAGCAGATATCCTCCCTTATAAGTAGTTTTATTACAACACATCCCATGATTCAAACTGGGCATATTAGACAATGTGCTGTGCCAAATCAAGCACTTTTTTTTTTTTTTCCATGGAGAAATGGGCAAGTTCCAGGGCTGAGCACAAATCATTTTCTGCGAGTATGCAGCAGTCTGTCCCCAGTGCTCAGTTACATTTGGCCAGAAAGATTATAGAAGTCTTTTGTTTGCCTGGATGGATGAGCATCCAGTTTAAGATAAACACTTGCACATTTGAATTTTCATGTGAGAATACTTGCCAATATAACTACAGATTCACTTTCTGCAAATACACAGGCAAGGCAGCCTGACTGTAAAACGCTCTTGAAGTTGTACGTGTGTATCTGAAAACAAGTGCAATTAAATATGAAGGAAACCCATGCAGAATATTTGCTAAGTCTGTTCACCTCAGTTATTTTCTCCAGTAAAGGATCATGCATGCTTGTGATCCTATGGAAAAAATATTAGTTTTATTTTAATATTAGGTGAAACAAAGTACAATCGTCAGCTTCATCTGAGAAAAAGTGAAAGAGGCAACTACAGATGATCATTAGCAAAAAGCCTCTAAGCCCCAAACTAAAAAGGCTGGTAGATAAAATTCTGTTTCACCCTATTAGGTTTCTCAACTTCTTTTTTGTCCTTCATTCCCTTCAGATCAGCTTTCTCCTTTCCAGGGCCCAGTAATGGGTTAATTGCATGCAACACATGTTCTTGTAATCAGTGAAGTTTGTTTTCTTCTATGTGCCCTTTTAAAGGGGAACTCGCTTGTCTTCTCTGGTGTTGAAGCAGTAAGAATTTAATTAGCAGCCAGAAATGTCGTTACTGAAAGATTCAAACCTGAAGCAGATAGTTCCCAAATGTGTGACTTGTAGTAAAACTAAACTAACCCAGCACAGACTCAGGTCCTTTGGGACGAGCTGTTTGCTCCCAAAGCTTCAGGATGGAGAGAGTCACCAGCTCTGCTCCTCATTATTGTTGTCTCAGCTTACTGCCCTAAAGTGAGGGGTAGTGGGAGGATGAGAGAGGTGCTAATCCACAGAGCAAAATACAGAAAGATTTACACCAGAGCTGAGTAAATATGGGCAAAGGAATGAACCCAATGTCTTTTTGAACCAAATCCTCTGTAAGTAATTTGCTTGATAAAACACAGCTCACATTTGGGCGGGGAGCTATGTTAGCAGACAGAGTGGAAATAGCATTAAACCTCCTTTAAGATGGTTTGCATAATGTCAAATAGGTTAAAGAAACCCTGCTCCCTAAATTAAAACCATATTACTCTTAAAGGAAAAATTTACTTTGGACAATAGTAGTGGAAAGAATGACTATATAATATAACTGTAATTAATTATTCACACGTGAACAGCATATAATGTTTGTGATTGCCCACAGTGTGTAATGTACATAGGGAAGTAATTCATGTGTGCTTTTGTATTGTCTGTGCCATCAAACAGTGCCAAACCAGGGGAGGAATAGTGAAACATGTGTTTGGAGTTTATGCACATAGGAAGGCCCATTGCAGCTTTAGACGGATCTCCAGGAATATGTGTGTCAAGTCAAGAATTCTTCAAGAATAACTGCTTGGCTCATCCTGCCCAGCCTGTCCCACAGCAGCCTCTCCTCCCTCCAGGGGGCAAAAAAACCTCCAATTCCTAAGAGTGGTTATCTTCAGGGCACCTTACACAGAACAAAAACACCTAACTGAAACCAGGACCTGGACCTGCCTTTGTGGAGAAAGCAAAGATTTCCAAGTGCCGGTCTTCCTCTCTTGATCTCATATACTTCTGTTGTTAGTGAAAACTGTAAAACAGTATTTACAAGCTTCTGCACAGCATGAGGCTGCCCGTCTGCAGCACGGCACGAGAGAGCTGGTTCTCTATACAACAGTGCAACCTAGTGGCTCTCCACAAAAGCTCTGCCCTTCAGCCACAAAGCATCTCTTGCTGATATTTTAGTATTTGAAAAAGAGTGCTGGCATCAAAAGGTCCTGTTTTACACACTTGCCTCTGTCGTTAGCACAGACACAGGACAGAGGTCTCTTCAACAGCATCACAAAACCTCAAAAATGTTGGCATAACACAGGGGACTTTGGGAGGGTAAATGGTGGGTTGGTGTTGGGTTGCGCCTTGCAGGCTATTACTCAAATTGCATAATTTATGCAACTGGTTTTGATGAAACTAATGTGATTATTCACGCGTGTAAGGGTTTCTCTCTTGCTTAAGGGTTACTGGACCAGTCCCCAAGTCAGAAATTCTTCGGCAAGCTGTCATCAGTACCAAAGCAGGGCTACTGACAGGCTTGAAGTCATCTGCTCTAAGCCGGACGAGTACTTATTGCAAACTGGTGTTAAGTTTGCCCACATTGTTTGGAGGATTTCAGATTCAAAGGATAGGGAATACTGCAAGGAATGCAGTAATGGCAAATATCACAGTGTGGTAAATTACATTAAAAAGAAAACGTTGTCTAAATAAAGGTTTGATCCAAAGCCCATTTAAAAGTCATTGCAGGAAGGGTGCTTTACACGTTCTGATCTGCCCATTAGAGAAAGGCAGGGGGGGAAAAAAGCCTCATTTAGTGCTGACACAATGTTTTCAACTCAGCCCATTTGTAATAAGATGCTCTTTAGCCAAATCATTTAAGTCATTTGGAAATCATTTAGAATTCTCTTTCACAGCAATTAGTAAAAAGCTAAAAGCCTCAAATGGTTCTTTGTGGTAGTTTCATAATTATTATTTTAAACCAGAAAATATCACCTTAAAGCCAAAAAAGAAAACCATCCATTGCTACTGAAAGTATCTGTGCACATTCTGGAGATCTGAGGGATAGAGAAAAGGTGACCTTTTCCAGATCTATGCATTCCATATAACAGTCTTTTCCTGTCTCCCAAAGAACACACTGGGGAGGAAATCATTCACTATACTTGTTTATATGAGATGTTATAGTAAGAATTAAATGTAATTTACTGGGACAATAAAATCTTCTCAAGTACTGATATTCGACACAGTATTGTTGTGTTTGGGGTGGATTTGGGGATGATTAAATGAGTAAATCACACAGATCTGAAACATTTTTTTTCACCTCCTCAGATGGCATCTTGATCGTGCATGCACTGTGAACACCAAAAGCCTATAGGTCAGACCTGAAATTATAGCTAAAACTCAGGTCCTGAGGTACATGGACTGTTTATATCGATGAAAATTTATGATGTCTATACCTTAAATCCCCGGCCTCTCTTTTACATTGACTTCTTTACTATTTGCTGCTTTATTTTATGGTGATCCCTTGCCCTCTATAAATATATCACGGTTATTTAACCCTAGATCCCAACCACAGTTTTCAGTATTTCAGGAGGGATCTATTTGTTACGTAGCCTGCTACTGGGGGTTTCATAATCCTATACATTAACACCTATTATTTCACTGAAGTCAAAAATTTTCAACTATTTTCATCTTGTCATTTAACTTGATGCTGTTTGGTATTACAGGCAAGAACAGAAAACTGTGCTGTTTTTCTAAGATTATACTGAGGTACAAATCTTCTTTAATCTCCTGCAGTGATTGAGTTATTTTCTATTAAATATTTATCAGTGGAAAAATGAATAAATTTAACTGTAATAAATTATAGTTTGGCAGACTTAATTGCCTATTGTTATTTTTTAAAAAATCAGCCTTATAAAAATCTGACCTAATCCTAGAAACATGCCATGGAGTAATTAAAGTTTTCTGTGGGGATAGACTGCAATAATTATCTTGTTTTGACTGAGCTTCTTATTATTTTAGCCTGAAAAATAAAACTGAAAAACAGGAAAGGCATATAGATTTGCAAAACCTATTGTCTGATGTTAAAATTGTTAAGAAAATATGAGTCAGTATTATGCAAATTCTGACCTAATCCCAGCAACATATTGGTAGGTAATTGTATTTTTCTTTAAAAGGGGACAGACCCTACAATAATTATGCCTTGTTAGTGTCCACATTGCTATATTTTTGATTTATGTATTTTTGTGGGAGCTGACAGATAAGCAAGAAAAATTGACATATTATAAACTAATAAAAATAAATAATATCTGAATCTGCCTAGCAGCAATGCACATTGGGAAGCTAAATCAATGCATTAATCACACAGATTTTGAGCAAAGTATAGTTTGTGCTAAATGAAAAAGTGACCTATACCAAACAGAGCTAAATATTGAAATTTAACACTACTTCTGTTTGCACCTGCCTTAATTCCTGAGGTCAAACAATGTAAGAAATTGACCTATACTATTTTTCTGATTATCCTGTGCAATACTGTAGGACAAATTTGTGCCCTGCTCATCTTTCTTATGATTTTAATAACCTTCCACCTGTTAGATCTGCCTTGTTCCCCAGGGAAAGAAAGAATTGCCTTTAAAAGAAAAATTTGGTTAGCATCTCTCTCTCTCTGTGGGTTAGCACAGCATTTGTTTTAGGGTGCTTGTTTACTAAAGTGTTCTTGCTTTTCTGTGGGGAAGCATTGCATGTTAAGTACCAGAATGAAAAAAAAAACACCAAACATAATTTTGATATCCAGTAATCACTGAGTCTGGGAGTTCTGCTCTAGTGCACCAGCATTGTGGACAAATTGACAATGTAAATATTACAAGTAAGAGTGTAGGGTTGGGCAGAATCTAACAACAGATATTATCTAAACACAACTGGTAGGAAATTGATGAGCTGTTCACAGTACCCCTCCTTGTCGCAGGTTTTTGCCCATATAATCTCATCACACAGACATGGCTGGGCCAAATCCACATGTTGAGAATATCACCAAAGTTAGCAGCCTGAGTCTGAATTTTTCTCAGTGGTTGCAATTTGAATATATTGAAAGAAAATATCAAACTATCATGAAGAAAGAATATACAGGTTTCATTGTCTTCTCTTCCACTGTCTGCAAATGCCATTGCATGTCATCCTGCTTTGGCATTTCCAGAGTAATCCCTTGCTTTAAGGGCTTTAAAGCAAGGATTGCAGATGCTTGGTAGAGAAAAAGGAAACAAGGCCTAAAAACTGCTCAGCTCTAAGGCAATTCCCTCTGCAGTTCCCCAGGGGTTACTCCCTAGGTGAAGCCCCAATCCTCACACACTCCCAGGCTGCACATCTGCACATCACCCACATCTGCTGGGTCTGGGAGCACTGTACAGCCTTGCTCCTTGTAGCCAGCTGAGCTGGGCATGAGCTGAGGCTGCCCACAATCTCAGTGGGTGACACTTTCCAAGAACACCAACCTGAGCTTCTATCAGCATGTAATCATGGTATATCACAGAGTCACTGAATAGCTCAGGTTGGGAAAAACCCCCAAGACCACTGAGTTCAACAATTAACCCTACACCATCAAGTTCACCGCTAAACCATATCCCCAAGTGCCATATCTACGTGTTTTTTGAACCTGTCTTGATAAGCCCCTTGAGGGCTGCTTTGTGCCTGCTGCTGCCATGCAAATGGATTTTATTTAATGTGTCATTTCAATGAAAGAACTGAGGGAGATCTGATGACAGTGCCAAGTGATGAACTCAAAATAATAGATAAAAAATCCACACAATAAAAAATAAATACAGAGGAAGTAGGTTTTCACACAAAAACATTTGATACCATTCATGAGTTAGTTTCAGAGGTGAAAGCCATCCAACTGGCCCTAGATACATTGGCAAGCAAAGAGCACTCAATGTTTACATTCATTCAAAAGGTGAACTAAGTCACAGGAAAACAATCAAATGCTGTTTAAAAATAGAAGGAAAAGACTGTAAGTGCAGATATAAGAACATACAACCATTTGCACTCAGATATATTATGTGCACTTAAATACACATTTGGCAAAAGCAAATCATCTCAAACAGGTTCTTTAAATCCCTTCCTTGACTTTGTTTTTTCCCACTGGCTACCCTACTTCATCAATATATTTGGTATATGAATCCCATACCTAAGTATTTTGCTGTCACAGCAAAAATGCAGGCATGAAGCTCAGAACTAAGGACTTCATGTCTCTTTTGGTGATATCCCTGAGATCATGGCATAATGATAGTTTCCATCATGCTACTAAAGGAATGTCCTGCTTCAGTGTGTTTCATCACTCACACTGCAGTGTAAATCAGGGAATGTTAGGACATCTAAGACAAGAACTGTTCCTAAAATGTCCAATAAGAAAGCGGTTTTCACCTGGATTTCTGCAAAGAACGGCTAAAATAATATAATTGATCTCATTAACTGAATCTACTCAGAATTCTCATAAAAATATGCTAGCAAAGGTCACCCAGTGCTTCCACCCTAAAAATACATTGTGTACCTCTAGAATCACAATTATCTTCTATTTTTCTATCATTTCAACACATAACACCACCAGGGCCAAGATCAATTTCTTCCAAGACAAGGGAGAAAATGGAGTCCGTGTCACCTAATCATGAGTCTCAGTGGGGAGAGCCCACAGGCATCCCCATTGTTGAACTGTGAACTTGCTGGTCTGATGGAAAGAATGGAAAAAGGAAAACAGTTTTATTCCCTGAGCAGAACAGCAGTAGGAGCCGTGCTGTCCAAAATGGATATGGGACTTGGAGCCTGAAGCCAGTATAAAAGGGAAGGAAGAGTAAGAACTGCTGATGGAGAGAGTCCTGGCAGAGACCTCAGCACCTGTGAGAAGAGGTGATGAAGACATAAATATCGGACAACTCTAACAGTTTTAACAGCTGGTTCTGCCAAGTGGGATGAGGTACATCCCACACAGCCCTCAGATTAAGATTAACAGATTTTTGATCAATAAAGTCTAACATAAAGTTACTTAATTTTAAGTTTAGGAAACCAATGCCAAATAAATTATGCAATTAACTGCTAATTTATTAACCCTGACACTGCTCTCTGTCCCAAGTACATGCAAGGTAGCAGCTATTCTGCCTGGGTGATCGGACTTTGATGCTGGTGTTGAGTAGTCCCTGGTGAGAAAAAACATGTATACGATGGCAGAACAGAGACCCACATTTCTGACTCTAGACACCTGCAAACTCCAAGTTACTTATCTCAATATGTAAGCATGCTTCCTCCAAGCCATGGGCCATTAGAACCCAATGCTTCTGGAAAGCAAAACATTGTGAGACAATTATAATAAATACCTGCATTAACAAATAAAAGTGAAACATTTTGACACGAAGAATATCCTACATAATCTGAGACAATTTGGTCATGGAGCTGTTTATAGCAAAGCATTAAGTTTAGCTATAACAGCACCTGACTTGCTCTCTGGAAACTCTATTCCCTGAAAGGCAGTATTACAATTAAAGAGTGAAGAGTATTTCAGCTGACATAGCATTCCTGCTATAGGCACAGTCAATCAAGGGAAAGGCCAAAGCAACAGTCAGATAAAAGACTAATAAAGCTACGAATGACAATAAAAGTCCACTGAAAGCTTTATTAGACTGGTGAAAACCTAGCTCAGAACATAAAACAGCCCTTACTCAGAGTAACCCCCAAACCTTTTACCATGGCTTGCAATAGATGTCACACTGTGCTCATGAGGACCCTGAAAAGCATAACAGGCACCAAAAAAATCAAGGTCCAATCAGGGCTGCAAATAGACTAGTATGCTGAGTAAGTTGCTTTATTGTAATATTCTGTGATAGAGGTTGGACTTACCCCTGAACTTCCTGGGAACAGCAATTCCTTAGCTACCTTTTCTAATCTGTAGATCTCAAATTACTTTGAAAGAAATGAAATGTCACATTTTTCATTTTCCAGGAAAGGAAGCTGAGGCATAGAGGGATGTTGTAACACTTCATTATAAATTTCTCTTATGTAATGTAACTCTCAGATTATGGGAAGGTGTTATGTGGCCAAAGCAAATTCATGTGCATATACCTTTTTAATGTATTTCTGGATATCCCACAATTTTAAGCTTCAAATTCTTACGGCCAGGACATTCACATATCAGTAGCTTTGTGTCAGAAAAAAAAAAAAAAAAGAAGAGAAGAAGTAGGCTACTTTCTTGTTAATAGGTGCATTTTTTAAAAGGAAAACACGTTATGAAATACTAAATGTTATATATTTCCTTACAGTTATAATGGTCCTGTGTCTCAAAAACCTATTCTGAGAAACTGGCACACAGTAGTGTGTCATTATATCCCTTAGATATGTAGCTTTAGTAAATATTAAAAGTTTCTGCAAGATTAATACTGTAGCAGGTTGAATTTGTTTTGTGATGTTAGAAACACTCCCAGTAGAATGAACACTGCCATGCTGAACAATATTTGGATGCAAGAGAAAAAGCGCATGTGTGAAAGCCAAACCCTGCCACAGCAAGACGTACAATATTCCTGCACCAAAAAGGTGAATGGCATGATGGTGATGTAACTAGGGGCTCTAGCAAAGAGCTAGAAGAGACTGGCATTCGTGCTGATAGATCAAAGTAACTGGGGATCCTGTTAATGTATATAAGCTTAGTATAATGAGGCATTTCAACATTCTTTGAACACTTCTGCTAAATCAGAGCTGGTGAAAGGTTGCCTTCTTTGCTGGAGTGATTCACACTGAGATCTTCTCCTAAAAGCCATCATGTGTTGAGGCTTCACCACATTTCTTTCCCACCCTGTAATACCTCCTTCAACAGTACCACAACAGGGTTTGTACCCTGACACAGTTCCATTGTGTACCCTTAGTTTCACCTGACCCTGGTCTTGGCTGCCAATGACCTCACAATACGGCAGACATTCTGAATTAATTTTTTTTTTTCTCTAAGTGAGAAAAAGATCATGATGGACCCAGCAAAACATCAACCAAAGTAGATAGTACAAATATGATCAATTTATTCTAGAGGGAGCTAACTCTGAGAAGTGCAGCCACAGCTGAGTCTGCACCATTTGATTTTTGGGGTTAGAGATTGTTCCTGGATTCAGTATTTGGCCTTGCTCCCTTTGTAGTTTATAAGCACCTAGAGAACCCAGGGAAAAAAAAAAGTGTATCAGGCTGTCTTTGGATCTGTGCTCCCCAAGGAAAATTGGCAATTAGTAATGATCCTTGAAACACTTTGTTCTGGGTTTTTTTCAGTCCTATTATATTTCTGCAGCAGACACATACTCATACTCCTAAGGACCTTACTTGCTTTTGGCAAATTCTATGTTAAGTTGTTGGCCCTTACTCTAAATATTCCCATTAAGGTGTCAGTTGTAGGGGCATATCTGCAATATCTGCTAATCTGCAATTAGTATTGCACAATTATGTTAAAGAACTGAGATCATAAGGCCCACTGTGCAAAAATGTGGGAGACAGAGCCCTTTCCCAAATAGTTTGTAATCTAAATAAAGATAGTCCTCAAAAAGGAAGAGGCATGGAAAAATGAATGGACTTGCAGAGGGTATGTAGCAGAGTCTGACCTAGGATTAATACCCAAGGCTCTTGACTATCATGTTTTTCTTAATTTCAGTTGATTAGATTCTACTAATTCTGCAAAAAATATGGCAAACATTTTTTGAAGTGATGGAGTTACCATCCTTGGAGATATTCAAAACAGGTCTGGACCTAGTTCTGAGCAAATAGCTATAGGAGGCCCTGCCTTGAAAAGGGGGATGGGACCCCATGACCTACAGAGAGCGCAACCTCAGCCATGCTGTGCTTCTGTGAACATTAATAGTAACTCATTTATCTTTGAAAATAAGTACTTTTCCCCACATTTAAACCAGTAAACTTGAGTAAAAATCTCCATATTTTTTCTATCTTAAGTTAAATACAGTGTGTTTTTCATATATTTAGCAATTGCAATAAAAAACTTCCAGCATACATACTCTTAGCATGTTCCCCTTTTTTAGATTTAATAATGTTGCAAGGAAAGGAAACATCTGACTTTGGAATTATAGCAACACAAAGCAGTTACTTTTGGCTTCCAAATATGATAGGATCATATAAAACATCTGCAAGTCATTGGTTGGAGCAAAGATTAGAAGAAAAAAGTTCTAGGATATTATGCATATGTACAACTCGTTTGGCCTTAAGTCCAATTTAAGCAGCATGCAGTCCATGTACCTTGGCTTATAACGAGTTACTTTAATGCACAAACAAGGTGAACACTGTTCTGACTAATACCTGTAGAATTTGCTTCAGCTGGCACCTGCAAAGCACTACACATTCTGAAAACATTCTGAAAGCATTATTCCAAATGCTTCAAGAACTTCTGAACACCTTTTTAAGATGCAGGTGTTTTCACATTATGTATAAATTCTTCAAAAGGTCAATGAAATTCCCCAGGTTTTATGCAGGTTTTTAGATTTGAGGGCAGGGGTGCTGAAGGGGTGTTAAATAGCAAGAGTCTGGAGATAGTCTGTTTATTTACGACACAATCAATTAGTGCTTATTCTCTTTGCACAAGGAAACTATTTCCAATTTAACAAAAAGTTTAAGAGTAGCTTAAATATATATCTTGAATGTGAAACAGGGGCAGCTAAGGGAAGATTACCATTACCTCCTCTGTTTTTTTCTTTTGATTGTTGCTGCTAAAGAAAACCTGAGTCATGAAATAAACCAACACAAATGCTTCCATGAGGAAGAGAAAAAATAAGGCCTTAAATAAAAAAAAAAAACACCACTCCCCCAAAAACAAAACAAAACAAACAAACAAACAAAAAACCAAACCAACAAACAAAAAACCACCACCCAACAAAGCAACCAAATACAACCTATGAAAAAAAAATAAAAAAAAGAGAGAAAGAGAGAGGAACAGAGGCAGATATCAAAGTTCTTTACACAACCGAACAGCATTTACAGTCAGCTTTCACAAAGCTGAAATCAGCTACGAATAATCTCCACCCAACACAAGATGCAGTGTATATCATGTTGGAGCATTTTCTATCCTGTGCAGTCATCACATACTGTGGAAGGACATGGCTAGGGCACAACACTCTGTGTCACAGAGCTTTAAAACAGCTAACCAGATAAGAGATTTGCTTCCTTTTGTTTGTTTTATCTCAAGTATTGGAAACAAGTACTGTTCTTTATACAACACTAATGACAGTTGCTTTTCTGTTGTAACTTATTGGACTAAATTTGTCAAATCAAAAGCAGAACTTATCTATACATTTTTTATTTTTAAGCAATCAGTTCACCTGAGTAACAGTAAACCCCTACATTTTAATATATTATTTCTTTTTTCAAACCTATAAAGATATACAAAGATTAAAGAATGTTACAGCAGTTCAAAGACCCCTCAGAAGCTCTTGTCACCCCAAGTCTGTTACATGTAAGAGCAAAAACATTGCTGTTTAATTCAGGACCTTGATTCACATAAGTCTCAACAATAACCCCCTCCTTCCTTCTCCCTCTCCCCCTCCACCACTCCCACTCTATATTTCCCCCTAAATTTCACTTTCTCTTATTCCAGTCATGCATATTTTGGAACAGCCCTATAAAGTGGGATGCTGGCCTTCCGCCTGAATAGGAGCTTCAATTTTCTTTCTGCTGACTGCAAATAAGGATAAGTCAGTTTAGAAAAGACTAGTTTGTCTCTCATTCTTTTTTTTTTTTTTTCCTTACCACTCCCTCAAAAGGAAAAGCTCTCGTCCTCTTAGACTGTTGGTTAATTCCTATCCATGAGATCCACACATGGATATGTGTACACACCTTTCACTCTGACAAACACAAAGGTGTGACTTAATGTATAAGGCCATGAAATTAGCAGACCAGAGGTGTACTATTTTTATTTATTTATTTATTTAGGCAGTGTTTGTTTGTTTTCTTTAATACTGAAAATTGCTTCCCAGATGGGTCAGCTCTCTTCGATACCAGACCAGAAGTGTTGGCACGAGGTCATGGCAAGAACAAATGGTGCAGCAATTGGGTCACTGTTTGGTGCTGTCTTTGTTTAAGCTGGTGTAGAACCATACCCTACATCCTCCCATCTCACACACACAGAGAAGCTGTGCTGAAAAGTGAGTACAGAGAATCCCCTTACACTCCTAGGATTCCAGCAATTCAGATGTTTGTATGCCTGTCAATTTCTCAAGTTGTTGGGTTTTTTTGTTTTTGTGTTTTTTGTTTTTTGTTTTTTTTTTCCGAATCATTGACTGGATTCAATTGGCTACGCTTTACAGGGGTTTAAAGATTTCCCAGTTTTGAAACTTATACAAGATTTGTGAAAAACAGTATCTGTGTTCGAGAAGACTTAAAGAGCTCAGCATGAGAAAATAATTTTAAATAAGCAGTATGAACTCAAGGGTTATCTGTTGTCTCTGACCAATCAGCACAAGTGGGCCATCAACACAAGATGTTGAAAATCAACTTGGCATATTTCTCTCTCTTGTGTAGGCAGTAACATTCCAGGGGGATGAGATTATTATGATAGACTATTTGAGACATGGAGGAAAACTGGAAGTTCCCATCAGAAAAGAGAACTGCGATCATACAGAACATGAAGAAAAACTGAGACAAGTATGGTTAAAGTATGTGTGCATAGAACACAAATCCACTTAGCTAAATCTACCATTTATGGAAAATTTTGGTAAACTCTACTCATTAGTTCTAGCTGCTGGAAATAAAAGTGTTCTATCTATTATTTTTGTTTATGAAAGTGATCTTTAAAGCAGCTGAAAGAATTTTTATAGTTGGTTTTATTATGACAAATCTACTTATGTTTTTCAATATAAGAAGAGACAATAAAAGTCTACAGGATACAAATGGTGGAATTACAGATTTCTTGGCATAGTCACTGATGTAAAACCTGATCTACACCATAAAAAGTACAGCAATTAGGAAATCTCAATCAAGTGGAAAACTTGGATATTCACTGCAAACATCAGAATGAAAACATTCCTGTGAGTTCTGCAAATTCTGACATTCAACTAATGGCCAGGAAACGTGTTGCTACATCAAACCGACCAGCTACGACACACAAATGCAGGCACAGAAATGAAAATCAAGCAGCGTGCATTTGTAATTGCATCCTAAAAAAGTCAAAAAAGGCTTCAGGTCATCTGTTGTCCATGTTTACAGAATTGTTCATATTGGAAAAAATGGCTCCTTTCTTTATGGAGACATTTGGATGGCTCCTTAAAAGCATGCTGCCCCCTTTCTATGTCATCTGTTTTGGTACAGAGAAAAGGTGAGTAGCGGGTAGAAGTTGGGGGTTTTTGCAGGGTGACAGGAACTTCTGGTGGGAAATTGAGTGGATGGAGGAATTAAGGAGAATAAAGGGTAAGGACCCCCAGTGACAAAACAAGCTTAGGAGAATCCAATCCTGGGTGATGAGCTAAGGAAAGCAGTGGGGATAGGAAACAAGTTATAATAGCAAGTTCAGAGAACAGTTTAGCTAAACTGCTTCCAGGAGACAGTGTAGTTATTTCTATGGTGATTACTATGAAATATCAAAATTACTTTGTACCCTGCCTGAATGTAAGCCTTGCATTCCTAGTGTACATAATAGTCTGAATGGGAAATATGCCATCACCTTTAACATGAAATCTTAATGGACTCCTTCAAAGGTTAATGTAATGTCAAGAAAAAAAGGCAGGACAGAAAATTATCATGCTCCATTTCAGAGAGTACACCTATCCCCAAGATTTTAAAAAACTCAGACAAGCTCAGGTTTTTCTTTGTTATGCCTCCCAAACTATTCAAATTGTCTCAGACCCATCACTGTCTATCACTGGTCTGGCAACAACTTTGAAGACACCTATCTAAAAAGGACATCTTGCAGCAATTAAATGTAGCAGAGTAGAGAGCTCTGATCTAGACAATAAACATCCTTTTCAACACGGTGCCAGGTCTCCCAGCTGGGAGCAAGCCTAACTAAGGCAGGACTGAAATGATGCTGGCAGTCAGTGAGCTGTCTAAGACTTTTGTCAGGGCTGCCAGCATTTGTTCAGTTGAATTGGTGTCATCAATAGAGAGATTTTTTTTTTTCCCAAAAAATTTCCCATGTGTAAACAAGACTTAAGATAGCAGAGTGATATGGGAAACATTAATTTCACACTGTAGTGACACTATAAGAGAAAATAAAAATGAAAACAATCTAACAGGAATGGTTTCATCTAATTGGACTGTGCAAAAACAATTACAGGAAAATAATTGCCTGATTGTTTAAAAGGATTGCTAATGGGCAGAGCTAAGGTTATCTGAGTGCATTAGCTGTGTCCTTCTGAGGCTTAGATTTCTATTAAGATTTGCCTTGAATCTAAATTTCCAGAATTTATTCTTTCTCTTTCTAGTGAAATTGTAGCATTCTTGTAATGCATTTCACTTTAGCTTACAGATACATCCTCTTGGTCAGATTCCATTTTATATAGATTTAATTTAGGAATATACACAAGAGGGTTTTGGGTTTTTTTCCTTTCTATTTGTGTTTGAAAGATTTATATATATGTGGGTTCCACTAAATACACATTTTCACACTTTTGTTTTTCACACACATCCTGCTGTGGCTCAATGGATGGGTACAACTATGTTTTACAGTTCAGAGATGCCTTAACACCTTTTCATCTTAACAGTCTGAACTTCAAGCCTAGAGCTGGAACTGGTGTACAATCCTGGAAAGCTGGAACAACAATTTTTCAAGGTTTCTTACTATAAGGATTAGACCATGAAGAAGATATTGTATTTTATATTACATATCTAACTGTATTTACTTCAACTTTTGCTCTGTTTTGTTTTGTTTTGGTGTTTTGTTTTTGGTTTAGTTTTTTGTTTTTAAGTTTTACTTTTTTTTAATTTAGGAAGAGGTAGAAAGGAAATCTCACTGTATATTTAAATCTGATTTTATTTCTACTTTTTGTATTATATACCTATGCCTCAGTTTAGTCAGAAAACTTTTACAGATAACTGCATTAATAGAAATATTTTCAGTAATAAATTCCATGCAGAGATTTTTAAACAGAAGTAAATTATTTTTCTTTCAGATATTTACTTCTCCAAAATGCAGACTTTGTCACTACCTTATAGAGCAGGTGATACCACAAAAAACCCCATGTAGAAATAACATCCAGCTTTGAGAGCATGGCAAGAAAAGAGTGCCCTCTTAAAGGAAAACACATTTTTACAGGTCAGCATCAGTTTGGACAGTGTTAATGTTTCATCATCTAACTTTTCACAACACATACAAGAGGAGTCATCCAATAAATTAATATTATAAAACTGTTCTTGATCAAATTTCTTTTTCCCTGCTTGTGTGACTAGAATTCCATTTCTAAGAACTTACTGTAGCTACAAAACATGATACATTTCCATGGTTCCAGAACCTTATTTTCTAGACAGGAAAAAGGATAATTATTCTCTATTCAGCTAATTGATTTTAAATTATCCTTGACTATTTTTCAAAGATCTCCAAGAGATGCTTCATGACATGCTATAAAGCAACAGCGATCAATTTAGCAGTAAACAAAAAAACTTTTGCATTCAATTAACATATAAAGCCACTTAAATGGCATAACAACGTAAAAACAGCAAATCTGTTTATTTCTTGTCAAATACTAATTTTCTTCCAATCTAGTACTTATTTAGATCTGGAATTTGAAGCTCAGATTTGTATTGAATAAATTGAATGTGAATATATCCAGACTACATTTATGTAACATATACACACTAAACAAGCAGAGTAATAAGCATTTATTAGCAGTGTATTATTTAAAAATAATATATGTATGAATGTTTGTGATACCTTTACTGTGACAGGTGTGGTCATAAGCTTGATGGTTACATTAAGCATATGAAGCTAAAAAAAAAGCTGGTTTGGTTTAAATCTTTAGACCCAGAACAAACCAGGAGGATTTTCTGAAACTGTAGTGGCATGTTTGGCCTACTCTTTTTTTTTAGTTTTATTTTACTTATTTAGATTTACAGAATGGTATAGGTGAGAAGCCTGTGCTCTTACAGTTTTTTAAGTAACAACCTCATCTACATAATAACAATGCATTTCTTATCCTTTCGAGGAAATTTCATTCCTCCAAAGTTCCAGGTATCAAACAAAGTCCCAAAATATTCACCATGCACTAGCAGCACAGTTTCTCTTGCATCTGGGGGAAGGGATAAAAGGCTTTGCAGTACATTGCAGAAAATCAGTACATTTAGTAGTGGTGTACTGAGAAAGGAGAGGTAAATCGGACAGGCAAAAAGCCTTTCAAAAGGAAAGGACCTCAATTCAAGCATTACTGCTGGGTCCAAATACATCTATATATACAAAGAAAGCCATACTTCTTATCTTTTTAACTTAAAAAAAAATCACAAGTCTGAAAGGCTATTTATGTTCTGGTAATAGAAGGATAGTGACAGTCTTCTGGTATGGGATTGTACATTCTAAGCAATTACCATGGCTTCTGATTTTGTCAAAGAGTTTAGAACAGATGGAAGATTCTTTGAAGCCTTATTATTTCCTCTTTTCACCTGTGTCCTATACATTCTGTTAGGACAGGCTAAACATAGACATGAACTGAGTATGGGACTTGTTCTGAATGGACTTCCCTGAACAGAAATAGAGTTCCATTTCTCATGTGCAATAAGACATCTTTACAACACACTGGCCATGCTATAAATGAAAGTACCAGTCCCAGAAAGCCCAATACACCCAAAAATACACTAGAAAAGGTTTTGCTCTGAAGAATACATATGAAAAAGTTATTGACAAAATGTCCAGTTACTTCTATTATGTGTTTAACCTTGTCTCTCTGGATGCAGCTATGATTTGTAGAAATTTCACTGCAGTTTGGCTGTGGACATGCATCCTGTTATATAAACAGCCTAAAGGTTAGCAAGAAAAACAAGAAAAGCAAGAAAAGTTTGCTGTAGTTTATTACTTCTAGATTCTAAATATTGAAGCTGTAAGAATCACTAAAGGCCTAAGAGTAATTAAATTAGCATCCAAGTTACATGAACTTGAATTCATGGAGTTCAGACATCAGAAAGGGGAGACAGAGTAAATTACAGTTTAATTATGTAGAGAATTTTAACAGAAACATTAAAATTAGTATGAATGGGCGATGGCTGGGAAAATACAGCTGTGGAAACACCAGGAACATAAAGACGGGAAAAAGCTATATGATGAGCAGGTACAGATGCACACAGATTAGCTGTTCATTAAAATCCTATCACACACTTAGGCTGGACTTCACAGGGCATTCGGGTGGAGACATAAAAGACAGTGATTAAATCCTGAGGCTCACAAAGGTGGGGCAAGGTGAAAAGAGTTATTGTAGTCATTTTCTAAAGGAACAAAAAGCCTCATCCAAGGAAAGTGTATGGTTATTAACCTAAGAAGAACCCAAAAACTTCGAAACTTCAAAACTGAGAACCCACAAACCAGTGTCTCATCTCCCATCTTCTCTTCAACGACCTGGATACCAGCCTCTTGGTGTTTGTGAACATGTGAATATGAGAGAGTGAGCTGGGAGGACCACAGTGTTTTTCAAGTTTCATTTAATTTTAAAATAAAGTCACCTGTCACTTATACTCAGTTTCTCATTGAGATTTCCGGCATCGTTGTTGCTATGTTGCAACATGGTCTCTAATGATTACTTTTCCTTGGTTTAATTGAAGTTTTTATTTCAGTCTGACTCTGTCACCTTCATGTGCCTACCAGCAAATTGCAGCAGTATAAATTTTCCTATATAATAGATCACAATTGCTTCATGGCATAAATAAAACAGTGCACTTTTTAATAACAGTCATTTAAAATGTGAATAGATCTGTAAATTACCATCAATTTTTAAAAATAAACATTTTGTTAATTATCCGCAATGGAATATAGTGACTTTTGCTTTCTCTAATAGAAACATGTTTTCTTTGGTATAGAAATGTTTTCTCTTGTAAGAACATGAAACCATTTTCAACAGCAGCAGAGCTACCTGGATGTAAATTTGAGCTTGAATCAACAGTGAACGTGCTTGTTTTCAGAGTGCAGGTAATTTTAGCGTAGAAGGTCTAAGTAAGACAAAAAACTACATTTTGGTTTGTTTGGTTTTCCTAATGTTTCTCACCTATCAGTATACTTACACACTGCACAGTGACTATCAGACAGGCATGCTTCTCACTCCTCCAGAGAGTATCTCTGCCAGTAAATGCATTAGCCCATAGTGCGCATATTGTTTATTATTCTCGTCCTGAAAATGATGTCTGGGAAGATTTTGACACATTTTAAGAGAGTCCTTGAGATTAGTCTCAAAATATTGGGAACCTAGATGCATTTTAATGTGACATAACTGGTACTCCATGCACAACTCAGCAGCTATTTAAGGGAAAGGGATTTCCAGTTAGATCTTATTTTCTCAGTTTCTCAACATCAGCTCCAGCTGCATCTTTCCTCCAAATCATCACTGATGGCTAAGATTCATCAGTTGTTACACTATACCTCTTGAAACATGCAAGTTTCATACAAATACTCTGCATTTGCTATCCCCTTTTGTGTAAAAGGTACTGAAACAAGAAACCATACATATTGGTTTGGCCCTGCCATCATTAGTTTTCTTTATAAATGTATTTGTTTTGAAGAAAAACACCACTACAGTGTGATCTTAGTTCTCAGCTTGTCCTGATGCTGCACTGTAATTCTGAAAACAAGAGGAGATGCATGGTATGAGTAGGACTATAGTGTTGAAAATACTTAAACCTGTAAACAATTTTCTCTCATGCCTGTAAAGTGTTTTTCTGCCTCATGCCTACTTTAGCTGAAACTGAAGCAAGTATTTGTTTTCAAAGCAAACAAAAAATACCTAGCTACAATCAGCACTCATTCTCCCAGTAAATGACTCAAATAAGGATTTGTTCAATTCTAATATCTAAGTATTCATTTTTTATATTATTTTGAATAGCCTTTGCTCAATATCCTTGCATAGACATGGCAGCAAAACAGAAAATAATCCTTACATGTAATATATGAAGAAAGAAGTATCATCCAAGAGATAGTAAGACAGTATTTTTTCCTTTTCTGTGATAAAAGGATGAGGCAAAAGAAAAATATGAAAAATTATCCTGGGATCATGGGCTGTCTTCCCAAATCAGATGACAAAATTTTCCATGCAAGACATTCTTTTTGTGCAAATAAATAGCAAAACAGAAATTCATCAAAACATCAATAATATATATTAGGAAAGAATTCTATTAAAACTCCATAGATATTTACCAAAAATATTAAGTGATTGCATGCAGGGCCATTAAAATTTCTCATAAGTTATTCATTGCTGCATAAAACTTCAACAGATTTGGATTTGTCCCATTTAATTCACTCTCAAAGTTATTTTCAAACCTTTTAGTTCTCAAAGTGATATTTCAATAGCAGATGATAAGGCAGAAAGATCACAACGTAAGAAATACAAAAATATCAATACATCAGCCTGTATTGGAGGATGAGTTGTGGTACTGATATAACGTGTCTGTATATCAATTAAGGCCTTTCTGCATAATGTACTCTACTATTTCAACCTTTTGATAAACAAAGAGCTAAATTGCCTCAGGAATAGCTTGGCTTGATGTTCATTCTGAACTTACCTCTCCACGGGTAGTCAAAAGATTTCAGGATCTGAAGCCAGCATTCCCTCTAGCATAGTCTATGGGACAAAATGAAAAACTGCATCCACTCTGTAGCCTCTCTGATGCTTCAGTGACTAGGCAATTCATGATCTGGAAGAAGGAAAGAGTTCTATTCATACTGAAACAGAGGCTTTTTGTACTATGAATTGGATTCAATTAACAGTTTAATGAACTTTTAGAGAATGACTAAAGTGCTTGCAAAAAAGCCTTCCTCAGTGTCAGAGAGATGTCTCTCACAGATGTGTAAGCTTAAAGGTCTGTCCAGAGAAGACAATCATAAAATTGCAGTAAAGTTGTGTGGAAAAACCTCCTTCTTAAGTTTTGTATTTCTCATTCTATGGCTCCTCTTTTAAATCATCTTATCCACAATCCTGATTATAGTTTAGGACATTGCTATTTAAAAAGGTCAATTACAACTGAAAAAGGAATACTGAAAGTGCATTACAGTGGTCAGTACTACTCTTTCCTATATGGGAAAAAATTAAAGAAACTTGACCTGTTTGGCCCACCAGAATAAGGAGTGAGGGAAAATATGATTTCTGTCTTCTGATTTCTGTCATTCTGTCTGAATATGCAAAGGCAGTAAACAGCAAACAAAGATGAAGACTGTTGCCTTTGAGAATGGTATTTTGTGAGCCTCTGAAGATCTACTGTGTCTAAGAGCAGGTAGGTACTCTGAAGAGGCTTTTCTTGGTACTTTGTCCCATGGAGTGGAATTCACAGGAACACGTTTTGAATAGAGGAAGGCATAGTCTAGTCTTTAGGGAGTGCTGAGGAATGTTGGGCACTTATCCCAGAGAGTACTGGAAGCCAGTGCTCAGGAAAAATGGAAAGACCTACAGAAAACAAAATCCTCAGCGTTTTCCTTCAAATTTTAGGTGTTTTCTCCTTTGGCTTGCTTGCAATTTGGTGCCTTTTTCGACACACTCCCTGTTACATCACTCAACCTTCCACACACTGTGCAAAGGGTAACGTGTAATAGAACAAGGCCAACATAGAGGTGTTGTAATTCTCTGTGTTGTAGAATCTACATGCTTTTGGATTCTAACCATTCATTTTTCACTTCAAGTCCTACCAATGAACTCTTCATAGAGAGTGTGGTGGTCACAATAAGGCATTGTAGCACCTGTTTCAGAAAATGGCTCACAGGTGTTTCTGTACAGACTCTTTATAAAAGAAAACCCCTGAAAACAGGAGGTTTATTTCATCTTACATAAAACTACTCTCCTTGAGAAAGCAAGAGTTTAGCCTCTTCCATCATTTGGAAAGGCTCTTTCGTTTATCTTAACTCTTTGTTGATTCTTTATAGTATTCCAAGTGTTGTCTAAAGTGTCATCATCCACCTAATACTTGAATTCATCTTCCTTTCTTGTAGCTGCTGGTGAGGAGTTCACTAAAATCATAACTAGTCTTCATAGCAGTGTAGGATGAACACGGAAGCACTATGAACTTCTTTCCCCACACATCACAGATCTGGTCTGGGTTATATGTTCCATGCAATTCCTGTGCTATAAACAACACCCTTCTGCCCTGGCTAATGATGTATTCAGGTTGGGAAAAGGATGGCTTCTGCCAATACTGTTTCTTCATCTTTATGCTGACCAACACAATCAGCTTTGATTTCCTATTAGAAAATGCAAAAATTTAAATTTTGACTAAGAGAAAAAGCATGGAGTAATATATTTTTTCATATAAGTTAGTGCAAAAGGAAGAGTTTCCCTTTAGTTACAGGCAGATTTTTAAAAAATATATTAACCATTATGAATTGATCAAGATGTATCAATGTCATAATAATGCATTCTTTAAAACACCGTTTAGACTATACTAGCTTTTTATTCGATCAACATTTTAAAATAGGATCTGATAAATATATCGACTGCAGCAGGATTTTGCTGTACCTTGGAGTCCCCTAAAATAAGGCACATGACTTTTTATTGATGTTATTACATTTATTACATTATTATTTACATTATTATATTATTACATTTATTTAGCTCAAAGCCAGAGTCAAAAAAGCTCTTTTTGATGAAGAAAGCAAATAGGTGGGGTTTTTTTTGATGTTTTTAAAAAGAAAAATTTAACTTTTGCTTTTTGGAATGTTAATTATTATTAAAATAATATCTCTTATGTTTAGGGTACAAACTGCTCACTCATTTGAGCTCCTAAATACTTGTGGTCCTTCTGAAATTAATTTGATTTAATATTCATTAAAAAATTCACTTAGCTCTAATTTTTACAAGTAAAAGATACAGTCAAGAGCAAACTCTCCATCAAACACATCATCTTTTCTTAGTGCCCCAAAATGGGTTGTAATCTCCTTGAAAACAGTTTATATTCAGATTTATTTGATGAATAGTTCCTCTCAGGAATTCAATTTGCTAACTTATAACCTTACTCTTGATGGGGACTGCATAATCAAAGTTGCTCATTTTGCAGCCACTACAGCATGAGCTTTTTCACAGCTTGGCTAGAGTAGAAAGGTTTTTATAATAAGGCTCTGGTAGACAGCAGTGTACCGGATATTAGACTTGTCCCAGAGGGTCCATTCTCCTATAGCTCTGCATGCATAATGGCGGAAGAAGGATATAGCCCCTTGATCTTTAGCACAGAAAAAATAAGAAATCAATTATGCCTGACTTTCTAGAAATGTTCTGCTATTAATTACATTTAATGGTTACAAAACTCACATGTAGGCATCCTTATGAAGAAATAAAGAAGCCAAGGGCCAAGGAGCCAACACGTGACTAAATAGGGTACCAGCTTTCAAATTAATACATGTAAAGCTGTCAGAGCTGTCTTGCATACACAAAACACTCAGCTCAACCCCACCCAATTTCTGAGGAAACCTAGCCCTGTTTTAATTTTTCTTTTCTTGTTAGGCTGTGCACAATCAGTGAGCAATCTGAGAAGCGTCTTAGAAAGTCAATTTGATTAATCCACTTACTGCTTAAAGTATGTACCTTTTAAAACACTGAATATGGGCTCTGGTAAATAGAAGTCTAGTAGTATCTAACTTCTAGAAATGCTGAAATTTTAAAGCCATACTTTTGTCTAGGTGCATAAGATTGTGTCATGTTCATTTTCTGGTAAATTGATAAG
The DNA here is from genome assembly GCA_016584745.2 of Phylloscopus trochilus trochilus. Taxonomy (NCBI): domain Eukaryota; kingdom Metazoa; phylum Chordata; class Aves; order Passeriformes; family Phylloscopidae; genus Phylloscopus; species Phylloscopus trochilus. The sequence continues at coordinate 27,452,635 of WQNJ02000084.1, forward strand.
TAAGTGTTTAAAACGGAAGTCCCAAAACACATTTTGTGTTTAGCACAAGGCATTAAACTACTTGACTTTCAAATACCTTGTGCTCTTCCTAAAAACCATTTATTTTAGTATTCATCAAAAATTACGCACACACATAATGGCATTCAAATTATTTATTCCAAATTTTTAATTACCGTAATTTTACTCTGTATTTTGGTGGCTACCAGAATTACTGACTAGGACTAAACCAATCATTTTCATGTAATACTTAATTTGCTGAACTATGTGAGAATAAACACTCAGACATAACTGTGAAGTCAAATATGCTTGAACAGGGGGGAGAATTGGAAACATCAACAATGTATTTTCCCATTTCCTAACATTTTGATTTTTCAGGATAATTGAACAAGGGGACATAGACATCATTTGCAACAGAAGGAGTAAGCTGATTTTCAATTTAACTTTTCAGTACCTTTGCTTTGGATACAAATCTCATTCAACAAAATACTCCTTGCTAAGCTGCACTTTTTAATGGACAAAATTCCTTAAATTATTAAATATTTTGGTAACTGAAAGGATGGGATTTCCTTTTAGTGAACCCTTAGTGACACTAATTCACCAAACCAGCATTTACCTACCAACATATAGCAAATAAACAACCTATTAAAAAAAATATAGAGAAGGTGTGAGTCTCATAAAACCATAGGAAAACAAAAATCATCACCATTTTGTGTTTCTCCGTCCTGGATTTTGGACTGTTGCCTCATAATGACTGTAGGCTTTTCGCTTCCATGACCAGTGCCTCTTACCTCATCTTCAGATGCTGATTGTGAACCAGAAGAGCATGACTGAACACGGTACTCTGATGGAAAGTAATTACAGCTTTTGTCTGCCACTACAGTGCTCTTAGCTAAATGGTGTGTTTCCTGCATTCCAGATGCATTTAACCTAGGCCATCCCTCATTTAAGCCATGGGATACCACAGACAGTCCAGTCTGACAATTACAGCTGCACTGTAAAATCCGCTGTTGCATACACCAGGCCTGGCAGACTAACATGCTTCAGCTTGGAGAGGTAGACGGGGCACCTCAGCATTTGTGTCATGTTGCATGGACCACCTTGGAGACATTCCCTTCACACCCAAAAAGTTAAAATTCTGCAAATTCAGCTGGGTGTCACTGTTTCTGCCTTGACAAGTTATTAGGTACAGGCACAAAGCACAGTGAGACCTCTCAAGAATGATATCTTTGAACATGAGAGGAAATCCAGGGACCTTCTTGGTGGCATGTTTTAGTGCCATGCAAAATACAAGCATTTGCTTGGCCCAGCTTTAGAACAAAATGAAATACTGCTAACAGTAAAATGAGCTCACTTAATTCCTGAATAAAATATTTAATCCTTTTTTATTGTTATTTTTAAATTATTTTAGATGCCCTGCTGAAGTGCTTGAAAATAAAATAGAACAACCACCCCATTTGGACCTCATCCTACAGGTTCTTGAATTATATCAAAATGCAATCAACCTTGTAACCTTTGACTTAATTCTGGCACTCAGTGCATGAAGGCAATCTGTCAAAAAGCTTCTTACTTTGGGTGGTGTAAATATGGCATATATAAAAATTGCTCTTTTTTTGTTTTCAGAACTGTACAATCTGCACCTTCAGTCTCTTTAAAACCACTGTTTCTTGAAAAGCCACAGGAAATCTATACCTTTTGAAAAACCACAAAAAATGTCATTAAGGAAATAAGGATAGCATGATGCTGGGGTACATATTACAGGAAGAAGAAAATTCTGAAATGAAAATGAGGCTTGAGGGCAATGCAGGCTGAGTGAGGAAAGAGAGAAGCTCTGGGTTAAAAGACCACTTATATTTACCCCTAGACAAATACAACCTGCACTGATCCTGAATGACACTTTTTTAATAACCAAGCTCTGATTATACATGGAAAAATATGGTATTATTGTTATTATTATTATCACTATTACCATTATTATTGTTATTATTATTTTTAATTTGGACTCTCAGTTTGACAATCCCAAGAAACAGCTAAAATTCTCTGCATGTAAATTTCTACCCTCAGCTAAATACCTAGGGATGTTCGAGGAAGAATTAATTGGAAGCAACCAAAAAAAAAAAAAAGAAATAAAAAAAGAAAAGAGTTACAGTGCCCCGGTGAATAATTTATAGCTGTTTCCTTTTCAACAAAAGGAATGTTGAATGTTTTTGACAATAGCAGGTACATAATTGTTTTATGCTGGGGGCATTTATTGTAACTCATTCATTATATCATCTTGCTAGTTTTCATGGCATGCATTTATTTGTTCTCTTAGTGGAACAATTTGAATGACAACTAGGAGACATAGTGGGGGACTGAGAGTGAGAAATAGCATGTTAAAAGATTTAAACTAGTTTGATAGACAGCTTGAAAACACCAACACCATTAGCACAGGGAGAGTGAAAGGCCTATATCCAGTGACCACCTTTTTAATAAATGCCCTCTTTTTTTCCAGAACTGTCTTTGTTCATTCATTTCAGTTGATTTGGGTCAGAAAGGAGACCATTATACAATGAAAAGCTTAAGACTGTGAAAGGGGAAAAAAAGACAACACAGAACCATATGCAAGAAAATCTTGAAGGAAAGTCAACTCCGTGAGCTTCTGCCAAAGAAATAACTAAACCTAGAAGTTCAACACAGACAGTGAGACCATATATCTGACAGAATTCTGAGGATTTTGTGACCCTTGTCACTGGGAAAACATTTTAATTATATTGAATCATTTCCCTACTATTTTTCAAGCTGTAAAATCTCAGAGATCTCTGTGTCCTTTTCTCTCTGATCTTCCCATCAGAGGAAGTACAATTGTAAAGGTTGGTAGAAAGACAGTGAATATGTATTAAAAAATACCAGAGACTTCTTCTAATGGTCAAGTTCTGCTAATATGCCAATTTTTAGAGGTACAAGCCAGTCTTGTTTCTGTGACCTTGATGATAATACCATAACTTCTCCTGGTGCAGCATCTGATTGGTAAAATCTACCAAATCCTTTGTAGATTTTTAATATTAATATTAATATTTCACAGTAAATTGTACATCTAGTTTTGCTCTTTTTTGTGTGAACACAGGTGTAGCTATAAATATAAAAATATTTATGAGTTATCAACCTTACTACAGTCAAATATTCTTCCTGGCCTTTATTAATTACTAAATAGCTCTTATAAGATTTGACTATTGCAAAACCATAGCACTTCCTAATAAGCTAATATGAACACATATGAACTGTTCAACACATCAGGTACACTGCTCTTCTACCTGTGCTTCAGTAACCATCATCTCTTGCTTTTACATCCTTCTCCAGTACTTTTTGTAAAACAGGACTTCATGTCTTATACAACTTCACTCATTGGTTCAGCAGCGTTTTTAAATTATTCTATTTGACATCATTCTCCCTATTTAGCCAATAGTCAGAACTAGTCTCTGATTTGAACATACATTGAGGACCAAAAGTTATCCTCTTTCCCTGTTTACTGCTGAGCTATTTCTGCCAACAACACCTGAAATTGATATTCACCTCATCCAAAACCCACTGAAATCACAGCCACACCAGAGACTTCAATGTGATTTGTATACTTGAGCAAAAATTATGGCAATTATTGTTAAATTAAAGGGTCTTTTTTGAGCCACACCAAACTCTCCCTGAATTAAAGAGTATAATTATGTGAGAAGGAGCAGGAAAAAATTAGGTACAATACAACACAACAGGTTTTTACAATAGGCAAAAGAATGACAGAATCACAGAATTCTTAGGATTGGAAGTGACCTTGGAGATCATCTAGTTGAACCCTCCTGCCAATGCAGGGTCACCAGGAGAAGGCTACACAGGAACAAATCCAGGTGGGTTTTGAATGCCTCCAGAGAAAGAGATTCCATGACAGCCTGTTCCAGTGCTCTGCCGCTTCAATGTACAGAAATTCATCCTCATGTTGAGGTGGAACTTCTTGTGTTTTAATTTCCAGCCATTACTCTTCTTCCTGTCACTGGGCACCACCTAAAACACTCTGGCACCATCCTCTTGACACACACCTTTGAGGTATTTATATGTACCAATGAGATTCCTCTCAGTCTTCTCCAGACTAAACAGGCCCAACTCCCACAGTCTCTCCTCACAAGAGAGAAGCTCCAGACCCCTCATCACCCTTGTGGCCTCTGCCAGACCCTCTCCAGTAGCTCCTTGTCTTTCTTGTACTGAGGAGCCCAGAAGTGGCCACAGCACTCCAGATGTGGCCTCACTAGGGCTGAGCAGAGGGGAAGGACCTCCCCCCTTGACCTGCTGGCCACACCCTTCCTGAGGCACCCCAGGATACCACTGGCCCTCCTGGCTACAAGAGTACACTGACAGCTGATGGTTAACTTGTCATCCAAGACTCTCAGGCCCTTCTCCACAGAGCTGCTCTCTGCTAGGTCAGCCCCCAGCCTGTGCTGCTACTTGGGGTTATTACTCTTCCAAACACTGCCCTTGTTGAACCTCATTAAGTTTCCTTCTGCCCAATCCTCCAGTGTGTCAAGGTCCTGCTGAATGTCAGCACAGCCTTCAGGTGTATCAGCCACTCCCCCAGTTTCATTTCATCAGCAAACTTGTCAAGGAGGCATTTATCCCTACATCTAGAAAGCTGATAAACAATTTGAATAAGACTGGAAAAAATTAAAAAATTATTTAAAAACTTTTAAGGTTTCCTCAGCACAATCAAAGTGCTGAGTTTACTCCAGAGGTAAGAAACACACATTACTGTAGAAGAGCTAAAATCCAAACATCTGTTGTTTGTACAACAAAATTTGCCCCCTTCCTGAAGGTGCCTGGATTATCAAGACTTTAAGAAGGAGAGCCTAGGACATGTCAAGATGCTAACAAGGGTCAGGCTCTTTCTCTTCTTGAAATATGTAGCCTGTGATGAAATTGTCACTTTCCTTGTGCGTTAATACCGTCAATGTGAATGATAAATTTCATCATAAGGAGCAAGATGGGACTATGTTTATCTGCTTGTTTGGATATATCACTGAATCATAAAATGCTTTGGTTTGGAAAGGAACTTAAAGATTATTTCATTTCAACTTCCTCCCATGGGCAGGAACATTGCCCAGTATATGACAGTCTAGAATCCTATCAGAAAATCCTTGTTCCCATAAAATTAATTGAAGTCTAGCCACAGAGTTCAGTGTAGCCAGAATTTCACCAAGGGGTTTTAATAGGACTGACTACCCAAATAAATAAAGCAAGGAGGGTTTGGCTGTCAGTGAATTATGCAAGAGTCAGCAATAACATCCAAATCAACTAACTCAGAGCACTATTCTGAAACCTCAATTTTTTTTTCCTTCAGATCCAAATATACAGGAAGTTTTGATAACAGAAGAGCAGTATGTAGATGAACAACAAAGGAAATGGTAAGAAAAAGATATTTAGATAGCTATTTTGAGAGCTGTAACATTTAGAATTTCAATATTTTTTGTCTTTTAATCTCTTTCACATACTACTTTGATTACATTTAATTGCCTTGGGCTAGGGTTGTGGGGTTTGGTATTTTTCGGGTTTGGGTGGAGTTTTTCAAGTTCTTTTTCCTTTTTAAAAAAACAGGTGGAAAGAGAAAAAATAGCTTTGAAGCTCAAATCAGTTTTTAAATGCCTGAAACTCCTTATTATTAAAAGCAATTTGATCAAATCATTTAAATATGTCTAGTGCTTACTGCTTCAGATGTCAAATTTTTTTTTCCTGAAATTAAGTTTTCTGCTTTTAGTGTGTGGGTTTTTTTTTCCTAGCTTGTTAAATTGTAGGAGAGCTGAGTGTTTGGTCAGAGTACCTGAAGGAAAAAAAAATCTGAATTTAGGGGGTTTTTTTAAGCTCAGGAAGAAATACAATAAATGAAGATAGAGGATAACAGTTGACATGTTTTTACAAAGTAAATTATAGAACGTGCTGCCATTTTCCTGCATTAAGTATGTTACATATACGTACACATGAACACATTTACATATATACATATAGATTTTTTTAAAAAACTGAATGCATTTCTGTAAGAGGAAATAAAAGCATTCTTTTGTTTACAGACTCTATGATTTTCTTACTCTATAGACTACAGTTAGTACACTGAAATTTACTTAGATGCTTAGCATTCCTGGGTATGAATCTAATGCAGTATTTTTTTTTTTTTTGAGTTTCATTCAAACCATCTGTTTATTTTATTCTATTGTACCATGCCATAATTCCATGTAATTATGGACATACAGTCTTCCAAGATAAACAGCTGACACCTGGAGTCACGTAAGGAGTAACTCGTAAGTTAGGGTTATCTGCCCAACTCTCATTACATTGACATTTAAAGTGTATTCTATGAAGTTCAAGTTAAACCAAAAATATTATTCAGTGATTCTTGGATTCAGAAATAAACATACAATAGGCTAGACAGAGATTGTCAGGCTGTCATTATAATACTGGCTGTTAACAACCACAATTAAGGAAGACTACATATCAATTATTATTTGTCTGGAACATGAACTTCCCTAAGCATGAAAGGAAGTGATGCAGCCTGTATTACTGTCTCCACTCTTCAGCTAATTAGTACTGTTTTTAATGGCTTCATCTGCCCAGGATCAATTGTCTAATGGGGAACAGTTCTCTGTCAGTTAATAAGGTGAGGAACTGTATAATATGATTATGTCTGGCTCCAAAATAGCTCTTCAAACAACACTAAAACAATCATGTGATGGAATAAATAGACTGAGGCAGGACTGCCAGATAATTCTGGAGCAAGCAGATTGTTCCAGTAAGGGCACAAATATCTGACCCAAGAATGTGTATCACACAGTAAGGGAAAACTAGGACATTGTCTAGAAATGCTGGAAGTTTAATTAAGAGAAAGAGACAGTGGCAATGTGCATTTGAACTGATGTTTAAAGAACATTAGCGCAAGGAATGTAAAAGGGAAGGGCTCTATTTCCAAAAATACTTGCTGCAGAAATAAACTGCTTTGAGGTTGTCCTGCTTGGAAGAGCATACATTTTAAACTTTCCATTCAGAAAACACCAGCCACTACTGAAAGAAGTAAAAAACAGCTTGATTATATATACTATGTCTCCAGACTGCAAATGTCAGGCTATATATAAGCATGCTTACATCATTCCTCTTGTTCTGCAGGATAATTGAATGTTCTCATTTTGGTCATTTACAGGGAGTTTGGTAGATTATTGCTTATCAGGATGACAGCATTGGACAACTCAGCACTGATCTGCACCAGGCAAAGCAGGAGGTGTACAAACTGCTGGATTTCTCTCTCCTGCAATTGATCACCAATACCCACAAGCTAATTGGCACTGCTCTTGGCATTTGCAAAAAAAGGATTATGCCAAGCCCTTATAAGAACAAAAAGCAGATTTTGTGGTATAGGAAATAATGAAGCTTTATAATTGAGCAAGTATGGACGTCAGTGGCTTGCCTGAGCTCAGGAGGGAGGGGACAATAATTGGTGAAAGCACTTGAGCAATACCCAACACATGCATTTTTTTATTCCAGACCTAATTACCTCATCTACCTTCTTTAGTGACATCCAGTTTTTCTTTTACTGTCATTTGCAGCACTGCTTCTTCTGTAAAAGATGCAGATTATCCTCCTTTGGACAGAAAAGAACACTGAAAAGTAATGAAGAAAAAATAGAGGTATAATTAATAGAACTTCCTCTAATGAAAGTGCTCTTCTCAAACACCTGAGGTTTGCACATTTACAATTACATTCAAATATATTAAAGGAAAATAGCTATGAAGCTTTACCCCTTCTTCCACAGTTGACTTAAGCCATTTGAAAACAATTCACACACCTCAATACACAATTCTTGAGCCCATCAGAGGAAGAAACTGAGTTTCAGATCTTTGGATTTCAACGCCACCAGACTTTCCTAGGCAAACTGTACTGCAATCCTATACTGTTTGAACCCATTGTGTCTGGAAAGATCATCAGTGATAACACTGCATGTCTACACTTTGCTCCCCTTCTGAAGTTTTAACCTGTGCTATTTGGAACACATCAAATATAAAAGCATTGCACAAAAGACTGCAGTAACTTGAAAAAAAGATGTAACAATCATTACATGGGGCAGCATTGTGAAGCCCATATTTCCAGAAAGAGGAAGCTATCTGCATTCCTTGAACAGAATAGAATGCAGAATGCAATGAAACAGCAGCATAGTCAAAAGCTAAATGTGTGAAAGGAAAATAAGAAACAAATTCTTCCGTCTGAGTTACATCACCAAAGAATGGATATAATTTTCAGCACATGGACTACCTGACACTTACTATTTTCTTTCTAGCACTTGAGACTTTTGTGGACAACTGGACTTTGCATCCAAGGAGAGATTTTAGCTATTGCATGTGGAAGGAACAGCAGTGATCTATCTACTTCCCTTTTGCTAATGTCACAGCTTAGAAAAGAGAAAAATCTGGATGGGTCTGCCTTAGGTCATTCTCTCAACTCACTACTAAAAAACATTTTTTGTAATCCATTACTACAAATAGCTATAGCATAATGCAGCATGGACAGCCAGGACTCAGTCAAGGCAGAATTGCAGTTTCTGAGACCTTGATGACATCATAAAATATACTGGTTCTCAGAGGGACTGGGATCCATTGCTTGTGCATAAAAATACCAGATGTCTGCAATGGACAATGAGACAGATTTGTTAAAGAGATACTGTTTTGGAGTGGAAAACAAAGAAGTTTTGAATTGGAAGCAGTATGAGGACAAATGCAAAAGGAAAGAGGAGAATAAGCTCTAATTTTCTCCCTTCTCCAATGTGTCTTTCAATCATCACTGAATAAATTTCCTCAAGTAAAATTGGAGGTGTCAGCACTTCACATAATTTATTTGTGCAAGTTGGAAAATTCATCACCAAAACAATAGTGGGCTTTCTGGGAAAAATTACATAAGTTTAGATATCTTGAGATTCCAGATAATTTAAAAAGTAAAATAATAAATATATCCAGAGGGATAAGGAAACCAGCTACTCTTTCAAGCAGGAGTAATTTTTCATCATGTAACAACTGTTTTTAATCTCATACATGCTCTTGCAACACTCTCTTTCAATGCTTTAAAGGGTTGGTTAAAAAAACCCAATAAATTTGACACACCGCAGGACACTATCAATTAGCAATTACATTTTCTTTGCAGATTTGGCTTTGGTGGTTTTTATTTCAAATAGAACAGGCAAAGATACTTTATGTATCAAAAAGAGTCATCAATTAAATGCATCACAGAAGGACTTTTGCTTTTGTTACAGAATAAGTGAGAACATGCCAAATAATAGCATGAAGGTATCTGTGCTCTAGGCATTACTTCAGAAACAGATTTTATAATTAGTGAGTGGCTGAACACAAATTTTGCTTTTCAATACCACAGGACTTCACAAACGCTCAGGGTAAGATGTTTCTAGTGGTTCAGCAAGTTATACAAAGTATTAAAACAGAAAAATGCTTAGGATATTATTGTGGAGGGCATAAAGAACAGTGGTATCTCTACAGCTTTGAGAAACCTAAAGCAGCGATCATTTTGGTCTAACCTTACTTACATAAGCCATTATTTTGAAGGAGAACCTGAAAGATTCCCTCACCTGATGCGAGTTCACACACAAGGTGACACCATACTCAAACCTAAAGGTAATAGAGAGTCTCACAACACTTCTACTCGTTTCTTTAGGGAAAAGCATTGCCCTCTGTGTACCTGGGAACATAAGGAGTTTAGTATGTGGAGGTCCCATCTCAGAGAGGAGAAACAGGATTCATCAGTAGTGAAGCAAGGCCTGGAAGCAGGCTGCATCTCTGGCAGCACAATTGACAAACATACACATCAAGGATTTCTTCTTCAAAATATGTATTAGATTAGAAATATGTAACATAAGCTTATGATGCTTAGCTATTGCAGGAAACTCCTTCAATGATTGGTGACAGGAAACCAAAAATCAGGAGAGCAAAATGGCAATAGCTAGGTTTGCAAGTTGTGCTCACTTAGAGAGGGAGGTCAACAGATTTTGCTACTGTCAGGTTCTTTTACTCTCTGTAAAGCTCTCTCTAGAAGATTACAGAGTCTCAAAGTGAAAAGTATCAGCACAGAGCAGCTATTCTCACAAAGTGGAGAATTCTGTCCAGGTGGTAACTTTAGGTCACTGGAGCAGGAGAAGGAGGAAGGGATGGATTTATTGAATTCAAAGTGAGAGATGATTTGTGGAACATCTTGACACTAGGACAATGTACCTTATCCTTGTAAAACAAGAAAGAGATATTTACTCAGAAGTATATTTTGCTTCTTTGTGATATTTGGGGCATTTTGTATCACTTCCCACTCTTCCTCCTCCACTTTTAAGCTACTTTCATGCAGTGACTTGGAATGCTACCATAGCATTCTCTGACCCTTCATAATCCACTTCATTTTTCACTTCAGAAAGGAGGGCCCTTTTGGAGGGAACTGATACATTTCTACTCACGGAATTAAGCAAAGGCCCCAAGGTTTTGTTTATCAATTCACTCCAACCGAAAAAAGTGCTTTGGATGTCATCACCCTGACATCTTACCTCTTTCAACAGCTGAGTGAAAACTTTCCATCAAGTACATTTCATACATTAGAACACTTTTCTACAAATATTTTAGACTATCTACTCAATGTGATTTTAAAATCACGACTAGTGGCAATTGATCTGGTTCATAATTATGGTCCAATTCAGACACGTGATTAGAAGCTGATGCATCAAGCTCCTGATGAAGTCAGTGGTGTGTAAATACCTAATTTCTTATCAGGCATTAGATGTATTTATCTTTCCTTGCATTTCTTTGATATGCTACCTGGCCAAAGCCAAGGCTTCTATTGAAGCATTTTTCTTTGCCAAACAGGACTTAAATATAATGAGTGACATAACCAAAAATAAATAATCAGATATTAGATATTTAGACAATCTTTCTAAGGGCTGGGTAGTGAATAAATGAGAACGGATTGCCTGAAGAAATTGAGGAGGCTCCAGTACTGATTAGGAACAGATAGGCATCTTTCAAGACTGAAACTATTGCTGCTGTTGTCCTGAAATCCAGAGGATTGACATAATAACTTTCTCTTTCATACCTATCATGTTACACCAACTACCCATTGAAAATTGCCAGCAGTTTGCAGGTAACTCACATGAAAACAAAATTGCACAAGCCAAGGTGCTAATTTCATATTGTTTACTTTCTACCAATGGCCTCAGTTTGGTTATTATCATGGTTAGCTAGAGAAAACAAGTTTTTCAGGCAAAAGCAAAAGTGATGAATTTGATGAAAAGTGTAGATAGAGGAGAGCTTCAAGATAATCTGGATATTTTATTATTTTACTGATATTAACCTTCTGTCAATGACTTGGGTTGGCTAGATGGAAAAATGGTAGTTGCCTAAACAAAAAGTGAGAATATCGATTATTGCCCTGGTAGGGGAAGGGAAGAAAAATATCTCTCCATTGTCATACTATGATTGTAGGTTAGCAATACCTGAGCCCTAATCCTTTTAATGATGGTTGGCTGCTGCCCCTTTCTCATCTCAAGTGGGTAAGTTGAAAGGCTGCCTGTCTCCCATCCCTCCCTCCTTTGTGTCTGCCTGCATGGGAATAAAGCGGAGGTGGGGAAGGCTTTCCGCAGCGGCATGTGTGAAGGAGGAACGGAACAGCCTGTTGCCAGGGGGAGGTCACCACGTCCTTCCCAGCCCCTCAGCAAGTGCCAAACACCTCTCAGGGTGTTCTCATGATCCTTCTTGCTGCTGTCTCCTCTTCAAATCACACTGACCTTTCCTTATGGCCCTTTACCCCATCATGGGTTTATTTCCAAGTGGGATAAACTGAAAACTTTTTAATGCTGCTAAAGAAAATCGATCATGAGGAACAAAAGAAGCTTAGGTCTGATTTAGGCCCTATTAATATAAAACTGTTAGGTGGAACAGCCAGGCTCAGCAAGAACCAAGCTGTGAAGGAGCTACACACAGAAACAGCTTCACAAATCTCTCCATGGGCCACTAGCAGCTTAACAACTGCATGCAATTATTTAGATGTATAGTTTATTTCTGCATAATTTATGCAGATACATTTTCAGCTATTTTGCCCAAATACAAAATAATAGTTTCATGATTACAGCATCATCTGGGGACATCAAAGCACTCCACCATTATGATTCACATCCCCATTAACGATAATGCTCAAGACAAATGTGAATCTTTATTAGGTTAATTCTATTTTGCCCATTTTGTAGATGAGTAAGTGGGAGCACAGAGAGGTTAAGTGATTTGCCCCAGGTTGAAGAGTGAAATCTGGAAGTAAAAACAATGTGTGAGTATGGTCTAAAAGCCATATATATTACAATTAAATAATGAGGTATTCAATTGCAAAAGAATTCTAAAAACTGTGGCTTCGTATCCCACCTAGCTATGGGTTTAACAGGTAATTTTGCTTTCCTCATAAATCACTTCCTCTGATTACTAAATAAGTCCAAAAAATGGGGGAGTGGGAGAAAAAAGAGAAGAGAAGAGAAGAGAAGAGAAGAGAAGAGAAGAGAAGAGAAGAGAAGAGAAGAGAAGAGAAGAGAAGAGAAGAGAAGAGAAGAGAACTTTTATTTCTTATTTCCCTCCCTAAAAGGTAAGTGAAACAGGAAGAAATGCTGCTAAAGTTGCATTGATAAAAAATGATCTGTCCTTAAGTGACAGTGATTTTTTTGCAGTACTATCCCTATCTCAAATATCTTTGAGAAACAGAAAGCCACACAAAGCAAAGCCCTGTGGTCTACAGGAGAGTAAAAGAAAAGGAAAGATTTATTCCTTAAATAACAAAGTTTTATAGAGCTCTTGTTGACTTATTAATAAAGTGGATGTAATTAATTCCATTAGTTTTAGCTTAAGGGTCAGTAACCCAAATTGTTAACTACTGCTTCTCCAGTTGAGTTTCTAATAAGTGCCTGCATAAATAGAAATACAGCAAAAGACATTCTTTCTCTAGTGTAAAAGTATTTTCAACACAGGTTTTATAACATTATGAGAAAAGTATAGCAAACTAACAACAATACACAAAAAATGTAGATAGCTCATATTTTTGAAGCAATCATTATTTTCCATATTTTTATTTGGTTTTCCTTCAAGATAAAAAGCTAAGAAAAGTTACTATCTTCAGCCATTTAAATTAGCATGATGCTTAAACAAGCCCACATGCTTCACATTTTAAGGTTCTTAACTATGCTCTGTTGTTTAGATTGAGTAAAATTTGCAAAGTTTTAGTCACAAGACACTCTCAGAAGAGACTTCACAGAGCAGAAACTTCCACTGATGAGTGAAAGTTATAATTCATGATGCATTAGAAGCAGAACAACATAGGGGAAAAAAAAACAGGCATTGACTCCTGCTGTGTTTAAACTATCTCATATTTCCCATTAGATCCATTAGACACTGTCATCACTTAAAGTAAATGTTTTGTCATTACGTAGGGACAAATCTGGAAAGTCCCTTCTTTTTCTCTCCCAGAACCCCATTAAGACTTTGTGGTGTTACCATGCTGAGAACAGACACATCCTTTTGCTGATTACACAGCTGACAAAAAACTTGGCAGAATACCAGAAAAGTCAAATATATCCCTTGATATGGCAATGAAGGAACATGGTTCACCTTGGTTTTGGTATTATCTTCACTTCAACTATTGCAGCATACCAACAGTCAGATTCTGGAATTTCAGTGATTCCACAATATTTCTCTGTGTGTTTTAGTGGTTTTCTGTTCAACTGTATTGAGAACTCCTGGTCCCAAGTGGCTGCAAAATTGCCCCCTCTGACATGTCATCAAAGCACTGCAATGTTCAATGGGGCTCTGGAGTTCAGTGCAGACTGAGAGCAGGGTCCCTTGGCGTGGCATGTTTAAAAGGCTTTGTCTAAATGATTCTTCCAGAAAGCTCATTGTTCTGTTTGAATAAATATATTCTTTCCCAGAGGGACTGGGTGTCAGCCAGTTTTTATCCACACCACGATCAAAAGTTACTCTCTATTGACAGACCAAGCATCAGCTGTCCAATTTTTTTTTTTATCTGAATATGAACTTTCAACAAAAATCCTGTGGTCAGCAAAGGAAGGACCTTTTGTCATGAGCTCCCAGAATAACAGTTTCATTCATCAGAAAGCACTGAGCAGTTCAGTGATAAACTCCAGTATAGCTGTGTTGTTTTTCTTGTATCTCATTTTCATATCTCTATTGAGTTCAGCTTCCTCTGATTCACAAGGCAGGGAGATCTACAAGGAGGCAACAGCTTCATGCATTACCAGTCCCCTTTTTGCCTTAGCTAATCCTCTCATTTCAAAACTGCCCTGTTGCAATCATTCTAATATTTTTAGTTAGCTTTAGGTTTGCAGATGAGTCACTAAAGGTTAATAGGGTTTTCTACACACCTGGGAAGTCCATTCATGCAATATATAAAAGACTGTGAACTTTCCCATCCCAATATATGTTTATGAATATACTGTAAAATTTGTGACATTATTAAGTTAGCTGGCTCAAACTTAAGAATAAAGTAAATAATCAAGCTCATTACCTTTGGAATCAATAATAGCCCATTTCATGTCCAGTTTTATTCACTGATAATTTCCTTGGGAAAAAAGCTGCTAAGTGTAGTGTCAACATCAGTTCTAGATACACTTCTCTTTGAATTATAAAATTCTACTAAGTTAAAAGTAGGGAACTGATCAAAACTGAAATGTGAATTGATTAAATTATACTAACATGATATATCCAATAAAAGAATTTTATTTAAAGTTCAAAGATAATTTTTAAAAACAGAAGGCAATTATTCATTCCAAATGAAAAGTTAGAGACTTACAGACTAATGTGTTTTCCTAGATTTTCAGTTATTTCTTCACTTCTCAGTTATTTTCATAGCTGCTTCCAGTTGAAGAAATTTTATAAGTATGTGACATCTATAGGAATTCCAAAGTAATGTGTCATGATTTTGCAAAGCATTTAGCCAGAAGAAATAAGACATTAATTTTTTTAATAAGTCAGTCATTCCCTTATACATTTTAGTATAAAGCTGCAATTGATAAAAAATATTGAGTCCACCAAGAAAAGCTACAAATAAATACAAATAATAAAACCAAAATTATGCATGTTGAGCCAAACATAATCTGATCATTTCTGGGTAATAATTTCACTAATTTCATCATATAACTGAAATAAAAGAGAACAAGACAGCTGATATACATTACTTGAATTAATGTGCTTGGTTTTTCAGCTCAATGTTACAAATAACTGGAGTTACTGCTCATTATGAAAAGAACTGTGTTTTTGCTAATTTTTAGCCGTAAATTATTTCAAGTTATGTTCTTTTTAAAATCTGAAAAAGAATTGTTCTTTTTTAAATATATATGCTAGCTCTCACAAAACAAAGTGCACTTTGATTTGCATTTGTAGTAGCATACGACTTAGTTCAAAATATTTCTTATCAGAGTTCAGACGAAAATATGCATCTATAAATGACATAAAATATTATTCAAAATCACCTACCCTATTGCAAATCAAGTATATCTCCACACATTTTTGTCAAGCTATGCTGGGTTTTCATTAATAGAGCAAGCCATAAAGACTTTATCATTTGAATGTCAAAAGGCATGAATCAGACATTTCATAGAGAGAGATTTTTGCAAAATTTCATTTCCTCACTGAAAGCCATGCAAGAACTTGTTTCTATCACTGGTGAAACCTGGAAATATCCACATTTTTTTTTTCTCTTTTCCTGTTTGTCTCTTGAGATAGATTGAACAAAGAATTTTGACTAGTTCCTAAACTCTTCATATTCAGTTCTTTTTTACTTTGATGCCCATCAGAGTGCTAAGATACAACCAGAAGAACAACATACTCACTTTCTTTAGGTCTCTCAGGGTCAGATTTTATGGTAAATACAAAACAGTTTACTGGAGCTGAAGATATTTTTGTCTATACCAGTGGAGAATTTGGAAATGGTTATCAAAAACATTATTTGCAACAACTTTGTCCAGAATTTAATCTGGATTTTTGGTAACTCTTCATTTGAAACACCCTTGCTAGAGGTTTTAATGAGAAGTAAAAAAGCTGAACATCGATTAAGTAGAGAAAATGGGTTATGAATATAAAGAAGGAAATAGAAATAATTTTTAATTTTTCTCCAACTGATAAACTGATTAACAGGGATTGTTAACAATTTATAGGATATCTGGTGGATATTTGTGAGAGCTTTAACCCTGAGACTATAAACACACACAAAAGAAAGCATGAAATAGAATATGGCATTCTGAGTGAACAGTTGCATCTGGGATTTTGCTATACATATATTAAAAATATTTTTGTATTTTGGCACATTAAAAACTCTTTTAAAAGCCTTTTATTTTCAAATGAAGACACACAGATATTCAACTCAAGGAAAAAAGAATATTAGTTATATAGATATCACTGAATCCATATTTGTGTAATGTCAACATCTATTTCATGGAAGTTTTAAATTAAACCTTAAAATGAACCTGGTTTATGCATTCCTCTCACACTGAAAAAGAATATTAAAAGTGTATTCTGCTTTTCATTACAACATTGTATGTATAATAACAATACAAGTAACATGCAAGTATCAAAGAACCTTTTGATAAGGTTTTCCTCACCACAGTTATTTATGCTTGCAACAAGTTAGGAGACCACATTGTTATCTGCTGGTAAAAGTATCCTATGGTCCCTGTTTAATTCCGAGAGAAACCTGTCAGAGGTAAAAGATGTGCTACAAAAGGGATAAAAAGTAAAGAACATGTCTATTATCAATTTAATGACAGGATAGACGTTGCCTTCAAAGTTTTTCCTGTTACGAAGCCTCACCAGTGAATAAAAGTATCTAATGTATTATTCAGATAAAGGCCTCTGAACCTTAGACAGAAGGAAATCCATACCACCTTGCATTGCTTTATTAAGTCTATATTAAGGGCTCCATTACTTTAAAGAAACTGTTTAAGTAACATTAAGGCTATGACCCAAACTGACAAAAGTAGGGAAATACAGATAGCTGAATTTCCATCTTTAAAATATGCTGCTGTGGAGAAGAAAAAGGAACAATGGAATACGACACTTTGCTTCTCATCTTGGGCTGAGAGAAATATTTGGGACAAAAAAAAAAAAAAAAAAAAAAGACACCTGAATCTTCACCTGGCATTCAACTGAATCCAAATAAAAACTGTTTAAAGTTTGGCTCTCTTCCCATTACCTCACCCCACGGGTCACTAGCAGGTAGAGGAGCAAGTTTTCAAGCTGCTACAGGAATGCAGACAATTCCCTCCGTCTTTGCAACAGCAACTGTTAGAATAAAAGACCCAATTATTGCTGCCAGAGCTATATGTAAAACATTGGTGCTCAAGGGTTTTCACATGTTCTCTCCCCAAGAGATATATTCTCTCTAGGGAGTAAAAAAAATATATATCTACCTTATTTTTTCTTCTCTTCATTCAGGGGAAATATAGGAAAGAGGAAATAAGGGGAGAATTAGATTGCCAGCAACAAGACTGATGGGTTGAAAAGTGGCCATCATGGTATTGGAAAGGAAAACACCGTTAGACAACTATTTCTCACCTGGACCTCTTAGTTAAAAGATTTAAAAATTAATTTCCCTTTATATCATTACACTATGATATCAGGTGTACTCTAACACAATTCTATCGAGTAATAAGTAAACTAGAAAAATCTCTTGCCTAAATGTTTTCTTTTAAGGTTATATTAAGTGCAATTGTATTACTCAGGAGAAAGGCATACATTTTTCATCTCACTGAAGGCCTGAAGTACATTTACATAATATATTTCTGTTGTTGAAGGCACTGATAAAGCCCTAACTAGTATTCCTATTAGTATTTTAGCATACATTTAAAACCTTTGCTAATAGAAGCATAAGAGTGGCTTGTGGCTAAGAACATCTTTAAATCTATCACCAGTTGAATAATAGCTTTAATCATAAATTTTGGCTTTATCCATGTGGTCTCACTTCTGCATTGACATAAAATATTTTTCCCCTCATGTCATAAAAGCATGACATAGCGTCTTTTATAACAAATCCAGAGACCAGTGTCATAAAGACTGAACAAAAAATTCCTCCTCATCAAACTCCTAGCTCTGAGAGTGGGTCTTTGCAAAGCTGCATCAAAAATTAGAATTATTAGGTACCAATGCTTAACTATGAGAATTAATAACAGTAGCATCAAATTTGAAAATAAGACATTGATAATTTCTAAAGTTCCTCAGATTGAAATTCTATGGCATTCTGAAACATAATTTTGCCCAAATCTATATTTGAACTGCAAATGGGGGTAAATGATGAAGCAGAGCAAGTTGCAGTGTTTATGTAAGATCAGATTCAAGGATCTAGGACCTCTTTTGGCTTTATGTATGCAATTACATTATAATAAAAATAAATGACATCTGAACTAGAGATTTGTGAGATTTGATTGTAATTGCCATGGAAAAATTATGAAAATACAAAAGAGATCCAAATTCACAAGACATTCGCTCATAAGAAAAAAGGGTTAAATGGATAACAGGATATATTTAAAAGATTCAAAATGAACAAATGGTCTCAAGCATAATAAAAATTAACCAGCCATAATGAGGCAAGCAGCTGTCCTTCAGTTCTCATTTCCATTGTGATAGATGTAACACACACTACATTATCTTTCCTAACTCCGGTGCTCATGTGCCTTGCACCAGAAAAGAAAATCCCAGAGAACTACCTTGCATAGTTTGTGAAACTATGGATAAAACAATCTTTATTGCTGATACAATATGTAATACCTCACCCTTGGGCCACTCTCCTTTCAATCCCACATCTGCAAATCCCTCAACAGAAAGCTGCTGGTGTGGTTCCTGCATGTTTTGCTGTTCACCAGGGTTACAGAGAGTTGTCCTGTCCCTTTCCTGCTTCAAAGATCCTGTTCCCTGGCAAGAATCTGCATCCATTACTGATAATCTTGTGCTCCCTAGAGAACATCTTAATCACCTATTTCTTGAGAAAACACATTGGCCCTAATCTTGCTTGAATATCCAAGGAATCTTATTTGGAGCTACATAGTCTCAGATATGTGTACTTTCCTGAAGTTGCTAATGAAAGTAATGAGTGATAAGGCTAATTCTTAAATTATATTCTATTACTCTCTCACAAGATGGACTTCCCCTCTGTCTTGCCACGAAGAGCCAAGGAAACAACAGGAACTGCAAAGAAAGAAAATTGCATGGCAAAGTCCCAGTGGGCTCTAAATAACATTACTCCCTGACAATGCTCAGCTACCCTGAACACACAGAAAACCATGATTTCTATAGCAAGTCTCATATACTTATTTCCATCTTCTATAATTTTTCAAGAAATAGAAAGTGTAGATGGAGTGTGAGGCCTTTCATAAAAGCTCCTGCTCTTGAAAAGCCAGTGACACATCTTCTCCATCCCCTTATACCTCCGAACAACTCAAGGTGTGTTTTTTCTCTAAAAGCAGTTGGAACACTCTTCAATATTTCACCAATTTACATCATTAACAACAGTTTAACTTTTCAAGGTCAGTGGAAATCACCCAAGAAATATGAAGGAAGATAAAAATTCTAGCTCTCTGTATGGCATAATATGTTCTTTACCTTGTCTCAGTATTTTCTTTTCTAGAATGGGGAAAACAGCTTTCTACATATCTAAGTGTAATTTTTAGTAAGTGAAAATTCAGTAAATTAAATTGCTCTGCAAAAAGTGACAAAGAGCAATGCTAAGTATTCTTCTCCCTTTTCACTGCCTGCACCTGAAAATATAGGGATTGATCCACTCTTTCCCCCCTTCTCGAAGGAAGGGAATCATGCTCCTTTATCACACCAATGCAGTTTTTTAATGAAAATATTCTTTCTGTCTCTACCAGCATAGTGTATTTTATACCACAAAAGGCAAAACCTAATCTTAAGACTGGGACTTCTGTGCAAAACACGGACAGCTTGCTTGACCAGGCAAGAGAACAGCTGGATCTCTGTCCTGTTGATTGAGCAGGTGTAAAGACTTCATCGTGCAAGGTGCTGTTAACCTGTGGAAAGTTCAGGCCTATATTAACATTTAAGCATAAGGGTAGTCCTCTTGCAGGTTGAACCACAATAGATACTCACACTTATGCACATAAACACATTGTCATAGACCTCTACATATGAATGCATACACAAATAAATGGCTGACAGCTGGATGCAAATGCAAAAATACATCTCAGGCTGGGACACTTTGAATTATTTCTAACATGTACAATGCAAACCAGCTATTTGAAATGTCACAAAGAAAATTTTCTCCCAGGATGCATTCTTGTATGCTAAAATTCAACCAACACTGGACTCTTTTTTGGAAAAATAAATGTTAAAAAGACTGTGTTTCAAATGGAAGTGCTGACAGGCCTTTGACTATCGCAGCTTGAATAGTATCACCACTGTATATTAACAACTGCAGTCATAAGATCTCAACATTTTCCCCCTCCCCATCTTTCCCTGGAGCTGCTCAAAAAGCTAAGCCCCTTTTCACAATCTTAATGACCAAAAGTTGAAAAAAAAGAGAGAGAAAGAAAAAAGTGAAAAAAGACTTAAAAGTTCAGCTGGATTTTCTTCTGGTTTCCTAATGAGCTTAACATCTCATAAGACTCTTTGGTAAAGGAGAAAATCTTTTCAAAAAGACCCATTTTCCTGCTGACAGTACAATCTTTCTGAAGTAACATCAGAAGACCATAAGGGTGACATCCAAGCCACCTGAGCTGGTGATACAAGATCTTTATCCAATAGATTTCTATCCTCTCT
Organism: Phylloscopus trochilus trochilus; assembly: GCA_016584745.2. Lineage (NCBI taxonomy): Eukaryota > Metazoa > Chordata > Aves > Passeriformes > Phylloscopidae > Phylloscopus > Phylloscopus trochilus. The sequence goes on from WQNJ02000084.1 coordinate 27,473,481, forward strand.
TTACTCCACATTTTCTAGCAACGTAGTTCTTTAGAATAGGGTGAAAAGAAAAATTTCTGTTTAGTTGTTTAAAGGAAACAAATAACTTTGTCACCAGATCTCTGCAAGAGTTTGACCAAAGTCAAAGTGTACTGAAATTTAATTTGTCATAAAAAACCTGGAGTTGGTGGCTCTTAATAAAACGGGGCATCAGAAATTTATGTGATTTCATGCCACCTTGCATATGCATGAACAACAGTACCTAACAGTACTTACCTAATTTCATTACCTTAAAAAAAAAATATTTGTTTGTTTATTTATTTTTATTAAACAGCAGAGAATAGTCTCACAACAAGCCTGAATCCTGCACTATGGAAAAAAGAAAGTAAGGAGCAACTGCTACATGTGTGAATCTGTAAAAAGGAATGCTGTCCTAAATGCAATGACATCTATACATGGGATTTGAATATGTAAATAAGTTACTTACATAACTGTCATGGCTCATGTTAGTTGTCTAATGGAAAAAGAGTGGGACTACATCAGTCTTTGGATTATCTATGTATCAGAGCAGCTCCAAACTAGGCCTTTCTATATACTATATCAGGTAAAAGTAGGTGGGTTTGACACTTGTGTTGTGATTTGGTGGCACTATAATACAGCAAGAGGTGGCATTCTTGAGGTACATAAGTGTAATGACACATTATTACATTAAGAAGCTGAATTGTTGGGTAGGAAATCAACAAATTCTGCAATTTATTTTTGTTACAGAAATCTAAAACAGGGGTGTAGACTTTAAGGGATTTTTATCATAGACCACACCTAAATCAGCAAGAGAAAAAACTCAACAATGCTTACTTCTGAAATTTGCTGAAAGAGTACTTCTTATTCATCTTTTTATAAGTTCTATGGTTTTTGCCTTAGTTGCTCTAATTCTCTAATTTCAGAAATTATGGAACATTGTGAAAAAAAGCTGACAATTACCTCAATGTGAAGTCTTTTGAAAAGTCTATTTAAGATTGTTTTGGTGTTTTTTTCAGAAGCACAACACCGGATCAAATATCATGAAGAAATGAAGTTTTCCTAACACCTTGAATTCCTATGTGTTACAAGTCCTTCTTCTAGGCATGATGCAACACTGAGTGAAGATGGAATGCCTGGTGAGAATCCATCAGGATGCACTTCCAGAACAGAGACTTTCCAAGAACCTTCAATTTTATTTGGTAGTTGTTTCCAGAGGTGGGAATTAATTCAGGCCCCAGGTCAGCTTAATCCCCTTGTGAGAAGAACCTTTCAATTATGATAAACTCTGTTAAATTATTTATATCTCTGATCTTATGAAGCTTTAGTCTGCAAGTCCTTTGTCTCAAGCTCACACAGGGAAAGAAACAGGGAAATGGATCACAAAACTCAAGTAAATGTAGACTCCAGAGCAGAAGCACTAAAGAGGCTAGTACAAATTTATTCTTAAAAATTATGCTGATTTGTGAGGAGTAAACATAAGAAGGAATCTAGCCCATAAAACCCAATTCTGCCCTGTTTTACAGTGAATATGGTTGCAGAGAGGCAACGGAGTCTGCAAAGGCAACATTTCAGTTCCTGACGTAGAGTGCAGGAAGTCCTATAGTCCTGCAATTTTCACATAACCTTTATTGTCTAATTTTCAACTGGCTGCTGTAGGCTGTAAAAATGAATTTGTAAAAAAAAATAAAAACCAACCCAAATCCACAAGACTGGTGCTTTGGGATATCCAGTCTTAGTACCTGACCCAATAAAATGTATATATACATTGAACTTCCCCACCATTAAAGCCAGACATTTTATTTTAACAAAACCTGACCCTCAGTTGTAGTCAATAGAATACAGAGGCATTTAGAGAGTAACAAAATCTCACAGGAAATTCTTTATATAAAGAGATTCAGAAATGAAAATACCATGCGGGACGCAGTCGTTGGCACATAATGGTGCAGTTAAGCCGTTCATTTTTAATTAGGTCTGTGATCAGAAAATAGCCAATTTTTCTTTCTGCTTCTTGGTGTGTTCAACAATTTTGTCAGCCAAAAACTGTTAGCTGCTGAATTTTTAACGATCCTTTATTGGATAATAAGGTTTTGTTTTCATTTCTTTCAAACGGCTGGAGCCTCCACTAACAATTATATTGGGGAAAATGTTTCCACAGTAGGTGGGCCCCACAGTCTGTCTAAACCTTGGATTAGCATTATAGAAAAAAAAAATAAAGACCAGAGGGAAAAACAAAGAACACTTAAGAAGGACAGGTTTGGTCTTGGGTGCATGCAGAATTGGGTTACTTCATTACATAAATTAGGCAAAGGAAATGGATACATTCAATATAGTGAAACTTATATGAATATGCTAGTCTCTAGTTTGGCAAGATCCAGCCACCTAGTTGAAGTAGTCTTTAATTAATGGTCAAATAAAACTAAACTTTTTACTCCAGGAATAATATGAGGTTTTGACACTAGAGCTGGGCAAGTGCCCAGCTCCTTCTGTCCCACCATGATGTTTCCGTGACCTATTTCCAGGACAAAGTGCTTTTGGTTTATAGAGACACTTGTTCACACTTAACTCAGAAAAACCTGCTGCTCTTATCACCTTAGGAACAACTTCTCTTCAGACCAAACCAAGTTTTACCTCTTCTTTTTCTTTTCCAAGGCTAAAGGAGGCTTTCTGATTGGCTCATCAAGATACATTTCTTTGTTCCTTATGCTCTTTATTTCAGAAGACAGTTTTGAGGCTTGTGCATAACTTCTGCTTTGCTCCCTGGTCTCACATGTTAATCAACCAGCATCACTTTGAGATCTTTGAGATAGCACATCAAGAAAAAGTGTCCATTTTGGACATGGGCCTGAGTTCTGAAATTTGAGTATAATGAGTCCCTGAATGGTTCTCAAATTGGAGACACAAAGTCAATGACTGCACAAGGAAAGATGACAAAAAGAAGATAATTTGAAGGAAAAAAAATGAAGGAAGGTCAAATACGCTGAAAATAGGGACAGTGCAAACCACAGAACAAAGGAGGTTGTTTTTTAAGAGTATATCTAGCTTTTTTTAAAATGGATTTGCAGAAGAATTGTATTACAAAATCTTCAGGTCAGGAGGAGGATGTAGACATAATATATGTAGGGTTCATTGCATCACCCTTCCTGAGAAGACTGCACGGAACTTGGCATTAAAAACTCAGTATTTCTTTCAACTTAGTCAGGCTTTAACAATTTCCTGTACAGGTATGAAAATGAATGATAAAGGAAAAAATATCCAGCCATACCAGATCAAGTATTTTTATGTATAAGGTAAAAGAATTATTTGATTCATCAATATAAAAATAATGTAGCGACTTTGTCTTTATTTCAAAGACTCTTCAAAGGTGTAAAATTCAGCATTTTGGTTCTCATACTTGACTTGACTCAATATTATAGTCAGCAGAGTGTCTCCCTAAGGAATCAAATAACATAGAGCTCATCTGCTGAAGAGCTGTATTTAACCTTCTCTGCAGCCAGGAAAATTGAGATCACGCAGGATCTCCTGCCCAGTTGGCTAAGGTTTTTTTCACCTTTTGATTGCACTGGTCCAGATTCTTTCAAGTCTCAGAGTTGTTCAGTTTCTGCTTCACCTGATTTACCAGGGTAAACTTTTCTATCTGTGCTTTGCACTCTCCAAGCTACTTTAAAAGGCTACAAAGCCTGAGATTCAGATGCAATGAGCTCAGTGAAATCAATGGGAAATATCTGTGCACACCAAAGGCCAGATTTTGATCCATTGTGTTCAAGCAGAATGATCCTCATTAACCTAACAGATAAAGGCAGCACTGAGCAACACTTCTGTAATATCCATGAAATCACTATTTCATGATACCAGTGAGAGCCCAGGGAGGAGGTTTCTTGGTTGCAATAATTAATAATTTACAAAAAGCTTTAACTAAGCAAGACATTGCCCACCTGGAAATTGGAATGAAAGGATATTAATGAAGCTGCAATGCAGATGGTCATGTTGAAGGTGATGAAGAATTTATTAGGGAGACAGCCATCAGAGGCTGTGTAGTATATGAAGCATAAAACTGCTATAACTAATGACAGCAAGTAGTTTAGGCAAGTAATGGAGAGCACAGCTACAAAAGGGAACATGGAGATATATTATTTAGTAATAAAGTTCTCATAAAAATGTGAAATATGAAGTAGAAAGATTAATATGATTGCACAAGCCATCTTAAATATCCATACTGAACTTCTGCCTTTAAAAGAAGTAGACTGAATTTATGCCCAAGTCACAACACGTAAGTGATGGCACTTATTTACATAGTTCATGCAAACTATTACAGATCTATGCATTTAATTTATTGAAATAATGTTTGAAAGGGGTATAATTTATTGCATTAACAATACAGCAGATGCTATATTTCTACCTGCCAAGTGATCCAAGAAGAGTAGGTCATGTTATCAATCATGATATCATACTGCAGAAGATCCAAGGACCTGCAGGTTGGCAGCTGCTCTCCTTTTATAATTACAGTCTTCCCTGAGACTAAGCAGTAATCTTTTCCTTATATCTCCTCTGCTGGGTTTGCTCTTTGCACTAAGCATAGCTGAAAGAAGACAACATGACTATAAACATTGCTTAAGACACATTTTTTCTCCAGCATTTTGCATCAAATTGGAGCTAGAAAATATTTTTTTGCATTCAACCAGCTCTTCTATGGTTTTCTTTTAGTAGTAGAAAGCTGAAGAATTTTAGATTATGCTAACACTGACATGCAGAGGAGATGAGTAGGGGAAAATTACAGAGGATTCTGAGCTATTTTTAAAAGCTGTTTAAACCTGCTTTCCTCTCACCCATCTGAATTCATAATACATTAGGAAATGTGTCTTTAATGCATACATTGATCAAGCTGCCTAATTAGATGAAGCCATTCTTTTTTCCAGTTCTTTTTAAAATGCATGAATGCTTACCCAAGACTGAACCCACTTTACTTGAAGGAAAATTTTCTGTCCAAAATAAAACATTTTTCTAGTGCATATATGCTGTAATAAAAAACGCATTGCAAACTGCTGCACTTTAGTGCACAATAAAGGTTTATCCTTCTTCCCAGATTAAAAAGAAAAAAATTACCTAAAATATTTTGATGCTATCAAAACAGGGGATTTTAATGCATTTGCCCAAATTTAGCCATAATGTTTATCTTTAGTGGAATTACAGTAGTGTGAGACTGGCACAAAGTAAAACACTAAAGGATTTTTTTGGGAACATTGACCTCATCATTCATCTAGAAGGACAGCTATTTTCTCAGCCACGCTTTTTTATTAATATTTTTTAAGAATTTTTGTGCCATACAATTTTTTTCTATCAAGCACTTCTACCCATTCAAAGGCCTTCAGGAAACATTGCTTGCATGTCTGGTTTGCTGAGATGATTTTGGAAAGAGGAAAATGTTGAACTGATATGTAATTTTGACTAGGACAGTAACTGGCCAAAAATGGAATATAAGATACTTTCTGACAGAGTTTTCTCAGTTGTCCATTTCAAAGTACAGAGTTAAAATGGAGCTCTCTGCTAACACTGAGATTAGCTCCTGTCTCCAGAACACTCACTCTCTGATGTTAGACCAACACTTAAGTAGTGTATACAAAAGAAATACACACACGCACACACTCGCATATATCCAGATAAATAAAATCTGCCCTCATGACAATGTTCTTTTTCTACAGGCCCCAGATCTGCAGGGTTGGGACAGGGAGCTAAGAATTGTAGCTTGCATTTGAAAATGTAGACTGTGTCTCCAAATGCAGGTGATAGACTGGCATAATGGTGGTTATGGAATTAATACATCCTCGATCACAGTCTAATGACTGTGTGTTTGGTTTTTTAAAGAAATGGAAAAACTAAAGTGTCAGTTATTTGCATAATTCAGAGACATACTGAATTAAATAAAATGTTTATTTTGATATGTCACCAGAAATATTTTATTTGCAAATTCTGGGTGAATCAGCTGAGAGACATAAAATCTTCTAAAGGGTAGGAGTATCAACAAATCTAGATTTTGTTGCTTTGGGGCACTTGTTTACAAATCATATAATGCCTTTGGTAAGGAATATTCAATTTTCCTTTTAATCTCTTTTTATTCTTTCCTTCCTTCTCTCACATTTTCTTTTTTTTTCTTTTGGAGTGGAAAAAAGCTTAGAAAAAATTAACCTACTGGGTGGATAATTTTCTTTTTCCATAGTACACTGAATTATTTTGCTACCACAGTGTAGTTTGTTATATTTAGTAGAGGGTTTTTTTGAATCATAAAAGAATAAACTACTTCATTTAACTGTTACTGGAATTTTGCACTTTCCCCTAGTGAGTGGTATTGCTGGCCTTATAATACTATTTTGGTTAGTTGAAATCTCATGAGTTATGAGTGTTATTTCCTTACAATTGCACATATTTTCCATATTTCACACAAACCAATTATTTATCACACACATATACATGTGTTTCAAATTATTTTTAAATTAGTTCTTTCCTATTTTATACTGTTTTAAATTACTCTCAGTGTTTTGAATCTTAAAATAAATGATCTATTCAGCCCTTACTAATGTTTTTCAAGATTTCATAGAATAGTTGCTGGTTTGTTTATGAAGAACACACTTTCTCACCTATGCATCATATCCTCTTGTACCAAAGGGTACTTGGCAGCTGGTTCTCCCTTTCTCTCTTAGGAATGGTGTAAAGCTATACCAGTATGATAGAAACTGGGAATACTTGAGGTTCAAGACATTCCTTAAACCATCCTTGTCTGCTTCTGTTGTGCCAGATGGCAAAGGCTGCATAATTCCACACGTCAATCCTGCAAACAAAGGGCTTACGAGAAAAGTGATATGTGACTGCCCCTGTGACACCATAAGACAATATGTTTAATAGATAATGTATTGAATATATTTTTAAAATATTTTAAATATACTGTTTTATATGATAATTTATATTGCATAATTAGATGAGATATATAGATATAATTTTAATATATAGCTATCTCCTCTTCCATTTTAGCAGTTAGACAAAAGGGTGCAGTCAGAAATAGATATATAATGCCAGTCTAATTCTGGCTTTGTGATTGATGCTGCTGTGAGGGGCTTGGTTTTTATAACAATAATATATACTTTGTTACTTCTAGACTGTTAGGGAGGAGTGGGATCTGCCTGTCTAGAATCGGCAAGAGAATCTTTAGCAGCAGGCTGGCTGACTTTCCAGGCTTTAAACTGAGGGACTCAGAATGCAGGGTCCGGAGGGGCAATGCTCAGGCCATGGCACCCAACCTGGGGATAAGCCTAGCTATCCTGAGCAGCAGCAAATGTTCCCTGGCTGCCTCCCAGGATGAGAGCCAGAAGGCCAACAGCCTCAGGGGTGTGTGTGGTTATGGCAGATCCTCTTGCACCCCTCCTGGGAAACTTGCACGGACAATTACCTCTCTGAAATGCCTGCACACAAACACATGCAGCATGGGAATACAGGGAGGATTGAAGGATTGGAGATCTGTGGGCAGTCACAGGGCCACGGTCTCCTTGCAATTGCAAGGACATGACGGGATAGTTCACATGACTTGGATGCTTTTAGGAAAGACAGGCCAGCAAAGTGAGGTGGTGGAGCTGCTTTTTATGTTAGGGCAGAACTGGAATGTATCTCTGCCTCAGAGAGGATCATGAATGAGTTGAGAGTGTAGGAGTAAAAATTGAGGGGCAGGCTAATATGAGTGGCACTGTTATGGGAGTTTGCTACAGGTCAGGAAAATGGTCACCTGGTCAGGAAAACAAAGTAGATTAGGCTGTCTACAGGCAGCTGAAAGTAGCCTTGTGACCAAAGGCCTTGGTTTCCCTGGAGGAAATCAACCACTCAGACATCTCTTGGAAAGATAACGTGGCTCGGTACACACAGTCCAGGAGGCTCCTGCAGAGCACAGATGATAGCTTTTTGACTGCCATGGTGGAGGAGAGGTTTGCTGCTGGACCCTGTACTAACAGTGAAGGACTGGCTAGGGTTTTGAATGTTTGGGGGCAGTCTTGGCTGCAGTGACCATGAGATGGTAGAGTTTAGGATCCTGCATGAAAGAAGCAAGGCAGTGAGTAGGATTATAACCTTGGACTTCAGGAGAGCTAACTTTGGCCTTTTAAAGACCTACTTAGAGGAATCCCATGAGTTAGGACTGTAAAAGAGAAGGGGGTTGAGAGAGCTGGTTAATTTTCGAGCATCAATTCTTCCAGACTCAAGATCTGTGCATCTCTATGAGCTAGAATATATTAAATTAAGTAGATTTTAAAACCAGTACCTTTGTCTTTCCATAACCTCTTCCCTTTTCTGTTGATGGAAGTTTATGTTTTTTCTTATCTATTGTTCTGCAGTCACTTTACAGACTATGGAATAATTTGGATAACATTTTATGAGGCATGGTATCAGAGGTTTAATTAGAAATCCAACCTTCACTGCTTTTCTTCCATCCATTCAATTTCTATGCAGTAAAATGTTAACATCTTTATCTATCAAGAAACTATATTAAAAACCTTTCGTTTTAGGTCTTCGGGTTCTGAGACTCACTTTCTACCCCTACTCTGTTTCTAGTGAGGAAAGCACTGCTTCTGAAGCATATAGAAAAACAAACAAGTTGACAAATAAAAACCTATTCAGAAAGTCAAATTATCTCTGATTCACTTTTATTTTTGAGTAAAGGAAATATTTTTTCTCTCTCAGAGAGAGCTTTTCTATATGGCAGGTAATGAAACAATGGAGAAAAGGGATTTTTTTTTTGTGGTTTGGTTTTTTTTCACTTGTGTCTGCCTTCTTACATGGAGTTGAGAAGTAAGAGAGGACTTGCTCTCTGGGATGGCCGAGTAAGCTAATTCACAGTGAGGTCTTTTCTCTCAGTATTTTCCCAGTACTGTTCTGGGATATAGAGAAAATTGTCAGAAAACTTTTTTTTTTTTTTCTTCTGAATTTGTTTCCTTTTCTCTACAATGTTTAGGCAATTACCCAGATTTCCATGTCTCACAAAAAATAATTGCCTGTGGAAAAGTAAATTAATTTCCTAATTGCCTTCCCAACGGTTGGCCTGAACAATTCACAAATTTTCCACTTTTCCAAGTAGTTTTTTGTCTAGTTTTTATCAATATATATTTGAAAATGTCATAATTTTTAAGCTAGTTATATAGGCTTAATTTTGTATACCTCTTTCTTGACAAAGATCTTTCAAAGGATAATTGAATGTCAATAATGTTTAACTATTTTTAAAGTCATCTTATCCTAATTTTCCAAACTATATATTTTTTCCATCACTTTTTTTCCTTATAAATGAAGATTAAATCTTTTCATTTCCTTAATTATTTTGGAATACAGGAACAAACATAGATTAATTTTTACTGCCTTTATTTTTCTTGCCCAAATTATTTTTTTTTATGATGTATTCCTCATATATTTTGCTAAATTCCTTTTTCCAATTTTGCCTTCTGGAAATAAAAATGTTTCATACTATTGACAGATTATTTTAAAAATGATAAGTTTGAATATTTCTTCTTCCTTGCCTTGCATTCTAAATACAATTACAAATATAAATATAAAATTAAATATTAATTATTATGTTTCTCAGTTAAACTATACTTTAAATGAGCTGCTCTGAAACATGTCAGGGCATCCTAATGAACAAAAAGTTGCAGCATATAGTTTTAGAATCTTAGAATGTTATGGAGCTGGAATGGACTTTAATCATCATCTAGTCCCAACACCCCTGACATGGCTGGGGACGCTTTCCACTCCATCAGGTTTCTCAAGGCCTTATCCAACCTGGCTTTGAACAATATCAGGGTTGGGGTACCCACCACCTCCCTGGGAAACCCAGTCCACTGTCTCACCACCCTTAATAAAAAGTTTCTTTCTAACATATATCTTAAATTTCTATTTTTTCAACTTGTACTCATTGCTCTTTCTCCTCTTATCGTGATTCCTAACCATGAGTCCCTTGCTGGCTTCCCAGTAGGCTCCCTTCAGATGCTGGAATGTTGCTATGAGGCCTTCATGCAACCTTCTCTTCCATAGGCTGGACAGCCTCAACTTTCTCTTGTCTTAGAGGGGAGATTGTCTCATCCTCTTACCAACATCATGGCCCTCCTCTGGAATTGTTTCAACAATTTCATGTCCTTCTTATGTTGGTGGTACCAGAACTGAATGCAGTACTCCAGGTGGGGCCTCACAAGAGTAAAATAGAAGGGGAAAATCAACTCCTTTGCCCTGCTGGCCAAGCTCCTATTGACGCAGCCCAGGATTCGATTGGTTTGCCGAACTGTGAGTGCTCATTGCTGGCTCATGTTGAGTTTTCCATCGTTCATAAGTCCTTCTTGACATCCATAAACCCATCTCCACAGAGCTGCTTTCAATCATTTCTCTGTCCAACCTGAAGATGTGTCTGGGATTGCCATGACTGCAGGACCTTGCACTTTGCTTTGTTGAACTACACGAGCTTTGCATAGGCTCGCCTCTCAAGCCTGTCAAGGTCCCTCTGGATGGCTTGATGGTTTCCTCTCCCTCCAGCACATTGATTGCATCACACAGCTTGGTGCTGCCACCAAGTTTGCTGAGGGCACATTCAAGAGAGCACCTGCAGGTTGTAGTTGAACAATTCTAGTACTCTGTAGTTGTGCAGGTTGTAGCTGAACCATTTTTTCCTTCACTAGAGGAAAACCACAGGCCATGTTCATGTTCTCATGTCTTAGTTGCATAAAATTCTTACTGAAGAAAAAGGATTTAGAGGGGAGTGAATACTGAGTAAAGATCTAGAAATGTGAACAGAGATTTTTTAATTTTTCCATTATGGGATTCCTAAGCTGTTTTACCCTCTTTGTTTTTAGAATCCATTGGCTTAATACCTAATTGAAATTGAGAATTACTCAACATTGGTAACAGTTCTTATATTCTCTCTTTTTATTGTACTTCTATAAAGACCTACAGAAAGATTTAAGATTATTTCTGCTTTATTTAGTTCATCTATTTTATTAACAAAATGATTGCTAGCCTCATTCCTCCAAGTATGTTTAAAGTCAAATAATTTTTGTGAGCTACAGTTGTCAAAGAGTTTTTCCCTGTCTCTCCATATCTCTGAGACTGTATTCAGTCGATGTGCTTTTCCTCATTTCGTTCTCAAATAAAATATATTTCACAACAACCTTCTCCATTGTGCAACTCTAATTCATTAGCATTATATTTATGCTAAATTCAAATTTCTGGTGTCCTATTAGATATTTAGCTACAAATTTTAATGTATAGTGTATCCTATTCCCTTTACAGGAACCACCCTTACAAGCATCGGTAGGTTTTGTTACCAGTAATGGATAGCTAGATATTGACCATGCCTATTTATCCATACTAATACCTGTAGATAAATTATATCACTTCTGCATCCTCAGTTTTGGGGGGTGGGGGGTGGGGGGAGTGGGTGCTCCCTTTATAACCCTGATGATATTTAAATAAAATAATTCTCCTGCTAGTCATTATTTCCTGTTTCATAAATAGTTCATCCTCTGTCTTATTTTAAACTTATGTGCCAGGCCATACATTAAATTGTAAAACTGATTTACTACAAAGCTGTGGATGCACTATAGAAACTTAAGAATAGAGTAACTGCATGAAGAAGATTCATCTCAGAATGGCTGAAGATAAGAAAAGATATAAAGGCAGTTTTATACTGCTTATTATGTCTGAAAGGGACCCGAGACCAAGAAGGTGAATCACATGCTAACAATAGGGAACTTACCTAGTCTTGCCCTCAAGGTGGCAAACCACCTTATCACTAGAGAAGGAAACGATCCTAAAGAAAAAAATAATAATAAGGAAAAAATACGAGTAGAATAACAAAGATACAATCTTGCTTTCAATATCAGATGTGGAGTCTATGAGAGTTTCTAAGATACTGAATTCTCTTTAATAACCATTTAAAGGTAGACTAACATTGAGCAGGTGGTGAAGGTTATCTGTGTTACATTGACGATGTTTGGAGCAAAGGATTGAAAAAAAATCCCAGGTTACCATAAAATTCTGACAGCAATTTAGTTGGGAAAAAAAAAAAGAAAGAAAAAAAAAAAGAAAAAACCCAACCCTAACCTTTCTGGAAAAACTCAGCACTTAATTATAGTAAGTAGCTTTCTGCCTAAGCTGCCTAAGTGAGAGAGAAGGCAAATGTTTACCATAAAGTGCTTAAAATCTGGAGACTATTTTAAAAGCTGTATTGTTAAAAGACTAGAAGAGGGGTTTCTATTATTGTTAGTCAAACAAACACAACCAGAAATCAAACAAATAGGAAAAAAAACCCAAAAAAAACAACAAAAAACAAGAACAGAAAGTTATATGTCAGCCTTAGGAAGTTAACAATCAAGGTAAATAGCAGAAACCTTTTATTTCAATAAAATTTATAGACATTATTCACAGAATTGGTTTTGCTAAGATAAATCAATACTGAAATAGTGCACTTTTAGAAAACATCAATCAGTGTAAAGATACGCAGAATTTTCTTTTTAAAATGAAATATATAGTTGAAAGATCTAAGCATCAGAAAATGCAGAAATAATTTAAATAATTAAAAAGCAGCCTATCATGACATGCCATATTGGAAGGAAACTGACTGTCCATCAGAAGTGTATATAGATATAAAATATCTCAGGATGCATGACATATATATGACTGTGATGTGTCCATCATAGTGCTCACATGATCTTAGCAAGCTTTACAAGGGATGTTAAGATGAGAAAGGATCATCAGTCATCAATCCTGATTTCCTGCATGATAAAGGGCTTAGCATTTTCAAAGTGCATACATAATTTAGAAACATATAGACTGTGGGGTTCTCGTTAGATGCCTGACTCCTACTGATTCCACATTTGATAAATGACACTGAGTATCTTAAATCTCCAAGGTCCAGATCCTCAAAGGCACTTTGGAAGCTAATTCCCCCTACAATCAAAGAAAATCAAACGTCTAAATGTCTTTGAGGACCTGGGCCTAACCCATTTTTGAAAAATTTGCCCTTTATGTCTCTCTTGATAAAGATAGGTGTAGTTAAATGAGGGTCCATTTTCATTTTCCTTTATAAGGAGCTGATAATGCAGGCACTTGTCTTTAAGCATTCATCCAGGAAGTGGATAACTTGGAATCAACCCTCTCCTCAGTCTGAGGATATTCTCATTACATCTTCTGCCTCCCAAGAGGATGGCCTAAGCAATACTCTCAGCTAAACTATATCCTATACTGTTCAGGAGAGGATATATTATATGCTGGTTTTTACCCAGCTGCCCTATCATGAAGAATAGAGAATTCAAGATTTCTATAGAGGGGAAAAAACAAGCAGAAAATGGCACACGTTTGCAGAAAGAGGATCCTGGTCCTTGCTTGAGTCATCATTCCTCATCTCTGTTAGTGATGTATTATGGCAAATATGGCTGTGAATGTGGGAGCAGCCTTTTCCCAGCTATCAGGGTAGCACCTCAGCCATTGGGCTGCCTTATAGAAGAGAACTATTACCAGCACTAGCATGGTCACAGGGCCTGTCTTCTGTTTGCCCCCATGCAGATACTGATCTTTCTCACAAACACCTGTTTTCGAGAGATGAACACAGCCCATGGATTCCAAGCACGATATCTGAGCAAGCCTCCTAATCCTTGAGTAGAGGCACAACTGTTGTCTTTTAAGAGGGTGTTTTTCATTGACATTTTCTACTGTCAGCTGTAACTAACTTCAGGTGCCTCCTTGCTAAATTAGCCCAACTTCTGATTCCCATTCTCAGGAAATGTACCAAGAGAAACAAACACAGAGCCCCGAGCTCCATTCTACAAGACAGTGTGGGCATGGCTTGTACTGCACCATAAATACACCTTGTCTCTCACGTAAAGCATTTCCCGCTGTGATCAGGAGAAACAAGGAAAAAAACAAACCTGCACAATGTTCCGCTTAATAAAAATCTGGATGGGAAACTCCTGTAGTGTTATCCTTCTGCCAGAATAGCACTAACATACTCTGTTTAGAAAAATCAACAGTAGGCTTTAGGCAAGACATATAAGAGGGCCACAATAGGCCTGACCCTACAGTTATCCTATGATTTATAGTCTTCTTACAGCAATGTACTGTGTTTGACACTGGCTAAGGGGTTAATCAGTTCTGAGCATTGGCTTGGTAATAGGGTCCTGCCCTCAGGGTCTATTCAATCAATCAGAGTTGTCCAATGCTGTAATGCCTCAGTTCTGTGTGTAGGCAGATGAGTGTGCTGTCATTCAGCATCCTGGAGGTATATGGGCTTTGAGAAGCTTAGTGGAAATTCCACCTACACCAAGGCTGTCAAGCTCACTCCATGGAGAGCACTGACTATAAGAAGTGAGGTGACCATGTTGAAAAAGGGGTCACTAACTTCTCTGAGGGCAGCCTGAAGCCTTGGACCTGCTGAGAATAGGAAGTTACCGCCATTTTTAAGAACAAAAATGCTTGGCCTCATCCTCTTTAGAAGGAATTGTTCTTCAGGCCTTCAGGAATTGTTCTGTTGCAAAAGAAATTTTTCATCTTGAGCAATACAAAGGAAAATTGCTATGAAGTTGAATACATTTCTCCCCCCAAAATACCCCAAAATTCCTGAAGGCATAAGCTCAGGAGGAAAAGGAATCTGGAATACTTCTGTAGAGCACATGGGGGACTAACGAAAATATGCACATGCTTAAAGGGACATTATGTCAGAACATGGAAGAAACTAATTTGGGTGTTTCTGCTGTTTTATTGTACAATATGGCATCCAGCTTGCAAAAGATGTATCTCTACCTACCAGCTTAGTGCTTATGCACAACATTTTAAACAGTTCCTAAAACAAGTAGGGCTGGACCACTGAACATAACTAGATTGTGTTGCTTAGCTACATTACCCTAGTGTGCTGTTGCTGCAGAAACTGGTATGCATCAAGCTCTCCAGACCAGCGGTCTACCTGGGTTTGCAGATGCCTTTTACCCTGATTTTAAGGGGAATTTGAAGCAATGTCAGGCATTTACAGTGTTGGTGGTCCTGCCATCAGCTACCTCCTCCAGGTGACCTTTCAGCATAGCTAGTACTCATAAGATGAGTACCCCCAAAAGACTCACACTCTTATAAAACTTACTGCACTTACAATATGGCACAGTCAGACAGTGCTTACATTGTCCAAAAATGCTTGGCTACTGTGAAAAAGCAAGGTGTCTCAGATGTAGTACTGAGGGTCAGAGATCCTGCAAAACACAGAAAGAGGGCATTTTGCTTAAACCTTTTGTTAATAACCATTTGCAGGGATATCTGAAGAGGAATAATAGGTCTCTAAAGACAGTGTTCTTTATTTATCCTAATTATAGTTCTGTATGAGATTACCTAGAAGTAGGTATCAGAGGAAAACTAAAGAAGCTTTCTGCAGTAATAGTATATATGTGTGAGGTCAAGAGTTTTTCAAAAAGATTCTGAAATAGTCTCTGAGCAGGGGAGGAGTGGAAATGTGATCCTTCTCTCTGGGTGGTAAATAGGAGGTGTAGGAAATTGTGTGTGTGCGTGTGGGGGAAGGGAAGGATAAACGTTTCTGTTTAGACCTCAGCAGAGCTTTCAGCAGCCAGTATTTCAAAATATAAATGGGAACACATTGGACATAACTGCATATGCTTTTTTTTTTTTTTTCGGTGACAAAAGATGACATTATTTACTTGGGTCAAAGTAGTGATGATGCCAGAAAAGCTAACCTCAATACATTCAGCAAGGGGTTTACCATTGGTTTCAATGGACATAGGTAAAAAATCCATTCTTACTGAAATTGGTAGTTAACAAAATGTACACATATGTGAAATGTGCATATTTCAGAGATGGATCAATATAACTTTAAAAATATAGACCTACAGAAACTGCATTTACTTTTGTCCTGAATAAGCTTCAATGTTATTATTATTTAATATCTTAAATATCTTAGCATATGAATTATTAGACAAAATGCACTTCTTACCTCTTATTTTTTTGCTTGGGTATAGGACTTTTTATTTGTTTTCTTTCAAACACAAGGTATTTGTATCAATAACATTAATTTATATATATGGAAATAGAGCTGTGGATGTTCATGAAGACATGATTGTTCTTCGTATTTGGCCTCACAACTTGGCCTCACCTCTAAGAAAAATAAATTGTAATATGAAGAGGGTAAAAATTTACCTGGGTTTTCCTGATATAGATAATTTCTGATGAAACTCCCAAATCACATTTAAAATAGTGTTAGTGTGTATATGTTTGGAGCAGGGGTGGGGGATTTGTGGGTTTGTTTTGTTTTCTTGGTACTGACGTGCCATGGAAATGATTGAAAATATCATCATGTGGACAGTATCAGATATTAATTACCTCTGATGTGGCATTCAGCAAAACTGAGGAAAGTCTTGGGGTTTTTTTAAACACCTAATTTTGGAAACAGTTACACAGCATAATTCATTAGACAAAACAGGTCAGGACACAAGTTTTTCCTCTGCTACAGCAGTGTGGAAATGGTCTATCTTGTCCTCTCTAAGTGTCTGTTTATTCTCACCCTGCACCTGCACACTTTTGGGTCTGCAGGCTGATCATCTCCAAGCACATCTATAAAATGTAGGATAAAACACCTCCAAAGGGTGTACAGCCATAATTATAACTACTCCTTTTTAAAATGTTCCTTCAAAATATAAGAATGATCTAACACACTAAATAAAGAGAAAGAAAAAAGATTCTTTCTTTCTTTCTTTCTTTCTTTCTTTCTTTCTTTCTTTCTTTCTTTCGTGAATGTTTCAATGTTTTAGGTTTGTTTTTTTTTCAAATGCTGTTCACTCTATTTACCACTGGAGGACAGGTGAGCTCAGCTGAACATCCATAACCAGCACAAGCTTACTGGGGACAACAAAGTCACGTTATGTAAGGAAGAAACATTTCGCAACATTTCTATTGTTTTAGTGTTTCCAAAGCTGGTTGTGTTAAATGTGCCCCCTGAAATTCTGAGGTCATTTCAATGGTTGCTTTCTAATAGAAGAGGTAAGAGACAAAAGAGAAAAATCCAATGTAGTTGCTTCCAGTTTAAGCTCAAGATAATTCACCCTTTGTTGAGCGACAGGAATAACAATGTTTTTGTGAATCAAATGGCTATTATTATTACTAGCATTGAAATATTTAAATTATTCTGTATGAGAAGAAATGAGCTGGAGGGGTGGGGGGGAAGCACTAAATGTAAAAAGCACAATTTCTTGACCATGCCATGCAGGTTTTTTTAAATCTTCAGAAATAATCTGCAATATACATGACCAAACAGATATATAATGAAGGCAGCATTTTTAACAGGATGCCTTTGACATCTCTTTCTTTGACATCAGCATTGTAATCAGCCACCAATGCTGCCATTTCAGCAGACAGTACAAAATTACCAGTCAAGAGAGAACAAAAGGAGGCAGTTGATCTTTTTATAATGCTTTTAAATGTTACAATTCACAAATGAATGCTCATGCAGTGCATCATGTAGTACTGCATAGTGCTGTAAAGCTTCATTAACAAATAAAATATTTTTCAGCTAACTGGTCTTGAAGGTAGCATCATTTATAAACTGGCCATAGTCCGACTATGATGACAAGTCCTGGAGAAAAACATTTCTACCTAAATCAGTTTACTTTTCTTTTGGTTTCCAGTGTAAATAAATATTTTAAATTTAAAGCTGCAATGTGTGTGTGGGGGGGTTTTGTCACAAAATCTTTCTGTGCAAAATGTTCTAACAGCTTTTTCTTCATCATGTATCCGGGTATGAGAATATTGTGCAAATGATGCTGGAATTCAATAAAAAAAATCTATCATCACAGCAAACATGATTCTGTAAAAAACCACTAGACAAATACTTAGTATTTTGTATCCAAATGTAAATTTTCCAAGATTTTGCTGCTTTAGGTGTGAAGAAAGTGAATCAAATAGGAAACAGAAAATAGTCACGACCCAAGAGTTTCAAAAACAAAGAACAATTTTGAATACTTGATATTTTGTTCATTCAACTTGCTATAAAATAGAGAGAGCTGAGTTTCCGGAAGTACTAATACCTGTCTGCTGTACACTGTGTATTTTAATTGCAGCATGTTTCAGTAAAACATGCTATGATGCACACAGAAAGCATTTCAACAATTAAGCTGTAAATATGCAGCTGTCATGGCCTTATTGGTCAGAGTCTTCACTGGTGTCCTGACTCCATATAAAACCATATAAAACCACAACCATATAAAAATCTGCTAAGTGAAACTGACCAGTAATTTCATTGAGCGTGTTCTGGTATTCAGTTAAAGTGAGAGGCAAAATCCAAAAGATTTGTGTGAACTTGACCTTGCAAAGATTCTTAGCTCAGAATCTAGAGATCAATTTAGTCCTAAATGACACATATCAGTCAGAACTCCGAGAGTTTCTCAAATGCCAGTAAGACCTTAAGCCCTTCTTGCCCTTGTTACAACACCTTGTGCTTCAGAAAAAGCATGGAAAATATAAACCCCACAAACCATAATGAATGTCAGAAAGGTGGGAAAAATCCTTTCTGTCCATTGCAAGTAGACCTAAAATGCATGCTACGTGCTATGAAAATGGCATGAAATCCTCCTTCCATTCCTCTTTAAATAACAAGTAATTTAACACTCAAAGGTTTCTGAAAGGGAGTGTTAGAGTCTCCCACACTGCTCACTCTTTACAGGCTGGAGTAGAGATCCTGGGACTGGAGCATGCTAGGTCTCTCCTTTGGGGCTGAGAGCTGCTGAACTGAGCTCCTTGCCGATGGAGTGCACTGCACCAAGCAGATGACAGGAGACTGATACTTGATTTAATGTCAGCTGGAGCAACCTTCAGGGTCTGCTGGTGACATTGGCTATATCTCACTGATTACAGTGGCGACTTAGACACCCAGGACATGTACACACACTTGTGTGAAGCTACTCAAATGCAGGATTTTTAACTTTGAGTTTACTTTCATTTCTATCTGGAAAGCTAGAAAATGGGACTAAAGAAGTAGTGACATTTTTCCCCAAAAAAATGCACTGTTGATGACAGACATATTTCTGCATAAGTGCAATAAGTGACTATAAGTAACTGAGTGCAAATTAAGGCACTGCAAATTAAACTAAGTGAACATGTGTGTCAGATAACAAGTATCCATGTGAATAACTCCCAAAATCACAGCAGAGAAGCTTCTCTCTTTCCTTACCAAAAGGTTATGCCACTCTCTAGCTACAATGCATATAAACTGTATTTCTGGTATAATTTGTCTCTCAGATATATAGTATATAACACCTTACATTTTCATAGTTCTCTGTGTTCTAATAATGCCTTTTAATTGCCTGGGAAATAGTCTGGGAATAGTGATTGAAGCACAGTCCGATAAGGAGGATGGAAAAGTGATTGCATTGGCCATAAAGAGCAGGACACAATCCTGCATCCTGATACAGACCACCACAGCATGGCTGCTCCGTGTCCAGCTTTTTCTTGGGAACACATTAAATGTTGCTCTTTTTTCTTGAATTTGCAGGTTTCACAGACTGGGACCAACCAATGAAGCTGACAAACAAGATACCCAATGAGGACATGGTCCTGCTGCCAAAATTACAGGGCAAAGACTACGTTGAGGTAAATGGTTTGCTGGATCTTTTTACGATTTTTTAAGATTTACTTATGAACTTCGTTGGATTGAGTCTTCACTCAACTTACAATATCAAGTAGAAAACTAAAGCTGCTCACAGCTACTTGAGAAGTTGCACAAGTGGAAAAGGCCAAAATTTAAACATCAGCTTTTAGGAAGCAAACCATTATTACCTTTAACACTGCTGAAAAATTCATTCCAGACTTGTATCTGGATTCCTACTCATACAAGAAAAATGATTACATTAAGTTTTCTTAATATTGTGGTCTTTGTGTAAACTAAATGCGATGTTAAAATGTCACCTATTTGGAAAAAAAAATGACTTAGTGTATGTTAGACAAGCATATTGACAGAATGATATTTCCTGCCTGAAATCAAAAAGGGATCTCTGTTCCCATGGGAATTTATAAAGCAACTGGAAGAAAATAAATAGCCAATTGTTAGCTAGGGGGTGTGTGGTTGAACTTTTCAATAAGGTTTTTCTTATTTTATGATTTTTAGGTGAACTATTTTCAATGATAAAATCTCATTTAAGGAGTTGGTTGGAAAGAAGAGGTGAGTCATGAGGTTATTTCTAGCTCCTTGAGTGATTTCTTTGTTTTACTATTTCTTTGCTCTTTCCAGAATTTCCAACACAATTGCATTTTTATTTGTTCAAGAGCTGGAACAGTGCTAAGAAAGCTGAAAATTGGGGCTGCTTACCATGCAGTAATCTCTGTTTTCCTGCAGGGATTGGATGGTTTCTTCTGAAGTCCAGACAATATTTTCTACCTCTGACTACTACCTGGGCTAGCTGTGTTTCACTTATGAAGGCAATTAAGTTTTCTACTAAATGTTTGTATAAAATACATCAGGTGTACAAAGCTCTAGAGCCCTCTAGTCCTCTAGAGCCCTGTCATTCTGCTCCCTGTCCTGAGGAACAATTCCACTGATTTTAATGGAGAGATTAATCCAGCCAGCCCGTGCACGACTGTGTGCTGCTGCTGTCATCTAAGCTGGTACCACAGAAAGAAAATCCAAAATGAGCCTGAAAAGGACATGGTAAGGCTGTAATTGCTGGAGCTTTGGGATGCTGTGATGGCCCCCTTACTAGTTCTATAAACAGTGCTGTAGTTACCTGGATGGCTGCACATTGCCTTCTGGAGTTGTGCTGGCTGGGGAAGAAAGACACGGGTTCTGTGAACTGCATATCGTTTTATATGTGTAGAGGTTATTGACATAGGGCTTTGCAAGGCTGTTTGCTCAGGAGTTTGAATGAGTCTAATTTAAAATACAACAACATTTGAAAATAATTGAGAATTATGTGCTCAGTGAGATTTGAAAAAAACAACAAAGGATAAAAAAACAAAGCAGGCAGTTTGGATGAGAATATACTGAAAATGCTTTTCTTGGTGAGCAAGAATAAAACCTTAATTCTGGAATATGCTATTGACCACTGAACTGGTAGATCCTAATTGCCTTCAGATTGCATTGTCCAGTTTGAAGCAAAAAAAAAAAAAAAATCAGTTCTGAAACTCCGAACATCTAGGAAGCAATGCATAAGAAAAGGAGAAGACCATCACCATTTTTGGCCTACCAACTCCTGACCAGACCCCAGACTCTCAAAGAAAAGTAAAGACTTGATTCATCCCTCCAAGTCCTTAATATGTTCTCAAGGGGGTGCTAGACAACACTGGACAATGGAAAAGCAAACCACTTCCCTGGTCAGAAGCTGTCCTCCAACATATCATCCATGCTCATGGAATAAAGATGGATAGAGACTTCACTGGAAGTATCAATCTTTCACTATTCAAGTACACACATGTACATGCATACTCCAGGAGAATTTTTCAATGTACAGTTAAACAGGACCACACACTATACTTTGGCAATAGGGAATCACAAATTTTGTATGCATATTTAAAATATTTATATTCTTAGCTAGAAAATAATGGGCTCCATTTGCTGTTGATGTAGGGGTTTAGAGGAAGTAGTTTATAAGGAAGCACAAAAAGCAAAATAATGGTTAGGATCTATGCATTACTAAAGCTACCTTCTTGTAAATCTTTGTAATTATACTGTACTCATACATGTATTTGTAACTTGGAGAAATTCCAATCATTTGGACCTAACTTCACTGGTCAGACTCTAGACAGTATCTTTTAGAGGACTAGGAGCAGAAGGCATCGGCATTTCTGGTTACAAGGTGAGGGGAATCACTCTCAGGGGAATCATCAGCAGTACATACAGCAAGTGCCCATCCTTTTGGAAATGGAAGGGAAGCAGATAGACTTTTATGGAAACACCCAAGATCCTTCATATGCTAAAAACCCTTTTCTTCTATATTATGACACTCAAACAAAAATAAAGGGTTGCGTTTTGTTGTGTGAACACAACATATTTTGGAGATAGGGAAGTTCGCACATCAGCTCTTGTTCAGGTATTGCTTATGACATAGAATGGAACAACTGCATTTTGAAAATGTGTGGATGTATACCAGAAGAGTGGAAGAGATGTGCTGAATTGCTGTCATGAGTTAGAGCCAACCATCATAAAATAGGGTGTTCTTGGTACAGGATGTCCATAATCCAACTCTTGCAAACACATGAAGAAGATTAAAGAGAGACAAAGGGGGATATAATCATTAAGACGTTGAGTAGTGTTTTGGAGACTTGACTTCAAGCCTTGAAATGTGCTGAAAAAAGTAGATTGGCTTACAAGCATAAAACACAAAATAGTAAGACAAAATCAAGGAAGAATCAGTGAAAAGGAGAACAAAAAAAAATAGATACTGGAATGAACTAGAAATTATTTAAGAAGGAAACTGGGACAAAATGGAAGACAGGACACAAGATGGATATGAATAACCTGGACAGTGGTGACTATAGCCTGAAAAACTGTTTGCTATCAGTCTGTACCACAGATCCCTACATGGAGAAGGTGAAAATAATGAGCAGGTGTAAGTAATGAGCAGGAAATGAAAGACTTGGAGCCATGCATCAAGTCAAATAATGAAAATACTTCTCTATCACTCTGGAAACATAATTTTAGAGTATTTTTCACCATGGCAGTCACTCAACAAAAGGCTTTTGACATAATAATATTCAGTGCTGAAATGCTTAAAAGTCGTGCACTCAGCATATTCAGAAAATGGAATTCATAAAGCTGAGTCAGAGATCCAGCTTTGTCCTACATTGTCTGGAGGAAAAATTAAGTCTGTAGTCTGTAGACTGGGATTCAAGGCAGAGGGTATGTGGAACATAAAGATGTGTGATCTCACTTTATCACAGAGTTTCAGTATGCCTAAAGTGCCTTGCCTCCTTTAAACACCTGCTTCACGGTCACTGTTCAGATTTCCAGGTTCCAAGGGCCTGACATAATTTCCTGCTTTTAGACACCAGTTTGCTCCCAGGGTAGTTTAAGCATTTGGCCTTTGACAAAAATGAGAAAAAAGAGACTGTGCAGGACTTGACCCCATGTGATCCTTTCTGGCCAAATGCCCAAACAACTATTTACAGGGCAAGGCTCCTACTCTCTGGTCTGATCGCCTTTCCCTTTCTGGTTGTAATGTATCTCAGTGATAATAGGAAGACAAGCTAAGTCATGGTCAAATCACTCCAGGGACTGTCAGTACAGATACCCTCCTAGAGCACAAAAGCTGGATGTGAAAATCCTCTTACAGTGAGGAGCTAGATCAAAGAGGTCCTTTGGCAAACAGCTGAATTATTAGGCTCTCATGCAAATGTGGCCAGAAGCATCAACTTCCTCTTGCACCCATGAAGTTAGAGATGATCTCTGGGATTCTAATTAGCTGTTCATCTCCAGGGTCTGACATATGCTGCTGTCTGACGGTGTGTACATCTAGGGTGTCTCATAAACCCCAGGACATCAGAATATGATTTTCCTAAACTTAAACTCTCAATTCTGGCTAAAAAGCATTGGCATCATGTGCTTACATGGACCCTGACAGTCTGACTCTACATCCAGCAAAAATATATGTGAACATGTCTAGAAATGCTTTATTGGGACTTGATATACATCAATAAGAATTTCTGATTATTTACACCGTGGATAACAAAAAGTTGCATAGGCAGCCTAAACTGCATTTTTAGCTTTTGACTACTTGTCCCTTTTACTGCAAAAGAAGAATATAATGTGATGCTTCTGGGCAGTAGGCTAGAGAGCTGAAAATGTAGCAGCATTAATATCAAAGGGATATAAGAATAATTTAAAACAGCACCTGTGCAATGAGAATTAATAAAATGAAATAAAGAAATAGAAAGATGAAGTGAAAAAAGCACCCTGAGCATTAGAACTTTTGGACTGCTGACTAATTTCCCATGGGAAGTAATAGGTGGTTGTTTTGCATTTTTGAACAAAGTCCAGTCAAATGCAAATGTTCTATATCAAATGTTCCGAGATTAAAGAAGAAAATGCACTACTTTTCCACATATGCATCGACTTTCTGTTTCAGTGTTTTGAGTAATAACTCAGCCTACTTAACTTATTTATAGTGACATAAATCTGTAGGAAATGTATTGACTTAATAAAATTCAGTACCCCATTTTGCAAGGTGCTGAGACCCTCCTCCCCAGCTCTAAGTTTGTACACGTAGATTGGAAAAATACAGAAGGTTTTCTGTTCTTCACTGCACTTAGCATTACAGTTCAAAGGTGATTCAGTGCACAGTTGTGTAATACAAAAATTGATTTTTTGGCTCAGTGAAAGCAAAAAAATATATGGAAATACTACAAATGAAACGTAAGTCAAGACCACTTCTCTATTTGAGACATGAGTTAATTAGCAGATACTGTGATTTCTACAGTTTTAAGGAAAAGTTTGCTTGGTAAATAAGTTAAAAAATAGAACAGAATTAGTGACATTCAGGGTTGTACATATCAAGTTTGAGAAATTCCAGAATTTTCCAATGAAAATTGTAGAGCCTTCCACAAAACTTCTTTCAGATTAGTTCTTCAAGGAAAATACTGTTGGGGTTAAATATTTATCAATCCTGTTTGGGTTAAATATTTATCAGCATTTTGGGGTTGATTGTGAATGTCATGAGAGTCAAATCTCAGCTGACAAAATGTGTTTTCTGTGCATCCATGGATTATTTGAATTCAAAGATTTTTCCATTAAAGGAATATTTTAGTGTTCAGGAAAACAAAGGAATTGTTGATTCTTCTCCATTTTTCATTTATTTAAATGAAGTATTGTGTGTGGTAGTCAAAACCTGGGTATAGAAATACAGAAGCCTCTGTACAGTTGGACTTTTTTCTTGAGACTGTAGACATCAGAAATCCTCATTGATGTACATCAAGTCCCAAATAGTGCTGACAAACCCTCTGTTATATTTTGATCCATTTTGACTTTTACCTAGATCTACTGCTTGTGAAGAATGGCAAAATTAGCTTGAAAAAGTCTGTGGATTCTGGAGTTGAAGTAAAAACAGTAGGACTTATAAACGAAAAGATTTGGTTTGGAATGAAATGGTTTCAAATCTGTGTGCATTCACTCAGTTGACAGTCAAGTAATGACCCAAGACAGCTTGTGGTAAGTCAGAAGGCATATGAGAGTTTTCAGACACTTATTTAAATTGTGCATTTCTTATCTGAAACACTTTTAATTAGAACGAGCATTTGTGGGAAAAAAATAGGTTAAATTCTTCTCGTGCACACACAGTCATGATTAAAGTAATTAAAATGATTTAAATCTGACTCAAAACATTAAAGGTACCAAGTTTTGAGCACCATGTCTGTCCTATAAACCCAACATTTTGCTATACAGTTACTGAAGATACAAAAAATAGACCCATCTTTCTAGTCTGTTGATGTGTTTGGGTTTTATGCAAGCTCTTGAAAGTCAGACTACTGGCATGGGATTTAGCTTCCCTATACAACATATACATTGTACATAATTTTGTTGTCGTTTCATTCAAGTGTCCTCAATTGCATGCAACAGTATTGCATATCCATATTTGACAAAAGAAGTTGGGACTCAAAATCAACAGGACATGTAAATAATTTGAAAGCCCCTTAACTTTTCTGATTTTATCCTCTATTTTACATTGAAAAGCACTGAGGGACTGGCTGGCACCATCTCAGAGAACATTGTGGTTTGTTTCCTCATTATGGAAATTTGTGGTTAACTTTGCATTTTGTTTTTTCTTTTCAACATTGTCTCATTGTTCTGTCCCCTTATGCTTAAAAGTATCTTGTTCAAAAAAGAAAAGATACTATTTCCCTGTAGAAATAAACCCAGGCCCACTCATGAAGAGAACTATTCATAATATAGGGTTAGAATTAATCTAAAAAATGCCCATCTGTGTTACAGAAAAGACCTCTGATTCATGAAACTGTACTGAATGCCAGTTCAGCTTTCTGAAAGAGCTAATGTTTTACTTCTACAAAGTTTAGACAAACATTTGCTCCCTCTAAGTATTCATCCAGTTCCTTAGAGGGGTGGCCATGCCATGGCAGCTAATTTAGATACTTACTGTTCTGTTTATCATTTTCCAAAGGGGGCCAACCTAGTCAATGGGAAGAAACAGAGCCCTACAAGGGCTAAAGTCACACAACTATAGGGCTGTGTATCTTTCTCTTCGTCTTGTTTGAGGAGTAGTTAACGACACTGTTAGGGATGCTTGGAAACTAAAGAGAAGAATCACACTGTTTTACTACAATAATATTATTCATTCAAGCTCCTCTGCCTCTTGTCCAAATAAGTGTTTCTTTCATTCCTCTTTTGCCATCGTATCAGAAGGAAACTCAGAAAGATTCATGGAGGGCAAGTGTTGTGTCATAAAGTGAAAGGAAACAGATGGTCACCCATGACCTGAACAGTAACATTGCAAATAAGCAGCCAGGGCTGAACATCTGCACTCTGGTTTCTATAAGCAATAGGAGAGACAGGGTTCTTTGCTCAGCTTCATCTAACAGTTTTTCATAGATATTACTTTATATTTTATTCATTTATAGACTAAGGTATTTATTTATAGACTGAAAGGTAAATTTCAACTTTAATTTTACAATTGTGTAACCCAACCAAGACTTTAAAGCAGTTTTATGCAATATATAGTAAAAGGCAGAATTTGGACCCTCTGTGTGGATGCGTGTGCACTTTTTTTTGAGTTTGTGCATAAATACACATGAAGATCCTCAGGTAAGCCATGAACCAAAACAGAATTTCAGTTAAAAATGAAAATCTCACAATACAAATCAAAATGTCTTATGCTTAGTCAATGGTGTACCCCAGAGACACTCTTAGTAGCATTGTTTTTCCATTAAGAGAAGAGTTCTACCAATATAATCAGAATCTTCTTTATACACCATTCCATTACTAATTCAGAATTTCTGTGAGTCCTTTGCTTTGTATCTCGAGGAGTACGCTCTTCCTCAAAATGTTAAATTCTGCAATTGACACATAACTTACTTGAAAGTCGCAAATAGCCTTAAACAGCAGAGTTATATATCATAGCAGTGATTCTTCTCTTCACAATGCCTCTTTTCAAAGAGAAAGCATCTATTTCTTTAATTTGGGATTTTTTGTTGGGTGAGTTTGTGGGGGTTTTTTTTGGTAAGCACAAAAGGAAAAAGAATTACACTAAGAATGAAGATAAGTAACTAACTTGCTACAGAACCTGTCAAAATATTAATCAGTAATTGTTTCTAATTCATTGGTCTCATTTTCAATGTATTCCTTTGTATTCCATAGTGTAACTGCACTCTAGTTATCAATGGTTCATTGTCAAAAGAGAAGAACATACTGGGTGAGTTTCCATGGGAGTCTGCTCCAGATCTGGTATCCATTGACCTGGATGAGAGAATAAAGAGGGTACTTATTTAATGTGCAGATAATTACATTTTCAGATAACAAGATAGGGAGGACAGCCAGGAATTAAAACTCACCTTGAGAAACTGGAGGTGGAGGTCTGACCTGAAAACCGGTCAATAATAACAGTGTCAGAGAGAATCAACTTCACAAACTGTCCCTGCTGCTAGAACAGCTAATCAGAAGCTCTATGGAAAAATAATACAGATTTTAAAGCTACCATAAGAATACTAAAAGGCCTGGCACTTGGAAATTATGTACAAAGCAGCTGTCTTGTACTTCCTGTAGACTCCAAACAAATATGTGTCCATATAGTCATTCTATATGTTGGCTGATCATTGATGCTTAAAATAAATAAAAAAATAAGCACCAGAGCCTTTGACTGTGTCTAACACATTCAGCAAGTGCCAACAGCATCATCCTGCTGCAAGAAATTACAAGCATCATACTGGTAAAACTTAGCTAGTTAAAGCTTAGCTAGTTAAAACTTAGCTAGTTTCCCTGCACTTGAAGGAAGGTGTGGACAAAGCAGAAATTGAAAAACTGTAAGAAGAATCATCAACTGTCTAGAAATAGTGCCTTGGAGGAAAGAATGAATACATTTAGTAGTTTACACCAAAGAGAAAGTAAAAGTGAGAGTATGATAACATGATCCCAAAAATATCAAAGATCAGAATAATCTGTTTTCTCAGCTTATGGTGGATTGCATTCAAAGGGTAGAAAAGAAGATTTGGGTTAGGTAAAAAGACAAAAAGCTGATATAGTAAAAGAATACGAGGCATTGCAAGAGATGGGCTGAGGAAGTTGTGGAATCTTTAGAAGTGGAGGTCCTTAATAAAAAAAGGAACCATCAGCAACAGTGCAAGTAATTAGTGTTAATTAATTATGTTTGAGTTATTGTTGAGGCAATCTGACAAAGTACCTTAAAGCACTACAGTTTAGTGAAACAATCTTTGATTCCCACCATTCTACCTAGGAAACATATTCAAATAACTGATTGAGACAGTATCTACAAACAAATAGTTCAAGATATATATTCTTGATCCACAAAAAAATTCAGATCTTTTCAATAATCCTTGTGGCTTTGTTGAATTTCAGCTCAACAGTAACTGTAGAGCTAAATCAGACATGTATACAGCAGAGTAGTCATGTAAATCTTCCATTTTTCTCACCATGTAGTGATATTCTCAGAAAAACTTGAATGAACTAGGTGGGTAGCTCTCATTTGCAGCTGTAACTCAGATATTACAGTCAGTGAGCACACGTGGTTTAAGTATGATTGTGTAGTTTTTTTAGGTGAGGCTCAAGTCATTAAAACTAAGCTTTCTAAACCTGGTTGTATCTAAACTCCAGACAAACCCATTTCCCATTTCCTCTCTGCACACACTATTATAATCAAAGGAGAATGCCTCTAACTAAGCAAAACTATATTTTAAAATACCAAGGCAAGGATTAAGTATGAAAACACTTAAACCACTTAAACACATAACAACAACGGAGCAACACCAGATCATGGAGAATTAGACTGAAATTATATCAGCTGCAGTGTGATTTCATTATGGCACACTATTAGAAAATATGGAGTTTTTTGTTGGTTTTTGTTTGTTTGTTTTTGTTTTGTTTTGTTTTGTTTTGTTTTTTTGCTTGAAGTTGCTAAAAATTATGGACAGCACTTTCAATAACCTCACTGGGAAATTTGGAAACTCTACCCAGGAAGTAACAAATCCCACATAACAGCATTTCTGAAGTAGTTGTTCAGGGAGATCTCAGGAGTCTGATGTGGACCACCAGTCTCCAGTCACCTGGAACTTGTACTCGTCACCATGACAAATGCTACAAGTTCCTGAACCATACCTTCCAGTTAGCTCTCAGTATATTCTTGATAGGAATGAAAATGTATTCTAGTTTGACCTAGATAACTCTAAACTACATCAGAACAAAGCTACTACATTTGAATAAAAATAAATTATTTTTAATTAAGTATATAAATGAATAGGGATGTCTAAAGTGCCTGTACATTTTTGTGACAAAGGTCAACATACTATGTCAGACAGAGAAATGTGCTAAATTTTACATTATATGTTCCATCATATTAATGAGTTTGGAATTTGTCTTTTAAATGCACAAACATCAGAAAAAGTAGAACGTGAAGATTCACAAATGCAATTTATTTTACAAACAGACCGCAATCACACCAGACTGAACAAGGTTAGCCTTGGAAGGAAGAAGAAATGGATGACAGCAGGGGAGGATTCATCTGATCAAATGTAGACTCCTACAGTGCAAATCTGATCTAGCCAGCTGGATTACCCTTCTTGCTAGTGGAGAAAAACAAGTACACATAGGGTGTTATTCCTCACATCTTATTTAGGATAGGTCAGATTAATTACGCCCCACAGTGTCTTTGTCTTTCTTAAGACTGCAAATGTAGCCTAGGAAAAATAATTCAAATATAGACAGCTAGATTGCAGACTTGTGATGTGAGATGAATTCCACTCGTAACAGCCACTGGAAGTTATGCAGAAAAAGGGAGCTAAAAAAAATCCTAGTTAAGCAAGAAGCTCATATTTTTTTGTTGTAAAGTTTTCTGAGGAAACATTTATGTCAGAAACATAAGCCTGCAAAAAGAAAAATATTTTTCCTGATAAGATTTTTAAAAATAAAATTTGCAAAAAAATCCTATTTCAATTTAGTTTTCATTCCTCTTCAGTTTTGAGCATTTATTAAGTTGTCTTTTCCTCTCTTTCTCCAAGTGGTTCCAATGGAGATAAAAAACCTGAAGATTTGGTACTAATGAGAGGCTAAAAGTACAGCTATAGACTCAACTCCATCATGGTGTGTGTCTTTGTTGACTTCAGTAGAATTCCACAAAATGAATTTGACCTTGGATGTTTTCAATCAGTGTGTTCCAAATGAGAAAAAATTGTTGTTAGTAAAGACCAAAGAGGGAAATAAATCAAAGACACAAAGGGCAGCCAGTCGTCCAATTCTCTCTGATGCTCAGTGGGAATTGGGTGCTTAACAGCCCTTAGTATCCTTGAAAATCTCCTCTTGGGATTTGAAAACGAAAAGAGAAATGTGTGACCTTCTTTACCTTCCAAAAATTGCTCAGTGAGAAGTTAGATCTTTCTGTTATTTTGGGGTGGAGAAATGAAAGAGAGGCAGAAAGACTGAATAATTTTTCATAAATAAAGTTTTACCATAGAAGATCACTCCAGTAAGAAAGTGGGGGAAGGGATGTAATTTGTTTGCTTCTGTTTTCAAAATGTGTGTTTGAATCAGTTTGCTTTCCTTTGTGAAAAGGCAAGGTAATAAAAACACCCATGTCTAGATCAAAATAGTTCCTGCTCTGAAGGGAACATGTAAGGTTCCTGCAAGAATGACAGTCATAGCTCTTAAAAAAAAAAATACAAGCATGGGAAGCACATGCTTTTCCAAGATTATATAGGTATTAATTAACTCAAAGAACAGATCAGTCTAGAGAGCTGTCTCTCTCCCTTCTCATACATACATTAGATTCCCTGCCTCCTTTCATCAACCAAATTGAAATTAAAACAACAAATGTATATCATTTCCCTTTGCACATGGTGTGGGAGGTAGAAGAGAAGCCATTAATATATATGGACAAAGTTTAAGATTAAAACATGAATCTCATTCCAGTTGTGACGATAAGTCGGGGTTGAAATGAATTCAGGTCTCTGGACCACTTTGCCTTAACCCAACCATCCATACGGCAAATTACCTGGAATGATTAGATTGCAGAATTGTACCCATGGGCCCCTTAGCCATTAAGCAGGAGGTGCTAGAAACTCTGTCACTGCTACAACAGAAATGAAAAGGGCAGCTAACATTATACAGGATGTTTCTGTTCTGCAGCAAGTGCCAGGAAGGCAGCAGCTTCTAATCCCTGCTAGGGAGTTCCCCTGTCCTTCCTATTTTTTACATGCATTTGATTGAAAGCTTTTTACTCATTCCTTGCACAAAAAGGAAGGTAAACACAGCTGTAGGATTTTAATGGCCTGAAGATAAGTGCACATATTTTTGTTGTTTTGCTATTGCAGGCTGTTGACTGAATTTCAAAGAAAGCAGTAACAACAGAACAGTGAGGGATTGTACTGACTCAGGAGAAGCATTAATATTCAGACCATTCTACCAAATATGCTTGGGAATATTGTCAAGTGCAATAAATTCACCACAAACTCCTGAACTGCTATACATTGCAGGCTACTGCAGGCAGCTGGTGAAATCTAAGGTAACTGACCAAAAGCATGAATACATGCTTTATAAATGATTCAGGCCTCAAGCTTCCTTTGACTAAGTGAGAATATGCAGCCAGGTATAAAATGAATAGAGGAGCAATGGCCTTTGTTAAAACAATATAAATGAACACAAGCATGACATGGTTATAGCATGTGACTGTACTCAGAGCATGCTGTACATACCTGATGTCATTACTTGTATTAAGTTCATTGTGTGAATGCTGACAAAGAAGAAAAGGAATTATTTAGGGTCTGAGTCTATTCTGTTTTAAAGATCATTTAGCTCCATGCAATCAGGTTACAGCTTGCAATGAACATTTATATTTCTGGGTGGTAGAAAGCTAAACTTGACACCATACAGACATTTGAAGATGGTCTGAGAGCGTGTCTATCCCTGCCCCACAACACCCTCCCCCATCCCAAAAAAAAAAAAAAAATAATTCCACCAAATAGAAGGCTGAAGGACTGAGCCATAATTCTCTACACATATGTGCATACCTAGAGTACATGAATTGTCTCTATTGTCTCTGAGAGTTTGCTATACGTATCTACTCTTCTCTTACAGATGTGAGACACAAAGGATCTTCACTGCAGTCACTATGCATCTGGAATGACACTGAATTATCACTGCTTTATCCAGGCTCTTTGCAACTCCGTATCCAAGAAATGCCTATTGGAATTACATTTCAGAAATGCTGCTTGACTCTCAAAAGATAATGGATCCTTAAACATGCAGGAAAACACCTCTACTTTCCTGGGAAACATCCAGTCCATGAGAGGTCCTGAAATTCAAGCAAAATTAGGTGAAGGCCTAATAGAGGTTGAATTTTCTGCTTTGATCTGATTGTCATTAATCCTCCAGTTCAACCTCCTAGTCAGAAAGAGCAAAAAAATTTACAAGAAGAGTAAACAATGGGTATTTCATTGCTCAGGACAAGTTATTAAAAACTCGATGGGTGACTCATTGAATTACACAGATCGTCAGTGAATTAAAATATAGAAAACATTTATACTTTCTAATTTGAGGGAAACTGTTCTTTTTGGTCGCTACAACTTTGTATGTTGTACCACGAAGAGGTCACCTGTCCTGAAAAAAACTAATTTAAAATGGTTTGTTTACTCGGGGATAACCTGCAGTTTCACTGGCAATATTACTTGCCTATACAGTCACTTCCATATATTGGTCTGGTAAAATAATACACATACCAAGCAGAGCATGGACCAAAGCAGTGAATTAATTAAGTAAACTTCCATTTCAGTTGCAGCCCAGCTGTAGTGTTCATTGCCTGTTACATGTGTTTAATCTGCACATAGGATTATTGCAAATTTGTAAATTGATGGAAAACCACTCATATGAATAACTGATCGGCCATATTTATGCATACACAATCAAAAATAATTTAGGTTAGAAAGGCACTCTAAGACAATTGAATCCAATCATTAACCCAGCACTGCTAAGGCCACCACTAAACTATGTTCTGAGTGCCACATCTATATGATTTTTAAACACCTCCAGGGATGGTGACTCAGCCAATTCCCTGGGCAGCCTGTTCCAATGCCTGACCACTCCTTCATGGAAGAAATTTCTCCTAATATCCAATCCATATCTCCCCTGCCACAATATTAGGTCATTTCTACACTTACTGCTTGTGAGAAAAGACTGGCCCTGACCTTGCTACAGCCTTCTTTCAGGTAGCTGTAGAGAGTGAGAAGACCCTCTCTGAGCCTCCTTCTCTCCAGGCTAAACACCCCCAGCTCCCTCAGCCTCTCCTCACTTCATTTACTCTCTGGACCCTTCACCAGCTCCGTTGCCCTTCTCTGGACTCATTCCAGCACCTCAATGTCTTTCTTGTAGAAAACTGAACACAGGATTTGAGGTGTGGCTTCACCAGTGCTGAGTACAGGAGGAAGATCACTGCCCTCACTTTCTGGCCACTGTATTTCTGATACAGGCCAGGATGCCATTCAACCTTCTTGGCCACCTGGGCACACACTGGCTTATGTTCAGTCAGCTATCAACCAGTATCCCCAGGTCCTTTTCCACTGGGTAGCTTAATATAATCCTTAAATTCAGAGCCTGCATCTCTGCCTGAATCAGATGTCTCTGCGTTTGTGCGTTCTGCACATACAATTGCACAAAGAAAAAGGTATGAAAAAGTGAGGTTTTCGAATGGGATGAGATAAAGCATTTTAAACATAAACCCAGCATTTCGGGACTACATCATCCTAGTGTATTTAATTACAGGGAACACTGTAAGCAGTATCTAATTAGCTGAGCACTGCCTCAAATTTCTCATGATGTTTCAGGAAAATATTTCACAAATATCTATCATCACCTTCATGGACTGCAAACAGAAGGAAAAAAAATCAAGCACAGAAATATGAGTACTTCCAAAATAATAATCCTTGCATACAATATTTTCAAACAATTTGGAATGTGAAAATAGATCCTTATGCTATGAAACTGAAAGTCTTCATGGAAACCTTAACTGCAGTCTTATGGCAGCTTCAGCACAGCACAGAATGAGTACCCAGAAAATAGTAGATGAATCAGCCTCTGATTCTTAGACTATTTTTGCAGCCCTGGCTCAGTTCTCTAGAATGAGACAGCTGCATTTACAAGAGATCCTCTCTTTGTCTGCCATACTCTCTTTCCTCCAAATCTGGAATGCTTGAAACACGAAATCCATGATCAGATTAATTACACAAAATCAATCAGGTGCATTGGTTTTCCAGTGGTGTCATTGTGACATGACAGCAGGAATTCCCAAATTCCACAGACATGAATAATCCAACAGCTTGTATTCCTAGTGTTATTCTTGATATGGATTTCACCATTAAACTCAGACAAGTGACTGTAATATAAATAGGAAAGGTTGACTGGAAACACATCAGGCCCTTGGAGAGAAATTGAATTTTGACCCAAATTTTATGTCTGGTACCAATCTACACTGGGCTAAGACAAATCATGACCTGACATTTGGGCAAATTCCCAGCTGGCTTTTGCAGTGATGGTTCTGGCTCACCCTCAATGCTTTCTCTAGCTTTGCAGATACAAGATAGGCCTTGAAGGTTCTAGTTTTCAATGATATTCTCTATTCCAGGCCCAGACAAACAAAACTAAATTTAGTTAGAACTATGCAAAAAAGTCTTTCTCTTCCAAGTATATTCTAACATAAAGAAACATTGGAGATAATATCTTACAAAATTAGATATTATTTAACTGAAATTCCTTATAGTCTACTGTAAAGACCTAGCTAGCAGTATTATCTTTGCTGATGAGATGGCTTCCTGAGAGTTTGGCATACAAAGGATTAGAAACACCAATTGCAGTTATATCAGTGCATGAATGATAAGTAATGACAGTTAAAGAATCTTTAATAATAATGATGATAACTTTCTCTGGAAAACACTCCTATAACTTTAATTGATTAACAGTGTTTTGTTAAAAGATATGTAAATTCTCAGGAACAAACAGAATATGTCTTATTATTCTGAGTTTTAAAGGACCTACAGTTTCCTCTGAAGAGATCTTATGAATCTATGAAAGTTTATAAGCAGAATTTGTATTGCAGTTTATATATTTGCAAAGATTAAGGTGTACAGTAACTACTTTATTTACCAGGTCTTATAGTAGAGGGGCAAACATAATAATAGCAATTAAAATGGAAAACAGCAGGAACACTGAGCACAGCAGTCTGGTTACAATGGAATTCCTGCTGGTAGGACAACAGGAACAGATCAAACATGAAGCAGTACAGAAGAGAAAAGGAGCCAGCAAAAATAATGAACTTTTAAATTATAAACAGAAATGGACAACCTTCTCTTTAAACAATGTAAAAAGGGTGAATATAAAATTCAGTTACATGAAATAGGCAGAAAGCCGCTATGAATAGAAACACTGTAGACAAGTTATTATAGAATGAGGGTTGTTTGCTGCATGGCTGTCAGTGAAAATGTATTGCTCTTATATTCCTTTCAAAATTAAAATGCTGCATCTGGGGACAGCTGTTGACTGATAAGGAAGGACTGCCTGGATTTCAGTGACATTATTTCTCTGCAACAGCATGTAGAAATTAATTTAGTTAAAGGGAAGACATGAAAATAAAACTGAAATAGAATGGATTTAAAGATGCTTCTTTTCCAAAACCCAGAATTTGTTATTATTATTGTCATTGTTGTTGTTATTATTATTATTATTTAGTTTTTATTTCCCTTCAATTTATAGTGCTGAAATATGTTTCTTTCAGATGATTCTCTCCTGTCTGCAAATCCAAATAACTGAGATGTAATGACAGTTGTGAGCATTAGGAAGAGTATTCTATATATATTTTGATTGAACATTTTTCCATTCTGTATACTATTTTTAAAGGCTTTATATTAGTTGAGTGAATATCAGCCAATACAAGATTTGCCTGGAAATGGACCAACAGCCACACCTTTGCTGTCATTTGTGCACAATGCCTAGGGATTTAATGGAATAAAATACCTGCTTTATATAAAATACTCATTTTAAAACAAAATGAGATCAGGCTTCTCTCTTTTTTTTTTTTTTTTTCCCCACCTACAATCAGAAAGAAAACCATAAACGAGCAATTCCCAAATGCCATATTGGATGATGGTTCTCATACATTTATATTTAAGGGTATTTTTCCTGGAAAAAAAAATTCTTTTGTGTTTATCTCACTGAAATTCAGTATCTCTTGCTTCAAAATAATCTCATTTAGTATTTCCTAATATTCTATGGGAATAAAGGTTCAGTCCCTTAACTATATGTTGCCATGAAAAGCTGAGTTATCACGATACAGTTCTACAACTTTCCAATTTTACTCATACTATAAAAGGTGGTCCTTGTAGTACAAAGGATGGTTCTTCCAGATGCTTTAAATGCCTGAAAAAATATCCACAGAACAACAATTTAATATTTAACAGAAGAGACAGAACACTTTTCTCCTGCTCAGGAATGGAGCTGAAAAACATCGCTACTGTGATCCCTGGATCTCCTGATTCTGATGAAATTTTATTGCTATTACAGTGTCCTACTCAAACACCAGTGTCTAGACCCATATGACACAGCATTAATAATTTACCCTTTTATTTATAAAGCTCATCCCCTTTTACAAGTCAAGATGGTCTAAGATAGCTACTCAAGATATTCAGTGTATTTTAAATGAGGTCGAAATAACTTTTGATAGCATGACAAAGAAGGCCTTTACAAAGCTTTCAAATGGCAAAGAAATTTAAAAAGCATTAAGTTTGCAAAAGGAAGCACTCACTACAAAAGTACCAGATAACCTTAGCTGCCCTTTCGCTGTGTGAGCACTGTCCTTCTTAGTACATAACTACCTGTTCTTCTTATTAAAACAAAAGCCTCGTGCTTTCTCAGTCAGTGCCAGGGTGGTGTGTGCTCAAGGAGCACAAGCTGTTCGATACTCCGTTTGACCCACATAGTTTATTTACTGCACACAGTCAAAGCCCTTCTCCAGCCCACTTCAGCACAATTCAACGTTCTTGGCCTTGTTCCGTGTCTAGCAGATAGTGGGACAGCCTGGTCACGAGCCTGCTCAGCTCAGTGAGGATCTTTCTACACATTTCACTGCTCTTGTGTTTGACCTGAAGGAGGTGGATGTCCTGTGGAAGAGCAGAACATGAATTTAGGCAGGGCTGATAGCATGACACATAACAGTCAGGTACAGCTGGGGATGAAATCATTCCCTAGTGAAACTTGTCATTCTCCTCGTATAGTTTTCCAGTGGAAAACAAAGACTCCTCCCTGCCCAACAGAAAAGAATAAACAAAAGGCAGTTTATTGGTTATTTGCTTTGAAAAGAAAAATATCTTAGCAAAATACATTTTTGTGAAATAACTCCAAGTCTATATGCACTGTCATGTGTGGCATGTAGAGGATTTTTCTCAAAACTTTTTTATTTTTATGCATCCACCTTCATACACACATATTGAGTCTGAACACAGACAACCTGGTTCAGAAAAAAAATCATTTACATGTGCATTATGATGCAGAAAAATAAAAAAATAATTTTTGTGAAGCTACTGCAAAACAAATCCCTGAGGCACTCTCAATCTAAATCTCAGCTTTCCCATCTACTACAAAAACATAAGATTGCTTCCCTCTTTTGAAAACTGAGGTATTTTCAAAAAAATGTCCTTCCTATTCTCCCCTCCTTCTAACTCTTTCTCTCCTCGGGGATAGAAACATACCAGCTTTTCTTGTTACAGTTCTCAAAATAAAACCATCTCCCTGACAGCAACCAAGCAGAAATCTTTTAAGTAAGTGACTCATAAAAAAGGGAGAAAAAAGTCCATGAAACTCTGTGAGATCCATTTGGACTGCTTAAGATAATTCAGAGCTGCCCATCAAGAAGAACAATCCTTGCTTCTTCTCTTTCAGGTATATTTCTTCCTTTCTTCTGGAGCTGGTATAGATGCATGGTACAAGATCAATAGAAAACTAATGCAAGTGAAAAAAAAATTAAAAAACAGTGTTCTTTTCAGTTAAGTCATGGTCTCACAAACATTACCACTTATTTTTGAGATTTTTTAATATTAAAATCTTAATCATGCAAAAGAATCTTTTTAAAACGACAGTTGCTTCCCCACAATGCCAGTGAGGAGTATCTGGCCTGGCTTTTTTCTCAAGATTAGGACCTCAAAAATATTCATCCCAGAAAAGCTTCCATCATTGTAGCCAGGAATTTCTGTAAGTCAGGAAAGAAGAAATACTTGAATAACTTGTCTGCATTTATCTATGCAAACAGTGAAATTCATAGTTAAACAAAACAAGGGAAATCTTACTAAAATTCATACTAACTGTGGTACTTTAAAAACCATTTTCAAAAGAGAAGTTAAGTGTTATTTAAGAATTTGAGATAAATGTTTCAAAGAATAAATTCTTGCAACATACAGAAAATATTTTAAGATAATGCATAAATCACACACAATTAGTGAGAGCTTTGGGGCTTTGACCTTTTGGGGTTTTTCCAGGGCAGACACAAAGTCAAGTTTTTGCAAAAGTCAATCTGTAACAAAACACGAGGCAGCTAACAGAGCATCGTTGGTGTTTATTAAATATCCTGCATACTTACTGTTTCAAAAATTCTACAATTCACAGTAGATCAAAATACAGGTCACTGAACCAGTTCAAATATTAGCTGTCTAACTAATATATTCTCC
Source organism: Phylloscopus trochilus trochilus (assembly GCA_016584745.2). NCBI lineage: Eukaryota > Metazoa > Chordata > Aves > Passeriformes > Phylloscopidae > Phylloscopus > Phylloscopus trochilus. The sequence goes on from WQNJ02000084.1 coordinate 27,512,391, forward strand.
AAGCTTTGTTCAAACAGCATCCTTGAGGAAAACTGCAAAACCAGATGGGTTTGCTGCTGCTTTCTTAGGCTAGCACTGCACTTCTGTTTTCAAAGCTAATGTTTCATAGCCTTTCTCTAAACTAAAAAGCATCTGACTCAGAAAAATGTCCTTTTCTCTACAGAGAATGAAGCAGGCAGGATTGCTTTCCAGCACACATCTGCGCCTCTCCTGAAAACTCAGGGTAGGACTCGTGACTGCAGGAATGAGTGATTCCTTAACCAACTGTGCCACCATGAGGCCAGAGAACACAAATGCACTAAAAACACACTATCTTTGCTATCAATTTTTTTTAATAGCCTTCATAAGCATATATATATGTTTTACAAATTTAGAAATTTAAGAATTCATATATTCAGCTAGAGAAAACAGTATTTTTATTCCAAATTAATTACAAATGGCTTTTTTTTTCTCTGCCCTTTGTATTTACCAGTATGTACAAGAGTTTCAGAAATTAGAGTGTGAGGGATAAACACAGGAGTGTTTAAACACATTGAGGACTATGTGAATTAGGTATGGCTTCATTATCATGAATTTCTTTCCAGTTCTTGCAAATTAAACTTAAGTATAAAATGTATTAAATGTATCGGTGTCATGTGGGGCCCAGAAAATACTTCTATGAGCCACCCATGGGACTCAAGCACAAGTTCATAGTAAACATTTAATACATATTGAAAGCATTAATATGAGCACAAAGTACAGCAGCAGTCATGGTTTCTTGGATCAGGGAACCAGACCGAAACTACAGGTCTCAGCTTTCATATCATATGCATCAGTCAATTCGTTCTCCCAAAAATAGCAGCTAGAGCCCTCAGAGTCCTTCCTCCACAAAGGGATAAAGATCCACTGTCCAGGAGCACTCCTGTAGGGGAGTGTGTGGCTGTCTGTGTGCCACCATGTAGGGGCACAGAGTGAGGGTTGAGTATGGACCATGCAGGAAGGAATGAAAGGGAAATGGCAGGCAAGAAAGAGGGAGAAAGATTGTTTTCACATTGTATTGGGGCCTGTTTACAAAATTTTGAGAAATGGGGAGCAGAAAGCAGAACTTAAGTCTTCCCCTCCCAGTCAGAGGCTCCCATCACCAGGTTATGGATCCATATATTCAAGTTCAACAGAAGAAGAGGTATTCTTTTACCCCCACCTCAGTTCCCCGGTGTGCAGGGTAATCTCTTGGAGAACAAAGATTTTAGTCACTTCAACACAAAAAAAAAACCCTTAAAACTTGTCAGTGGAACCTGCACCTCTGGGATGAAGGTGAAGATAAGAAGGAAAATGAGGAAAATAGTATGCAGACTCAGGAGCTGGCAGTGTGGCTTGTTGGGTTATTTGCATTCACCCTGAATTGTTGGGGGCACCAATCTGTCACATCCTTAGAGCTGATCCAGACACTGCATCTGATGTTTTCCTCATCTCTTAATCCCTCAGAACACCTGCAAGAAGTCAGGTGAAATGAGGTCAAACAAGGTTTACCTTACTTCTACTTCAAATCCCATTCTCATTTTTAAAAGCACACACAGTAAAAAGACAATATAAGGAGTACAATCCACACAGATCAGGAGACAGAAGACTCAGTTCAAAACAAAGACAAGCTTACTCACTGTTATTGCCTATGTGCAAGTACCTACTTTGAGGACAGTCATTTCTCAGGTTCCATCATCAGTTCAAAACCCTGAACCCTGAAAAGGAAGTCACTTTTGAGACACCACAGGATTTCTGAAACACCTGCATGATGATGTCAAATATAACAAAAATTACAGGGAACCTGTAGCTGAATCAAAAGGTCTACATGGGACCTACATTTCAACATCAGAATCACGCCCTAAATCATGCCCTAAATAGTTGGTTCTATTGGTAGCATGGGCTCGTGTAGACAATTACCTATAAAAAGCTACATTTCAGTCTTCTAGTCCAGAGCTAGTTCCCATATGTAAGGTTTGAACTGAAATATAATACCTTGCAACCTGGCAGACCATCTAGACCATCTAGTGAGCCAGACAGAGGTATTTGTCCTTTTGAGATGCCTCACTTGGATCTAAGGTGCCCCTCCAGCACACCTGGAGCTTCCCACAGGTTCTGTGTCATCACTGCCAGCCCATGCAGATGCCTTGAATTCCCAGTGTGCCTCAGAGAGCAGTGAATACTTTTGTAAAGGTAACCAAATAAAGATTCTAATAAACTTGATTCAACCCATTTGTTATGAATCCCATCACAGAAGTCTAATGCCTATTCTGCATTGTAGAAATAACTGGCATCTATAATGGATTCGTAGAAACTTTGAATGATGATTCTCAAGAGAAACTTTTTTTTTGGCCCGTCTTCATTTGCCAAGCTGCTACAGGACCAGCTAAGGAGACAGATAAAAAATTTCCTAATAACTTTTAATCTTCTAAATTTTTGTATTTCTTAGTAGCAAAGTAACAAAGAAAGGAATCTTTAATTTTAACACCATTGGAATGCATCCTTTAATTTTATAAGCTTAAGTACCCACTAATTTGAGAGGTTGTACGGGGAAACACATAAGGTTTTTTTACAGGTAAGGATAGCATTTTAAATTATGTTCAAAGAAGTTGCTCATTTTATTAATTTTATTTTTCATGCAATTTTTTGCAACCAAAATCCAGCATATTCACATACATGTTCCCACACACAAGGTGTCTGTTTAAAAGTTCTGCTTTAAAGACAAGAGTGAGTATCTTCAAAATTGTCAACTTCTGCTCACACAGGTGGGTACCTGCTTTCCTCATTCTCAGCTGCCTCATGTTTTTGCAGTCCTTGCAACTGGGTTGGGGCAACTCCTGGTATCAACACAGGCTGTTGGATAAACAAATTAAGATCTGTCCTGCTGAGAAGGACTTGAGGGTGCTGATGGATGAGCACTCAGCTCAGGAAGACAAATGTGTCCTGGCAGCATCCAAAGCAGTGTGGCCAGCAGGGTGAGGGAGGGGTTTCTGCCCCTCTGCTCTGCTCTGATGAGACCCACACCTGGAGCACTGCATCCAGCTCTGGAGTACCCAGTACAGGAAGATCATGGAACTGTTGGAGCAAGTCCAGATGAGGGACATCAAGATAATTAGAGGGACCCTTCCCATGAGGAAAGGCTGAGACCAAAGCCTGAAAGCCTAGAAAAGTGAAGGCTTTAGAGTGACCTAATCACAGCCTTCCAGTACCTGAAGGCAGCCCACAAAAATGATGGAGCTTTTACAAGGGCATGTAGTTACAGTAAGAAGGGGAATGGTTTTAAACTGAGAGTAGGTTTAGAAATTGGGAAGAAGTCCTTTATTTTGAGGGTGGTGAGGCACTGGAACAGGTTGCTCAGAGAAGTTGTGGATGCCCCATTCTCATGAGTATTCAAAGTCAGGTTGGATGGAGCTCTGAGCAACCTGGGACCTTTCTTAGGGAAAGGTTCTTTTTTACTACACAACTAAAGAAAGGACTCAAAAATGGGCTTTTCATTTATAAAAAGTAATGTCTCAAAAGGTCTAGTTGGATCCATTTAACTTCTAGTTCTGAACCTCATGTCATAACAAGATCAGCAAATTGTCTTGGTTTAGAAAGATGGGTGTCTGCCAGGGAAAGCTGGAGCTTCCCTTGGAATGGAGAATGTAAACTCCCTCCCTCCAAATTATTATAATTTTGAAATGAAGGGGCTTTCAGGCAAAGATATGGGAAAAGGAATAACAGTTCTTTACTGGGAATATTAAAAATAAAAATGTAGTAGTACAAAAAAGCAAACTAAAAAAGAAAACACTGACAAGAGTCAGGAAGCAACCTGACACCCTGTTGGTCAGGGTGTTGGTAGCAGTCCAATCAAGTCTTCCTGGAGTGACAGATGTGGTTCTGTTGGAGCAAAGGTGATCCTGTAGAAGAGTGTAGTGTTCCTCTAAAGGTCCAGTGGTGATAAGATGGGTCTGGTCTTCCTCTGGGAGTCCAGTGGAAACAGGCTGCCCTGGTGTTCTGAATCTCAGATTTTATCCAAGTAGGAATGCTTGGCTCCTCCTCTTGGATGGACATCTCACAATGGGATTATTTTATCAGTCATGTGGTGAGCCTTAATGACCCATCAACAGCAGATATCCCCCTGGAGGGAGGATGGGTTGTGGAAGAGATAAGGAGCACTGCCCCACCTGGTTTCAACAGCAGGCCCATTAACAGAAGACACGTGCCCCCTCCCCCCCAGAGTTATGAGGAGTGGGTCATAGAAGAGAAAAACACTTCCCCAACCGGTTTCAACAGATGGCAATAGAATACGAACTTTTGGTTACATCTTGCATTGCAATCCAAGACACAAATATACCACAGAATTGTGAAAAGCAATACCTAGATATTCTAATGGAAGAAAAGTAAAGCCAACCCTTATCCTCAGAAGTAGAGAAAACCAAAATTATATTTCAGAAAAAAAATAGTTATATGGCATTCCTGTGTACCTATCCACTCCTTTGGAACTCTTCCATAGCTTTTGCTACATACTATTTTTCCCCAGTTTATCTGAATATTTCTTCATTCTTCAGATTACCTCAGAAAAGTACCATTACTTAAGATTACTGCCTCATTTTAATACATCATATTAACAGAATTCCTGAATAATACACAGGTAGCTATAGTTTATTTTCCAGTGAGATGTTTTTTATAACATATTGATCTTGACAGCTTTCCTGATTTGAAGAAAACAAGATTGTCAGAATTTGGGAAAGAAGATCAGGAAAATCTATCAAATATATTGCCAGTATGGTCTTCATTTGTCAGTGAAGGGTACTTTTTCTCAGGCAGAAGACAGAAATGGATGCAGCTTACTGATGCTAGCATTGTGATGTGTATAGAGGTACTCTCCTGCTCTGGTATGTTAGAAGCTTATTAACGTTTTATAGTCTTTCCTTTCAAGGACATCATGAAATAGGCTGTAATTAATTCAGCATGAACATTCAGAAATGAAACGATTCAAAGTCAGGAAATGCAAGTAAAAAAAAGGCTAAAAAGCTTTTCTGTTTTCATTTTGATGCCAGTAGAGAGATATATTAGTTCCCAGATTGTTCAGTTTATTTTTGCACTTAGTTTCATGAAATGTAATTGAAATTCTCATGAGAAAGGCAAATGCATGTGGCCCAGTGTGTTTTTGAACAGAGTATTGTGAGAAAATGATACAGATACTTAAATGCATCTCCAGCTTCTTGATAAAGATATAATTTTCCACATATATCAAATTTCATGCGTATTGATTGTCTCTAGACAATTTAGAGAAAGCCAGTTAGATTTAGAATGCTTTATTTTGACTTTGTGTTCCTTTTTAAGATTTGACTTGGTAGAAGACAGGCTTTTTGGGAATCGTTACTTCTAAGGCAAGATCACCCTGATTTTTATAGCCCATGTGGTCAAGTCTACACAGCCAGCACTTTACCATTACAGTATTATATTTTTTATAACAATACATGGACAAATGCACTAACACTCCCGAAAAATGAAGCAATAATTATCACTATGAAGAGCTGTTTTTATCATTGTGCTGAACTGCTCCAACAGGAGCACGCAAATGAATTCATCTCAGCCAAGGGTACTGCAATCATTCTAAGATGCTGAAGACATAAAAACCCCTTCATTTTCTCCCTTCAGTTCAAAATGGATAAATGTATTTTTTCTGTCTTGTTCCGAAACATCATAATTTTGTCCCAAAATTATCCTTAGCATCACCCAGAATGGACAGCATTTAGCTCTGACTTCAAGTCATAATGCAAGTATTTTATGATTTGAAAGGTGTAGAAATGAGACTTAACAAGACTTTTTCCAACTTCCAGAAAGAATATAAAAGTTTACAGTCCAAGTCAATATATGGCTATTAGCATTAATTATTGATGCAATTAACATTAATGTTACTTATTATGAAGGGGTGTTTGAGTAGTTTTTAGATGTCTATAACCACTATAAATTCCCCCTTTTGTCCTTCACACCTATTTTTAACTAGACCTTTAGCGTTCCACTAGACTTATTTAAGAAGCAGAAAATGTTATCTTTAAAAGTCAAAATTAGATGCAGATCAATTTTCCCAAATACAATGGTATAAGGTGATCCTAAATCAATTTCCATCTATTTGGGAAGACTGCCCTTTGAATTTTCCAGCTTCTGTCTAATTTCTAACATGAATCTGGCTTGGTCTTTCAGGGTCTGAAGATCAAGTATTGCCTTGGATTAACTAACTAGGAAGATGCTGGGGGTAACTAAGTTACTTTATGTTTTCTGCCTGTGTATAAATCTCTTCTCTTTATCATTTTCATTTACTTTAAAGCAGGCTTCTAATCAGGTAAAAAAGCTTCCTCAGACTGACTGTGGGTAGACAGTATGCAGTCAAACCACTGTGCAGGATTTGGTAACTCAGAGTTGTGTTCAAGGTATTACAGGCAAAGAGAGTCACCCTTCACGTCCCAATGGGAAATGCCCTTCCATCATCTCATGCAACATAACTTCAGGCAGCTTAGGCCTCTAGAAAGCGCCAGGTGCTCTAGACTGACAAGACATGACTGAAGGTCCAGTGGAAAAAAAACAACTGTAGGAAAAGAAGATAGAAAAAGGAACTACAATACAGAACTGTTTGTACCCCAAAACTGTTTGTGCCCAAGAAAAATAGGACAGTGATAGCAGGTTCAGTAAATAAACAGTATAAACCCCTGCTTGGGTTTTAGAGCTACAATGAAAATTTCAGCTACTGGAAAATGTTATTTCCACTTGTAACCTGATATTTGAACAGACAGAAAATAAATGTGTATTTCATGCATCATTATGTATCTGGTCAAAATGTTGCTCAGATGTTTGCACTAAAGAAAGTTCTCAAATGGTATGGCTAAAACACTTTGACTATACATTCTTAATTTTACCTCAGATGCACAATTTCTCTAAATAAAGAATATTTAGTAGCACAGAGTCCTCATCCTAAACAAGTCCTGACAATAAAAAACTTACGACTTTGCCTCCCAACCTCACTCCCACACACACAGAAACAAAACACTTTTATTCCAAATGGCAAGAAGAAATTAAGAAGAGATTAAAAGTGAAGTTGTCCATCAGGAAGCACTATTTGTATCTCACCTCATGAGAACACACTGTATCACTGCCACAAGTGCTGTTCTCCTGACTTCTCAGCACCAATTGTAAAGCCCAGACTCCCAATGTGCCCTGCCAGAATTTTCTGTTCTCTTTGCAATTAACCATGGATCATGGCTTAATGGTGGGTCACAGAAGGTCCAAGATGAAAGGATGAAGAAGCCATAAAGGAACACACTTTAAAAGTTTCTCTGTGGCTTTTTGTTCACTTGTTTTTCAGTGTTTCAAATTTGCCTGGGCAAAGTGCTATGGTTCTGAGAATGGGGCTGAAGTCCAGCTACAGTTAAAAGACTATTTTCTTTTTAACAGCATAAAGTCTTTACTTTCTACTTTCTAGGGAAAAAAATGTGATTGAAAATACTTTAAAATTTTAATGTTGTCCCCTTGCTCTAAATTTCCAGTGACAAGCATTATTTACATTTTTAGCAGACCAATTTCATATTGAAACATATTTATTAATCAGTATTAGATGTTTTGTTACAGTTCTTAATAATTTTATTCATCAGGAGTTTTAAAAGGCCTTAATAAATTATATAAAAGGAAACTAAACAGCACAGAATAACTAAGAAGCACTGCCTGAGTGACAGCAGCTTTTACAGAGAACCTGCAGATTCAGAGCTGCATGCTCCTTTGGCAATCCTTGAAACAGAAGCTTAAGCTAACAGACACTGATTAATGCTTTAAGTCCTCTGACTAACAAAAATTTACTTGGAGCAAATAAAGACACAAACGTACCAGAAGTGATATTACTCCAACTTCGCCACTTGAGGGCAGTCATTTCGTGTCCTGTAATAAAATGGCAATTTAGCAGCAAATTCCCATGTTGGCGCTTGGGCTGTTCTGAGCCAAACTCTGCCATTGATACACAAAAACTGAAAACAAACACAAACTGCCTCTTCTGAGTAGCTAATTTGATCTGAAATTCATGTCAGTCAAACTTTGGGAGAGAAAGCTAATAAGCTGTGGCAAAATCCACAATCATGGGATAAGTTCTCAAATGAGAATTCAAAAAAGAACAATTAAAGAATACTGAGAAAAAACAGGGTCTCAGAAAAAAAAAAAGTCTCAAAGATTTTTCCTGAAGTATGTGATGCACCTAAAAGCAAATATAAGTGCCTTATATTACACTGCAAGCAAATCCTGAAGGATTTGCCCTGAAGCAACCTCAGCATTGTTAGTAGCTGTGGTTGAACAAAATGAATAGAAGATGGATGACATTCCTCAAAAAAAGGAGAAAAGTGAAAAACATGTGGGAGATCTTGAGAGCAGGGCAGAATAAGGAGAGGCCAAAATATTGTAGATTAGTCATATCAATTCAGAACTATAAAATACTAACGAACAATAAAGAAATCTGTAAGCTCTTGAAAAGTACAAAGGAAAGGAGGAAGTGCCAGCCTAGGCTGCCTAGATCAAAACCTTGTCACACCAACTTAATTGTCATCTGTGACAAAATACAGGGTCTCATGAAAAAAGAAAGGAGAACTGAGTTTAATATATATCTTTTTTTACATCAACAATAGCTCAGATAGCTTTAGTGAAAAAAATGTTGTGAAATCATGGTTTAGCCAAAGCCACAGTCTAGAAAAAAACAAGCCTGAAAATATGTACATAAAGAAAACTTATCAAATAATTTACAGTTTCAACAGTAGGACATATTTTGGATTTCCCATTGATTCTGCCACTGCATTTAACCAACACTCCTGCTCTGCTCTCATTCACAAGTCCCCTCCAGCCACTGTCTCATGGAGTTAATTCAAACACATGATTGTCCTGAATTACTCTGCAAGGCCCACACTCTATGCTTCCAGCTTCTTTTTCAAAATGTGTTTCTGCTTTACTCTTAGGCTCATTCATCCACAGAAAACAACCCTCCTTTTAGCCTAGATGCTTTTGCTCTCTCTGCATTACTATCCCCACAAATCTTGCATATCTTGACGGAGAGCTGAACACATGCCATTTGCTATGAACCCATGTTATGTAACTTAAATTCTGTATACTTTTACATTGAGATATTAATTTAAATTAAAGGGTTTCTTTCTGTTTTCTATATTGTTTTTGTTTTGTTTTGTTTTTTTAAATCAGTATAAAGATACATTGTTTTGCAAGACAGCCAAAGTAATTTTTTAAGCAAACTCAGGTTTTGCAGCTGTTAATGGACTGGTCTCTGTACACATCCCTTCACACCATGAATGCAAAAACCTTGTATGCACTCTGTGATAAATGTAAACCACATTTGTATCCAGCAAGGATAGTGCTTGGATTCCATCATTTTCTCTACACTGAAGCTACTGTAAAGGCGTTACTGACTCCTCCTATTGCCCACAAGAAGGCAGCAATAGGAGATGAATGGATGACAGACTCCTTCATTTCAGCGACAACAACTGCTCTGAACTTTGATCTTACTGTAGCTTTAAACATGTGAATCCAGTTCCATTGGTGGCAAAACTACTATTTTGAAAGAAGAGTAGTAATAAAGTTTACTAAAATATTAATATTGTACTGAAAAGACACATGCTTTTCATACTACAAAGAAACCAGATTCTACAATATGAATCAGACTATAGTGAAGATGTTTTTTACAGTTCTTAAATAATCTTCAGAAAATCTCATGAAAGAACAAAAAAAAACCTTGTGACAATGTGAGTGCCATAAGTATCTGAAAGGCTGAGCAGATCTTGATTGAAGGCCGCATCACATTTATTGACACTGCAGATATCTCCTCTTCAAAAGGACTCAGAGATCCTATGAAGCATGGTCAAGTTGATAAGGATTCATATTGTATTTGGAACTTCCATTTAATATGAAGCAGGGATACTATTAAAATCTGTATTGTATTTCCAATGGTAGACTATCAAGGTTATCCAGAACATTGCATAGAAAGGAGGGGGGCAGAAAGGGAGACAGGGAGGCAGGGGGGCAGCAAGGCAGCAAGAGAGCATGGGACAAGAGAGGAATTGTTTGGTTTTCATCTTGTTATCCCACAGCAAAATAATTTCATGTCATCTAGCCATAAGACCAGAGATACATCATTTTAGCAGGACACAGAATGCAAACCAACCCAGCAATGTCTGGACATTACTTTCCTTACCAGGAAAGACTTTTGCTGTTTTAAAGAATTATACTTTCTGAGCTGACCCAGTTACACTAACTCATTGCTCAGTGGCTTGTAGTGGTTTCAAATACAGTTTGCAATCTTCCTTGAGATGAAGGAGGGTGACTCTTAAACACAGGAAGAGACCTTCTGAAAGCTCTGAAGTTAGAGGTGGGGAAGCATTTTGAACACAGATAATCAGCTTGCCCATACAGTCTATATTGTTTAAATACTCTGGAATTCAGCCACAGCAATGGTGCAAATAAATACTTTTACAAGAACAGTGGTTTTAAAGTGTTTATATAGTGAATAATATACTTTACATTACATTATAACTAAACACCAGCTAATTATTCTTAAAGACTTTAAATTACAAAACCATATGGCCCCAAAATACATTTCCTCTTCCCTATAACTTATAAATCTGATTCTCCAATACTTGCTAAAATAAATCTCTTCTGTGCAGAACTATGGTCCATTGTAACATTCTAAAATATGCTTCAGGATGAGATTCATCTATTGGGTGACTAGATTAGTTTGATAAATATTACATTTTATGCCTCCCAAAGCATTATATCTCATTTTTAACTTGAAAAGGACCAAAAATTCAAAGGAAAAGTTAAAAATGGTGCTCAAAATTTTGAAGATAATACTGTTTCCACAGTATTAAAATCATAGAAACAGAATATACTGAGTTGGAAGGGAGCTATCTGGATCATTGAGACCAACTTCTGGCCCTGAACAGAACACCTCTAAGAGTTACACCATGCACCTGACAGCATTGTCCAGACACTTCATGAACTCTGTCAGGCTTGGTGTTGTGACCATTTCCCTGGGTAGCCTGTTCAGTGTCCAAACACGCTCTGCACTGTTACGCATTCTGCTATCTGATCTAAACTTCAGGCCATTCCCTTGGGTCCTGTCCCTGGTCAAGAGAGAGAAGAGGTCAGTGCCTGCTCCTCCACTTCTGCACATCAGGAATCTCACTCACTGCAATGAGGTCTCCCCTCACTCTCCTCCAGGCTGAACAGGCCAAGTGACCCCAGCTACTCCTCATATGGCTTCCCCTCAAGGCCCTTTACCACTCTCATTGCCCTCCTTTGGACATTCTCTATAGTTTAATGTTGTTTTTATATTACAGTGCCCAAATCTGCCCCCAGCATCAAGGTGAGGCCACCCCAGTGCAGAGCAGAGCAGAGCAGAGCAGAGCAGAGCAGAGCAGAGCAGAGCAGAGCAAGACCATCCCCTCCCTTGCCCAGCTGGTGATGCTGTGCCTGATGCACCCCAGGACAGGGTTGGCCCTCCTGGCTGCCAGGGCACTGCTGGCTCATGTTCAACTTGCCTTGGACCATGACTGCCAGGTGCCTTTCCAGGGCACTGCTCTCCAGTCTCTCATTCCCCAGTCTATACACACAATCAGGGTTGCCCTGTCCTAGATGCAGAATCCAGCACTTGCTTTTGTTAAACTTCATACAACTGGTGATTGTCCATTTCTTTAACTTTTTGTGGTCTCACTGCTGGGCCTCTCTGCTCTCAAGCACGTTGACAGCTCCTTCTAATTTGGTGCTGTCAGCAAACTTAGTTTTCCTTTAAGTCTTGCCTCCATGTAATTTATGAAGACACTGAAGAGCACAGGGCCTAAGATGGAGCCCTGTGGAACCCCACTAGTGACAGGTCCCCAGTCTGATGCCACCCCATTCACTGTAACCCTTTGTGCTCAACCTGTCAGCCAGTTGCTCACCCATCATGATGTGTTTATCCAGCTGTGAGCTGGATATTTTTTTCAGTAAGACACTGTAAGAGACGGCATCAAAAGCTTTGCTGAAGTCCAGAAATATTACAACTGCTGGCTTTCCTTGATCAGCTGAGCAGGTTACCCTGTCGTAGAATGAAATTCAACAAGCAGGACTTCCCCCTCAGGAAGTTGTGCTGGCTGTGACCAATGGCTGTGTTGTCCTTCAGGTGCTTTTCAATACCTCCTAGAATAATCTCTTCCACGATTTTACCAGGCATTGAAGTTAGACTGACAGGCCTATAGTTTCTGGGGCCCTCCTTGCCCTTCTTGAACATCAGAACATTAGCCAGCTTCCAGTATTGATACAGGGCTGTCTTATCACCTTTCTAGTTTTCATAATGACTTAATTTGCATTACTTTTGATGTAAATTATGGTGCTTTTTGACATCAAATAATTAATCACAAGTTCTTACTGTATTTGGGTTATTGGCAATATGTATATTCTTGTGTATCTATTTAGGGGAAATAGAGCTAACTGCAAGTCTTGTGATAGAAAGGTATTACAGTTTTTAGTAAAACAGATACATTAGCATCACTAATTTGAAAGCATTCTTTTTCTCCAGGATATTCCATACAGGATATTATATGATTGCTTTAGGTCATTAGGTAATGTAAGTCTACATTATCTTTGGATGGGATTCAGCAATTCTGAAGTGTAGTCATGAAAGATCTAACATCAAGAAAATATGGGCAAATTATCCATTGCTTAAAGAAATGTGTAGCTTACAGTATCTACACATGCCTCCTATAGAAAGTTAATCAAAACATTGATTTTAGAAATAATTCAGAATTTCAGATTGTACTGATAAGGCAAAGGGCATAGCTGGACAAATGCACTGACCACCCAAACATTTTTATTTTACTAGCCTTTTTCCTTCCCTTATCTCCCTATTTTTCACATTTGCTCCTCCCCAAATCCCCTAAATCCCTCCCTTTTCACCCTCGGTTCCTGCCTGGCATGCCATGACTATTGTCTCATCCCAAGCTGTTCTTCCTCTGCGTCCCATCATGTGTCCCATCACAAGGCACTGACCCCTCTTAGTCTGAAAGGTGGAGACCTACTCCCAATGAGTCATGATGATGGATTTTATGCCTGGATACTGGGGCTGGGGCTCTCCTGGGGCAGCCATCAGCTTTGTGAGATATTACTCTGCAAATTAATGGAGAATAAAAACAAATATTCCCTTTAAGCTAATTGCCCATTTCCTACAGAGCAAAATGCACTATAAGTCATAAAATGATCCTGCCAGTGATGTAATACTACATTTCATATTTCTTTCTCATCTTCCAAAATTTCAGGATAATGGGAGCTATGTAATTTTGCTAGTTTTAGACACTTAGAAAAGTTATTTGTGTCCCTTTATCTCTACAGCTGAAAGCAGCTTAAAATGTTTTGTTACTTGCAAAAACTGAATTTATCCCTAGAGAAGAAACTGAAATTTTTAGTCTCTCTAAAGATGAAGAAGATGGATTGGAAGAAACTTTCCATGACTGAGAACCATTTCCATTTATTTAATGACATAATGCATTGATGGTTAAGCACCAAAAGAAAGTTGATGGCAAATTATTTTTTCACAAATTTAATGCACCTTAAGCAACATGTATTTAAACAATAACAAAACATAAAGAAATTTATTTTAACAATATACTCTCAAACTTAATATAGCTCAATATAGCTTTCAAACTTTAACATTAATGTGTCAGAAAAAAATACAAACCAAACCCCAAACTCTGTTATAAAGTAACCATTTTACTTCTCACAAAACTGCTACAGTTATTATGAGGTTAGAGTCTGACAGAAGACATACCATATAGATTTTTTGCATAAGGAACATTTTAACTGAGAGTCAACAGAGTAGGAAAATTAGGAAATTAGTAATTTTTCTATCTTAATATCAGATTTTCTCAAGTATACAGTTTTTTGAAGACTGGAGAATCTTGCTAAATACTAATTTGTTCAGGTTGAATGTCAAACTGATTTCAACTACATATTTATATACTAAATATTTTTGGGGGTGAGTTTTGAAATATATTAGAACTGGAAACCATTTAAATAGAAATTTGAGACATGCTGAATTTTATGTATAGGAGCAAGAAAAAAATAGATTGGAAAGAAAAGGTCTTCATACTCAGGGAAAAAAAAAGGCAGTTTTCTCCATAATGACCTTTTAAAACATAATCTTTATATTCTTCAAATTTCCTTGTATCTCTGTGTTTTTTTCCTAATCTCTCTGGAAGATTCCCTGAGACCTCTGCAAGATCCCAGTAGCTCTGACAGTAATTCCTTACCATGCAGACACTGGTATTCAGTGTTCCATGAAGGACAATGACACATTGTTTCTGCAATATTGTAAATTAGTAAAATTACTTTTAAATCAAGAATCTGATTCAAGACTTTTTTTCTTCTTTTATATCATCACCCACCAGCACACTTGGTTATATGTAATAGTGAAGAGAATTTTCACAGAATTATTTATGTTGGAAAAGATCATCAAGTCCAACCTTTAACTGACTTTACCAAACAACAAGCTCATTGCTCCTTTCAGCCAATACAAAACAACCAATTTGAGTTCAATTTTTCCAAGGTGCCATCACTATCAGCTGCAGATGTTTCCTTGGTTTTTTGGTATATGCACAGGCCTCTAACAGCTGCTTTAATATCATGGCTCATTTGATGTCACAACAGACTTACTATGAATACTGCATTTCTCAAACTTTGAGAAAGTTACAAAAGTATAATCTCATATACTTTCTTATAACAGTGAAGGGGGGTCCAGGCTTGCACTTTTCAACACAAGTGCTGATAATAGGAAGAGCTTAAAATGCCAGGATGGGTTTAGACCATGGTGAGTGCTTTTGGGTTTGTGCACAGACAGACACTGTTGCGTCGAGCGGCAGCAGCGATCATCGTGTCCAGGGAGGTACAAGCCGCCGGCAGGGAAACAGACAAGACAAGTCTCTGTTTTGTTAAGCTCCAGATTCCATTTATATTTCTGCCAGGCCAGGGAGAGGAGAGAAGAGAAAGAGAAGTCATAGGGGCAGGGTCATGGGTTTTATAGGGGCATTGCAGGGGAGGAGTCTTAGGATCTGGGTCAAGGGAGGAGACAACACAAGGAGAGTAAAATGAGATTTCAGCCTCCTCAAAACGGGAGGACTCCACAACTTTTTCTTGTTTCTGACATAATCTTGGGTATATTCTAATTTTTCCATTTTAACACTCCTTCTTTGAATACTAAATGCTGCAGAATACCATATAAATCCATTAGCTTCTGCATTAAAAAGAGTCAGTTCTTGAAAACAATTGTCAGTTCCTGAGAGCAAGAACTGGAGTGTGGATGAATTCCAACAGCTACACCCTGTGCAAACAGCATTTTCACAGCAAGTCAGCTACATTGCTCTTGATAAATCTCTTTGCAAAAATTATAATCAAATAGCCAAGGTTTGGAGAATCCAACTAAATGTTTTTTACTTCCTAGACACACAGGCATATAGACCAGAAGCATAATAGTAAAGTTAATATATGAGGATACGTTTCACCACAAAAGAGTTAATGTCGTTCTTGTTAATTAATAAATAAAAACAATTAATACCATGGCATATTAGCTTTACAACACTTACTAATTTTATTTAGGACATTTGAAAACTACTAAGGATGTTTTAGCATCACTTTTCCACATTAATGAGGTTTGGCTGTGTGTTCTGTAATTTTCATATGGTTTACATTAGAAAATACCACACGCATTTAGACAAAGACAGACAAAACCAAATTTTATCAATAGATTAAGGAATATTAAACATGGTACAAGATATATAACTGGAGAGTATGGTTTGCAAATATATGCATCAATAATTGGCTAGGAATAACTCAAAATTTTGCTGTACTGATGTTATTGTTTCCATAGTCTCCACTGAGCTGGATGATTCTCTTTTTGTATGGTATAAATATATATTCTACTGACTCTTGCAGTTGGAGCAATCCTTTGTAGTTACACTACCATATTACAGACATCAGCATTGGATGATCTCATGTTGACTGGTGTGATTTTGGCAACACAACTTGCATGGATTCCAAATTTGACCTTGGCTTCCTTTTGTTGTAGATTCTATTTTCTGAACTGGAAACTGGCTTGGGGTTTGTTTTGGGGTTTTTGTTTTCTTTTTTCTTTTTTTTTTTTTTCTTGTGTTCTCTCACAGTCATGCTAGCCAAGAATTTAACTTTGTTCAGTAAGTTTTCATGTGGGCTGATAAATTTACTTTGCTTGGCAAATTTAAATGACTTGGATAAAAATCCAGTTCTTTGTGTTTGAGACCTAGGACAAGTCATAACCTGATCTTTTATAAAACCCCCAGCATTCTTGCATTGTTAGGCCAGCTGTATTCTTTCTCTATCTTGCTTTTATACAGTCTTTAAAAAGGTTCAATTTATGTATGACATTCTAGTTTTTCAACTTACTGCAAAAAAAAAAAAAAAAAGGAAGAAGGAATCAAACCCAAAGTGCATACAAAATGGTTTGCTGTGCTCATAATAGGCATTTCTAGAGGAGTCAAAACTCAGAGTATCACAGAATCACAGAATGTCTGGGGCTGAAAGAGAATTCTGGAGGTCATCTGGTTACAATCTCTGCCAAAGCACAGTCAAGCAGGACTGCATCCAGGCATGTTTTAGTAACTCCAGAGAAGAAGACCCCACAGCCTCTTTCCTCATTCTCTTTGCTGCTGCCTCTCATTGTGTTCTCTACAGGACAAGTTGGTGTGATGAACACACGCTCCCTGCAGGAGTGAAGAGCACCATGGCTCAAGCACCAGCAACCAATGGGCCTGGACTGGAACCAGCCCTGCTGGGCAGGCTCTGAGCTCTGTGCTGGGCTGCATCTTCTCAGGAACAAAGGAGTCCAAGCCATGTCTCATCAGGAGCCCGAGCTGGGGCTGGACAGAACCAGAACTGCTACAGCCACACAGCTGCGTCTACACCAAGGGAGGGGGCTGCCTGCAAGTCAAGCACTTCACACTAAAAATGTGGTTTAAACAAACACCCAAGGCCACTGCATTCTCCTGCACCGCTGCTGGTTGCACAGCAACCATCTCAACCTTCCGTGAGCAGGGCCACTGCTCAAGGTTACTCCTCAAGGTCCCAGCATCTGACACCTAAAACAAGGTAAGTAATACTTCACATTAGGCCTAAAATATATTGTATGCTAAAGCCATTTACATATATCCAGCTGCAGCTTAATTATTAGAAGTGTGGCAAGTAGCAGTGTTTCACTACTGTCTAAATTGTTGTCTAAATCAATGTCTAATCACCTTCTAAACTATCATTTCAATAAGCATTTAAACAATTCTCAATTTATTTTACATCACAGTTTAATGAACCTTAAACTATTTCTTTATCATCATTTTTTTCATTCAATCATAAATTACCATTTAAATATAATTTGATAATTAATAAAAATCTTTTAGTTATCCCCATAATTATGACTTCTCGATACTTTATTTGCAACAGTTAGACTTTTTCTTTTTAAAACAGATGGATAATGCACTTTTCTTACTTTACTAGATATCCCAAGGAAAAAAAATCTTTAGCTATAAAATTCATACCCTGCATTACATAGATATGTATGTGTGTGAGCATGAATTTATAGTGCATGTTACTCCCAGACAAGAAGTCTGTTTCTCACAATTATTTTTGCTGCTTCTCCTGCAGCTTAGATATTAAGATTGCCAATAAAATACAGATTCCAATGCATATAAAAGCTTCAGAATATTAAAGCACTGGATCTAGACAGTTCCAAGACAGACAACGCATCCACTGCAAAAAATATTCATGCAAAGTGTTCAGACAATACATACATTGTAAATCAAACAAGGGAGGCAAGAAACAGAGCTGCCCAGTCCATTCTAGGAGAAAAAACATGCCTTTGTTTTCCCATGGCATTGTTAGACTCAAAGAATGCTGAATAAGTGATGAACTTAGCTTTTGTGTGATTAAGTGCACAAGCTGTATTTCTGAATTTTAACAGTCAGCTGGACAATTTTCAGTAACCTTTGTAATTAAACATTAATTCTTCCATGATGTTCTTTCACCTAACGTAGATTTGAATAACCACATCTAGCAGCTACCTATTCTAGAACCAGTGAGAGGTCTCAAATGTTGTGCTGCTTCAAATCAACATAACTTGAGATATCAGACATCAATGAAATTATGCTTATTAAATATGATACACGACAAATTAATGCAAAATAGCCTAAAACTTACTAGTTTTCTGAATCTGTTTATTACATGTTATTGGCATAATCAAGAGAGGCTAGGACTTCCCTATAAAATCAGTATAAACATGTTCCTCAAAAGGCTATTTCTCCAAATAGTAAATAAATAGAGAAATGGTAGAAAAGAGCCCCAGCAACATAGGAGTAATAACTTTTTCAGGGAATGCTCCTGACACAAATATACTTCACAAATTTTTCACCTATACAATCACACAAAGACTACATAACATTAATTCTATCAAGACTTCTTTTATTTGCTAAGTTTTAGTTTCCTCATCCAAAGTTATTATGAGACAAAGAAAAAAGACTATAAAGCTCCCTGGTAGCTTGCAGGGAAAAAACATCTCCTGGAGGGGAAGAATGGCTACATTTAAATAGGTGGAGACATGCTGGTTCCAAGGCCTGTTTTTCACATGCAGGATTAGGACAGAGATTCTTTCACTGTCACCCTCTTACATAAATATTTCCTTCCCTGAGGCTGTATTCAATTTAGAACTGGAATAATGAAAAGTCAATAGTGGCCTGACAGGGACAGGCACACACAGATAAATTTTGGCACTGTCATTATTTTCTCTTTGGTGAAGCTTTGAGAAAACATTAGGAAAAGCTTTAAATTCACATGCAAACATCACACCTACCCAGAATGGCAAGCTGAAGCAGACTTTTTCAGCAGATTCCAAACCTTGCTCAAATTTTAATGTGCTCCATTTCTCCAGTCGTAAAGCAGAAATGAAAGATTCCTTTTCTCTTTCTTCTATCCCTTTGTGAATTAATGACTCAGATGATAAGATATCTGAGATACACACCTCTATATACACCACATATACACTAATCCCTTTGCAGAGCTGCATGAGATGAGCACCATGCCACACTTTTTGGTGACGCCAGTGCTGTCAGCACCAGTTAACTGCTCTCCAGGCTGTAAGGCAGAATTACTCTAGAGCTTAAGTAAGCAGGCACAAACTGTAGACTGCATAGGGCTTAGGCAAAAGGCAAGGATTTCTATGCTCAGTCAGGGGTTTTCCTCGGTATATGCATACCATAATTTTAGGTATTCAAGGAATTTTAAGCCAAAGAGAGTAAGTATTCTCTGGAGAGCCACTCCAACTGGGACTTGAGCAAAATTTAAATGCTGAGAATCAAGGCAAGGCAGAATCTAGGTGACATGGGTGTCATCTTTATCATTATGTGTGTGTACGACATCCAAAACATTGTGGGGTCCAGACTTCCTCTGAGAACTTCATTGCATACCAGGGAATGAAAGTACCAGTTTTGTTTCTAGAGATTCACTAGTCACATTGCCTGCTCAGAGTTCTAGACAGTATCTCACAATTTGCCCAGCAGAGTTCCTTCTCAATGAAGATGCAGCAATAATGACAAATCTATGAATAAACAAGCCGATAGACAAGTCTATTAACTTTGTCTTTTCTAAGATAAAAACTATAATTAATCAGCTTGCTTAATGAAGATTCTAGTAGCTGCAAAATTAACAAAAGGACATTATCTGTGCAGAACATGAACAGATAACCAGCATCAAACACTTAAGGCACAGAAATGTTGCTGTGGCTGTTTGTAAAAGGATTTTCTTTAATGTCTCTTTGCCTGATAATTATCTCTGACATTACATAATTAAGTATTGCCAAGCCCATCCTACAAAGGTATGTTACATTTTAGATGTAGTTTTCACTTAGAAAATGTTTTCTGCAATCATTAAATGGAAGATCATAATCCAAAGTCTCTTAGAGACATTTGAAATAAAATAACTGTAAAAATGGAGAGTCTACTCTGCATCTAAGGACAACTTTCAGCTGAAAAGCCCTGCAATATAGAGAAATATACCCACTAGATCCCTGAAAACTCATATTCTAGAGTAAACTAAAAAAATTACCAGTATTGTTGATTTATGTAGCTGTATTAAGAAACCAAAGGAAGGGAATTTTTATGGGGAGAAGGAAGGGAAAAGCAAGAAAAAGCAAGCTTCTGCTCTTTCCTACCACCATTCTACCAAAATCTCACAACCAGGAGTACCTCCTGCTTCCCACTGATTTCTAACCAGTTGACTGTGGAATCTTGTCCTTTCTTCATTTTTCTGAAACAGTGTCCTTGGTCTCTTCCCACTTCTTTTAGGGTGGCCTTCAAAGTAGCTTTCTTAGCTCCTGTCTTTTCCTTCTCAAAGTTCTGTCCTTACTCTTCTTCTATTGTCCTTTCAGATTTCATTTCAGCCATGGTCTGTCTTCAAAACATTTCTAAAATATGCTTGGGGTTTCTTTTTTCTATTTTGCTATGCAACCAAAAATCTCATTTATGTTCTCATGAATTACCACCAATATCCACTTTTTTGTTTTGTTTTGTTTTGCCACTTGCCCTGCCTGTACAAAGTCATAACACTAAACAATAATGAACCTTCCATCCCATAACTTTGATTGCAGCATGCGTTTCTGTGCATTCCTACATCTGTGGTTCCACATGCAAAGGATGATGAAAACTGTTGTTGCTCACAAAAACTGAAGTGAATAAAACTCTAACTTTGGGCATCAGCATCAGAGGTCAGATTAGAAAAAAATATATGTATGTTTGGCCTACAAATTGAAAGTTACAAGTCTGTGCTAGTCAGCTATTTTTCCATTTAATTAATCTTTTATTGCCTTGACATGACTGGCATACACCGTCCAACAGCACTTCTCAGATGGAGCATGCCCTCCTGCTCCACTGTCATGCAATTTGATATTACCTCTGGAAGATATTGCCTGTGCATCCAAGGCTCGTTTCATATAATTTTATCTGTCCGAGTGTTCATAGATCTACAAGTACAATGAAATTCCACACATTATAAAATGTCAACGTTCCACTGATAGTACCATTTCATTCCCCTGTTTATCACAATAATAATATCTGAGCTCATTAAAACACCTCCTTCATCTCTTACAAATTGTTCCTTGGTAATCCTTTCTTTCTTGACTGGAAAATAATGTCCTTGCAGAATAATTTTGTGACAGTTGTACCTTCCATGCAGCTCTTGCTGAAATGTTCTACTTTTCCAGCATCTGTTTTTCACCCTCATAACACAAAATAATGTCCCACTAACCTATTGTTGAGAAAGTAATCTCCAAAAGACTATAGTTTCTTCTGTTTCATGTCTGACACAGTTTGTTCTAGGAACATAAACAGACTCAAAGAAATCCACAGTCATAACAGAAGAGTGACTTGAAAGTGGGATTCCTATATAGGCATCAAACTTGTGAGTGGGCAGGCACAAGTAGCAATTACAGAATTTTCTTACACTCAGAAATTAAAGAACAAAACTGAAGCAAAACAAATTACACAGCAATTAGTTTTATACAATTATGTTTTGGAAAAGAATATTCACTAGCATTGATGCAAAATCACTAAAGTACTTGGTTTTGGAAATAATTATTTTTAAGCAGAAAACCCCAACACCCCGACTGCTTTAGCAAAACCACAAAACAGCTTTTGCCACAGCAATTATTAATGAATTTTCTTCTTTTTAGTCTGTAGGGAAGAAAAAAATTCACAAAATATATATACCTGTACAACTGAGAAATTATTTCTCAGGAAACTGTCTTAACTGATAAAATATAATTCTAATGAATATATTTTCCTAATGACAACTTATCAACTTGAACTCCAAATGTCTGATTCTGTCCTGACTGCACTAAAGTCAGTAAGAATTACACTTGTACAAGAAAAGGCAGGAGTAGGGACATAATCAAAAGTTTCAAAAGATGGCACCCAAAGAAACAACCAAGAACTGTAAATGCCTTGAAAACCAGGAAAATTGGATATGTTTAAATGCCACCTACTCACCAACATTTAAAAAAACTACAAGCAACCCACAAGCTTCTTTTATTTAGAAAACTAAGATTAGTTACCGTCCAAAATTGTTTTTTATTTAATTCTGAACTGAATTTTTTTTGCCCAAGAATACCAAACAGAATGGGATATAGAAAGGGAAATGGGAAGCAAACCTAATATACAGAAGGAAAACAGGCAGTCTTCAGTTTTAGAAATTGCTTTAGGCAAAGTTTTAGGGGTGCTGAGACATTACAGAGAAATGGGTTGTGCTAGATCTGGAATTAGGAAAATATGTATTTTCTCTGGTCAGATGGACAGGATTCTCATGCTTCTTGGCTGGTTTTTATTGTTTTAGTAGCGAATAATAATCAAAGAAATACAGAAACATTGTGACATATTTTTGCTGTCAAATTTTCTGCATCTGCAAAGATACCGTGTTTTGGCAGCTCTCACGGGCTTTGCTTCTTCATTGTTATGCACTGCAAATTTTGGTAGGAATCTTTTTCTAATTTTTCTCTTTCTTGATTAAAGATCTGTGTTGCAAGAGGCTCTGCTGCATAGCAAATTAAGAGAAGACAATCTTTTGGACTTTTTAAATAAATATCTTTTTAAAGGCTTTTATATAACAATAAGTACCTGGACTCACTGACTCATCTTAAATGGGTTTTTCCAATAAAACAAACAGGTGTAAGAGAGGAAATATGAAATCAGGATTAAAACTTCACTGAATTTAAAATTTGTATTAATTACAGTCTAAGAAATAGGCTGGTATAAGAAACTTGCAGATGGGCATTAGGTTAAGATCCAGTAGGATGCAAAGACAGTTAGAAGAGGGTGTGAACAACAAATGTCATGATTGTCCCATTTTCGTTTTTGTACTGTTGACAAACAGTAGTGGAAGCAAAAGGTAAAGTACTATATCTCACTTTAATATCATAGAATCATAGAATTGTTTGGGTTGGAATGGACCTTTATAATCACCCAATCCAAACACCCAATCCAAACACCCAATCTAAACACCAGGTCACTAGATATTCATTCACATAAATAAAAACACTGAAGACCTATGTAGGTATCAGAATTGCCATGGGAGAATTTTTTTTCTTTAAAAAAGAACAGATTTCACATACCACTTTGAAAAATGGGAGAAAACGGAGGCTGACAAGTCAAGAACTCAGAAAACATTGTGGCTAATGCCAGAATTGAGATTGCTTAATGTCTTAATTTCTCCCCTTATGGCATATGCATTATAGCAACATTATATTGTTATAAGTTATTTTTCCCATTTGGAAGGATGCTTTATATTACAATTTTAATAATGTATTTTTAAGCATAGAAAATGCTATGATGGGACTATTACTTCTACCAACTTTAGAAAACATAAGCAAGGAATGAAGCTGACAGTGGAAAATGAGAAAACCCAAGCAGGTTTCAATTTAAAGCATTAAGAAAGTGTCTTGGTTTGGAAAGACAGGTATCTGCCAGGGAAGGCTGGAGTTTCCCTTAGAATGGGAAGTGTAAACCCCTCACCCCTGCCAATTTATAATTTTGCAATTAAGGGCTTTCAGGCAAAGATTTGGGAATAGGAATAACAGTTCTTTACTAGGAATATTAACAATACAAATATAGTAGACAAACAGAACCACCCAACCAAACCAGCAAACAAACAACAATTTTGGAAAACCCTGACAGAGTCAGAGCTACAACCTGACACCCTGTTGGTCAGGGTGTTGGAAGCAGTCCAAAAGTGAGTCCTCCTGGAGCGGCAGATGTGGTTTTATTGAAGCAGAGACGATCTGGTAGAACAAGGGTCCAGTGATGGTGAGAAGGGGTCCAGTCTTCCTCCAGGAATCAGGTGAAGCTGGATACTTTCTGTTCCTACGTCTCAGTTTTTATCCAGGTAGGAATGGTTGGCTCCCCCCACTGGGTGGAGCATCTCACAATGGAATATGGATGTACTACTTTGAGGAGGGTATAGTTTGGGAACGGTATTGTGGATGTACTGCTTTGGGGAGTCTTAATGGCCCATTGTGAAAAGAGATAAGAAACACTGCCCCACCTGGTTTTAACAGTTAGCCCATCATCAAAAGGCATCTGCCCCCCCCCCGCCTCCCAGAGTTACAAGAGATAAAGAAAAACATCTCCCCAACTGATTTTAACAGATAAAATAGAATACACATTTTTGATTCCACAACCCAAGACAGAAAGTCAGACTCCTTTGTAATAAGACAATGCTGGAAGCCCCAAGAGAAAAGAAAGGAGAACACATCTGTTCCTATTGACGTCAAGGAGGCTAAGGGCCAGGCTCTGCCCCTGTGCACACAAAACTACCACTACTTTCAGCTGAAATAACTTGCAGCTTAGGGTTCAGCTGAGTCCTGTGCATCAAAGTCAAAAGTTCATAGTATTGTTGTGTCATAAATTATTATCAATGCATTTTGCTCTTGCCTAGCAATGTTGTACAAACTGAATCTTTGACAGTCCCTGCCTTGAAAATTTGAGTATCCCTGTCTAAGAAAATAAGCAACCATTAAGAGGATACTGAGAAACTCTAGCAGAGTCTGCATCCAGAGTTTAGTTACTCTAAACTATGTACAACCAGATCATATTACTTCAAATTTCCTACTGCTGAAGATTAGAAAATAATACACTGAATGCTTTTTAATTCATATTCTTTTGTTAGTTGTTAAGTGATCAACCAGAATTCACTTAAAAAAATTATTCCCTTCCAAATGGTTTGCAGAAATATATCACTACTTTAAAAATGTTTTCTTTATAATGGTTCAGTTATAAAGAAGTATACTGTTTGAGTATTCTTGACATGGCAGTTTGTCTTGTAATGTTCCTCTTCATCATAGTACTTTTGAGTCACTGTTTTTGGCATATATATTACACCTCAACCAATTGAACAAAATGTGTTAACATTTTTTTAAACCTAATTTACTTAACTGCTTATAAAGCTATAATGGAAAGAAAATAAAGGAAGAAAGGAAGAGTAAGGAAGCGAAACAATCGTCATGGGAAAAAAAAGCAGTTAATTTATTTGCTTCAAAAAAATATCTGCAGAAACAATATTTCCGATACCAATATTTTTAAATATTGTGTTTTCTCAGTAAAAACCCTATAGCAATTTTTATGCTGTGCATAATTTTATTTGTGGGACCTGAAATTACTTCAAATAAACAGTTCCAGATGGATCAGCTGGATATTAAGGGGTGTAACTAAGGGTTCTTATGGCGCACTCCTACATTGTATTTCAACATGAGTAAGACTGTTTTGATATCCAGTAGGAATATTACCGTACTCTACTGTACTCTTCTGTACTCTACTACATTCTCCATGGGAACAATAAAATAATGCTCAGTATCTTAAACTGCACTGCTGTTGACATGTGACAATTGTTTTTTTCAATCATTTTTTGAATGTTTATGCAAAATTTTTGGCCACACTGTTAAAAAATTAGTAAAAATCCATATAACTATTTATCCATTGTCTTGCTTTCATTTAAATACACTCTGAGGATATCCAGAAAAACTTTGTTATTAAAGTGGACATTAGTACTCATCTTAACATTAAAAAGAAAACAAAAGCTTATGGCAAACTGACAAATAAACTGGTTATAACAGAATTATCTATTGCTCTTCAGGAAACGGCACATTGGCTTACATTGCAGAGAGCCCCAAAGAATCTGAATTTTGGAAGACATGGAAATAACTTACCATAAATAATTGTCACATAAGTAGATCCATAAGAAGCAGGCTATTTAGGCAGAAAAAAAAAAAAAAAAGGTGAATGGGAGATCAGAGTTCTTTTTTATGATCACTACAACCAATTTTCTCTAGTTTCAGAAGTATAAACTTTAAAGAAGCCTGTGTGCCGTGGTCCTTGTCTCTTCTTATGTTCTTCTACTTCTGGCTGTGGTGTTGCATGCTATCACCAACTAGATCATGTAACTGCAAATTCCTAGGTCTTTTTTCATTTCATAAATACTGGTACTGCCTGACAATCTCCAGGAATGGGGCAGCACCTCTGATTTCGCAAATTTAGATGGAGCTTCACTCCTCTGACTTGAACAGACTCTTGATTTTAATTTTCCTGTGAAAACAGTAACATCCAGTTGTATATAATCATTTATTCCCCTTCACTGTTTTTCTTTTGCCAGGAAATTCAGTACTCAGTTAGAGTAAGAGAGCCTTGATTTTTCACCCCCTCCTCACTGAAAAAAGAGAGCTCAACTTCTTCATTTCAGGATTTCTCTACAATTTTACAAGTGATGCACCTTTCTCTGTTTATTATTTATTTTAACAATCTAATTTAATTTAAATGTTGGCAAATCACCCTCATCCTTGCTGTTTCTAACCTCTAAGACACAGCTTTCTCCTACTACTTCTGTTATCTTGTTTGAAGTAATTCTCTTTGCAAATAAGCAGTCTTCCTTATACAATGTTCTCACTTACTAAAGACATTTCCAGACTTTCCCCATATTCAGCCATTCAAGAGATCTCACTATTTCCTTTTATTTTCCCTACAGCATACTTTGAAAAGCTGAAATGCTTAGATTTCAATCAATTTATATTGACATTAATTTTAAACTGATTGAACCCATAATTGGTAAATCAAAGATTATATCCTCCGAGTAAAACAGGCCTTTTGGATGTTGCTAAATGATGAATATCTGCATGTTTTTTCTACTAAAATAAAATCCTATAGGTGTCTCACTAGTTGTCCTGTTTTTGCAATCATGCATATTGAATAATACTAATTAAAACCCCTAGGCCAGGAGCATTTGTTTCTCTTGACTCTGGAATTTACTGCTACCAAAGCAATAATAAAAATTAAATAATAATAATTCCTGCTTTCACACAGATGTAGGAATTTCTCATGTGCTAATCATTTAGTGAATTGTGTTATGAGTTCCTGAACCATATAGCCCAATCAAAGAGAGGCTGCCATAGCAACATTTTTCTAGGCCTAGTCAGTAGCAAGTCTGAACACATATTCCTAACAGGCATACACACACAGAAACTACGTACACACAAATATATATATATATATATATATATATATACATAAATATATATATATAAATATATATATATATAAGCACAAGGCCAACCACACAGATCAACATAGACAGAAACACTCAATCAAACACAGATGGCATGAATGGTTAAATCCTGTCCTCCTCCCTGGCATAAGTCCCTGTAACCTGAGGTGTGACTTGCTGCTGGCACTTACACCCATGCAGAGACACACATATAGCACAGGGAGACCTCTCACACAGTAAGTTAGAAATAGAGTCTAGTCTAGCAGACAAGTCTAGAAGAGGCTGATCAGGTGCAGGGCATAGCCAGACAAGCAGGCTGATCAGCAGTTTGTTTACACCAGACTAGCCCTATTTACCTCCTCATCCCACTGTTTTCTCACACTTGCTTATTCCCGTATCTCCTTGATCCCTTCCTTCCCCTGTCTTTGGTTCTTGCCCTAAACATCCCGTAAATCTTAACCCCAAAACGCTCTATTATCATCCCATAATGTGTCCTGTAGCCCTAGGCAGTAACACCCACACGAATTTTTGGTTGACTGCTGGGCATGTCCCCCACCTCCCTGGGAACTGAGGCTTCCCTGAGAGGGGCTGGGCATGGGCTCCCTTTGCCTGACCTGGCTCCCCCACCCACCCAAGTGCCCCTAAACTCCTCAGTGCACATGGAGATCACCTAACCTAACACACTGTCAACTGAGATTAAACATCACTGTTGAGATGCTGCCGGTGCTGCACATTCAGGTCTGCAATGCCAATCAACAGAAGAGGTTCAAGGCAGGGAGTAAACAGGAGCAGCCAAAAATAGAGCAACTGTAGAACTGCACAGGTGAAAAGCCATACCATAACCACTGTAAAAATAAACACAATGAATTTCCAAAAGGGAACTTAGGTTCAGAGTCTTTATATTTCATCTGAGAGAATAAGAACTTTACCTTAATGAGATTTCTCTTTGCTGTTTTCCTCTACCACTTCCTACCTATACCTAGGCCACTGAAGCAGCTCTTCACATTTCAGACCTTAGCACAATGGAAATCGTCAACATTTCCAGCACGGGTCTACTCCAAAACCTTGCTGAGGCACCACTTGACCACTGGGTCAGCTGAGCAGGTGCAGCACCTTGGAAACTCCTCGTGTTTTTTGTGGGAGCCCATTCAGCATGACTTCTCTCTACCAGACACAACCCTGCCTTGCTCCTCGTAAGAGAGGAAGAGCTCTCAGACTGCAATGATTTTGGCATGCACCATTGGCATGCATTATCAATCCAAACTAGACTGCTTGGTGTCATTTATGTACCAGCATAGCTGTGCCTGTCGTGCACATGGGATGGGTCATGGCATTGTAAACTGTGACAGGAATCCAGCCTTCTTTACACGCCTGTCGGTCACTCAGTATGTGCACAGCACTCTGTAAGTAACAAAAATAGACATGCTGCCTGCTGCTGGGGCTCAGAAATATCAGGGTGCCCTTGGTAAGGGGGAAGCACGGCCAGGTGACCTTGAGCACAGCACAGTGCCTGTCCTCTGTTCTCCCCTTCCAGGCACCGAGCAGAAGCCGCTGCCAGAGGAGCTCTCCCGCATCCCAGGGAGCGCTGCATTTTTAGGGGCACGAGCTTAGGAGCGCTTAAGCGCCCTAAGGCCGGGAGGCGAAAGCGGCAACAGGAGCCCACACACGAGCGCGAGGGATTACAGCGCGTTCTCCTCCGAACGGCGAAAGCCAGGCACACAGCTCTCCCCGAGGACGCTCTCCCTTGGCTCCGGCCTTGCAGCGCGGCGGGATCTGGCCTCCCGCGTTCCCCGCCCCGCGGTACGGCCGGGCGGGCGGGCGGTGGGGACGCGGAGCCGGGCACAGGGCACAGGGCCCGGAGCGGGCGCGTTCCCCATCGGCGGGGCGGGAGCGCCGCGCTGCCCGCGCCCGCGGAGGGCACTCCCGGGAGGGCACGGCTGGCGCGGGGCGGAGCGGCCCATGCCGCCGCCGTGCCTGGGGAGGGTCCCCGAGACCGCCACCGCACCCGGGAGACGGTACCGCCCCTCGCAGGCTCCCGGGCAGCCGGGCACGGGTGTTCCCGCGGGAGCGGCGGCCCCTCCGGTGCGGGTGGAGCGGCAGGGCTTCGCGGGGCCCGGGCTGCCGGGCGGCGGGGCCGTCTCCCCCTCCGCGGCGGGAACGGAGTGCGGCGGCCCGCGGAGGGGGCGGGGAGGATGACTTCATGCCGCCGGAGCGCCGTGAATTTAGGAGCAGCAGCTGCCGCCGCCGGCGGCGGGATGTGGGGGTGAAGTGACAGCGGGAGCTGCCGTCGGCTGAGGAAGGAACAGCGCCGGGCACCCGCCGAGCCTAGGGGCTCTGGGCCGCCACCAGCAGCCGCTGCGGGAGAGAGGGAGGGAGGGAGGAAGATGCGCTGAGCCGGTCGCTGAAAGGTGAGCGGGAGCCGCCGGGCGCGGGGGCGGGCGGCGAAGGCGGCGGCGCTGCCCGGCCGGAGGAACGCGGCGCTGCCGCTGCGAGCCCCCGCTCCGGCTCTGCCGGCTGCACAGCCCGGGCAGCCTCTGGAGCGGTGCTGGGGCTCGTGGCTTCCTTCTCTTTCCCTCTCCTCCCTTCTGCCGTGGTTCCCTCCAAAAGCGGCAAGGCTGCCCTCTCTGAAGCGCCACAGTGTTGCGTTTTATCTCCCGTGGCCGGGATGTGCGGTGGCTCGGTGCCAGCCCCCGCTCGGGCTGCTCTCCGTGCACCCTGCCTGTGGCGCAGCCCAGGACGGGGGCGAGAGCGGCAGGGCTGCGACAGGTGCGGCGCTGCCCCCCGCGCTGCTGCCACAGTCCCATGCGCCTTCCTCCAGGGACGGGGAAGACATCTTAGGGCAGAAGGGCTTCAGACGAACAGAAGCAAAAAAAAAAAAAAAAGATGACATCTCATACACATTCCTGGATTTGTAAGTCGCTTCACAGGAAACTAAAGAGTGTAGAAGTTGAGGAACCTGCCCTTACGCCAAAATGGATTCTGTCGTCTTCTTCGAAGACTTGTGTGTTTTTTTTCCCCTTTATTCATTTTTATCACCTAGCCAAAGGTTTGCGACAAACCAAATGGCAGCAAAATTTGAAGGCATTTGTTTTTTAATGGAAGAATTAGTGCGTTGCTGTTCCATCATATCACCTGTAGAAGTGGGGGGGGAAAAAAGAATGTATGCATATTGTAGCTTGTCTGTTAACATTGCACATTGTGGTACATACATAGGTCTTCATATCAAATGAATGGTGGTTTGGAATTGCGAAGAAGGAGGGAAAAAATCTGCCTGACCTATTTCTGTGCCTGATGCACTGGTGGTTTTTGTTGGGTTGGTGGTTTTTTTTCTTGTTTGTTTGTTTTGGGTTGGTTTGTTTGTTGCTTGGTTTGTTTTTATTTTTTAACTTTGTTCTGCTTTAAAAAAGAAAACTTGCCCTAAAGCAGGTATGGCAATATAGGAGGTTGGCGTGCAGAGGCAGCTCATTAGAATAAGCACTCTGTGTATGTAGTGGTTTATGGCTGTTGTGGTTTGGAAATGGAAGCAATGTCCGTGTCTCTGGGAAGTAAAGAATTGGGAATTAATCTGTTTGTAATGAAAAAGGAAGCAGGATACTGGAAGCTAATGATTATTTTATTCAATATCTATTTACCTATATGTTCATCTTCAAGGATCCTGTTATCCAGTCGTTCACAGAGAAGCTCAGACAGTTCTGGGATTCTTGGTTTTGGTTGAAGCCTCTGGACATGGTGCTTCAGTGACACAAGTAATACATAGGGAGTTAACAGGAAGCTGCTTTATTTGTTGTCATTATTTCTGGGAAGATGTTTCAATAACAGTACTGTTGCTGGGTATGCAGAAGGCAAATGACAGCTACGGAGACAGAAAATATGTGCATAAAAACAACTGAGGCTTCACAAGGCTGAAACAAAGAGCAAGTGATGAATTGCAGAGTCAGAAATCACTCCAGCAGACAAATCTTTTCTCAGAAGCACAGTCATTAACTATGATCCTGTATAGGCTTGTTGCTTTAAGCATGTCATGACACATGCAATGTATGTATTTCAAACTAGAAAAAAAAAATCCTTTTGTCAAACCTGTGTCTTTCGTCTATCTTATTTTTTGTTCCTGTAGAAACTTTGAAGCATTGGTTGGGACATTTCTATTGGTTTTTCCTTTCTCGAATTAAGCATGGCTGACAGTTTCGAAGTTGCAACGTTTGGCTGATTTCTTCTCTAGTTGTATTTGGTTGGAAAAAGAAACAACGTAGCTGAGTTCAGACCTTTCACGTATTAGCCCACCCATTCTATACAAAGTCAATGTCTTCATGGAAGTGATGAAATCGAGTAATGGCCTCACAGTGAGTTGTTGCAAGCACGAGGTAGTATGACTACTCACTGATGTTGATGCAATGTCATCACAGCAAATTTAGCTCTTCATGCTTCCTGGCAAGCTTAATATTTCAAGACTCTTAGTTAAATTTTTTTTAAAGCAGTATGGTAGCAGAGATGAAGTAGTGGTTGAGAAGAAGAACCCCACTGCAAACTTGAATTGCTTTTGTTTTAATCTTGTGTACTCTAAAGGCAAATGGTAATAATGTGCATGTGTCCATAGAAGAAAAAGTATATCTAATTATCAATGTGACTTTAGTTCAGTGGTGTAACTGATGTAAATCTACTTCCTACAGATTTCTTTCCCAGAACTCCTCTTGTTCCTTCCGTTAGTGTAACTTCCATACTTCTGCCAAGGGAAAGCATCTTTATTGTGGTTGATCTGGGGCAACAGCACCACTGACTGGAAGAACAGCCTAGTTGGCCAGCTGGTTGGTGCCAGCCAGACTGGGTAGCAGCTGAGATTTAGTTGTCTTTTCCTCAGAGGTTCTGCTATTTTGGTATACTTCATCTGGGTTTGTTCTTCAGATTTGTAAGAGCTTAATTATCTTTGAGGTTTCTAGGCTGCCGTCAGCCTTTGAACCAGCAAGTTCATTTACCCAATTTTATTAGTGCAGACCAGATGGGTATGTTTGTGAAAGGCTTGTTTCCTCTGTAGAACAAACTGGAAAACCCAGTGGCCTTGAATGCACTTGAAGTTGCATAGGTTTGACTTTACATGTGGTCCTTTCCAAGGGCTGAGATGAAACATTTCAATTATATTTTCTATTATTATGAGAGTTTTAAAAATGATGTTACCAAGTGCTACCAAGAAAGTTACCAATGATGTTACCAAGTGTTACCAAGAAATAACCGTGTCTCAGAGCAAGCAGGCCATTTTTCCCTTATGCTGTTACTAGGCTTTCAGCTGGATTATTTTTTCATATTTAAGAATTCTATTTTAAAAGGCTTGAGCAGGGTAAGAGGGGACAGATATTACACAATGAACTTAAAACGATGTACTTTAGCATGTGCAATCAACCAACAACTGTACACAACTGTATTTTAAATACACCAACACAACTGCATTTCAACAGTAGTGATACCTTTTTTATTTTGAAGAAGAAATGCATTCAACACTTTCCAACTGCATGTCCTTCTTGTGCAATAGCTCATGTTTCTGGGAGAGAAAAAAATGATTTCTGAAAAATAATTGCCAGGCTCAAACTGAAACTTTGTCTTCTACTATGTAAATGGATTTAATATTGGACTATCTGTCAATAGAGGATCTTTATGTGAGTGCCCAGTTAACTGCAAAGGTAGCAATCATTAAGGAGAACTAAGAGTTTTATCTGTTAATAATATATTAGTGGTGGCAACAAGAGAGGTATTGATAATCTTATTTTGAATTTGACACAGTCAAGTCAGCACTTCACAACCTGGATAATGAGTCCCTGAGTTTAATATGAAATATGGAGATAGAAATACAGAGTTCATGCTTCTTGCAGAAGAAAGCTGGTCAAAGTGTTTTTTCCCTTGAAGGGGACTGCATGTAAACAGCAGCACAAGCATGGATCTATTTATATGTATTGCTTTCATGATGTGTCAAGAGACTAGCTTTCAGAAAGCCTCCATATTTTCTACTCTTAAAAAATAACTTTATTAAGACAACATTATAAAAGAAAGGATATGATTGTACAAGAACTGTATGTTAACAATATATATCCGAGTCTTAAAATATAATCATATCAGAGGAGAAAGTAACACAAAATGGACTCTTACAGGACAGTTGATGCAAATGTCCCAGCCAAATGCCAGATCAAAAAAATTCTTTTTCCTATAGTTCTTATGGTAGAATCAATAAGAATGATAGTGGGTTTTGTCTTCTCTGAAATATTGAAGACATGCTGCATTCCTGAGCTGGTCACATTTTTGTGATTGTAAAGTGATTCCAGGGTATCACTGCTCTTCTTCCCTGGCTGAACCAAGTATAAAACATGAACTATGAGGAAGAGCTGCAGTAGAAGAATTTCCATGTCAGCTGGGATATAATTCTCCCTAGCAGAATTTGGTTTGTTTTCTAACCTTTATTAAAATGAATTTAAAAATTTGCCACATTGGTGTTCTTTGGCTTTACAGGACTCATGGGGAATTTACCTTGGCTTTATGGCAACTGCCTGGTCTCTGCACAGTTCTATATCCCTTTGTGCACTCATGTCCCAGTGATTCATCAGATGTGATAGGCGAATAGGTCTAATGCCATCACGCTGTCTTAGTTTCTCTGACTGCTTCTTTTTGTCGTATTTTTCTTCTAGCAACTATTCCAAAAGATTCAGAGGTGTATCAAAGTTATCTTGGCAGCTGTGAGCTAGCCCATGAAATGTGCTGCAGCTTTAATGAGATCATATAGATCTTAAAATATCCATATAATTATATATATTATATAATATATATATTTGCTAACTATTCACTCATTTGCCTTCTACCTCCTACAGTATTTCCACTTACACATATGGTGAGCACATAACTTTGGTGAAACGATCTCACCACCTGTTGTTTTAAAATAGCACAGATGCTTATTAATGGTTCTTCCATGATACTGTTTATAGTACATGTGAAACCTCACTTAAAATACTGTGGATCATGTTGGTAAAGGATATTATTACTTCAGCAGCAGCCTTAAATTGATTCCTGTTCAGCATCTTGACTTAACTTATCAGTTCATAGTAGGTAGGAGAGAGGTAAACTCCACAGAAGAGTCAAAGCTGTGATGCTCATCAAGCGAGCTGTCATTGACTCCTTCACAGGGTGTTCTGTGGAAATACCTGCTGCCTTTTGGATAGCTAGTCAACCCCAGGAGCTGCAAAAATCATGAGCACACAGATTATCTACACTCGTAAGTCTTGGGCTCAGCTGAAGTGAATTCCTTCAGGCCAAGCTCAACAGCACTTTCACACTTCAAAGCAAGGGAAAGTAAATAATTGCAGAACTTTAACTTTGACCAAGACTGTTGCCTAGTATATATGTATCTTTTTGTCATAGAAAAGTCATTTCTAAACTCACTGAATTAGGTTTAGGTACATAAGTGTTCCATCAATTCCTGTTTTCTTTGTTCAATCTCATGAGTCACTTGGATTCTCAGTTTTATTTTCAAAAAATTTCTAGAATTCTGTCTAATATTTCTGATCTGCAGCTCTCTACATTTGTCTTGGAATTTTTTTTTTTTTTGTCTAACAGAATCAATGTGGAAGTTAAAAATATATTTCTCCTTTTAAATCATCTATCCACAGGTAGACCAAGAAAAATTCTTGATGTTAAGAGTCAGTTTGTAAATTTGAAAGTGTAATCAGGCTAAGCAGACTCAGCTACTTTCAACCTTCCCAAGGTGCTCGCTTGAGGCACAGAAAGTTCTTTAAATCTGTATAATGCTAGTGGATTCCAAGACAGCAGTATGATACACTGAAAAAAATATATAACAAAAAAAGGGAACAAAAGATGTTTCATTCAAGTTTAGCAGAAGTACCTCATAACTAGTAGTATGAGTAGCTCTGGATTTTTTTTTTTCTTTCACTGAAATACATGTGAAAACTTTTTTTCCTGTGGTACATGACAGATGGCATTGATTGATTGGATTTTGTATTGCTAATAAATTAAAGAAATAGTTGCTCACGCTAGAACAGTGACTGTCAGATGCCAGTTCCAATTCTATAGGATGGGCAAAAACCTCTTTTTGTTCAGTGAAAAATCTCTGTGGCAATGTAGCTTGTAAGAATGTAAATCTGCTATTAAATTAAGATGGCTGGCAAGATTCCAGTAAAGGATGCTTAGAGAAGTAATGACTAAATTAGGTGGAGTAATCATCTTTTGATACAGTCTCCCAGTGTTTGGGGCTCAGCATTGATTAGGAGTTCCGTGGGCATAAAGCCATGTTTGCACTATTATGTTTAATTGCAGGAGACATCATGTCCTCGCTGCGTGTGTTTGGTTGATCTGATTTCTGTTCACAGGCTCCACAGTATCCTTTGGCAAGATTCAGAGCATGTGGAGTGTAAGGAAGAAAGTCTCTTTGTTTTCCCTTAAAATTTGTTGCCTAATGGTTTAATTGGGCGCCTTTTTAATGGACATGACGTGAGTAATGTTAAACAATTGTTTTCTTTTCAGTTTCTCACAAGTCAAGATTTTCTCTCACATTCTTTTTCCTCAAGAACAGAATCATCTTCCTGTGGGTACTCTTTTTGTACATATGGACTCTATTTCATATGATATTTATTCTTTGACACTATTTTTATACTTCCTGAAAATTTGTTTCTGATGTGCAGGATTTAGAAACTCTATTTAGTAGTACAGTAATTTCATGTTTATATCCCATTTCTTTCCCATTTTTTCCACTATACATATTTTTTGCAATTGCTAATTACGTTTCAATTGGGCTGATCTCCTGTGTCTCTATGAAGTTCCTTTTCATTGTAGGATCAATGCAATAATATGTTTGCATGACATTAAGGTACTGGTGCCATCAACAGGAGACATAAAAGTTGATAGCTGGATATCAAAAATGCATTTTAAATGTAGGAAAGAACAAACTGTAGTGTAGCCTTAGAGAGAAATTCAGTCATAGAACCTTCCTTTGTTTTGTCTTACTCTTGTTTTAAAACAGTTGGATAATGGCAGCTTTACTGAGTTGGGCAAATGTTTTTCAGCTCAGGCATGGGAAACAAAATAAGTGAATAGGATTTATTAATGCATATAAGAATTGGAGCATGTGAAAATAATTCAGACTCTAAAAGGCAGGCATAATGTGAAACACTTTATATAAAAAAAACTCCAAAACCAAACCACACAAACCCAAAAATAGACTGCTGCATTTTAAGTAACTGTTATTTGTAAGGTCTCATGGAGTCAAAGCGTGATAAGAGATGTGAATGGAGTCTGCATAAATATAGAAGCTGTATGACTTGAGAAAGAGACATAACTTATCAAAATGATTACAGCATGCCTTTAAAGCCTAAGGGAACTGCAGCTTTTTGTCACTGAAATAAGCCTATTTTATCATATATTTGTTTATATACAAGCTAATAATGTTTACAAACACCAAAACCTTTTCCAAGCAAAATATTTGCCCTGAGTAGGGAGCTCTTTTAAGTTATTCTGAATAGCTTTAGGCTTTATGGAATACTTTTTTTTTCTCCTTTTCCTATGTTTTTATTTGCCTGCAGGGACTACAGGTGTTGATTTATTGAATGCCAGCTATATTATTATATGATGTAAGAATTGTATTGATCCTAGTGTCATTCACTCTAAGTGACAATATGCAAAAACAATGCCACCATTTCTATGTGTCCTTTTAAAGTCTAATTTTTCTGATATACCTAATGTGGTACTACTTGGGCCTCACTGGGGCAGTGGCAATATTCTCATCAGTTTTACAAAAGCAAAATCCCTGCTGCATGGTGAAAAACAGGTGCAAAGCCTTCAGTCATCCCCAACTTGTGCACAAAGCATCTCCAGAAGAGATAAAGTTTGAATGGGTATTTATAGAAGATGAACATGATAGCCTGCACCCGGAGGAACACAGATACTGTATAAGAAATTTAAGCATGTAATATCACTTCCTTACTGATACTTTAGTATTCATTACATGTTCATGGAACAGTAGGCTTTTAATATTAGCTAATAATGGGGAATGACTTCATTAGCATTTAAGGAAGGAATTGAAAGTGTTTTGCATGGTATAATTCATTAGCTAATTGTCACTCTAGAAGATGATTTCAACTGTACACTCTGCAGACTTAGGGAATTGCTGTACAGACCAAAGAGCAAAAAGAAACATTTTTGTTGCCCTCTTTTTCTCAATACTGGAGAAATGTATTATTTATGTGGCCCCTTTCATCATGGAAGATCCCAAACCACTTTTTAGCACTTCCATTTTCAGTGACAATATTTGGAAATAAGGGATGAAAGCTGTTATTTAAACATTGTTTTCCCACATTTGTATAGCCAATAGGGCTGCAGATTAGGGAGTTACTTATGCAAGTCTCCAGGAAAAGGTACTGATTTCTGATGACTGCTGCAGCACACTGAACCGTGCTGTTTCCTTCCAGGCAGAAAATTCTCTTTCCTTTCACTTTTGTGCCTCATAGAAGCAATTTTTGAAGACCATTCATCCGTTACAGACTGCTGCTCTGCTTGTTCAGCAGCGTTTCTAGTGGGATAACACACTGTGCAAATATATTTTGTATAAGTTTTCTAGGTCTTCCAAGTCCACTTAGTTTGCATTTCTGTTCCTCCATCCCTCTCTATTATTCTTGGTCTGACTAGGGCAGGTACTGGTACTTGTTTTGCAAGTATATTTTTCTACAGAATTCTTTAGTGTAAAATTTTTGAGTTTAAAGTTGTGTCCCTCCTGGTAGCACCATATTTCTTAAATACTGTCTTGAGCGTTTATTTGGAGACTAACAATTTGCATACCTTAAATAACTGCATATGATTTCTTAAGCCAACTACAAGGCCGAATAGAAAGAAAACTTCAGCAGTGTTCTGAGGTCAGTGTCCAAATGAATGCCCATCTTCCTGTGGTGGTATATTGCTTTAATTTCCTATTGCAGTGGGAGAAAAAAGTGCCAAAAACATCTCAAGCTTCCTCTGCTTTCCAGACTGTGTAATGTGAACATTGTGTATTTTTTGAGCCTAAGGCAGCACCTGAGCTCTTCATTTTGGTGTCCAAGCATGTTTCCAGTGAGCTCTTCTATCCAGCTCCTCTTTAGAGGAGCAGTTGCCTGTGTCTCTGTGCTTAGTAGTGATTCATTACACTCTCAGGACTGCTTTTCAGTGTCATCTTTCATAATTCTATTCTTGCGTGAATTTTGGTGTTCATGAGTTTCTGAGTTTGGGTGGGATTTTTTTTTTTTTTTTTTTTTTTTTTTTTTTTTTTTTTTTTGTACAGAATGGCTACCAGCAGGGTTAGAGTTGCAGTCTTTGCAACAAGTTAAACAATGTCTCTGAATTCTGCTGAGGACTAGGACAGTTTCATATATGACAAACTGTTGCCAAGGATTTTTGTGCATTTTTTACTTATGTCAACTTGTTCTTCTGAACAAGGCAAAACTTGTTCTTGGAATTGTTGTGGGTTAGATGCCATTTCCCAGTAGGTGATTTGAATGTTTTTTAGAAAATAAATTCTCCTTTTAGAAGCCTCTTAGTTTAAATTCTCCTTTTAGAAGCCTCTTTGATGTGGCTGCTCTTGAAGCAGGCCAGATTTTTAGCTAATTTGTCTGGCTTTTCTCTGTTCAAACTGCTGAAAACAGTGGAATTTTTCTATGCATCCTGTGATACCTGTCTTTCAGCTAGTGTTGTTTCTGTGACATTCTTCTTGAACACTTAATCATACCTGCCATTTGTTCTGTTGAAGAAATTTCACCTTCCCATCCCCCTTTCTGAAGTATTCCTGCTCTACTCATAGAGCAGTAATTTCAGTAGTGTTCTACTTTATCTCTATTTTTGAGCATATTTGAAAGCCTTGTTCAGGAAAGCAGAAATATTTTGGAGTATCATGGTTTTCATAGTAACAGGTGGAGATACTTTCAGTAGTTTTACTTCCTACATGTGGTGTTTTTTTTTTTTTTTGTCAGTGATGTGAAAATCCAAGTTAAGTCCTAATTTAGCACCTTAAGTTTCTGGATTATCCCTATATAGTGCTGATTTATAATATAATTAACATTTTGATAACCATGGCCAAAATAGTATTTCTTTTATTTATGACTTTTATTTTGTCACCAAGACTCCTCTGTTGTCTTGGTGACAAAAGAGATCCTTTTGTAAGTAAGGACATTGTGGACAGGTTGGAAAATTGTTAATAGGAGTTAATTGTCACCAGAAGAATGGGAGGGTGGGTCTAGTGCATGTCCTTCTGGATAAGTCAAAAATGTAAGATCTAAAAACTTAATTGTATACACATAGTGATGTTGATGTGTTAGTTGTTTGTTCAGTGTCTGACTTTTTCTCTCTTCTTCCATATGAAGTGCCATCTCTGTGGAACTAACAACTGTGAGCCCAATATGAGTGAAATTACAAAGATTAGTAATAGCAAGATTTGAGTAACCCAAATTAAAGGTATCTGTGATCTTCGCTCTGAACTTTTCCTCTCCTTTTTTCTTTTCTGCATGTATATGTATTTTGGTATTAGTTAGGTGCTTCTATATTACAGTTTGGGCATAAAGACCTCTTACAAGCTAAGGAACAAAGGCTTCTGTGTTGGGTTTTCTTACAGGTTTCTACCTTTCTGTCCAACTAGCCAGCTCACTGAAAGCCAAAATCTTATATTTGGCTTGAAGGCTGTTTATATCTAACCCAGCTGATGTATCACTAAAGGAAAAAGTATTCAGAGAAGCATGAAAAGGTTCAGTGGGATTAAATAGCAAACCATAAGGGTTTATTCCATGCAGGAGCAGCCTTTGAAAGCTAAAAGCAAACTAAAGAAAGAGGTATTAATTGTGGGAAGTTAATGTAAAATGGGAATCAGAAAAGATGATTTTTTGAATCCATTCAGCTACTGAAAGCATTGAATCAGGGTCTTAGGTTTATAAAGTGATCTAGTATAAAGAGAGGTGGAAAAGAAGCCTATTAGGGATAAAGTAAAATTGTTTAAGTGGCTGTTACATACCTGCTCACAATCAGCTGAGTGTAAAAAGAGTCTCTTCTCTCCTGCCCTTGAGGATGGTTTTTGACACTCTTGACCAGAATCATTGGTTATTTAAGGTGGCATGAATGACATCTGAGAGTGGGACAGAGTTGAAGTCAGTGTCCATGTGGTTCTATAAATAAAGAAGGTTGTATGTAAGGCCTTTCTGAGTGCTGGTTGGTCTGTTAACTAGAAGGGCTAAGCCTCACCAGTTTAATTCAAGTTTTATTCCTTCAAGTGCTTGATTGTTCAAAACCTAACCAAAGCAGAACACCTTCTACTTTTTGTATTTCTCCTTCCCTTTTTATTGATCGCTTCCAGAGCTTCATGTCAAACTTGATGAAAACATAATTCTTGCTTTTTTAATCATTTGCTCGATTTCACTTAGGAAATCTGCACACTACTAAATCTGACAATAACCAGTTACTGCTGAAGGATCTTTTGTCATCCTCTGAAAATCCTTTTGTCTCTGAATACCAGAGGAATAAAAAAAGACTGGAATGAGCTTTAAAGTGCCAACTGAGTGCCTCACCATGTGCACCTGGGTAATCCACAGCACTCTTGAACTGTGCATATGTGCATGGAAACTGGGATGAGGGTGAAGGGAATGGGAATGCCTAGGTCTCATCCTGACATGTAATCATGACAAATCTGCGAAGTAACTGTGAAGTATACAACTTTATTGTTTGGTCTCACTGACTGTCACATTTTGCTGCTTTTTCTACAGGTAGACTTCTTTTTAAATTTTCTTATAATTTTAAAAATGACAAAATCTAGTCTGCTACTTCCACTGAGTAATACTACAAACCTTTCATTTGCTGGAGCAGATCCAGTAGGATCTATCAGAAGGTATTGGTTTAGCCCTAGTTTTCTGATGAAAATATCTGTTTTGGCAAGTAGTTTCTATTTCCAAAATTGCTCAGAAGAGGATATATTTGATGCTTTCCCATCTGTCTGAAGCTGAATAAAAAGTACATTTTTACACTTACAATACTTATCTCAACATGAAAACTTTCTGCTGGGTGCTTTGAGCGAGCTAAAATTGTGTTCCTTCAAGTAACCCATTTCAAAAAGGAAGTAGTTAACCAAATTGTTAGTTGCAGTTTTCACTACTCAAAGTGTCTTTTTGAAAAGATACTTCACCTAATAACTGAAATTATTTTGACTCCATCCTCAGTCTTCCTGGGAGAAGACATAGGCAAGAGAGTTTTTATATTCAAGGGAGATTTTTCTACAGGCCTTTTATGACGTCCACTTATTTCTATGGAACTTCTGTGGTATTCTTCTCATCTTCAGATGGCATCTGTGACCAATTTTCTGGTCTTTTTCTCTTACTATGTGTATATAAGCTACCAAAAAGAGTGGAATTTATTTGTCCCACATTGTTGGATAAACTTGCTCAAAAAAACCCGACAGTATCACTCAAATTTAAATTAAACTGTTCACCATTCCCTCTTCCATGCTTATGTAATCTTCACTTATTTTTTTTTGGAGTAGCAAGGAAATTACAGAAGTCAAAAGAATGATGATCTAAGATCTACAAAAAGAGGTGAATATAATGATCTGTTGCTCTGATAAATCCCAGGCAAAACAGAAAAAGCAAAGCTGTAAGTGTAAAGTACATTGAAGGACAGGATTATAATTAATGCAAATCACTGATGGTTAATGAAAAAAAAGATTCTGTCAAAGAGACCCTGACATGCTGGCTTTACATATTTTGGAGGTTACAAAAAATATGCTATTAGGCCTATCTGAGTGGATGAAAACTGAACCTGATGTTGTTTCCCCTGTGCCAGGCAAACACGGTGGTAGTTTCAGCACT
The DNA here is from genome assembly GCA_016584745.2 of Phylloscopus trochilus trochilus. Classification (NCBI taxonomy): domain Eukaryota; kingdom Metazoa; phylum Chordata; class Aves; order Passeriformes; family Phylloscopidae; genus Phylloscopus; species Phylloscopus trochilus. The sequence continues at coordinate 27,554,375 of WQNJ02000084.1, forward strand.
CAGATGTTCAGCATTCAGATGTGTTCAGCTCATACCTGTGACTTACCCACTGCAGCTTTTGTACCTGTCCTATGTGTGTGATAACTTCCCAAAAAGTACTTCATGGTGCTGTTTAGATCATTACTGGCCCAGACTGTGAGCAGCTCCTTCTGTGTCCACTGTGAAAAGATTCCTAAAAGGTAGACTTAAGAGTCTTGCCTCCTCAGAAAATACCAATTACTATATACTTGAAGGCAAATGCCTGTTTTTCCCTTTTTTGCTCTGTCTGCAATGATTTGCAGTATTTGTGAGTGTTTCCTTACCTGTCTCTTCCCTCACCACCAGCCCTTCCTTCACCTGCCCTGCCAAGAAATAAAAGGAAGTTTTTCCTACAGCAAAGAGCAAAAACAGAATTCAGAAGTGCTCAAAAGAATATCTGGAGAGCTACCTGATGTCATACAGCTTCTGTTTTTTACCAGTTGGAAGGAACTTTTCCTACCTTGACACAAATCTTTCTTTTGAAATGGAAGTCTGAAACCAAAGAAATGCACACTAAGTTTACTTGTTCGAAAGTGTTGGTACTCAGAATGTATAAGTATAGCAAATTTCTCAACAGTATCTCAAAAATACCTGCTCATAAGGCTCATTAACAATGTTTGTTAGATGAATTCAAAGGCAGTACAAAGCAGATTGAGTTCTCCCAGACCATCTTAAAGACCTGCGTGAGTAGTGCAATTTTTTCTATGTAATGCATCTGTCATCCTGTCATTGCAAACTTACATATTAAATCCACTTTCTTGCTGTAAAACTCACACTCAAACTGGACATCTCTGTTTCTTTCCATATGACTCATCACTTTGTTTGCCTCAGTTAAATGTTTTGCACCTCATTAATTTCTTGTCATTATTTTGTGTGTCTTGGTTCTTTCTACTTCATTTGCCATGGACAAAAAGAACTTTGTTTTATTTGTCTTTTTGCATTTAAAACTTTGGTACAGGCTGTTCTCCATTACAGCTCCTTGTTCCATCTACAACAGGGTAAGATTCTTCCAGACTTTGTTGCCTAAAAATCAAGGGAGTGGTTTAATGTCCCACTATCTTCGCTACTCCTCTTGTAGGAGATACAACAAAATCTTGACTGCTGTGGAAACAGAAGGCTGCCAGCTGTGCCTTATGCATGTTACCTAGTAGCATGAAGAGAACCTCTTGTATCTGTTGAAATCAGAGCATGCTGACTAGGTCTTTCAAATCAGTTATTGAAATTGGCATATGAAACACAGGATGAATAAATGCAAAGAAAGCTCACCAATTATAATGAACGAGATCTTTAAAGGAGTCTCTGAGAAGCAGCTTAAAAACAAACAAACAAAAGAATGCTAAAAAACCTCACAAACACTAAACAAAAAGTCCCCAAGCCCTCCCAACTTAAAAAAAAAAAAGTATTTTTGCAGTGCTGTAGCCAGAACACTACATGAGAATTGCTTTTGCAGAATCCTTTGTTTTCAGCCTCTAGCAGTTCCAGATCACTTTGTATTTGTATCCCTCCCCTTTCTTCTTGTTTTCTTTCTAAGAGCAAATATGAAGGTCATCTCTGGGCTCAGTCCATAAGTCTGAGTGATTGCTTCATACTATGTATCTACTGCTTTTTTTTTTCCTAGCTTCCTTCACAAATTCCTAGATTGAAAACAAAGGCTTTGAAAGTTCATAATCACAATATACTAATGAGAAAACCTCTCTGCAAAACTGCGTAGTAAGTAATTTTTTCCAGATGCCATTAACAGTACAATATCTTACTGTTTTGTTTTTATTTTTTTTTATTTTACTACTTCAAAAATTCTTTTCAGTAGAAAACCTTATTTCAATGCCTGATTGCCCATTATGTTCCAAAGGCTCACTTGTGGGCCAGTTTATAAAGGAGATCATCATTCTGCCTCTTGTACTATGCTACTGAGCTTGTAGGTATAGTATATATGTAAAACTTTATTAGATAGAATATGTGTATGTATTAAAAGCAAAATGCATAACAGCCTTTAAGCTATCCTCAAGCTGAAGGCCAGAGAATGTGTGTTCTTGCAAGCTTAGGAGTTAAGTATGCAAATCCTCATCTTCTCTTGAGAAATTACATGTTTTTGACTGTATAGGTAGAATCTGATGAGAATTCAGCCAGTGAAAATTCTCCAGTAAAGTTAATTAAGGCTGGTATCCTGAGAACACTTTGCATTAATTTTGTATCAGATTATACTTCTACTTCCAGCAACCTTAATTAATCAAATCTTAATGGTTACTCAATCTATAACACAGTTTGGGGCTTAAAAATATCAAGGAGTATGTTCCTAATTGAATACTGTTATGTGGGAGGGAAGGGATGGGTAGGTATTGGTCCCCTTTTCTAAAAGGGGAAATAGATTCTGAGTAGAAGGCAGAGAAAGATGAAAAGGGCAGCTGGTCCTTCAGGACGAGAAATGGCAGCAGAAGAGAGGCAGCAAAGTAATTTAACAGGTCTTTCTCCACATGAGAAGGTGGCCTTTATTGTTTCTAATTACACAGACGGTAATTTAAATAAAACATGCTGTCTTGTCTCACAGTTGGGTCTTTCAGAGCCTGGTTCATGCAGGCAGCCTCCTGGAGTCTCAGGCCTGTAAGCAGAAACCCAGGTAGTCTTTGTATGAGACCACAAGCTGAGAGGACAGGTTTCCTGTGAAGAGTTAGAACTCTCATCCTTTGTGGATTAATGTTGTAGTTTAATCCTTTGTAGATTAATGACCGTTTTGCATTGTACCAGGATACAAACGAGTATGAACTTCAGTGTAAACCTGGGCTCCAGTAAGCAGAAAGCTAAAATCTGATTTTACAAACGCTGTGCAGATGTGTGATTAAACAGAAAATATTTATTTACTTATATTATATGTCAGGAACGAGCAAGTCTACAGCAGACTGCATTAATGTGAGGGAATCAGCTTCCTAGGACGCAGTTGTGTGACTGAGTTGAGGACTGTATTTCACCTGTGACAGTGAAAACTTTCTAAACTCACTAATCACAGTTTAACCAATGTTCCTGTACCCTTTGCTTTTAATGAGACAAGGAAATATCTGGGAACTACATACAGCCTTTATGAAACTGAATTCAAGACTCTAGTCTTTCATATTTTACTTTCAAGACTCTAGTCTTTCATATTTTACTTAAAAACAGTAAGTATCTAGGACTGCTGGCCAGACTCTGTATTTGCATACCTTTGTATTTGTCTCACCTAAGATCTGGTAACCAGGACTCTCTGATCTTGAACCCACTAAGAGGCACCAGTGTGCAATCACAGTCATTTGGACAGCTGCTACAACAGGGATATATTGATATGCCTACTCAAGTTTAGTGGAGGCTACAGAAAACATGAGGCTGGAGCACATGATGTACAAGCAGGGACTGTGGGAAATGAGTTTGTCCAGCATGAAAAGGACACTACAAGATGTAACAGCACTACCCAAGGAGGCATTGTGGAGATGTTACAGACTTTTCTTGAAGTTCTGCAACAAAACGATAAGTGGCAATGGTTTCAATAAGAGACATTCCAGTTACATGGAAGGAAAATCTTTCACTTTAAAAATGGCTTAGCACTGGTACAGCTTGGCAAAATGCCTGGGGAACCTCCAGCCTTGGAGATGCTTGAAATTCTTCTGAAGTCCCTGAGCAACCAGACTGAAGTTTGAGGTTAGCCTACCTAGCCTCAAGTGGTTGTTGGGCTTGATGGCCTCCAGATAGGCCTACCAAAGTTCTTCTGTGATTCAAAGAGTGGTAGTTTACTAGGTATGCCCATACAGACCTATCAGTCTTGACTCGGGGTCCGAGCCAGGTTTTTAACTCAAAAACCTGTGTGGAGGTAGAGAAGAAGTGAATTTCACTGCTCATTTTCCACATAATAGCTTCATTCTAAGGAGGGGGAAGACTTGGAATCCAGACTGTCCTCAGTCTCAAGGAACCCATGGACAGAACCACCAATATCAAAGGTATGTTGAAACTGGTTTATCAGTTACAAGCACAATTGTTTTCCTTCTGGTCTTGTGCCTTTTTGCAGATGAGGATGCCTAACTCTGTAGTCTTATGATTTGTGTGTTGAAGACTAGGAAAGCTCCGCTTCTGGATCGTGCTCCTCAGATTAAGTGCAGTGATTTTAATGGTCTCTGCAGTAAAATACATGAGTGATTCTAGAAGTCCTCTTAGCTTATGTTGTTATGCTGAAGACAAGTTTTTCCATCACACAGTGCTTATTTCACAGGAACAAACTGATGTACAGCCATGCAAGAGACAGAGCTTCAGTCACACCTGAGAGCATCCAAATGCAGCAGAGCATGCTCAAGTGCCTGGATGAAATGGGTCTCAAACTCCGGTGTGCAGAAGAGAGTGGTGGCAGGCTGCTTTTCTTCTGAACCTGCAACACCTGACCATGGTCTTTTTTGTGAAGAGATGACTTCTGTTTTCCATATGCTGCCTGAAATTCTTACTAAGACAATGAGATATGAACAAAATAAGCAATTCCATATTTAGGTGTTAATGACTTTGTCATTGTTTAATGTACCTTACTCTGGTGCAGAAAAACATAGATATGTGACAACAGGCCTTGCAAACTAAATTTATCCTTCTATAAAATCCACCCACGTAGAAGATATTCAAGAAAAGCTCCATCACATGCTGAAATCTGTGAAACATAAAAGAACCCTGGGAAGTAAATTAATTTAAATTAATAACAGAATATCGTTCATATTGTACTGGGGGGAATGACATGAGAAACCACAGAAATCCATTAAAGAGTGTAGAATTTCAAGACTATTTGGGGTTTTTTTGTGTTTTGGTTTTTGGTTCATTTTCTATTTTTTAATTGTGAATATTGTTGACATTATTCTAGGAGACCCTGTAGCTTCTTCTCCTGAAGTGTATTCACTTTAAACAACTGCCAGAGTCTTTCTCTGCATACCTGTTAAGGAAAGCTAGTGAGAAATATTCATTTTGGATAGAGAAAACACTTATTTTCTGATTCTCAGAAAAAAAAAAGTTTATTTGGTAGTGATGTTGCTAGTGGCATAACATGAAGTAATCACTTTGTATAGAGCACAGGATTTTTTATTTATGCATGCTGCACTATTATAGTTTATACTTTGTTTTTCTTATTTGTAATTCTTGCTTTCTTACAACAAAACTATCTTCTAAATTCTGTCCAGAGTATTTGATATTAACCATGATCAGTACAATATTTTCCAGTCTTCTTCAAAGCAAATAGAAATACCTTTCTGATATAGCATGTTTCTGGCTCAGTGGGTTTTAAGAAAAAATATATTCAGCCTTATAATGGCATAATGAGAGTAATTTTCTTAATGAAGCATGTGAGCTGACTTGAAGTACTTTTTCTTCTAGATGTACCTCATCACAATTTGTTTCTAAGAACCTTCTTATCTAGTATCAGGCAGGGTTCTGTCTCTGGACCTCCTCTGCTCTGTTACTGTTGTTTTAGAGTGCCCAAGATTAGTAGGAAGAATGCAGAAAAAGAAACATAATATGAAGCTGAACAGATCAACTCATATGGTTTTGCTTTAAAGATGTTACTGTTGTAGCATCTAAAAGACAGGATGCTGTGCTGCTTCATTAAAATTTCATGCAGTAACATTAGAGCTCAGTGGAATCTTTGATTACCTGCTTAATAATCGGACTAATCCATTTGCCTTTGTTGGCAGTGTAATCATAATCTGTTTTTAATCAAATTACAGGTGGTGGTTTGTTTGTTTAGTTTATATGGGTTATTTATTCTTCAAGTTGTCATTTAATCAGAAAGTTAACTGAAATTGTTCCAACTAAACTTCATTGGGTGAGAAGCGTTTGTTTGGTCTTCTATGTGATAAGTGGAAGAGGTGTGCTTGTGTTTCATGGAATTATGGAGAGTTGGTTGGATTTTTAATGATAACTCCCCTTCTTTCTGCTTATATTCCTAGAGTGAATATGGTGAATGCCTTTTCCTGTTCTGCTGTTTTTATTATGAGGATAGCATAGCACTTAATTTATTCTTGTCTTCGTATGATATCCTCTTTTCATTGACGGACTCAAAGAATCTGTGCTTGTTTACATGTTCTCAGCAGTCCAGTTGTATCTTTTTTAAGAAAAGGAAAAACATCCTTCAGTATTTCTTTTTTGTGGGGAAATTTTGATTAAGTTTGATACTACTTTCTATTGAATCTATCACCTTTTGAAATCCCTTAAATGGCATCCTGAAATAGGCCAAACAAGAGGAGAACTTACGAAAGATAGCTTTAATGAACATAAGAATCATGTTATATAGTGTGATAGATGTGGAGTTTCAGGCAATAACCAAATTTACTTTACAGATAAGTTTGCTTCATTTGGCATATGAGTCAAATGATTAAAGGATTTGTAGTGATTCCCAAAAAACATCTTGTCACATGTAGATCACTGCTGGTTACAAATTTGTTAATCCTGTAATGACATCATGAAAAGTAGCTCTGTGGAAAAGAGGGGGACACATGTCAAGGCATGTGGATTCAGCAGTGCTTCACACAGCAATGTAGTGCCCAGAGTTTGTGAGTCTTCATCCAAAAGTCACCTCTGAGGAAATAGTTTTCTATTGCAGTTAACATTCCAGACTCTTGATATGTTTTTGTTTTCCGTTCCATACTTTGCATGTTTAAATTTTTATATTTTGTGATTCATAACATAAATGTTTTAAAATGAAATTGATTTTAATATTTGAGTGCTAACATTTGAATAATTCTCAACAGAGGGTTGAGCAAGAAAAGTGTCAAAATACAAAAGGGAGAAAATATTGCTTGGTTCTACATTATATTCCCCACAAAGGGTTAATAAGCAAATTACTTGGGAATGAGGGTAGAAGCATTTTGTGAAGAAAGGTTTAAAAGATTTTGAGGCTGAGCATGGTATAGTTAAGATGTGTCTTATCAGAATGTTATTTCATTCAGACTGCTGAAAAGCTTTTCTAAACTGAAGATACATTGCCTTTCCATTTTTAGCTTGGCTCTGAATTCATTGGAGTCTGATGAAAACAAATATGGAATGCTCTCTGTTGTGCAAATATCAGTGCTATTTGTTTGAAAATACTGGCAGTGTTTCTACAGGATCATGAGGAGGCTGTAGGTATAAGGTATGTAGTAGCAATGAAAAATTTTGTTAAAGGTGAGGGTAAAAAAGATAATTCTTGGTGGTTGAGATAGCAAATTTCAAATGTATCGCACTAAAAGTTAAAATTTACTTATCTAAAGGTTATCTGTGGAGTACATGTTCAGTGAAGCTTTTAATCCAGTTGTAAATAGGCAGGTTAGAAAATGTGGGCATTAATTGGTTAGGAATAGAAAAAAAATGTCTTTGCCTTCTCTCTCCCATCCTCCGTATTTCTTCCCTTAATGTTTTTTTACAGTCTGGATGAACTTCTGACTGAGCTGAAATCTAAGTGGGGTTTTTCTTCATCAATGTTTGGTCTTGAAATTTGCATTTTATCTTCAAATTTCATGGGTGGTGTCCTATATTTCAACATTACATTAAGTCAAATTTTCAGAAGTGATAAAAGGGCTTGCGTTTGCTATTTATTTCACTGCTCAACCCTAAATACTTTTACAAAGGTTAGTTCATACTAATTTCTAAAGCATAAGGTTCTTTGTACTATCCCATGTTGGTCAGAGACTGAGAATATGAGTCTCTATATACTCTAATTATTCACCCAAACTTGGCATATGGGCAAGTGTTGTCTTTTTACCTGTTGTTCTTTTGGAATGTTTACTTTATGAACAAGCTAATCAATGCTTAGAGTGGACCCAAAAACAAACATGTTATCTCTTGCAGTGTGTTTGCATTTTTGGCACTTCTGGCTCTTCTGAGAGGCATTGGTTCAGTTGAATAATATTTTTGTTAAATAACTAAATTAAATGTAATTTAGTTTCTGCAGTGAATACTTCCTTGGAAGTAGCAGTTAAGTTTGAAAAGCTGGTATATACTCCTCATTTACCTTTCTTGGTACAGAAATCTAAAAATGTCAAAGATAATCTTGTATTAATGTTATTTTAAATAACAGAAAATATTCATTGTCCTCATGTAAAACAGGGCTACAGTCTTGGGGAAAAACACATTGATTCTGATGCTACAAAAGTCACAGCTACAGTCATCATGAGCTCTGAGTTTTTCTTGGTCTGTGATGGCAGAAGCTGGTGAGAATAGTGCCTTACTGTCTACCTCTCATGGTGTTAACGTGCTTGTCCACATAGCCTTTGCTTGGAAAGAGGCTGCCTCCTATCAACTGTGAGATACCAGGGATGAGATCCTCACATGTTTGTGATTTCTAAGTCTTAAGTGAAGCAAAGTGACAGAAGGGCAGTCTCAGCAGTTAGTGGAGTTTAAGGAAGACACTGGAAAGCACAGTAAGTACTTAAGGTCATTTATGGCCACTGAGTATCTTCTGACAGATACGAATTTCATTGCTGGGAGGGTGACTTTAGGGGCAGCCTCTGTGAGGAAAGGCCAGGGCTGCCCCACGCTGGATACAGATTGAGTCAACTCCATGGATTTACTGCTGGATGCAGCTGAGCCCCTCAGCCAGGCCAGTGGTGTCTCTGGGAAAATATATTTAAGCAAGGGAATAAGAAAAACCAAAACACACAGGTAGAGGAGAAGTAAACAAAGACAGTGAGACACAGGACAAGGAACACAAAGACTGAAGGAAAAGGAAGAAGTGGATGTGTTGCTCCAGGCACTGGAGCACAGATTCCTCTGCAGCCCCTGCAGGAGACCACAGTGGAGTAGGTATAGGAGTGGGTATTTGCCTGCCAGTGTGTGCCACACCAGAGCTCCCTGGTGTTTCCTGAAAGAGCTCCAGCCCACTCTGGAGCCTGTGGGAACAGCCCATGGGAATGGCCATGCTGGAGCAGGGGAAAAGCATGTGGAGGAAGGAGCAGCAGAGGGGAACTGTTAGGGAGTGAAGTGACTGCACATTCCATTCCCCACTGCCTTCGGCTGCTGGGTGATGGGGAAGGGCTAAAGCAGTCAGAAACTACAGAACTACAGCTGAGCCCAGGCGAAGCCAGGGTGAGGGAGGGTGGGGGTCTGATGTGGAGGGAAAGTGTTTTCTCTTGTCTTTGTTTCTCACTATCCAAACCTGTTTTAATTGGCAGTAAGTTCGTTTTCCCCAAGTCAAGTCTGTTTTGCTAGTGCTGATAATTACTACAATATCTCCCTGTTTTTATCTCAACCCACTGGTTCTTTCACTCTTTCATTTTACCATCATCTCCCTTGTCTCCCTGTTGAGGGGGAATGAGAGAACAGGGTGAACATCAGCCAAGGTCAACTCACAAGTGGTTCTTTAAAGCTAATTATTTCACAAATAAATAGACAGCGGCTTGGGATGTAAGGCAGTTCTCTCACAGCTTATGGGAAATCTACTAAGCTTACAGACTCCACTGCTAAATATGTCTAGATGAAACTAGTTATGCAGATAGAGTGAATATTTAATGACACCCATCTCAACAGGTACACATACGTATATTTACATGGGTAGATAAAGTCATATTCAAAGTTCTCTAACCCTGAACGCTCAAACTGTTGTGTAGGAACATTACTGGTTTCCACCAGTTTTCTCTGGTTTTATGGTCCTCCGTGTTTTTCTAGGTATAAAGGTGGACAGCTGTACTTGGGATGGGATAGAGGCTTACAGATAGCTGTCAGCATCCCAAGATTTTTGCCAGGAGGAATGACAACTATAAAAATAATTTAAATAAGTCTCATCTCTGTCAGCAGACACTTCAAGTTGATTTTCTTCCTGCTCTGTCTGAAAGTCCATTTGGATTTGTTTTCGTGCACTTTCTTACTGTGCTCTGTCCATATGTCTTTTCATTAGCTCCCAATTACTTAATTATTTTATTCTCTTTATTGCTAAAGTTTAGCTTTTACTCAAACAGGGCACTTCCTCAGTGACTATGAGATGTGGGTTTTGTTGCCTCAGATTTTGAGCAACATTTTTTATATTTTTTACCTTCTTCCTCTGAAATTGTATACCTTCAGCTTGCCCTCTGTGGGGAATATGGTATCCAGGAATTCACATCTTTGGGTGATTCTTGCTCTTAAAAGGTTTTTCCCTGTGCCAGGATTTAAGAATTGGAAGCCTTAGGAAGTATTCTGCCCACATATGCATTCTTACCGTAAGCAGACAGCTGGTACTTCCTTTCATTATCCACCAGCAGGTAGTAAAAAGGAGGAAATCTGCAATTTGCATGGCCCTGAAGCTCAAGTAAGCTATTCAAATACAGATGGATTTGTGTAGTCTGACAACATGAATTCCTCTCAGGAATTTTATGAGGATTTCTGTAAGTTCTCCTGTTTTTGGTTATACCTGTGTGTTTATGCTCATAACCAGAAAACATGGCCTACACTGTATTGTATTGTATTGTCTTGTATTGAGTTTATACATATAGCAGAAATTGTATGTTCAGATTCTTCTTTGACTTTTCTAATGTTTCTTAGTGGTCAGCAACTTCTGTGAAAGGGAGAGTTGCAAGGTAGAATTAAGAATTTGAGCTACAAGGAAGAATGTGTTTGGTTGGAAAACTTTTCTTGCCATGAATATAAAATGTCTACTGTATGTGGTTTTTATTAGGCCATCTTTTAAAGTGATTGAGCAATTTGATAGGGTTGGCTGAAATCAATGAGCTGTGTGAGAGTCCAGAAAATTCTGCTTTGTTTATATGCTTCCATTGCTGGCTTGTAAATTGCCCAAACTGGCATTTTCTTTTTGTAGACATTAGACAAATATGAGTTAAGTATTTGAGCTTTAATTTCACTTGAAATTGGGACAAAGAGAAATGTTTGACCTTCAGTTCAAAGCTGTAACAGTGATTTTAACTAGCTGTGGTTTGCAGAACTTGTATGTTCCTTGATTGTGGTTGGGTATTGTGTTTTGTCAGGGTACCTGGGTTTGCATCTAGAAGTGCCTTTTAAATCTGAGTATCATGGACAGATTGTGTAATGCAGCGTGATTGCTAATTAAATGTTAGTATATGCAAGCCAATTATTTTTTCTTTTAGTTTCTGTCTAGTTCCAGCACATGAATGACAAACTTGTCAGAAAAGTACTCTATAGTGTACAGTTTTTAACACAAAGTGTACAAAATGATCCTAGGTGAGAAAGGATTATTTAGCAAGAGAGTTGTAGTGTGTTTTGCTTTTTTCCTCTTTGTTTAATTAGATTCTTTTTTAAACATGGACATGCAAAAAAAGTTGCTACGGTTCCCATCTTCAAGAAATCTTATGACAAATATAAGGGATTTCTTTTGTCTAGGTTAGAAATTATTTGGCCTGTCTTTGAAATGCCCATAAATACTGTAAAGCTTGTATACATAAATACATAAAACACAAACTGCACATAATAACAGATTTCACCATTATAAAAAACACTTTATTAATGCTTTCTTCTCCACCACCTGATTCTGGGTCATTTTTGACGTTTCAAGCTCGTTATTTGCCCCAAAGGCAAATAATGGCTCTTCCAAGTGTTGCTGCTTCAGGTCTTGATCTCTTAGCCTTTAAAACTGTATTGTTACAGATTTGAGTCTGAGCTGTACTACTTACGTGGTTTTAAAGAATAGAGACTTGAAGTCTGGGAGAGTCCCACTCACTGAACCTTGCTGACTCATATTCTTGGATAGCTTGGCTGTTCTGCATGTATGTGGTTATGCATATGAATATGGAAAATTACCCCTTTAAGCCACCTCCTGCATTTGGTTTTGAGAAGCCCAGCACAGTCCACTCTGTTTAAGAAAAAGTCATCTTTAAGGCTTAGGATATTGCAAACAGTATGAAATTGCTGCTCTCTTCCCCCTCTTCCTCTAAGAGACTGCAGGTGGACTTGCCTCTGCAGGGACCTTAATTTAAACCTTGCTCTTATTTTCTCTGGCTCTGACAAACACCTTTCTCTTTACCACAATTTTGGACTGGCACACTGCTCTCTGTAGATGCAACTGCTGCTGAACATGCTAAGGTGAACGAGAGAGAAAAAAGAATAAGAGGTAAAATATTTTCTTTCATTAAAATATTCTGTACTGTTAGACCTCCTTCCTTTGATCGCTCATCCTGGTGTTTGTAAGACGTTTGGCCCTCTGGAATTAATCAGTGCTTTTTTAAGAGACTTTTATTTATATTGCTGTATATGTTTTTACAGAGATTAAATAACTTAAGATTCCCAATTATGCCAGCTATAAGAAAACAAAACATTTTTTTCCACTCTTGAAGCAGTAGCATTAGAAGGTTGTAACAAGAACAATGCTGGAAAGATTGAAGGTTTCATGGGACAGTTTCTCAGAGGCTGCTTGAAGATACCTTAAAAAGCAAATGCAGATCCAGTTTGTGGTATCAGAAGTGTGATTTTAAAAAACTGGAACCTTGTCCTAAAGAATTCTAACATCAACTTACTTGATAATGAATTGCAATAAAGAATATTTGCATATGTGTTCATTCTATTAAGATGATTAAATGTATAATAGACTTTATATAAAAGAGAGTTAATTTTTCCTGAGTGGTGGGTGACATTCTCTAAATAACGAACTTTACTCTTGAGTGAAATAGAGTGAAACAAAGCACTATTAAAAATATTTTTTTCCTCTGATAAATATATGGCTCTCATACACAGGAATAACATCTGGCAAAAATATAGGGATATTTGTGATATTTACCTCCCTGTGAAAATGCAGGAGGTATGTCTGGAATTTTGCAAGCTGTAACATTGTTTTTTTACTCTTAAGTAGCTACCAATACTTCCCAGTTGACCACTGTCTAACATTTGTGGTAATATCAGTGGTCCATTATAAAGAATCTGTAAAGTATTCCTGCTGGAAACAAGTCTAAAAAAAGCACATTTGAGACAATTATTTCAGGAAGCCCTAAGTAGGCTATGCTGTTGCATAGCAACAGAGCCAGGCAGTCCTTAGTCTCTAAAGTAGTCAGTGTACACATGGGAACAGAATGCAAAAATGATGGAAACCTTGAAAAATGTGAGGCTGAGAATAGGAGAAACCAAAGTGAAATTATATACAATATAAAATGTGAATGTATTTTGTTAGGTATATTAAATTGAACTGCTTTTAAGTTAAAAAAAAAAAAACCAAACCTGAAATGCTTTTAGCCAAATTGTTCCTTTTTATTTTTTTCAGCTTCTAGATAGTAATTAAAAGGCAGAATGTCTGATGGCTGAGAAAACTAATTCAAATGTAAAGTAGGTTTTAACTGCCTGCCACAGGACAAAAAAAAAAAAAGGATGGGAAAGGCAGTTTGTTATTAACAAATCAAAAAGCCGACCAGATAAACCAGGAATGTGAGTGTATTTGTGCCACAATACATTAATCAGTATTTCATAAATTGCCTTTTCCATCCTTTTTTTTTCTGTGCCTGGTATTGAAAATATACTTTAGATGTCTCATGTTCACAGGTCTTCAGGCTAGCCGAGTGGGATTTATCTTTGCAAATACTGAAAAATGTGATGTCATTGGGTGTATTTTTGGAAACTCCAAGCTTGCACGTGAAATGTGAGATCTTAACAGAAGCATAATATCCTCTAGCAGTTTTATTTTTTGTGAGTGGTAATTGATTTTATTAAAAGCAAATAGGAACCAATATTTAATATTTAGAAATACATGGTTGTGGTTGATCTTGCTATCAAAAAAAGGCAAATCCTTTCTTTGCAGTATAGTGTTTGTCCCTGCCCAAGAAAAAAGAGTAATAAGCTCTTCTGTTCTGGATGCTGCAACACATACTTTCTTGATGAGTCATGACTGCATGATTTTAAGAGGTAATCACATGCAAACAGTTGAGCTACTTCACCAGAAATTTCTGAAAAGATATGTAATATAACAAATGCCCCTTCTGTTTAGTAGCTGATATTGCTCTAAAGATTTGAGGAAAGTGCCTTGGAGAGGGGATAGCTGTTTGTTTTAATAATAAGGAAGAGTCTAAGGACAGCTTCACTGTAGAGCATTTAGATAGCTTAAATATTTGATGGTCAGACTACATATTGAAACGTTTTCATGTTTCAATTTCATTGTTCATTGTTCATAAACAATGTTTCATACTGAAACATTGAATAATCCCAGCAAACAGATGTGGAATAAACCTTACGAAAATGCTGGTGCATCCTCCTGTTATAAATGCTGTCATGATACTGTTATTTAGACATTTTCTTTTTGCTGTTCTAACTGCATGCTTTCCCTTTCAAAGGCTTTTGTTACCTGCAATCAGCTGTTGTAGATGCTGTAAACATATCAGTCAAATTGACAGAATGCAGAACATCACAAAATGCAAATTGTAGCTAACTTGGGAATGGGAACAACCCATTGCAGTGGGAGAGCCAAGCCCTGCATTCATGTCAGTGGCCCTGTGTGAAGTCCTTGAGTCAAGTTATCCCACTGGGAGCTTTTTGGTAGAGCAGCTGGAAGAGTCCACCACAGTCTTCCTTTTTGGTTGTATACTGGTTTTCTTTAACAGAACTCTTGAATTATCTAAGGCAATTTCTGCTTCCTCCCCATTTCCATATGCTTTTTTTCTTCATTTCTGGTTTTGTTCTGCAGACAGACCCTTTCTGGATGGTACCTGCTCACCTGAAATCTGATTCTTCACATCCATATTGTGGTTTTATAATGCCATCATATTCCCCTAGCCCAGCAAATGCATAGATAAGTACTGGCAGTGCTACTTAATATCTTCTTGCTAACCATTACCTTTACTGATATTTTAAGACAATGAAGAGCAAGCTCTTACCCTTTGCATAACAGAGCTGTATGTTGCATAACAAGGTATTCTATTAGATTGAGCATAAGTTAATATAGAGGAGATGGGCTACATTTCTTGGCCTGTAACCAAGAGCATGAATCTTCATGTTAGTTTCATGGTTTGCTGTTAGGAATGGCAGCAACTGTAATGAACTACTTAAGAATGTTTAGCCCTTCAAATCCATAGTTCAGCTAAGTATTTGAGTTTATAAAGAAATGGAGGCTGCCTTGAGCCATGGAGCTATTTTTTTTTTAGAAAACACAGCTGGTTCCCATTTAAATGGAAAAGGGCACTACAATGTACTGCATACAGTCTTTGTGCCACTTCTTGTTTGTTTGTTGCACTTTTTTGGTTGTGTTTGGGGTTTATTTTGTTTCTTTTATGAGAATGGCTTTTTTTTCTTTTGGGGTCTTTTTGTAGAGGGTGGTTTGGGGTTTTTGTTAAGGCCACATCAAAAGCCTTAGTACTAGTAAAGTAATATCTAGCAAGATGTATAACTGCAAAGTAAAAAAAAATAGTGAGGAAAATAGATCTTACATAGATAAGAGTTTTATAGATGCTGAATTAGAAAATTCAATGGATCAGGGTTCTTTTAGGTCATCTAGAGTAGTATTCATAGAATCATATGATACCAGGTTGGAAGGGGACTTCAAGGATCATTTAGTTCAATCTCTCTTGGCAAAAGCATCTCTAGACAAGATGGCCCAGCACCCTGTTCACCTGAATCTTACAATCTCCAATACTGGAGAATCCACCACTTCCCTCTAGAGATTATTCCAATGGATGAGTGGTCTAATTGTGAATAACGTTCCTCTTGTGTCTAACTGGAATCTCTCCAGTAACAGCTTGTACTCATCAACCCCACATCTTTTCCATGTGACTCGTAAAAAGGGACTCTCCATTTTCTTTCTAGCCACCCTTTCGATACTGAAAGATGGTGATAAGGTGTCCCCTAAAACCTTCTTTTCTCAAGGCTGAACAAATGCAGTTCTCATGGTCTAATAGATCTCATTCTTAGCCCCATCCTTAGCCCCTTAATTCTTAGCATTAAACCTCTGCTAAAAATTGGAAATCAGTTTCATAGAAAACCTTTTATCTGACTGGCTTCCATATTACTGTCTATGTACCATTGATTGGAAGGGTCACACCTGTCTGTGGGTAATTGACAGGTTTAGCAAACTTTTAACTGAACATCTTAATTTTATCAGAGCTTCAGTTAAAGTTTGCTAAACCAATATATTTTTTTTTCAGTGGAGAGTTGTCTGTAAGGAAGACAATGGCTCACAGCAGTTTGGCCCAAAATACTTGCAGGTTACTGATCATGACTGTTCAGTGTTTTGGGTTTGTTTTTTTTTTTCTTCCCCATGAAGCCATATACAGGCTGCTGTATGTAGCAGTGACTAAAGGAGATGTGGCTGTTACAAAAATAGTCACTACAGTGCTTACAGTTCTCTAAGGAGCAGAGTCTCACCTAATGAGACCTGTGTTGATCAATAACTTTAAATCACTGGCTGTGAATGCTGGCACTACTGACAGAAGTGTCTGAGAGAATAAACTCGATTACAGCACGATTCTTGAATTAAAGACAAGGTTAGAAAGATGCAGAGCTTTATGAGCAAAGCCCACACAAATTTCCCTCCTCCCTAATCCCCATCCCCTCTACTAAACATCCTGATCCTAAGCAGACATCAACTTCACATCTCTGCAGCAAGTGTTGTCTTTTCTGCACGGAGTGTCTCCAAGCTGCCACTCAGTTAGGAATTCTCAATAGATTGGTCTTTTCCAGTAACCCAGCAGATGAGGAAGAGCTCGGTGTTGTTGAGGGGTGGTTTTTGTGTCATATCTTCCGTGGGCTTATTTCATCTCGCTGTTTTGTAAGAAGTGCTTCTGGATTGCCGTATAAAGACCCCAATAAACAGGCTTTCTCAAAAGGCTGAAACCAGTCCTTTTGAACAAACACTGTATTTGTTCAGTGTAGTGTTCTACCTGTGTTGCTTGATTCAGAGCACCACAGCATTCTAAGGTGCTGCATACCTGGCCTCATCCTCCCAGAACCTTAAAACATTGACCTCCTTTCAGCTCAGAGAGATGTGTGGATGCTCAGCAGGGCTGCCCGGCTGTGTGTCACGTGAGGCGCTAAAATGCTCTCATCTGGCTTAAGGCCTTTATCTATCTTTGATTCTAAGGTGCTTGCAATGGAATTAGTTGTTCACAGAGAGTATCAGAGTGTCCTGAAAAGTCGTGCTTTAACTTGCTCCTTCCCTTCACAAACCAAGAGGTTCATTCACAAACCGCAAGTAAAAAATCGCAGAGCAGTGGATGCCTTTTCTTGCAAACACGTTGCCTGCCATTAGTGTTCTTTAGGTTAGGCAGTAAACAGATACTAGGTCACCCTCTTCTGCTCCCTGACATAGTGTTCCTATGTAGATATTTAAGTGTCGTGATTAGTTTCTTCTGCAGGGTGTTAATTTCAAAATATCAAAACATTTATTGTTGCTTTTTAATTACTCCCCAAACCATCAAGGATATCTGCACTGTATCTTTCCAAAGAACCAAGGTCTCTGTAGCATTGCTTCATTGGTTATGTTTGCCTTTTTTCTTCATTTGCTGCTGCTATTTCACTCCCCAGTTTTATGGAACAGTGGAAGATAAACTAAATTTGTGAACTCACATTAAGTGGTGGATGAAAGACCAAATTCTTATGGTCATGGGCATAATGAAATTTGCCTGAGCAAGGACATGGTAAGAATTGTAACTATTTGGCTTTTAGTTCTGTAGATCTCTTTAGGAAAACTGCAACTTAGGTAACATAGAAGGAAAACCTATTAACTGTCTTCATGAATGACCTCCTTGTATAGGTTGTGAGCTGAAGGATATTTAACTTCATAGTGCTGTTTTATGCAGGTTTAAACAAGCCTTTTTTTTTTTCTGGAAAAAAATCTCAGGTGGTGATTTTCTTTGTTCTGTTTTATTGTTTAACCAGCTGAATTGCCTGCTAATTTCTACTGAGATCTTAGTAGTACTAGGATTGCTACGTATAAAATGTGCACCCTGAAAGTATGCTAATTGTCAAAGGCAGATGACCTGTTCTGCATTACTAATTTAAGGAGCTGGTCACTTCAGAAACATCAGACAGAAAAAATTACCTGAGGGATATTCAAAGTGTGGATTAAAATGCTGCCCAGCTCGGTATCCAGCAATGTTATTAATATTTTCTTTAATTGGCTTTCAAGAGTTAATACTGTGTTCCTGTTCATCTGTGTCTGTGCAAAAGCACTTTGTTGCATAACCCAATAGATACAATCTCTGTGGAAGAAAAATGCTTTTGTTAAATTGTTCCTCTGGTTTTACTTTCAGGTTACAAGACCACGCATAAGGTAGAAATCTTGGTACAGGTTGCTGTGAAATAGATCTGTATCCTCACTCAGGAAAGAGCCCTGTAGCCTTGTCTCTAAGTTAAGGCTAGATTTGGAACCAAATTTTTTTTTTAAAGCATAATTATACACCTTCTCTAAATCAGACATGCTATTAAATGACAAATTCTCTTTTTCTTTTTTTTTTTTTTGTTCCCTTGTGAAAGCTGAATATAGATAATTACATTTAAATAATGTGCTGATCGTGATACAACATTTAGCAGCCAAAGCCTGAGAGAGTTTTATTTGAAAATCTCTTATTTGATGCTGCCATTAATCATAGATGGAGCAGGAGCAGGAGTATACATTGAAGGATTGTACTTCTTAGCCTTACGCTGGTTTGCCAAGAAAATGGCAGCTCTCTGCTGCTTTCCAGCAGCGTGTGCCAAATTCATGGACAAGCTGTATGTATGTCAAGTGCCCGCTCTTTTTCTGTCTTCCTTTTGAAATAATAATGAATACCAATTAGCACAGGTACTTCAAATTCACTTGGGCTTCTTTAAGGTATCTGGTCCCTTAAACCGACTTAAGTTCAACAACCCTAGGTACCTCTAGCCCATAAGCAGGTGACACACTGATTTTTAATTCATGCTGGTGTATTTCATAATTTCTGTGCTTTTCCTCCTAAACCCTTGAAAACAGTGGCACTGTGTAATGCTGGGTTTCACTGAATGATTATGGAACACAATCAAATTTGGGCTACATTTGTGAACTCATCAGTAACTTTTAGGATTTTTTTTTCAATTACAGAGATTTGACAGTTATCTTCAGAAACTTGTGGGATAAAATTTGCTATATATAGCCTGGAAATGGAAAATTTAACATAAATTGGGTTGTGGAGTTAAAGGAGTATTCTGGTAAATTTCTGAAAACACAAATACTGGTTCTTTCTGTACCCGTTAAATTATAATGTTCTCATCATAGAATCGTTAAGGTTGGAAAAGACCTCTACAATCGTCAAGTCCAACCATTAACCAAACATCATCATGTTCAACACTAAAACATGGCCCTAAGTGACATATCTACACATCTTTTGAACTTTTCCAGGGATGGTGATTGACCACTTCCCTGAACAGCCAATGCCTGACCTTTCTTCAGTGAAAGAAGTATTCCTGATATCCAATCTAAACTGCCCCTGGTACAGGTTGAGACCATTTCCTCTCATTCTGTCACTTGGGAGAAGAAACCAATCCCTGCCTGGCTACGCCTTTCAGGCAGTTTAGAGTGAAAAATTCCCTCTGAGCTTCCTTTTCTCCAGGCTAAACAACCCCAGCTCCCTCAGCCGCTCCTCATGGACTTGTGCAGCTCCGTTGTCCTTCTCTGGAAATGCTCCAGCACCTCAGTGTCCTTGCCATGAGGGGCCCAACTGAACAAAGGATTGGTGTGCAGCTCAGTACAGAGTGAAAATCACTGCCCTGGTCCTGCTGGCCACACTATTGCTGATACAGGCCAGGATGCTGCTGGCCGGCCACCTGGGCACTCTCTGGATCATGTTCAGCAGATATTGACCAGCATCCCCTGGTCTTTTTCCACTGAGCAGCTTTTCCAGCCACTTTTCCTCCAGCCTGTAGCATTGCATGGAGCTGTTCTGATGCAAATTCAGGACCCATCACTTGGCCTTGTTGAACTTGTCCTTGGCATCTTCTGTTCTACTTCTCCATTCCTTGGATACTTACTCTACCTCTTATGTTCAATACAGAATATTCAGTAACAATACAGGCATATCTTGACAGACTGGCTAAAATCCAAGGTAACAACATCCTCATCCTCTGTAATTTCTTAGGTACTTACAAATAATTTTCAGCACAATTTTTTGAAGAAGGAGAGGAGTTGGGAAGGGAAAGAGACAAAAGTCTTAAGATATCCGCATTTCTAGACATTTATGAAACTAAGAATCTGAGGAAATAAAAGGTGCTGTATGAAAATGCCCTGGGCTGTGATGCAAACTCTAACCCATTATCAGGCATAGTGACTCTACTGAGAGGAAAGGTAAAGCACAGCTCGGGGGGATTTCTGATGGGATAGTATCTTATCAGTTACCAAGGAATCCAATCTTGCAACAGCAGGTTTCATTAATCCCTGTTCTCTCAGAGCTTCTTTCTTCGGTTTGCTGGTTCAGTTGGCAAAAGCAGTGAGGTTTGCAGCCCTCTTGTTTCAGTTTAATTCCACGTGGCAGAGTACTGGTTTTGCAATTTTTGAAAGAAATTGAGAGCTAGCGTAGAGCTAGCGGGACTGTGACCACAGTATTTAATGCAGGAGTACCTGTTAATGCAATTATTTAGGATATTCAAATTATATTTCTCAGAATAAATTCCACTCCTTCCACAGAGACTGAAGGGGAAAAAAAAGATTTTTTTGAAGTGAGTGTTAATTCCTTAATGACTGGTTCAGTGAATAAGTACAAACAGCTGGGCACTGAGCCATTCATTGGAAGGGGAGCTCTTGAGTGATGTCAGTGGAGTTCCATATTTATGCAGTAATGTCTCAAGATAATGCCAATACAAAACAGAATGGTATTTGATATTTAGGAGGAGACACAGACAGGAAAATTTGGAAGTGTCATAAATGTATGTTTGATAACATTCTTTTTTGATCAGAATGTTGTTAGTAATCCCATATTGAGCATACAGAAAATGAACTCTTAAAAACAAGTCCTCTACAAGCACATTTTTTCCATGGCTTTATAGCTTGTTTCATAGCTAAAACTAAACGAGCTTGAGATTTCCCCTGGTGTTCTCCATTTTTATGGAATGTTTCAAGAGCAGTATAATCTTACAGAAGCATGTTCTATGGAGTGCAGTTTGTACATCAAGGGAATTTCTCATGGAGTACAACCTGAATTATTTTGCAAGGCTTACAGCCCTGCAGCTTGTTCCACCTCAGTCATACTCTTCTCTGGTTATTCTGGGCCTGATGCACTCATATGCACCTTTCAAAGAAGAGAAGAAAACAACTCTGTGGTGGTTTTTTCTGTGCTAAAAATAAATTAATGTCTTCATGGGTGTGATAGCTATGATGATTTTGAACTGGACAAACTAATATGTAATCCAAGTCTGTATGTTGATTGCTTTCATGGTTTGCACTTCCTTTACTACAAGTCAGTTGCAATAAAAAACATGCATAAATGTAAGTGAAATCTGCTTAAAATCTTTAAGTCTCTTATTTTGGTGAATGCTATTCAGTGAATGGGTCAGATAAGTCTGAAAAATTGTGCTGTTTTCTTATAAAACCTGTCCTCATTGTTTCCCTTCCCCTTTGCGAGTTACATGCTGCATTACTACATGGTTGATATATTTGGCATTGCAGTGTCTGCACCTTGGGCAAAGAACAAATGGTAGTCTTCTCTCTTGCTTCAATGTTCTTGCCGTGTTTCAATAACAGGGCAGTTCAGAGGAAGAAATGCACATGGTCTCATTCTCATAAAAGCTTTTATTATTAAACAGAGGCACCGTTTTTGTGTGTCTGGCAGGCTTTCAGTCATGCTGACCTCTTTTCCCACCCTAGGTGGCGTTGTTAGGTTTTGTGGGTTGATTTGTTTTGGTTGGTTTGTTGGAGCTTTTGTTTCTTTGTTGGTTTTGGTTTTTTCAAGCAGTTTCCTCTATCAAAGGGGTTGATCATAAGAGTAAAATTAGCCTGTCAGCCATTCAGTGTTTGGCACAGGACACCAAAGCTTGAGAGCGGTGAACTTCTTTTCAAGGCAGTCAGTCTTGCAATGATACTTGATATAGTTATATTTAGACTAAATAAAATATAGTGTAAAATATGTAAAATATGGTTTTCTTGGCTTCTCACACACATCATATGTACACCCTCATACAGCTGACTGAATTTGGGGAGGTGAGGAATGGAATGAAGATGAGCAGTGAACAGGGTTTGTGAAGTTATTCAGTGGTGAGGGTGAGGATTGGCTGTTGTCTTTTATGTATCTATTTGTAAAATAAAAAGCATTTATAAAAAATGAGGGGTTTTCGTTTATTTGGAGAGAGAAAACTGAACCTTTTCCTGCTGTTAATGTTTGTGATGACTTCAAGAGCTGCTTCAGTGTCCAGCACCTGCAGTAGGGACTGATTAAAAAGATTCATGCACCCTGTGCAAATGGGAAGTTTTGGCTGCTTTAGTAATAAAAGCTAAAGCTTCTCACCGTAGGCAGCTGTGAGTTGCTCCCTGTGTGGCCATGTCCTCTGCCTGCAAAACCAGAGGGAATTGTGCTTAGAAATGAGGGAAGCATGCAACTGTGGGGGTGCTGCTTTGGTTTAGTAGTTCCATAGTGTTTCTTTTCTTTGGAGTACTCCTCTAGCAGAAAGCTTCCCTGATTCCCCTGTGACACAGAAACATAAAACCTGAGGAAAGCATGGTTGCCTAGCATTTTGCAGGAAACCTTAGACACGTACACATGAAACTGCAGTAAAAGCAATGTGATCAGCAAGGGAAAGTGCTCCTCCCTATACTCTCTAACATTCTATAAATTAAGAAAATAGAATTCTAATAGCTTAGATCTGTAGCATATAGTGCAGCAGAGAGGCAAATCTTTCTCTTTCTGAGATTGAAATAGCATCTTGTGTTCCTTGTATCTTTGTCAGATCCTGCATTAACGCACATCATCACATTATTCCCTAATGACACAAGAAATAATTGTTTTCTAATGAAAAGAAGTTCTGAGGTTATACCTAGCTTACAGAGCACTGCTTTCAAACCTCTGAATTCTAGTTCAGATATTCTGCTTGCTCTGGTAGCACATCTCCACTCATTTCAGGAGCACTGTGGTAATGCATTTGCTTTAGGGAAACTACCACACCTGAATAAATTCATTGAGCCTGAAGAGGTCTATATACAATGCCAAAACTAATACTAACAGAAAAGAAAATACACAAAACATAACTGTGTCTGTGTATGAGCACAGGGTTCTGCATGCAAAAGCATTATCGATTTGTACTTTCTTACTTGTTGTACTCTGCTTTTTGTAGAAAAGAACTCTGTTCCACCCCCTGCCTACCTCCTACATCTCAGCTAATATTAAAAGCAGAGACAACTCTATAAAGAAATTATGTTGCTGAGGTCATTGCTTTTATAAAGTACTCACTATCACTTCATGAAGCATGGAAAATTAAGTTGGTTAAAATACTGTTGAATACAGATGGCAAAAAATACACACAGTTTTTTTGTTTTCTATTCCATTTCTTCTCTAATTTCTCCAAATTTTGAGACTGGCTAACCAGTAAAAGAAGATGCCTCAATCTACCCTGTAATGGGAACCTTCTAGTTCTATTCCTAATCCATAAAGTCATCTGTTTTTCTGGTGGTCTAAGTGGTGGTTTTTGTTTTTCTTTTTTTCCTCACATCCAGGTACTGCTATGTGGATATTTGTTAGCAATGACTGATGTGGAATCTACATATGCAGACTTTATTGCTTCAGGAAGAACAGGTAGAAGAAATGCTTTACATGACATCCTTGTGTCCTCTCCGGGTGGGAACTCTAGTGAACTAGCCTTAAAGTTATCAGAGCTTGATATAAACAAAACAGGTGAGTATGTTTTTATATTTATTTAAAAATAAAATGAGAACTAGTACGCAAAGCATGGTTTATGTGCCCACATTATTCCCTTGTCCCTCAGGAGCAGAAATATTTTTTTTCTAATCAACGTGGGTTTCCTGCAATAAGAATCATGGATTTCATAAATGGGAGGGGTGGTTATTTGCAAGTACAAACACATCACTGAAAAAACAAAAGTTGTTCTGCAGTGAATGCCTAGTGGCAGGGTCCAAATCAGGATAAATTTTATAAAAAGTAGAATATAAGGAAGAAAGTAAGGAAGTTTTTATTAAAACCCAAGTCTGCATAATATCCTTTAAAGGAAGCTCTCTGATTTGTAGCTTGTAGAAGCCTTGTGTCTACTGCAAGGTTGTTGTGAAATTAACTTTTTTTTTCAGCTGCCAAAGGACAGAGCAATAGGAATGCATTATTGCTTGTTTTACCTGGATCTTTGTTTCTGAGTAAATTCTTTTTCTCTTTTCTGCTAATACTTGTCCTTCTTTTAAGGTGATAAGCAGTATTACAATCCTAAATCTTTAATATTACCAACATTTTTAAATGCTTATGCATATTCAGTGCCTTCAGAGAGGAAGGAGGGAGAGTGAACCTTACATGAAATAAAAATAGTAATTTGACAGGGTATGTATTTTTATGTTAGATGAGTAGTGGCTACTGAATGGATCTTACAGGTATTAGAAGGCCCTTTTCAGATATTAGGGAAGGCATGGTTTTGCTTATTTTAATAACAGCAGAAGAAAATAAGTGCAGCAGAGAAAGAACTGTTGATAAGCAGCTGCCATGTTTGTGCACATACTTTTCTCAGAGATAAAGACAAAAGTTCTGAGGGGCAGTCTCTTCACAGAACAGTCATGTTCACAGACATGTGGGCAGCATGGTGTTGAGGTGGTTGTAGTGCTATTTTGAAGGAAGGCTTCTTTTTTTGTCTTCTGGACTAATGTACATCCAAAATCATTCCTTTTGCAGTTGCCAGTTTGGGACTTATAGATTCTAGATGCATGCAATTCTAGCTGGGCAGTGCCTTTAGCTTACTTCTATTGAAAAAAAAAAAAAAAAAAGCTTTATATCTATGTGTGTAGGCGTATCTTTTTATTTTAGTGGGGACAGGTATAAAATGTTGGAAAAATGGAAAGTAGGTGCCATTTGAAAGGCATAAGGCCAATGTTCTTTTGTGCTTTAATTTTCTTCAGTCTGATTTACACTTATCAAAGCTGTCTTTGATCTTGTCCATTTAGAAGATAAAAACAATCTCTATTTTTAAGTTAAACAGTGGAGTTGTTATAAGCCAGAAATGTGTTTTCAGGTGTCTCTTTAGTTCTTCTTGGTGATCCCTTTTGAAGCCCGGGTAACGTAATCAATGCAAAAAAAGTATACAGAGCTGCTCATAAAATTACCTTAGAGAGTAGAAACACAAAAAAATGTCTGCATACTTCTCCAGAAGGTTATGCAGTTTCCATTAGATAAAATAAAAATACATTTAAATTCTGCGTTGTGAGTACAACTAGGGGCCAAGTAAAAGCCTCCAAACCAAAAATACTGGAAAAGGCATTGTCTTACCTAGCATTCATGTGAGTATTAGTGTATTATCACGTCATGTCATTTCAAATCAAGAGAGGCTAAAAAATATTTTGCATGTAAAATTCCAGTCCAGAATATATTAATGCTTGTAGGATGCATATGTGCATCACACCTGACAGGTTAAGAAGAAAAACACGTTGGGGGGGTATATCTTATTTCTTTCAAGGTGCATGTCAAACAATTTATGCTATTAATTATATAAATATAGACATCAAGTTCCAATTCTTTCCTTTTATTCCTATTACAGCTGCATGCATTTTTCTTGCAAAACTGCAAGTGTGCTTGCTTTCAACTGTGTGGAGTAATGGCAGAGCAGGATAATGCAGATGTTAAAGGAAAAGAAAGGTGGTTATAAAACATATGTAAATTAAACTATCCAAGCATGTTTAGTACATTCACTTTGAAAAGCCTGCAGATTTGTTTCCTGTCAAAAAAAAAAACAAAAAAACCCACAAACAAACAAAAAAACCCAAAACAAAACAAAAAAACCAGAACAGCTTTTAATAGCACTAGATTTGTTCAAAGACAATGTGTTTTTCTGTTACTCAGTAGCTGATACCTGAAGTGAGTGTTGGTTAATCCCCTCATCAATGAGCCAACAACAGATAATCAAGAGTTTACTGCATAATTATGTGTAATAAGTATAATTACTGTATGATACTCTCCCTTCAAAACAACTGTCCCAGTTTTCTTTGTCCATAGCAAGCTAACAACCTGTTATTATCCATGGAATGGATATATTTACCAAACCCCAAAATACAGGTTCCAAGGACTGTGTCAACATGTTTTATCTAAATTTAAAAAAAAAAAAAAAAGTAAAAACAACACTGTGTACATCTAATAGATAGAAAACTGGAAGAGAAATCATGAGACAGAAGCAAAAGAAAGATTTTTAGCAGGGAAATAAGCAGGTAGCTCTCCTGCTCAACACTCTCAAGGTAATCAGTGGAATCCAAGAAACTTGATCATCTTGCAGGTTGTAACTAAATGAAGTAGTGAGGGAAAAGTACAAAGAAGGAGTACAAGTCTTTGCAGATCTAATCCCTAAACCAAACTGCTGATTTTCTAGGTGCTATAGAACACAGAAGTGAAAAGGACATTTCCATGTAAAAGTTGTAGATGCTTGGTCCAAGTATCTACAAATAATGGGGTTAATAGGGTGTTGAAGACATATGGAACTGGAATGAAGAACTGACTTTAGAAATTTGTGATTGAAAGTAATTGATTTTAGTCCATAATAGAAATGTTTTGGATGTTAGCAGGGGGAATAGATAGACAGTGATAGACACTGTAGAGTCTGTAATGTTACAGGAAGAAAACTGAGTTAAAAGCTGCACATTAGCAGGACTGGTAACTGTAGCCAGCTGACCAACTCACACAACTGCATTGTGGCTTAGAGTATTGTATTAATTGATTTTGTTTCTTTTTTTAATACTGCCTGCTGGTTTCAAAATGCTGTGTAAAAATTACAGTCTTGCTTTTGAGAGTTTCTAACCATCGAGTTTTAAAGGAAAAACAGCAAAGTGCTTAGCAGTTTTGGGATTCTCAGAATTTAAAAGCAAATTTGTCTCTGTAAATATATTTTAAAACCTTTTATAGGAGAGCCCTGCCAGTAGAAAGAAAAAGCTGGTTCCAAGATAGATTAAATGGATTTAGATTAGTGAGTTTTTTCAGTAAGCTGAGAAGAATCTTTCGAGAAGTGGTGTATTAGAACCTTAGTGATCTTTCCCTGGATCTCTGTGCTCTGTATTTAACACTAAGGTAGTGAAATGTTTAGGCTTTTTGTCCAGGAGTGATTTTTATTTAAACACAAATACTTTGCAAGAGCACTTTTTGCTCTTCAGCTTTGGGATTTTTTTTGTTCTTTTTATTAACAAGATTTCCACCAGGA
Source organism: Phylloscopus trochilus trochilus (assembly GCA_016584745.2). Classification (NCBI taxonomy): domain Eukaryota; kingdom Metazoa; phylum Chordata; class Aves; order Passeriformes; family Phylloscopidae; genus Phylloscopus; species Phylloscopus trochilus. The sequence continues at coordinate 27,581,591 of WQNJ02000084.1, forward strand.
AAATTTGGCTTGCCCATGTAGTAGTAGTAGTAGTAGTAGTCAGAATAAATGGAGGGCAGAGCAGGCAAAAAAGAAAGAAAACCCTGAAATTACACTCATCACATCTTCTGTGGCATCAGAACAAATGCAGGAGGTTTGTAGAAAGTGTCTGGACAACTGGGGCAAAAGGGGTTTCTGTTCAATAATAAATAATCACGTGTAGAGCCATCCTGATGGAATGCTTTCTATTTTGAGAGGTGAAAATGAAGAAGAGTTTGAGAAAGTGCCTTGTAAAACAATTGTGTGCTCAATTACTACTCAACCCATAAAAAGCAGAACAAACTTCACGGTTTAATAGGTAATTAACTTTCCACACAACTTTTCATCAGGTTGAATGTTAAAATTCACAGTACCCTTTCAGGCATTTTCCTGCCTAAATACTCAGTGCATGCACAAAACACAGTTGTCATTTCTAAGCTGTTTGCAATGTTCTTTGCAAGGCAAAGAACTTTTTTTTCCACTACCAGTGTGCCCTTTCTTCTTCACAGAAAAGAGAAGGCGTTTATGATGCTTGTTTCTATAAACAGAAATAAATCTGCAGATGCACCGTGTGATCTGAAATGAGGAAACAATAAATATCTGCATTGAGAGCCCTGCCTTCATTCTAAAATGAAGATTATAGATAATCTGTATAGATAATCTTCTTTAATCTATAGATTATAGATTAAAATTAAGCTATATGTCAATAAGCTGCTGCATCTATCCAGACCTCCTTACAACCTAGGAATTTTCTTCCCTTAACTTAATAAGCCATTTCAGTACAAATTACTCAGAATCTTTGCAACATACAAGAGACAATGTATGTCTTAACATTGCTTGTTGTGCATCTATAGCTGATCAGTCCAGTGTTCAGAGACTTGTGTTTTACTTGCACTTACCTTCCTGTTGCCTGAACCTGTGAGGTCTTTAATTGTTATGTAAAATACAATACTTTGCATATAGATAGTAAAAGCATTTGACAATGCTTTTCTTAGGCTTGTTTCGACAGACTGTGAGTTGCCTGCTCACTGTGCCTCTGTAGGATGTGATCTGTGCCTCAGGTCATTCTCTGGTTTGCAGTGAGGCAGCTGGACTGAACGCCGTGGACATGATGCTGCAAACATGCACAGAACTAAAGCAGTTTTAACAAATTATTGCTTTTATTGTCGTTGCATCTCTTTGTAGCAAACTCTGTTCAGATTGGTGCAATGAGGTTTTTTTCTCTTGTACTATTATAGCATCATAGTGAAGAAATTTTCAAAAATACTGTTTTTGTTAAATTCATTAATTTTTAGCTACCTTTGGTATTTATTTAAAGTGATGCTTGTGACTGCAGCTACGAATTTGCATCTCAAGAAACACTTTCTAAAACAAAGTGTAGCTATCTCAGTAGTAAAGAGTTTCATATTTTAGTTTCAATTTCTTTTTTCTTTGTTTTTGAAACTGATGGGTGAACAGTCAGGGTTTTCCTTATTTTAGGGTGGGTTACTCATCCTTTTTTCTTGTGTTACAGAAGGAGAAGGAGATGCACAACGAAATCCAAGTGAGCAGACCGGGGAGGCCCAAGGGGAGGCAGCAAAGCAAGAAAGCTGACATCCAACTTTGACCGAGTGGAGCAGCTGCTGGATGTTTTCAGGCTACAAGAGTGTGCTGGAACAAATTTGTTTCCATGAGCAAGCTGGTAGAAAAGAAAGTGCATGTGTCTTCACTGCTGGAACCCACTCAACACAATGCTAAAAGTCTGGGTGCAAGCTGTGACAGAAGACAGAATTTTCTCTACCTCTGTCATTAGCAATGGTTGAACATGTATTGATTTTTTGGGATAGTGTCATCAGATGGATCCTTTCATAATGACTACTCGATGGGAACACTTTTAGAAAGTAGAACAGGGAAATCTTGTAGCAAATGGCCTTTGAATCATCAGAGGATCTAATTGTGTATCTTAAGCAAAGGCTTGTGTGATCCTCAGAGTTTAAAATTCTCTGGCCAAAGTGTTTGCCCATTATAAGAACTGTAAAGAAAGCACTGTTTTTAGAACTTTGCATCTGTTTTACAGCTCTGTTATTTACAATGGTTTTTGTATTGTACGACTTAGATGCTCCACACTGCCCCTTCTCAACTGCTTATGAAGAATATTTCTGTTACTGTGAATTTTTCTACCACACGTTTTGAAAGGGCTGGTTTTTTGCATAAAGTGGTGATGTGCACATGATAGATCTAAACGTCAACCGCTAAATTGATTATGCCTAAACCTAAATGACTCAGCAACACCCTAATTTGTTACTAGATGAGCCTTCAAAACGATTTGTTAATGTGAATACTTGAGCGTGTGTTGTGTCCTTGGTACAGTTTTGCCACTCGCCTGTAGTTAGTTGCATATCAGAGACTCAAATTGAATCTTTTATGTTATTCTTCCCCATTTTTCTAATTTTGGTCCCAATTTCATAATCTTCCTCTGAAATATTTTTTTAAGATGTTATTCCAAGTATTTTATTGTTATGGTAGTTTTAAGAATACATTTATAACCTTATATGGGTTGAAATTGAAACTAATTCCATGGTGCTAGAGGTTTTCCTGATTCACATTGTAAAAGACAGGCCTTGTTTACACATGGGAAAATAACTGGCATAGGTTATTGCCAAGTATGTATTTTAAAATGAGTTCTAGAATGCAGTACAGTCCAGTGAGTGGCTCCTGGGCTGGATCCAGCAAGGGGTTTGATTTTTTTACTATTCCTTGCCTTTGCCTCAGTTGATTAGGCTGTTGAGTTTTGAACTGGCTGTTGAGGCACAGCCAGTAGCCTGCTACTGATGCACCAGAACAGCCAAGTGCTAGAATCTGCTACAGTAGCCTTGTGGCTTGAAGCTGGAAAGGGAGGTGAGAGACTTGGCATCTAGCACCCAAAGACTAGATTTTTTTCCCATTTCGTCTATTCCAAAATGACAGTCCAAACTGGGCCTTCATCAAAATACCAGGATAGCTTGTCCATCCAGGACATCACTTAAAATATCCACAAATTAATAACCTGTTCTGCAGTAGCTATTGCTGATGGATTTGTTTTTCCCCCTCATCCTGCCCCAATAGATAAGGCCATACATGAGGCTGAATGCTGCAAAATGGGGCAGCCACACCTCTGTGTGACTAAGGTGAGTGAAGAGAGTGACTGATAGTAAACCATGGCAATCACACAAGCACCAATCACAAGGTCAGAAGATTTGTTTTCTTTTATTAATAGGAGGTGATGTCACTTTATATATAGTATATATATTATATATATTTTTGTGTTGTTGGTTTCAAATGTTATGCACTTTTTAATGTTTGTAAACTTTTACTAATGAATAGTGTGATTGCTTCCTGAATATATTAATCATCAGTTAACAAAACATCTTTGTGGCCACAGCTGTTTGTTTCTACCATATGTATCATGGTACTTGTCACCTGAAAATCTTTTGTGAGATTTGTGGAGGAAAAAACCCACTTCTGATCAGTATTATGAGATCATTTATTAGTGTTAATAAAAAACAAGCCAGCCATATGCTTGTGGCTCATGCGTGTAATATTAACTCTCACCTTTTAGTGTTTGGAAGCTGAATGCCTTGCTGTCTTATTAGCTGTCAAATGCCCTATCTTCTTGGTAAGAGAAGTAGTCCATTTGCTTTGGAAATACTGGTATCCTTAAACAATTTTTATTGATTTGTTTCACTGGGTGTTCCTTTCAAACTTAACACATTATTATTGACCCTTTTTTTTTTAATTATTTCTCCCCCTTTCACTCTTGCATCAAGTCTTCAAGCTGAACTGGTTGCCCTTTGTCATGGACTAGTTACTGTCAACTTAGCACAAATGTCAGAAGGAAATAGGATTCTAGAAGGTTTTTTATAGTGTTAATTTATTGATGATTCATAAACCATCATCAGTAAAATGTTGCAGAAAAAGACAATAGTGAAAAAAGTATTTACAGTATATTAAAATGATGGTTTTCCTTATTTTCCTTCACTGTTTTTCTTTATTTCAGTATACTTTCCTTCTTAATTATTTTGTGTTGTTAAATAAAATTAATTTCAGCCTTTCCTCTCTATTTTGTACCTGTTTCTTCTGTTTCTCCTCTTTATTTTTTATCTTGTTTTTAAACAAATTATGGAGGCATTTGCTGGTTTTTGAAACACATATATTTGGGATGGAAAATAGCGTTGTTAATTTTAGTGGAGTAGAAGGCTATTTATCTTCCTCTTCCCCCAAAAGTGTATGAGTGCTTGATTTATCACATGAACTGTCTTAATTCTGGATATTTCTGTAGCATCTATAAGCAGGCTTCACTTAATGTAAACATGTGGTTAGTCTGTGCCAAGTCACAGCACTGTATCTTCAGTAGTATTGTTACCAAAGCAATTACAGAAGAGCTACTTTAAATATATGCACACCTTTACTGTGTAATTACATCATATAACAGGGACCCTGATGGCAGAACCAGACTTTGACTGGGTTATTTCTGCTTTTGTTAGTTATCTTTTTCAAACCTGACACTCTGGCTTCTCTTCCAGTATCATGTTTCTATTTTACTGTGTTCATGATAGTTAAATGTCTGTTTAATCCATGCTTATCTTAGAAAGATCTCCCCAAAAAGTTATATAGACACAACAAAGTCAGGTCTGGAATATCAGCATAACAGAATACTCTTTATCCTTAAAAGGTTTTGCTTTGGTGGGATGGTGGTGGGTTTGTTGTTTCATTTTTTGGGATTGGTTAGTTGTTGTTGTTGTTGTTGTGTTGGTTTTCTTTTTTTTTTTTTTACAGCCCCTTGGATGTTTTCAATGCTTTGTACACTCTGAAGGACCATCACTTAAGAAGTCTCTGTATTCATGTTCTTGTTTCCATAATAAAGTCTATGACTTTATCCACAAGCATTGCACTTGGGGGGTTCGGGTTCCCTGTCTGCTTCAAACAAACAGAACTTTTAGCACTATAATTGGACAGAGATATTGGCATTTCTTTCTTTGGCTTATTTCCATTAATGTGGGCCATGTGCTTCAAAAAGCATGTGTTAAAAGACAGCAGCAAGCACACACATTTGTTACTTCATCAAACCATCACTTTAGAGCTAAAAGTTCACCATGACCTTTGATAACACAATTATTGAATGTAAAAAAATGTCAGTATACTTGGTCCTCATCTGTGTAATTTCTCTTGCATTTTTTTCCAAAATTTTGAAATGGGAAAAGGTGTATCCTCATAGGAGTGCAAATGGATAATTAATTATCTGTTGCCCAGAAGGAGCAACTACCAAAGGGATTAAGATGGAATTTCTACAGTATGAATGCCTACCTTAGTTAAATTGGAGAATTTCGGGTGTTCTTAATGTTTGTATTTTGTGTTTCAGAAGCATCACTGAATTTTGTTCAGAGGAAAGACTGAGAGCTGCTGTTGAGACTGAGCACAGTATTGTAACCTCAGCTTTGACAGTTTGCCTTACCTCAGCAGTGTTCCTATATTGAACTGCTGTATTTTTGCCAACTTGTTACTTTGTTTTGCTCTGCATCTCTTTCTGGCTGGTTTATTTTCTGACCTGTGGTTCCCTGATGTGAAATAATACCCTAGAAATACATGGAGTGCTGTACTACTGTATATTGACTGACTAAAGTCTTGTAGTGGAAATATTATTTCACTTAATCATTTTGGTCCATGCAGGGAGTGGGATCTGTTCCAAAGTTCTTTTCAGGAGAGAAGCAATAGAGTCAAGAAGGAAGTGTGAATTCAAGAAGATAGGCCAGCAATATAAGGAGAATATCTTTTCTTACTATTAAGGTGGGCCCAGTGCACGAAATAGCTTCCTCCATCATATGATGAACAGATAATAGCTAAAAAGTAAATGAATTGTTCAACTTTAGGTGATAATTTAATTTCAGAACCAACTTCAGGTTCTCAACAATACTCTAGAAGAGACTCATCTATGGATCTGTGGCACATACCCTTGAGACCAATCCTAGTATCACCGGGTTCTAAGAAGTCAAAGATATCTCTTGTTCTCTAACATAGAACACAGTATGCTCTTAAAAAGCAGAAACACTTAACAGATAAGAAAATTATAGAAATAAAGGTAGTGGCAGGAACATTCTCACTGGTCTCTACATCTTCTGGCTGAACTTATTTTTTTCCTGCAAGAGAGTAGAGACAGAAATTACCAATGTGGATGAGTGTTAACTACCTAATAATGAATTAACAAAATATGACCAAGTTTTAAAGCAGAGAGTAAAGCAGCAGGACTTAATGTTCTGTCCTTTTACATTGATTTTTTACATTATGGTTTTGGATCTGCTGATGTTTTAGGATGGAGGCCAGGACAGACTTGTCAACACATGATGTGTGTATAAATGATCTCTTGGTATTTTCAGGCAACACATGCTTCAGTACCCTGAAACAAAATGTTTATAAAAAGACCAGTGCTAGTGATGACTTGCTTATGAGTTCTTAAGGTAAGCTTTTAAGCAAATTAGCCATCAGTATACACTTTCAGTCCTATTTGCTGTTAGGAAATTCTCTGGTGCTGATCCATGAGTGCAGTGTGATAGCAAGTAGCTTTAAAAAAGTTCAACTGAGGCAAATGATCTTGAGTGCTCCCAAAATGTCTGAGACAAAAACATTCATAAAAAATCCACACCACCTTCTTTCAATAGTAAAGATAGATTATAAGTGTTTTGTATTTTCTAAATAATAAACCTATTTTATCAGCGATTAATCAGGTAATGTTTGTATGTAGTTTGATGAAAAAAAAAAAAAAAAAAGCTTTTGAACCTGAAAACTTAATCATGTATTTGCATGCAGAAGGATAAGAGATGAAATTTTTTTAAAAAGGTAGCTTGACAGTAATTTATAGGAAATAGTGACATATCACCCAGAACAGGTATGGGAGATCCTTATTGAGAGATCAAATCTTGAGCAGCTCTGCATGTGAGTTGATCTGTTCTACATCTGGTTTGTTGCATTAGCATGTAAATTATGCTCCTTGTGTTCATCAAACATGGGTATTGCAAACAAATACACAAAACAGTTTTTAAGTATGAACCTAAAAACAGGCTTCCAAGGCAGCAAAGAAAATATGGTATTTTTAACCACACAGCATTCTAACAGATCCATTTCATTACTCATGTATTTTTATTTCCAGGTCCTTTTCAATAAAAAAGAACAACACATGATTGTACAAAGAAATTCAATATTAGAATATGCACATCAGAAAAAAAATGCATTTTTCTTAGTAGAATTCAGTTATTATTAGGGTCCTTAAGTGGCAAGTATCTAGCCAATGTGTATTAGACACGTCTTTGATGTGGGAATCTTATCATTAAGTCTCAGTGACGTTTCACTATGTTTCCTACTAGTTCAGTCAACTCACTTGCCTGTAAAATGTCTTCTGATATCCATGTTTTTTCCAGTTCAGTGAGTAGCTGGCTATTGATGCAGGAACACTCCTACTGTAATGGTATGTATCTGCTGCTTTAATATTTCTCTCTATCAATAGAACAGAACACAGATGAGTCCTTTGGGTCAGGATCTACTTTAAAACGTCCTGGGACTGCCATCACTTGTGGGAATCCAGTAACTGGTCCTGGAAGGGGCTACGCTAGGTTTTTGGGGGAATGGTATTAGAGATGAAAATAAAACACCAACACTATGCATAAATTTAGGGAGGGAAGGGGGCTTTAAGCTTGGAGCATTACACAGGTAGCCTGAAAACCATATCCTCACAGAAATGTGGCTACTAGATTAGATCTGGCAAACTTAAAAAGCTTCTAACATTGTAAGGAGTTTTGCCATAACTCATACAACACGCCATTGTATTTGGAAGTTGTTTTCAGGCTAACAATTTCTTCTCAACAAGGATTGTGTGCACTTTATCAAAATGCACTGGTTAGGAGATGCAATAAAAAGTGGGAAAACTCTATCTGGCTGTACAGCCATGAAGAAAGTGTCATTTCTGCACATGGCCCTCCCTCAGACACAGCATCTGCAGGTAATGCTTGTGACTGTTGCAACACACTGTATTTTAGTTTGTTTGGAACAGGATTTTCAAGAGACCCTGTGGAGTACAATTGAACCATACCTTCTATCACCAGGCATACTTGATAAAGTCATTCTTTCTTCCTATCTGATGTTCAAATGAAAACAGATTTAGTATTCACTCTGATGTATACTGCTGAATATCCATGTGGTAATAAAAATGGTTCTACTTTAGGCTGAAGTTGTAATAGAATTTCTTGTAGTTATTTGTAATGTCCTGTGGCTCTGTATGTATGTTATGCCTGTATTTCCACTGAAACTACACTATATACTTTCCAATGAAACATCACAGACCAAATGGGAATATGCAGCATAAAAATACTGTGAGATATTTAGCTTTTTGAAATACACATTCCTGTTTTCCTGGAAATTATACGTAAGTACAAATAAGGCCCAACTGGAGTGTTTCAGTAAAAATCTTTGTTTTCACAGCCTCATCTTTGATCCTGCAATGCAGTCAAAATGTAGACTGTGTAACATCTGATTATAGTCATCATTTCCCTAGCAACAGACTGATATCCTCACTCAATACATTATACAGTATATTTCAGAGAACAGGGCATGCCAGAAGGGAAGATGGATGACTCAACAGGTCTTTTTCATCTGTAATTCTCTCATCTGTGGAAAGAATTAAGAGCTCTCTGGACACAAATGCAACACCCTCATTTGTTTGGAAGTGCAAACACCAACAGTGTATAATAATATTAATAACAATGATTCTATAGAAACAGCTACTATTACGGCATTTTTATGGAGCTCTCCCCCAAAAATAAAAAAAAAAGGCAAGCACCCCAGAAAGTAACCAAAAAATGGCACACGGACACCTCCTGGTGGCACTAGGGTGTATTTTTAAATAGAAGGATTCAAAATTAAACCAACCCATAGAAACAAAGGTCCTAACAGTCACGATGGATCTAGGGTGATTAAGGGGTTGAGAAAAATCTTTGAAAATCGTGAGAGCCGAGTATTGTAAATATATCTTTTACATGATTGAATCATGGCCTTGGCTTTTGTACTTAATCTCTTAAAACACATTATTTTTCAGAACTTCCCCGGGCACTGCACCTATACCCCATAAATAAGATTTCCATAACTACTGGAAATAAACGGGGTTTTAAAGTAGGCCTTGCAACTGGTTGCTGTAGATGAACTGTAATCAGAAATGCATTACTGGTGGGTTTTCATGCAAACTCTGATATTTCTGAGGACAACCAAAAGAATCCCAGCCTATGTTCACCAGTCTGGCAGATAAAATACTACAGTATTTTTACAGTACCTTTCTGGTGACATTTACTATCAGGAAATTAACAATCTGAGTATATCAAATAGGCTACCAACTTAAATAGTCATTGTAGCAAAACCAAAGAATAATCATCTGAAATCTGTGGATAGTTTGTGCTTACTGGAATTCCCCACAAAAAAAAAAAAATATTCAGAGCAAAACACAAAAAGAGACCCAAACAAGCAAACAAAAAACCCTCAGAAATGTCATCAAGGCCAATTCAGAAGAAGGGAAATTCCAAAGCATTACAGAGTGTTTATGATAGACTTCTCTTTTCTGTGTTATTCCCATGACCTGTGCCAAACAACTAGGTGTTGAGACAAATAATGACGGAATTTGGCAGCTCTTACCATGAGTAACCCAAGATGTTTCAAAGGGAAGGGGAAAACAGAAGAGAGCTCTGGTGGGTAAACCTATTTTCTACCTTCTTTCCTGATGTCTGAAAGGTGACTTAGTGCTGCAGTGAGTTCAATTTTATATCAACAATTTTTTTCTCTTTTCACTACCTGGAATATGTTCCTTCTCCAACAAGTCTTGTGACCAATCATTTAGGATTATGAAATGGTTCTGCATAAGACAAAGCCACAGAGAAATTTCATTCCCTTTAAAGTAGCCTATCTGTGCTTTCGCAAATAGAGTCCACAGAATATTGTAATATGAATTATGACAGGGATGGTAAGTTTTGCAGTGTACTTCCAAACAGAATCATCCAATGGTTTGAGCTAGAAGGAACCTTAAAGATCATCCAACCCCCCTGCCATGGGCATGGACACCTTCCACTAGACCAGGTTGCTCAGAGCCCCATCCTTGAATACTCCCAGGGAGGGAGCATCCACTACTATTTTGAGTAGTAGTTCCAGTGCCTCACCACCCTCATAGTAATGAGTTTCTTCAATATGTAGCAAAAGTGTTATGCTTGTATCACTCAAAAAACCAGAAATTGCTCTTTCAGTATTGCAAACAGAGTTCTACTGCATGCACAGCTTTTCCCAAGGCAACCTAAATGTACATAGCCACCTGTGAATCATATCAGTGTTGCTTTTGTTTGGGAACGCATTCTTCCCTAAAACTTCTTGTTTTCTCAGAGCTGAATATGATAGACCTGTGTGATGAAAGCTATTTACTTTCTATATACGTATATGTGTGTTTGTGTAAGTATTCAAGGACTAGAAAATTAGGTACACATTCCATATCCTTGGGCACATGGTGTGACTCTTGGGAATGGTGCAATGTAGGGCAGGGAGCTGGATTTTATGATCCTTCAGGGTGCCTTCCAACTCAGCTTATTCTGGGATTCTGGGATTCTTTGTCAAAGAAAAACAAGTTCACATATTAAATATTACAGAAAAATCCACATCCTTTACTAAATAGCATTCTTCTACCAAATTTTGGCCAAGATAGCTCACATTAATGTAAAAGTCAGCACTTTGTACTGTGCTGTCCTGAAGACACTGTTTTCAAAAAAGTATCTTATTTATTCTACCATGGTAGTTTAACAAACCCTAGCCCTAATTAGGGCAGTAATTTTGCAAAATTTGCATGCAAATCTATCAAGATAATATTTTTATCACTATTTGACCCACAGGAGACCTGCTTTCATGTCAGCTATATGCAAGGCCAGTCAACATCTTCCCAAGACCTCCCAGCCTCTTTATGGTCCCTCCTTACTGTGTTCCATTAGATATTTAGGGACTGCTCTCTGAAACATTATTCTGTTTCTCTAAAACACTTCAGTGGCTGCTGTTCATGTGTTATGAGGTCAGAAAATTTAGAGGTTACTACTTTTATGTCCCATATTAAAACTGATTTCTTTTTCTCTGCTGTTTTTGTTTCTTTAGGACATGTAAAACTATTCAGTAGATATTCCAGCTTCCTGAATATTTTCACAGTAATAATGAATGAGCAGTTAATTTCAAGTTAGAAAAAAAGCAAGTAACTGCTTTGAGTTTTATGGCACAGTACATATACAATAATTTCTAGACTGCTCAGCCCATTCTGCAAAAATGACACTTCAAAAAAAAAAAAGTGGATCTGATTTAGACAGGTTGAAGAGAAATCTCAGAAAAACTCCCTTCACTAAAGATAACAGATTTGGAGAAGCATAAAACCTATATGGAGATACACTCTGACTACTAGAAGAAGATTCAGCTGATAAATTTTTGGCGTTCAAGTTTCAATGACGAGGAGAATTCATGGGGTATTTGTTGCCCTGAGGTTTCACCCAATAAATTTCCCCAGTTCAAATCCAGAAACTCCTCTCCCTTATATAACCAATTATACTGGTTTGGGCTGAGAGAGAGTCAAGAAGAGAGAGTTGTTTCTCCAAGGGATGATTAAGGAGCACGAACTAGTTTAGGTTCTTCAAATTTCACCCTATAAAAAGTGCTTGGGTCTTTCTGTTAAGTTACATGGACAATTCCCTTCAGTGTCTGGCACAAATATTTCTTTATACCTATGCAATGAAGAATCAGGGCTGACAAATTTGTCTTTTCACCTTCACTTTCTATTAATTTTGCCCTTTCTCATGAAATGAGATAGCAAAGGCCCATATCATAAGTGGAACAGGTATTTCAAACATGTATCTGTTTCACTAGAGTCACCATTATGTTTTACGAGCCACATTAACTGGGTGAATGGGGTTTTGCAGATTTAGACACAAGATGATTCACAAGTTTGCAGTTCATAAACACAATGATCAACTGCTCAGCATATGACATCTACCAACCTGAAAAAACCCAACTTGAATGGGAAATCAAAACAATACTTCAAAAGGCACTAATTTGACCAGCTGTGCAAGGTTCTAAAGAAAGGACATCAATAACCCCAGCAACAGGCACCTGGAGTTTGTTCACTTTAGCAACTGCATTGCACATAAAATACACGTGTCAATTACACAATTAATACAATTAATATACAATTAATGTGTCAATAAATACGATTAAGTGTCATCAGTGGTAACAGCTGCAAGTCTCCACTTTTCAGAGTAACAGAATGGGCTAGGTTGGAAAGGACCAGGGTGGATCATCTGGTCCAGCTTCCCTGCTCAAGCAGGGTCATTCTAGAGCACCTTGAGTGCTGTTTGATGTGAAATCTTGAAAACTTCTTCCTTTATGAAAACACTGTGGATTGGGTTGTACCAGTGATTTTGTTTTAAAGGGACAGGATGACACTACTGTATTTCATATTGTCTTACTTCTTTGCACTCACCTGTAGAAGGAGGTAGAAGATATATGTCAGCTTGGAAGGTATTTCCATCTATGCTGTGCTCTTTTCTATCTGAGCATTTGAGTAGTGCAGCAAAGTGAATTGTAGCAGGCCTAGCATAATGAATGAAACCAGTGGTAGTATCTGAAACTACCACTTAAATATATTTAATAGAATTTAATACAAATAAATATTATTGAATACTTTTTTATCAATATATGTTTCATCAATATTAGTAAATTGATTCCCCTTTTTACTATTATTTTTACTATGGTACTTTTTTGTACCATATACTGTCATTTCTCTTTCCACTTTCTGAAGACATTGCTTGTTTAAGCCTGAGACCTCTCCTTTTAATGCTTTAAAAATTAGCCCTTTTGGCTTGTTTAAGTCAAAGCTTTTTGAACATTTTTGCATAGGAAATAAGCAATTTCAGAGAAGCATGTGAACTCTGTAGGTGACAACTTCAAGGTGATTCTGCTCTTTTGCCTACAGCACAGGGAACACTTAGGAAGGGCTTCAGAAGGATACTGAAGCTTTTTTCATAATGTGGGGGCACACTGACTAAGAAAATCAATCTGTTCTTCTACTCAGCTAGGAGCAATAGGTTTTTGCCCACTTAATATGTGAATGAGTTCAGAGCAGGGAAAAGTGCCCTTATCTTAATACTTGTTTCTTGAACCATGAAGTACATCAATAAAACATCTGTATTTATCTTTAGACCTATATATCTTTATTTCTATCTATATGTCCATCTAATCATTTGGATTAGATATAGCCATAAAGAGATATACTAGCCACATTTATACAGATATAAGTATATAGATCTATAGGGATATTATAGGTATATATTACATATTTCTGTAATCTAAAATGAGTAGAGCAGTGCAATTTCACAAGCAGAGAAATTTCTCAACACATCAGCTATAATCACATGGAAATTCAGGGGTTTTTTTGCTTTGTTTTGTTTTGTTTTGTTTTTTGGGGGTTTTTTTGGTTTTTTTGTTTTGGTTTTTTTTCAGTTCTCAACAGGAAAAACAGAACATTTTTTTTCTGGAGCATTATAATACCTAACAAGTTCAGGTAGGACAAGATTATTTTTTCTTTGTTCAAATGTCTTTGTTAGTTTTTATATTCCAGTAAAGATAGTACACTAATCTTTTTGAAGACACTACTGGACAAGGAAGAAATTTTATCTTAAAAGCTTTCAGGGTGCAGTTTGACAGCTTGGGCTTTGGAATTTGTGATTTCTATGAGCCAGTCTGCCAGGCTGCATCACAAGAAGTACGAATGGGCTGTACATGAAGTGAAGGTGCCGCATATAACCTTGAAGCTCCACACATAAGAAAGGTTAGCCCTCTCTTTCAATTACCATCTTTTAGCCATAAGCCAATACGCTCACTCATCCTTGCCAGAGCGCTGAAATAAATGTTGGAAGGAAGCATTCTGCACAAGGATTGTTTTTGACTAAGCTCATTTATGTGCTTATTGGCTCTGAATATGACAGCCACTGAGTACAAGACTCAGAACTAAGCCCTTTATTCTTCCAGAAAGTCAAGTTCCTACTCTTTTGGACAGCTATTCATCACTTTTACCAATGATCTTTTAAAGTAAAAACTCAAAACCTTAAATAAGTGTCTTAAAGGTCCAGATGCCATGTCCCTTTGTGGCTGAAGGTGAGATCTCTTCCTCTTTCCTGTTGAAAGCCTCAGGAACTTTGGGGCATTTTGCTCTTTAAAGAAAGTACATGAAAAACAAACATGAAAAAACCAAAGGCCAGATGATCATGACAGTACACTGTGTCTCAATCCAACAATCATTCTTCCTAGGACACCATTTTATTTTGAATGTAGCAATAGTGCCTGTTTCGACAACGGTTTGCAAAATAAAGCTTTGATCCATGGCGTCAAAAGTTTAGCTTAATTCCCATGCTTTGTCTGAGGCTTTGGATCTCCACCATCAACCTTCTAGACAAGAAAGTATTCTGGTGCTGAGAATATCAAGACTTCCTCCTTTAAAACCATTTCCCCACTGTGTGAAAAGAAATTAAAGGCCTTACTTAGCTTCTCCCAGGTGAATGCCATAACCACTAGATTACCTCACAATGGGTCCAAAACGACACTGATTATTTTCTTTAAGGAAAAAGACTAGAATTGATAATCTCGTCTTCAAAGGGAACTACTCAAAGAAATTTGCATACTTAATAAGAGCAGTCAAGCTAAAGAAGATAAAGGCATCCCAAGCTCAAAAGGAGTCATTTACATCCTTGACAAGCAGGTCTTAGACATCACTTTGTGCTGTTCTTTACAGGCTTATGTACAAGAACACAGCTTCTGCAGATCCCTATGCCCATCACCCAGGGTCAGTCTAGGCATCCTTAAAGAATTGCAAGAGTTGCATCCTCCTCATGAACACAGTCCAACACTTATTAACTCTTCTCACGGGAGAGATCACAATCCACAGCTGATCTCAAATTTAGATATAACCAACATTTTCTGTCCAACAACAAGATTAATAAAACATCCTTAAATTATAATTATTCCATTAAGCATTGGCATCCAGGACCAGATTTCCTTCCAGCATTAATATTCCAGGCTAATTTTGGGAGAGGTTAGTGACAAACAGCTGCTTTTGAAGCTGTCAGTTACTCACTGCTTCTCCATCCTAGGGTCTTTAACTTAATAACACAGCCTTCCTTTTTCATGTATGATGTTGATAGTTCATTAAAAAATCCCCAAACATCCTTTACCAAGAGAAGCATGCAACTGGAAAAATGAAATCTGGGAACAGAAGAAGAAAAAAAAAATCTACAAAAACCTTGGAGTTAGTTCTCTTCTGACCTGGAAGTTGCTTTTATAGCATTCCAAACAAATACTTTGACAACACTTCTAAAAATAAAGATCTATTCTTCACTAAGAAAATACATTTAAAACTAATAGGAAAAATATAACCTATACAGCTGTGTTTAACAGAAAGATTCATCTGATGTGCATACAAATAGGTATATATGTAGCATATATAAATAAATATATGTGACAGAAAAGTATACCATAAATCTTTAAGTATGATTGGAGAAATGGATGAAGTTAGATACTGAAATTAAGTGGTGATCTGAAAAATGAAAATTACAAGTAGGCAATTTCCCTGGACTCCATCTCTCTAAAATCCATTGTTCCTGAGTAGATGTGAGACTGCTGAGGCAAACTCAGCTCCTATGATGCAAATTTAGGGTAATGGTGTTGAAGTGAATATTACATTTATTTATTGGCTTTTAGGGCAGTAATTGACTGCATCCTGTAATTTCTGCATCAAACCCATGCTGTAAATCAGATTCATATTTTATCAGGAGCTAAATCTATGCATAGATGCATTTGTTCTTAGGGCATTTCCTGAAAATTGCTATTACAGATCCCTCAGTGGAGGGGAGGGGGAGGTGTCCAGCACTTTATTGCATATATTGCATATATCTAAATGTCTGCATATAGACATTTAATGCAAAATGTCTGTATCCTAGAAAATTACACTTAATTCCAATGAATTATACTTAAATCCAATGAAGATATTTCTGAGCTCACTTCTTTCTTTGAACATATGACTACAAATACTGTTACTGTTTACAGCTTCATGGCAGTATCTGAGAATAGCATATTGTTCTGAAAGTTCAGAAGAGCAAACAATACATTTGGAACACAAACAAAATCTCCATTCTTCAAACAAAATCTTGATTATTTTCATTCCCCTCATATTTATTTGACATTCAGCTTTGAGACTTTAAAGTCATGAGGGGGGATTATTATTATTATTGTTGTTGTTGTTGTTGTTATTGTTGTTGCTATTGTTTTTATTATATAATACTGAGTTAATTTTTCTTTCATCATAGCTTGATTATGCAAAACTTTCTCTCAAAATAATCACCTAAATGGAACTGTGGTGAAATCCATATAACAGTAAAAAATAAGATCACTGCATGCATATATATTTAATAGCTGGCAACTAACTAATTTGATATAAAGGCATGCATTGGCAACAGACATCTTCTACATGGCTCCAAGTTTTATCCTTAGGACAACCCCACCCTGACTGACACACCCATGAATCTGAGTAATGATGCTGTTCTACATGATCCTCAGATTTGATTTTTTTTTTTTTTCTGGGAAGGGTAAAGAGGAAGGTCTCATATGCTAAATCTTTTTTACCAGAAACATGGTGCTTTTCTGGAACTTATTAATGATATTTTCTGAGGTCACGTGATATCATCAGTACACTTGAGTTTTTCATTGTCCGAAACAGGGGCTTTATGGGACAGCAGATGTGATTTCCTTCTCATGGAAACCATTAGATTGAGTGCAAACAGTGAGCTGGTACACACAGAAGTTTTACTTCCCTGAGAACCAAAATCTGCAGACCAGACCTTTTCTAAGATATGATGTTTGGTAACTGTTCCACATTTTCTGTTCACTCAAAATATGAAAATAGGAAGGTAACCTTGTCAACATTGTATACTTCCAAGTTACACTTAATTACAGTAGATACATATGAGATCTATTGGAGGAATACTTCATGATTTGAATGCTTTAGAAGAGATGACAGAGGACATTTGAAAATTAAAACATTGATGAAGAAGAGGACACAGCAAACAAACCGTGTGCACAGAGATTCTGGAAACCTGATAACATCACACTTCTGGTTCAAGTCTCTGGTTTACAGCAGCATTTTTAAGAAAAGGGACAGACAGATTTCTTTGCAATGACAGCTCTTATTTGATGCTTCTGTGAGGATCTTCCCTCTGACTTTCCCAGCCTCATTCTTCTTTTTGAAGTGTATCATTAGCAACTCCAGTTCTAGAAACCTTGGGCTTTGTCTCCAGTCCTTCTGGTCTCAGAAATTGTTACCTTTCTCTTCCAGCTGGAACGGGACTGCTCCAACAGTAAGTCAGACATCCCAGACTGGAATATCTTCCTAGAATTATACAGACAAGTCAGAATTTTGTTTTTCTGAATAACTGTAGATGAACCTTCCCTCTCTGACACTTCACCTTGTCCCATTTCATCTTTTAAGTCTTCCAAGCTTGAGTTATGGAGTGAGATCCTTTTCTGTAAGTGTTTCAGAAAGCCATTTGTAGTCACATAGCAGATGGATGCAGCATAGCATTCACAAGGTATGAAGTCACATAGCAGATGGATGCCTATTAAGATCACGACTCTAAGATCAAGTCTCTTCTCCTTCCTCTTTTTTGCAAAAAATCATTTCTTGTCAAGTTTCTCAAGCATTTTGCTTGACTATGTTGCGCTAAGGAAAGAATACTTAGAAAGCATCATGTAAGCCAGTGCTCTGTACCAAAACAATGAAAACTTACACTTCTGGGGACCTGAGCAGAAAGGCAGCAGAGCCAGTCAGGCAGAACATCCTCTCTGGACAGAGGCTCAGATGCCAAAGGACTACACAGTCACTTTAGCAGCACAAGCTTTAATGTTAACACTTCTCATAAGCTCTTGTTTGGAAGAGGCTAGTGCAGAGAGAGCTCTGTTACCCTCACGGTTCTTTGACCAAGTCATAGGCTAAAAAACATGGAAGAAATCACTAATGAAAAAGCTACAATAGAATATTGCAGTTACAATAGTTGAAATTGGTGACACATGCTTTTTGTAACCTGTTAGTAAGATTTGGGTAGAGAATGACAACCCTTACTAAGTAACTAGGTCTTACTGGTTAATTAAACTATGTAGAAGAGAGACTATGGAGCAGTCCCTTCATGCCTTGCTAAAAAGCTCTGGAAAAGGAATGCCTTTGCTCTAAGGAGGAAAAGGAGTACTCTTTAAGGGCCTGCCTGGATTTCAGGAGGGTTGTTAGGCAAATACCAATAGAATTTTTGTAATGGCATCTGACTACATCGTTTCAATCTCTACTCCTACTTACAAATTTCCTAACGGCACTGAACCTCTACAACTTTAGGAATTCACTTTGAATAAAGAACAGGAGCATTTCTGCACGACTACTTCAAGCAAAATCCTCTTTGAAATGAAGGAAAGGTTTGCATAGTAACTATAAGAATCTCAGAGTAACATAAGAAACTGTAGGAATGTGAGGTCAGATCTCAGGCTGATGGCTTTGGAAGCACATACTGAACCCACGAAAGGAAAAATAGAGCTTTAGTATCTGCTGATAACAAGGGGTCACATCTTATTCTACACCAATTATGTGGGTGTAACCCTCTTAAGAGAGAAAGTCAAGCACCCAGGTCAAGCCTTTCAAGAACAACTTTTCTAGTTATTATTAAGGGGAAAAAAGTTCACATCTTGCAAAGTGAAAGGCAGAGAATGAAAAAAAAAAAGATTTTGCAGTTTGTTTTTCTACTCCACAGCAGATAGATAAATAGTCATATACAGCATGATCAAAACATATAAAAATTATATTTCACATCTATTCTCAAGCATAGAGAAGAATTTGTATCTTTTAGTTATTAATATTTCTGGAATTACAGAGTTGCTGTGAGAAAAGGGCACAATAAGCTTGTTTTGTTATTCTGATACTCAACAACAATGCATACCCATATTGAGTCCCCTGGTTTTCACCTACTTTTGGTTGGATAGTACTTTTCAGTCTTGATTATTTAGCATGCAGCTAACTGGACCAAGAATTTTTTTCATACTTTTAAGTACGTCCTACTCACACAAAGGCTTTCTACTGGTCATTTAAAAGAACTGTAGCTCAGATCAGAAGTGATTACTTCCCCTATACTGGGAAAGGAAGAATTTTTGTCTCTAAAAAAAAATCTTGTCTATCTGAAAATAAAGCTAAAATAGCCTACAATCATATTGCATGTAGAAAACCTTGTGTCTGTCAATAACACTTCACAAAGCATTATTAATGAAGCATAAGGAAATCATCTGTACCACAGCAGCATCCAAATTCAGCTTCTCTGCTGTTTTCATGGTGGTTTAATGATCCATAGCAGTACTGGGAATGTTTCATAAATAAGCAATGCTTTTTGTTAAAATGGTGTTTCCTCAAACTAGGAATGGAAGGAGTTTTAAAGCTACAAACAAAAGCCTTGAAATGGCTTCTCAAAAATTTCTCAACAAACAAAATAGGGGAGAATTTGCCTTAAAGGGTGTGCATATGCTATTTTGATAGCAAGTACAGATTTCTGAATTCACAGTGCAAACAGGAGCAATGCAGAGCTCCTGTAAATTACTCTATCAAGCACAATATTGCATGCTGATCCATATCTCCATAGATATGAAACAGTGACCTCATCCCTTCTACTAGAACTATGAAATCTGTTATATACAAAAATAGCTACACAGTAATTGTAAGCCATTGGCAAAGAAAAACCCAATTACCTCAAAGAATGTCAGTGGCAGCATTTGCTTCTAATTTTTGTTTCTGTTTATGGCAAAAATAATAATCATTTTGTTAGCAAACCAGATGTTTATGCATCAAGCATATTAACTGAACTGGCACGCACACAACTATAGGATAACACACACAAAAGATGACTGATTAAGATAATGAATGATTAAACACATCAGCTGATGGAAATTACGTTTGAGATTTCTATGGAGGACATTGAGGGAAGTACAGAACTGGAAAGAGCTAAAATGACAATTCAAATACAAGGTCCAAGATCCAAAAAGTTTGAGGTCTGAACACAGGAAAACTGAATGACCTAAGAGCTATCTACTCATTCATATAACACTGTAGTTCTCACATAGAAATAATAGTACAAGGGGATATTCAGGTTCTGCCAGGAACTGTGCTGGACTTTTATGTTTGAATTTAATTATAGAAACACAGGATGGTTGAGGAGGGAAGGGACCTCTGGAGATCATTTGCTCCAACCCCCTTGCTCAACTGGGGCCACATACAGCAGGCTGCCCATGACCATGTTCAAGTGAATTTGGAATGTCTCCAAGAACAGAGAGTCCACAACCTCCCTGGGTAACCTGTGCCAGTGCTCAGTCACCCTCACAGTAAAAAGCTCTTTCCTGATGTTCAGAAGCTCCTCTGTGTTGGTGTGTGCCCACTGCCCCTGGTCCCATCACTGGGCACTGTTGATAAGAGCCTGGCTCTGTACTCTTTCCCTACTCATTTGAGGTGTTTCTACACACTGATGAAATCCCTCTTAGCCTTCTCTTCTTCATGCTGAATAGCACCAGCTCTCTCAGCCTTTCCTTACAGAAGACATGCTCCAGTCCCTTCAGCTCCTGATGGCCATCCACTGGAATGCCCAGTACGTCCATATTTCTGCTGCACTGGGGGATCCAGAATGGGATGCAACACTCCAGATCTCACCGGTACTGAGTACCAATGCCGAGTAGAGCAGCAGAGTTTCCTCTCTTCACCTGCTGGCAATGCTTTGTCAGTGCAATCCAGGATGTCGTTCCCTCTCTGCCCTAAGGGCGAAGACACCGATCCTGCAGGACTGGTCAGCAGGGAGGGCATGCTGATCTGTAAATACGGGCTAAAGGCTATAGGCAGCAGGCATGCAAAGTGCTGACTTGTAAGACATAAATGGGTCATTACAGTGACTCAGTCACCACGCTCTAAGCAAATCTCCACATTTGTCTGCTTGTACTGCAGGCACTTTGAAACCCACTTAGTCACATATTTACCTGAAGTGCAAACAGCCCCAGCCCCTCAAGACATGGCTGAGCAGCCTCCACCTATCCCAACTGCATATGGTGATTTTATGTAGGACACTGGACAGGTGAGAGAACTTAGGGTACTTTGAGATCCCCAAGAATCTCCTATCACAAGGTCAAATCACATTTGTATGCTTAAGTTTGGTTTCAGGAAAAGGTAGGTACAAGCAGCCTCTACTGACACTGCTTTCCCAAATTTTGTTTATGGTGCATAAAACGCATACGAGGGATTAGACATAGTCATCCAAGCCAGATCAGAAGTGCAAATGAGGAGCTGGCCTCCTTTGATTCTGCTTACAATACAGAAATCAGCGAGAGAAGTAATGATGAGAGGGAAGTGAAGAACCTGAGGTTGCAGGAGCAATTCTTGAGAGCAAAGTTCTGGAAATAGATGTTTGAATACTTGGAGGGAGTACTTAGGAGATAGCCTAATCTGAAATATTGCGAGAAAATCAAGCCAAAAAAGTAACATGAGAGACTGATTTTAAAGTATTCAGAGTAATAAAATTCAGTGGGGTTTCTCCCTGAAGTGCCAGTTGCACAGCATTGCTAAGCCAGCTCTTTCCGTTCTACTCCTAATGAATTAGGTCCACAAAAAGCAAGAATTTCACACTGGTGGGAATTGAATCAAGTGGTCCCTAGAATGAGAAAAAGGTAAACAGAGATGTAGGTAAGAGGACTCTGCATTGCAAAATTTTCAGGAAGTGTAAGCAGTATCCCAGAGCTGGAAAAGATTTTTGCTGGCTTAGTTGCATTTAGATGCACACAAAAAGCATATTCAAAAATACAAAACTGGGCTTGAAGCTCAGTTTCAGTTCCTTGTTTCTCCAGTTTTAATTAGGCTTTTTATAGAATTAGTTCTCCAAAACTATTTAAAGAAAAATCAAAGGGAGGAATCAATAAGGAAAGAGACAACCAGAAGTGCCTGGCAGCAAAACACTTCTTTTTTTTCTCTCATTACTGCCTGTGTTTGATCTCTAACTCCTTTGCACTTTAATTGACAATACCTGGAACCATCTGATATCTTTATGATCTAAATGGCCTTCCTAAATGGACACAAAAATCTACTGAACACTTAAAACATGTTCATGTGTTAAAGACTAAGAAGAGGCCCATAAGAAATGTTGGTGTACAGAGACACAAAATAAAAAAAAATATAAAAAAATTATTGGAGGAATTTTGCCTGACCCATTTTATCTTATATATAATCTGTTGAGAAAATAAAATTGAATCCCACTTAAAATCAAAAAAAATCCTCACAAATATCATGGAAGTGGCATCAGGAAAACGAAACCAACAAAAAAAATCCCATCATAAAATGTCATAATCAATGTGGAATACATTGATTCTCAAAATCTCCTTTTTGGCCATTGCTAAATGAAAGTCAAAATCACATATTTAACTTTTTATTTTGAAAATATTTACCTCTCTTCAAGCAAAAGGAAGGTGACTGTGAGTAAGAGGCAGAGGGGACAATTTCAGCTCTTCATTCTGCTTGTGGTTTGTCATGCTTTCTTTTCCTCTTTCCATGTCTTACTCTGCCAGTGTCAGTAACGGCTTGAGATACAAAAACTTCCATAGTTGCTGGATATTATTTTCATAAGTAACAGCTTCTACATCCAAATAGGTTTTTTTTACACTCAGTATCTTAGAGCAAATATCAGCTTAATCAGGCTCTGAATTCCAAGTGTGTCTCATGCTGTTGAATAAAAACAGAAACCTTGATTCCATTTTTGAGATCAATGTATGTAAATCTTTTGAATCAATATGAAATTTCACAGTAAGCCAAAGAAGAGAATCAAGGAAAAGCTATGTCTAATCAAATACTCTGCAGTGAATCAAATTATCAAAGATTTTTTTGCACCTCTAAATTCTACAGTGTGATCAAATGGCATGAAATATTTAAAAACATATTGTGAAAATTATTCTGACCTAGCATGTGTCCCCTCTATTTCTGATTTCTGTGATTAAAAATAGAACTATGCCACAGCCCAGCTGCTGATATATTCCAGTATGATGCAGTTTAATGGGCCCATTTCCCAAAGTGAAAGTATGAACTAATATTTCTGTGTTTCTTGCTCAAGCCTGTGTATGTTTGGTGAGTTTTTATAAAGATATGGAAAAGAAAATGTCCTGCCAGATGGCAAATTAGAAAATAAAATGCAACACTTTTTTCATTATATTTAAATCTACAGTAATTATTGAAGTCACTCATGAGCAACCATTCATCACCACAAATAATGTTTTACAATCTACTATGTGCCAAATGCATCAAGATTCTTCCATAAGTATTCACATGAAGCTGGAAAGATCAGTGGAGTTTTATCACATGGTGAAATTATTTTTTTTTTATCCAAGCATCTAACTACATTGCAAAGCAAACTAATACAGAGAAAGCCATCTCAGAGTACCTCAGACTGAGGGCCACCACATTGGCCACGATTACTTGCAGTTGCTGAAAACTCCCAGTGTACTCATCTATGCCTAAAAAGCAATTGATTGCAATATCCCATTGATCTGGGTGTTAGAGAGGCTGGAGCACCAGTTTTCATCCCACACTCTCAGTAGATGTTATCACTGATACATCTTAATACTAGAAAACAACATGTGGCGTGCAGATATTTAGCATCTGGGGAAAAAATCACAAATCATTATGAGACAGAGGGAATTCTCACCTTGGACAAGCACAAATGTTACTGGTAAGAGATAGAGCAAGAAAGGCTAAAGAAACATAGAGAGGGAGGCTGTGGCTTTGAAAGGAAAAATAAAAAGAGACAATCACTGGGAGATCAACTACAACTAGAACAGGCCTGGAGAATTCATTGACTGGACTTTTTGTTTAACTTAAGGAAAAGTACATCAATTTAATGATACTTGGATTAGAAAAAACTAAATGTTCATCTAAAACTAGATGAAACTTTAGTGTTTTCTTTCTTTGCAAAATTATTAGGTAAAATTATTTTAAAAGGACTTCTACTGGTATATCCATGGCTATATATTCTCAAAGAACTGCAAACATGCAAATTTAGTCACATCATGCAAACATGATAAGGGATGATATGCACTGCATAATCTGTCCAGGTTTTTATTGAAGAATAGATGGATTACACAAGATCACATCCTGGGAAAGAAGCTGAGTATCTTAGATGATGAATAAAAAAAGAAACTTTTCCATCTATCCCTTCAGAATATTTTATTCTGGTACAAAATCTAAGTGCAGACAGAATCTCTAGTCTTACCATGATCTAATATGACCTGTTCCTCTGCATAGTGAAGAAATACACTATCAAATTACAATATAAATATAGATTAATTTTTAATGCCATTTTAATTTCTTAATTTGAAAATTTTGCCCTAAAGGGTGAAATTACCTCATCTCATTGGTAGAATAATGGTAAATATGTATAAATTTAATTTTATTTACCGTGTAAGGCATTTGAAGGGTTCCAGAAGAGCAGAATATTTCACCAGCTGGGTAGTCAATTTGTTCATACAAATTCATAGATGCACCCAAGTTTTACATGTCTACCTAGCAAAGTCCATCTTGCAAGTGAGCATTTAGGAAAGACAAACACATAAAGTGCTCTGTGGAACTCTCTGGCTTTGCAAAATCAACTTTGCAGCACTGTTTTGTTTCTCAGTATTCTCTCACTTTTGGCTTGTGCTGTGCCTTATAAAACAGATTGTGTCCTAAACTAGCAAGCTGAAGCATGGAAGTGTGTTGGAAATTAAACACAAACAGTGCAGGGGATTTACCAAAAGTCAATTTGTTTGGCTTAGGTATTCCGTACTCTGAATTGCCCTCTCATTTTTTTAAAAAAACTAGCCTGCTAGTAGAACTGTAAAAAATAACATCCCAACATATAAAGACTGTTATGTAGGTTGCAAAAGCCGATATATGGAAATAAGAAAAGAGCAGAGGTACTACATCCAGTGATAAAGTCATTCCCTGGTCTCCTTCTATTACTGGCTACTCAGCTTGAGAAAAATCTACCCAACAGCTGGCAGCCTAGAATTTAAACTAATATTCTCTTTATCTTTTGGGCATTATTATAACTCATTTACTCTTCATTTTTCAGTTTAGACTCAGATTTATACATTGAGCAATTCATGTTCTGAGAGAGCAGAAACTGTTTACTCCAGTACTGCTTACCAAGTTTTATTGTGGTCTCTGGTCTCATTCTGTCTGATCTGGGACAACCACAGCAAACAAAACTATAAAACTGTACTGAAAAAAAATGGGTTGCTAAAAAGATTGATAGCAAAATCACAATACTCCATTCCTGAACATAAATTGTGACTATAACCCACAAAAGAACAAAAGGCATTCTTGCAGGAATTCAACTGAGGAATAATTTTAGTAGGAGAGTAATCACTCTTGTCTGTAGTCCTCAATTAACATTAGCTGTAAGAAAAAGCTTATTAGGAATATTTAAATTTTAAAGTCCCCCTGTGCAAGCATATCTGAATTCCCAGAAGCTAGTTATAGTGCAAAGTATATTAATTAAAATACCGCTTTGGGAGATCCTTCTTTATCTAGTGTTCATTATTAACATGAAAGATAGTGGAAAGGTTTTGATTTTTTATAAAGATTTTAGTCATTGTGACAGGTATTCAAATGGTGGAAAAGAGCATTTGAAATGTTAATGAAATTCTGATCATTTTACAGGACTTAGTAGGTTTTTTTGACACTTCTGCCCCAAACAAATGATTTGCACTGCTTCACAAAAACCAAGGGCAAGGTACTGTCAAAATTCTGGATCCCGGAGTCTTTCTAAAGATTTGGAATGGTACAGTGTAGGGATTTTTTCTATATTGATATATTCAGGAAGCCACATTTATTCCACAGCTCCTCTTGGCCTGTCTGAACTGCTTATCAGATTCATAGCCCATTTCCCACAGCAAACCCCCCCTTTACTTGGAAATAAGAATATTTCTAAATGTCAGAGCTTTTTCATATTCCATTTTACCAAATATATCCTTTACCTTTCCAGGTATCTCTCACACAAGAGTGATCAAACAGGGCTTACACATAGGAAATGAGTTGAGTTTATTGTTGCCAGTCAGGCTGTGCCAGCCACAAACATCTGCCATTACAAGAAAGCAAAGAGACAACTTTGCATCTCAGTAATACACCTGGGACCTGTGAGGACAGTCCTCTAGTCCTTCTGCAAGAGGCCTTGAAGATGCTGGCAGAAAGATTTGGTGCCATTGCTTCCCTAAGTTTTGAAATTCAGGACACTTTCAAATCTTAGACCATGACTCCATGTCTCTAGGCACTGTTGAAAATGCTGACAATGCAACCAGCGATCTAGACTAACCTGTAACTTTCATCTATGCCCACAAACCATAGGGAAAATGAGTTTTTCCAATTTATCACAAACTCATAATTTATCTCTTGCAACTTACTGCAGTAGGCAAACTCCTTTTTTTACCAACAAAAAATGAAAAACTGTCCCTTTACTGGCCAGCAGAAGGAGACCTGAGTCTTTCTGGAAACTGTCTCAACGTTACAAACCTGCTTAATGTCTGAGCATACCTCAGATTGACTTTTACCTCTCTTCTTTAGAATTCCTTCTGGAGTTTTGGCACAGGTAGGCATGGCTGTGCTAGTGTTTGTATTTCAATGCTTTGAAACAAGTTTGAGTAAGGAAGACACAGTAAGATTTTGCATTTAGGGCCATGTTTTCCTGATTCTTCTCAGAGACACTCAGGACTCCGAACACTCAGGACAGTAGGTCTTCAGACTGCATTACTTTTTAAAGGCAAATATTTCTATCATCATTGCTGACACTGCAAAACAACTGATATGGAAGAGGAGCTAAATATATACTGGTGCTTACAGGCTTACCATAGCATAGCAAATGTAACCTAAGATGCATCAGTAGAAATATTACCAGCAGAGGCAAAGAAGTCTAAGTGAAGTGGTAAGATCATCTCTCCAGGACAGTTTAAGATTCTGATCACACATGAAATATGAACTAACATGGAACAGGCCAAATAAAGGGTACCATGGTGGCTATAGAAATGGAAAGCATAGCTTCTGAAGACAGTTCAGAAGAGCTCTACTTTGTTTAGGCTAACAAGCCAAATACTAAAACAGAATGGATGTTACTTCCCTAAAAATGTATCAAAGAGGTAAACAATAAAATACATAAGCCAGAAAAAAAATGTTGGCACAAGCATACGTGATGCTAACTAGCAATTAATAAATTTAGCATATGGTTTAGAAAAAAAATCCTGAATGTTATAGGAATGTTGTTGCATCAAACAACATTGTTGTTGTTCTTTGGCACAATAGGTTCTACAGAAGGAAAACACAAGCTTGGGATGTTTTTCAGTATGAAGGTAAATTTGTAAAGGCATTCCTGTAGCAAGGGGCTACGATCACAGAGGACACACAGGTCCCTGCTCCCCACACAGACAGCACAGCTAAAAGACATCTACTTTTCAGCATCAGGAGTCCTTTAAAGTATGCTGTCCACAGTTATAGTTACACAACACATGTTCAAACACCAGCCACAAGAGCCAAAAGAACCTTTAAGTTTTGCTGCAGAATCCTACTCTGAGATAGGTTTTGACTATTCACTTGTCTCTTACCCTGGAACAGAGGATACATTTGGCCAAGCAGATCCCATGGGCCTTATCAACTACAAAGACAAATCTCTATGGTCTATGCTGGGGAAGTTGACAGTTACCTCTGATGTGAACACCACACAGTAGACACTTAAACCTGACCTGAAGGTAATGCATGCCCCTGTTTTTAACAAAAATAACCTAAAATTTTTCAAAGAGAAACAATATTGTTTCAAAGAGAAACAATAAACCAAACCAAACAAAATGCATCTCTAATACGAAACCCTTCACTAAACTGAGAACATCTTCTCCTCTGGTTTTGAGTTTGCAATCCACATATGGAAATATCATGAGAAGAAATTAACTTCTGGTACACTATCCCAATGGTTAGTTTATCAGGAAATGCTTGCTAGCTATATGCTTATTTAAGTTCTGTTTCAAAAACTTAAAGGTTCATTTGCAAAGTTTAGAACTTTGCAACTTGGTGGCAAACTAGTTACTTCTGGCACGCCCTGTAATTTTATATGCATAAACTCTAGAGACCAAAGGCAAGTCTGAAATGTATTTTTACTAAATTAACTAGAAAAAAATTGCAGCTGGAATTACCATATATACCGAAGCTTTTGGTCTCAAACGATGTGTTTAATCATATATTAGTCATGATTTATCTGGATCTATTTGTTCTGTGCTAAGAGGATGCAGAGACAACAACATGACATAATATCCAGTTTAATGTAGTTTTCATGTATTTGTTTGTGTTTCATTCCCAGGTATGCTAAGGACAGTAACTGTGATTCTATGGACAAGTGAATCTGTATCAACCAACTTGTCTAGCATAAGAAATTATTTGCATGTGCCTGTTAAGACAGCAGTAATCTCTGTAAGATTTATTGTACATTAGAAAAACTTTATTAGTTGCTCATGGCATATTGCCACAAGAAAGGTAAATAAAAGATCTTAAGAATTAATTCTAAAATAATGGCTTGAAGAAAGAAATATTGAAATGCCTTGGTTGCTAAAAATGTGGAGACCTTTTGTAAAAGGAACAGAAGAATTTCCATATGTATCAACCATTACGTACATTCATTAGCCAACGGCAATTTAGTAGCACTATTTTCCAAAAACATCCATACTCAAATGTTATCCTGTAGCAGGAGATTCTGTCAAGATACTAATCTTATATTAGCATCTCTTTCAGTTAAGAAAATAACAGCGGGAGAAAGGGAGGAGGAATCCATTGTCTGCAGTTATTTTCAGGACATGAACCTGAAAACGTAGTTGTCCTAGTTTGCCCACAAGCAAGGGGACCCCCAATAAGGCCACACATCAGCACCCATCTGTTCAGCTAGTGGGTGCTGAGGGTGGAGGGTCCCTGGCACTGTCCCAGTTGCTGACTGTATCCACCCAGACACGCCGGATGCTCTGTTGACTGCGCGGTCATTTTTCCTTATGTGCTTCGCTTTGGTCTTCAGAGAGTGTCGTGGAGTCTTCCTCTCTGGAGATATTCAAAACCCACCTGGACTCGTTCCTGCATCACCTGCTCCAGGTGACCCTGCCTTGGCAGGGGTTTGTTTGGACTGGGTGACCCCCAGAGGTCCCTTCCAACCCCAACAACTCTGTGATCTTGTGTTTCATGTAGAAGAGCTGCTCTTGGGAAGGAGATTCTGATCACGGCGTAACCTCAGTTAAAGGGCTTCAGGATCCCTCAGATCCCACCTGAGTCAGAATACGCCTGGTTTTTGCAGGGAGATGCTCAGACCCGGCGCTCTGCTCCCTTGGGAAGACCCAACCAGGGGCGCAGCCTAAGCGGGGGCGGGGGGTGAGCTGGTCCGGGCCCGGCGGGGCGGATCGGGGTTTGTGATCCCGGCGGCTGGCGGGGCGCGGTGCGGTGCGGACGCCGCGGCAGAGCGGGCGTGGCGGCGGTGCCGGGGCCAGAGGCCGCCCCGCGGCCCGCCCGGGGCTGTGGCCGCCCGCCGCCCGGCCAATGGGAGCGGCGGTTGTTGGCGGGCCGGGAGGTGGCGGCGTTGCCACAGCAGCGGCGGTCGGAAACCGAGCCCAGCCCGAGCCGGCGGTCGGGGCGCGCCATGGAGGGGCTGGAAGGTGAGCGGCGGCAGCGGAGGGGCCGGGGCAGCCGGCGGGGCGAGGCGGGTCCTTTGTGTTGCGGCTGGGGCGTGCTCGGGCGGTGGCAGCGGTGGGAGCGGGGCCCGGGCACCGCCTTTCCCGTTGGCGGAGCCCCCGCGGCCGGGAGTTCTGGGCGGCGGCGGGGCTGAGGCGGGCGAGCGCCGCGGGAGGGGGCAGCGGACAAGGGCAGGAGGCAGCGGCCCCTGCGCGGAGCCCGCGGGCCGGGCGGCAGCAGGAGCGGCTCCCCGCGCTTTGTCTCGGGCGCTGCTGGGCTCCCGCACCGGCCCCGCCGGCCCCTCCCTGCGGCGGCCGCGCTCCGAGCCCGCTCGCCGGAGCCCCTGCGGGTGGGGCGGGGTGCGGCGCAGCGTGCGGGCAGCTTTGCCAGGAGCCCTTTTTAATTTTGCTTGCAGATGGCTAAGGTGGGTGTTTAGATCCGCTTATCATGCTAGGGAAATGTTCAATGCGGTGAAGAAAATTAGGTATGAATTTGCTGAGAGGGTATTTTCAACTTTATCTTGTGCCGGTTTGAATTAATGGATGGAAACGTTCTTGCCGAAATGGAGCATCATTTTCATCGAAGATGTTATCTTTCAGAACATAGATATCAGCTTGGAATTCACGAAGTTACAGCTTGCAATCTGAGCGTTTTTGTAGGCCTGTCATTACTGCATTTGGCAAGTTGTGTTAACCATACTACTTAAAAAAATACAGACCTGTTCTGAGAAACTATACAACACAGTCATTAAGTCTTCCATGCTCTACTTCTCTCGAGGTAACTGAGTGCTTAAATAGGAGTAAGCACAAACTAGCCTTTGTTCTTTATTCCTTCTAGAACAGTTGGAGAACTGAAGTAATTTTCACAGAATACCTGTGTTCTGTCATTAGTAGATTTTACAGTAATCAGACCCTGTTCTTGAGGCTAGTGACTTCATCAAGAGTCTAAATTTGGACATAACTTGGCATTAACATCCCAAGAGATTTCTTTGATCGGCATTCTTTGCTGACTATTTAATGCCTTTGAAATTTGAAAGGTGGTGTCCAGTGTTTATCAAATAATGCCTTATCAGGCATTCCAGCTCTCAGGACAATGGTATGTTGCCTCTCCAAAAGGGGAGAGCTTGCCTTCATTTGGAGCTATGCAATTGACTGCATTTGAGACTGTACATCATCTGCAGCCTATCTATCAATTGATTTGTCTGTGTGCTAATTTACCAAGGACAGCTATACTTGCTGTGTTGTGTAAGCTCTAGCACCTTAATTACAGGGAGAAAAGTACATCTACAGGTAACAGCAGAATCCTGAAAAAACTTGTGATTCATTTCCTAAAATTTGTCCAGTTTCTGACTTTGTTAAAAATGGTTTATATGTTGTTTGTATTTCAGGAGGTACTGGGAGTGGAGGGAACTCCTAAATCATAGGTGAAATCTCATGTTTTACTGAACCTTTTCTTGAAAGTACTTTCAAAAGCTAGAGCTTCTCAAAGCATTTTTTCCATTATGTGAAATGATTCTTCTGAACACTTGAGATTAATTTCAGAATAGCACAGGAAATAAGTCATGTCTGAAACTCCATGTCCTTGCCTTGTGAACACTCATATCTCACACTGTTATCCAGCATGTTTGAATGCAGAAGTTTTTTAAACCCGAAGAACAGTTTTCTGCATTTATTTCTGCATTTTTGTGCCATGTTTTTATTTTTTAAAAACCACCACAAAATAAAATGTATCCCTTTCTTCTTCAAAACATTTGAAGCAAGTGGGTTTGCTTTTATTTACAGTTTTTCAGCTTAGGCTATCTCTGTTCATGCATTTTAATTTAGGCTCAGATTAAGTTTTCATAGAAAGGTCGCCCTAGGACAGAAAAAATGTAGGCAAAGCCAGTAATAATAATAAATTATTTCATTGGGTATTATGCTTTTATTCAGTCATTGCTCCGTTGGCAACTCAGAAGAACGTTGCTGGTTGCCATCTTTGATTAAATTTATGTCTGGATGTGCAATTGCACAGTCATACCCATCTAACATAGAAGTATGGGCAGCTTCTGAAATGTGGCTAAGCCTGCTGCCTTGTTATATTAGTGCTTCGTAAATCATTCCCCAGAGCTGACTGGTGCAGTAGGTGTGTGTGTGAGGGTCATGGCTGTGGGGAAGGGCAGGACTTTGTCTGTTGACAGCAGTCTCTTTGTGTGTCTGTGAGGATGGAAGACCCCTCAGGATCAAGATGCTTGTCCTGGACTTTCCAGCCTCAGAAGCTGGTGCTTTTGCTTTGCTGAAGATCAACATTATAGATGAAAGATCTATTTTACTTTAGTTTATAAAAGCATGCTATTAATAAGAAAGAACTCTACCCAGTTATAATGATCCTTTCCAAAAAGTGGAGAGATGAATGTGCAGTAGTTGGCATGTGGAACTGCATTAATGACATTTAAAAAGCTGAAATAATATTTCCAGTGTCGCAGTTGCATTTTCTCACACTGTACAAGTTTAAATGTTCTGTGAAATGGCAAAATAGGTTTCTATGTCGCTTAAAAGTTTCTTCTAAAATTTACTTTTGTTGCTCCTTTAATGCTGTTGCTCTGTTAGGGTTTTTTAATTAGTATTGTTATGTTACTAGATCGAGTCAAGTTTGTACCTTTAAGGTTTTGTAAAAGTAATGAGTGCACACGTGTCATTAGAGGTCACAAATCTGGTATTAAGTCTAAAGTCACTAGGTTAGCATTTGTTGCTTTGGAGCTTGTGTGCTTTTTGGCTGTTTTGCAATTTTCATTTAATTTACTGATGAAAATAGAGCAATAGAGTGGCTCCGTCTGACAATGTAGTGATCTCTAAGGTGAGTTTAAAAATCTGTTCATGATTCACCATGTGCTGAATCTCAGGACCGTTTTTGATGGATTAACATGTTCTTGTTGCTTTCACTGCTGAATGTCAAGAAAAAAGCTGTCACACTGGTGTGTTTGTTGCTCTCTGTTTCGCTTGAGCAAGATGGAGCCAAGCACTGAATTCCTGACTTCATTTAAGCCAGAGCAGTCCAATGGTGGTGTGCGATCGGCTTCTCTCCAATCTGTTGTTTTTTCTGGGAGGATGCCTACAGCAGCTGCTCAAGCCAACTAAATGCCGCTTCCCACACTTGTCCACAGCCCATCCCAGCCTAAGGAATAAGGGGCAGAGGGGCAGCAGTGCCCGAGGGCAAAAGTCCAGCTCTCTGTGGTCGGTAATGGCAGTGCTTGCCCGGCCCCACGCTCCAGCAGCCAGGGAAGGCTGGTTGTGGTTGGAAGGGGATGGGTGGCTGCTGGCTCAGGAAATAGCCTGCAGTGTCAAACCCAGAGCTTTCCCTTGCACATCTGAGCAGTCTGGGTGTGTCCTTGAGGTCTCTGTACAGCATCTTCTGCTGAGAGAGCTGGGGTCTGCCCTGTGACAGCATTTTTCCCTGGACCCTTCCCTGGCATGGGGAATGTCTGAGATGCCCTGCTCCACCCCTAACAGCACAAGAGCTCTCCTTTGGGGTTTTATGTTAGTAATGCGGCTCTTGAGATTAAGTGCTTATTCTTGCTTTGACAGAATTTGTGAGTGCGCAATCTTATTTTTTTCCCTAATAGTGTAGAATATTATTGGGTTTTAAAACAAAAATAATATTAATGTGTTCTTTTCCTTTGAGAGCTGATCTTTGTCTTGCCTCACTGGATCCAGGCAACAGCTTCCTTACTTTGGCAGCCATTTTCTTTAGCTCTATTTGACTTCAGACTTCAGCTTTTATTTTTTTAATAGGTGTATCTTTGTCCATTTTATTGGACACTGTTCTTAAATCAGCAGCTTGGAAACTATTAAGGATTGCAAAACTAATATTAATATGTATAATTTTTAATCAGTTATTTGTCTGCGGTAGCCATTAAAACACAATGATAAATGTATCTTTGCACTGAACTGATGCTTCACTGGGCATACTTGCACTTCTGTTAAATGATCTGAATTTGGCATTTAACACTCTATAACTGGTCAATTTGAAGGCATCATGTTTTTATTTTTTTAATTAATGGTTATTTTACTTAAGGAAAAATTCCCAAAAGCTGCATTTAGGTTGATATGATATAAGGAAGTGCACTACCAGAATATGTTTCACCTTTAAAGGAGAGGAAGTAGACAAGAATGTGTATAGACAGGAACTTGAATGTTTCAGATTAGTTTCTTCAGTATCTTAGAACTAATAGATTTTATGCCTTTTTCTATAGTTTTTTTAGATTTCTTGCATTTTTAACTTTAAATTGCAAAAGCTAGATTGATCTACTAGTTGACTTCAGCTAGTTGAATATAGTGGAAAGATGAACATGTTTTCCTGCACACAACATGGTGTGGTTGTCATCAAAAGCAGGTGTTGCATTTCAGTGAAACCTGGTTTCAGGAGTGTGGTTAGCACTTAACTGGAGCAGCTAAGGAGTGGGCTTACTTTCTAAAGAAATCCTGAGGGAGGGGCAAACTAAGAATCAGTATATTGCCAGTTAAGATTTTGGGTTAGGTAGGGATTGCTCTGTCCAATTACACTTGTGTTGTAGAATGCATAAGCCCAAATTTGCTTTGGGGATCACTATTGCAAAGCAGTCTTGGTTTAAGGCTGGTGTGAGATGACTGTGAGGGTCTTTGTCTGACTGCCCTCACAGTCATCCCAGTGTCTGTAG
Organism: Phylloscopus trochilus trochilus; assembly: GCA_016584745.2. Taxonomy (NCBI): domain Eukaryota; kingdom Metazoa; phylum Chordata; class Aves; order Passeriformes; family Phylloscopidae; genus Phylloscopus; species Phylloscopus trochilus. The sequence continues at coordinate 27,616,156 of WQNJ02000084.1, forward strand.
CCTAATGCAGGAGAACAGTGTGCTTATGATGCCAAAGCAGAACTGTGTAACGTTTACGTAGGTGTTGCAGGTCACATGCTTTCTAGTGCTTCTGGTTGATCTTAAAGCTTGTTAATAGAAGGCCAGATGATGTATCTGTAATTCAGATCGATCAAATAGTGCTGCTTGTTCGCCTTTAGTTTAGTTGCGTTTCCATAGGCTTTGCAGGGGACAGTTTCATAGATTTTTCTGGATGACCGTCATGACTGAGTGACTCTCTAGAATGCCTGTACATTAACCCCCAGTATGGGAACAAATTGGAGGTCTGCACTCGATTGCAGGGCTAGGATCTAGTTGGGATCATGTGTAGGTGGTGGGACAGCTGACAGGACTGCAGTACTGTGGTGGATGAGTACAGGCTCTTCAGGAAGAACCAGTTGGACAGCAATAGGGGAAGTTGCCCTTTCATGTGGGAGAGCAGTGAGAATGCAACGGAGCTTTGCTGTAGAACTACCTGGGGGAGTGTGAATCAGGTTAGCAGGCAGACCAGTGTGGGAAAAGCTGTTGTGGCTGTCTGCTAAAAGCCACTTCATGAGGAAAAATATGAGGTCTCCCTCATAATTGGAAGGCTCTGTGTATTCACAGGCCTTGGTCTTCATGAGAGACTTTAACCTCTGAAGAGACTTTAATCTGCTGGAGGGACAAATCAGCAAGGTGCAAGCAGCTAGGAGGCTTCTGGTATGCATTGATGACAAATTCCTGACCCAGGTGATCAAGGAGCTGACAAGGGGAGGCAGTCCTGCAGTACTTCATATGTACAGACATGTGAGATGTAAAGGTCAGCCTTTCCTCCAGTTACTGTGGGATGGTTGAATTCAGGATCCTGAGAGGAGGGAGCTGGGTAAATAGCAGGACCTCAGCTCCAGAGTTCAGGAGAATAGGCTGTGACTTTAGGAATCTGCTTGCAAGAGTCTTGCAAGATATGGCCGTAGAGAGAGCTGGTTATTTTTAAGAATGTGTAATGTATCTGACACATACTCACATTTGCTCACAGTTTTGCTTCATATGAGGAAGGAAGCAAAGAAAGACAGTTGTAGTAAAGGGGAGTACCCCATGATGTGAGTTGTGTGTGCTGCTGTTACAATCATTCGTGACTGCATGGAACTCATTTCTCAGTCACCAAAAATACCCATATAGAATCCTCCTCCAGGTTGTCACTTTGAGGCAGTGGGTCTTACCTTGATGTGTTATTTTCAAGGAATGCAATGAAATTCACCATCATCAGACTCATTCATGTTCAGTGCAGTAACAGGGTTTTTGACAAATATAACACATTTTCATTATCAGACTGAAAAGCTGATATAAAAATGTGCAGAGGTTCTGTGAAAGTCTTTTCAGCTTGAAGGAATAGATGCTACAGTGCTTTATCTTTCGGAAGCAGAAGTGACAGGTTTATACAAGATTGGCAATACAGGAGTACAGGAGAATTCATATATATTGGGAGTAGATAAAAGTAGATTGATCTGCTATTTGTTAGACAATTGTGAAAAATTAGCTGCTTAAAAATTTCAAAGTATATGAATGGTTGAATACTAAGAGGCAGAGCTTACTATGATTTCTTATTCCTTTGTCTCTTTCCTGTAAACTGCAGAATAGCACAGGTGAGAAGGGATGTTCTTGGTGGGGTGAAATGTGCACATCATCACTTATCAAGTAGACTTGACCAAAGTATGGCAAGTACTGCCTGTTGTTAAAAGTTACAGTCAGTGTTTTTGCCTTGCATTTTCATTTCAAAATTCTTTTTGACAAAATAATGCAAAATTGCAAAACTTTGCTTGTTATTGGAATACTTTTTTTGCTGCTTTGGTACATTCATATTTTCTTTATGGTATTTAATTATCTTCAAAACTGCTTTTAAAAAATTAATGCTCTAAATTAAAAAAAAATGGTGCTCTGATTTAAAGAAATGTTCAAGGGTCTGTGTAACCTGGTCTAGTTGAAGGTGTTCCTACCCACAGGAGGGGGGTTGGAACTAGATGATCTTCAAGGTCCCCTTCCAACCCAAACCATTCTATGATTCTTTGAAGTGTTCCCTACCTGTGTCACTGCATTAGTATAATTTTTAGGTGACTCTTGCTTGTAATATTTGCCATTGGTTAGGCTATGGTTAATTAGTGTGTTGATTAAAAAATATAACCCGGTCATTACTGATTATTGGACATATGTTAGAGACTGGGCAGTCCTCAGAGAACTAGATGCTGTGGCTTGATGATACAGATTTTAACTAATGTGGGGAATTAACAGCATTTTTTATTGTGCCATAAATATGTGGAACTCTTAAGTGACAAATACCTTGCTTTTGGAGATGAGAATGGAGTTATGCTAAAAGCAGTAAATACAGTTTTGCAGAAGAATTTGGCAAGTGCTCCTCAAGTGGTGACTTCCAATGCTTGAGGATTACTTACTTGCTGGCTTCAAATAGGTACTTACTCCAATGCAGGGAATTGTAGCAGGGTGTTTCTGCATGTTTGAATTCAGAGAGGCTTGATGATTCTGATTATCACAGTTGTCTTGCCTAAATAATTTAGAACTGTCACTGCTGTAGATAAATAAAAGATTTTGAACGGCAGTCAGATTTACAGCGTGAGGAAATACTGTTACAAGGTGCACTCTTGTTTCTGCAATTTGTATCTAAATGCACCCACACAGTTGGGTATATAGAGCTCTTCAAAAGAGAAAAGTGTAACAAAACTTCAGTTATTCAGCAGTACTGAAGGCTTCTGCTCCCTCTAGGTGTGAAGTGTATTTACACATCTGCTTTGTCTGTAAACATGACAGCAAGAACAAGTGCTATGGCTGTGACTGTGTCAGATCAAACTTGTACATATTGATGAGTCCACGCATTGTATTGAGAAAGATAATCTGAGAATTGGCAGCTTGCCCTTTCTGCTGTAAATCAATTGTGGTAATTGCTGTAAATCAATTGATTGTAAATCAATTTGAATATGAGAGGAGAGAAAGAAAGAAGTTGTTCCTTTGAAGTCTAGGTTTCAGGGAAGTCTAAACTTATCTATAATATTGAAAGCACCAGACTGTGCAGCTGTACTGTCAGACTTAGTGGTCCGCCCAGACTTCACAGCTAAACTCTTAACTCAAGATCAGAAAGTATAGGCAACTGGACTGTAACCATACTCAGAAGGAATGTGTGCAATAACTTGTGTAGGTACCAACCCAGTGATTTGGAAGTAGCTGAAGGAGGAGGAGCCCTGAGAGGGCAGTTTACAAACATGAGAGGTAAGATTATTGTAGTCCTGCTAATAAGCTTCCAGTCTGGTTAAGTCAGATAGCCAGCATCATACTAGGTTGTACACTGTGTTTTTATCTGAGACCTGGTCTCAGGGAGGCAGTAGGATAGGATGTAAAGCTCTGTATCATAGTTCTGGCATCACTTCCACTGAAATACCGCCTCTGTGGTATTTATGTAACAATTTTGATCATAATTATCTTTTCTCTAGATGAGTTTTGATTAGATAAGCAGTAATAATTATTTCAGTCCTTCTCCAAGTTAACTATATTCATTCATGTTTAATGCAAGCATCTAAACTGCTGGTGATTAGTGTTATTAAAGTTGGTAAAAAGGAGAAGAAGTGTAGCTGCTGGATCTTGGGTTTTCTGTGGCTATATAACCAAAATGATTTTTAAAAGTCCTGCATTGTTGCTAAATTTACAGACTGAAGAAAATTGCCATGGTGCTAACTTACTACTAATTTCTATTTGCAGACGAACTTGTCAAGCATATCCTCCTTCTGTTTCCTGATTTGAGTGTTCCTTTTTTTTTTTTTTTTTTTTTTTTTTTTTTTTTTTTTTTTTTAACCTCCTCCCCACAGTGCATCCCAAATTAAAAACCATTTCGGTTAGCTTTTTTCAGAAAAAAAATGCAATAGATAGCACACATGAATGTCTTTTAAAAAACTAAACAAAACAAAGCCAAAATTAACTCAATTGCAACTTCCACGATTTTATGTGCTCCATGGGAGGTGTTGGCAGTAGAAATAGCTCTAGGCAGATGGGATTACCTGCCAGCAACAGGGGAGGATGGGAGGGAATGCTGTAAGGAAATCCAGCTCTGTAACTGTAGCTGCACTAAGTGGTAATTGGCATTCCTTGTGCTTTGGTATGTCGTATGTAAATACTGCTCCTTCAGGTGAGCAGCTAGCAAGTCTGCTTCTTTTAATGAGGAATTTAAATACCAGCTCTAATTCTAGAGTTTAGTGAACGCAGAAGAAAACTGTGGGACATGTAGCTTCTTTTACTAAGGCAGGTATTTGAAAGAATTCTCTTCTCAGCCAAATTCTTAATCATAGACTGTATACCTTATGTCAAAATCACTAATTCTGATTTATTTCAGCTAATTTATTGAATACACAAACAGTGTGACTTCATATTTTCGGGAAATGCCTCTCTCACTTGTTTCTGCAAAACTGAGGGTTGTATCAGAATGGTGTCATAAAAGGAAGTTGAGTTCTTTAGCAGAAGTGAATTTACAGTGATGTAGGTTATCATTATTAAGAGTGCTAGGGATTCTGAAGGCATGAAATACATGGCCGTGATACATGACATACATGACATGAAAAACAAATCCGTGCATATCTTGTATTTTCAAATGAAGTAATTGAGAAAATTACATCCATTGCTGCTTACCCTTCAGATCAGTGGTGAGGGCAGGCTCTAAGCTATGTACCAGTGTTTGTACCAGTGTTCATATGCTCAGGCTTGTGGATTTAAGAAAACAGACCTGTGGAAAAATTTTCATACACAATTTTTTAAAAAAGAGTTTGAAAAAATACAGTTAAAAGACAAGTTCCTAGTAAATCTTCATAGCATTCAAGTATAATTCAAATGCAAGAATAGAGGAAAACCAAAACTCATGTGCATATTTTGCATTTTTCTTGCTTCTGTTTGTGTATATCTAAATGCACAGATATTTAGATGGCACAAAAGGAAGCTTGATTTTGACTTTGAGTTGTAAATCTTGGTTGCTGTCAGTTCAGTCCTGCTGTGCTGTGGTAAGGACAGGCTTATTCATATCTACATGGAAAAGGTATATAAATTAATTAAAGGTATGAGCTAAATGTTTTAAGCTGCAGTTTTTGTGTGATTTATGATTCTTAAAATGCATTGTGCTCCACAGTATGTTCATACAACTAATATGTTTTATGCAGTTACATACTGGGGATGAATTTGCTTTAAGTAATTGAAAAAATCAGAAATAGACAATACTTGCATATTGGTGATAGAGATCTCACTCAAGTTTTAATCTTTGCATTTGGGCAAAAAGGGTTTGCAGTGGGAACTGCAAAATGGCTGCCTGAATCTATGTTTACTGTGAAGTATTTAAATAAATTATTAATTTCTTTAAAACTGGTCATATACTTAGTTAGCAAGTGCATATGTTCAGGTGGAAAGCAATTTTCCACTGGAAAACTGGGAACAAAAACTGATCAGATCATTGAACATTGCTATGTTGATAACTTAGTTAGTCTAAGATGTTGCTTTGCCTAAAATACAAGTCAATTCAAAGTGGTTTTATTTTAATGTGGTATAAATAGAGGCATTGTGTTGTCTGATTGAGTACAGAGAAAGCTACTAGTAAATCTCAAACATAATCCAAACTTACTGCCTCTTTCTTGATGTATATGTGTTATAAAAATATCCCTGTATTCCTGTGGTATAGTCCTAGGTATAATAGATGGGAAACTCGGGAGTTTTTCATCTCTGCCACGATTCTGTTGCATAATGCGTGCTATGTAAATATATTTGCTTGCATAGGCCTTGATACTTTAGACTTGTTGGTCCTTTGTCCGGTTCTGTGGATCTGCTGTATGTCAAATATGCTACTTACATTTTTGTTACCAATGCTTAAATAGCAACATCAGCAATACTTCTGTAAACCATCAGTAATAATCTGAATAAAATATATAGTAAAAATAGCATTCAAGACTATTTTCTTTACAAGAGAAAGTGGAATTGTTTAATCGTTAACTCGTTAACTTAGTAGAGCAAAATAAATTATGGAATTTATCTTTTCTGTATTTGATACTAAATTTGATCTCTTCCAAAGACACAAGAATATCCACTAAATAGCTTTATTCTTGTTGTATATTTGAGCTGTCATTGGAACTTACAGGAGATTTTATATTTGCATATTGATATGCATCCTTTTAAGGGAGTGGAGTTATATAATGTAAATAAACAGAATTGTTGGTGATGTGTTGCTGGGCCTGACAGCTTCCAAAAGTACCTAAGGACTTCAATATATTTTTTGCCTTTCTCATCTGCATGAGAGATGAGTCATCTGCATGAGATGCAAAGTCTCTGCACAAGTCAAAGGATGTAAACTTTTAGAGTAACAACTGGTACTGTGACTAAGTGTATATGAGATTAGCATTTCTTAAATAATGTTTTGTCATTAATTTAATCAAATTTTCTTAAAGAGGTGTGTTGGTTTTTTTTAAGGTGAGGTTACAGTGCAAACTGGAGATCTGTTGCCATGTAAGATTTGTGGAAGAACTTTCTTTCCAGCAGCGCTGGTAAGTGGTGTGAGCACTGTTGGCTTTTAGATTCGATTATCTGATAGGAAAATTAAGCAGTTCTCACTATAGCTAGAAGAATAGAACTAGGTGCTTTGTTTTGGCAGGGGTTTTGGTTTTGTTTCCCCCCCCCACCCCAAGTAATTGCATATTCCAGTTGTCTCAGGCTTGAAGCTGCTTAGAAGGGGCTTAGTTTCATTTTAAGATCCCATCATTTTCTGAAATTACATGTCTCTGAAAGCATCTTTGCTAGGGTTACAGAATCAGTCTTTGTCTTCTGCACTTTTAAGTCTCAGCTAGTAAATTAAGTGTTTTGTTAACCATCTCCAAAACTCTCTTCTCCGTTGTTAGTAGAAATCAGTCTGTCCTTAAATGTGAATATGAGTTTCAGACACCTATGATTTGTTTTGCCACTCAATGCAAAAGCTGCCTACTTATCAATTTTTTATGTGCAAGGAGCAAATATAGATGCCTTTTACTTTTCTTCTTCCTTATCACCCATGTTTTTGTGACTCTGTATACACACCTGTGAATTCCTGTAGTTCTGTTTTAAAGATAGTGGCTGGCATAAATATTTGAGTGAAAACAGTTTGAGCTTATTCATGAACAGTTGGGGATTTTTTTACTAATTTTTATATCAAGAAAGAGGGAAATAATGTGTTAATAGCTTCTGTTTTCAGAATTAAATTCAGTGTTCTCCTTTTTTGCTTGTGCTTATAGAAAAAGCATGGACCCATTTGCCAAAAAACTTCTGCCAAGAAAAGGAAGACATTCGATTCCAGCCGACAGAGAGCAGAGGGAACTGACATTCCCACAGTAAAACCTCTTAAGCCACGGGTATGTTGTAATTTACTCTGAATATGAACATTTTAGGCATACTATATATGCATTTTAATAAGGCTTATTTCTGCTGGCAGTTCATATTAAACTAGATCAACTAAGATTTGGAAGAAATCTAACTATGATGTTATGTACTAAAATAAGGCGCATACTTAGCTTCAAGTAAAAACTTCAAATATACGAAGTTTTCTCTTTTTTGCCTCTTAGCCAGAACCACCCAAAAAACCTTCCAACTGGAGACGAAAGCATGAGGAATTTATAGCAACTATACGAGCAGCCAAAGGACTTAATCTTAAAGATGGTGGAAAACTCCCTCCACCACCTCCACCATCATACGACCCTGGTATGTAAAACAGTCAAGTTTGTTAGACTTTTCTTTAAACTAATGTGTGGAAATGTAGAAATTTGAATTGAAAAGGAATTTGTTCGAATTTGACATTCACGAGTTCTTGAAGTTCTTGACTTACTATCCTGTGCACGTGCTGGGTTGTGACTTTGGGTGTGGCTGGCTCACATCCTGGGGAGCTTTCAAAGCCCACAGCATTGTTTCTCATGTGTGGAAAGATAGCTGGGGCAAATTTACAGCTTGCTACTGTATTGTAAACCATAGGCTGGACAAATCCTTTCAATACCCTGTTTGTGCTCACAGCAGTGGAGCTGCTCACAAATAGCAGGCTGCCTTTTTGATTAGCTGACACCCACAACATATTTACATTGTAGGAACGCACTTTTGTGTTCTTCAAATGTAATCTCTCCCATTTCTTGCTGAATTTGCATTTAGTTTCGTGTATGTAATATATGCCTTAATGCTTGATATAGTGGGGGTGCTTTTGTTTTGCGTGTGTGAGGTGTGTGGTGTTCATATTAGCAAGGGCATGACAGTCCTTGAGTACCTTCAAACTGAGGCTGGGTGAAGTGTTCAAGCAGTCTGATGTGAATGAGAAGGAAATACACTTTTCATTTAACTTCTGGGATAGCATAATAGGTTGAAGAATATATTTCTTCCTTTTGTCTTAAGAGCTAAACCATTTGATTAGCTGAATGGCTATTTTCAGAAAGATTAGGAAAAAGCATGTGTTTGCTTCTGCCTTTCTGTTGTCAAGTGAGGATGTGAAGTGTTTCCTACCGAGTTTCTTTACAGGAGATGTATTATTCCAGTATTAGGATTGTAATTATGCATTCACTCTGAGAGGTTGTATTATTCACCATTCTGTACTCACAATCTTGAAAAGCCATATAGTTAATTTTAAAAAGTAAAGCCATCTTAAAGTCAATAGCAAATGCTGTGGATAAGAGTCGCAAGGCTTGATCATGGAAAGAATCATTATAGCATATATATATAGAATCTATATAGCACATCTATAATCTATCTAGTTGTTGTTGGTTTTAGTCTCCTGGCATCATCCTGCTGCAAGTGGGTAAGACTTAGGAATGAAGAGACAATGCACAGAATGATCAGTGGATACTCTTCTTAAAAATACAGCAGGAGCAGCTACTGATGCTCCTTTTCCACTTTTCATGTAGGAGAGTGGGAAGATTGTGAGTGTGCCACGATTGTATCCAGCCTCCCCTGCTCAGCTCTGTCTTGGGCACGCTTGTTTCTAACAAGCAGCAAGCCTTTCTCCTGTTAATGGAAAGCGTCTCATAAACATACTTCTTAACTGCTCTGAGTTGACAAATAACCAGTATTGCTGCTTCTTCCATCTCCTCTTCCACTTTTTCTAAGGAAGTGCAGAATAGCCTCAGGTTAAGAAGGACCTTAAGTCTTGATAACCTCTTATTTTGATTAGTTTTTGTTTTATAAAACTTACATTCAGTCCTAGAAGTTCTTCTGGACAGTATTCTCAGATAGCCAAGTGTCTAACTGGAACTATGTATTTTACAGAAGGATGAAGACACAATTCCTGGTTTTTAAGAGTATACATTCATCCTCTACAGTCTGATGCATCTGTGGACTTTGAAAGTTTTCTGTGGGAACTGAGCTCTGCACCAGCCAGCAATGGCATATTGTCTAGGGGCTTCACAACTGCTTTATTATTTTTTTATTTTTTTTACTTTTATTGGAATAATTTTAGTTTGACTACATAGCTATTACAATTTTGTTTCTGATTTTTTGTCTCTTAAGGGGTAGTTGATGTGTTTGAGTGTTCTGACAGTAGCTGAGCATATGTAGAATAAGCAAATAAAAAATTGTTGTTGTTACCCCATGAGATTCCCATGCTGTCACTTCTCTGTGTTCTTCCTCTGTCCTTAGCTCACACTTCTTGGGTCACAGTTCATGGTTTGGCAGCCATTACATCATTTAACTTACTCAAAACTCTTTATAAATATTTAAAGGGACAAGTATTTAAGCTAGACCTACTGCATTTGGACTAGTAACATGTAATCCAAAACTTACTTTAGATTTATAATACCTAATTGCAATTTTGGAGGCAGTGACTGTTGAATTTCATCTCATTTTCTTCAATACATTTCTAAAGTGACCTAGAAACACACTAATTTAACCTGCTTTGCCGGTGTCAAGCTTTTTTTATGTTGATGCTTACATGGTTTTGAATGCTCTAATCTGGGGCTTACAGCATTAATATCTCTGGACACTGAAATACCCAGTTGTCTGAAACTGCAGTCCAAACATTATTTTCCAAGGGCACTGTATTTTAAGGTGTGTATTTCCAGCAGACAGATGATGTATCTTTTAATGTTTTAAGCATTTATGTAGCCCTTTCTGGTTTTTGTCCAATGAGAGTAATATTTCCTGTATGTAATACTGTTTACAATGTGATTAAATTAATCTTGCAAAAGTAAAACAGCCACCAGTTACTTTCTTTTGCATGTCTCTAGAGATAGCTCCTAATTGTTTTTATTTGTTAAATTTCTGATTTTTTTAATGATCACTTTCAGTATTGCAGTTAGTATTTCTCAGTTCTTTCAAAACTGTCAGAAGAAACAGATCTGTTGTCTTTTGCTGTTTGCGTGGGAAAGGTTTTAATGTATTTCCATATCTTGAACAAACTGAACTGTTTGTGATTTTTTTAAAAATTTTTACTGTTAATTTGTTTAGCTTCTTCTCCACTTTCTTCCAGCTGATCTCTCTGCCATGTCCTTGTACCTCTTTGAGTACCTTCTCTGCAGAATAGCATCTCTTAAAATGTTTCTGATTTTGCTAAGGTGATTCCTAATCCTCAGATTATCATCAAATGAGAAATCTGTATTTCATTTTCAGATTCAAGAAGCCATTATTTCCCCTGGAGGAGAGGCTGGTCTTTAAAAGACTTCAAAACACTCTCATTTTAAAAACAGATTATTAATATTAGGTCTTTTATGTTTTTAAGATTACATTCAGTGTCCATACTGTCAGAGGAGATTTAATGAAAATGCAGCTGACAGACACATCAATTTCTGTAAGGAGCAAGCTGCACGTATTACTAATAAAGGGAAATTGGCATCTGATACCAAAGGGAAGCTTCCTACTCGAACACAGGTGGGCTATAACACTTTTCTTAACTTGTAACTTGCATTCAATGTCAAGTCAAGCTTTTTAAATAATGTGTTGCTTTTAAAAAGAACTAACTATTTTATTCTGTAATTTTATTATTTATACTGACTGATACTAGACACTAAGCGTGGATGAGGCTTTTGCTTTCTTAAACTGCAGAGATGGGTAAGCCAGATGGCAGCAGTTGCAAAACCAAAACCAGTCATAAATGTAATTGAGAAATGTGCAAATGACAGGTAAGGGTAGGAGGCGGAAATAGAGATGCGTTTTTTGTAAAGGAAGTTGAATTTCTGTTTTGCTGGTTTCTAAATCCGGTTAGAGACTTGCCTAAGGGGCAAACAAAGGTACCTGACTACAGGACAACTGACAGCAGTATTGTGGCTAATTAGAGGCTTTAGAGGGATTCAGGTGTATTACACAGTATTTCGAATTGGATTTGAAGGACAAAAATAATTCTGCCTTTGAGTATTCTCTTTTAAATTAGTTGATAATAAGGTGATACTTTTATTTTTAACCTTAGCTTCATTCCAGCTGTGGAAAAAGTTGATAAAAGCTATAGAAAAGAAAAAAATGCAGAAAGACATAGAGTTGAACAACAAAGCCACTAAGTTAGAGAATGTTTCCGCCTAGTATCATTTGTAAGTATTAGAAGACAGACTATCACAAACTGTTTGCATGTTCTATACCAGGAACAGGTTACCTAGTAGGAAACCATCATCTGTTCTCCCACACTACCTGAAAAAACCACCTGTTGTGTTATATAGATAGCTTGATTTAATTGCTTAAATTTCTAGGTTGTATTTTGTTACAGTACAAATCTGCTCCAGTTAAGAAGATGCCTTCTGTAGGATCAACGCCATCGCCATCATCACGCTTACCACAGCCAAGTGGTGTTAGCAAAACTGCTGTAGGTATGAAATGAATGTTGTGAATTGTTCCATGTCATTTCTAAATGATAGTTCTCAAACTATGCATAGTTCTGCAAACTATGGTTAGCTGATATAGTGGTTTGCAAGATCTCATTTAAAATAAATTTGGATGGGATAGTGATTGCCATCTATCTTGAAAGACTCTTGAGCACTTAGGATTCTGGTTTATATATCAGGTCAATTTATTTTTTCTCTGAGTTGAATAGGAAAAATCATTCAGTGTGTAGTAATGCATGATTGTATCGAATACTGACCTCTCACCTGAAGTTTATCTAATGCTTAATTCTGTAACTAATTTGATGAATATGATCATAAATTGGTGAAAACACATAGTCAAGGCATTATAATCATACAAGCAGTGGTCTAATTTGGGGTTCACATATCATCGTATATGAGACATGTTCTGCTCATACATACTTCAGCTTTTCTTCCCTTTTTTTTCTGAGCAAAGTAATTGAGCTACAGTGTCTTGATTACATATTTTCTATACATTTTTGAAACATATTTTCTTTTTGTGTTATCTTGATACAGGCTCATATCTCTGTATTTCTAAAACTCTTGTTTTGAATTTTGCAATTAAAATGTGTTTAATAAATTGTATCATTTCAGCAGCAAAATATTATATTTTCTTATGTTTTCATGCTTGCTTTTCAACTGCCAGGCACCTCTTCAAGTAAAGCACTGTCTTCATCTGGATCCAGTGGGAGCAAAATTCAGACATTATCACCAGCTCATAAAAACTCGCTGGGAATGGTGAACCCACAAGCAGGGTGAGTTTCATCTAATGTTGTCATTTGTGCTTTATTTCATATTTATGTTGTTCTAGTTCTAGGAGTCTCTGTGGTTTGTTTCACTTGCTTTTTATTTTTCTCCTGTGAACTTCAGAAGTAGTGTGTTTTGCTCTTACCCTTTTTCTGTAAATACAGCAAAAGTTTAAGGAACATTGGAGAAGGCAAAGGTTTTATCAAGTTGATTTAACAACAAAGGAGGTCAAGATATAAAAATAAAGAAGATTAAAGATTACAGAATAAGGAGAAGTGGTTGGAGCAATGACTTTTTTATTGGTAAAAGTGAAGGGTCTTAAAAAAGCAGAAAACATTAGGCATAATTTCCTACTCTTAATGAGGCTTCTGCCACAGACTACAAGGCAATTGTGACAGGATCTTCTCTGTTATCACAGAAGGATGAAGGCTTTATCTCTTCCCTTTCCTGTCTTAAGAGGCAACAAATGAATAAGCACAAAAAAGACAAAACCAATGCACTTAGTACAGCAAGGAGTGCCACATGAAGATTATTAGAGTTCAGTGTAAGTGCTGGTGTGATCAAGGCTGTGACTCATGCTTTGCTAGAGGAGTAGACATTTTACAGAATCTCATAGAGAAATCTATGGAATAGATTGAAGAAAAGTAGTGTAATTCTACAGAAGTTTGAGGAGCACCAAGGAGCACTGAGAACACAAAACATGAAAGGAAGTGGTTGCAGTTATAACACTGGTGATTGACAAAGATTTATTCCTATAACAATGAGTATCTGATTGGTGAAGGGTGTATAATGTGAAAAAACCCCAATATTGTCGTAAGTTCATGAGGAAGAAAAAGGACATTCTGAAAACTCATGGGGTTGGACAGCAGTTACACAAAAGTGGAGATTTTTGGTTTGTCACTCTTAAACTTTAAATGTTATGCATGAATATGAATTACAGCTCTGTCATGCTTCCCTCCTAATATTGTGTAGCATCAGGATTCAATTCTGTCCCTCCTTGCTCTGTCTATTCATGATAACTGTTTCAGACACAGGTCACATGCAGAGTCCATGAAGTTGACAGACATCTTTCTATTTTTTATTTCCTCCCTCTCCTGGTGTCTGTCTAGTCTTTGGTCAGCTTCACTACCATTTGTAGGTATCTATGCTGTGACTGTCAGAAAATCCCAGCCCCTTATTCACTGATTTTCTTTGTTTCTCCATTTTTAAAAGTTAACACTTACTGATGAGTGGCAAACAGGCAGGTCTGCAAACCACAGTAAATAAGTAAATCAGTAAAGCTGAGATAATTTGAAGGCATGTTTCTGAGTCCGGTAGTGTAACCCAGCTGTCTGGGAAAGTTTTTTTCCTGTTGAAAGTTCCTAATTGAAGTCCATATTTGTCTGCAAGGATGCAGCAATTTTGGTCTTCACTTGTTAAGACAGAAGTTCTATTTAATTTTACCAGTCAGTCGCTGTTGCAATAAGCATATGAAATTTGGTAGAAAATAAACCCCTTGTGTCCCAGCTATTCCTTAGAAATCAGAGAGTCTGGGTGCAGTTTGGCTTAATTTCTGATTATAACCAGTTCGGCATTATAGCTGGTTATGTTCAGTAAGAATTTTTGCAATTCCAGATTCACAAATGATGTAGTTTATTGAAGCAGCAGATCATTGACTCTTATTAGATTGTTGGTGATAAATGCAGTAGTTCTACAAAATGTAAGTGTACAGTGCTATGTATAACTGTTCCCAGCTATACTCTTGATGGTACTCTTGTGCTGGTTGGCACAGCTCTCAGATAATGTCCTCTGCTGAAAGGCAGTAAATGTTAACTTAGCTTATAACCTCAGTTGCCTACACAATTTCCAGATTTTAAGAGTATCAGATTTTAAGGTGTATTTCTGCCTGCAGTTCTTCTCATTGCTCTAAAAACCTTGTTCTCTTCTGTTTTCCAGCTAGCCCTTATGGTATTTGCTGCTCATACTAACCAATCTTGCACAGGTGGCTGTTAAATGTGTCTGGTTTCTAAGTGTTGTGTCTGTGACCTAGCATTTCTTTCTTCTTCATTGCATTCACTTCTAGAGACAAATTTGTCAGAAATTATATTGAAGCAAAGATGTGTAAGAGCCAGTTACATCATGGAAAAGTTAGGTTACTCAGATTGGTCACTGGTGACAATTTTGGCCTTAATCATCCCAACTTGTGCCTTACTATTGAGGTATGAGAGGGAAATACATTGGGTTCTGTTAAAGTATCTACAAAATTATACCAAAGCAGGTGCTGAGACGCTAACAGTCAATGTCCTGCATAAGAGTGAAAATAATTAATACTGCAGTGACAGATTTTAAACATTAAAACATCTTATAATTTAGGCTATAGATATGCAGCTCGAATTACTTTCTAAAATAGAAGAACTTTTGAACATTACCCTTAAGTAAGGTTAAAGAAGATTTCTTTCTTTTACTACGTTTATGATTTAACCAGTATAGTGACAGGCCTTAGTGTGAGATCTGGGATTCTGTTATACCGAAGTCAGACAGCGCTTATGCTGCAAGATAAGATGTTATGCTGCTCTTCTGAGTTATTAGTGAAACAATTTGCTGAGCAGTGTTGTGTGAGGGTAGTTTTAAGGGCAGTCTTTTTAATGGAATGTTAAGCAATCACTTTTTCTTTTCTCCTTGACAAATATTGAAGAGCCTAGATACATTATTTTGACCAGGTTAAAATTCCAGGTTTTGACGTAAGAGACATCAAAAGTAAGTTCCTACAGTTTACACTATGGGAAGCTCTAACTTTGAGGTGGGGTTTTAGGTATTACTTCAGTGTGTAATCTTCCATCTACCTAGATTGTTGGTAATTCTGGGTTTTCCGGAGACGTAATAGAGGAGAGGTTTAATAGTAGAATTAGAGTTCTATAGCGCAATATCAAGGATGAATGAATTCTTTGTACAGAATGATGGGACAGCACTGCCCTCTGTGGGGCCGCGGTCGCTGTTGGCGCGGGGCCGTGCGGAGCGGACGCAGTGCTGAGCGCGCAGTGCCGCCCGCGCCCGGCAGGTGGCGCTGGCGCAGCGCTGCCCGCAGCCTGGGCCGGGCCGGGCCGGGCCGGGGGAGCTCCGCAAAGGGCGGGAGCTGGGAGTCCTCGCCTGGAAACCCCGTGTGCCACATCGCAGCGCACATTTGTTTTGTATGGCCAGAAGTGGAACCCTATTTTGTGGGCTCACTTACTGTAAGTTATTTTCACTCTGCCGTGTCCTTTCTTTTAAAAATTTCAATTCTCCTGCTGTTCTCCCCCAGGAGCAGTAAAGGACTACTGAGAGAGCACAGCACAGTATCATCAACATAAGCCATGTTAGTGCCAGTGAGGCTTACTTTGTGTGTGTAAGTCAGGATGTATCAGCTTAGTTCTGCTGTGAGTTTTCTTTTTCTGCCTGGACAGAGTAAGGAGGCAGTCCTTCCAGTGTGAATGAAAGTGTTGCATAAGGGCATAATTTCTGGTCATACAGAGGCAAGTGAGGAGTAGCATGTCACTGTTGTAGTCAGTAGGGAAATCCTCATTCATTTAAGTGAAAATAGGTTTTCTTTTTGATGTTGAAGAACTGATAAAAGGAAAATCTATTCTATATAATTTATCTGTCATTAGGCTTTTAATTTGAAATCATGTTATGAACCCAAGTTTGATACCTATTTTATAACAGTATACAAGTGAGCAGTGTTCTTACATTTCTTGAGGGGTATGGCAGTTGTAGTAAGCTGCCAGAAGCAATCAGATGTTCGGGAGAAAAAATTGGGTAGGTGCTTCCTTACCTAAGGGTAAACAAACAGGTAAACTCCATACCCAGATGCAAACTGTTTTACCCAGCAGAACCTGACACCACACTGTTTGTAGCCAGAAAGGGATCTTCTGAGTGTACAGATCAATTGTCTGTACATGTTTCATTTGTGAACTGTTATGTTTGTTTGGGTTTTTTTTAATGGGACTTGGAAATTATATTTTTTAATATGGCAAATGAACCCTTATTAATTATTAAAAATTAATTATCAATTTATATTCTATTTTGCATATAAAATATACACTTTAATGTTAATGTTTCCTTCCTGGGAATCATGTCTGCTAGTGACACATCACTACTGTCTTACAGCTGAGATACAGTATGAGCAACACACCAAATCAATAACAGTAAATTTTAAATTCCACTTGCATATTTGCCATAAAACATTTTTAGCCTTTAAAAACATTATCTTTTAAAACAGTTTGTTCCTTTTATGAAGACCATAACTTACAGGGCTTTGTTCAATTAAATCAAGATATACGTAAGTAATTGTCTTCAAGATCTTTGCATTTCAAAAGATTCTTGTGATCATCTGTTTTTTTTCATTAGAACGTGAAAGGGCTGTCAGCTTTGGGTTTTGGGTTTTGTTAATGTGTGAAAGAAGAGTGTAGTGCTTTATTTTGACGGTATTTGACAGCTTCTAGGATATTTCTTTGGTGTTCTACTCAGTATGTGCCTGGAGTTCACAGATTACACTGATCATTTGTTGAAGTTAAAAAATAACTAAGAAAATCATGTTAGGTTGGAGTGTGTGTCATACAGTGTCAAAGACCTTAGTCTTCCTTCTCAGTTTCTTGGGAGTATGTAAAGGATATATATTGGGTCAAACAGGAGTTAATTGAATTCTAGTTTGAACTAGAGCATCTGTTTGGGAGGCCATAAGTAGGTTTTATTTTATGACGGTAAGATGATAAAAATGCAGAACTTAACTTGAAGATCTGATTTTCTAATCTAGGTTGTGATTTCTGAAAAGCTACAGTTTCCCTTATGATGATGTTAACGAGGGATTTTTTTGTTGTTGCCTTTTTAAAAATGTTTTTAGAATTTGATTTTTGATTTATACTTTTTGGTTTGGAAATGTTATCCATAATACTAAAAAAAGTAGTAAGTATTGGCTGTGTATATAGTACTATCTATTGTGAATGGGATTTTTGTTCTTAAAACAAAGCTGGATTTCTTTCAGGCTGTCCTCTATTCTGCCTTTACAAATTAAAAAAAAAAAAAAAGGAAAATTTTTCTTCTGGCTAATTCTAGAGTTGTACGTATACATCTGTTATTTTCTAATGTTTAAACTTACTACTTGTAGTTATGAGTCCCCTTTTCTAAGTGTGTTGTGTGACATCATGAAAGCTGTTCTTAAAAGAAGCCAAATGTAAATACATTGTGTAGAATGTGAGGATAACTGGCATTAGTGTTTTGTTTGAAAAAGAATTTAAAAAAAATGTATTGGAAACCTAATCCAATGTCTATGAAATCCATTCCTGATCAAAGCAAGAAGAAACCCTTTTGTTTGCTGGATAATTAAAGTTTGATTTGTACTTTTTTTTGGTAATATCAGTATTGAATTGTGAGTATTTTTAATTTCTTTTTGCATAACTTGAATAGCAATGTAGCACTGTCCTTATGAGCACCCCTTTATATATTTTAATAGTAAGATGGACAAGTTAGGCCCACCACTGCGAACTGGAAGAGATGTGCAAAGGTTTTATGACACTGATACAAAAACAGACAGTACCATCAAAAGGCCAAATGAGTTGTTGCCTGTAAAGAAGTAAGTATTACAAATCAGTGTGGTTTATCTATTTTGCAAAAATGTTTCTCCTAAGCAGAAAAGTGTGCCCATGACAAACATCAGCTGCCCAGTATGTCTTCCATATAATTGCTGTGAGAGAAGAGTAGATGATATAATTAGTATCAGAGTGAGGAAACAGCTTGATTGGACAGGGAAGATGAAGGTTTCCCTCAGATTGATTTCTTCTGTCAGTACTTGATTACAGATTAAAAGTAACGAGTTTGCATCTTGATTACCGATTAAAAGTAATGAACTTGTGCCTTGCTAAACCCAAGATAAAACTGATTTCCATGATGCGAAGCTGAAGGAAGCAGTTAAGCCTGACAACTGTACTGGTTTTTGACAAAGTAATTTTATTCTCTTAAGGTCAAATATTTCTCTAACTCCTACATCTGTAGTGTAGATTTGATGGTCTAAAAATATGAGGAAGGCAGACTTTGTAATGAAAGGTAAAGTCTTTGGTTAAGTCCAACTTACCTCATATAAAGATTGCTGGTTATTCAGAAGTGTTTATAAGATATAAGTTTGGAAGTAAGGTTATTCCAATTACTTTAATATTTTAAAAAGGCATTAGGTACTAAATTGTAGTTAAGTTTTTGTTGTATTTTGGAAGATGCCAAATTTTTCATATTGTAAAAGAGAAATAAGTAATGAATTACATGGCACATACATAGAATGTATTGTTTCACATAGTAGAAATGTGTCTGAATCTCTTAATGCTGTAACCAAAGCTGTAGTATCTTTGAGACAGGAACTGAATATTTGATTTTGGTTTTGAAGAAGCAAAAGCAATGTTTTTAGACAAACAGAATTTCTTTATGTTTTTATTTGATCCTCTGCATGTTTGGTTAGAGTTATAAATCCTGAGAAGCATCAAAAATTAGCTCAGTTTTTCATTTTATAATACATTATTAATATGTTGAAAATTTAGCTGAATGAGTTACTACAATTGCTTAAAATAGGCCCTATCCATAGAGCAGTGATTTGATTTTTCTTCTCAAGAAAAATTCTTTAAAAATATAGGCACTTCTGCTCTTCATACAATCCTTGCTGTTCTTACTCAAGTATCTACTGAGTTCAAGAATTAAATCTGCCTTACTTGCAATAGGTTATTCAGTATATTGCATGCCAACAGCATCCAGCAAGTGTGAGTGTTAGCAAGAAATGCTAACCATTATTAAATTCACCATAGCAGAGTGGGTGGTTGCAGTTTATGACAAAGGCTTCTGGACTTTGGGACGCATGCCATTAGTCAGCAGGAAGTTATTTATGACTTTGCACAGAACTATGAGCTGTTGTGGTTAACAGTTACAGCTGTCAAGAATATCTGTAAACACTCTGTCTAAGAAGCAAGATTTATATATCAGTATTTTATGGTAGAATTCAACCAAATCATAAACGCATGCATAGAAAAAGTCAAGCTTCTTTTACAAATTACTTTCAGATGCTTATTTTGCAAGCAAAATAAAATTCAACTAGATGTACAACATGAGCTGCTTTAGGAAGGGAAGTCACTTTCAATCTTATTTCTTTTAAAGTAGAAAGTGGTTAATAAGTTTCTTTAGAATATGTCTAGATTTTAAGAGTTCCAGCTAGTGTTGGTACACAGCCTCATATGCTGTCAGGCTTTATTTATACTTCATATGATACAGCGTAGAGCAGGGATATATATAGCTTTTCAAAAACAAAACACAAAATCCAGCTAAACAGAAAAAACTACAGAAGTGGACAAGTATATAGAGAAGGCAGAGATGGGGCAGATCAGAATAAACTAAGCTGTGGTGGCAGGAGTTACACAAAAAATATCTGACTTTGTCGGAAGGGATCTGTTTCTAGAGATCAGATTGCTACTTAAAGATGCAATTTCAAGATTTGTCACCAAGTATACGTGAAACCTGATGCTAATTGTGTGTCTAGATGCGGGCTGAATAAAGCTGTAGACATTGACAGCCTACTCTTTGTGTTGATTTACTCATCAAAAATATCAGAAATCACAGAATGGGTAAGGTTGGAAGGGAAATTTCTGGTCTGAAAACTTATTTGTGGTTTCTTCTATGTTTTTAGAAAACTTGTGGAAAAAGACTGCAGAAATTATATAGAAAGCTGTGTTGAAACATCTTACAATGATGTCCTGTTAATCTTGTAGTGAGTGATGTTTTATCTGTTCATGAGACTTTGCCTCCTTTAATATACAGGGTGGACTGTACACTTTGAATGTGGCTTTTCAGTATTTCGATTTCCTCCCCTCCTCAGCTCTGTCAGTGGCCTGAATGCTGTATTAAGACACTGATTTCGCTGAAATTTCTTTAGTATACACCTACTACTAAAGCACCATGTGAATTTTCAGAGTACTTAATGGGATGAGGATATATGATGTGTTGAAATACAGGGAAGAATAGTGGACTGGTTTTCAGGTCAGTTTATTTCAAGTATCTAGGACTCCTAACCTGATGTTCAAAACTTATTCAAAGTATACTCTGAAGAGACTTCTATTTAAGAAATTAATGCTGTTAGTTTTGAAAAAGTAGTATGTTGGTCCCTAGGTGAAAATCCAGAGCAAACTGAGTCAGTAATAATTTTGATTTTTTTTTTTAATTACTTGGAGCTGTCTAAAGAGGAATTGAGACACAATTCTATTCTTGGCATCATTGCCTGATCATCCCTGATCTATGATGATCTAATATGTTTCTGTGTGTGCAGCTGAATTTTTCTTTATATGTTTTTCTGTCTTCCATAACAGGTGAAGTAACAGTCTAGTAGGTCCTTTCTACTATGGAGCTCTAATGAGTTTTACTCAATTATGAGCAAAAGTCTCTCTTCATTGTATAATGAGATGGGGAAAATAGCACAAGATGAGTATTTAGCATCTCTACATCACAGCAGTGTAATTTAGGTTACATTTATGACTGTTATTCTAGAATTCTCTAACTTCTGAAAGGCTGACATAACTTCCAGTAAGTTTTAATTCTGATATAACTGATGTAGTGCTTTTCAATCTGTGCAGTATTTTTTTTTTCAGTTAAGTCCATCATTAGCATCTCCTTGCAAAATAAGGGGGCAGAGGAAAAGTAATGTTTTTAGGAGAAGGTTAGTGTTCTTCCCAGTCAGCCATAATCTTTGATCATTCCATTCTGCCTGTTGCAAGTACAAGCCATTCTTGTTAAACTTGAATATTTTAGTTAGATATAATTTCAGTTTATTTAATCTTAAAATTAGCTTCCGATTTCCACCATTGTGCTTAATTATCTGATCCCTTTTCCACTGGTTGAAGTGATAAAAGGAGCTGAAAAGCTGTCTTTATTCCATATGCGTTACATCAAGGGAGAAATGTTTTATGCAGCATGTCTATAATTCAGGAGTTACTACATGTTCTCCAGTTGTGTCAGTGTTGCATTTGAAGTTACTGGAGCTGAATGCATTTCCTATTATGTGGTTTGAAAACCAAACCAAGACCAGATAGTTTATAATTCTTAAATGAGGAGTTAGGTTTTTCTGAAGGGAATGAATGGTCTCTTGGTGACTATTTTTTAATGGAGTCTTATTTTAATTTTTTTAAAGTCCTTGAGTGAGCCCCAACTTAAATTTCATTTATGCAATGGTGTTCAAGAATGAGAACAGAAAAACTTGGTCATGGCAGAAGATGTCATAGTCTGAAGATTTTCCAAAAAAGAAGAAATCCCAGTGAATGGTAATTCTTTTGGGCAATGATGAAGACTTCTGCCCTTGATCACTAATGAGAAAATAATACCCCTTCCAATTTATTTTTCTTAGTGCTACTCAGGTTTTTCAGGGGATTCTGATGTTTCTCTACTCATCAAAGCCAGCACCAGCAGCAAGATATTCTCAGTGTGTGAGGATGTGCTGATCACTGTATACTGGCTTCTCATAATACTCATGAGTCCTGAGGGAAGCAATTTTCATATCTGTGTGGTCATACTATTGACTCCAATAGGATCAGTAGGATCTTTAGGAACACAGTTTAAAAAAAATTGAGGCCCTAATGCCCACCTGGATGCACTCTTTTTTTCTCCTTCTGTTTGTATTCATAAGTACAATTGTGCTTTGAAGAAAAAAGGTTTAAGGCATTAAGAAGAAAAAAGTCTTGTTCACTCACTTCATATTGGTCGCAAAGTATTGAAAATATGGCATCCTTTGTACAAATCTTAAACTATTAAAACGTGCTCTCTATTTTCCTAAAAGTCCTGTCAGTCCTAAAAAGTCACTTACAATTTGTCAAGGTAGACATTAGAATGTACTGAGCAACCAATAATGCAGGATCTACCTGTGAGGAAGTGAGACACAAGAACAGGAAGGGACTTGCTGTTTCATTTAACTTGTCATTGTAAGGTTCAAGTCATAACAGTTCAAACCATGCAACTTCATGCCAAAGATCCTCTGTCTTCTCTTGGAAGGAGAAGAGAATAACTCTAGGAAATGAGTTATTTTTCATACAGTTAACTAATGTGTAGATTGATGCACTTTTATTTGTGTGTGTGTGTGTATATATTATTTGAAAATGCATATTCTTGTATGTATTTCTGTGTGTGTATAAATCATCTGATATTTCTTCTATTTTAGAGGTGCAACAAAAACCCGGACATCAACCCCTCCTAGTGTGGCAAGAGCCATGAGCACTGGTGCTTTAACAAACAGAAGAAAAACTAGCAATTCAGATATTTGCTTAAGGTAGCTTTTAACTTCATGGATTTTGTCATTAATAGAGCCTTCATTAAAGGGGGGCTTTACTACAAAATAAGTTGGGGAATGTATTATTCTCTGCAATTAATAGATGATCAATGTTATATTTATATAGTATATAAGATGCTCAATATATTTTGCATGTTTATCATCTGACAGCACACCTTTGTCATCAGCTGTTTCAGGTGTGCACAGAAGACCCTATTGGGGTCTTCTTTCTCCAAAAACCACTTGGGAGCTGTTGAAAAGATAACCAAATATTATTCAGTAGAAGCTGAGTGAAATCTGCATGAAATATTCAGTAGAAGCTGAGTGAAATCTGCATGCTAAGCACACAAATTGTCTTGCCGTTTTAAAGGGTAGGATGAAAATTTAGGCTGGTTTAGGCTTTCTTTTTTTGACAAGCTAAGTTTTAAGTTTTCAAACACTCCAGTTAATCTAAATAGTCAATAAAATATTTGATCCTGCTCCTAGAACTCTGATGTTTATGTTTTCTTGCAGGGAAGGTGGGTATCTGGAGGATACGTATGGGAGCCTGGGTAGTGTTTTATGTAAGATATACCACTGTAAATAGGAAGTTCAGGCATGAAAATTATAGTTGCAATAATGAGAATTAGACTAATTTTATATTTTATACTGAACTGACTTACAGAGAATGTTCATCTGGGAATTTTCAGGTCTGATGGGAGAGCTGGATGTGACACTGGAGACTGCTCATCCTCAGTCAATGGAGGAAGTGTAAAAAGCAGTGAAGGAATTTCACCTGTACAGTTATCCAAGTTCTGCCATGAATGTGGAACAAAGTATCCAGTGGAATGGGCCAAGTTCTGCTGTGAGTGTGGAATTCGAAGAATGGTTGTGTGAACACATTCTTTAAAGCAGAAAGAAAACCAGAAATTGGAACATCTGCTATGTACTGTTGCATGGAAAGCTTGAGCATCCAGTTAGACTTCATGCTGCAAACGTTGAAACATCATTTTGTAACTTTCTGAGTGCAATCTTCTGGTTTAACACAGTTATTTATAAATTGTATATACTGTATATAAAAATAGCAGCTGTCTAAAACAGTGCCATTCGAGGAAATACTCTTTACTCTGTTGAAAATATTTAAAATTAAAGTAAAAATGTGTTAAGTAACCTAGATAGCAGAAGAGGTTCAAGGTTATTTTTTTTGTAAATCCTACTAGGCAAAGGATGTTTTAAATCTCTTATGTAGGGTTAATACCTATAGGGAACTAGCCATGAACAGCTTGGGCTTCAAAAGTTTCTCTGTGGAGGCATTTCCTTCATCTGTGACAGCAATTTAGATGCTGTGTTCTAAGTGCAAACAACATGAGCAAATCCTTATAAATTCCTAGATAAAAGTGTAAAAAGTTTGGCTCTTTAAACTCTTTAACAGTAATATGCTAATTAGACTTTACAGTTGCTTCCTAGGATTTTTTTAAAGAATCAAAGTGGAAAGACTACCTGAGAATTCCCTTTGCATCTAAGAAGAAAAGCAAGATTTTCTTTTTGTGACTTTCCATGTTCTGTTTTTCAGTAAAAACATGATATTTTTATGTATTTATAAGGACACATACGGTATTAATTTTATTATTATTCATTTTATTAAGTTCCTTTTGTTTTGAAATACTTGTCTTCCTCCTCCTGTGCTCCACCATGACTAGCATATCTAAGGGAGTTGTGCGTTGTCTTATTTCCAAAGGTCCTGCTCATTTTTTTTCTTTTCCATCATTTCCTCAAGGAAAGTCAAAGTCTATGCTTATCCTACTTAAATGTTGAACTCTTATTTTGAATACAGCCTTCTTCATGTATCCAATACCAAAAAAAAAAATAGTTCTGTAGAAATGAATGCTATTAGAGCAGTAGATCTTGATGTAAGTAGTGAGTCTTTTTTATTCTTATACGCATATGAATGCATAGGGGAGGAACTGTGCTTCACTGATATATGCGTCAATACCTGACTTTTTTTTTTTTTTTGCAATTTTGTATATTCCTTATCTCAAAACAGCAGTCTCTTCAAGTTAGTAATAGACTTCACATCAATCCATTGGGAAGAAGGGTCTCAAAATTGTTCAGTTTTTTACTTACTATACCATAAGTTGGTAAATTACACATTTACTAATAAAACCATCATAACCATTCACAAGCCAAATCACTTAATTTGTATCTTAACACAGTAATTTATTTTGTGAACTTTTGCTTTGAAGTACTTGCACCGTCTTCATTCTGCGTAACAGAACAATCTGAAACAACTTAACTGTGCCTTTCCCACAGTAAATACATTTTTTGTCAGAAACTGGTACTTTTGGCTCACAAACACCATTACTTTCAGTTCATTTAATTTCTTTACAACTTACACAAAATATAATGTAGTGTTCTGTGGTAGTGTTATGGTCATTGCTTGCATTCTCAAAAATCGTGATAATCAATGGGCCAGTTCAGAAGAAAGCATGATTGAAGAAAAGCATCTTCAAAGCAGATACCAGTCTAAGAGAATGAGTGATTTAAGAGACTTGACGTAGTTATGTCGCAGGCCACAAGCTCTTGTGGTTTTAAAATTAGTTCAGTGAATGTCTTGCACTTTTTATACATTTTTTTTAAATTATACATCATTCGGTGTAGTCTTTTCATAATTGGTGTAAATTGGCTACTGAGCATGATACGATGGGTGACTGGTAATGATAATTAGAACTGAAATCCTAACCAGTTTATTTTCCAGGAGTTTAGATTCTAGGATCCATATTATGGCACATTCACTTCTGTATTTGAAAAACTTGAATTCTGCGTTCTTTGCTTTGGAAAACTTGCCCTGGACTTGGGCCCTGGATGTCTGCAGACTGAAGTATTGCAAGCTGAGAGTCCATCAGCAAATATACCAGTCCAGAATAGGTTTGATCAGATAGTGAATCTACTCTTACCTGATGAATTTGCAGTTGTTTCTGCTGGAAAATGCATTTTTCCATTTATTAAACATGCTGTCTACAAAGGGAGTGTTTAGTACAGCACTAAATACCTTTCAGATTTTCCAGGGTTGTTGTAACTGTAGGGAAAAGCAGATTAACTCCTTCTTTTGAATTGTAGGTGTCAAATTTCCTAATTTCAAATCAATACTCATACAGTTACTGTATTTTCTGCTTTGTGAGCTGTTTGTGAGATTCTTTGCTTTCAATGCAGCATTTAGTTAATTACTTGAGTAGCATGTCATTTGCTTTATTTACACTTATGTGATTTATCATGAGGATTAGATAGGGAATTAACCTGAACAGAAAGAAAGGTTTTTAAAACTGATCTTTTAATTTGGCTCTACAAAGAAGGTCTATGAAACATAATTGACTATTGAAAGTAACACTGGCTAATATGTGTGCGTGTTGTAATCCACAGTAACTATAAGCAGACAATGAAATTCTTTTTGACTGTGTAGTTTGGTGCTGTATGGTAAGACTTCTGAGAGGCGCAGTATGTTTTGTGTTTATCAACTGGTTTTGTTACTGAGTGACATGGCTTTCTGCAGTCTGTGTTGTTACAGACCCTAGCCTGTATTAGTCAAGGTATCAGCACAGATCATTGTAATTCTATCTCAGTGGATTGGTTTTTGTAACATCCCTGAAGAACTTAAAACTGGGAAACAAATTTGTTATATTTAAAGAAAAAAAATTCAGGGAATTGGACTGAATTTTCAATCTTTAGTGTATTACATATGTCAAGAAGTTCCCATATTTAATTTACTGGTGATCTACATCCAAACCCTCTTGCCCTAGTCTTCTCCTCACCCTTATGCCTTGGTTTTCATGGGAGGAAAAAAACATGAACTATGCACTGTATGTTTATAGTGAAATTTAGTGATTCAATTGTTGTGATGATTCCTATAGCAATGTGTAACCCTATGACAGATTTACTGTCTGTCATTTTATTTTCCTAATGTTCTTACTAAGGTTCTTCCATTATTAAAGAAGGGGGTGGGGGGGAAAAAGGCCAAAGGCAAAATTCCATTTAAAGAAACAAGGAAGAAGCTGGTTTGGATGTTTGGCCTGAGTTTTCATTCCCTTTCTACTTTTTACTTTTGTGATTTTTCATATAAAAGGACCTCTCTGTGCCAGGAAGTAGTGCAGGATCACTAGAGCTATGCTGATAAAAGTGCAATGGAGTTATGAAAAAGGCTAGCTTCAGTAGTAGAAACAGCATAGCACAAAGCTTAATCTCTGTGTGATGTATCTTACACAGGTTTATATTTATGCATGATGCCCACACCCTAGGTAGTTTCAAAACCGGAATCGCTAAATATACAGCAATTAAAATATGTGTTTATATGAGTAATTAGTCTTACACACCACTGCAGGGAGGTGGGCACAGGGAGGTGCTTCACCCCTGTTTCAGGTTGTAACTATGAAATGAACATATAGGCAGAATTTTTCAAATTTGCCAAAGAGACTCAAAGAGCCCTTGAGCTCCATGGAGGGAGTGGGAAAGCTCCACCTGGGAGTTCCTTGGCCAGCCGGGCATCAGGCTGGGGGAGCTCTCCATGGTGCTCCAGCACTGAGCCCCTCCCACAGTACTGGGGCAGCAGCTGCTCCAGTGCAGCCACGCATCCTGCGCCTTTCCAGGATGGGAACTCCAGATTGTAATGTGACACCTGACCCAGTCTTTATGCACCATGGAAGTTCTCTGTCATCTGCAAGGGACTAGCTCCTAATTCACCATCACACTGAGAACTGGTGCCTGAAATGCAGGGAGAGCATTCCCGTGATGCCTGCTTACCGGGTCAGTGGAAGGAGGTATGGACTGCAGTACTTTAAATAAAAAAGATATGTGCACACTAATGTAGACTATTTAAACACCCTGCATATAAAATTAAATAGTATTGTCTATGTATAACAAAGTGCTAATTTCCATCACATAGACTTTGTATATCTGCAAAGAACAAACCTGTTATGAGTGTTTTTAATCTTGGCTGAAAAATCTGTGTCTAGTAAGAGCACTTTTTTCAATTTTATTTCTATCCAGTTTGACTAAGCTATGAATAGTTATATGGGTTGTATGAGAAGGTAGAATTTTCATCTTTGGTAAAATTTGTTTTAGTGACTCTGGTGAAAATAGTTTTATTGCCTCTCAAGTATGGCTTATTCCAACTTGTGATTGTTTTGTTGCTGGTTGGTTTGGTTGGTTTTTTTCCAACTTGCTAAGTAAAGTTTGAGTGATCTGATTGTGTTGTTGGAAGAGGTGTTAGGTAAAAGACTCCATTAGCTGAATTCAGTAGTTACTTGGTTGATATTTTCGTTCCAGTATTCACAGTATAAGAGATTACTCTTGCATACTAGTTCATTTTTTGTTTTCTTTTGGGTTTGGTTTTTTGGTGTTATGTCAGTCCAGAATAATACATATTTCTGGAGGATCCTCTCTAGTCCCATTCCACTTTATCTTGCCAGAAAACAGTTTCTTCATATTTTTTCTTAATAAGTGTTTGTTCTTTACAAAAATGATCAGTAGGGAAATTATGTTTCCTCAATTTGAACATCTGAGTCAGCAAAATCAAATACTCAGTTTAACATAGCTGAATACTAAACCCGTGTTCTAAACAGAAGTGCGTGCTTTACCATAGTTCTGTATTTCAATTTGGCTTTCTGGCAGGACCATGGATGGATTTGGGTGGGATGTGTAAAGTCCTGAGTACACTACAGCTGTTCCAAAACCTATTTTATATGATTGTTCTAACTCTTGGTGTTCATCCTTCATATGACACTTAATATGTTTCTCTTCATAAGTTTATTTATTAATATTCCATGTTTTTAAATGGTGTGTTCATTCATGTGTTGGAGGTGATTAGTCTTTTTCAGCATTGCATTTATTATGTTTGCCTTGACCCTCAGTATATGGAATATTTGTTTGTGACCATTCAGTGAGGTTTTGTGGTTCTTTTTTGCCAGAATTCCTCAGTTTATTTGCCTCTTATTTCATATGTTTATTTTGAAATGTCAGTTCTGTTTAAACTAATAAATGTAAATCACCACCTAGTGCTAATTTGCCACTTGTTAACAATAAAGCAAATACGCCGATAAAACTTCTTGTGATGTGCAAATTTTTGTCGTCAAATGTAAAATTATCTTATATAACGTGGCATACAGGTAGGTAATATAACTTTAGCCCTATGAATATTGTGATGTCTGATCTCAGGTACACATAAGAATAGAGTTTTTAAATTGAGTGAGATGAGATTTGGATTCCTAAGTCACCTTGAAAAATATACCAGATATTTAAATCAGTGTGATCTGCTTATATAAAGTCAAATCTGTGTATCTTCTGTTTCCCCAGCTATACTGAGAATTAAGTTTATGTAGAACCCATCACTGTGACATCTGTAGTATTTCATTATTTTGCCTTCTTTTTCTTAATAATAAAACTGTAAGGAATAGTAAACTTCAGCTTGATCTGGGTTTGTTCTCCTTCATGACATTAGAGCACTGTTTTGTTGATGAAATTATTTTAAAAAGACAGAACTTCATATTTTTCTTCAGAAGTTCATTTATGTGAGCAGAAATTACAATAAAGTTTTGGATTGCTGATTTTTTTTTTTTTTTTTTGCTAAATATGGATGAAGAGAAATCAATTCCTCTTTTCATTCCTTTAGGGGAAACTTCCTTCTGTTGAGCTCTTTAGTATACTTGGAGAGAGACAGATTTGCAGGTTACACCATTCAGTGAAAAGGAGTTGACTGGATGGATACAGCCAGAAGGCCATGGTCAGTGTCTCTGTGTTCCACCAGGTGTCCTGGTGGAGGCTGGTACCAAGTCCCTCAGGACTCTTGTTTTGGGACTCTAGTTTTGGTGCTCTTTGAATATCTTCATCAATAACACAGTGAGATCGAGTGCACCCTCAGCAGGTTTACAGATGACACAAAGCTGAGCAGTGCAACTGACACACCAGAAGGACAGGATGCCATCCAAAGGGACTGGACTGCCATGACTTCTCAAATATCATGGATAGTGACTTAGACACTTCCTCTGCCAGTTCCCTCAGAACCCACAGATGTGTCCCATCAGGTGCCATGGACTTGTGCACCTTTAGGTTCTTTAGATGATCTCAAACCTGAACCTCTTGCAACAACGTTGTGAAAATCCTTCTAATACCTAACTTTTTGTCCTTGACACCTTCCCGTAAATTCCATGTACTTCTAAATCCTGATTTTACCTACTCATTTTTTTTCTATGGACAAATAAATAAATAAATGCATAAGTGAAAATGACAGGGAAGTAGGCATGATGGTGATAATACCATCCACAGTTTTCCTCCCTTCGCCAATTCCTGAAAAGCACTTTAGTGCCACATTTTTAAGTTCACTAGACCAGAGGAAGTTCTCTGGTCTAGTGGAAGGAACAAACCAAAGAGAACAATTCACTGCATTTAGCAGTTAGTGTTTGCATGTAAGTGGTGACTCAGGAAATTTGGCAACAAGAATCAGACATGCAGGATATTTATTAATCAGAAGAAATCCACAATTTCATAACCACTCTATTTAAAATTTCTGCTCTGGATCTACCCTTGGTCTTTCCCCCAGGATAGTCCTGGAATTGCTTTATTTCTCTCAAGACTTAAGTTGTGGACTGCTGCTTAAGTAACTTAAACTAACTGACCTTTCAATTTTGTAGTACCTAATACTGCATCTCTGTATTTTGCTTTAATTCACACTGCCCTTTCCTTGCCAAATGGTTATTAGGAAATAAGTGCTGGCTTTTAACTATTCCTGAATTTCAAAAAAAATATCAAAACGTCTGTTCTTCATTTTCAGAGATCAACTGAATCTACAGTCTCCTGGGTCATCTTTCAGAGGAAAGGATTTCCAGCCAAGTCCTTACAGCTGTGGTTATGTTCTCTTTCTCTGCAGTATGCTACTGGGAGATGTCTCCTCTCCCTGTTCCATAAAAGATTTATGGGGTTGGTTTTAAAGTGTTTGGAGTTAAAGTTGCAATCTCTTACAAGAAGGGCTAAAAAGAATATGTGAAAGTCTCAGTCACAGTTTACAAAGTCACCCTTCCCGCCCCATAATCGCCATAAATCCATGGGGGATTGGAGTGGGTGTATTTCAGGAAAGTAGCATGCTTGCTTTGCTCTTAACCTCTTCCCTCTCAGATTCAGTACAGCGCTCTTATTCCAGTCAAATACGTAAAGGTACTGCTGTTTACAGTCAACTGGGCAAACAGTTCTTTGAAGCACATCCTACTGCTTTTTTAGGTGTTTGTTCTGAATACCAAAATTTTTAGAGTAGTTTTACAGAAAAAAAATTAAGCACAGATAAAACAATTTATATCAGTTTACTTTGAACCAGGAAACAACAGGCTGGTTGAACTAAAACTTTCCTGAAGTATTTAGTCCAAGGCAGATGGCCGGTATGGAAATGTTTGCCTAAACTGGACAGGGTACAAGCAGCTGTGAAATGGGTATTTTAAAACAGGAAGTCACAAGCTTCAAATGACTGAATACCTCTGAGAAAAAACTAAGAATGGAGTAATGGCAGTCAAAAAGTGAACAGTCGAATTTCATAGAAGACAAATATTTTATTATCAAAGGAGTTATATCAAAGTAAGAAACTGCAAAAGAGCAATAAACAACTATAAAAATACTTATATTTATTCAAAATTAAATATGAGCACTTTATTAGTTAAATGCCAATATATTATTCTCTGACAATATTCACACATTTTAAGTCATGTTTGCCTAACATCTTAAAATATGTTATATAAAATAATAGCATATGAGAAATCACAATCTGAAATGAAGGAATTCTAGCTCCTCCTGCAGCTAACTCTGGGCTGATCAAATGCATGAGTGTAGTGCTGTTCCCAGTCAACTGAAAACTTTCATTCAGGCATCTCCTTTTCCTTCCACAGGATTCAGTCATGCCTGTGCTTCAGCCAACAGAAGCATGCTGCATATCTCAAAAATAGGTACCCTTCCTAAGTTTTTCAAAAAGCTAACTTTTTCCCTGTTTTTCCAAACCCAAATCAGTTAGCAGACACACACTGAAAACACTTCTGTGTCAGAAGAACATACCAAAGATAAATTGCTGCTTTGGTAAATTGTTACTTTTGGTCCTTGATGCGTTTTGCATAGATATAAAGAAACCAGCTATGTCTTCATACTCTTTTCTTCACCTGCAGATTCCCAGATGTTTTTATAAATTTCAGTAGACATGTGGCTGCTTTGATATGACAGTATTATAAAGTTACTTGAAAAATCAGAAAATTCAAAGTAGTTTCCTGTGGGGGTCACAGGCAGCAGTTTCCAGAGCACAAAGGTTGGACACAGAGTTCTGCAGGGTTCTGGTTCAAATGCTGGTCTTTCTATTTCCACTTCTTGGAGTTCGGCAGCTTGCCTCAGCCATCTCTTTCTGTCATCTCCAGGAACAAGGTACAGTAGTAGCCTTCCATCATAATTCTGGCATAAAGTGTTCATATAAGCGAGCAAGGTTACTTGAAGAGTGCATATAAAATGCAAAGATACTGAGGAATGTCGTTTGGAAAGAAAAGAGCAGGAATCACCTGGAAATTATTTTTTCAAATTTATTCCAGCAGGATCGAAGGCTAGATATATTTTCTTTCAGTTCACAAACTTCTTGGTAACATTTCTTTTTGGACTGTTCACCTGCCTCTGTATCTTCTGTACTAAATACACTTCTGCAAACCTGAAACAGAACAGATTGTATTGTTATCTGGGAACTGCTTATTCTATTCCTGTAGCCATCTTTCAAAGCAAAACAATTGCCTTACATCTAAATACTGGAGATGATAGTATAGGGTTAAAATGATTTCTGTAGAACTGCAAGCGGGTAACTGGGGGTGGTGGTGGTTAGGAAGGGTAATGGTTGGGAAGGAAAAGGCCTGGGCTTGCTGGTCAACAAGGCCTTGAGAATAGAACGCTGGCTTTGCTGTAGTTGCTGTAGCTAAGGCCATTATTTAAATCAAATATGACTTTGTTTGGGGGAAATGAATATGATCACTGTTTGGCTAAATTACAAGAAATTTTTGCTCGGTAAAATCAATAGAACAATCTAAAGTAAATAATCAATACGTAGCTGTAGGTACAAGGTATAAAAATGTGTGTGTGTGGTGAATCACTGTCGGAGTCAGATTTGGGTCTGCGTACCCCAGCTCCCAGAGCTTCTCAATAAAAGCACCTGCATATTACCATTCCGTGATTATGTGTTCCCAATGCTAACAGAGACCCTGCCAATGGGACTGTGAGAATGTGGCTTTAATTCAGAGCAAATAAGGAGACCTGAAACCAATGTTTCCAACTGAGGACATGTACATCCTCTATCACAGACTAAAATTTATCCTCCATTGCCTGAAGGAGTGAGAAAATAAAGCCAATTAAATTGTGAGCCAAACTTTTACTATATGTGTTGAGACTAGTGGAACAAGGCAGACCAGTTCCAGGAGCTGACACTGTGCCCTAGTGTTTAGGATCTCAGGCAGACAAAACTATTGTGGTTCTTGTTCCTATTCAATGACTGCACATAATTTTTTGCTAAATTACTTGGATTGGTCTTTAAATAAAAACAGGAATCCTAAGGTTAGACAGGAGTTGCAAGGGTGACACTGACTTCTATGACTTGACTGGGATACCTTTAAAGTAAGGCAAATGTTGGATTCACCAGAGGTGACAAAACGAGATATAAACACCAACATTACTTTGAAGAGCTCGTCCCAGATTATAAATCTCTTGACTCCAACAAGAAAAATTAAAGAGTTAGATGAAGCCTTCAATCCATCTGTTTAAGCATT
Organism: Phylloscopus trochilus trochilus; assembly: GCA_016584745.2. Classification (NCBI taxonomy): domain Eukaryota; kingdom Metazoa; phylum Chordata; class Aves; order Passeriformes; family Phylloscopidae; genus Phylloscopus; species Phylloscopus trochilus. The sequence continues at coordinate 27,649,833 of WQNJ02000084.1, forward strand.
ATATCCTTTGGTGCCTATGTGGAGACTTTCTGATGTTGGGCAATATTTTTGTGTTCAATAGGTAACAGTGAGCCACACTTAAAAGAACACCCTCCCTTTGCTACAGTAGTCTGTAGACCACTGATAAATTTAAGTGGCACTTCGAAAAGAAGATTCTGCCAAAGACTAAAAAACCCAAATGTTATCATACTTAATTGTTCTTGTTGAATTTGAGATAGTGTGGTTAAATTCAAGACCAAAGAGATTACAGAAAAGAGAGAATTTCACCCTAACTGTTGTTGAAACAAACCAAATTTAAACATGACTCTTAGGGTTAGTGAGAAGTTACAACTCTGATTCTAGAGAAGTTTAAACGCCTTCTTCACACAAGTCTGGTCCTTGTCTCTCACTGGAGAATTAACTCAAGTTATTTCACTACTGAACCAGAGCAGGTATCTTCGCCATAGACTTCCAGATGATTGTCTCAGTCTTTGCACTGGGCTTAATGTCTATTACAAGACAAATGTTAGACAGAGCAAACTTCCTCTGGCATAGAACATGTGCAAGGTAGTTGAATCTTTTAGAGGTAGATGTGATAGTCTGTGTTGAAGAGCTCTAGAAAATAAGGCAAATAGTTACACAATTACTCACTAAAGGTAAGTACAACTCACCTTTTCTTTTTTAGGTCTTTCACAATTACACTGTAGAACTCGTAATGTCCCACATGAGACAAATGCTGCTTTCTGTCTAAAGGCTTTGCTGATTCTCTGCTTATTATGAAATCTGAGCATGTTGCACGCCATGCTCTGTAGTGATTCTATTTCCTGTCAAGAGAGCAAGGAAAATATGTCCTGAAAAGTTTGTGCACCATTAATTCTTTGCAATGTTGGTTTATCTTTAAAAACCCCCAAACCCTCCATCAATTACTATTGGTTTCTTTTGCTTTCATAGTGCAAATCTTTTTTCAATAAAACACATAACTAAGCTGACTTACCTGCCATCTTTTTGAGATATTTAAAGCAGCAATTTTTAGTAGTAATAATAGTAGCATAAGGGTGTTAGGGAGAAAACACAGCTGTAATCAAATCAATTGATGCAGTTAGGAAAACAAATTATTTTTGCAGCCAGTCCTTTTATTAAGTCATGATAAAATCTGTAGCAACAGCTGACAGTTGTGCTTTCTGGCATTTGATATCTGCCCAAACCACTATTTTAAAGCTTTCAGGCCTGAAGTCAAAAGCTTAGCTAATATAATTTTCTGTAGAAAAGTAAAAGCAGAGATTGGGAAATTTTAATGTTTACTTCCATTGGAAGAAAGTGTTGTGTCTATTTGGGATTAAAAATATTGAAGAATCTTAATAGTAGGAGAAAAAAACCCCACAATTCTTGGATATGAAATTGCCTAATATTTAAATGGTTAAAATACCAATTTACCTGACACATCACTTAATTCCAGATTAAAAAAAAATCCTGAATATTGTGATTTGACTTTTAAAATTAAATACTACCCTAACACTCTATTTTATACTGGACTGTACAAAGAGCTCGCTTGGGTTTGTATTTTCTATATTCTGAAAAGTTAAGTTTTACCTCAGTATCATTGCAGAAAAATACTTTGATATTTCCATGTATTTTATTCTTGCAGCACCTGCCAGGATACTCTGCAGACATATTTACCTGTAAAATATCATGTATGTTTAGACATGGAAGTACTGTGCCAGTGCTCAGTCACCCTCACAGTAAAAAGCTGTTTCCTGATGTTCAGAAGGAAACTCCTGTGTGTTGGTGTGTGCCCACTGCCCCTGGTCCCATCACTGGGCACTGTTGATAAGAGCCTGGCTCTGTACTCTTTGCCCACTCACTTGAGGTATTTCCACACACTGATGAAATCCCTCTGAGCCTTCTCTTCTCCAGGCTGAACAGCCCCAGCTCTCTCAGCCTTTCCTCATCAGAGAGATGCTCCAGACCCTTCAGCATCTTAGGGGCCCTTTGCTGGACTCTCTCCAGTAGCTCTGTATTTCTCTCATACTGGGAGCCCAGAAATGGACACAAATCTCTTCAATTTAAATCTTCAAATTGCTTTGTTCTTTGGAAATTTTGAAACATAGAGCACTGTTTAAAGCTTACATTAAATTGTAACATTGAATACAGTGTTTGTCTCAAGAAATACATGTGTCAGCTCTAAACAGATGGTAGCACTGACTTTGCATATGTAATAACAGAAATGGCCTAAGCAACATCACATGGTCATGATAATATTTTATCAATAGTTTATCCTCTCTTGTAGTTTTTTCTTCCACTTTCACACTTGTTATCAAGATGACAATGGAAGCCAATGCAACAGCAGCTTTGTCTTCCTCAGCCTGTATCTAGACATTCTAGTTAAGCCAAGGGGCTTTTAAAAAGGCAGCTCACAACAGTATTGCTTTAAATCTCTTCACTTAGCCATGTGTATGAGCACATTAATTAATTCTTGAAGTTTTTCTGCAGAAATTGCCTGTATTTCAGAAGTTCACTCAAGTTAAACAGAACTTTATCCAAAAAGTGTTTTCAAAACCAAGAGTTTAGAAAGTCAAATATTCACTGACAAAGAAAAAAAAAAAAACACAAAACAGAAGAACCAAATTAAAAAACCCAAACCACCAACATCAGGAAGCCAATGCATATCTTTTCTTGCATCACAACAGATATGCTGCAGTCACAGCACCAAAATTTATAATATATATATTTATATATAATATATATATATATAATCGTCCTAAAAACTATATATCTGTCACTTCATTTGCTAACTGCTGAGATTTTCCCATCCTCTCTAGTTTCCTCAGATTATCTTTAGTATAATGTACAGTAACCATGTCTGAAGGCAGTTTATTGGCTGTGTCTAGAATAACGTAAGAGAAATCCTGACCTCGGAAAGAGCATTAGTGAAAATTTAATTACCTTACAGAGATCTAGCATGTGACTCACTATCCTGCTCTGCAGCAAACCTATAGCTGTTCCAAACATCTGGCTGAGGAGCAAAGCTATTGTCTTTGGCTCTGCAGTTGCACGAAAGTGCCTACTGGGCAGTTGCTATCACCCACACAGCACACATAACATTTTCTGTTAACTTACAGTGACAATATACTGACTATACATAGAAGAAAAATTTCTTTTAAATGGGGAAAAGTAAAGTCAGAAAAAATGATGAAACTTGCACAGTAGTTGCTTGTGTTTGTCCTCTAGGAAGTAAAAGCTTCAGAGCTCAGTACATTCCTGTTAGTTTTCACAAGCATTAATTCATAAAGGTTTTATTTATGTATTTATTTTGATAACTCTTAAGTTTTCATATAGTCGTCTATAAAAACCCCTATGTCTTAAAAAATCTCAATAATATTTATTGCAAAAAAACAAACAAACAAAAAACACCACCAAAACTTTCAAAATTAATCTGGAATAGTGGCATTCCATATAGTGGCTCCATTCCAATCCTTGATGATACCATGGGGCACCGTATCCATCCTACATGCATCCTACAATCCTGCAATAGGACAGTGGCAAGGCATCACCCTATCCAGGCCAACCTCCCTGACCCTGCACCTTGAGCAGGGCTGGGATGCACCTCATGGACCTCCACCACCAGAAGGCAGCAGGATCTGCCTCCCAGAGGGTGTTATTCCTTTGGATCATTTTCTCTTCTAGGTCAGCTGAATTTATTTTTGTTCTCTAGGAAATACTTGTCTTCATTGGAAATAAGACAGCAAACTAAAGGGAATACTTATCTATTCTAATACAGCCATTAATATTCCTCCAAGATCTGATGCCTCATTCAGGATAATTTATCTGCAGAAAATTACCTCTCTTTGTAATCTCAACAAACATAACATGATCAAAATGTTAAAAGATCATTCCCTGACCCTAAAGGTATTTTGTCTCCAGATGAGGGTTGATGTGTCTTGGTAGAGAAAGGTTGGAAACCACTGCCATAATGCTCTAAAGGATGGTGGTAGTTTGTAAGTGTGAAGAAATGGAAGGGCTCCTGATTTTTCCCTTGGAAAAAGGCTGTGTATTATTTTTATTTAATGCAAATAGATCTTGATTTAAGACTGCAACAGAATGGTGAATCCTCATTTAATGACAATCTGTCAGAAAAATCACATTTTTTGTGGGAATGCCTCTACTAATACAACTGTGGTAAGTGTTCCCCCACGAAAGTGTTCTTGACAGATAAATTTATTTGCTATTAATTCATGAGGAAGAACTGGAAGGTGAATTTTGGGCATGGATTGGTAAACTGTTAAGAAACTATTTTGCAAAGCTGTAATAAATGTGGCCAATAAAACCATAATGCAGGAGATGTACACATGAGAATGTTAATTTCTTCTCTACTACCATCTAGAAAAGATAATTTTTGTTGGCTAAACAAAATATATTAATAGGTACAAAGAAACCTATATAAGATACAAAGAAACTTCTACTGTCCTATGAATTTTGTGCCTCTGTGCATTTGTATTCAAATACGATTCAATTTGTATTCAATTTTTATTCAACAACAAAACTTCAGTCAAGAACTCTAATTAGTAGAACAAATTCTGAGTGTAATGCTTTCTTCTCTTGATAAAAACATACAAACAGAAGTATTAATGAAATTACTTTAGAAAAGAGTAATTTCAATGATATATATGATGTATGGCCAAAAGGTGCATGTGTCTAACTACATGATGCACAGGCACAAAAAATTATATCACAGTATTTCTACATGCAAATAGGCACTATCCACAGATTTCAGAGATTTTAAAGAGACTAAATTGTTACACTCAAAAACCAGCATTCCAGCATGACGTGAGACTTTAAATCAGTCTTTTATAATATGTTAACATTAGAGGTTTTATTATTAATTGTTAGCATCTAAAAATAATCAACGTTTTTTTAAAAGCCCAAGAGCTACTACCTACCAGCTCATTGATGTCATGACTTAGTATATTCTCATACTTCCCACGGATTTCAGTTGTTTTATTTCCCATTGCACAGCTAGATGCGTTCACTGGAGACAGAACAAGGAGCAGTGGCAGAACTGGTAAGGTAGATATTAAAAAGGCTGGATTACAAGAAGAATAGTTAGGTACATATTAATGTCACAGATTGTGTGCTGAATTAACAAATACATTCTGTAATCTGTTAGAATAGTTTTAAAGGGATTTTTGTACAACCAGATGACTTGTGGCTTGCTAGAGGGAAGGATTCAGCTCCAGATGAAGACACTCTTTGGGTGTCTAAACTGCCTCATACCCAGAGATGATTCAGCTAGTGTGGATAAGAGCCTACAACTATTGAGCTGACCAGCTACTTGATGACTGTTTGGGCTGAATTCATCTTCAGGGTTCACTGCAAATATTGAAATTTATTGGACCATAATCACATTGGACATATGCAGAGGAATCTCATCTTGGTTGTCCATTTTTCCTTTGATAACTTCTACAAATCCTCATGAACACATCTCTACAAAAAACGTGTTTTTAAACACATTTTCGGGCTGACCAAATGTACGAATCCATGCTACTGGCCATAACATGAGATATAGCAGCAACACAACCTTCTTTCTTCACAAGATTTTTGCAATCTTTTCAAGCAAACTTCAAGGCTCATCACTTTGTTTGTCCCTTTAGCAGACCATCTTGCTTTGTTCAGACCCCTGGTGTTCTGTCCTTGCATGGCGCCCAGGAAAATATGAGTTCTGTGAGGATGGGCAGAGAGCAAAGACCAAAAATTCAAAAGAGTCTGAAGGAACTAACAAGAGGTTACAGATCACTCAGCTGGTACTGGGAATGAAGAGTACATGATAATATGAGATTAGGAATAGTTGGACTCTGGCCTGTCGCTAGTCTGGCTAGGATAATGCTTAAATTGAAGGGTTTGGGGGAACAAAAGGAAAAAAAAAAAAAGGAAACAAACAAACAAACAAAAAGGTAGAAATTTATGTTGAAGGACTAGCAAAGATCACAAATTCCTGGCAGAGTATGCACTGCTTCTGCCTATCTACACTACTGAGTAAGAACAACAACTGCATATGGAGTAGCTGTGGGATAGCAGCCAGGAAAGGAAGAAGGGATGCCCTGGCCCCAGCTGCTACTTTCCTTCCTCACTGGCAAGGATGGGCTGTTGGGTGCAGCCAGTCCAGCACTCAAGAGATGGGCACCTCTGGGCTTGAGCATCACTAGTAAATCACAGCCTCAGAGAGGAATTTTGAACAACTAAGGAAAAAGCAACAAAACTTGACAAAAATTTGTATTGACCCACCTAACTTCTGTGATGCAAGAATCACAGCCACACCACGTGCTCACTGCCATTCAAAGAAACACGATCCCTTACAGCCCATCCCAGCTGACTCCCACCACACACAGAACACTGAACCCTCCAAGAAGGATGCATATTTTTCCTGACTAGTGAAGTCTTCTCTTTCTGATAGACTGCATGTGAACATGCTGTGATGTACTTCTCCTAGAAACAGGACTGGAAAACTTTTACCTGCACAAGTGAAATCACAGAACTTTTGTGGCAAGCTGCCTGACAAATTTGAATGGGAAATTTGATGGGTTGAAAACCAGATTTTCTGATCTTTTCATATACAGATCAACCGAGTTCTATTAACATCTCTAAAAATTCTAGCCTGATGAGCTAAGTCAATCTTACATGGATCCTACATGTAAAAAATTTAAAAACTCTGTAAGGTCACTCCACTATGATCTTCAAGCTCCAAGTGGACACACCTGTCTTCCACAGAGCTTTATCTTTCTAAATCTCTATGCTAGCTATATCTCTGTTGAATGATTTATCAATTTGAAGGGCTAAGATTTAGTATTTTTAAAGACACTTACAAAAGACATTCAGGAACACAATTACAGGGCAACATTTTTCCAATCTCCCATTGCACTTCTTGATTCCAGTGCAAAAGATGAACTGCAATGCTTGTTTGCAAATAGAGTAATACAAACAACTTGGATATGCTGCTTCACAAACCTACTTCAAGGGATGAAAATAATGATTCTCTAAATTCAAACTATCTGACTCCATCATTTTAAACTTGCTTTGTCCAGCAACAAGTGGAGATAAGAGGTGAAACACGCAAAGTCACTTTTGTCATTTCTACTTTCTCTGTATTGTACAGATTGCCAATCTTTTTTTTTTAAATGAGGAAATTACAGAATAAAAGCAGGTCACGTGTTGCACACTCATTAAGTCCCTTGAGCCACTGCAGAGTGGTGATCAAATCTTTTCAGACATTTCTAAACAAGTGAGTCCTCTGGAAAAAATATTAGACAAGTGTCATTAAAAAATTCTAGGAGATCTAAACTGAAAACTGAAAGGGATTTTCCTGAAGTTAGGTAACTTTCAAAGAATGGGAGTTTATGGCACTCCATATGGCCAGCAATTCAAAAGAAAGAGAGCATGTATTACTGATAATAACCCATCTTTCCAGTAAACTCCCTGAATGTCCTAAGTCATATCTGGAAAGCCCCAAAAATTCTCCTAGAAGGGTCAGGAACAGCTAGTATTCCAGTATTTCCACATACTAAAAAAAAAAAAAAAAAAAAACAACAAACCAAAAAACCCCAAACAAACCACAACAAAAAACCCCCACCTCTTGGCTTTTTAACATTAAAAACCCCTCCTGTGCATGCAGCCCGGGGCACTTCCTCGGCGGCACCCAGCGGTATCTTTGCAGCAGCCCCGGTGCCCCAGGAACCACCCCAATCTCGGCGGGCCGCTCCCTCTGCCCCCTGCCCCGCTCCTCAGCCCGCTATCCCCACGGGGAACGGGTCACTGCAGTTCTTTCCCCTCCGGCCCGCTGGACCCGTGCGGAGGGGCGGGCGGGCGAGCGCTCCCTCCCGGGGGCGAGGCACCCCCGGCGCTGCGCCGCACCTGCTCCGGGAGCAGCGCCGGGGCAGCAGCCGCCCACGGGGAGGTAGGAGCCCACAGGAGGCGAATGCCCACGGGGAGGCAGGTGCCCACAGGAGGCAGATGCCCACGGAGAGGCAGGTGCCCACAGGAGGCGAGTGCCACAGGCGGTGGGAGCAGCGCGGACCGGCGGGGGGCAATGCGCCCCGCAGCTCCCCCGCCCCGCGCTGTCCCGCTGCCTTTGCCAGTCCCGAGCTGCCCTTCCCGGCAGCAGGAGTGATGGGAACCGGACTCTTTTACTTTCATTCTACGGGGAAAGAGAAAAAAAAAAGCAAAACTGGGAATTTCCCCGGCCGTCACCAAGGGTTTAAAAGGCACCGGGCGGCGCCGCGCCGGCACAGCAGGCGAGACGGCGGGGCCGACGGCTCGGAGACAGCGGAGCAGGTGAGGAGCCAGCGCGGCCGGGGGCGCGGAGCGGCGCGGCGGAGCCCAGCCCAGCCCAGCCCAGCCCGGGGCAGGTGAAGCGGGGCGCCTTCTGCGGAGCGGTGCGGTGCGGGGCGCGCTCCTTACCATGGAACATGGTCCGTGGGGACGCTGTCGGGGAGCCGCGCCGACGGGTCCGCGGTCATGGTGGCGGCGCCGCCTCGCCCATGACGCCCGCAGCCCGCGGAGCGCCGCGCAGGGGCCGAGAGGGGCCGCGGCGGCCGCGCCGGGCTGGGCTCAGCAGCCCCCCGGCGCCCGCCCGCCCGCCGGGGCCGCGGCGCTGTCCGAAGCGGCGGCGGGACGGCCGGGCTTTGCCTCTCCCATGGGGCTCCGCCGGCCGCGGGTACTTTCACTTTCTGCTCCGCCGCGGCGGGGCTGCCCGCGGGCCGGCGGCGGGCGCGGCCCCCGGGGCAGGCGGCATCCCCGCTCCGCCGCGGAGGGGTCGGGAGCGCCTCGGGCAGGGCGGAGCGGCAGTGGCGGGGCCGGGCCGCGCCGGCGGGGGTTACATAGAGCCCCGGCTACACGCCCAGTGCCGTGTGTGGAGGGAAGGATGGATCTTGGCACCGCGCGTGGAAAGAGCCGTTCATCCTCGGGGGAGGATATCCTTAAAAAAAAAAAAAAAAAAAAAAAAAAAAAAAAAAAAAAAAAAAAAAAAAAAAAAAAAATCGCTGCGTGTTGTGGAGTCGCTTTTTCAGAGGAGAGCTTGAAAGCTGATGCTCTGCCCTTTCGCTCCCTCAGCTGCCCTTGGACGGGTTGCGGAAGGCGGGACTGCCAAGAGGGCTCTGTGTCCGGTCAAGGGTTACCCCAGGCTGTTGGCATGGGCTCAGAAGCAAAGGTGGATGGTTTCTGCAGAGTTCGCCGTCTACACCCTTCCTCCCCCCTCCCCCCTCCCCCTCTTCTCCCGCAAAATCATTTTGTGGTCTCTGAAAGTATTAAGAAAGGATGGTGAATGGCTCAGGGGTGTTTCAGCCTAGAAGACACCAATATTCTAAAAGGGAAACCTTTAGAAAGATGCGCTTTTTCTAGGTAAATTCAGAAGAACAAATCTCTTGTGCAGTTCAAGAAGGCTTGGAATAAAACAGAGTAGGAAATATCTTAGTAGTGTTCCCTTCACATCTTTTGCCCAGAAACTTTCTGAGTTTTGAGTTCTACATCACTTTTCCTGCTCTGCATGAGCACAGAGTGCTGAGTCCATAACACCTCTTTCTTCTCACAAGAGTGAGGGGAGACAGATATTGAGGCGTGAAATATTCAGGAGCAAATGTATGGAATGCTCAGGATAGTTTCCTCCCATTTCTTGAACTGAAATTGTGCTGCTTCCTTCCTGTATGAGGAGGTCCTTAGTCCCCTTTATTGTCCATGAATTAGACTCTGCTTTAGATTGGCTATATATTTCTCATTTCATTTTCTTTGGAAAATAATTTAATCAATTCTTCTTCAGACATATTCTGTCAAGATTCAAGAGGGAGGTGATTTCCCACCCCTTCAGCTTTGAGTTGCTTGATTTTACTAATGGTTGCCCATGACTACGATTTGATAGGATCAGAGATCAATATCAACATAGTTCCACACAAGGAGCACCTGTACTTGCTTGTTCCTTAAATGAGTGACAGGTTGGATGTGATGTATTGTTCAGTTCTGGAATTTGAACAAGGATTTTGCCGCATTAATGGCTAACTTATCTAGTTCTTATTGTGTCTTAAGTTGTCACTTTTTTGCTTGATTTCATTTACTCTTTTCTTTTCTCTTCTGTTAAATATTGTCTGAAAACATCTCTGTGCATTTCAATTTGCTGGCATATTCAACTCAGAGAATGCCACAGGACTCTTCTTGGAGGAGATTAGTACTTGGTGTAATGCAAGCAAATTTGTGACTCTGTTCTACGTTCTGTTCTACGGCACTTAGAGACTTGCACTTTCAATAGTCAAATGTTTTGAAAAAGCTGCACTATGAAGCTCCAGTCATGCAAAATTGTATCAACAAGATCAACTTTCCTTCTAGGCAAGTAGTTCTTCCAATTTCTTATAGTAGTACATGTAGGTTCACAAAATTAGACAGTTTATGCAGAATGTCAGGGTGCAAAATGTAAAGGAAAAACTTCTTCAGCTGCTTTGTTTATGTTAGTTTTCTGGCTGAAGTATCAGGAAGACTGATAATTGTTTCAATAATGTAATTGATGGAAGAAGTCAGCATAGTAGCTTAATGCATTAATGGAAACATGACTGGAAGGTGATACGGGACTCTTTAACAGGAGTCTTGCTCTTTTCTTCAGTAGATGCAGGATTTGATTTTTTTTTTAATTTTTTTTCTTAAGATGAAAGTCTGGTAATTGTGTGGCAAATGCTTTCTTCAGTTAAAGTGACAAATAGATGGTATGATTTGTACTTTGCTCCATATCATGTGTTCAGATCCTAATCAACCCCTCTGATGTGACCTAACTCTGGATCGTGCCATAAACTTGTGATAAAGATGTTATTTGATGTATTTGTATGTAGAAGGTGCTTAAATATTCAATTTTTATCTGTAAATTTTATGTTCTTTACAAAAAATCTTGAATCACTATATGCATTTTGTTTTCAAAGTGTTTCTTTTAGTGATTTAGCAATATTTTGGGGTTTTTTTTTCTGAAAAGTTTACCTGCCAAAAGAAGGTATATGTTCAGAAGAATACTGTATTTTTTTAAAGGAAAAACAAAACACCAACCAGTTGAAAAATTAAAAGAAGGAATTTAAGATCTGTTATGTGAATATCATCTTAACAACCCATTTTAATCAAGAAATCACGAAAAAAGTCCTGAACATATAAAAGTCTATCCCAGCTGAGCTTTACCTTGTTTAAATGACTGGTATCACTTTGCCTGTTTTGCAAAACACAGTTGATGCCAAGCTGTAAAAGCTGTAATACAGACCTCTCCCTCTGGAGTGGAATTAAGCTGCAGCCTGTCTGGGGCTGTGGGTAAAACCTTTGGAGGTAGAATAAAACTGAAATATTTCTGTAGAATTTCCGAGAGATTAGGTGTCCCACTTCACTTTTATACTTTGAGAATCTATAGAGCTGACTGTTTTAATCAGAGATATATTATCTTTATTACGTAGATAATTTGACTAAGTAAGATTCCAAAGAAGCAATCTCAGGAAAGATGTAGTCCAATGCAGGGCATTGCTGCAAATGTGTGTAGTTTTCTCTTTCACACTGTTTTTGAAAATAACTTTTTAAAACATAAAAGAGGGTACTGCAAATTGCACATCTAACAACTGAAGGGCAACAGTACTTTTAGCTGTTCATGTATGAACATATTTCACGTACAATACATTTCCTGAGGACAGCTTCTCTAAATGAGTTTAAATTTAGAGATCCAACTGTCTCCTGACATGGTCAAATTTATTGTTAGAAAAGCAGGCATTAGATAGTAACCTCCACCAGAATACGAATATTGCTACATGAGAACTACATGATTGCAAAGCACGTAATTTCTTGTTAAGATTCAGTTCTCCAAAGACTAAGTACTTCTGGGACTGTGGCTGTCTTTCTCCAGCTGTTGCTTGTCAGCTTGAAAAGCTCTTTTGATCATGACTTTAGATTTGACTTTAGGCTGCTTGCAAACTTACAGTGCCATTAGTGAATTATGGTATTATTGAATAGCATTAGTTAAAAAGTTGTAAATATTTTTACTTAATTTTGGAATAAAGTGTATGTTCTCCAGTTGTCACAAACTGGTGGAACTCAGGAAAGTGTGACCACTGTTATGCTCTTATTTTTATGAATAAATATGTCTGATAGTTAAATTTTTCTCAACTAACTGGGGGGCAGGGAGGGGGGTGGGGAAGAGACGTATTTCCCCCTACTCCTTCCACAAAATAAATCTGAACCCACAAGAGAATCTCTACTTAACTGGGATTTGAAACTCTCATTGATACTCGGGTCTGAGAAGTCTTAATCTTCTGCTGTATTTAGGCAAGACCAAGGGACTTAACATTATAATTGCACTAGAACACCAGCTTTTTATTAATTATTGTTGCTACTTTTTGTGTACAAGTCGTTTGTCCTGTCACTGTGGTGAGCATTGAAAAAGACAGAGAAACTGACTGATAAGCAGTTTTTAATGTGGAATTATATCTTGCGTTCATTCAAATGTAATGTATGGATCTACTTTTCGTTGGTGAGAATTAAAAAAAATATATATATATTTCTGGAACACTATTAAGATAAGATTTGTGGAAGTGTGGGAGTCTCCCAGGAATGTTTTGTTATCAAGCTGCAGAATAGAAGTGGTAATTACTTTATCTTCCTGTCTTGCTGTGCAGGAAGATGCCAATAAAGATTTTATCAACAGCAATATGCCAAATAAGGGTATTTTGAGAAGCCACCAGGAGGCAGGGGAAGACACCCAGGAGCAGCACTCCCGGAGTTGAGGAGATGGTGGCAATCGGGCTCCTCACTCCCGGCTGCCGGGGCACTGCCCCAGCCCCGGTGCGGGGGTCGGGCTTTGCCCCGTCAGGCACCAGAACTGTTCCTGGAGCCTGCTGGTGCCCGGGGTGTGCCCGAAACCCGCCTGGGACTGTGCCCTGGATCGCATCATCGGCTGTGCCTGCTCCAGCGGGACAGTCCTCCTCACCCATTCTTGCCTGTTTCGGTGCCCCAGATGAGTCTGAATGTGGGAGAAATTAATATTTCAGCTGGGAAAAATGATGAGAATCCTGCTCCTGCTTTAGTGAGGCCCAGAAGAAAGCAGGAGTTGGGTGTTGGTTTCAAATCATATTCTTTTCCTACTTTACCAACTGTCTGTTTAGGGAGGAGGGGAGGTCTGGTAACAGCAACAATCATTGCAGATATTAACCCATACTGAAATTATGACAATTTCATTGTATTTCAGGGTCATGAAATTTCCTTTGGGTTTGGTATTGTGGTTTGAAGAGTTTATTTTCCAAAATTATAATAAAATATTTTTTTCTATTTGAGTGAACCTATGTATCTTTGTGGTCTTTCTTTTTACAATGTTATATATACAAATACAAAAAAGCATTTATTGAACATCTTAATTTTCTCCTCTCCTTCATTGCCCATTATTTGTTTTGAGACAATGTGGTTAGTGAGTTGATTTCAGGCAAACCATCCCTGAAATAGTACTCCATTTCATCCCGTTTTTTAATTTTCCTTTTTTTTTTTTTCTTCCTGTTAATATGCTTTTAATTTTTTTTTTTTTTTTTAAGATAACTGGAAGTCTTCCTCCTGGTTTTAAAAGCAGCCAGGAAATCACCCTGAAAAGGGACAGCAACTTAACTGGAGCCACTGTGGCAAGGAGTAAAATTAAATATCTGCAATTTTTTAGAACTAGAGGACTACCTGCAGAATGAGTGTGAGGTGCTAAAGGTTATTTTATCCTTACTTTGAATTAATAAATGTCTGTGTTCAACTACAGTTCCAAGGAAGGGTTTAGGTCTGTTCTTAAATTAATTAAAGGACATTTTTTCTCCATCTGAAAGAGGTGTGTGGGAGGGTTGTTAGTTTTTCTTTTGGTTTGGTTTTTCTTGTAAAAACCCTTCTCTGATTAAATGTTTATTTTACGAAGAGATATTCTATGTCCTTCATATATAACATAAAGCTGACTCCTTTCTCACAGTGTGAACACTTGCTTAAATATGATTAATTCTGTGAACTTCGGGGCTTTTTGATTTTGCTAATCATACCTTTCCAACCTTGGTATGGTTTTACTTGATCAACTTTTACTTGATTTAAATCCATCCACTTAAATAACTTTATGAGATGCACTCTTTACTATTAAGAAACTGCATTTATTACATGACAGTAAACTATTCTGAAGAGGAAGTCCTTAAAACTAATTTAGTTTAAAAAAAAAATCAGTACAAATGGTTTGAATACAATACAATACAGTAGTTTAAAATAGAGAACTCTTATTGTAAGTGTGGATTTTGTGGGCCTAATCCTTCAAGCCTGTGCCTGCTTAGCCCCAATTTAACATACCTAATTTACATGCTTATTTGTAAGCAAAAGATTAATTTGCAGGTTTGAAACTTGAACTTTGAAATTTCCCCTTTGAAGATTTGAATTATTTCTGACATTTATTTTGTTTCTGCCTGGAGTTGCCCTAAAATAATTCCAAACGCGTCTCTATCTTTGAAGATGACAAATTATGTTGTAATAGCAGTGGAAACAATTTCAAATGTGCCTTTCTTCCCTGAGTGTGTGATCTGTGTGTTACAGAGTGGGAGGGGGTGGTTAAGAAAGAAGAAAAACTACAATTAAAATATGATGTATTAATGCAGTTTGCCCAATAAGCATAACTTGGCAAATCAAAACAGTCAGTGCTTGCTGAGACTTGAATTTCTTTTTTTAACAATGTATGCTTATATATTACATGAAGATCTAGCCACAGTATTTCACAAAACCAGTGTGCAGGTACTGTGGTTTTTGTTTATTGTATCCATTTGTGGCTGAATTTGAAACAGTGAATATGTGCCTGCATGTTCTGTGATGTTTGAGGCTTTTATTGCCTTTGGTTCGTGTTCTCTCCCTCAGCAGAAATAACACCACCAGCTCGAAAAAAAATGACCTGAAATTATTCTAACCTACAGAAAATGGATAAAATAATGATATGAGCTATAAAATGAAAGAGGAGAAATGAACGAGTGCCAGTAGTAGATCTTTTTAAAATACTTTTAAATTGCATTTACAAATTGTTACCAAAATATTTAACAGTGGCATTTTTCAGAATGATGATGAAGACTCAAGCTAAACATGACTGTTGAGACTCTGCATGCCTTGCACTACAATTACTACTGTCTAATTAATCAGTCTTTAATAGGGTGTTGTGATTTCAGAAACATATTTCTAAATGTACCACCTTGCATTGAAGATTTGGATTTCTTTCAAGATATTAAAAAGGCATGTAATTATGAAGAAACAACACCAATAGGAGATGCAACCAATAAAGATTGGTATATTGATAGTAAAAGCTTCCTCACATCACAGTTTTTAACCCCATCCTCTCTAGAAGTATTAAAGACGTATACTACACATCCCTTAGTTCTTATCCGTGGTTTTTTTGTTGGAATTCTGGGCCATACAATTTTGGAAGGAAAAATAACTGGCCAGTAATTCACAACTTATTTCACAGACAGATTTCCATTTCGCCATGTGTTTTATTATGTTGATGTGTTTTCATACAGGCCCTGAGAAGCTGTGGCATTTTCCGTGTGTCACACCCAGTGTTATCACTTATCTTTCCTGACCCAGATAGGGCAAGGCTGTGAGCAAGGCAGCTGAAGATGTGTTTAGGTAAGACACTATGACCAGGACATTTAAGGAGGTGAATGGGGGTTTCAGCAGGGGGTTATGAGTCTCTTTGGGAATGCTAGTCCACCACTGGCAACCTGGGCCCCTAAATCAGGAGGGCTTTGTAAGGGGTAGAATTGCCATATCTGCCACAGAGGCAGAGCCTTTCTGATATTATGACAATCTACACACTGCCTTGAGTTGCTTCTGAAGAACACCCTGGCAGGAGATCCCTGTGCCACAGTGTTCACACATTTGTGTTATGATCCCTGAAGGGACTTCTGGTACAGCAAATGCAGCCTTACTTGGGGCACTCCTGGGAAAAATACCAGTCTCAAATCCGTGGGACATTCTTCTTGCACTTATCCTGCCCTGACTTAATGTTCCTGCACCCTGCTCTCTTTATAAGGGATATTTTTGAATGCAAATGTACTATACCCAGTGGTGGTCATAACACAGCTTGTGAACCTGGACAAGAGTCCTCCCCAGTGCCAATTGTGAATATATTAGCACCTTTACTTCCATGGGTTTGGACTGAGGCGTTAGGGAGATGTAATGACTGCTTCCACTAGTTACAGATCCTGGGGCACAAGCTGAAATTGCTGTCTCTTCCATTTCCCTGACATGTAAACCTCTCCTCAGTGGGAATCAGAGCTCACTGTCACTGTTTGGCAGGTAGAAGAATGGGAACTTCCTTAGTTTGTGTGCTTTGAGGAAAAGAGTTTCTATGTGAGCGTAGGAGACAGATGCAAAGAAAGTACCAAATTTTCTGACTCTTGTAAAAGAATAAAAGAAATCTTTACTGTTGTATAAACCAAGACACCCTGGCTTGTTAGCACTTGGAGATGGTAAATAGAGAATGGACCCAGAAGAAGTTGCATTCAGGGTCTCAGTATGGAGATAGCAAGGCCAGGTCAGTTGAGGCATTGACCAACATCCTCTAGTGGAAGGTGTCCCTGCCCACAGCAGGGAGATTGGAAAAAGATGATCTTTAAGGTCCCTTCCCAACCCAAAGTACTGTAGGAACTCTACTGGTCCCAGAGCAGCCTAGGACCCTGAAGCCCCACTCCTGCTGCCTCACCATAGCTGAGTAAAATAGCAGAAGCAAACCAGTGCTATCTGAATGGGTTACAAAATTGTTAAAAAGCCAAGTTTGACTGACAAGAAGTGTTTTAGTTGATACAGTGGAGGATATGTTGCCTGTGAAGGCAATATTATCCAGGAGTTTGGGCTGGAATATCAGAGATACGTTCCCTTGACGCTGGATTGCATAAAGAACAGTATGAGGGTATAATGGTGCATGGGCACCACTGTCATCACCCCCAGTAAGACTCCACCTCTCAAGGACTGACTTCTCTTGGGCTGGGTTCTCATGCACTTTGGCATGTGGCTATTAGCTTGCCAAGAGTGGCCTAGTGTGTGAGAAATGCTAGGAATTACCAGCTTTTCCATTTTTCTCCTTCAAAGATTATCAGTCTCTTCCTATTCTGTCCTTCCTGTTCACACTGTTTGGAGACAGTGTGTGGCACAAGTCAAGTCATAAGTGTCCTCTGGTCATCTAGAAGCCACCTGAGGAAGGGTTCTGGAATAAGTTTTAACCAGATGCTGGAAGCTTAAGCTCCTGGAAAACTGCCTCTCCCTGACTCTGTCAAAAGATCTTTTTAGCCATTGACCTGTAAAGAAGACCTCCATTGTCAGTAACTTCTGGCTTGGCAAATTATCTAGGAGTCTGTCAAGAAAACTTACATCCTACAGTGACCTTTCAAGATTGTTTGCATCCCAGATGGGGATCTACCCAGGCATTGACCAGAAATTGCTGTGATCAGAACAAGACAGGGCAGCCCCATTAGGGAGGGGGAATGGGAGGACATCCTTCTGCTCCTTGCCTGTGGAGATGTTTCCAACATAAGCTTCAGAAGGCAACCAAGACATTTTCCACAAGGCACATCTATAGAAAATTCAATGGGATGTCAGCTTCCCTCCCTTGGATGTCTGGATTCAGTGGGATACCTGCCTCCCAGATCCTTCTGGCGACAATTCTTTGACCATTTCTAGAAGTATTTCAAAAAGATGCCAGGTCCAGAAATTTAAGAAGTGCTCAGGATTGTCGAGATTGGAGTTAACACTACTAAGCCCCGGAGCACAGCTTGGGTGAGTGGCTTAGGTAGAACCAGGAGGAGTATCCAAAGGCAAGACAGTGCCAGACCAGCTGGTAAGAAACTTGTCAGATACTCGGGGATTACTTCCCTCCCTTTTCATTCCTATGCCCAGGGTGTACAGGGATGGGTGGCCTGGTGTGCCAGCCTAATAGGGCTGAAAGGGAACTGGCTCCATAGGAATGACAAAGTGTTCCATGTTCACAGGGAGGTGGGGTGTGCCAACCTCTGCTTCCCAGACTTTCTGCACAATTTGTGGGCACGGGGGAGTAGAAGGCTACAGCATTTTGCTTTTCACTCCAAAAACACTTAGTGAGAATAATTTTTGGTTATCTTGCCTCACCAGACATGAGCTGAGGATCATAAACATGGCAGTTTGATATTTCTTTTAAAATAATGTTGAAAAAAAGAATGTTAAGCAAGAAGGTAAAGTGTACATGATTTTTCTGGTGCAGTGCTAGTAATTAAAATGCTGGAGTTCCCCTTTAGAAAAACGTAAGGGCTAGACTGGTTTTTTCCCTCATCTCCATAGGGAGTTCTCCTCACTCCATAGGGAGCCTGCCAGAATAAAATCAGTCTGGTGATAAACTCCTTCTTTTTTCTTCACTGAAACACAGGTGTGAGTCTGGTTACCATGGCAGGAGATAGGCTGATGGCTGGGTGGGACTGAGCTGGGGTTGAGTCATGACTTTCCTGTGCTGACAGCCCCAGGGGTAAGGGGTGAAGCTCTGCTGGCCTGAGTTGTGTGTGCCTGTCAGGAACTGAGGCACTGCCTTACAGTGTGGTGGCATCACTGCATTCAGAGTAAACAAGGAAAGAAGTTGTTTAAAAATAAAATGAAACAAAACCATGCATATGTGTGCAGTGCTGATTGGCACCTCAGGTGTCAGCCATAGCCAGCCAGGTTTTTCCTTGTTAAATTATATCTTCACAACTGATTGTTCCTGTCCAAACAGGGCACCAAATACATGGGAGAAAGAGAAGAGGAAAATTTGGGTAGTTTGGAAATGGCTCTGATCTTTCAGCCAGGCAGCTCTCTGCATGATGCCCTGGGTGTGAGACAGGCTGTGGTTGTGCTGCATGTGAAATGCTGCCATGTGCCTCATGGCAGTCAGACAGGCAGCAGCTGAACAAAAAGGCAACTCAGGTGAGAGATGTGCCCGAAGCAGGGCAGGCTGGGAGGGGTTTGGCAGTGTGTATAAAGGTGCAGTGGCTGCTGCACAGGTTTACATGCCTCACAGGGATTTCTGGAGCAAGGCTGTAAGCTAAATAGTCTGAAAAAGCTTAAGGTGCAATCAGGAATGCAGGATACTTTAGCCCCAAGAAAATGCAGTTGCTAATATGTTGCCTCACTTACTAGGAGAGATCTGCCTGTTGGTACTCTCCACAATGCATGTGCTTTTAAAATTTCAATCGTCCATTTCTTACTATTTGAAGACACTTTTGGAAGTGACAACTGGGCTTGACATATGGGTTTTGGTTTTCAATATCTCTGTAATAAATTCTGAAGGATTAGGAGACTAAAATATTTGCACAGTACAGGTGCGGTAAAAGTGAATAGTGTTTCTCTAAGTAAGATGTCTTTACCATCTATTATTATCAGGATATCACAAGTGTCATCCTTTGCTAGTATCTTCACCAAAAAAGGTTGAATGTCTTTTTTTCCAAGGCTACTTTGAAATCCCACCCTACCCCACCATCTTGTAAACCCCACCCAAACTCCATCCCCACCCACCCCCAGCCCCACCCATTTTTAAACCCCACCCACTTCCACACCCCCAAAACTCCATTTTTCTCCTCCCAAAAAACACCCCACGCCTTCTTGCTCTGCTGCTCCTTGGTGGACTGCTGGCTCAGCAGGCTTTTGATCTCGATAGAGTTTTTAAGCTGGAACAGACCCCTTCCCCTTCAGATAATTTTTAGTATTAGTTATGTGCAAAATTGTTGGTCCAAGATCATCTTGGCTGCTGCTTTCTTCTTATGTCCCTATACCTTTCAGCTGAATAAAGATGTCTGTTTCCAGCCTGACAATACTATTAATAGATTATTTTAGGAAAATTAAAAAGACTTCTGAAAGAAGGAGAAGCACTGAAGAAAAATACTTGCTAGGATGGAACTTGGTCACTCTAGTGCCCACAAGTGGGAGAAAATTGGCATAGCTCACACAAAACATTTTTAATGTTCCAGTTAAAACTTGAAATGATCTGTCAGCTGTAACAAATATTTGCTTTTGCAGGTATCTGTCAGTGCTGGCTGGGTCTGCCTGTATGTGCAAGTGTTAGAGGGTGGCCTTCCCTTGCTGTTTGAGGGTGCTTACAGTAGGTTGGGAAAGAAGGACCTGCTTTGGAGCAGCATGGAAATAAGTGGCAAAAGCTTTATGGAAGGTGTTTTATTGTTCAACAGAGTTAGGGCCAAAATAAAAGGTGTTGCATAGAGTGGAAACATTTGCATGCTGTTTCTTATGTAATTTATTATTTGTTTTGTTCTTTATCAACAAGTAATTTGATTCCCTCTCCTCCTTTTCAATAACCAATGAAGATTTTGTTTGCTTTCCCCTTTCTGTGTCATCTGTGAGACAATCAGGTTTTTTTGCCCTTTAGTACAGATTTGCCCACGAATACAGATTCGCCCGTGAATACAAATTGATTTCAGAGGTACATACTTCTGAATAAGATACGCAAAAAGGTAATGTCAGTAGAAGGGCCAAGGCTGAAAGATGGTTTATTTAATTCATAAACTGTTAAACTGGTAAGTGTATTGCTAACTGAATCCAGTGGCATTTCCCACAGTGATTATTATGCAGTTAACTGCTTCATCCAAGTGCCACTGTCAGTCAGTACTGTCATTAAAAATTAAAGTGGTGGCGACACGCTCAGAACTACCACTGCTAAGTGTCCTCCTGAGTGTTTCTCTGACGTGGAAGAAGAAGCATGCAGATAAAATTGTCTTTTTTCTAATAGGTCATTTGCCTCTTGCCCTGAAGAAAATGACCCATTAGGTAGCAGTAGTGCTCTATATTTTCACAAAGTAGAAGATAATTATGTGATACAAAGGTTGGTTAGAAACTAGAAGAATTATTTCTGTTGCATGTTTATTATCTCTGGTGGAACCTCAAGTCAAACAGTTCAGAAAGCCAAAAACTTCTGAATTCTGCCACTTAGGTATTGAGTAAAACTGATGGTCATAAAGCACCTGATATTTTTTAATTAAAGTGAATAATTGTACACCTTAAGATGCCGTGTTATTTCAGATGCATTTGTAGAACAATAACTGATTGAGCTGAGAATAAAAAAGAATTGTTGAATAAAAGTGCCTTTTTTTTGTCTTATATGAAATCATATCAGAGAATTCTGAGTAGGTCTTTAACAAAGAAAGTTGCCTAAATTCAGCAACTTGCAAACAAGTAGCAGAAAATGAGAATATGTATTAAGTCTCATCTCCAAAACCACAAAGGTCCAACAGTCATTCTGAGTCCCTGTTTTCTTCCTCCTTTTTTAGGTGACTGGAGCACAGCTCAGAGGTTGGGAGAGACATGCTCTGCAATCCTTGTTTAGTGTGACAGATTTAGGACAACACATGCAGCTGAAACTTGGCACTCTAGGTAGCCTGCAAAGTTAAAATCTACATAGGCATGTTTACCTTTTTGTTAGCTACAAAAAAACATTTGAGGGATTACATCAAATACTGTGCTCTGATAACTGGAGCTGTAGCCATGCCAGTTTGGAAACTTATACATCAAATTTGTACTGCAGCGCAAAACTGCAGCGGGTATGAAAGTTCCCTGTAGCTCATCTCTGGCTTAGGTCATGTCTTTAATAGATGCCAGTTTAACAAGGTCAGATATGCTGTGTACTTCTAGATGGTTTAGTAAGTATTCCTATAGCTGCTGGTTAAATTGAGATTATAATACTCTGACCTCCTGTTGTATGTATTTATCTGCAATTGTATGTGGTTCAAAAATTGGTTAGGTGACTTTTCACAGTAGTTTCACTTCTACTAATTCCTTCCAAATGCACCAAACTTTCCTAATGTGCCATATTTGTACAGATGTTTCTTTCTGGATTCCTACTCTTCATTCTTGGAAAGACAGATTTGGAAAAAATAATAATAAAAAAAAATAGCCTGTGCAGAAGTGGATTGGTTTCTGGAATACCTATTGTCTTCCTAATTAATCTAAAAGTTCTAGGCTATAAGTCTACATGGGCTAGTCCGAGAAGTGATGGCATAATGATTTGATGTGTGAGGGTGTAAAGTGCTGACAGTGAAAGTCATAAATTCTTCTTTTATAAACTTCATTGATTCACTTATTAGATAATTTACTTCCTTGTAGCACCAAGTCACACTATAAGGCAGTAGTTGTTGGACACAGACCTGTAAATCTCCTTTCATAGTTAGCTCATAACCAATACTTACTGTTTAAATATTACAAAAGCATTGTCTTTGAAAAAGCCCATTCTCATTTGATAGAATCCTTTTATGTGTAATGTATCCCAGGTTATTGTATAGCTGATTTTTAACCAATTACCAATAACCAGTATGCAAACACCCTGTCATAGTACATGTAACGTTTCATATGTAGTTGCAGACTCTAAAATGTTTATAATCTCTACTTTTTTCCATTAGTTCTTCTTCCTTTTTAGTGAAAGGATTATATAGGAATTGAACAACTCTAATTTCAACCCTTTTTTCTGCAAAAAATAAATGGAATTTTTGTGGTCAGGAGAAAAAAATTTCAAAGGTTGAAGAGAATAAATAAGATTGTTAAAACCAAGACTTCCAAATCTTAGAACTAGAATCAACTTCAGTCAATTTTAGAAATGGTTAATTTTTGTCAATATTTACTGAAAAGAAGTTAATACTTGGCCTATAAGCAAATATATTGTCTAAGGAGTCCTTCCATACATACTACACCGTCACTGCAGCCTCCCTCCTCTTAGCCTAATGCTATCTTTTAAGCACTGCTGCTAAAAGATTTGTATCTTGTTATCTCAAAGGTCTGGTTTCACTGGTTGATATGAACAGCAAGCTGGCTGTCATGAAGATACACAGTTCCTTCAAGTTGGGTGAAAGACACACACTCCAGGTCCTGACAGGAGGAGTGGCTTTAATGTAAACTTGTGGTTTGTTGTAAATCAGACAATCAGTGTGAGAGAGAGAATTATGAAACCTTTCAGCCAATCTGATAGGCAAAGCTAGAGAAAACCAAGTATGGTTCACTCCCTGTTTTGTTTTGTTTTGTTTTTTTTTTCAATACATGGTGCTATACTAACACAGTCTGTGTAGGGGCAGGGCTTAGAGTTATGTCTGAAATGTCCTAACATAGCTCTGTCCTAAAAGAGCAGAACCAAAAATTGCTTACCTTTTTCTAAATAGCTAAGGTCAAAAGTAGATGACATTATAGTGTGCTTTTATTTTTATCCTCAATTCGTATTACCCTGAAAAATTATGAAATATTCCATTCATGGTCATGTGTGAGTTTGTATGAGTCATCATGTCTGTGTTTGCAGGACTTGAAAGAAGCACAGATGTCGGAATGGTGTTTTCTGGCAACTTTTCACTGCCTTTATGTCTCTGAACATTATTCTGTGGGTTTGAAAAATGTAGCAAGAAAATATTTGTAGACATGCATGCTCTAAATATTTTTTCATGGAAGGGTTTTGGAACTTCTGGTCTGCAGAACACTTTCTAGTGGCCTCAAGACAGCTGGCTGATCATGTTGATCAGGCACTGCTCCAGACACTTTGTGCTTACAGGATGGTATCTCGTCCAGTTCTGCAGTGTAGACAAGAATCTTGTGTGACTACAAATGTAAGTAGGGAGTTTTGTATATTCTTTGTGATACAATCACATCATAAAAGCACTTGAGAACTTCCATTCTATTATTAAATATGGGTAATACTCCCTGTAATGAAATTATAGCCACCCAGGCCTCCTCTCTCAATTAAAAAAAGCAAAAAAAACAAAACAAAACAAAAAACCCAAAAAACCAAACCAAACCAAACCAAACCAAACCAAACCAAACCAAAAAAACACAAAAAAACCCAAACAAAACACCAAAACCAAAAACCAACAAAACAAAACAAAAACCCCACAAAAAAAACAAAAACAAAAACAAAAAATGAAACAACCACAACTAAACAAACCATTTTTTATATGATTTTATTAGCTTCTTTGCATATCCACTCTACTCTCAGGATTTCTGGGGGGTTTTGTATGTTTATTATACTTTATCGGCATTGTGGTGGTCTAATACATGAGATCTATTTTAAATAGATTTTTTCCCTAGCCTAATTATTAGGGATTTTATTATATAGGAAAAACTCCATTTGTCTTTACTGTCATGATTTTGGGTATATCCACATGTGAATGATGTGGGCTTTTTAAACAACTTTTCAGGTTTGAAAATTGGTGACTGTATAAACCCAGAATTTCTGTAGCCTAGTCTTTCATTTCTGAACTCTTCACTGCAGAAAGAACAAGGAACTGGGAGCAGCAAAATTACCCCAGGAGGCCTGAGAGGAGGTCACTGCTGTTATAAGGGACTAGAAGAAGTATTTTGCACCAGTTATGCAAAACAGGGTTCCAGGGAGGGATGCTTACTCTGGGGAAAATGGGTCTATGTCCTTCTGACCCTGAGCTGTAATCCTTCAAGTTCTTTTCAAACAGGGAAAGTTTTCTCTGACAAGCTTCCTTTAAATAAAGGGTTAAAAATTAGATAATTGCACTGAGAAGAGTTGTAAATGAAAATGGATTTCTGTACTTTAGTAATCTCATGTACCACAGCTCTTTATAGATTTTAGCTTATTAAGTGAAAACCAAAAGCAGATCCTTTCAGTCTTGGGTGCACCTCAAGATCACATCCCTCAGTATGAATTCTTGGGAGAAAGACAACAAGCTGTCTGCACTAGGCAAACATTTTCATGGTTTGTTTTTTTTTTTTTTTAAGATACATGTGTGAAGGGTGTGACTAAGTAGGTGGGACTTCCAGGAAAGAGAGAGTCATGAATCAGAAAACATGAAGGAAGAATATCTAAAATTTAAAGACCAGACATCTGTTATGAGATATGAATTGTTTTCTTGTCTTCCATTTCCACCAATATTTTCCTTTCTCAGTCTACTCTGTGTTCTTCTTTTGGGAATGTAGTGATTAGAAGTATTTGACTATTCAAGGACTTTGATTCAGAAATGAGGAGAGAAAAAAAAAATGCCATGAAATAAGTTATGATGCTTATTAGTGTAAAGTAAAACTGTAATATATTTATATTTTTCACTCTTTGTTTCCAGTCTTCTTTTTTTCTTTCTTTTAATAGGTTATCTGATACATCCTTAAATAAAAGATTAACAGAATTTTTACTGGTTATTTGAGCATATTCCTGTTTATTTTTTTACTTGATGTGAAGTGCAAACTCTTATAAATAATCTTTGTAGGGAGACATGTCTGTAATTTATACTCAATACCACTCAATTGTAGTGGTAGTAGTCCTTCTCAAATAAGAGAATTTAGAGAAGCAAGTAACAGGCAGGATGTTGCATCAGCCAACATTTTTTGCAACCTCAAATTAAACTAGTTTGAAATTGTTTGAAAATTAGAGCTGCTTGTACTCTCTGAAGACTTGAAAGACAGGAAAAGTGCTGAGAAAACAGATGTGGTAGGGAAGAGGAAAAAGGGAAAGAGGAAAAGTAGGGATAGGTGGGCAGTTGTGGACCAGCCAACTATCTCCAATTTCCAGACAAATTCTGGAATAAAAGTTCTAAATACATATATGTAAGTGAAAGATCAAAATGAGATTAATTATAGTCAACAAGTTGTGTTGAGCCAATATTATTTCTTTCTTTGTTAGGATAACATGTCATTTGAACAGAGAGGAAGCTGTAAATTTAATCTGCCTTGGCGTTATTAGGGCTTTTGATATTGTTATTTATGACAGGCTTGTACAGTAAGAGAAATATGACCAAGACAATGTATAACTAGCTGGGTGCATAACCTAGAATTCAGACTTCAAACAAACTTTTCACTGAGAACATTATCAAAGACGTAGAAAATGTATTTCGGAAGGGTGTGCCTTCCTAATGGAGAGTATGCCATGGAACTGTGAGGGGTATAGTGCACACTGGAGGATAAATACTGCAAAAAACTTCAATGAGTTAAGGTAGTTCTGGGAGCAGGAGAAGGAAAATAAGCATTTCAATAGGAAGATATGAAAGATCTGCACCTGGTAGCAGTGAGCCAATAGAAGACAAAATAGAGAGTTGTGAGTGTGACTGTAAAGCAGACAATGAATAAACATTGACCTTTTCTGTGCCATCTCTTTCTGTGCTTTTCCCATCACAACACATGTGGACAGTGTATTTTCTTCTCTCCTTTATGACCTTTGCCTGATGGATCGGCCTTTGTACTTTGGACAGCCTCATTCTGTCCTTCATGCTTCAAAAAGACTTTTGCACCTCATTCATTTCCTGTTGCATACTTTCTTCTTGAGTTCAGATAATTGAGGACCTACAACTGATCTCTCTTTAAGTTTCATCTTTTATTTTCTTTTTTAGCTGATTCAATTGCTTAAGTTTTGTTGGAGGTGTACTTCTTTTCTACCAGTGAAATGGAAACAGTTCCTTTGAAGTTGTATCTTCTATCTTGGTGTCCCTTGCTCCTCTTTTTTTTTTTTTTTTTTTTTTTTTTTTTTTTTTTTTTTTTTTTTTTTTTTTTTCCCAGAAATACTAAACTAGCATATAATGGTTCTGCTACTTGACCTACCTATGAATGCTCAGCTGATTCTCTTGGCAGCACTGCTGACCATTGGAAGTCTTCTCTCACTGCTTTCTTCACCTTCTCTGCCAAACCGTCTTCTTCCTGAAATCATTACCAGATATTGCTTTCTTCCCCAACACTAGGACACAGACTTTTTGGACAACTACAGGGGTAACTCTTCTGAGAGGATTCTGGGTGTCCTTTACTAGGTCGCTTTCAACATAGCACTTCCAACTACCCTCTGCCAAGGGTGTGCTCTCCTGGCACAAGGTAACAGGATATTTCTTCCCCCCAGGCTTGCTCTGCCACACATTCAGCCTACATCAATTACCCAACCCATTCTCGGCTGTGGTAACTGGCCCAGGCAACCACACTTTGTATTTCCTACATTTAGGGGCTTCCATGCATATTCCTGCATTTCTTTCACTGAGACAGATGTCTGAAGTGTTTTGTAGAATGACTGTTTTCATTCCCTTACCAGCCCGTATTTTAAGGAATTTTAAGGACTTATTTTAAGGAATAATCATGCAGATCACTTTCTCATTTCTAGGCAGAGAGAATCACCAGATCATCAGTAAAGACACTTCCTGTGAAGACAGAGGAAATATTAGTGTTAAGGTGCTGTTGAAATACAGATCTGGAAGAAGACGACTCGAGCATACTCAAGAAAAATAAGTGTGACAAGAACTGATGCATACAGTTGGCATCAAGAGAGCAGAAATTCTTTGGTGCAAGAGGAAGTGAACTGGCTGCTTATTGCATACCAAGGAGGGAGAACAGGATTTACTCACGGGTAAATCTAGAGACTGAGCATAATGGGAAAGAGCTAGATAAACTAATGGGTGATTGATGTGTGTAATTAGCTTGTAAATAACTTCCAGCTAGATTTTTGAAGATGGCTTCTAACCAAGAGAAAAAAAAAAAAACCCATACTTATGTGACTTAGTGTTTAGTCTATGTTGTGGCAGAGATAAATAAAGATTTAAAAAAAGAAAAAGGTGTGATAACAATATGAAAATGCTCTTGCTAGGAGACTGTTGGAGATGAAATAAAATGGCCAATAGTAGTTTTCAGTCCTGAGCTATAGCAAAGATCTTCAATACACTAAAGTCTGTCTCTCATACTCACTTTTTTCTTTTTGTTTTTTGATACAAACACCTTTATATCTCCTACATAATTAAAAGCAAGAACAGACTTTGCAAAGCCAGACTAATGTATTTCCTGATTCTTTGAAGATGGGAGTTAAAAAGAGTCATTTTCTGGGGAGAGAAAAGATGATTTCTTTGATTTGAATGATTATTTAAAGAACTAACTAGTTCTGGTAATTGGTTATATTTAGCTTATGCTTTGTCCCCAAGAACTGATAGCTCATCTTAAAATCAATAGTTGCCTAGTGATAAGCAATTATTATATAATTTGATTACTTACAGGCAAAATATTGTCTTGGCCTGTAATGATGGTCAGAGGCCTGAAGTTTGATTTTATCAGGGTTTTGGAGGTTTCAGCAAGACACATGCATTGTTTTTGACATTCTTGTAATCCTCTTGCAAATTTCTTGTTATGCATGGAAAAATTTCCGTTATGTAATTTGTGTTTTTATTCAAGGTGGAATAAGGAGGCAGACATGGGTTTTCATTTTGTTTTGGCTCTCTTTTTTTAATTCTGTCATATCATATTTTAAAAATATATTTTTGCAAGAAAATAATATAATTCCATGCAAGTCATCTTTGCTGAGAGCTTTGACTGGATGAGAATCAGCAATAGTCACAGAATCAGTGTTTGCCACTTAATTCTTCCAGTTCATCTCAGTAAGAGGGTAAGTTCCTTGTAGATGTAAATTTGCTGACTGTGAGCTGCCCCAAAATACTGAAATAAAATATTGCAAAGACCAATTCACAAGAACGATAAAGAAATGAGTTCTTATTGAAACAAATGAGTTCTTATTGTCTGAGCATCATTTGTGCTTTCACGGATTTATTGCAAATTAGATTCTTTACAAGGGGCAATTTTTTCTGAAAATTAAAAGTGAAAATAAAACACATAACAAATGTAAGAGAAAAAATACATGCAGCCTAACAGCCTCAATTTATGAGGAGCAGGATTTTTCCAAAGATGTTTGTTGTCTTTGTCAGCTTTCACCAGTACAGAAGCTTCAAATCAAAATTATTACATTCTCTCAGGGAACACTACTTAGCATTGTTATATTTATTGCTGGCGTGAGTGTTTACACAGTAAGAAAGATTAGGCTAACCAAACAGTTCAACCTGGGATAATCAGGTAGCCTGCTGGATTGGATTTGGATTATATAGACATTTCTAAGACTAGAATACCTGTGGGAGGTGTAGGAGGTGTCCACTCTTTCTCTGGGAGCACCCATTTTACTTATTTTGGCTGCAACTTTCCTAGGAAGCAGCTGTTGTATTTGTTCTCTTTGCCATCATGGAGGGAAAACCAACATTTTACTGTGCTGGAAACATCTCATCAGTTCAGTGGAGGCCTGCAGAGACTGGGAAAAATGCAAGTAACCCTCTTTTAGGGCATGCTTCTGCATAAAGTCATACACCTCTCTTATTGACAGTCTCATGGATTTTTTTTTTTTTTTTAACTTACAAGTTGCAATATCTATTACCAGACGTGGTAGACATCTTATAGACAAAAATAAAACACATCGTACAAAACTTGCTTTAGTTTAGTCATGAAGAGTAAGACTGAGTGGCATTTTAAGTGCTGCAGAACAACCCTGTTATGCCTGTAATTCCATCACTTTCCTTTTTGTATCTATAAGAATGCACAACTTGCTTTTTTAGAAACAGTTTTTTTACAAAATATTGACTTCTGTTGCAGTCTGTATTTTGAATGCAGTGATGAATATGAACATGGTGGAGTTCTGGCTTTTAAAAATGTTGCTTATTTTGATATGCCTCATATAAAATTCACACAGAAAACTTCATGTCCAAGTGGAACAGAAAGGTATTTTCTCACCAGTCAAGCACAATGTGGGATCCCCTTGTAAGGATTTAAGTCTAAACAATGCCTTTCTCTCCCTGGTTCTTGTTTCACCCTGCATTTTCTTCTGCTTAATGAAGGAAATAAAGGACTTCAGATTATGAAGGACCATCAAATAAACATGAGCATTTAGTAAGATGATGTCATCTTCATATTTTATTGATCCATCAAGAGCTGAATTGAAACACAAAGGAAGGAAAGGAAAATCTTCATTGCTTCTGTATCTGACATTAGTTATTCTTACTACACTGCAGTGTCACTTTATTTCACTCATATGAAAAAGATGTTGTAAAAAAAAAAAAATTGAAACATCTCAGAAAACAACCGCAAGAATGAAACATAAATATTATCTTCAGTATTGGTTCTGTTTATCCTGGGGGTGGACCTTTGTGGGATGCTGCGTGCTGAGGGACAACTCTGGCAAGAGCATCTTCCATCTTCAGGTGTGGTGCATGCAGGAGCTAGAGGTGGAAGGTGAATATCTGACAGGCAGAGTCAGGGAAGTGCTGAGGAAGGAAAGGAGCCTTCTGGAGCTTTGCTGTGAAGTCTCATGAAGAAGTGGAGCACTATGTTGTTTGGTGAGTGTAGTGGTTTGGTGTAAGAAGATAGTCCCAATAAAGGAACTTTTTTATTAGAAATCAGAGTGCTTGGCCTTTTTTATCTGTTTAATGAAAGAGTTTGTCTTCTTATCTTCTTATTCTATAAACTTTCGGGACGGGAATATGTAAACGTGTAGCCAGCGCACGGCAAAACCTTGCCTATGGCTCACGCTCCACGAGAGGGAGCCAGAACTGTCTTTAAAATGTCAGCAGTAAATCCTGTGAAAAAACGCAGCCTAAGCTCTCCCGAGGCGCTGCCATTGCCCTGTGGCCAAGGCAGCGTTTCATCCACGGAGCTGCTGCTGCACGGGCTGTGCCCCCTCACATCTGGCAGCCCAGGCTCGCAGGGCAGCGAGGGACATGCTGTGATCCACCCTGGCTGCATCCCCACCTCCTTCTCCTCCTCCTCCTCCTCCTTCTTCTCCTTCCCCTCCTTCTTCTCCTGCT
This sequence comes from Phylloscopus trochilus trochilus, assembly GCA_016584745.2. Taxonomy (NCBI): domain Eukaryota; kingdom Metazoa; phylum Chordata; class Aves; order Passeriformes; family Phylloscopidae; genus Phylloscopus; species Phylloscopus trochilus. The sequence continues at coordinate 27,680,420 of WQNJ02000084.1, forward strand.
CCTAAGAACTTCTGCTGTGCAAAGATACGAGTGTCTTATTGCTGGTAGTCCTGTAGGGAAAATGGGCAAAGGACGCTGTTCCTTATTTGCATCTGGAGTTTATTATTCGGCTTAGCTGAGGCAGTAAATGCAGGAGGCAAACTGTGGGGTGAGACTGGAATTAAAATATGCAACACCTGGCAGTGCAATAGAAAGTAAGAATGCTCTTTTTTTGGATCATTGAGCTGGATGTGCAAAGATGTACTTCCTACTGACTTAAACACTAACAAAACAACAAAGCCTCTGATTAGAGTCCTTCTAGGAATACATGTGCTACATGGAAAAAGCCCAGACCTATAAAAACAGATAGTGGGTGATAATGGATTTCAGAGCAACTTGGAGTTTTGAAATTGACTGCAATAAAAGTTAACTGATCTGAAATAAGGGTCAGTGATACTAAAAAATACTATTGCTAAAAAAACTTCATTTGGCAAGTGAATGTCCCTTAAGGAGGTCAGCTGGAGCTGCTGGTAGAACACAGGAAGCTTAAACTGAATCCTGTGCTGGAAATGTGGAGCTAACTGAGCAAGGCTGTACACTGAGGGCTGTCTGTGAAGATGCCTTTTCAGGAAGGTTTCTGAGTCAACAAGTGTCCAAAATCTGAGATGGAGGTCTGCAAGCAGAGGTCTACAATGCCTGTAGGTGCATAAAGAAAATTAAACATTTTGGAAAACTTTTAAATGAACAAAATATGAAAAATGCCATTGTTTTAAAGTCAACAATTTCAAGCAAGAACAGACTAATTTTTGCAGGGAAAACTATTGCTTATTGTATCATTGGATTTTATGAAGCAAAACCCACTATTCTTCAGGATTTGACAGTAGCGTGTGTTTGTGTGTGTGTGAAAGAGAGGCAAAGCCCCTCAATTACAGACTCACAGGATGGATCAGACTGGAAGGGACCACAGTGGGTCATCTGGCCCAGCCTCCCTGGTCAGGCAGGGTCAACCCAGAGCACATTACAGGATTGTGTCCAGACAGTTTTTGAATAAACCCACACAGCAGAAAAATTCTTCCTCACCTTCAGGTGGAACTTCCCATTCATCAGTTTCTGCCCATTGCCTCTTGTCCTATTGCTTGGCACCATTGAGCAGAGCCTGGCTCCCTCCTCTTGATACCCCTCCCTTCAGTTATTTACTGACATGGATGAGGCCTCCTCACACAGCTGCCTCACCCCTGGGATTCACTGTGTCACTGTCCAGCCAGTCTTGTTGGCCTCAGCCCGGTCTGATGGACATGACTGCCACAGCTGAGGGGCATTAGTAGCTGGTTAAAAGAGTGAATGAAAAATTTTGTCTTAAAATTGTGTCTTCCTCATGCTGTAGTGGGGGTTGAGGGAGAAGGGTGAAGCACTAGGCAGTATCTTCTTTGTCTGATGCCTGAAAACACCACTTGACATACATAAAACTGACCTAATCACAACCTGAAACTGAATTTGGTGACTTTGTTTTTGCCAAGGCCAAAAAGCCTTTTTTGTTTGAAAGCTTCTCATGATGTACGTTACTGCTTATCTCTCCACCACTTTGCCCTTTGGTCTGCTTGAAGCAAACAAATACTGAAACATGATACCCATGAGGATTATGCAAACAAAGGAAATATTTACATGTAGAGAATAATATTGACATTTGCATCTGCTTTACAGTGTCCCCTCAAATTGCACTGAGCAAGAATATATTCCGACTGCTTTGTTAGATTTGTATGCAATATGAATTATGGCTGATTCTCAAAAATACAAAGTGTATTTCTAGTAAGCTCAGACACCAAGTAATGTGTGGCTAAAATTTATAGTCAACTTATGGTTGACAGCTAATGCAAACAACTGGAAGACTGTATAGAACCAAAATGCATTTAAATAGCTTGTGTCCAGCAATTGGAAATACACTCAGATTTTCTTCAGCCAGATTGTTTCATTGAAAACAGCCCTTAAGAGTAATTTATCGTCTTTTTAATGTTAGCAATCACGAAAAAATAGTTGCCTGGGAAGAAATTTCTGTGAGAAGCATCTTAGCAAGTGCCTTAATTGTTAGGTAAAAAATAACTTTTTGTCTGACAAGGGAAGAAATACTTAAAAAATACCCATATGAGTGGGTTTTTTTGAAGATTGCAGTTATATAAATATTACAAAATTGTAAAGCAAACAATTCCAATGAGAAATAGCTTTCTCTCATTTATTCTCCTTTCCTGTTTTTTTTTAGTTCATTGTAAAAAGGCAAAAAAACCCCTTAGGATGTCAAGGGTTAGCAAATATACTGGTACACTTACTGACTTCTTTTTTTTCAAAAGTGACAAACACAAAACAGAGGCTGTGCTGACCTTTATGAAAGAGGAGATCCATGGGGAAAGAGTTCTTTCTGACAGACAGGAAGCTATCCAATTCAACCATTAAAGGTAGTGAAGGAGGATGTTTAAGTCATCTATTATCCCAGGGAGTCAAATACAACCTCAGGCTGTTGTTTCTCTGAGGCTAAAAGTGTACTTACCCAGAACATCTCGTTTACAGAAACTATAAAATACTCTAATGCACTCAGTGTAATAAAATAAGTTAGCTGTCTGTTAGTATTTCAAAGTAATATTTTTTAAATATTTATTCTTTTGCTTTCAGTATTTATTTTTCTCACAGTGCTCACAATTCCAAATTTCACATTCTGATTATTATACTACATAACTCTCCATGTCTTCTCTGTATTAGAAGGCTCTCTGTTAATCAGTTGCTTATGCAAAATGTGTAAGTTCCCAATGGATATCTAGATATAAAAATAGTTAGAGATAATCAATATTTACTAAAGCAAAGAGTGAAAATTAGAAGTCTCTGATAGGTATAGGTGTAATCATAGTACAGGCAATAGTACTCATACTATAAAGCTCATTATGTAAACACAAATGGTTGTCCAGTAGGATAGATGGTTCACCTGTGAAATTAAGGAAACTCAGACTCAGCATGGTACATATTCACTAAGAGAAAAAGAAAATACCTATAATGTAAAAAAGACATCATGGCTTCAGTGACCAGGAGACATCCAGAGTAGTAGTTACCTGTTAGCAGCAGTCTCTATTTGTTGGTTTTCCTTACAATAGATTGAATGGCTACCTATTTTCTCTTTTGTTTGTTAAAACTTCTCTTATAAAGGCAGCCAAAACCATTGTTGAAAAATGTTATTATTACAAAAAGTATTGTGGCTTCATGTGGGCAGTGTTCTCATTCAGCAGAATTCGAAGCTCATGAAAAACTGCAGGGGAAGAAGAGCTATATAAGAAGATTCAAACTCCCAATATAAGAGCTGAATCATTGCAAAAATGAAATTGCAATGCCACAATACCCAGCACAGTGGATAATGAGCAGAATACAGTGGAAGGAAGGTAGCCTGGTTCTCCCACACTGACTCTGTAACCTAACTAAGTGCATTCTGCTGTGAAACGAATTGTAGAGATAAAGATAAGTCCAGCTAAGCAATTTAAGATAAAGCATTTTGGTACAGATTGTTCTGATGTCTGTAGAACCTCTCATGGGTCACACACCCAGGAAGGTGTTCACAGGTTGTGACACCTCCCTGCTGTGCAGTTGGGGACAGGGTAGGTGGGACACTCTGTCCCTTTCCCTGCAGTGAGGTTCCAAGCATGTGGATCTCTTCACCCACCCCATGCTGCTCCTGGTCAGGCTGAGAATGTGGCAGCTGAATATTGCAGAGTGCTGTGAACTGTTGATGTTCTGGTGGCTGGATAGTATCCCCAAATGATGGCAATCCACAAACAAGTTTTGAAATGCCTCTGCCATGCACTTTGGGCCGCCTCTGGGAATTTTCACTGGAACAGGACAAACCACAAATAATCATTGTTATAATAAATGGGACTTCAATATGTGGCGTTGATACAACTGGAAGGTTTCCAGAATTATTGCACTTTATCCACATGACATGAAAGTATATGAAAACTAAATGCAGGTAGTAATGCTGAGCCCTAGTCAATGGAAAACTTTAACAACTGGATGCATTTGAAATTTTTAAAAATCTCCATGGAATATGAAAAGAGTAAGGAAAAAAAAGCTTTCACCTAAAAGGATAAAAAAAATACAAGCTGTTCTGGAATTTATATACAATACCTCGAGAGATTGCTTTAATATACTTAGGAATAAAAGAGAATGAATAGGCAAAAAATACAAAAAACCACAATGAAAACTGAAGCTGTCTTGGATTCATTGATGTACATACAATAATTTTTATAAAAAAGCATGCTTTTAAATACATTTCCCAACAAATATTCCCTAGAAAACTCAGAAGTACATATTCATTGAATAACATCTTAGATAGGATGTCATTTGTTAATGATTAGTGAAAAAAATCTTAAGCTGAAAAGTCATCTTTACCAATGCATATAGAAAAATATAGCCGGTAAAGATGTATAAAATTACTTCATCTCTTTGTTTGGAAATATGTTTCTCTGTTTTAGATGCTTATCGCAAATGAAGAAAAATATTCCAATGAAGTGAAAATACATGATGGGTCAGCTGAATCCCTGATGTAAAACTCTCCTTTGAGTTTTTGACTGTGAGGCTGATGTTTGCAGACTGAAATTATTCTTGCAGAGGTTTGAAAGTCAGGTGAATCTCAATTTCCATGCAGAATTCAGCTCTGTTGTAATTACATTAAATGCTGCATAATGTATATACATTCATTTCTAAGTGCTTTTTTAAAAATATACTTTCTTTCAAGAAAACATTTACTTAAGAAGAATACGTAGTAATGTGAGCATGGCACGCTGATTTATCTGGCAGCATGAAATTAGTTTTATGCTACAGTATTTTATATCTGTTGAATCAGAGAAAGTTATAATAGCTCAAGGGATTTGCATCTGACAAGGGTACTTTCCTGTTTGTGTTCTTAAATATTAACATCCTATTTTAATTAAATGCTGTCTGAGATTTATTTTACTCTTTTTGAGAGTAGTTGAAAGATGAAAGTTGAAACATGAAAGGTAGCTTCATGACATTTTAGAGCATTTATTACTTCTGATGTACTTTTTTTAAAAAAGGAAATTGTAAAAGTTAATTTGAATGAAAAACACTGAAAGAGGAAAGGAGAATATTATACATGCAGCATTTGCAGTAATAACTTGTTCAGAATGTGTTGTGCTTGCCTGAGAAAGGATTTGTCTAATTGCTGAAAAATAACCTACTAGATCTCTGATTTTAACATTATAACTTTGCATAATGAAAAGTAGTAGACTATGTAAAGGTCTTGTTTGGCAGAGTTTTCACATTTGCTTTTCACAATTACATTTTGCATTTTGGTTACAAGCAGCTCAGGAACAAAGACTTCTTTCACTTTTCAGAGGAGCGTGTCCACAGCTGCATGCTGTTGATTTGGCATAAGTTTAAACACTTCTAAGAGTTGCTAGAAAGCCACTGAATTAAAAAAAAAAAAAAAAAAAAAAAAGGTAGAAGTGGAAGCATGTAATTGCATCCCCAGACTAAAATCATGCTTCAGTGCCCTCTCCTTTCTGGAGCTTTTGTCCTGAAAGGTAAAACACTTACTGGAACATTAGACACTGACCACTCCCTTTAGCACAGAGGATGTGATGTGTATGCATACACACAGTCTTTCACAGTGAACCACAACTTCTGGCTGCAGCTAGGAAATTAAATGTAATCTCTTTCAAGTTTCAATTTTGTCTTCTTTGTTATGCATTGGAAAAGACTTTGGGTCACTGTCCCAAGGGACTGCCCCAGTCCTTATCTCAGAGGTAAATAGGAAGCAATTGTGCAGGATAATGTCGCTGTGGGACACAATAAATGGAGACAGGGAGTGGTTCAGAAGGCTGCTGTGGACCCCTCTAGATGAGGAGCCACAAGTTTATTTTCCAGGCTTCTTTTGTACTTTTTATAAATGTGCCCACCTTAGAGGTGGGACCCCTGGGAACCATTGGTCACTCTCAGAGACCACCACGCGAAGTCCCTCCTCTGGGAACGCACTGGAAAAACAAGATAGCTTACAGTACATGACCTTGTTTACCAGTAAAAGTGCCTGGGAACAGAATTTCCTAAAACCAAAATATGGCAGGCACGAATCGTGGCAACAGGATAAGCCAGACTATTTGCTCAGAAGCACAGAGAGCTTTACCTGGAATTATGCCTTATGCATGTGGAATAACTTCTTCCCCTTGCTCACCCCCTGGAGGTGGTGCTTTGCTAGCTGCCCACGTCAAAGCATTCAAGAGTCTTACAGCAGCAGTGGAAAATGATGTGGAGGCACAGTGGGACCCTTGAGAGGGAAGCCAGCTGGGAGAGGCGTCCCTGGGGAGATGAGAGTTTCCCAGACCTCTCTGCCTCCCAAACTGTGCTACCCTCTCCCTGCCAGGACTGTCCCCCTTGCCAGAGAGTGGAGGGGAAGGCTGTGTCAGCATCCCTTGCAAAGCTGGAAAAGCCATGGCTGGTACATGAACCCAGGCACCAGGAGTCAGCCCACAGGGGTAGGGAAGGGCTTGTTTTCATATTTCTCCAGATCTCTCCACAACTGAACATTCCATCAGCTTTCTTTGCTGTGATTTCCTTTTCCTTTTTATCTTACATTTTTTTATTTGTCCAGCTGTTCCACTTTTTGAACGCATCATATTTCTAATGTAAAAATGACAAGTGTGAGATAAAATAGGTTTGTCTATTCTAGAATACATTCAAGGTGATGAAAGATTTGAGATTTGTTTTTGAGCTGTTCATGATAGAAATTGGCTCTTGAGTTAGGGAACCATGTCATTTCAGTGGTTTCAGTCTCCAGAGCTAGAGAAAAGCAGCTTTTTCTTCTCTTCAAGGGCAGCAGAACTGAATCACATCATCCAAAACTGCAGATAATAGGTGATATTTTGCAATGGAGTACTCATGTAAAAGACATATCCTAAAAATCTTTCAGCCCTCAGGAAAATTCATGTGTCGTGTGAGGAGAATTTTTCAGATTTTATGTTGTTGTGTAGTATTTGACATAGATGAATGGCATATTTTTTTTAATAACAAAATGTAAACAAGTGTTGTTAAAACTGGCCTGTCTACACTCCAGTGAGCTGGAAGGTGAAAAATTAAGGCCTTTTACTGTGACTGTGAAAGATGCTTCTAGGTGCTGAATGGGAGACAAAGCATGTGTCCCCTCTGAGCCTTTCAAACTGTATTAAAATTTCTAGATTTGGCTAGACTTTTGCTCTTTAAACCCCATGATTCATACATTTTCAGGTGTGTCTGCCTGCAAGGAGCAAGCCTTATTTAGGGCACTCATCTCTCCATACAGTTAAAAACGAGTCCCTGGTCAGAAGAGTGTTGGCAGCACAGGTCACTTGCACAAAACCCAAGGTGTCTCGTCCACAGCTTTCTCACAGCCCTTTGTTTTGGTTCTATAAAAGAGGGTCCCACCAGCAGCACTGTTTAGCCACAGAGCTAGATTCTAAAGCAATACAAGACACTGTTCCACGCTCTACAACTGTTGTTTTATTCAACTGGTCTTCCAGTACATTTTCATTTCACAAGGTTGGGGATGAATACCTAACTGCAGCACACTGCACAAAATGACAATGAATTTTTGCATGTTCATTTCTACAGTGTTGGTCTTTAACTCAGACCAGACAGTATTTGGCTGAACATTCTCTCCCTAATCCTAGCTCTCAGGAAAGAAAGGGCAGTTTTAGCACTGAACACACTGGGGTTATTGACCAGGCTGGCTGTGCAGCCATTTCAGGAATGGTAACCATAGCTGTGAATATGTTACTTTTATACTTTCCACCAGCAAATTCACTGACTGTTTCCAGAGACCTCCTGAGAAACAAGTTGCCAAGTGACTTGTGATTTAACTCCAATATGCAGAAAAGCAACTTTCGATTTTTTTTTTTTTTCTGCTTTGGTGCTTTTTTTTTAGTCTTTAACTGGAGATGTTTCACAAGTTGTCCTATATGGCATTCTTCTGACATCACCTCAGGAGCTGTTTTTCCTTGAGTGTCTGCTGGAAATAAGGAACCATGATTCCCAGCATGTACCTTACTAAACCTTAGCTCTCTGGGGACTGGGCAGCTTTGTCGTAGTAGCTGACCATGTAATTGTGCCTCTGCTCAGCTCAGCTTCACCCATGTTAATAGGCTGCTTGTTCCCTGGGTGGGCAAGGGGGGATTTCTTTCCTCCCAGAGCTGCCCCTGGAGGGTTGTGGCAGGACCCTGGGGTCAGGTCAGACAGCCTCATGCTGCTGAAGCTGGAGTCCCACCTGTGTCTGGCCACAGGGGTTTGCTGTGCAAGGTGGGCTGTCAAACTGTCCCTTCATACAGTCATGCAATGGTTCAGGCTGGAAGGGACCTTAAAGTTCATGTGGTTCCAACCCTCCTGCCGTGGGCATGGAACCCATGGAACCCATGGAGCCCATTTCCCAGAGGGAGATAGGTTTGTTCTCATGTGGTCAATCTTTTTCTAGAAACTGTTGCCAAAAAGTGCATTTGAGAATGCATTCATTTCTCTCAATCCATTTTCAGTTAAAAAACAAAAAAAAACCAAAAAACCAAAACAAACAAACAAAAAAAAAAACCCCAAAAAACAAAAAACCAACCCACAAAACAAAACAAAAAACAAACAAACAAAAAACCAACACAAAACAAAACAAACAAAACAAACAAAAAAACCACCAACAGGATGGGAAATCCTGGTGAGGTCTCTGGCACATCTGGTTCCATGATTCAGCATTTCATAAGTAAGTGGTTATTTAAGTCTGTTCTGTCCTTTGTTTTATTAGCAAATGGTGAACTGTCTTTCTTTCTGTTGACTTTCAGCTGGGGCCAAGGAATTTACATGAATGTTACTATTTCTGGCATGCCTAGAGACTTTTCTGGTATTGTCAAGAACAGAGTACTTTAGAGAAATGCACAGCCAAAGATGATTGAAGATCTGTGCACACAAAGTGTGATAATTTTGTCAGCAATTAATTTATTAATGAAAGTCACAAGAAATTGAGGAAACCTCTTAGGATATACTTCTAGAAATCCCTTAGGTGTTTCAATTTCTTGAACACTTTGCTATGTGAACAGAAATTTCATTAAAATGCATGCATTTTTGTGCTGGTAATTCAGTCTGAAAAGCAAATTGCTGGGTTTTTTTCCTTTATTCATACATGCCCTTGAAGTATTTTTGGCAGTAACGCTGGGAAGACAGTCACTCCACCAGTATCTGATTCTCAGTGCTGCATGGCAGGGAATAGGGGGTGTTTATGGTGACTTAATGGCAGCATTGGAGCAGATGCTGTCACATCTCCCAGCTAAGAGAGCATGTAATTCCTGCTGCTCACATGGTCCCTCTGATTAAGTGCTTCTTGCTGCTTTCAGGAAGCCATTTGCTGCCCTGCAGTGTTCTCTAATTCACATACACTTTTGTGCATCTCCATTTAATTTGTCTCTCCCCCACCCAGCCTCTGTGCACAGTAATATGGAAGAGCAGACTTAGCCTCACAGTGATCTGCTATGGCCCAGTATTTCATAGAGAGAGGCCAAGACTGTTGCTTATTCTGATAATTTTAGTAACAATAAACTACAGAAATGTTACCTAGTTTTTCAGCTTTAGATTGATCTTGAGGAAAAAAAGCCCAAACCCACATGTTGTGATTAGAATAGTCCTCAGTCTCTTTTAGCACAAACAGGGTTAAATATTGAAGGGACATACTTTTCATTTTCTATCATGGAAGTACAAGTGGTAACAGTGATGACTGTGTAACTCAGGAGGTGAAAAATGACCAACCAGTGATGAGCAAACAGTGGCAGAAAACATAAGAGCAGACACATAATTCACAGGCCAGACAGCAAGAGATAAGACACTGCATACGAATAAGAATATGTGGGTGTGAGAGCAAGCAAGTGCTTCACTGAAAGTGCAATTACACAGAAAGCTCTTCTGACTGCATTTCATCAGTAAATACTACCCAGTGGCATAAAACCAGTAAAAAAACCCCAAAGAGCTGTATGAAAATGGCAAGCTTGCTTCCAGGCAAAATAAATTACAATGAGTTAAAACTACCAATATATAATATCTGCCTTGCAAATAACCCACTTTATTCCTGTTTCTTCTGAGAATACTTAATTTTGGCTCAGACTTAATATGCTTTGTTCTGCTTTTAGCAGACCATAAGAACAAGACTGTGCATTCTGGATATCAATCACCTAGATATGTTGGCTGACTGAATGTATCTTAAATCAAGCAAAAAATTGTGCTTCTTCCATTAATTAATACATTTCTTTTATTAATATCTGTTTTTAAAAAAAAATCAATGAAAAACAGAGTACTGATATTTCTTGGTTTTCATTAATACCCTATGCTATAATATTATATAAGCCTTTGCTTAGTCATTTGGTAAAAGATCTTTAAGGGCTGTCACTGCAGGTATGACCTGAAATAAGAGCAGTATCCCAGGTTCTCAGGATAATTTTTGGTGGCTGCTGAAAAGAAAGGGAGGTTACTCCTTCCAAAGCTGTGTGAGGAAGAGGATGGGACCCAAAATGAAGAGAAGTTTTTTCACCAATAAGGAGCTTCAACATTTTAAATGAGACTTTTTTTTTAAAACTTTTCTCTTTTTTTCACCAAGTTCTTAATGCCAGGTTTTGAGGCTGATCTCTGTGGTTCTGCAGCTTGGGATCAGCTTGTGAGGGATGTTGTGAACCTCAGCTCTCCTAAGATGCCTTCTCCTGCAGGATCAGCACTTAAGCTTAAAAGAGCCTCTGACTGTCAGGGGATCTGGATGTGGGGAGAACCTCCTTCCTCTCCTGTCAAATGCTAGCTGTTCCAATCTGTGTCAGGTTCAACCTGACTGGATTTTCAGAAGTAACAAACTCAGGTTAGACTTGATCCCCTTAGAAGAATTTTAGATCCAGACCTGCAAGGGTTCAGTTTTCACCTCAGCCAGTATTTTTACCATTGATTTTGGTATTGCATGTCTATACTGCCCTATTTCTTTCACTACTGGCTGCTATTTCCTTGTCAATGTATCAAGTTTTTTAAAGAGCAGATCTAAAAATACATATTTATTATGGATTAAGATTACTTGTTCTCCCAAAGTCACAAATGGACAAGCAAAGCATTTTATTTGCATGGCCCAAGCATTCAGTGAAAGAAAATTTATGAGTAAAATGCATAAACATTTTTCATTGTTCCAATTGCTGAGCTCTGGGTCATTCACTAAGTGTGTGGAAGTAGCTGATTGCACTCTAGATTCTTAAAGCCAGACTGGATTTCCTGTATATCTGTTTATTTTAACTGCCTTTAATGATCCAACACATATGGCCTGATGCAGTAATACTGGGTTACAAGCCATCTTGGTTTTTTTTGCTGGAGAGAGATTCAATTACTCTGACTCTTTTACTCAACCCATATAAAACTTGGCTGGAGTTTTCTACTGTCTTTCAGAAGAAGTTGAACTCCTTCAGTGGAGGTTTCTCAATGCTTTTGAAAGTTTCAGGGTCACCCCATATGAATATTTAGTTCCACAGGCTTCATTTGTATATTTAAGGACCAGTACAAATCAGTGCATACTCAAATGAGCTTCTTTGAAGGTTTTGAAAATTTATTATTGTTATTGTTATTGTTATTGTTATTGTTATTCTTATTCTTATTCTTATTCTTATTCTTATTCTTATTCTTATTCTTATTCTTCCCAGCTGGTGATACTTACATTGTCTGGATCTGATTTAGCCAAATGACAAAAAACCCCACTTGTCTTAAGTGACAAGCTCTCCATCCAGAAGTCTCATGGCTCAGTTTTCCAAATTATGTGCCTGAACTATTCAATTTTTAGTACTGTGTCTAACATTAGATTTCAAAAATTATTTGTAAATCAGGCAAAAGTGACTAAATGAAATATAAATATAGTTTATAAAGATAGGAGTCTCCATCAGGATTTGCTATTCTGCCATTAAACAAAAATAATCAAGCTCCTAACCAAATTTATTCTGCTCAGCTGTATTAAATATGGTACAGCCTGAAATATTTGTCAATTTTTCATTCAACTTTTTGTAATCTGCACAATTTCCATTATGTTTTGAGGATGGGGCTTCATTAAATATACTTAATATTTTGCTTTTGCATGATATCTGTGCCAAACCTAGATTATCTCTTAATGTGACAGAGTTGTAGTTCATATTCAAGTGGAAAACAACATGGACAGTTAAATGGACAGTGCATATTATGTGGCCAAACTACTGGGACATTTATTTCATTTTCCCATGTTTGCATAGGCAATGCAAGAAGGGAAGTAATTTTCTAAGTAGATTTGTACTGATGTGATTAGGTGTGAGATACTGCAGATGTATGTAGGAAGTGGGCTTGTATGTGGGACTGGCTATGCAGTTAAATTTCTCTTTCTGCATGTGAAATATCCAGGCTGTAGGTGAGCAGGCATGTTTTGCACCTGCAATTTGAGAATCTGGGTCAGAATAAGTGAGTGAAGTCCATAATGATGCCAAAATATGAAGTATGTGACACTGTATTCTCTGTTCTCTTTTTCCTCCAGAACACTTGGTTCAATCTACCCCAAATAATTAAACACTCCCTTGGAAAGAATTATCAGCATTGTAATCATAATTTGATCATGAAATTATAGTATTCAGATGAGGAAACCTAAACATTTTTTATAATTAAGAGAAAACTTGATATGATGGAATAAACAAAAGCTGTTAAACTAATTGCAAACTGGAATATAAGTTTGACAGTATGAAAATTACAAGTGAAATACAATTAGTGACTGGAATAGTAACAATCTGATTTTACCCACTATGCAAAATTTAATTTCCTATCTTGTAAATAATAAACCTCATAAACAAGCCAGCAGCTAGATTGATATGATTAATCAGTTTTTATTAATATGCTGCTGGTGGGTGACCAGTTTTAAACATTGAACATGGAAAATGGGTAGAATTGGAAATGAAAGGGATCCATCTTATTTGATACAAATGAATAGTATTTTTTTTTTCTTAGCAGGGTAAAAAAAGCCTTGTGAGGTCACTGAAGAGGAACTGCACTGCAATTACCTCTGGCAATACTCCTGTGGCCACTGTCATGATCTCTAATGCTCCATCTGCAAAGCCTCTGAGGCTGATTCTTCAGCTGTGCACCGTTTTATCAGGGAGCTCCAAGCTGCCTCTGCACCCCATCAGCAGGGCTGCTGTGTCACAGTGCTGAGTGTCCCTCTGCTGACCCACAATTGCCCTTGCAAAAAATTGTTCCACAAGGAACAAAACTGAAGAGAAAAATGTTTGAGTTTTTTTGTTCTTTTTTTTTTTTTTTTTTTTTTTTTTTTTACCCAAGCCAAATAGTCCCAACTGTGGGCTCTGGTCAGAGTGAAATTCCAGGAAGGAGCATTTGGAATGTTTGCCTTTACAAAGCCATTATGGCAGTGGAATCATAGAATCATTAAGTTGAGATAGAACCTCAAGATCACCAAGTCCAACCAGTAACCCAGCAATGCCAAGTCCAGCACTAAACTGTGTCCCTAAGTGCCTTGTCTGCATGTGTTTTAAATACCTACAGGGGTAATAGTATCATTGCATGGCCATTTGGAACATCACCTGAAATATTACTTCACTGTTAACTCTACTAATCTCTGATGTGTAGTATAAGTAATATGGGTTTCTGTGATTATGATTAAATTGATTTTTACATGTAAATATTCTGGTAGACTCTGAAATCCCATATTTATTTCTAATGTTTCATATTTGTTTCTAATGTTTGATAAAGTGGTGGGGGTTTTTAACTCTGCTTGGGACTATGGACATATTTTAAGAGGAAATGCACCATCAGGATTTACCATGCTGGAGCCTTGAAGGACCAAGTACTATTTGTGGGACACACAATTATGGTATTACCAGAAGAGATACCATTTATGTTTCCCACATACTACTAAAAAGCTTTTCAACAAAACAGATTGTCATTGGACAAGCAAGTGGCCTTAGCTTTTCTGACAGGTCTCCTTCTAGAATGCCATTATAAACTCAAGATATTGTAGTACAAGCATTTAACCTAAAAGCAGCAAGATGTTTCAAGAAAAGGGCTGCAAGCTTTCTGCTTTTCCTATTTCCCACAGACTGGTGCCTTTCATTATCAGGGAAAGCTGACTTAAGTGTGACTTAATTAATACTTCAAGTCATCTTCAAGGATTTCACAGGTTTTCACCCATTTTATCTGGAACTCCTAATCCTGATCCGACAATATATATGAATTTCAGTCCAAGCCACCTTCACCAAAAGGCCTTTTAATCATTTTACTCTATTAAATATAATTTTAAGAAAGTTATGCACTCCCTATGGCACACTTCCATGTAAACAAAGCCCTAATAAAGTGAGAGAGGGAGAACAAAGGCAGCTGGCAAGGTTCAGGATGCAGAGCTGATCTCTTTCTGGTGCCTAAGGCAGGACTGCTCTCATCTATGACTGACTTTATGGACTCCTGGGCTAAATGTAGGGCTTGACTACACTTGATGGACCTTTGGGTGTAATCAAAAAGACAAATATAATATATCTGAAAATATGATGATTTTTTTTTCTTCTTTGAAGACCTTTGTGGACTCTTGCAGTCTTTGGAGTTCTCTTCATCTATGTAGAAGCACTATTGTGTCCATCAGTGTTTGCCACTGAAACTGTGTTCCAACCTAATACTGAAACCACAAAAGTCAGTGAGTAATCACCCTCTTTTATTCTTTACATTGACCAGTGTCTCTACTATGGCATCACTGAGGGAAAAGGAAACAATATTCTAAAGACACTAACATAGGTTAGTTTAACTTAACTCTGGCTTCAGCCTACAGTATTTGCCAGAAAAATATATTAATATGGCACTTCACTGTTCTCAGAGTATCCTTTGTCAGGAGTTTGAAATGTCCGAAACAAGATAATTAGAGTCCTTAAAAGTGCACTTCAGTGTTCTGATCTTCATATTTTAGAGCTCTTCTGAAAAAAATTCAGTGTACCCTTCTGAAAAAGATCTGAGAAACCAGTCACATTAAACCATATTTCTTCTTTTGTAAACTACCCCCTGGCTGTAGTTGATGCTGTACTCTGTTGGATTTTGCAGCTTTGGCTCTGAAACAGTGATCAGTATTTATGGACTGTTTTTACAAAATTTCAGCAAGGAAAAGAACAGCATATTTGAATTGAAAAAGACCTATTACATTCTTTCCTTTTCTACCTCCTATAAACACAAGTTCATTTCTACAGTACACTGTCTGCTTGCTCCATAATTTTTTTGCTTAAAAATCTAGGGCTCTACATCTCTGAGAAAACTGCAGCAGAACAACACTTTTCACAACTGTCATATTCACAAAAATGTCTGTAATATGACACAAGTGTTATGACCGTAACTTTTTAAGCAACTTACAGGTACATATTCCTGTTTCTTCTAAATGCAGAAATACTTGCTTCTGCCAAACTACACTTTCTTTGTTTAATGTGATACTGATGCTCTCATAGAGTAACTTATCCAGCTTTCTCTGATCATTTTCACGTTTTCATACATACATACTTGCCCCAAATGCTGTTCTTGGGGTTCATCATGTCTGGGTTCATACGTGTTGGCAATAAACTAAAATTTTACTGCTTCTGGAGATTTTGATCAGGTTGTTTAGTAATTTGCTGTGATCTTCCCTCTATAGGTGTATAGAAGCACTGTGAAAATGGGTCTACAAATGGTCTTTTTAATCAAATGGATTGATGGTTCATCAATCTGAAATTATAGATAGGTGTAAGTATGCTAATATAAGAACAACAATTGTGACAGATTTTGAATATCTCAGAACAGTAATTTTTGTTAGACATATCTTTATTTACAAATAAAAAGCAGTCTTTAAATCTTAAGGGATTAAACACTCCAAGTTTCTGCCTTTATTGATTTCATTTATAGTCTCTCTGTCACATGCTTTGAAATACTAACCTGCATCTATTGCAGAGTAACTGTGTCACAGAAAGAGCACTCACTGAGCCTGATTTCCCAGAATGGTTGTAGGCAAAATCTTTCTTATTTGCACAAATAGATTTCATGCCTGTGAGCACAAACTGTATCCTAATGTGTCCAGAGAGGCAGTGTTCTGTAGTGCCAATTGGTACAGCACTACAGAAGCATTTGGAGAGCATATGAATGTGTGCTAAGGTCTGACACTGACACCAGATGGACTTCAGGAGAAGTTTACTTTACAACTTTATAGGCTGTGGACCAAATATTTTAGGTTTTGGAGGAGAATGTTTTGGGGCTCCACTCCAGGTTTGGTTTCATCTGAAAGAAATTTCACGTGGGTGTTCAGAGCCCGGTCCCTGTGTGAATCTAACTGGTAAGTGAGCATGATCAGAAAATTCACCTCAAGGTACACTCCTGAATTAAAGTAAGACTGAAATTCAGGACATCCAGAGTTAGTCAAACATCCAATTGTTCTCTTCAGCATACTTGTCGTACCCTATTCAGGAACATAATGAGTCACAAAAGCAAAATATTCCAATGCCTGTTTGCTTTACTTTGCCATATGTAGAGTCGGGAGGGTTTTTTTGTTTTTGTTAATTGGTTGGCTTTTTTTTTTTTTTTTTTTTTTTTTTTTTTTTTTTTTTTTTTTTTTTTTTTTTTTATTACAGATTGTCCACTTGTCTTGTATTGCCTAGAAGAAAAGGGAAATGCCCTAAGGGACCTAGATTGCTATTGTGATCAGCCAAATTTCTGGATGAGTGCTTTGAAAAATAGCTCTTCCTTTGCTAAAACAATGGATATACTTCTCAGCACAATTATGAAATCCATCAATTCTGTGTAGGTTTATGGATTGAAAAGAAGGCTAGAGAGTAGGTGCAAAAAAGAAGAGGAGGACTCTAACTAGGCAATAAGCATTATTAAATCCCTTCAGTTCTCACAGTTTGAAATGTGCAGTGTGAGATGTGTCACTGAGTCACACATGCACTGTCAGAGCACCCTCAGGGAGCATCAGCCTGGCATTGAAAGTTACCTTAGCAATTCTGCTCTGAAATAGGAAGAAAAGGCTGAACCAGATGGGGAACTTAAAGCCTTTGCCAAATCATCACCAACTTCAGAGGATTTTTTTTTTGTAGGAAAAGGGAGAGGGAAACAAAGGAGAACAAGATACTCACAGAGGTTCTTTGCATGCTTTAGAATGGATTTTGTAATGTAAATTAAGCTTATATTTTCATTCATGGTTTGTATAAACTAGGAGAGTAGTAACTCCTACCTGGTTTCTCTTCCTTTTAGCTAAAAGGAAAAGAGCAATTTTTGTACCACAGTTCTTGAATTTGAAAAAGGAAAAAAAAAAAAAAGCTGGTTTTCCTCAAATTTAATGAAGTGCCAATCAGCAAATCATTCAAGCTTTGTCCTAGTGAGTATATGCTTCAGTCTTATCCTAAATCAAGGCGAATTGTGGTGTTCAAAATGCTGCATATCATTACACGTGCTTTTTTATGATAATAATAGACCTGCCCAATGACACAGTATCTTTTCTATCTTAGCACTGAATATTATGTGGGAAGTACATAATATTATAATTTGATGTTGATATTAACAGCATAAAACATTTTCAATTCCCTAGAATCTTTTTAAAGTCAGAGAAGTATCCTTTGAATATGGAGCTATTATTTTTTCTGATCTTCACAACTTCGTAGAAATATAAGAATATCCAGACAAAAAAGCTTACAAAAAGAAAGTCTTGCTGTTGGCACAATGAATTTGGGCTCAGTCCTGAGCTATGTTTTTGGGTGCTCACCTTTGCAGAGACTTCAGAGAGTGTCCAAAGGAATCACTACTGATTTTCTCAGCTCTTCTGTATTTGGCACCATAGGAGAAATAGAAGTTCTGAAAATGTCCTGATGTTTTCCCTATAAATATCAGAGCATGAGATAGAAAGTTAGTTCTAAGGAGATGTGTATCTGAGCCTGTGCCTTCTGACCCTTTGGCAGACAATACTTGAACTTCAAAGTCTACAGTGACTCATAGAAATGAGCTTTAAAAAGGAGGAATTTGTCTTTATTAAAAGAAGTGCAATAAAAGCTGGAAAGCCTCACTGCCCTCAACAGAATGTGTTGATTGTGTTGGAGGTTTTGCACAAATGGGACGGGACCACTGGGAGAGGCTCCTTTGAGCCTTTATTGCGACATCAGCCTCATGACAAGGTTTGGGACAATTGAAAGATGGCAACAGCTCACGTCTGCCAGCAGCAACAGCCAAAGATTTCTTTGTTACAGGGCATTTTAAAAGTTTTCCAGCCAATAACATATTGCTAAAGCTTATAGACAATTGTTGTAGCCGATCACTGAAAGCACGCATACACCTGCTTCAAACAATGCTTGCTTGTATGCTTTCTACTAACAATACACAATATTCCATTATTAAGCTTAAAATCTTCTACTCTCTTGCTAAGCATATTTTTCTGCAGTCTTAAGGTCTATTCTAGTCAAGCCTAAAAATTCCAACTATTGTTTCATGTCCTTGCTTGCTACACTTGTATCTTTTCCTGCTTTCAAGTTTTGCAGTTGCAGCTAAGTCCAAGTTTTTCTGCTCTTTCTGTTTCTGGGGCCTTTCTGAAAGTCTTCTTACCTTTAATACTTCCCACATTGATCAGAAATTACTAAGTTAAGAAATAAAGATAATATTCTGCTTTTCCCGTGGCCTGTCTCCCGTGGAGGACCCTGGGTCCTTTTTGTTTTGTATCTGTTTTACTAGTACTTAGTCCAACTGTAACGCCTCTACTCAGTTCTCCAAACACCATGAAGCAAGTGCAGAGAAAAAAAAAATGCCGATTATAGAACATTCATAGAATCGTTCCTGGAGATGTATTTACAGAAGCTTTGAGATTTCACCTGAAATCTCTCTAAGGTACTGTTTGATCTTGATCCAGTTCTGTCACAGCTTGACCATAGATTCATTGTGTCTTCTTTCTCAAGCTTTCAGCAGTAAATTTTACAGCAAACAAACAAACATAAACCCAAAGCACCTCCACTGTCTTGTCTCTCCATAATGACAGACCATGTAAGCTGGATGGTTCATTATATTTTGCATCAATTAAATTATGTCTAAAAACCTATTATCTAGAACTCTGATGATCTTCATTGTTCATCATTTAGAAAGTAGTACAGAACTCAGATTTCTCTGTGTGTATGCTGCCATTCTTCTTGAGATTATTATTTTACTTCTACCATACCCCTACCATTTTCACTAACATGCTTAGAAATAGTCTTTTACATAAACTTTAGAAATTATAATCTTGATGTTTTATGTCATTGCAATGCATAAACCTGCATGTTCAGTAAGATCAAAATCAGGACCATTATTTTTACAAAGCAAGTAAAATCTTGGTGCAGATAACACAAAAGTACAAAAAATAAAAATTATATATAAATATATGTATACTTTACACATATGTATATAATTATACATATATACTTTATATATGGCACTATACACATGGTATATATATACACAAAGTATATATAGCTTTTCTTAAGACAAATTGATTTCCCCATATTTTTCAATGAGTTTGTGAATATGAAATAACTTCTATGAAAAAGAAAAAATTAAATATAATTAATATTGTATCATAAGACTATGGGTTAGCTTGATCTTGTTAACATACACTGTACTCATGGAATCGTAGAATTATTTGTGTTGGGTGGGACCTTTAAAAGTCAGCTAATCCAAACCCCCTGCAGTGAGCAATATCTTCATCACTAACATACAAACCACTAACATACCAGCTCTAACAACAGGCTTTGGATCCTCCCAATTTTTGATAATTAGCAAGGGGTGTATGCCTTTGTCAATAGCCAAAAGATTCATGACTCATATTCTCTGGTAAAATTCCCTAATAGTAATAATATCTATTGAACAAACACATTCAAAGAATATTCATAATGCACACAGGTTTCATCAGAATTTCTGTCAATATTTCCTAGCATGTGTCTTTGTGTTCTTGATCAAGATAAAAAGCATGATGTTTCCTTTTGAATTGTAAAACCCTGAACACTATTCTTCACCCAGCCTCATTCTCAGAAATGGTTGAAATATTCAGACTGAAATATTAGGGGGGAGAAAAGGTACAATTCAGGTAATAAGTGGAATAGACAACTTCCATTTAAAACTGCTAGCAATTAGAAATGTTCTAAGGAATTGGAAGTAAAGCCTTTGCACATGAAGCAGAGTTCTGTTCCAGTTTGCCACAGACAGCTTTGCCTATAGATAGTGATGCATGAGAAGTTTTTATTTTTCTCAAATATCTCATACTGAATACTTGCTGAATTGTTGGTATAATTCCCCTCAGAAATTTGTTTAGAAATTGCCTAGTGCTATTTTTTCTCTTGGGTAATGTGACTAATTTTATTATGCATTACTTATAATAAAAACAATTAAGCCCCAAGCCAGGGTTCTGTAGGTATGGCCAAATACACACACACTTTGCTCATAGCAACTTGCAGTCTAATGTGAAACAGGTCCCAACAAGCCATGGGAGCAGTAGTAGGCAGTGAACAAACTGCACATCAGTGAACATAACAGCACTAAGAATATGCTTTCATGCTGGCTCTGTCCCTCTGCCAGTAGTTGATCTCAGTGACACAAGCTGAGGCTAAGAGCATGTAACTTGGGAATACTAAATCATTAAGGATAGTTTTAGAGGCAAATAAATCCAGTGTGTGTGTGTTCACCAGTGGATAGAGGGGCATCCCGTGTGTGGGTTCCTTTCCACGCTCCCCTTTGGCGCGGCGGGAAGCGGAGCAGCAGCCCCGGCTCCGCGGCCGCAAGCGCGGGAGGGCGGCTGGGGCTGCCAGCCCTCTGCCATCAGCAGTGCCCAGGGTTTGGACTAAGTAACAGAGACTTGTTTATACTTCAGGCTTAAAGGCATTTATACTGCCTGCCTGAAGTTGTTGAGGATTCACAAATTTTCCTACCATAGCTGTTGTCACAGTGACTGCAAGTAAAATTGTCCCGTGGGTAATAGCCAGATACTCATTCCTGAAAATATTTGTATCTATGTATTCAGCTACCTTAAAATAACTTGTGCAATGAGTAAAGTATAAACTTTTATATGGAGAAATTAATGACCCGTATGTGTTCCTTCAGTGATGTTGCAATCTACTTGCTGTGGAATTAAGATTCAGCACAGCAGGGATTACTATTAAGAGAAATCAGTTCCCTGAGGAGTAAAGACAAAATTGTTCTTTTGGCTTGTGGCCCTAATGTTACACATGAACTTTGTCCTCATAGAAGGCTTATACTCTTCCTGACAATACCCTTGCTACTTGATCAAAGGTGACTTTCTAATTCCATGAATAACATCTGCTATGCAGGCTCATGATTTGTCATGTTGGGCATGGTCTTGCTCTGATAACATCAGAATTCTTGGAAGAAATAGTAACAACAGAGATTTGAAACAACATTTGTTAAGTCCTCCAAATGAAGCAAGCTGGGGTTGGACCAGAAAAGGATGTCTTAAAAGCTTACTTAAGTAATGCCTGCATTGAAAAGCAGGAGTCATTCCTGTATGGTCTTGTTTACTGTGATTCCTAGAAAATTGTGATTCTATGCAGTCACGGTGACGGACCTGTGTCCTTTCGGCATCAAAACTGAAGTGAGTTTTGCTGATCTTTAGAGCAGCACAATGCTAAGGGAAATGCTGCCAGAGATTCTTTACTCAAAGAGAATTAAACAGAGCCACTTCTGCTCATTGCCACATTGTAATCCAGAGTGCCCCAACTCACAGGTTCTGAAACTGTCTTATTTCACTTTCTGCAGATGTGTTTTCTTCCCCAGGTCTATAAGAAAATCTAAGTAGTGGGCTACTTCTTTGTTTTTATTGCCTGTGGACCAGCAAGTTTGGGGAAAACCATCATAGAAACAAGCATGTTTTAGAGCCAGTTACAGATATAAAAGAGTTTTTATGGGGGCAGGCATGCTAAGCACAAGAGGTTGCCAAATATTAGATCAGGCAATAACATGCTTTTTCACAGAATCCCAGAATGGATAAGGTTGGAATGGACCTGGGTCATGTGATCCAACCTTCCTGTTCAAGAAGGTCTTTGTAGAGCATGTTATACAGGATTGTGTCCACACTGGTCTTGAATATCTCCAGGGAGGGAGACTGTACAACCTCTCTGGGCAATCTGTTCCAGTGTGTGGTCACTGCACAGCAAAGAAGTTCTTTCCTCATGGTCAGGTGGAACTTCTGTGCATCAGTTTCTGCCTATTGCCTCTTGTCCTATTACTTGGTACCACTGAGAAGAGCCTGGATCCATCCTCCTGACAGCCTCCCCTCAGATACTGATAGATATTGATGAGTTTATCTCTCACTTACTTCTTCTCAAGGCTGAACAGGCTTAACTCTCTCAAACTATTCTCTCATAAGAGAGATTCTCCAGTCCCCCAGTCATCCCCCAGCAGCCCTTTGCTGGACCTGCTCCAGGAGCTCCATGTCTCTCTCCCTTGTAGTGGGAAGCCCAGAATTGGACATAGGACTGAGCAGAGGAGCAGGATCACCTGCTGGGAATGCTCTTCCTAATGCACCCCAGGACACCACTGGCCTTCTTGGCCAAAAGGGCACTGCTGGGCTTTTTCCTCAGAGTTGCTTCCCAGCAGGTGAGTCCCCAGCCTGTATAATCCCCCATGGGATTATTCCCAGGAACAGGACCCTACATTTGCCTTTGCTGAACTTTGTTAGGTTCTTCTCCGACCATCTCTTCAGCTTGTCCAGGTCTTGATGCATGGCTGCACAGCACTTGGGTATTTGTCTCCTCTCAGCTTTATATCATCAGCAAACTTACTGAGGAGGCACTCCATCCAAGTGTTCAAGCCATTGATGAACAAGTTAGACTATTTTGCCTACTTTCTGTGTGATGCCTGAATCATTTACCAGATTCCATCTCTTCAAGCCCAAAACGCCATGAATTATCATTGTATGTAAATTATCATATCTATACAACACCCTTTATATATATATAATTCACATATAATAGATATGACTTGCATATTACTTTGGGTTTATGAAGCATGGAAGGTCTTATAAAGTATTAATTGTTATTCTAGCAAGTGTCCATGGGTCTGCCAGATGTGTTGAGACACTGTACTTCGTTTGGAAGTACAGTGAAAAACTAGAACCGCTAACTGAGCCACAGAAGGAGATGAGAGGGCAATGAAATTTATAAGGCCGCCCAATTTTTATTGATCCATGAATAAATTAGTCTGCTTTGACCCTGGTTTAAAGATGTAATAGATTACTATGAAAGTGAACAAGAAAATTATATTTTTTTTCTAAATAGAAGCTGTAATACTTTATATAGCACTCTTAAGAAGAACAAACAGTGATTTCCCATCCAACTTCTTTGATATTTTTGTTTTGTTTTCTTTATACAAAAAGCCCCCTGTGATTATTTGATGAACAAATAATACACCCATTTTTATGCTGCCCTGTGTTAACAGAAGCCCTTATCTTGTATCTTGACAGTTTGTCAATCTGGAACACGCTGTTGGCTGTGATCTCACAGGGAGATGGTGAATGAAGCTGTCACTGTCCTGCCGCTTTGGAAGGAAGGTCTGTGTGTTTTGGCAACATCCACTTTGTTTCTCTGATTAACTGGGAAATAGTCGCATATTTTTTAAAAAAAAATTCATGAAGTGAGAGCATTTCTTCCCTCTCATATTTTTTTTTCTCTCCATCCCCCTTTGCTATATTAGTTCACCAGAGAGAACAGGCAAATAAGTGTGCGTCTTGTCTGTGACAGTATTTCTGTAACTCATGTTGCAAGGTACCCCTCATCAGCATTTGCATCCAGGGAAGGAGAACTAGCAGTGCTTGACTTTACTGCAAAAAGAAATAGAGTGTCATGAGTAATTCCCACCACCACCTCATTGGAACCAGTGCTATTAGAAGAAAATAATAATCAGATTTAAGTGTCCCATTGCCTTAAAGAGGTTTACATTTGGGTGAAAGAACCTCAGGAGCAGGCAGGTAGAGACTAGCTATGGCAGGAGACAGAATCAGTACTTTGCCACAGCCAGGCAAGAGTTCCTTTCCTTTTCTCATGACTCTTCTAGCTGTTGCTTTTTCATTCATCAGTTTCCAGTTATGACTCAAACATCTTGTTAAAATACATCAAAGAATATTTTATCTCAGCCATGAACACATTTATGTAGTGTGTTTTAAACTATTCCACAACCTCTTCCTAAGGAGGGCTTTGTTCCTTTGTCAGAGAAATTGTTCATTTCCCTAGTTCTCAGGACAGTAATTAAACTTCTTAAAAATGGACTTATCTGCTTCCAGCCCCAGTTCTGTCTGGCTTGGATATATGAGTCTTGTACTTAAAGAAGGAATATGACATATTCAAAAGGAATTAATTCTCAGCTAAATAAGGCTTGAAAATGGGACAGCCTTGCATCTCATCTTCTTGTCACAGTGGAGAAAGGCTTTTCCAGTTTTCTATGTGTCTTGCTTAATTTGGCTGTCCAGTGTTACTTATGACATATCTGTTAGCCAAAAAAACCCCAACAAAATAAACAAACAAAAACAAGTATAATTTCGGTTTGCAATTGTCTGTGAAAAGCTTTACAAATATTTAATAAGCAAATTCTTATGAGTGTCTGTACTGGTTTGAAAGCAAAACCAGTGAGACTCCCAGTCAGAGATACAAATAGGAGAAGAGAGAAAAAAAAAAAGGTAAAATAAAATAAAATAAAATAAATGGAATAATACAACCTAACACCCTGTTGGTCAGGGTGTTTGAAACAGTCCAAAAGTAAGTCCTCCTGGAGTGGCAGATGTGGTTCTGTTGGAGCAGAAATGATCCTGAGAGAGAAGGGTCCAGTGGTGGTGAGAAGGGTCCACTTTTCCTCCAGGAATCCAGTGGAACCAGATACCTCATGTTCCCGCGTCTCATTTTTTATCCAGGTAGGAATGGTTGGCTCCCCCCACTGGGTGGAGCATCTCAAAATGGAATGTGTCATGCCCTTAGTGAGCCTTAATGGCCCATTAGCAGAAGATATCCCCTGGAGGGAGGACAGGCAGTGAAAGAGATAAGGAACACTGCCCCACCTGGTTTAAACAGCTGGCCCATTATCAGAAGGCATCCGCCCCCCTCCCCCCAGAGTTACAAGAGATAAAGAAAAACATCTCCCCAACTGCTTTCAGCAAATGAAATAGAATACACATTTTTGGTTCCATAACCCAAGACGGTTATTCTTGGTTAGAATTACCAAGAAAGAGTAAAACAACAACAACAAAAAAACAAAAACCAACCAACCAAACAAAAAAAGCACAGTCAAAACACAGACAGGTCTGGGTTTTGTTTCAAATGCAAGTTTCTAGTTTTCTGTGACTTTTTTCTTCTTATTAAAGTAATGCAAACAAGAATTCTAAGAAACAACAAATGGAATTATTTATTTTCCCCATGTTTTTCTAATGAATTTTGGTTAAATGATTTAAAATGTGTCTTTGTAACCATTAATGATCTCTGCATTGATCTGACTTACACCTAATCACAAATACTGGGTATCAATTATCTCAAGAATAATTCCTCTTTCTCCTTTTAAAAAGAAGTCTGCTGTGGATAATAGCCTAGATGAACAACAGAGGAATTGCATGTATCTGTCGTGGAAAATACCAATATATTACAATGAAAAACTGAAAATAAATTGCCAATATTATTCAGCCTGAAGCACAGGAGAATTTGGGAGCACTTGCCTGAGGTACTCCAAGTGTGAAAGTCTCAGAGGAATTATTTTCTCTACACTTTACCATATTTCAGTGAAACTCAGTAATATATTACATTAAAGGTCACTAAAGTGAAGATCAATAGAAAGAGTTTTATAAACCATGCATGGCTGTGGCTGTGGTTGGGTTTTTGTGTGCATGGAGAGAGAGGGAGTGAGAGACCTGAGTCCTGCCACATTTTCTGCAACACCAATAAATAAACAGGTTGTGAGCAGACTAAGGACCAAATATTTAATGAATGTGTATTAGGTTCTGATGTGTTTTCTCCTTTTCACTGGTATTTAATTTCTAAAAATCTTAGTGTCTCAAGTTACACATTGCCCTTCTTGCCTTGCAGTACAGAAATAGAATAGTAGAATAGTAGAATAGTAGAATAACTATGGATCTCCTCAGTAAACCCTAACACCCATTATTAGTTTGTAATTTAAGACATGTGAATTCACCATACCACAGATGAAGAGAGAGCAAGAGGCTTCACTTTAATGCACATTACTAAGGTATCTCATATCAGCTATAAATCATGTAACTGCTAATTTGGCATCTAGACATATAGAAGGAAAAGTTTTCACAGCCAAAAATTTTTCTTTTCTTTAGTAAACAGAAGATGAGAAGAAACATTTGGACTCTTAAGAAAAGCTACTCTTACTTGAGCTATTCATTACTTAAGAGTTTGGGTTCAGATCTTCAAAGAAATCCATCATTTTGAGTTTTGTTGCGATATCTCTCTCTTAAAATGGTTTTAGTAGTTTTTTAACCACTAAAGTGTTCCCTGCTTGTGAAAACTACTTCAATATTGCCCCAAAGGTATTTTGATCTGGAAAAGATGATGCTTCAATCACTGTTAGATAGCAGCTGCCTTAAAGTTTCTAATTTTTTTCTTTACACCAAAAGAATTAAATACTTTAACCATTGTATCTGTCTTAAATAGAAAGCCTGCAATAGCTTTAGATGTTTAATGTGGATAAGAGAAGCATTTTTTCAAGTAATGGAAAAATGATAGGAAAAGCCAAAATGAATGTGCAGAGCTCTATAATAAATCTTTTTTCACCCAGTATGATTTGGAAGTTCATTTCAGAGGGAGGATTGAAGCTGATATCTTTCTTTCCCCAGCATCATAGGAGCATGCTTACATTGTTGGACACTGCCATGTAAAAGGGAAGATTGAACTCATTCTACTCAAGGGTGGGAATTCAGAGCCGGCATTGAGCTCTGAGGCAGCATGCACACCTCTCTTGGTTTGGCACTGCTGACAAAAGAAAGGCAGTTGTAAGAGCATCAGTAATGCTCAGATCATGACAGTGAGTATCTTAGGACTTTTCATAGAATGGTAGAATTGTTTAGGTTGAAAAGGATCTTTAAAATCACTGAGTCCAACTGTTAACTCAGCACGGTTACCTCCACCACTAAGCCATGCTACAACCACACTTTTTTTGAACACTTTCACTCAACCATTTCCAATAACCCTTCCTTTATAACTTTTTTAATGAAGTTTAATTTTTTTTCCTAATATCAAATCTAAACCTCCCCTGGCACAACTTGAAGCCTTTTTCTCTCATCCTGTCACTTGTTACTTGGGAGAAGAGACTGACCCCAACATCCTTCCAGGTGGTTATAGAGAGTGATAAGGTCCCCTCTGATCCTCTTTCCCTCCAGAAAAAACAACCCTAGGTCTCTCAGCCACTCCTCATATGGCTTGTGCTCCAGACCCTTCCCCAGCTCCATTGCCCTTTCTGGACAGGCTCCAGCGCCTCAATGTTTTTATTGTGGTGAGGGGACCAGAAGAGAACAAAGGATTTGAGGTGCAACATCACCAGTGATCAAGCAGGACCTGCCTTTCCTAAACCCAGGCTGTTTGGGCCTGATCCCCTAGCTGTCCTGCATGTGCCATGAGATGGCACTCAGGATGATCTACTCCAGAACCCTCCCTGGTCCCAAATGTCAACTGATAGGCTGTAGATCCTCAGACCCTTTTTCCAGCCCTTCTTGTAGATGGGTGTTACATTTGCTAACTGCTTGTCAGCTCCCAGTTAACCAGAACTGCTGGCAAACAACTGAAAGTGCTTCAGTGAATACTTCCACCAGCTACATCAGTACCCTTGGGTGCTTCCCATCCATCCCCATAAACTTGCAATTGTCTAAGTGGTGTAGCAGGTGTAGCATTTCCTCTTGGCTTATGGGAGCTTCATTCTGCTCTCCATCTCTGTATTCCAGCTCAGGTGGTTGGGACCACAGGGAATGATTTGTCTTGCTATTAAAAGATTGAGGCAAAGAAGGCATTGAGTGCTTCAGCTTTTCCTCATCCTTTGTCACTACCTCTCCCCCCACTTCCAATAACAGATGGGGATTCTCCTTAGCCCTCCTTTTCTTGCTGATTTATTTATAGCACAATTTTTTTACCAGCTTTACCACAGTAGCCAGATTAAGTTCTACTTGGGTTTTGGCCCTTCTACTTTTCTCCCTGCCTAACTGCACAACACTCTTGTAGTCTTCCCACATTGTCTGTTCCCTCTTCCAAAAATCATACAAAGTTCTCTGCTCAGCCAGACCAGTCTTCTTCCTCACTGGCTCATTTTTCAGCACATGGAAACAGCCTGCTCCTGGACCTCTAGAATTTCCTTCTTGAAGAAGGTCCAGACTTCCTGGACTCCTTTGCCCTTCAGGACTGCCTCCCAAGAAACTCTTGGGAGTCACCTAAACAGGTCAAAGTCTGCCTTCTGGAAGTCCAAGGTGGCAATTTTGCTGACCAGAAAAGAAAACTCTATAACTGTGTGACCACTGGCCATCCCATCACCCACCAATCCTTCTCTATTCACAAGAAACAGGTGTAGCAGCTGCCTCCCTTGGTAGGTTCCCTCGCCTCTTACATCAGGAAGTTATCTTTCACACACTCCAGGATCCTCCTAGACTGTTTCTTCTCTGCTGAATTTTATTCCCAGCAGACATCTGGTAAGCCAAAGTCCTCCAAAGAACAAGGGCTAGTGATTCTGAGACTTCTCTGAGAAGAAAATAGAAATATTGATTTCTAATAGAAATAGAATATCTCCTCTGCCTCTTCATAGTGTTTGGGCGGTCTGTAACAGCCTCCCATCAGGATATCTGCCTTGTTAGTCTTTCCCCTGTTTTTTATGCATAGAAATTCAACACTGTTGTTGCCATCACTAAGCTCAAGACAATTGAAACACTGCCTAAAATATAGAGCCACTCCACTGCCTCTCCTTCCTTGCCTATCCTTGCACTCCAGATGTGTCAGTCATCTCACCATGTCTCTGTGATGGCAATTATGTTATGCACTTCCTGCTGCACAAAAAAAAAAAAGCTCTACCTTTCCTAGGAGCAGAGTATATTCTCTAAAATATGCTTAATTCTCTAATTAGGTCTGCTGTTTTGCTATTTTCCTCCTCCTGTTGTTTTTTGCTGGTCTCATTCTGGACATTTGGTATTCATTGGCTATGAACATGCCGGGGACCTAAATATGCCATGGGGAGTCAAAGTGACCCACTAGTTCAGTGATTCAGCTAAAAATCTTGTGTCAAAATCTAAGGCCAAATAGACTTGCTAATCAACTCAGTGATTTCAAACATGTCTCATAGAAAATGCTATTCAGGGAACATTTACAGCTACAGATGGCTTGCAGTCAGGAATAGTTTTTCTATGAATTTCCTTATCACAAGGGATTCATTTCATCTTGTCCTGTGCCAGCTAACAGAACAGTTAGTTACCCACTGCTCCTTATCCTTTTAACCACCAAGTGTGCAGCTCTCCTGCCTTTGTTAGCAATGATGGAGAGTAAACAGTGGTCCTTTGGACCCTATCTCCATGTCCATATTTTTATACTGGATAATGGATTGGGCTAGTGCCTGTTTGTTTGCTAATGTAGCTCTTTGCACTAACTCTCACTCTGCCAGTTTTGTGGTGTCTGTAGCTGAGCAGTTATGACCCTACATCATGCAAGACAGCTCTAGCTTACACTGGCCAAAAATCCCACTACTCTGGCAGTTTACAGAATTGGGAAGTTCTGGGAAAGCTTGCAGGACCAAATGCCTGTTCACCATCAGCAACACAACAAGGGCAGAGGAGATGAATAATGCCAATCTTCCCCCTCAACTGTATATACATGAATGCATTGAGTAGCTACAGCCCTCATTTTCTCCTTCATTATCTCCAATTATCAGCTAAAGTGTCCATCAGGGACTATGAGAGACATATTTGGCTTGAAGAGCAGGCTGATGATTGCTTAAATCACAGCCTAAATGTACTTGCTTGAGAGTTTTAGCTTACTTCCTGCCATTGTCTCTGTCCAGTAATGAGTTGTCATGCTACATAACTATGTACACCTACCTGCCTTATCTGGTACAGGATATCCTCCTAATCAATCTGTGCGGTCCATGTGCACTCTGCTGTCTCCAGCTGTTATTCTGTGGCCTGCAAACAGGTTGGAAACACAGCTTTAAAGCTTCAGATATGCAAAAATGCATTAGTTTTATTTCTGATGTGTAATGTGGGATAAAATAACATACTTCTAAATTTAATATAAAATTTTTGGTTTTTTTTTTTTTTTTTTTTTTTGGTATTTAGGTTAGACTTGGTGCAGTGCTGAGTGCTGAGCTGGGTGCTTTTGATGATGATGACATTTCATGCAACCCTCACTGGATTTACTGTGAAAGGAAGCAGAACAGTCCGAGTTCCCATCTCAGTTCTAACTCAGATATTTTCATAGAGAGAAAAGGATTTGAGAGGTCTTGTTAAGAACAAGCAATGTGCCTGTAAGGTATGCAAGGAATTTTTAGGTGCTCTTTGCCCCCTTTTCCTTCCTGAATAGGACATGTCGTGAAAACTGAAATTGAGAGAATCTTTTAAAAAATTCTTGAATACTTTTCTGAACCTGGGTTTGAACAGTCTTTCTGCTGTATAGCAAACAGTTTTCCTTTAATTTCATACCTTTAAATATTGCAAAGATATTTTTGTGAGAGCTCTAGTTTTGCTGTGAACTGTTGTACAGTGCAGAATTCTTCATTGCACTTGTAGTGTCCTTCTGTCTTGTATTGCCTGTAAAGTCCCCTGATAACTAAGGATCAGAAGGAAATTAAGAGTTTCAGCTGTTGACATCTGTGATTTTATGTGTGCATGTGCTAATAATATTCTACCCCAGTGGGTGGATGAATCTGTCCTCCCAAATTTGGCAAAGGTTTTCATTCACATAGCATGGAATCAGAACATTTTTTCCCCCTTTTCACAAGGTTGATTTTTCATGTGGATCAACTATGTGCTATTTTCACTGAGACAGCTGGGATATTTTGATCTCTACTTTTTACATCTCCAATCTTTCCGATATGATTTTCTTTGCTTATTCATAGTCTTTGGAAGGGCTGGTTCACATTACTGGATAAGTGTGCATTCCAACCCAATATGAAATATTTGGGTGGAGAGAGCAGCTGTTGATAGAGAGAACAGAAGTTGATACTTCCATAATAATTTAGAAAGTCAGTGGGTTGTAGCTACAAAACAAATGAGCCAGATTGTGCACCTTACCCACGTTGAGTTTGAATTAGCATTTAACCAGTTTTGTTTCCTTGCAAAAAGAACATTACTGCATGAATAGTCCCATAGATCAATGGAAGTACTTATAGAGCACAGTGCTGTCAATAGGAAGTTGGCAGAACCTCATTCTTTTCTCAAATTTCCACCTGCCTCTGCTGAGCTAGTTTTTCTCCCTTCAGGAAAGCTAATCTGAACTATTAGAATTGTACTCCAGTTCAGCTGGTAACAGGAGGCATTTTTTGTAAGTGATATATGGCAGAGATGACCATTCTCGGTCTGTAGGCAGCTATGTTAGTCCATAGTTTAGAACCACACACTATCTCCTTCTCCTTCCCCCCCTGCCAGTACTAAATACAGCAGAGAATTTCTGGTGCCCTAAGACCATGATGAGCAGGTGTGTGTCTTTTGTGTCCCTGATCACTTTTTCCCCCTGTTAGAGATGGCTGTCTTTCTCCCTGAACCCTAAGGAAACATAGCTTCTGCTTTGAAGAGCTAATCACTGGTCTTCCCCAAAGAGCTACATTTACTGATCCATGGAAACAGAAAATAAGAGCAGAGAGGAAGCATTATGGAATCCTGATGTTTTGTTCCAGTATAGGAAGAAACATCTTGTGGGATTTTAAAGAGTTCTTGGGCAAAGCAGCCCACAGTGCAACACTCCTCAATGTTCATGACAAGTGGCCTTCATTGCCACACAAAATTTTATGCCATTGGTAAACCTGTCTGCAGGTTTGATTAGCTCATTTGATTGCTATTAAATTTTTTTCTTACCTTTCTCTGCATTCCTGTATTTCTGAAGAGTGTGACAGAAAGAAATGAAATAAAACAAATGAAATACATAGTTTTGACAGAAACACAAGATTTGCATTGCTAATATAAATTGATTGTTTTCTTTGAAATTATATCTTGGTAAGACTCTTGTTTTTATAGAAACAGATTTACTAGAATAGAGGTTCATGGCATTTAAGAACATTTCCTAAACTGGCAGCTACTGAAGCAGCAGAACTTTTCAGAATGGTGTGTATCTACAGGCTGTATTTACAGGCTCGATTGCCTGAGAACAAGAGCCCTCTCTTGAAGAAATGTCATGACCTTTCCACATGAATTTGTCATTTTTAACTTTCTGGTACACTGAAACAAGCCTTTAAGAACAAGAGGTGACAGTGCCTTGTAGTTCTAAAACATTTAGTCTTGCCTACAAAAGCTCAAATATTCAAAAGGATAGTTTGATTACAAATATTAGAAAAAAAAGTCCTTAATGCTTAATTGCTGTCTGTAATTACAAACCATTGTCTATAAAGAAGTACAAAAGATCAAGATTAAAACTTACAGAAATTTTATTTTACTGCCTTCATCTCTTGGTCGCTGTTTTATCTGGAGCTACCTCTGTCAAAAATTCCCTTTTTGTCAGATCTTATTGTCTAACCTGAGATGATTTATGATACTATTCAACTTGACACCTGATTGGTTGTGGCAATGATAGTATTTTATTCCTAACTTTATTCCATTATTTTCATTGCTATTGATTCAGTTAGTTTTTCTTCTGTGCTGGCATAAAAATGGTCTATTTCAATATGTGAAACCATGCACCCATAGGAATTCATTTCATGCATTTTTCTTTTGATGAAATCTTTGTAACATTTTCAGAAGCAATATCCTTTAATAAAAACAAAGCTTCCAAACTAGTTGTACAGGGAAATACAATTCAGACTAGTTTAATCTTTTATGAGCTAGTGCATGGCCACTTTTAAATCTAAGATTCTGCAGTTTTTACCATGTTTGATTCATAAATGTATTACTCCACATTAAGCTACAGTGAATTACCATCAGCACATTTTCTAGACTATAGCCTCTTAAATATAATTTATGTCCTGATAATGAAGGTAGGGATTTATAGAACCTTGAAGCACTACCCCTTAATGCATCTTTCTTTGTCTTTGTTGAACCTATTCCTCAATGCATATCTGTAGCTCTCTTCCTCTCTCTTACTTGTCACCTTGGTAGACTCACCATTTGGCAGGGCAGAGTTCTACAAAGGCAAATGCAGGATCCTGCCCCTGGGGAAGCATAATCACTACAGGATGGGGGCTGTCTTGTGGAAAAGCAGCTCTGTGGAAAAGGACCTGGGGGTCCCGGTGGACAACAAGCTGTCCATGAGCCAGCAGTGCATCCTTGTGGCTAAGAAGGCCAGCGGTATCCTGGGGTGTATTAGGAAGAGCATTTCCAGCAGGCTGAGGGAGGTGATCCTGCCCTTCTGCTCAGTCCTGGTGAGGCCTCACCTGGAGTGCTGTGTGCACTTCTGGGCTCCCCAGTTCAAGAAAGGTGAGGAACTACTGGAGAGGATCCAGTGGAAGGCTGCAAAGATCATTAGAAACACCTCTCTGATGAGAAAAGGCTGAGTGAGCTGGGACTGTTTAGCCTGTAAAAGACAGAGGGCAATCAATACATCATTTATCAATACATACATCTTAAGGGTGGATATGAAAAGGATGGTGCCAGACTTCTTCCAGTGCACACGGGCACAAACTGAAACACAGGAAAGTGCCTTCTGAATATGAGAAAAAACTTCTTTACTGTGTAGAGCATGTGACAGAGCACTGGAACAGGCTGCCCAGAGAAGCTGTAGAGTCTTCTTCTCTGGAAGAATTAAAAAGCTGCCTGGCTATGGTCCTGTGCAACCTGCTCCCATGCTTGAACAGTGACATCAAACTAGATGATCCCCAGAGGTCCCTTCCAACCCCAGTGCTTTTGCTGTTCTGTGGTTCTGCAAATTTATTCTGAAGCTGAAATTTATCAAATACTGGCAGATTTTGGATTGTCACTAAAATATCTCTAAAAGTTTTTTAACCACAGTAGTTGTCGCAACAACTTTTCATCCCAATGCACTATGTATTGACAGCAATGGTGGTATGGAGATATCTCTGTAAGGAGATGTCTTTGTTTCCTTAGAAATCAGGGTGCTGGAGATGAATAGAAATTGAAACACCTGCTAATGTATGCTATCAAGAGCAAAATAAGTGAAAGATGAACAGAGAGGCAAAACCTTCCAGTAGCAGGAGGACATGAGGATATTATCTAGGCATGTTCTTGTGATGACATCATCTGTTACATGGTATGGGAATGACCAGAAGAAATTCTCTGCTTGGGAGCACTGGCATGGAGCTGTGACTTCCACAGGATGACAGAAGTAGCTCTGTAAGGATTCCAGGGAATCCTGTGCATAGCATTAAGTGCTTACAGGAAGAAATGGAATTAGCAAATTTAAAACACATCGGGACTTGCAGGAAGATTATAAAAGATGCCAAAACAAAACAGTAACAAAGAAATTACCTGCTTTGAAAAATTTTGTGTCTTATTAGTGTCACTGGTACATTACCAGTGTAGTGCCACCCAACAGAAAATGTGCCACTGGTAATTTTGCATGGCTACAAGCACACAGACTTTTAAAATAGAAATGGCAGCTGGAACAGATACAGTAGAAAAAAGCATACAGAGAAATTAACCCTACAAGAGGAAGAGAGTAGTATATACAAATTATAGTCAATAAATCTAAAAAAGATCAAGGACATTGCAATGTGATTTATTTTGCATTCCGTAATCAAAGCCAATCATTCCTACTTCCACTATATTTATAATAGATATTTCTTCTTCTAGAGATTTCTGTTGCACTGGAAGTGAATTAATCTCAAATTCTATTTCTTTTAGCTTCCTCATATCCACATTTTAAGCAAAAGGGTATTTTATATAATTTGACATAGGTCTTATCACAGAATTGAGAGGTTATGAAGGTCAATAAAACCAATGGGGTACCCTCAATGAAAATGAAATGATGAAGCCTGTGCCTTTTTGTATGCCTTCCTTGGGAGCACTAATATATTGAGTGATAATCTTACAACTGCAGCTCATGTGTTGTTTACAATATAAATGACACTGAAATTCAGGCAATTAGTACAAACTCTTTACAGAGCTAGAGATGCAAACAGCAACTTGAAGCAGCACAAAATCCATCAGTGCTGCTAGACATTTTTTTGCTGCCTTTCTGAGTGAAGTTGATTCTCACTTTCAACAGGCTGTGAGGACATTCCAATAAGATATTCTTTAAAATTGTAAATCCTTCAGGACTACAGCACTGAAAGGTGCCATCTAAATCTTTGTATTCAATTCCCCCACAGTCACACGTACCTTAAAAACAGAAGGCATATGAGAAGCCACAAAACACTCTTCTGGTTATCTCCTAGGATATATCTGATCTCCAGCATACTAGGCTTCAAAATGGTGCATAGTGAATCAACTCTGCACAATAGATACAAATAAATTCCTCTTAGTCCTCTTAGAACCCAGGGCTCTGCTCTACAAGTCTATTGTATCATTTTTTCTTATGTCTGATGCAAACTGTATTTTATTTTAATGTTGCAATAATAATGGTAAGCATTGCAAAAACTAATGGGATCCTGTATTATAGAGCTGTGGGGAAGCCGTGTTCTTTAGTTTTCCTGTTCTATAGCAGTATTATGTGTCAAAAAATACTGAGCCAAAAATATGCAAGACCAAGAATTTTGCAGCCTGATACCTAGCCCTGTCCTAGTGGACTATTGATTCAGTAAATAGATAAGCTTTGGGAAGAGCAACTGAATAGGATCCAGGACAGGACAGGACAAGACACTCCACTAGCCCAGAGCTTAGCATTTTTCTCTGTCAGGTAGGAGATTTTAGCTTAGTTTGCTCCTATTTGAGCAAAAGTAGGAGCAATGTTGCACGTCTACTTAAGAATGGACTTCTGGGTTGCTGAACTGCTGGTATAAGACTGGCAAGTTTCTTTCTTTGAAACTCTAGCCAAAAAGGAGGAAGGGATTATCTCAGTAAGGAGGTCTATGCCTTCAAATCCTCAGTAGCAGAAGATGACTCCTTCCTGTACAGAGATTTGTACTCAAAACCCATAGAAAAGCAAGGGTCTCCAGGTGCCCATCTCCTACAATGAACATCTCTGTACAGTGTGCTAGCCTTTGTGGGTGCCATGCTAGGACTCCAGATCCATGTTAATGTTTTCTAAGTGTTAATGATAGTCTAAAAAAAAATCTCTGCTTACTTCCAGCTAGTCATTCCTTTCACTTTACACATTCATCTTGAATCCATCTTCTATATTTATGACACTCTCTGTATGAAAGAGTAGATGGTTAAATGAATGGGAAATTCCTAGATGAGTTTTGCCTCTAACAAAATTACCATGAACCATAGACACCTTGCTCTTCCTCTGTAACAGAGTGAATGAATATGACAAGATGGGGCTGGCATTGTGAAACTGAGCCTGATTCCTGCATGAAGAACAATGATCATACTCAGTTACATATATATTGTTACATCAGTAACAATAATCATACTGGGAAAGAGAATTTTTGCCCCTCTACTCACTTTTGCAGCGGTGACATTTTGTAGTGAGCATGTAAAGAAGCCTGGAATAACTTCTGTTGTATAAAACCAAAAATATTCAATATGAAAACTTGTGTCTGCATGCACTTCCATGCAAACTGAAATATCTACTGTATCCCATTGTCTCGATATGATGTGAATCATGTGAGTAGGACTTTCACATGACTTAGTGTCTGACTGCATGTCAGCATGTAAGGTCTTATTCTATATCATTACATTAATTTACACAGGAGAATAGAATGCTGTTGTTCAAGCTAAATAAGAAAATTTGCTTTTTAATTTATATAGAACTATAAATAGGCTAAATAAAGTTACATCTCTTCTGTATCTGTATCTTACTGATGCAGGATCCATGTATTTTTAATGAATGTGACTAAAACAAAAGCAAGCATGCTGTTGCATGTCTTATGACTCATGATTTATACAGTAATAATTTCTAACTTATTTTGGAGCTTGATATCTAAACAATGGATTTAGCAATCCAAGTTCTGTCATCCAGTCTTTTAAATTCTTACTATCTGGAGCAAGGAAAGAAATTTATTTTATCTTGTTTTTAAGTTTATAGCCTTTACAGATTATTTGTTTTGCAGACTAAATTTTATAAAATTCCAGTTATTTCATCACTTCAGATTTCAATTTCTAACTGCTGGTATGAATAAGATAATTATACCAGAACCTGAAAAAGATGTAGGATGATACCTCTGTATGATAAATGAATATTTTGGTTTCAACTTTTAGTTCTCTGTAAAGAAAAATTCCTGAATTGTTGCTCTGAAAGCCAGTCTGCAGTATTTCATGTACATGTCAAATTATGCTGCATGGATGAACTCTGGGGATTAGAGACACAGAAGAGCTTTATTACAGAGTCTGTTTTGCAATCCGTAATGTAAAATATTTGATGTCCTCTCCTATTGTTTGTGCTCATCTTTAAAACTATTAGAATTTCTATTTGCATATCCTTTTCTTGGAAAAATTACTTGCAACAGGTAAGTAAATATTTTATCCTTTGTGGGTATAATAATTCTTTCACATGCATTGTATGGGCATTAGTAAGTTTAACAATATTCTGTACTAGTAAAGACTTGAATTGAACCTTGCAAAACTGGATTATGTTCCATGCAAGCTTTATGTTTCCACTTTCAGTCAGCATAATTAATTTCCTTCTGTGGTGACATCTTTATCCCTTATTTATGCTGTATTTTACTTTTTGTTTTATTGTTACGGAAAAAAAGGAGAAGGAGTGAGACAGACTACAGTTGTTTGCCCATGTTCTTAGCAGTGTATGGCCTTGGTTACATCAGAGTAATGTATCATTGCTAAATGCTAAACTAGTTGAACAGTGAGGTGAAAATCAAAATTTACAAATAAAAAAGCCTTCAAGCTTTTTTCTTGATTTCAAAAATGAAGACAGAAAAAAAAAAAATTACAAAAACGACCTTCCATGCCACTGTTGCTGTTGTAATGTCAGGTCTTGATGGCTTAGTTTGCAAAGATATGAAAGACCAGAATGCCTTGCCACAAGACTCTGATTAGTGAAATCCATGGCAGACTTCTGGCATGGGATCCAGGTTGACATGTGATTCTGCAGCCTGAGCTGTAACCACGCTTCACAGTGTCTGGGCTGCAGACTATTGTGAAGAGTCTGACCATCTGTGGGGGGAAAAAAATAACCATGTGTCCAGAAACTTTGCCCTCTGTAAATTTTAGGATGAGCTGTGTCCTCACAGTGTCCACTTCCATTCTCACAAAAGGGTGAGGGAGCTCTTCTAACAAGGAGTCAGCACCAGCCCACTGTCCTGCTGTGTAGGCTTGGAACACACTTTGTGTAACCAGATTTCCATGTGCTCAGTGACCACTGCCCAACATTTCTTGGTTGTTACTTTTTTTCTAATGGGACATTCAAAACTCTACAGAGAGACATACTGCTATCACTCAGGAAGTGTGGAAATAAAAATTTGGAACAGGCTATAAAATTCTGGCTTGACTCTGAGAAAATATGCATATAAAGGGAATGCATTCTTGAAGATATATTTACATTTAAAGAGTTTTACTTAGGTAAACCATAAACTTAAAATAAAGCAAAGAAAGATCAGAAGAGCAGGTGAGGATAATTCAGTTAAAACTGCATAGAAAAAATCTAATTCTTGACAGTCTTGTTATTTGATATTATTCTCTCCCCTGGAGTTTTCTCTTCAAAAAAAAAAACCCTCCAAAAATCTGAAAAAAATAGTAAGATGAAGTAACAGCAGCCAACAACGTCCTCAGCAAAAATCTTTCCTTCATTGTCAGCTTGATATTGGGAAAATTATTCTACATTTATGATTATACTATTTGCCTTCTGTTGTTTGCAATCACTCATTATTCCTCATGGTAGAGACAAACAAGTAGCTGATGTTTTTGCCTTTGACATTATGCTATTACTAATGTTCACACAACATTTTCTAATGTTCATGGGATTTTTTTTATACAAAATTGCAAACTGAATATTGTCCCTCCATCTAGCTTGTGTGGAGTAAAACTACTCACTCTGAAGGATATATTCTACCTAGAGTTCAACCACACGAATTTGGATAGAAAAATGGCCACCCTGAGACCAGGTTGAAATACAGATTACACAGAATTATCAAATGCCTTTCCTAATTTTTATTCACAAGCTTCTACAAAAGCAGTACCAGAAATGTAAAGGTTTCATGAAAGAGCTTGACCTTCCCCCCTTGTCCTGAAACTTTTGCTGCAGTGGAATAAGTGCCACAGAAACAAATATCAGAATCTTCATTGAAGAGTCTGCATGTGTGGCAGGGAAATTAGAATTGTTTTGAGAGGAAGAGTAATGGTATCCTTTGCTATTTGTAAAAATTACTAGAATTTTAATCTGATAAAGAGAAATTAGATCTTATTTTTTTAAACATATATGTTGGGAATGGTTATCTGAAAAAAATGCCTGCTTATGACAAAGACCTATATTTCCAAAGAAGCAAACTCTAACTCTGAAAGGATCTAGAAAATAGGGTATATATACTCAGATGAGCTCAATTTCAAATAAAGCAGAGAACTATTGACTAAAGCATACTGTTAATATGAAAGTCTTAGAACTGCTTTGAGAACACTCTAAGATGTTTCCAGAAGAGACTCAGTATGTGCACTATTATTAGAGTCACCATTACAACAAAGAGAAATGCACAAATCAAGAGTAGATTTGTCTAAACAAGTCAGTGCAGGACTAGGTGACCACATAGCATAGCAGATGTTAAGAAGTCATACTTATTTACAGAGAAAACAGTGCATATGTCAACACACAATTGAGAATGGGCAATAAAACCAGTATTATTAGAAGTTATATTTGTTTAGCAAAGAACAAAATGTGTCTCTTAAAATACTCAGGACTGACTTTCACAAAAGCTTTAGTTTCTCAAGAATTGCATCATTACATCCTTTGAAAATAAACCTCTTAGTTATCCATTTAAAATAAAAAAATATAGATGTACTGCCAGATGTTTTTATGTTTGTGATAATTCCCCATTCTCACTCTTTTGAGACAGCACATTTTGAAAGCAAAACCTCTATGATAAAAAGAATTCTTCTCTGATAGAATTGAAACAGATAAAGTGAATTTTGTATAAAGAGTATGAAAAAGGAATTCAGAGGAAATCTTAAGGAAGGAATCTGTCACTACACCAGCATGATTCACTTTGTTGTTGTTATTCTATCCCAATTTTTAGTTAATTAAAAAAATGTGTGATTAGAACATAATCTGTAGGAATGAAAACAGCAATATCCATTTGCTGTTTCTACCAACAAAACTTCCAGTGCTTGTCTGGCTGGTACAGTTAAAATCCGGAGAACCCAAGATATTTGTAAATGGGGCGTGAGTATCATAAATATTTCTTGCTATGATACAAAGCATAAAAGGAGTAAATAAATTGTGGTGAGTGCTGGCAACTTTGAACTGCTATTCACTGCAAATAAATTTGTTGGTTTACCTAGTCTGTTCATATCCAGGAAAAAATACCTGAAGAAACCCTGCTTGGTTTCTGCTTCTAGAGCTTGAAGAAACAAACAAGGAGCAATTGTGACTTCTAGTTTTATTCATAGTTGAACATATGAGAAATATACAGAATGTATTTAGGTGTTCCAAAAAAAACAACACAGTCAAATTAATGAGCTGAGTTGAAATAACAAGTGAAAAGAGTCAGGTGAATAAATACAGACGGTACTTAAACTAAGTATTCCATCCAGGAGGATGGAAGAGAGAAAAGAAAAACAAATAAAAGAGAGAGAATGTTAGTTTCAATAGCTGTGAGTCCTGATCTGCAAAGGCTTTCTGATTCTGAAGTCAAGGCAAGTGCTTGTTAATAGGCAATACAATTAAGCCATTATTTGCTCCAGGGAAACTGCGTGTGTGGGAATGATGCCACTGATGAATTTTAAAGAATTGAAGGGCACTAATAAATATTCTTTAGGAGAGCAAACACCATTGCTGGTCACAGCCTAACAAAATTTGGTGAGGACTCTGACTGTGTATAAAAAGAGCTTCTACTTCCCATTGCACTTGATGCAAGTGGAACCAGAGGCTTCCTTTTTCATAGATGCTCGTGGCTTGAATGAGTGAGTGTTTCACTGGACAAAAACTGTTTTTATGGCCCAGGCCAGAGAGTCAATGGGGTTACATCCAGCTCCAGTGGTGTTCTCTAGGGCTCAGTACTGGGTCCAGTTCTGTTTAATGTATTTGTCAGTGACTTGGATGAGGGGATTGAGAGCGACCTCAGTCAATTTGCAGATGACACCAAGTCTGCTGGAGGGCAGGAAGACTCTGCAGAGGGATCTGGACAGGCTGGATCGATGAGCTGAGGACAGTGTATGAGGTTCAGCAAGACTAAGTGTTTCTGCACAAGGTTTACAATAACTCCATGCAGTGCTACAGGCTTGAGGAAAATGTCTGGGAAGCTGCTCAGTGGAAAAGTGTGGGGAGACAAAAGGAGATGCTGCTGAAGGCAGTCTCCCCCCCGATGTGTTACAGCTGTGTTAATTATCCTGGAGTAGAAACAGCCTTGCCCTCACAGTCATGGGCAGGATAAAGAGTGAGTTAACTGGTAGGTAGGTAGAGTTGGAGTCTTCTCACTGTGCTGTGAGGACCTAGGGAGAGGAGGTTGTGCAAGGGCCAGAAAAGGTAAGCTACTGTACGTAGGACAGACAGAGTTAGGTGGCCGTGCTAGAGCCAGAGCTGTGTGGAGCTGCTCTTGGGAGGCCACAGAGAAAAGGGAGACATTTTGAATATCAAGATGTTGATACTTGAAGCCTTCTGGTGATTCTAAGGAAGCATGTTGAGTGCAAGTGCAGTGCCCATGTCGACTACCACATGCATACCGACTGTGACAAAAAAGGACCTGGGGGTGCTGGTTGACAGAAGCTGAACATGATCCAGCCATGGCCAGGTGACAAAGAAGGCCAATGGCATCCTGGCCTTTATCTGCAATAGTGTGGGCTTCATGATCTCAGATGTCTTTTCTAACCTAATTGATTCTGTGATTCTGTGGTCAGCAGGAAGAAATGGCCTCACATTGCAGCAGGAGAGGTTTAGACAGAATATTAGGACAAATTCTTTCACTGACAGGGTTGTTGAGCATTGTAGCAGGCTGCCCAGAGAAGTGGTTGAGTCTCCATCTCTGCAGCTGTATAAAATGTGTATAGATGTGGCACTTAGGGACATGGTTTAATGGTGGTCTTGCAGTGTTAGGTTAATAGCTGTACTCAGTACAACTGATATTAGAGGCCTTTTCCAACCTAAATGCATCTGTGATTCTGTATGGTGGTTGTTGCTGCTATGCAGAGCCTCTGCATAAGACAGACAGGTCATGACTTTAAGGGGTGTGAATTTTGTATTTGCTTTGGAAACAGCAGCAGAAGTGACTATTCCTCTTAGATATTCATTTTTCACTAGTGCAGGCATAATTCACATGCATGTTTAAACAAATATACCTATGGGCAATAGTAAGCGTGTAACAGGAAGACAACAAAAAAGTAATGTCCTTACTGCAAAAGATAAAGGTAACACACCACCCAGCTGCTTAATGAGCCCTAGAATTACT
Organism: Phylloscopus trochilus trochilus; assembly: GCA_016584745.2. NCBI lineage: Eukaryota > Metazoa > Chordata > Aves > Passeriformes > Phylloscopidae > Phylloscopus > Phylloscopus trochilus. The sequence continues at coordinate 27,723,224 of WQNJ02000084.1, forward strand.
TGCTAGACTGCTCTGGTTACATTTAGTAACTCCTAAGTGATTATGAATAGAGCAGTTCAAAAATAAAATAAGAATAATGTGTCCTTATATTTCTTAACAATTGTACTATTATTGAAAAAATTTAATAGAAAGAGAAATAAATTCCTAAACAGCTCAAAAATTGACATGCAATTAAGAGATATGGTACCTTTCCATAGGTCAGAGTAAACGTCACTGTCTGCATGAAAAGCTTTAGAAGGGTGGAAATGCATTGTTACAGAACTTCTGCCACATAGGGATAACACAAGAGAGAAAAATTGAGAAGTAGCTTCAAAAGTCAGGAACAAAAATTTAGAACACCATAACCTTCTGGCGTTAATTGTGAGATTGTTCATAATACAATGTTCTGGGCACGCCACTTAAACTGACTCATTGGAGGAAGCTTATTCATTCATCAGAGAAGAATTCAGCGTGAAAACATAGTGAGCAGACTCATGCTGAAGCTATGCCATGCCCTGAGGAATTTTCAGTGCTTTCCTTCCCCAGGACAGAGGCTGTAATGGTGGTGCTGACAGCTCTGTGAAGTTGTTGGGGGTTAGATTTTTCTCTTTTTTACTTACAGAATTTTATTAAGTTGCTGGGAGACTGACTACTGGGTTATGGGTGCTTGACCAAAACAGAGGTGGGCAAAAGTTGGGAGGGGGTTGATCACATGAGTTTTTGGGGTGAAGGACGGGGCGAGAGGCAGCTCCCCTCTCTTGCTCTCGGCATGGCAGAGGGGATCACCAGGCAGGCTGCTGCTGGCTGCGGGAGGAGTTCACTGTCACCACCACATCCAGTCCTGGGAAATCTACCATCATCTGCTCGTGTGCCCAGGAATTCTGAGCTGCCTTCCCTTGCCCTGCTGGAGCTGGGTCAGCCCTGTCCTGCTGCCACTGTTTTCTTGGGCACTGCTTGGAGGCTTTTTGCTGCTCTGTGGCCCCACACTGCCCTGCCCTGCTGGGACATCCCCACCATTCCATCTGCCACCAGTGGGGTCTCTGATAGATCTCATCCACCAGCCCAGGACATTCCACCATTCCAGCTTGGTGCTCTCCGAGTCCTGCAGGGGCACTGAGATCAAACTGCCCTGGACTTTGTGAAACAAAGCCCTTGAGGTGTTTTGTTGTTAATTGTTTATTTTGCTTTGTTATACATACTAGCAAAGAACTGTTATTCCTATTCCCATGTCTTTGCCGGAAATCCCCTAATTACAAAATTATAATAATTTGGAGGGAGGGGGTTTACATTCTCCGTTTCCAGGGAAGCTCCAGCTTTCCCTGGAGTACACCTGTCTTTCCAAACTAAGACAAAAGTGCTTTTTGTGGATGATCTCTTCATGGTGATGAAAAGGAAAATATCTGAATTTCCAGTTGATGGGAAAATGTGAATTGTTAGACTTCAGTGTTATAGCTCCAAAGGACTCCTGTTTCTTCTTCCATCTGCAAATGAGCAGAGGAGAGTTGGTAGGTGGAGCACATCATACTTGTCCTGGAAAGGAAAGAAATGTAAGCCAGCATAGGGTTTCTGCAGACTAAGTGAAAACCTGTGAACTTCACTATGAATTTATGAATCAAAATGCTCATTTCTTGGCCCATTATTTTACTGAAGTTGTAAAATCATGTACTTCCCCTTTCCAGGATTACATGCAAAATACAGCTGATTCAAAAACTAGATTACTCTTTCTTTGTACAAAGAAATATAGATAAAAATTAGCCAAATTAACTGAATATTCCCTTTGGGTAGAAACTGATATATTTATTGTCAGCTGGAGATATTTTAGGGAACAAAGAGAATTTCAAAACAAAATTTTCATTTGTATACATATATTGTTATTTGTGTAAATAAAAGTCCAATTATGTTGTCAGCAATTCATTTGCTGGAACACAGAGAGGATGTGTTGTACTCATACTGAACATGTGTGGGTTTGAGGTCTTCTGCTGGATTGCAGCATTTCAAAATTTTATAGGTCTTGTACCAATATTAGAAAAATTGCCTTGAAAGGCTGTTCTCTCCCATCTCTGAGTAAAAAAAAAATCAGTAACAGATTTTCAATTTTTTATGTCGAGAAAGTAGATGTTGTGAAATCTTTCCACATTTACAATCTGATGCCATTTAACACTGGAATCCCTTAAAAGAATTCTGCCTCTGCTAAATCAAAATTTTTATAATTGACTCAATGGCTGAGACAAGTGATTTTTTCCATGCTTACCATCTTCCTCATAACCAAGGTAATGAACCCAGAAAAATTAATGAAATATGATAATTGCACATTTTGTTAGAAAGCTATATAGTCCAGAATCTTAAATTATTCTAATTTTTGTCATTAAGGAAACCATTTTCTTTGTATTCCATCAGACTTAACTGAAAAATATAAAACACTGGCCAAGCTTTCTTACATCAAAGAATTTAATACAGTGAAAAGCAAGTAGCATTTAAGTTGCACTGTGGATTTGAGAGAAACGCTTAGAATTTAGCATACTGCATCAGCTTTTTACCCAAGGTTTTAAGACTTGGGTAACCTTATTTTAGCATTTATATATATTAAGACTCTTAACTATTTCTTCTCTCATTGGTTCTAAAAATGGAAGCTCAGTGCTAGCAGACCATTAAAAAACTGTGACAGAGATATGGGAAACTTAAATGATGCATAAGGATAGGGAGTAAAAAGATATTTTTCATAATCTACTATTGTAAATTGCATTGGTCCAAATTCTTAAAACAAAATATACAAATATTTGAGAGTGCCCAAAAACTACCCTAATTAAAAGAAAGCTATACCTCGGGTAGGCTGCAAATGTATTTTTTTTCAAAACCTTGAACTGCTCTCTTAGTAACCTTTTTGTTGCTGTGCCACTAGACCATAAAAAAGGATTGTTTTATATAGAAAAGTTCTTGCTCAACTCCCGACACAATAAAAAAGGAGGTCATAGGTGATACTTCTATTAGTGTTGCCTTATGTGTTTATATCATTAATCAGTTGTTTTCTAAAATTTCATATGAACTCACTGATTAAAAACATTAAACCCACGCATTTAGCTTGCATTCGAGTGACGGTAATAAAATCCAGTCTTCTGCTTTCTCTAGAATTGTTCAGCTCTAACCTGAACTGAGCAAAACATTTAAATGCTTCTTTCTTATTTCAGAGAACTCTAAAGTATGTATTTGCTCAGTCCTTTTGATCTTCATTGGACAGATGGAAACAAACCTAGTTATGAATGTAGGAACATGCACAAGTTGTTCTGCTGGAGATGGTTTTCTGTGCCTTGGAGTCTTCGAGGACCCTTTGTCCTATTCTCAGGGAAACAGCTGTACTACCTGGCACAGCTCTCTAACTGTACTCAAATTCACCAGTCTGGTTTTTTACTTCAGCAGGGGAGCAAGAGCAAATACTGAATTCTGCTTGCTAATGCAATGGTCTCCCTCTTTCCAGAATAAGGGGACAATGTGGGTACATATGAGATGGTTTCTTGACTGTTACAATAGCAAAATTACCTTCACTATGGTGAAAGTTTCAACACTCTGATCTCAAAAATCAAATACAGCAGAGACTAAAATGCCAGCTTGTTAATTTTATAAGGAAATGGCTCTCTTTTTCTTTAATAAAAATTGATGCATGCCTTTTGTTCTTTTACATATAAATAAAAATTTTATAAGCCACAATAGGGGTTTTGATGACAATCATGACTAGGTTTAGGCAGTTCTTCAATGTAATTTTCTAGCCTGCATACCCAGGACAAGACAGATATTCTCAAACAATATCTGGATGACTGCCACATCCAGAGGAAATACACTGTTATCTGTGATCTTGAGACATCACCCCATGAATTATTACTTATTTTATCAAGAGCTGTTCCCTCATCCTCAGATACAATATAAATAAAAACTTTAATAAGGCTGATGGAACAATCAGAGACTGCTCTTTCTGAAGATGACAGCTCTTCTCTAACACCTCCATGACCTCCCTCACTTGCTATGCTCTCCTGGTACAAGAGTAATGTTCACTCTGTGGTCAAGTGCCACACTCAGCTTCTGAAAAGTAAGGAGAAACCTCTTCCCAGCAGTGAAGTAGAAATGCCAAGTGACATGGAACTAGAGAGAAAGATGATTTTGTTTAAAAAAAGTGATATTTCTGACACTTTTTACTCTGTCACCTGCTCTACTCTTTTGAGTAGCATTCACATTTGCTGAAACCCCCAACTTCTGTGCAGGGGGCAGCGGAGCAGAAAAACGAGGTAACCTAAAACCCTGTGGAGGTAATCATTTCCTTGGCCCAAACTGGTAACGCTGGAGCCATCTCGGTTTTTCACTGTGGGCTGATGAGACCTCTGTAACGTGATAGAAAATGCTGCAAAGCATCACGTTAATTAATTTGGTGTAACAGGATTTAGACTGAGGGGCTATGGGGACAGCTGACTCCTCAGAACAAAACTGCTGCAGAGACCTACTTCTCATCACGGTGAGTCTAGTGGCAGAGCTTAAGGAAGAAGTGGAAAGAAGTCTTAGGGAGAGAGAAAGAGAAATAGATGGGTGGAGTTACTACCTTCCAAACCTGAGAGAATCTCAGCAGGAGTCAAAGGAGCCCTACTCCTCCTGTCCTGTGGCAGAAGGAGGAGACCTATTAGATAGGGGGGAATGCAAATGGATCCCTATTAGGGGAGGCAAAAAATCCCTGTCCCAACACTCACTGCCTTCCCAGGTGCCCATACAGAATAGGTACAAGGCCCTGGGTCCAGAGGGTCAGGCAGATGATACTAGATGATACTGTCTGGAGGGTCTGCCAGTTGCACTTACTCTGTCAGATGGATCACAGCCTCGGGTATTAGGAAGAAAAGAAGAGCATTTGTAGTAGGTGACTCCCTTCTGAGGGAAATGAGGACCCTGTATGTCAACTGGACCCTTCCCACAGGGAAGTCTGCTGCCTCCCTTGGTCCCTGTATGGGATGTTACCAGGATACTATCTGAACTAATTCAGCCTTCTGATTATTACCCAGGATGCTGATTTGGAAAATACCTTAAAACAAAAGGGTGCAGGTAGGATGGACACACTTAAAGAAAGAACTCTTGAAGGCTCAGGAGGAGGCTGTCCCTATGGGGCAAAAGGTGAGCCAGTGGGGAGTTTAAACACAAGGGAAACCAACTTCTCCTTCACCTTTGCCGTAGGCAGCTAGAGCTGCCACAGATCTGGTACCTTCTCATTATACTGAACTCCAAAGTGGGAAGTGGAAAAGCAGAGGAGGATTTTTAATAAAGTTTTTCATGTTCAGATATCACATAATCAAGGCCTTGAATACAGATGGGAATTTCCGGTCTGGGAACAGTGAAAAGCCCTATGGATCCTGTACAGACCTGATTGGCCCCCTTCCTGGTTTTGATACCGTGCTGCAAGGTTTTTGGGAGCTATTCTACACAGCAATAACAATAATAAAACCAGAACGCAAAATTCAGAAACCGTGGAGTCTCCTGCATAAGAACAAGGACAAAGTCACGCTAGATGACGCTCTAGGTCTAGTGTCAAACATTTGATTTTTTTTTAAATTTAAATTTGGCTTGAAAAATATGTAAGCCAGACAACAAATATAAGTACAATTATGTTTATCTTCTAGAGTGCCCTTCACTCATGGGACCTCAAATGGCTCAGGGAAAAAGATTAAGAGATAAACTAATTAACTAAGTTAATAAATAATTTTGTTCCAGTCAAGACTTCTGGAGAACTAGATTTTCCCTGTAAAACAGTGATCCTGGGTACAAATTATTGTTATCAAGCTGCTTTCAGGAAACAGAAATGAATCCTCCCTTGCAGAACTTGGAAGAACACTGGGCTTTTCCCTGGCCAGGCCACTGTTGTAGCTTCCAGTTTTTGGAAATCTTTGGAATAAAGTCAATTTTCTGAAATTCTCTAAAATACTTTGACTTTCATGATAGGAAATGGTCTGTGTGAACACAGTCTTAAAAACTGTCTGCCTTTGGGAAACACTCTTGCTACTGTGCAAATAAAATTGATACATTAAGATATAAGGTCTAATTTGCTGTTATTTTGTGAGGGGCTTTGCTTTTGTATGGCTCATCCTACATCTGTTTGCCTGGAATGAATGACTTACCAGACCTTTTAACTTTCAACCACAAACAAAAATCCATTTGCTGTGTTCCCATGTGTTCCCATTTGCATTCAATTTGCAATTTCTGATGAAATTTTGGGAGGGCCTGGTCTGTAGAAATCAGGATCTGCATCACTGTGCCGTAACACCGAAGTGCCATCAGCCATGGTTTATCAAAATCAAAATATCTTCTTTCTGCCCAATTCCTGAAACTAGAGCCCCTCAGGAAAAAGTACAATGAAAAGGACTTGGAAATGTTGGTGGATGAGAGACTGGACATGACCCAGGAATGAGCACCCACAGCCCAGGAAGCCCAAACGTGTCCTGGGCTGCATCCAAAGCAGTGTGGCTAGCAGGGTGAGGGAGGGGGTCCTGCCCCTCTCTTCTGCTCTGGTGAGACCCCACCTGGAGCACTGCATCCAGCTCTGGGGTTCTCAACATAAGAAAGACCTGTTGGAGTGAGTCCAGAGGATGGGCACCAAGATTAGAAGGATGGAGAACACCTCCTATGAGGAAAGGATTGTTCATCCTGAAGAAGAGAAGGCTTCAGGGAGCTTCAGAAGGCTAAGGGAGGCCTTTCAGTACCTGAAGGGAACATCCAAGAAAGATGAAGAGAGATTTTTTACAAGAACCTGTAGTGACAGGACAAGGGTGAAAAGCCTTAAAATGAGAGTAGGTTTAGATCACATACTAGGGAGAACCTCTTCTCCATGAGGCACCAGAACAGGTTGCCCAGAGAAATTATGGGTGCCCCAGCTCTGGGATTGTTCAAGGTCAGGCTGGATGGGGCTTTGAGCAACCTGGTGTAGTAGAAGGTGTCCCTGCCCATGGCTGGGGGCTGGAACTAAGTGAGCTTTAATGACTTTTCCAACCAAAGTCATTCTATGATTCTGTGATTTGATTCTATGTTTGTACAATGAGGTAATGAACAGAAATGGCTTCAACGAAAGTTAGAAATAGAGATTAAAAGGTGGATGAGATGTTATGTGCAAAATATCTGTGGTTTTTTTTCTGTTTTGTTCAACAAAGGAGTGTGAATGGGCCTCAAAATGGAGGAAAAAGCAATTAATTTCTACTTAAAGCTGCTATATATTGCAGAAGAGGGATGAAAAGGTTTCATATAGAAAAAGAAAGTGATCTAGCTAATAATACTCCATTACAAGACACACATCCTTTGAAGTCACTGATGTTGCATCCACTTGTCTTGTGACTGTGCTTGTAGAAATTCACTTTTACAGCTAAATCAAATGTTTGGTAAATGTGTCCAGACTGTAAACATATTGTGTTGACAAAGATAACAGAAATTTACATCAAAGCAGCTCATTCACAAGCTGTGTGTAAAACCAGATAGTCTAAAACCAACTGTTTTCCAAATTTTTAGCGTCTGGACAATGTTTGCACCTTTCAACAACTGGACTTTGTTGTTTTGAAATTTTTAAGTATACCATAGTACACAGGATAAAACATTATAAGCATATTTTTCTCAGAGTTTTCTCATGGGTTGCCTTCAGCTGTTTCTATAAATGAACAGTGTTTTTCAAGTCTTGCTCCTCTAGAGGATCCCCTTCTATACACATGTTTAGTGATGCATTCATGTCTTGGAAGAGAAATGTGTTATAACCACAATTGTGCACCACCCTGAAGTGTACAGCCTGGGCAAACCAGCAGCAGATTTCTTCTGCTTGCAGCTGCACAACCCAGTGAAATTTAGGCTCTTTCCTTGAAGCCCAGCTCCTCCCAGTGTTTGCCAGAGACTGGACATCCTCAAATAGGACAAAAGAAAGTCAAGGGAAGGCAATCTACCTGCAGACATGGGGGCATGTCTGACCTCTTTCAGAAAGCCTTCAAGGCACCTGTGTGGTCTCACTGTGCATTAAAAATTACCAATGGAGCAAAATAGAGGTGAATAGCAGAGAATAGGTTATATTATGAAAAAGTTTGGACTTCCAAAGACTTATAAATATGCATCAGGTCTCTAAACATAAAGTCATGAAAACCCAAAATACAATAGCTTCTTTTTAAGACAGCTGTAAAACAGAAGGCCACATTCAGAAGATGTAAACATCAGGCAGACCAGCTTAAGGTCGAAATTGTCACAGAGCCTCACAGAAAAGCTGACACTCTCTGGGGAGAAGCAGGGATCCCGGACTGCCCCACAAAGCCTGGCCAAAGGGCTCCCTGAGGGCTGAATTGAGGATGGGAGCAGCACAGCACCACAGGGGTTGTCACTGAAACCTCAACTGCACCCTATGCTTTTTTCTTTCCTGTTACTCTTTTGCTGAGTCCGTATGCTAAGAACTGTCTAAGCCTCTGCTGGGTCACCAGGACATGAATCTCACCTTTGCTGGATGTTAAAAGCCTGTCTATTGTCATGGGTCTGTGTCACAGTGGAACTGCAGACACTCCCAGTGGAGACTTGCCTCAGGAGACTGGCATCATGGTGAGCACAGGGAAGCCAAATACCATTTTCAGATGTTCCCCAGGTTGCCAAAGATGTATTTTCCTCACACAGTGAATGCACATTACTTTATTCTTCTGCTGAAATATTCCCAAATATATTTTCATACCTAATGGTCCCCTTTTGACCTCAAGGTATTCTAATCATGACTGACTTCTGTGGAAGTGAAAGATTGTAATACTTGCATTTGCAACAATCCTAACCAGATCTTGGAGAACAAAATTGACAGTGTGTTTGCCTTGCCTACATGGAAATTGTTGGGCAAAGAGGGTTGTGTTGTCAGTAGCAAACCTCAGATCTTAATGTGGAAAAAAGACAATTCTTGCATCAATCAGTTATCCCAAGTGCCCTGGGAAAAGAGAGCTGGAGAGCATTTCCTAAAAACTAAAAATAAATAATGTGCTGAGAAGCCAGAGTTTGTAAGCAACCTTGTGAGACATCTGAGACACATGCCTCAGTCAGCCCTCATCCCCCGTCCTGACAACATCTTTGGATGGAAGGCATTGCTGCAGGAGGCAGAGATCAAGGCTTGTGAGCCTTGATCTCCACCTTCAGACAATTTACAGACATTGACATACCAATAACTCATGAGGGTGCAGAGACTCCCTTTAATAATAACAAACACCTTAGGAGTTGAGAAAAACAGAAAATATGTAATCACTGAAAGCAGCTGCTTGTTACTTGTTGTGTGGTCAGGAGCTGTATGCAGGTTATTTGGTGTGTGGTCATGGAGGAGGTGGAAGGTGCTTATTCTTCCTGTGAGGCTGCTCCATGAAGTACCTTCTGAGCTTCTGACTCAGAAATCTTCATTCACTGCAAAACAAATCTTATTAAGTGAAGCACTGGTGCCTTTATTCTGGGAAGGGCTGGACATCATTCTGTGAACTCTGATAATAGTCCTGATGTTTTCATGTCTATCTCTTTCCAAGAGCAGCCTGCCTGTCCATGATGTGTGGTGCTACAGAACTTTTCACAGTATTACAAAGAACACACTTGCCACTGGCCGGCTGAGGAATCCACCGAGATGCAGGGGGTTAGAGAACTTCTTGAAGACTTCCTATTTGGGTCTGAGTTTCTCCTTTCACCTCTCCCTGTGAGACCCTTGTTTATGCCCACACTTTGAGCAGCTATGCCCTGCTCCAGCCCCTCAAAGAGGAGAGCAAGCAGAATTACCACTGGCTGCAGTGGAGAGGGAAGGGCATGTAGCCCCCTTCCAGCCTTTCTGTCTCTGCACTGCTGGGACAAGGCCAAGCAAGCAGCAAAGACTAGGAGATCACAGTTACTAGTGTTGCTATCAGTGGGTGTTGGGGACAATATTCTACTGATAGCTTTGGTATGAGATACTATTGGAGTAGAAATATGTTGCCCATCTCTACTCAGTCTTGAACAAGTGATGGGTGCCTTCAAGGAATGAAGGAAGAAACAGGTGACTGTGGACAGTGCTTTTAATGCTTTGTCTGAACTGGGAACCATTTTCCTTTAGAGTAATACTGCACACACATGCCTCTTGAAAAGAGTCTCAGAGAATAGCCTAAACAGTGCAATTCACTTAATAACTTTTCATGAAGATAGACACTACAGCTGATTTATAATTTACTGATCTGATTTTGAGCTCACCCACGTCACCCCAGAACCCAGATCAGAGAAGCAAAAGAGTTTGAATTCCTATCCTTTGGGCATAACTTTCTCTAGAGGCTCTAGTCCCTATGGAAACTCGATTGTTCCAGTTATTTTGTTGTATTTGACAGCTTTACAGCCATCATAAACAACATGAAATGACCTTACTTTGAAATACTTGGGACTTTGTCCTCTGCTGCCTCAGGTCAGACTGAAGATAGCACAGCTGAAGAAAACACTCATGTGAACATGCTCACAGCTTAAAATAGTCAGGATTAAGGACCATTTGTTTGTTGGGGAGTCTTTAAAACTGCATTCTCCAGCAAAAAAATAAGTCACTCCAATCCAAACCCTTTGCTCAAAGCATGGTCCATTCAAGAAAGTTGCTTTGATATTTTTTCTTATCTATGGCAAATAACTTTGTTCAGATCATATCTCATATTTATACCTATTTTTATTTATTGGCACTTAAGGGGAAAAAAAATCTAGCCAGAATAGATTCACATAACAGTGAAGTAGAAAGCCAATCAATATCCAGCTTTCCTACATTTTTTCCCTTCAAGCAAAAGTAAACAGAACATGGCATTTTGCCTTGTACAGTGCTGTTACAGAAAGACCTCTTTTCTTTGGACTGAAGACTTAAACATCCAATAAAAACAGTGTTCACTGGTTAGCACGGTGCTGCTTGTGTTGAATAAAAAGTGATTCTAGGCCATGCACTGCATACATATGGCATGTTGAAGGGCTGACTCAAGTCAGATATGCACAGAACCAAAGACTGTGGATTTCCACAATCTCTCTGGGCAATACAGCATTCTACAGCAACCCTTAAACTGTGACTTCACACAATCTCTGTAACGTGAGTGTCTTGGTTTGGAAAGACAGGTATCTGCCAGGGAAAGCTGGAGTTTCCCTTAGAATAGAGAATCTAAACCCCTCACCTCCTCCAAGTTATAATTTTGCAATTAAGGGCTTTCAGGCAAAGATTTGGGAATAAGAATAACAGTTCTTTACTAGGAGTATTAGCAATACAAATATAGTAGAAAACAAAACCACCCAACCAAACCAGCAAACAAACAATGGTTTTGGAAAACCCTGACAGAGTCAGAGCTACAACCTGACACCCTGTTGGTCAGGGTGTTGAAAGCAGTCCAAAAGTGAGTCCTCCTGGAGTGGCAGATGTGGTTCTGGTGGAGTAGAGATGATCCTGTAGAAAAAAGGGTCCAGTGATGGTGAGAAGGCTCCAGTCTTCCTCCAGGAATTGGGTGAAGCTGGATGCCTTCATGTTCCTGTGCCTCAGTTTTTATTTAGGTAGGAATGGTTGGCTCCCCCCACTGGGTGGAGCATCTCACAATAGAACAGCTTGGGGAGGGGAACAGCTTGAGGAGTCTTAATGGCCCATTGTGAAAAGAGATAAGAAACACTGCCCCACCTGGTTTTATCAGCTGGCCCATTATCAGAAGGCATCTGCCCCCCCTGCCCCCAGAGTTACAACAGATAAAGAAGAACATCTTCCCAACTGTTTTCAGCGGATGAAATAGAATACCCATTTTTGGTTCCATAACCCAAGACAGTGAGGCAGCCCAGATACTGAAGAACATGCCAAAAGGGGGGACTAGAAAAGGCAATGAAGTCTTAAGTGTGATTTCAAGTTCTGTGGTGTAACCTAGAACTAGAAATTTCAAATTATCAAGGTGCTGGATGTAATTAAATCTGCTGAAAGCTGCTATAGTTATATTCCATTTCAATATATCCTGAAAACACTGAAATTCTACCACCAATTCCACTAGGAACAGAAAGTATCATTATTAGAGCCTCTTTTTCTCTCTAATATCACTAGGAATATTGGGAGGGGGTAATTTCTATAAAATCCACTGAAAATTTCATTAAATGAGAGAAAGGGATTGTTTGGATATCTACAAGGATTTTAATTCGTCCTAACTGTAATGCAGGGGGAATCCAAAATGTCAGTTTGCAATCCTTCAAATCTGTCCTTAAAATGCCATCTTCTGAGGCCATACTTGCAATTCTCTTGATTAGGACAACTCTGCATTATGAAATACTATTCATTCATTGCTGATGGCATATCTCTTGACATTCTTGAACTTCTTCACTTGTGTCAGAGATGTTCCAAAAATACTAAACTAATATAAAATAAAAGATGTTCCAATGTTACTCACTTTAACATTATTTTATTATTTACTCTAGTACCATTATTCCAACATAGCACACTTAATAATAGAAAAGTTTTAAGAGCAGTTGAAATTTTTAGAATTTTGTTAACAACATTTGTCTGTGGAAATAGCTGGAAAGAAGTTGTAACTGTGAAGCTTTTCCTTTCTTCCATCATATAGACTTTGCCATCTGTATCACTGGTTTTGTAAAAATTTTCATAACATACTTATCTTCAGGAAGGCAAGAAATGTATTTCTGACATAATCATAGCACAGCAACAGAGAGCAGGGGCACATTGATATAGCACCTTGTAAATGTAAAATAAATACATTCCCCATGATCAGAACATAGGAATGAAGCCAAAAGGAAAATAAATCTGCAGAAGTTATATTTTTTTCTTCCAAAAAGTATTTTAGAAGGATGGGTTTGGCAGTACCCAAGTCCCCAAATAAAAGAGACAGCCTGGGTTTCTCTCACTTAATCCCAAATCTGCCTTCAGCCAGCAGAAGGCAGAACCTGCCCTACCTGACACAGTGCCCTTGAACTCTACTGGGACTATAGGTCTGAAGGATCATCTCCAGGGGAAGTTGTATCCTTGATGTCAAGCAAAAGATGCTCATACCAAAGGGCAATCAATCAGGCATGAAACACAGGGGAAAATTATGAAGGTGAAGTGACAGGTGAGGAAACCTTTGGGATCCAGGCCACTGGTAAAAAGCCCAGAGGAAAAAGCTATGTATGGAGAAAAGAGCACTGTTCTTGTGAGTGAGATCAGTGAACAAACTGTGTACCATCTGCAATGCAGAGATACAAATAACTCCGAAAAATATTCTGGTCCAAGGAATAAGCTTTGGAACAGATTCTGGAAACATAGTTTTACCTCTTGTAAACTGGAAATTGTAAGGCTGAAATAGTGGTCTTCTGTTTAGTATGAAGGGAAATGACAGCTAGGGAGGGTGGCAGTGCTGGTGCTATCTGTGGTCTGGCTGGCCACAGGAACATTGCTGGATATCTGCATCTGCAGTGTTGAGCAGACAGCCACATCTGCCCCCTCAGCAGGAGGAAAGCCATGGCCATGTGGATCCCTGCAGCATTTAGTTAGCAGTGGCAAAATGAAAAGCTTCAGGCTGGATCTCTGAAACATTACAGGAAAAGCACTGTGTACTACAGTTCAGGACTAAATAAAAAAATCATACAGGCAAGGGAAGAAAATGTTCTGCTGAAGCAAATGTTAAAACACAGAAATACATTTCACCTGGCAGCTTGTTGCATTCCACTGAAGTAACTGAGTGGGCAAGTGACTTCACAGCACAAGCTGAAAAGGTGCCTACCTTGATATCTGACTTGATGGCAATAGTAGAAGCTGGATGAGGTTGCAGATCCTTGCAGAGAGACTGTAGGCACACTTATCCCTCACCCTTTCATCCTGGAGAGAAAAAGAAAAGCAAACATTCAGGAAACTGAGTGACAGATGAAAGAAATGGAAGATAAAGCCTTGAGGTAGCAGATCAACCTCTGAACAAGCATTGAACAGCTGCACATATGCTTTACACAGAGCCAAGTCTACAGGGAAAAAGAAAATTAAGCAAAATGGCCCATATTTTTTTTAGTGGAAGTTTGTTGGACTGCAAATAGCATTTGAGGATAATGCTCAACAGATGGTAACTTAATGGGAAGGGAGACAGAAAGCAATTTATGGTATATAAACAGTTCTGTGAAATAGCAGGGCAAAAGAAAGTGATGAAGGGATTCGGGGTAGCTAGCAAATGGTACAGAAAGGGAAGGAGCTGTGACCTGCTTCAGATAAATGAGAACTTGTATATGTTGGCTATGTTCTGGGCAAAAGATAAAGAGGCATAGAATATCCACTGAAAATAAAAAGAAAGATGCAAAAGGGACAGAGAACATTAGCACAAGTGCAAAGTCAATGTACAGAAGACCAGTAAAACCTTAACTGAAGGAGTGTTTGCAGGAGTGCTCATCTGTCCTGTATCTAAACTCCAGCAAAGGGAAGATTAGAAATCAGAAGAACTATATAGGATGCACATAGGAGTTAAAGAAAAGAAATAAAATCTTGTGTTACTTTCAAATAGCCAGGGCAGAGGAGGTAATAAGAAAAGGATAGTACTTGTACTTTCTTCTGTAGCCCCCCTTCATCTGCCCCTTGATACTACAATCTTTTAACTGTTGGGCACATGCAGAACATGAAGTCCTGACATTACTGTGGTGCTTGGAGCATTAGACCATACCTGACTCTTGGCAGGATCATCAGACCAGGACCTCCATTAACCTTACCTGTAGATCACGTGTCTTGAAGGAAATGGAGAAAGACCTCAAACCTTACCTTCCCAGCAAGGTGCTCTTAACACACGGAGATAAGCTGGGCTTGGGCAGGGAGTCCTGCTATTAGGGCTTCTCCATCTGTATGAATACTTGAATTCATAATTACCTGGACCAGGGAGAGTAACCATTTGTTAAGGCATTAAGTTAGGAGTGAGCAAGTGGCCATTCGAATATTGAAAACTCCAGAAATACTTCTGGGGTAGCCAAGCTGAAGAATTGAGCTCTAGTAAGTGAAAGTGTAAGTTGGAGTTTTGAGATGAAGTGAGCAGCACTGTAATGTTAATGCCAGAAGACTGCAAAGGAAACCTAAGTACCACCAAACTAGAGTGACAGTGTCCAGCCATGACCATCTCTGTTCCCAAAATCTGTAACTAAGCTCTATATGCAATGCAAGAGAAGAATGTGTTGGGACACAAAGCTGGGAGGAGTCACACATACCCCAGAGTGATGTGCTGTCCTTCAGAAGGATCTCAGCAGATTGGAGAAATGGGCAGAGCTGAACCATCTGAAATTCATCAAAGGCAAATGCATGGCCCTTCACCTGGGGAGGAAAAACCCCAGGAATCAGTGTAGGATGGGAGCTGACCTGGTGTAAAAACTCCATAAGAAGGGCCTTGGGGTCCTGGTGGATAACAAGCTGTCCATGAACCAGCAGTGTCCTTGGGATGAAAAAAGACAATGGTATCCTGTGGAGCATTAGGAAAAGCATTGCCAGCAGGTGAAAGGAGGTGATCCTGCCCCTCTGCTTAGTCCTGGTGAGGCTGCATATGGAGTGCTGTGTCCAGTTCTGGGCTCCTCAGGACAAGAGAGATATGGATCTTCTGGGGCAGGTCCAGCAAAGGGCTACAAAGATGAATAGCAGACTGGAGCATCTTTCTTGTCAGGCCGAGTGAGCTGTGCCTGCTCAGTCTTGAGAAGAGATGACTGAGGACAAGAGGCAACAAGAAGAAACCAAGGCACAGGAAATTCCACCTGAATATGAGGAAGAGCTTCTTTACTGTGCAGGTGTCTGAGCACTGGAACAAATTGGCCAGAAAGGTTGTAGAGCCTCCCTCACTGGGGGTGTCCAAGAACTGACTGGACACAATCCTGTGCTGTGTGCTGTAGGATGACGCTGTTTGCACAGAGAGGTTTGGACCCATGTGGTCCTTCTGACCTGACCCATCCTGTGATTCTGGGAATTATGTAGCATCTACAGAACCCAGCCTGTGAAGACAGCAGACAGTGCAGCTGATAGACTATACCAAGGGAAGTAGAGTTTTTTAGTATTGTATCTTGGTGTGTATCTTGCCCAGGCTGAGAGAGCAGCAGCTTGAATCCAGAGCTTGCATCTCTGATTCTTCCCTGAAGTGTTGTTTGTTTCAGGCCACAGAGTAAGCAGAACAAGAAATTGTTTTTAATTTTCACTTTTTAATTCAGAGTCTAGAGATTAAGATTGTTATTTATGATGTGGCAGCATGCCTCACCTTCCTTTCTGTAAGACAGCATTTCAAAAGTTTGGAGAAGAATGGATACTATGAAAAAGTAAATGGATAAACCATAAAATTCTTGTGGAATAGAGGCCAGTTTTATTTAAAGTTTAAAAATGGAAATAAATATCTGAGAGGTATTTGCTGGCAAAGTAAAACATTACAATAAAATGACTTTAAAAGCAGCAAGAATCATGAAGTTGTAGTCAAGCTGAAAGCACAAAAAATGGGAAAAAATGCATTTCATAAAATTAATTCCTTATGTCTGTAGTTAAGAATATCTTCATGCATCTGTTGTATTCTGTTCAGCAGATATTTAGCTGAACGTGGAAGGAAACTAGTAAGCCCCAGCATGTGTTAATGTGCAACTCATATATTTTAATGGGTCTGTATTCACTTCATTGCATCTACAAAACTACTGCTAATAGCAAGTAATATTATGTTAATGAGGGAGTGCAAACACATTAAAGGCCATACAGACCTGTAACAAAAAAAACCTTGAGAATGACACACTTAGGATTAATGGTGTCCTATGGATTCTCTTAAAATCTACAACTATCTTGTCCCTTTTAAGCACTAAACACTATTACTACAGCAGTTTGAGTTAGAGTGACAATCTAAAAATAACCAAAAAGTGATTTGTATTAAAAGATCTAATTCTCAATACTGACTCATAACTATTCACGTGGATACTGAAAACTTTTTACTAAGATTTTTTTTCTCCTTTGACTCTGCACTTGGCAGCCAAACAGGTTAAGATGATCCCACTTTGTTGCAGAATCACAGAGTATGCTGAGTTGGATGGGACCCTCAAGGGTCATCAAGCCCAAACTCTGGCCCTGCACAGAACATCCTGAACTCTCCACACGATGTGCCCGAGAGCATTGTCCAAACACTTTTTGAATTCTGTCAAGCTTGGTGCTGTGACCATTTCCCTGGGGAGCCCAACCACCCTCTGGGGGAAGAATTTTCTTCTAATATCCGACCTAAACCTCCCCTGACACAGCTTCAGGCCATTCCTTGGGTCCTGTCACTGGGCACAAAAGAGACGAGAGCAGTGCCTGCCCCTTCTCCTCATGAGCATCTTCAGTAGAATTGTTGTGAGCCATGGATGCACAGTTACCATTAATAAGCAAACTGAAGAAAGGACATCTCTCTGGGTGAGGGGCCTCCATTGTCTTTGCTTTTTGTGCCATGCAAACCTGAGGACTCAGACTGATGTCTAACCTCATTACACATTTCTCTTATAGGTAATTTTTCCCATTTTTCTTCAATCACTGTGTTGTTTTGCTGCATTTTGTTTTACTCAATGTCAGATAATGTTTTAGGCTTTTAGACCTAAAATTCTTTGCGTAGAAAGAAGGGATCATGGTTGCTTTTCATGGTCTTCTTGAATAAATAATTAATTGGCCTACTTTACCTTTCCAAATTGCAGAGTACTTGAGAAAAAAATGACTGGGACACAAAAAATTGAATAATGAAGTATTCATATTAATCTTCTTTTATGTTTTGCAGAGGCAAATAAATCAATATCTTATAGACTTGCATAACAATCAGCAAATAAAACTGGCAGATAGTGAATGCAGAAAGACTCCCCATTCATGCCAGAAGTGGTTTATGATAGTAATATATTATTGATGCTTTGTCTACCCGTAAGATTCAGATACTCTAAAAAACAGCTGAGCCCAAATATCCCATAAGTAATTCTCCTACTGTACACAGTGTCCTTGTCAGGCTTTCTGAAATACTGGCTGACCAGCAAAAAGGTAGAATGAAAGTATGTGTAGAGTGTAAATCAAGCACATTCCTCCCCAACTGCATGGAAGAGCTAAAATTTTAAATTTCTTAGCTATGCCACTACATCAGTCCTTTCTTATCACTTTCTTCAGCCTAAGTGTACCTTCTTCTGAGGTTTTCCAGAATTTGTCCTATTGTTTTGTCCCCATATGATGGTTTTACTGCAAAAAACCTCCACACATCTAGTATTCTCTCTGCTTCTTTCCTTCCCTTTCACCGAGCCTCATCATGGCCATTTCTAATTTGTTGCCTTGGGCTGCTGACAATTACCACTTTCGAAATTATGTCCTGATGTACATATTTCAATGCAGAGCAGATTGCTGAAGCACTGGTGTGAGACTGCTGCTCTGAATTCCCTCATGCTCAAGCACACTCACTGCCCTGTGTGCTACATGCAGACTTGCTGAGCGAGGAGGGCACAGGGGTGTGGAGGAGAGGAATGGGAGCACTGGCAGCAGGTGGGAAGAGGGGTCTCTCTTTGCCCCTGTTCCTCTGCCTGCCCCACAGGGTGCAACTGCTGCCCCAGCCTTGCTGATTCAGCTGCACTGCAGCAGCAGCCCTCTCCCAGGTGAAGAGCAGGTGCTCTGCGCACTGTCTCCGATGGCCACACAGAAATCAGCAATAAGAAACAGGGAATACTTCAAGAAATTTCTTCCCATCTCAGCATCCAAAGCATCACTTTCTGAAGAGGATACCTGAGACCTCAGATACAAGCTATAGTGTTTGGCCTGTTCCTGCATTAAAATGCTTTCACCACCTTAAATTGTAGCTTTAAGACACACGAGTAGCACAAGAGTTGTATTGTACTTTTAGTATGCAAAGTCTTCAATTCGAAGTTATGTAACCAGAAATAAACAGGTTATACAAGTTATAAATTGTAGATTACATTTATTTCAGTAGGCTTCAGAAAGATGGTTGTGTTGTATTATACTAAATAAATTTCTGATAGTGTAATTCTTAATCAATGAAAAATAACTACTTTGAATCCAATCTGATTCAATGCAAAATTCAATAAATGGGGGAGTATTAGAAGAGCCAAGGCTCACTGCCACTAAAATATCAAGCATAAGCTCAGCCTATGCTGGATACTTTAAGGAGGGTGAATGTGCACCTTTATTATGGGAATGAAGTGTGAAAAAAGTAGTGATGAGGAACAATACTGTTACAAAGAAATTATAGATGACTGCATAGGTGTTAGCAGCAAATAGAAAGAAACCTACAAAAAACCCTTAACAAGCAACCAAGCAAATCTGGTTTGAGTTAGGTATGATTTAACACAGCTTAAATATACTTAAAACTAATAGGCATTCCCCATTAAAGGGTGATGAATCTAATAACCTTCTCAAGGTGACAAAACCTCCTCCATAGTATTCAACAAGTGCCTGCCTGGTTTAAAGTGGACAGCTGGTCCTGCACTAATCAAGGAAAACATAGCTGTTTTCCAGTGTTTCCTTGTGATCTTAAAATATTTTAATATTCAATAGGATCTTGAGATACATACCTGAAACCTCAGGCTGAAACTCCCCAGTAACACAACTTCCTAAAAAATCAGTAATAAACTATTTATCAAGAAGTAAGTTTAAATTTTTGCTGTGCTTACATTTATTTTTCACATGCTTTTGAGTTTTTAAAATTCTTTTTAAAAAAAAAAGTCAGTCTTTAAATAAATCAGTCATGACTGAACTCAGAAATCAAAAATTGAATAAATAAATTTTTAAATTTCTTTTGTTGTTCTTTGGCAATATTTTGAAGAAAAATATGTGAAAGGATTGTCTAAAGACTTTTCCCATAATCAACATGAAAGGAAATTAAAAATTTATGAGACAAATGCAAAAACTATAAAACTGTAAACATTTTATTGTTTGTAGCATTGAACATAAAATGATATGATTCACCCTGTGAGAAGTAAGAAGTAAATTCTCTGTAAGTAAGAATTAAAGGCATTCTATGGATGAATTCACAGAAGTATTTTACATTTAACTGGTGCATTTTTAAGCAAATTGGCTCATAGCACACAACAATATTTGATAGCAAAAGCTGTATTGCTCTTGGCAGAAAATTAATTCAAAAAATGTACCACAGGTACCTAATTGACTCCAGATGCTAATTTAGTCCCTCTAAAATAAAGCCCCTAAAACATGTTTTAAGCGGATGTATGCAGAAACCAAAATTTTCACGTTACAGAATCATTCCTACTATCCTGGACTAATAATTAATGTAGCAATAGCAAAAGTAGGAGCCATTTGTTTTGGTAACTTAAAAGAAAATATTTCCCTTCACTATCTGAAAATCAAATTATTTCTGAGGGTGGTTTTTTTTGTTGTTGTTCTTGTTTTTGTCAGTTGCTATAGTGCCCACACTCATGTCACACTTCTCTCTTCCTGGACTGACAGGTCTCAGTTATCCACTGATGAAGCCTGGCAGCCAGGGGGGATGGAGAGAACACCTGGGGCACCAGGACATGCAGCCTGCAGATTGCTCTCTGCTGTGGGGTTGGCTGTGCTCTCAGGCAGTCATTTTCCATGACCTTGGGAACTTGCTTTTCAACAGGCATGGAAGGTCTGCCATGGAGAAAGGGGGTGAGTATGGTACAGCAGCAGTGCAATGATTCTTGCTATCCTTATGTTAGTTCCCTAAGGAATTGCTCTCCTTGACTTTTAAGGGGAGAAATAGGGCATGAGTGTGCCTAGATGAGAGGTTCCTATGCTCTCAGGAGAATGTGAGCAAAAAAGGATCCCTTCTTAAGTGCAAATAAATGCGTGCTTCCTGGGAAAGAGAGAGGGAGGGGGATAAATGATCTGTGAAACACAGAACAAGACAATTAGGATTATGAAGATGTGGTAGGTAGCTCACAACTGGACCACTGCAACAGATAAACAGAAGCTCTTTGGGAAAGACAGGCGGCGAAGATGAGGCCTGGGGGATTGCTACAGATTGCACAAGTAATAAGGGAAGAAGGTGGAAAAATCTTTAATAACTTGAAGGATGCCCTCAGTTGAAAGCTCTGGTTATCATTGGGACTCTAATCACTCCAACATCTGCTAGGAGAACAACAAAGCAGGGCATAAATGATGACTATTTTGTGTAGCTGTGAGACAGACTGACAGAGAAGGATGTTCTGCAGATCCTGTTACTCATAAACAATGAAAAACTCACTGCAACCAATGACAGCCATTGGGACCTCTGACTGCAGTGTCCATAAGATGAATTTAAGCCCGTAGAGAAGTAAAGAAGACAAGCAGCAAAGACACCAGGTTTCAGGGGGACCTGGCTATTTCAGGACCTTGGTAGACAAGATCCCTTAAGAGGCTGTCTGAAAGGGCAAAGGAAGCAAGAGATAGATTGTCAAGGACAATCTCCTCAAGGTATAACAGTCTGGTTAAATGGATAAGCAGACAGGCAATTTTTGCAGGAGGCCAGCACGGCTCAACAGATTACTCTTGAGCCCAAAAGCAGAAAGCAAGCTTATGGAAATGGAATAGACAACCAAGGATGAACATGAAAAAATTATCTGGGCATGCATGGGAGGAACAAAGAACACAGAAAAGGCTGAGGTGCTAGTGTTTCCTTTGCCCTGATCTTTACTGGCATGGTATGTTCTTCCTGGAGAAAGTACTATTACCCACTTCAGGGTGCAATCAAATTGCTGACCACTCTGATCAGCTGGATGCACACAAGACCATGGGATCAAATGCTGGGGCATCTCAGAGATGACACAGCAAAACTGTGGTCTGTTAGGCATAGAGAAGGTGTGATGACTTAGTAGGTTTCCAGTAGCCAGGAAAACAAAGCAAACATCATTCCCATCTTTGAAAAATGCAAGGAAAATACAGGCTGGTCAGCCTCACCTCTATCCCTAGAAAGACTATGGATGATGTTCGTGTGTCCTGAGACATAAAATTAAAAGCAAAATGATGAACCAGAGGTCAAATCATGACTGAACAACCTGATCAATTTGTCATGGCTGATTCACTGCAAGAGAGGACAGGAATGGGTTTTATGGTACCTTAAAAATAGCTGAGTTTTCAGCACAAGCACTCCTGCTAATAGTCAGTGTGAGGTATGATGGCCTAATTGGGTAGTTTATAAGGTTTGTGTAAGACATGGCTGGACTGCTGGACTCAGACAGCTGTGGCCAATGGCAGTCACTTACAAGTGCCTGTCTTCATGTATCAGTATCTTCAGGAGCAATCCTGTTGAATGTCTTCATCATCTCCCCTGCACATTCTCCAGGTTTACAGATGTCACAGAACTGGGATGGATGAGAAAATTGTCGTTATTGATGTACTTGAAGAGAAAGGCTATAATTTAGAGGGAGCTTGAAGGGAGCATCCTGAACTTCATCAAAGATGAACACAAAGTCCTGCACTGTTAACAAACAGCCTCAGATGCCTAGGGATGGTGCTGCAAGTGCTGATGGACAACAAATTGAACATGTTCCAGTGTACCCCTTTGGCAACAATGGCTACTTGCACATGTGCTTCTTCTGAATCAGACTTGTTCTGTTTTCTTGCTGATTGTCGTATCATTTTGAAAGTGTGGGTTAGAGGGCAGGAAAGTTGTTCTTGCCTTTTCTATTAAATAGATATTGGATTTTTATTGTGTGAAGTAGGAACTTTTTTTGTATATGTAGAACTAACGTGGACCATAAAATTGCTTCATCCCACATATTTAAAGTAAAGGCAACATGTTATGTATCTCCAGCAAACCATATGATCATTATGACAAAAAGTCTCCCTAATGAACCTGACCCATGTAAATAATTGAAGTTTCTAAGCCCTTTTTTTCCTGAAATCAGATTTTTTTTGACCTCATGAAAAACTTAGAAATTATTTTCCTGTGTAGTTAGAAAAATCAATGTTACTGCCTATCACTGATATTCTAAAATCAAAAATCTTCCTCTTTATATAAGAAAATGGCATAGTAAATCAGTACTGCCCTGAACCTGGATATATTCTTGTTTATTGAGAGCTTTTCTGAATTGGCTACTCCGTATCTGAAAAGCTGTAACACATGGAATTTAGCTTCCAAATTTGGCCTTGAGAAATGTTCGTCTTGGCTTTAAATTTGTGCAATCTCTACTTCTATTGATTTTGCATGAAGAAATTTCTGAGGTTTTAGAGGTTTGCTTGTAAACCTTTTAAATATTCTATTTCAGCTGTCTGGGAAACATTCTTGATTTTTAAGTCCAGGCAGCCTCTTTTGTACTTGAGAAATCATTCTTTGATACAGCCAAAAGGTAGTAGAGTTGTAGCTTCCTTCACATTACTGAAGGCTTGTATGATTTAAATGAATTACTGGTCACTTTTTCTACAGTCACAGAAAGTGGCCTTGCAAAACAGTCACATGTTCTTTCCTGCCTGTGTTTCATTTTCTTAATGTTTGGCAAAGGATATTATATTTGTGTAGTGTGGGTTTAAAGCGTGCTTTTGTAATTGTGATGTTATAACTTTTTGCCCTCTATGGTGAAAATTTATTAAAAAAACACACCTCAGCAGGAACTTCTGATGGCAGATCAGTAAATAGATGTAGTCCCAGAAGAGCACTGGGAGCAGGGCTTGTGGTTAACCACCATCCTGTTGGATGCAATGATACTGCTACCTTTGTATATTGCCATGTATACCCCCTATGTGCATGGCAATTTTTCACAAATTCTAAAAGGTCTTTATGGACTATTAATCCATAAATGAAATATTCAGGCTTCAAGTGTGATTCCACAATCAGTTTGGGGACATACATGCAATTGATGGGGTGAAGAGAATAACTGATGGGGTTCTGCGTCTTGTTTTCAGATGCTGAGATAGGATATCTGCAAGAAGCTCCTTGGCCACATGACAAGCTGACAGTAATTTTCAATATCCTGCTAACAGCTCTTTTCCATCTGATGCCAACAGATGCCCTGGGTAACTTTCTAATAACTGAAGATTCATCATGGAAAAAGTTCTTGCTGAAAAAAGCCCAAGCATGTAAAGCTTGTCAGGAAAGAAGGTGGGGGAAGCAGAGAGAAATGGAGCACCAGAGGCCAAAGCTGAGTAGCAGCTGTTGGATGGAGGAAGCTCAGTAATGGATCCCTGCACCAGGAGAGATTGCTCTGATTTCAGCAGTGTCAGTGGAGATAAAGTGTGCTGGCAGCATCACTGGGAGCATTCACTGTAGAACAGAGGAATTTCTTCACCGAAAGCGTGTCAAACATGGGAACAGACTGCCCAGGGTGGTGGTGGAGTCACCCTCCTTGGAGGTGTTTAGCAAAAGGCTGGATGTGGCACTCAGTGCCGTGGTCTAATTGACAAGGTGGTGTTTGGTCAAAGGTTGGACTCGATGATCTCAGAGGTCTTTTTCAACCTGGTAGATTTTGTAACTCCATGATTCTGTGAAAGGCTTTGCATTGCTCACTGCACAAGGAAAACTCAGAGAAAGCTTACAGCCCTACATGGAAATACATCCTTTTTTCACAACAGTTAGACACCTCTTCTTATCTAGAGGTAGAAGGTTTCTTCTCTTTGTGGCACTGAAAATTTACAATGATTTACTCATTATCTTTGTAAGATGCTTTTTATGTTTGGAGAGTGTTTTCCTTTCAATTAAACTTGAATTTTGTTGTCAGAAAAATTACTTTTAATAGTCATTAACTGCTAAACTCAGTAGAATTAAGACCTTGAAGACATTCCAGCTGATATTTTATCTATTTTATATTACAAGCAGAGAGGAGAAACCAGCATAGTTTGAGAAATCATTCCTCTTGCTTGGCCAATAGCCTATGTATAAAACTTTCCAACAGACAGAAAATTCTTGAAGTGTAATTCTTCAACACTGTTAATATCCCAAATTAAACTCCACCTAGTGCAGATGTATCATCCTCTGGAGCACTATTTATCACAATAAAACTTAAATATAGGCTTGGCTTACAACAGGCCCATAAATTGAACTGTCTATTAGATACTTTATGTCCCATTGGTTATGAACCTGTTCACAGTCTTGCCTGTAATTGTACTGCTTGAAATTTTTGCAGAATTTATGTGTTGAAAATATTAAGTGCTTGATGCACAAGTAACTTGGAGAAGAATTTAACTGCATCTTAACTTGAGAGAATCTGTAATAAATAGTTTCCATTTATTTCAAACAAAAATCAGAATGTCTTCTGCTCTCTAACATCTGATAAAAATACCTGTGGATCACTATTATGAAAAACTGGAATTTCCACAAGTCATTTTGGCCAGTCTTGTGTGTTTTGTGTTCTATCTCATGTCTTCATTAGACAATTTCTCTGAAAATAACATAAGGGTAGCAGGCTTTTAAAAGCCTTGGGCTGAAATGAAATGTTCTGGCTGATATATTTGTACTGTCATTTTAGCTTGGGTTTGAGCTCACCCTTGAAACAGAGCTCTCAAATAATCCTCCTTTGGATTTTAACCATGCAGCCACTCAACTGGAATTCCACATGGGGAAGAGCAAATGCATGATGCATGCTGGCTGCAACCTCACTCCTGTCCATACAGGCATGGGAAGCAAGCAGCTCAGGGCAAGGTGAATAGGAATCCACACCCACAGGTCTAAAAAAATCCATATGAAAATGAACCCATTGAGACTTCTTGTTGTCAGTGTGCCTTATCGGGTAACGGTGATCCCATGCCCCTCATTGAAATGGTCTTTTTCCCAGTACCTGCTAGATTGACTGTTGTTATGTGAAATAGCATAATGACAAATGTCAGCCCACAGGTGTCCAGGAACACTCCATTGCTATGAACATTTATTGTGATGTTACTACTTTACAGATTAAAATATTACAAAACTTAAATTTGTGAGGAAGTTGTCACATTCCATTACAAAGACTAACCCATAGACTGTAATTTTTTTAATTGAACCATGTGGATCATGGCTTTTTGGCTTTCCAAAGAAGCTTTGGGGAATACAGCCTAAACTGTAAAGCAAGTTAGATGCCCCAAGATGCATAGCCCCAAGCTTCTTTGTTTTTTGAGTGAAACTCACAGCGTTCCTATCCAGCCATCTAAATATCCATATCTCAGAAATCCATTATGAGTCTGTCTGCGAGTCTCTGAAATTCTATGACATCTGGAAATTTGATTGCAGTGTGATCTAGTGGATGAAACTCAGAGCCAGGGTTTTCTGACTCAATAGATTCTGCTGCAAACATATTGCCTATCATTAGGCAAGCTATTTAAATGCCATGCCCTGTTTTGTCATGCTGCACTAATGGGAGCAATAAATACCATGGAACTCTGCTAATTAGAGCACCACACACTCCTGCTGCTGGTCAGGCTGGTGAAAAATTGCTGTATTGTAGCTAGAAGCAAATACATATTCTTCAACTGTGCTGCAGATATTTCCAATCAACATTAGCTTTTCCATGTAAGATGAAAGAAAACAAGCCATTGTTTTCAAGTTCTTGTAATAAATATATTTCTTAGGATAATCAGTGCAGATAACATATATAGAAGTTAATGTTGAGAGAGGTCAATTACTTGTGTTATTAAATAGCCAGAATAGTAAGGGTTCTCTGGGCTTGTACTTCTGGGTGTTTTGAAATTTAGCATGTGAATACATTCTGCAAAAGCCAATTTTTTATCCAGCATCAATTTTTATGCAAATACCACAATTAGTAGTAGGTCCAGTGAACATGAACGCTTCTAATTGATTCCATGTTGTCATGTGATTTAAAATGAAATATTCTGCTTAGTACTAAAGCATTTTTCAAAATTATAGCACCGACTGTTTAGCTGTTTTGGCAGCTTTAATATGGTTTACAAACAGGAATTCCTGGAAATAGGAATTATAAAGCTGTCATATGCTGGATATTTGCAACCTAGCTGTAACTGTCAGGACAGGCTCTGGTTAGGAGATGTATCCCTCACTCTCATCCTCAGCATTAGATTTTCAGCTTTTTTTCTCTAGCAAGGTAAATGTCCTACAGATCTAAGACTACTGCTGCTGCTACTCACTGTAATGAGCTCACCCTTACCCTTTGTTATTTCATCCTCACATCAGGTGTTTTGCCTTTTTGAATTTAGTTTATTAGATTTGTAAGGCAGAAACCATCTCTTGCATTTTGCATTCTCCAAGTTCAGTGAAGGCTGATATATATATATATATTAAATATTTTATATTCATAAGTCACATTCACCACTCAAACACCATTTATCTGTTGCTTCTTACCATTCATATATCATAAATTTCCATATTGGTTAAGTATGACATCAATCAGAGCATACTAATGTAGACTAAATCCCAGTTAAGGAGACGGTTGTTAAATCCTAATGTTACAATTTCCTGTTTGAATACAAAACATGATTTTTGTGTGCAAGAAGGGACAAAAACATTTCTGTTTTGCAACCAGGACCCCCAGCACATAGTGACAGCAAGGCACAAAAGGCAGACTGCTCTGAACCATTGCTCCTGCTGGGAGGTTGCAGAGCCATGCTGGGTGGTATGTGTGGGATGCAGAGCCCAGGAACAGCTGTCAGGAGCTGCACCATCCCTCAGCTTTCTCAAGGATGTTGTCAGGGGACCTCCAGATGATGAAGTTTATCTCCACAGATCTTTTTCAGAGTGGGAGGTAGGGAGATGTTAAGCCTTAAGTCTCATATGTCACTTATGATTACTAGATTTTAAAAAATTAAGACAAAAATTACTTTTCTTTCCAAAGCAACGATCAAGGTCATTTCTAGAGTGTCAAGAGTGCTATTA
This sequence comes from Phylloscopus trochilus trochilus, assembly GCA_016584745.2. Classification (NCBI taxonomy): domain Eukaryota; kingdom Metazoa; phylum Chordata; class Aves; order Passeriformes; family Phylloscopidae; genus Phylloscopus; species Phylloscopus trochilus. The sequence continues at coordinate 27,750,901 of WQNJ02000084.1, forward strand.
TGTAGAATCTCTTTTCCCACCATCCCAAAGTGTGGGTATTCTCACTGCAATCGCCTGTGGTCACACAATGAAAACATTACAGAAGTTGGCAACAGGCTGTCAGCACACTGAGAGAGGGGCAGGGGCTTCCAGCCATCTCAGATGGCCAGCTGTCCATTTAAGCCTGTTTGTGTCTCCTTAAGTGGCACTGCAAGACTCTCAGCTGCACCAGTGCCTCTGCATGGATATGGGATCACTGTCTTGTGCTCCATCACTCTGGCACCTCTCATCACACCACCCCCACGGAGAGATGGTGCTCTGCTCAGTGTAGCTCTTACAAAGAGCTCAGCTAGAAAGAAGATGGCAGGTTGAGGCTGATTTAAAGCTGATGCCAAGATGTCTTAGTCAAATATGTTCCATGGCTTCTGCTGGAAGCCCCATCCTCACCACAGCCTGATATCCAACATCTCCTCTTAAGCTACTCCCACCCCACTGAAGACCACAAACATGCCACAAAGGTAAGGCACTCTGAAATCAACATTCCTGTGGAATTCTGGGTCCAAATTTGTGAATTAAATCATCTGTAGTCCTGTTGAATTCTTGGTGTTTGAGCCTCTGCATGCAAAACAATCTAATTTTGAACAAATCCAATTAATTACTCAAGATAGTGTAGTATTATTATGCTAATACTTTAACATACATATTTTTATGATTTTGTGCTGATATAATTTCTCATATGCATCACTTTAGATAACTTTTTAAAATTAATTGTAATATGGCTAATAGTCACTGTAAGAATAAGGAAATGCAACTAACGAAAAAGTAGAGGAAATTACTATGTAAGGTTATGGGCTATATTTTGCAGCAATTTAACTTTCATACTCTAATGTATTATCTATGTAAAATATAAACATTAGTTTACACTAAGTTTTTTAATCAACATTTGAATACAGAGGACTGAAATTATCTGCCATTAAAAGACATATGCATACCTAAAATCATAATTTACAGAGGCTTTATACAGTACCAAATTTCAGGTGGTGAAATTTTCAAAAACTCCTACCTCTGACCAAGTTAGATTGTGATTGCAGTAAAACCTGAGTTAAATTCACAATAATACCACACAGCAATTGCATGCAGTAGGTCCTAAATATGCTCTACAAGATACCAGCATATATTTTGTTCTTTTATAGCTAATAAGGAGATTTTTATGTTCTTCAGGCTGTAGAATGCATCACTAACAAAACAATATATACAGACATTTGGCCACTCACTGTTTTCACTGATACAATAAAACAAAGAGGTATCAAAAAAAAAAAAAAATAGTGCTGCCAGGGAAGGATATCCACTGTCTACTTGGTGAGGTCAGAGAAATGGTTTCTGGCACAGGTTTGATCCAAACCACCAGTGGTTCCCAACAATCCCAAGCACAGCTTGGGAAATAAAACCAGTCAATCCCAATAAGAGATTTGGCTGTGACCACCCATTTTTAGATGATTCTACAGTACTTGCATAGCCCTTCCCAGGTGTTCTCCACTCAAGAAATGGCATGATTGCATACTAACATGGATGGAGCCATATGGCTCATGGTGAAACACAGGGGAAAATGATCTCATAAGCAGAAATTCCAGAAAAAAAAATCCTATTCTGTTAACTTTGATTTTATTGTAAGCACCTATGATATTTTATCCAAAACATTAATTTCTGGAAATAAGGGATTTCATTACTACCTTCCATTTAAGAAGCATCTTCTTGATGTGCTTGAAAAGCACAATTCTTTTTCAGTTTTATTTTCTCTTTTATTTTAATTTTTAATCCTAATTTTTATTGTACTAGAAGGGAGGGGCTGCAGAGAGCAGCTTCATACTGCAGCCTGAAGTAATTCTAGCATCACTTATTCTGGGAGGCAGTGCCACGCTATGATGAATAATACCACTTCACATTGCAAGCACTGCTCTTTAACCCATGGAAGAGGTTTCCTGTCATAGGGATAAATTTGTGCTTTAGATCCATATTTTACCAAGTCTCTCCAGCCTAAAACCACTGTAACTCCTCAGAAAAGCTTGTATTAGATGACAGAAACAGAGAAAGGGGCTGAAATGAAAACCAAAGACCTGTCTAGCCTTTGAAAGATCTTCTATCACTTTAAAAGCAAGATCCAAATTTGTCATTTCTTCTGGGCTCTTAAAAAGAAACCTCACTTGAATTCAGTTTTTTACCTTAAGGGAATGATGATTTTTCAGCAAAAAACTGCTAATGACATTTTATGTTCTGACTGATAAAGAACAGCATACACCAGTGGCCAGTGTATGAGCTTTTGAGCTTTTACACCCACAGCCAGGAAATTATTTTCAGAACCCTCTCCTGAAGTATTGTAGAATAAAAGCTCAAAGGTGAAAAGTGAACTATCAGTAAGAGCAAGATGCTTCTTATGGAGACATATGAACAAGCTTTAAACTGACATATTTCAAATGTTGATGCTTTATGATATGAGAAATATGTGAAAAATTAGATTACTGTTTTAATAATATCTTTTATTGACTTTTCCTAAAATTATAATAGCAATAAAGATGGATGTTGGAAAGAATCAATTTTAGCCCTGTGTTTTATGCTGACCCTTCCTGACATCTCAGCTTCTGCAACATTGAAAACTGACATTATTACTTGTTCAGTGCTATCAAACTGGAAATTTCACCTTATTAAAATGCAGTTGCTATGGAAACACCATAGTTCTGTGATTTTTGCTTGCAGGCAGTATAGAAAAAAATCTTAGTATCAATATACAAGTCAATGCATGTCATTTTAAAATACCTGCTTGGTTCTCTGATGCTTTTATATACCAAGAGGAAATGTAAGATGTAGCACTTTATCTTAATGTGCTGGAAGAGTGAAAGACACTTTTCAACAACAATCTTGGGTATATGCCATAGAGACACAATACCTAGACAGAGACACCTTCTAAAATTGCTTTCTTTTTTAAAATTAAAGCTAACCCTTCTAAAGGCCCAGTTCCCGTCTCTTTTTTATTCATACTTATTTCATTTGAATATTTTCATTTTAATCGCTTTGTCATTGGGATTTAAAGGCCTCTTTTCCTTCTTGAAAACCCTGAAAAACCTTTCAAATGTATATCATGCTGTTATCCATTAAGAGAAGGAAATACAGAACCTGATAAGATTTGTACCTAGGATGTACAAGAAGCACTGAGTAGAGGAGGAAGAAAACTGCAGGTAACACTGCAGACTGACCTTTATCCACTTCACCGTGTTAGAATTACCTTTTAAATAGGCCTTTGTGGACAGTTTAATTTTCTTATTCTACCTTCTGTTATTTAGGTCAGGAATATAAATTCTGGAAGGATAAGGAGTTATTGGCAGCTTTGGCACAGATTTTCTGGATGTGTAGCACAGTCATGGGATATAAATTGGGCCAAAGCAAAGATTTGGTGGGAATAAAGATCTTACTTAGAGTCTGGATGCCTAGGAGCAAAGATCTTTTCTGATGTTGTCTTTTAGCCTCCAACAATGAAGTTCAGGGTCCTCCAGGATCGATTTTCTCTTCCATGTCTAATGCATGGTTTGGTCAGGTAAGTTTTATGCCAACCAAAAACCACTACTGTGCTGTCCAAATATTGCCTGGGGTGTGTGTGAGGTTCACGAACCTCACTGGTTTTGAATTTGCCATCTGATTATCTCACTTGATACTCTCTAGTTCCTGAATGACAGGAGCCAGTAAGAAATCATGAATTAGGTATGTGATCCACTTTCTCTACAAATTCATGACTTCATGAATCATTATTCCATCATTCCCAGGCTATCGATTACAGGCCAGCCACTGCAAGACCATTCTCCTGTGCCTCACCTTGAAACAGAAATAATGAGAGCTCTCACTTTCAGAGAACACTCATCACTGTATACTAAAGAAACCACTGTGTTAAAGTCAGAATAATAACTTAGATTATGGAAATGCATTAGTACTAAACATGACTGAGTGAAAAGAGAAGCATCTCAGACCCTACTGCTTGCCTGCTGGGATTGACAGACCTGGGTGGGCTCTTCTGTATCAGCCACTTCTTTTTCAGCTGCTTCAGCAAGGTACTGTCAAGAGGGAAAGGAAAGGGGGCTGGTCACAGTGATTCAACTGCTGTGCTTTGGAGCAGTAGGGATCCCTGTGCTGAGGTACTAACCACTCTGCAAAGGGAAGCTTTGTCAAAAAACAAAGCCTGTACTTGGGACTGGTGTGGCTGCACCTCTAATCCTGTGTTTGGTTTTGGGCCCCTCACTACAGGAGGGCCATTGAGGTGCTGAGGCATGTCCAGAGAAGGACAATGAGAGTGGTGAAGGCTCTGGATATAAGTCTTACAAGGAGCTACTTAAGAGGCTGGGGTTGTTCACCCTGGAGAAAAGGAGGCTCAGGGGTGACCATAACATTCTCTACAACTGCCTGAAAGAAGGCTGTAGCCAGGTGGGGGTTACGTGTCCCAGGAAACAAGTGGCAGGATAAGAGGAAATGGCCTCAAGTTGTGCAAGGTGAGGTTTCAATCAGATATTAGAAAAGATTTCTCCACTGAAAGGATGGTCAGTCATGAGAATAGACTGCTCAGAAAAGTGGTGAAATCTCCTGGAAGCTTATGAAAAATGTGTGGATGTGCCACTTCGGGACACGGTTCAGTGGTGAACATGGCAGTGCTACATTAACAGTTAGACTCCATCTTAGAAGACTTTTCCAACCTAAACCATTCTATGATTCTGTGGTGTTATGTTTGTCCTACAAACACATCCTGAAGCTTTATACTCAAAACAGAGGGATTGTAAGGTTGAGGTGAAATGTACTGAGCACCATATTGGCAATTTTTGTGTTCAATAAGTGAAGTTTGGAGGTTGTCACTTTTTCCAGACATCACTGCCTCTTCCTCCTCTTATTAATTGAGGTTTTTCCCCTCTATTCAGTTGAAACCAGATGGTGGCTGACTGTATTTCAGTCACCCACAAGCACAACTCTGCCTGCATGATAGTGGGGGCTGGATGGCTGATTGATGCCTAGAACTGCAAGAATCCAGTAGGGGAGACATTTCAGTACAGCAACTTGAACATGCAAATATTTAAATCTGAAGAGAGTGTGTACTGAGATACAAATGGGTAAACTAGGGGTAGGACTAAAAGGATTTAGCTGAGCAGATTTCTGGCCCATGCAAAGGACCTTAAAGTGAACAATCAAATGAAAATCCTTGTAGTAAAATTAAATTAATTGACTTTGTAAGGGTTCATTTCTTGCTTAAGCGCTCCTTGAGCTCAGCATATGCAACTCAGTAAGTGCATATCAGTAAATTTACAATTTTAAAATGCCTTGAAAACACTGTTTTTAATGTAATACTACTATTGGTAATTCTATCCTGATAGGACACTACCAGAAATACTTTTTCCTCCTCGGTAAAGAGAAATTATCAGGAGACTTATTCTCATTTAACTTCTGCATAGAACTCAAGGAATTTCAATAAACTGTGTTAGTTCTTGGAATTACTATATTTTCTTCCTTATTTAATCCTGAGGGAAAAAAAGGGGAAGGCTCACTAGCACTCAGGAAGTGAAGCCACTGGGTGCACAGAACTATTAAGTGCCCCAGGTCATTAACATGAAGAATATATTTTTCATTTCTGAGAAGTCTGAGTCTGTTATCTATTCAGTATAATTTTATGTTAAATGTTAATATGTTTGGTATAAGTGGCAGGTGTCCAGATGCTTGGTAAGAACAGTGGTGAAGCCTGAAACTTAGAAAAACAAGGCTGTTGCTTCTGCACAGGAGTTTTGGCAAAGCAATGTAGGAAATGGAAGGTGGTTACTTTCTCCACATTTCACAATGAATCTTTCCATCCCATTTCTGTATTGCACTAGACCCCTGAAGTACGCATTTGTTCATACTAAGTTTTTAGGAGAGCAGAAGAAAGACAGAATTCTGTTTGATGGTTTCAGAATATGAGGCCTGAAGGGTCCAGCCCTCTGTTAAAGCCAATCCCATATCACAGTGGTGGGTGGCAATTCATGTTGATCTGTGCCTTCAAAACCTTCCTGTAACATCCACACATTTATTCATGGGTTCTGTACACCCACTCACTTTTGTGCCAGCATCTTGCACAGCCAGCTCTGCTCTATTTTGAGTATTGTTCTTTGACTTGCACAGATTAGGTACCCAACAGCTCCTGGGTAGTCTAAGAGCAAAAGCACGATTGAACTGCACTCCCATGTCAATAATTTGCAAATTCCTATTCAGATTTCTTCACCCTCTTGCAGTGTAAACAAGGGTCAAAACCAGAGAAAAATAACCTATTATTCTACTTGAATGAATTGCACTATGAGCTACTCTCTAGAGAGTGAAGAGAAAGGAGAAAAGAGTGTCCATTATTTGAACAGCAAGCAAGTACATATTGTGATGGAAATGATGATAGTTTTAGAGAGATATTAAAACTGTATCTTTGTGCTGCTATATGATAGGGCTCTAATTGCTAAATTGACACAAATTAAAAATACTTAGTCATTATCATAACTCCAGAAAAGTTATTCTAGACTTCAGAAACAGAAATACTTCATGGAAAAAAACACCAGCAAAAAAAAAACTGGAAAAAAAGTTTGATATACAATGCAAGCTGAGTTGGTTAAATACTCAAAATAAAAAGTAAGTTTCAAAACTTTATTGAAAAAAAGATTTTGCCTTTAGGTAATGGTAACTATTTACTATGGTGCAGTAATGAACCAAACTCAGAAGCACTCCTACTCTTGCATTGTTTCAGTTTGCTGAGGGCTCCAAACTCTTCCATGGTTGTACTCATGTAATTTTTACAAGGTATGTTATACCAGATATGAGCATTACAATATTTGGAAATGTTTTTTTCATGTGTTTAATTTATTATGCACCAAGGACTTTGTGTCATGAGGAATTCCATTCTGGTTAGGTAGGCTGCTGTAATAGCAATTTGACATCCTTCTGCTGTCGCTCATAACAGCAACTCAGATAGTGTTCCTATCTTAGAGCTGCTGTCTTTGATAAAAAGAATGAAAAAGATTACTTTTTTTTCTGAAGCACCTCAGGGTATTTGGCCAGGCATACATCAAGTCAACTGCACCTGGCTGATATACTGAACCTTAAATTTCCTGAAGTTTGTAAAACTTGACTTCTGATAAATTCTTAATCTTTCAATATTTGTGACACTTTCAGTGCTGTAAAAAAACATCCCTTAAATACAGTACTTAACAAGCATCTCTGAATTTCTAGAAGCATTAAAGAAGCCTAGTTTTTAGAGCATGAGTATCAGTGGTAACTTCTGAGCACTAAAGAAAAAAATCCTAGTGAAAATTGAAGCCAACATCCCATAACAATACAAAATAAACTACTTGTAGTTTATAGTACCAAAGCTGTTCTGGTACTCTTCCTGGCTTGCTGTTGCAATCAAAATTCTGTTGTCCCACTTGTACAAACTAGTAATTTCAGCTTCCTTGCTCTACAGTTGTAGGTATAGTTTCTAACCTGCTTATTTGTGCTCTGAATGGGGTAACTGTAGCAACATTACAAAGAAATGGCATTTCCTATGATCAGATAGGCATTATTTTGGGTAATCAAAGAATGACACAGGAAGAAAATCACTTGTGAAATAACAACTACCTTCATGCTCCCTGCCTTGACCTAATTTGCTAAAAAGCTGGAAGTAGAAATTGCGTCATCACTAAGTCTTGGCCATTTTGGATACTGTAAAGCAGAAAGCACAGTTTACTCTAAAAACAGTGATGACCACATTTACAATGCTGAAAGAGAAATTCATCAACTGTCCTGCCCAGGTATGCTTTGATAAAACTTCATAAGTATTGTTTTTCACTTAGTAGCCATAGTCCCCTTACTCCAGTCTCACAATCACTTCTAACATGTCGTTGTTTTGTGACTTTATTAGTTTTTGACAAAACTAATGCCTTTGAAATGGGCTTTTGAACCTGTAGTAAGAAAAATTACACCAGCCTGACAGGTTCTGGAATGCGATAGAGACAGTATAATATTTAAGTTGAAATAATACTAAAATATCACATTCTCAAATTTAAAAGTTTGGATATCTTAGAATGACTTTTAAATTTCACAGCAAACTTCCTGCCCATTGCTACTTCTGCCTGTATGCTATGTGCACTTGTTACAAGGGAACACTGGAAAAATCTACATTCAATGTACCAAAAAATGAAGAAAAAATATCTGGACCTCAGAGCAAGGTCTCCCTCTAAGAGTCTGGTTGGTCAACTAAATTCTTTCTTGTGCTCCACTGAGTTGATGAGGGGCTTAGGATGCACCTGTGACACCGTACAGATCTCCAGGACATCCATATGGCAGATGTGGCAAAAGATTTAGGCACACTCATGTCCTGCAGGGGTAGATGACTGTGGGCCAAATGTGATATCTGACATTCCTTTCAGAGGTCTTAACAGAGGCATCTAATGTCCTTTGATGTGAGCAAGCTCCAGGGTGTCTGAGACATCCATATGGGATTGGCAGGCATGGCACTTAAGAGGGACCTGTGTGCTTCTACACTGGAGACAGGATACCCAGCAGCACCTAAAACATCACTGACCATTCAGGTTGGTCACAGAACATGATGTAATAGGTTTTTTGTAGCATTTTAAAAGGAGACATATCATTTATAATGAATAATTAACATGAATAGTTTAGGCATATTTTTCTCAGAGAAAACCTATGAGCAGGCTTGGCTTTATTTGAATCTATCCATTATTTTAAGTTATTAGCACTTTTTATTGTTACAATTTTTATACTGTAAAGATAAACTACACTTAATTCTCTAAACATTATTAATATTTGATGTTCAAGTTCTGCTGTTGTTGGGGAAAGATGGCACAGGGCAGGAATATATATATCCTAAGTCAGAGTCTTGCTTTTCCTGATAATAGTGCTTTTCCTGATAATAGTGTCATATTTAGGTGAAAAGGGGTTTATAAATTCTGTAATTGGGATAGTGAAAATTTGCTCTAATTGGGGGTTTGTTGGGCTTAAGGGTAAAGTATTTGCTTTGTTCCTGCAACTCTCACAGTCAGTTGCAGTCTACCCACTGTGAGGGCAGGTGAAGGTTGAGCTCAGCAATGAAGATGTCAGTCATCTCTCCAGATCACTGTCTCTCTCCATCTGGAAGGCTGCCTTGAGATGACCACCCTGTGGCACCCTCTGCAATCTGGTGGTGCCTTATGCCATGGTAAGAGCTGCAGGAAATCGGCTACATTTCAAGAAAACACTTGAGTCACACATAGAAAGGCAGCTGAAAATGAGCAGCAATGCTTAATGTGCCAAGATGCAGAAGGATTGATAGTCCTTAAGTCACCATTTCAGTAGGAGGAAATTAATCCACTTGCTAAACACAGCCAGCAAACTGAAACAGATCTGCCCCCAAGCCTCTTTGCTTTACTTAATGGCTTAATATAAAAAGTAAAACTCAAAAAATTAGCAAAATCCTCCAATATGAACTTTGTCATCTTACATTTGTGAGGTTACCTGGGCATTTTAGGGAATTTTTGAAGCTTTTGTTCTTTGCTGTCATCTCTAAGAAACAAGTTAAGGGTATGTCTGATTAAATTACATCTTCTGTCCAAATAATCACTGAGACCTGTGAGCTTTTTAGTGGCGAAGTACTGGCATCATTTTGGAGAAAGATATCTTACTTTTGAGCTGCATAAGGAATGATACTTTCTTCTAGAACTGATTTCTTAATGGTGTTTATATTATCAAGTCTCACTTGGTAGCAGAGAATTTGGTTGGGCTTTGGCCAGGAACACTGTTAGTCCATGATTGCCACTGCAGAGGCTCAATTAAGTGCTTATGAAGTTCAATACAAAAAAAAAAGGAGAGATTACAAGACTCACCATGGGTTTTATCAGGAGAATAACCCAGCATGATGTATGGCACATCGGATTTTCTTCCCTAATTGGTGTGGTGAGGTGGAAATATATTGAATTGCAGTGTTCATGGGCTTAATCAGACTTCAAGATTAATTGCTTTGCAATCAATGTGCCAGTGAGCAGAGGTGCAGAATATCAAGGGTTGATTCTCAAGGGGGATTCAATGCTTGGTCTTCTTCCCATTTGTACTAACAGCTGCTAACTCACAAGGTCATAGGACACATAACTAGCAGTTTAAAGCACACAATAACTGTGATGAAAGAAGAGCTACCTGAGTAATGCAATGTCAGCTACTGTCTTAGAAGGATAACGTATCTGCCTTTGAAGACTGCTGCTTGAAATGTCAGTAACTAGATGTCTGCTTCCTTCCAGGTGTACCACCACAGAATGCATCTTCCTCAAACAGCAAAATGCAGTTTATTACAAAAACAGGATTGCAATGCCCAGAAAGACAAAAAATTGTTAAACACTGAACAGATATATATGTTTAAAGATTTTCTAGGAAATGCTGGTCATGCAGAACAGCTTAACTGTTTTCTGTGTGACACTGCCAAACAAGAAAATTTAGCAGGCAGAGAGCTGAAATGCAGGAGAGAAATAAGGAGAATAAGCTGAAATAAGGAGAGAAACCAAAATTATGATCATGGGAATAACTGTAAAACACATAAATCTCAAAGTTTTTACATGAAAGCACAAATAATCTATGACAGAGAACAGAGCTGCCCAGGGACGGAACTTTTCAGATGCAGATAGTATTCTAAACTAAACAATTTAGGATTGTTTTGGGTTTTTTGTTTTATCCAGTTTCTAATGATGGGAAATTTTTTTGACTGGAATTACTGGAATTAAAAAAAAAAAGATGCTTGGAGGAATCATAATAAAATTTAACAATGACGAAGGAAATTACATATTTAGACAACTTCAAAGAATCCTAGAAAACAGTATGTTGGGCAGACTGTTGGGATTTAGAAGGCTGGACAGAGTTTTGTCTTGTTTTGCCAGAGTTTAGGATTAAGCAGCAGATATGGATAAACATTTCCTTCATAAAACAAAGGGATAGAAGACAGTTTTCATGTTATCAGGCCTTGTTTACATAGGCTGGAGAGATGAAATTGCTAGCCATTTCCTTTGAGGAAATAAGCCTTGAGAAAAATAGCGTGTGGCAGCTTCTGTTGTTTTAATTCCCTCTTTACATTACCAGCTACAGACCTGCAAAAAACCCATCTTATTAGTAGGACAACAAACAAAGGCTTGCTATTGATTGCATTGTGGATGACTTTGATTTCAAAAGCTTGTCATATTACACCTTTTTCATTTTTTTTAAGATATCAGTTACTAACCCCACACCATAGGGAAATGGAGTTACACTTTTTAGTGCATTTCATTTTCTCCTGTTGCCCTTTAACAATACAAACCAGGTCTTTCCATGCCCTTGTGAACCTCAAAACTTTATATATCCTGGGGATTCATTGTCAGAGAGTGTTAGCAGGAAAGCAGAGGGAGAAAGGGTTATAATAGACCTTCTATTCCTTTCTCTCACCAACCCACTCAATCAGTTTAGAAATACTAGAAAGAGCTCATTTCAACCTCAGTTCAACATACCCATTTTCACTACAGCCTCAGACCAGACTATTACAACAATCCTTTTCTCTCTATTTATAACACCACACTTTCAGACATCATCCCTGGCCTCTGAAGTGACAGGTCTAGTGGCATAATGCAATGGAGTGGGTTCAAATGTGGCTGGGAGTTTTTGTCTGAAAATGCTTTCCAAACTAAAGCAACATTATTCTGCCAGGTCGAGCCTAGTAATAAAGAATAGCTTCATCTTCTCTGTAGTGGTGGTAAACTGGGAGCACAAATGTGAAAAATTGGACTCTTAGCATCAAAAAAATTTCCCAATTACAATTTTTATCATCTGTTAGATGAATTGTGCTAAGACAAATGTGGCAGCAAAGATTCAAGCTCTTATTGGATACAATGAACTTTTTCTGTGCAGTTCAGAAAAGAATGTGCAAGTCTTGTCTTAAAAACACAAAGCTGTGCTAAATATTTTTTTTGTTTGGTTTGGTTTGGGTTTTTTTAGCCAAACCTAAATAGAGTAAAAAATCTACAGCTGGCCCAGAAAATTCTTAGTTGAACATCACATGCCTTTCATCTACCAAAGGAAAAAAAATGGTTGGACTTGGGGATTTTGGAATATCTTATAATGTTTCATGCTAATTAAATAAAATTTATATGCTTAATTTTGAAAATACCAAAAATGTTCATTTTCTTTGGTAATAAATTATTTTTTCATTTTAAAATGAGTGCTTGGCCTAAAATGTTTGTGCCAATTTTCCTCTTAAAACCACAAAAAATATTTAATATCTCTGAAACTAGAATGAACTAAAATATTGTACACAGAACCAAAATATTTTCAGCATTTTGTTTTCAAAAACAAAATCATTTGGCTTTCATTTAAAAAAAAATCTTTTTCCTGATGACAGGAGGCAAACAGGTACTGAGTACATTTTATTTCCTGTCAACAACCTTGCATTTGAGAATGACTAAAATATGCAATTTCCTGGCTTATATTTAAAATTTTTAGGGATTTTATTCTTTATTTTTCTATTTTTCTACTATGAGAGAGAGCACATCTTAAGATACAGTCCCTTGCATTAGATTTTGAAACACAGGAACCATCCTACTGGGATTCTGTCTTGTTTGATTACACCAGAGGCTACAGGAGCACTTTCTGTTTGAGTATGTAAATAGTTAATGAAAAGCCAGTAGATGGCACTCAAGAATGTGTAGCATTGATCATACCTGAGAGTCAGAAAACTTGCTGTGCTCTGCAAATGGCTTCCTCAGCCTTCTCTGCACAGGAGACCTTTAACACTAAAGGAAGCTGAAGGAAACCCTGCACTCTGGGTCTGTTTGGCCTGTTCTTCTCCATGAACTATGCAAGTCTGGATTTTTTATGTCTAATAAAAATCATTTCAATTAGCTGCTAAATGCAGTAAAAATAAATGAGAAACCTGTAGGGAATATTTTCCAATTCTTTTTTGGCTATATATAGTCCTGGACTTCAGTTGGCTCATCCAAATCACTGCATTTTCTTCAATCAGTGTATGTTCTGATGATGTTTGATATTTTTCCCAAGTCAGGATTTATTCTTCTAAAAGAGGCCTTGCAACATTTCCTTTTAACACTTTTATTTAAGTAAATAAATTACTTGAGCAATCAGAAGAAAATCTAGGGAAGGAGATTTCTTGCTTTTCTTGGAAATATCCTCATCACCACCTTGGAGTCTGGGAATATCTGGCCTCAGATGGAAATGTGGGAATGTAAGGACCACCCTTCCAAGTGACCACCATCAAGGTAACAGGGGAGAAACTGTCTGGGGTCAGTGATCTGTGACCTGAATGGCTTCCAGATATGGCTCTGCTGCTCATAACTGGCACAAAGACCTCTCTGATATGGGGATATTTATAAAGATGGGCATATCTGAGTCCAGGTGGGGGCCACAAATATGAGCAGAGGTGCTGAAGCTAGGATGTGAAGACAGGATGAGAGAGTTGGGGTTGTTCAGCCTGGAGAAATGAAGACTCTGGGGAAGCATTATAGCACCTTCCAGTAACTAAAAGTGCCTACGAGAAAGATGGAGAAGGACTTTTTGCAAGGGCTTGTAGTGATAGGACAAGGGCGAATGGCTTAAGCTGAGGGAGTGTAGGTTTAAATTAGACATTAGGAAGAAATTCTTTACTGTGCAGCTGGCAAGATACTGGAACAGGCTGCTCAGGGAAGCTGTGGATGCTCCATCCCTGGAGCCATTTCTGGCCAGGCTGGACAGGGCCCTGAGAAACTGGCCCCTGTCCATGTCAGGAGGATTGGAATTAGAGTATCTTTAAGATCCCTTCCAGTCCAAACCATTTTATGATTATATGAAGTTCCTTGAACATTTATTTCTAACTTATTTTTCAACTCTCAGGATTGCTCTGCAGGAAACATCTTTTGTTGGTGGGCTCTTGTGAAACTAGTGAGCAAATTTAGCTCAGACTCAGCTGAAAGCTGCACGATTTTAGCCAACCTAGCTGCTTGTCTGAAACATTTCTCTTGCCCTTGTATGAGGCATACTTAACTTGTATTCTGCCAGTTAACATGAATAAAATTAGGAAAAGACAGTCAACAAATGTGGCTAAGCTAAAACTATCAGGAGGAAAAAAAATCCAGCTGGGACAAGCAAAAGGAGAATTACTTCTAGATTTCTATTTGTGCAACTAACATGAACTGTCCACCCAGATATGAGGGACATTGATACTCTGCTGCGGTAAAGGGAAGGAAAAGAGTGGAGGAAGCAGGAAGTTCAGGAAAAGAAGCGATACAGAGAGAAAAGAAAGAGAAGCTCTGGTGAGTTTAGTTCCCCTCAGGGAAATGGGAGAATGTAATCACTGCTAGTGGCCAAGGCAGCCTGCTTTTCCATCCCCATCAACCCCTGCTCCCTGTCACAGCTCAGCCACCCATGGTGCTCCCCTGCTGGCCCTGGAAAAGCAGCAGGCTACATGCTGGCTGACAGAAAGCAAAACTGAGGCATGGCCATGGGCTGTGGCATCCTTGTCACTCAGGTCTGCAAGTCTGACAGCCTGCATGACCTCTGTAGCCACATGGTCATGGATGGGCCTATGGGGAGTTTTGTAAGAGAGGAAGAAAAATGAATTTCTTCCAAATACAAAGGATACAAAGACACTGAGCAATACTTGTGCCATTCTGATAGACCTGAGAGATGAGAAACCTCATCTGACACTAGTATAACATGAGACCTAAGTTAAAGAAAGTAGTGTTGAAAGTAGTCTTTTTAGTTTTATGCCTTAGAAAGAACATGCCTTCTTTAGCTTCCAACTTTGCTAAAACCTTTTCCTAACCATCACATGCTAGGTCCTTCCATCTTCTGCAAGCTAAGCAGACTTCAAGGATCCCTGTCAAGATATTCATGTTCTATCTAGTACTGTGAGTGTTGTTCTACTATGTTTTTATATCTAAAGCTAATTTATCAGACCTTAGGTCTCTGGGCCTTGTGCTGGCTGACAGCTTTTTAAGGCACTTAGAGTATATTTACTTGAAACTAAACCCTAAACTTCTACTTCATGTTTACTTCGTGTTCTACTTCATGTATTTTAATTTCTCTAAAGACTTTAATTCAATCCCTGCATTTTCTCTCTCTCCCTGGGGAGCCCAGGGAGGGATGCATCGCAACAGATCCACACAGTTCTTATGACAGATGCTGCCTTGATCTTCAGCTCTTGCTGTTTTGGTTAGTGTACTTCATACCTGGGTCTTGTTTGTGCTCCTCTGCATCTTTTTCCTAAGCTGCTTCATGCTTCCTTCCCCTATCTCACTGATGTCAGCCTTTCCCCATTTCCATCATATTCCCTCACTCTCTACCCTGCCCCAACACCTCCTCTGTTGGCAACCAACCTCCTAATTGTGTTTTTGAGAATAAAAGCCTACAGGCAAGGAGTAAGAAAAGGCAGGTTAGGAAGGATTATAACTTAATAGGCCCAAAAGGTGCTAAATATCCCCTCTCAGTAGCACAGAAAGTCTGATAAATGGAGCCTTGCAGAGCTCCGTTTTGCCTGGTAGGGAATATGTACTGAGGGGTGATTTGGCAATTCTGATATCAAAGAAAGAAAAATGAATTAAAACCAAGTATTAATGGTTTAGCAATTGAAAGCTTAAGCAGCTTTATACCACAATATACTGCACTGTACCACAAAGCACTGTACCAAGAAACTTCTTAGCACTAAAACAGAAATAGAAAGGACGTATTCTATTTATGTAAGAAAAAACAATACATCCTAGAACAGTTTCAGCTGAAAGAGACCCCTGGAGTTCCTCTGTTTGGCCCTCCAAAATCACCACCATGATTAAGACTATTTGCTTCTCTCTAGTCAGAGCTACCCTTGCTACAGGAACCTCAGGGCAAGTTTCTGCCAACAGTGAGAGCAAGTTTTGGTAAACATCAGGTTTTTTGCAAAAAGCCTTGCTGAATGGAGCAGAGGTGCTATCTTAAAGGCCTCTCAGCATACTGACAAAATCAGTTTTATGCGTTCCTATTAACAGAGAGATGCGAGATCCTGTCAGAGATTTTTATAGAACTCTGCAAGTTCGTGCTGCCTTCTGTACATCTTTTTTCTATCTTTCTTAGGGTGTGTTAAAAATACTGAATGAGGAAGATTTTTTCAAACCTATCTGATACCAGAGTGATGTACTAACATTAGGAGCCTCCATGCCTGCAGGAGCTTATCACCCTGGCCCCATCCTGTCCCAGATTTGCCAGCTCCTCACAGAGCTAGGCTGTCTGACATAAAACACAGGTTGAAGGCATTAACTTCTTGCCAACTGGACTACTACATAGAAAGAGTATAGTTATTTGAAAGGTCAAACACAGTAACTATAGCCATATCACATACGTTATCTTAATCAAAAAAAATAAAGAAAAAAAGGTGAGAACTGGAAAATAAAACACTGCAATATAATATAAAACAGTAGAGGGGCTCTATTGAATACTAAAAACCGTGGGAAAGTGTCAAATCTAAAAGGGACTGCCTGCAGAATAAAACTGTGAAAGAAGCAAAAAATTCAATTTTAACTGAAACAGATCTAAACCCCTTGCATATAATAGCCAGATTTTGTTTCTATAATGACGTACAATTTTTACAAATGACTTATCTAATTTTTTAGAGAAAACAGTTTTTACTGTACCATTCATTGCCTGGATTTGCATTTTTTCCAGTGATACACAAAGTAAATCACACATGGGCTGCTATTAAGAGTACACCATAATCCAAACATAAATGGATTCTAAAGAAATGCAACTAGTTTGAAACAAGTAGAAAATTTGATAGAATGAGTGCACTCAAAAGGGCTGAAAAAGATCATGAAGATTTTTCTTACCACTACAAAATTTTTTTCAAATGAATTTTTCTCTTTTCAAGAAGAGGATGCAGATGATAACAGAGAGGCTGTAGATCTTAGGCCAATTTAACAACAACACCCTATTCCTAATGGAACACTTTTTGCAAAAGTGCAAATCATTCAGAAATCTAAATTCAATTAGAAATCAAAAATTTTCCCTACTTATATATTTTTTTTATCCTGAAAAGTAACTACATCACAAGGAAACGTTTTCCAAAAGCAAAAAAAAATGTAAAATTAATTATTAAGGCCAATCAGAATGTAAACCTAGAAAAAGTGAGCACAGAGAGAGATGCACATGTATTAACTTACACACATTCCATCACCTCCTAGCTCCTGTCACTTGAAAATCCATTGATACACTTCAGCAAACTAGCTGGTTTCTTAGTATGAATGTTTCTCCTCAGCTGAGAGGCAGTGATTCCATTTTTTCTGTGTTTTGCAATCCTATCAGAAAAAAAAAAAAAGACAAAAAAAAAATCAGAGGGAATAAGAAACCCAAACAATTTGATCTGCTTGATATTGAGGTCAGATATAGTTTCACACAAAGGCTCACCAGGGAACAGAACACAAAGCTGCTGTACATAAACCTTCCCAAAGAGCAAGAACTACATATTAAAGATTTTTATTAGATGGTGTTTTAAAGTGTCCCTAGGCATAATAAAAGCTTTTATTTTTTTATGTGTTCAAACAGCATGGTTGTAAGAGAATGAAACTGTAATATGCCATGTGTCAGTAATTCAAAAAAGAAAGCTTGTAAAAATTAACAGTCAGGAAATAATAAATGGCTGTATATCAAGAGATGCATTATTAAAACAAGAAGGATCTGAACTGCCAGTATATGGTGAATACCACAAAACAAGAAGGAAAAAGGTATTTTGTCATTTGAGCAGCTTACACTTATATGTGCCCCTTTGGCCCCAAAGCTTCAGTGGAGGCAATGATTAGTCTCCAAGATCAATGGAAAGGACCACAGTTACTCCCCACAAACTCTTGTTCTTTTTTATTTTTTTTCTTTTGGCATATTTTGACGTGTATTCTTAATTGTTGCAAGGCAGTAATAAATTAGTTGACAACAGCTCAGTATTTTGCAGACACAAGATATCCTAGAGCCCAAGATTAGCCATGATGCATATTCACTACCTCTGCTAATCCCTCCTCCCAAAGCCATGATTCAAGATAGTATAGTAAAACACAATGGACTCACAGAATGACAATGTGATCTTCTGCTTTTTTTTTTTTCTGCAACTCATTCTATACAGGCAGAATCTGATTCCAAGGTGCTTAGAATTCCAATTCATTTCTATTATTGTGACCTCAAAGAAACATCAAACATGGAGCCACAATTAAATGCATTATTTTTTTCTTATACTAATGATACCTCAGGTGCTGCAAGGCTGTTCAGAACCTGGTGTTCAGGTTTGGTCAGGAGTATGAGGGCTCATGCAGCAAACACTCTTGTTTGCTTGTGTCTTAAAGGAAGAATTCCATGGTAGCAAGGTCAAATGTGATCCCCGAAGGTTGCCATGGCAACTCTATATTGATTCATTGCACATCAGAGTTTGTTCTGAAGCCTCTCCAAGGCAGGATATTGTCCTACCATAATTGTGTTTCTCTGCTCTTCAACTTTAGTGTTTTGTGCAATGGATAACTGATTCTGAATGCAAAGAACACTGGTGCACACCGATGTGTTAGTTATGCAAGAATAAAAGGAAGTAGAGAGAGAATAGAGGACCAGAGAAAGAACAAGAAAACCTAAATAAGACTGAAGGGTACACAATGCACACATCAGGGGGAAGAGGAGAAAAATGGATAAAAAGACGTCCTGATGTCGACTGTGTTGCAGTCAATAAATTCACCTTAGAGGGTCTTGAGATTAAATGTGCCTCTTCCTGATATGAACTGAAATAAATGCTGTTATGACATGGTGAATCCATAATCCCCAAAGCTGGCTATGGAAAACATGAGTGCAATATATGTTCCTTTAAGTTTTGCTGGCAGCAGAAAAGCAGAAAATCTGCAGGCTAAAGGGTAAGTGTACAGAATCATAGAATAATAGAATATAGAATCACAGAACTGTTGGGGTTGGAAGGGACCTTAAAAGACATCTTGTTTCACCTCCCTACAATATGCAGGGACATCTTCCACTACACCAGGTTGCTCGAAGTCCCCTCCAACCTGGCCATGAACACTTCCAGGGATGGGATGTCCATAATCTCTTTGGGCAGCCTGTTCCTGTGTCTCAGCACCCTCAGTAAAAAAAATGCCTTTCTAATGTCTAATCTAAACCCACAATCTTTCAGCTTAAGGCCACTTCTCCTTGTTCTGTGCCCTTGTAAAAAGTCCCTCTCTATCTTTCTTGTAGGCTCCTTTTGGTACTGGAATGCTCTGTAAGGTCTCTCTGGAGCTTTCTCTTCTCCAGGCTGAACACTGCCAACCCTTGCAGTATCATTATCCTGACCTGACTCTCTCTGGATGCAGTATTTAAAGAACTATGGAGTGAGCATTGATTATAGCCCCACAGCACCAGCTGCATTTCCATTTCAAATTCCCATTCAGCTTGATAGTGAAAGGGGCTTGCCCCCTCCATGAGGCCTTGTGCTGTTCATTGAGTGCTACAGGTCTTTTCTGATTGTTTTCTGATAAACTTTCAGTTCCGCTTTTCATGATGGAAGTTATTAAATGTCCATTACAGACCAGATAACCAAGCATAGCCAGCCACCACCTCTGAACTTTGGTGATTTCCAAAAGCACTAGTTTCTGCATGGAAAAATTGAATGATTTTCAATGGGCTGGACGCAAACCAGACTTCACATTCTCTATCCAGCAGACACGTCACAAAAACAAATCTGGTTCTTCAATCAGTCAGGAAAATCAATCAGCAGATTGCCCATCAGCAGAGCAGGAGATTTCAGTTTTAACAAACATTATGGCAAGTTTACTCTTGCCTTGATAGTAACAGGTAAATATGTATCTATAACTCCATTCTTACTTCAGTGCAGAGATTACAAAACTGATGTAAAAACTGAGTCATGCAAGTTGTTGACAAACACTGAACACTGTACATTTCTGAACCTGATGTAAAAATTGATATGTGTTAAAAAACAGTTAAATGAGAAATATTAAAATTCTGCTATTTAATCGATGCTTCAAAGATTAACCTGTTGTTCTGCTAGTGATAGTCAACAATTCAGTGTTTTATTTCTTCCTCATAGATACACAACAGCAGATATATATGCAAATTTTTCATAAATGCTAGGATTTACTATCAAAAAATCCTATGTTGACCTCTATATGATCAGTGAAGCATAGTGCCATGTCACAGAGATGAAAATTATGACCAGCTATGCTTTAATGTTATCTACTTCCTCATAAGCCTTTATACTGAATTTATGCATGGGTTTCATCTCTTCTAGTGTCATTAGGTTTGCTGGATATGTTCTGGTTTTTACCATTAGTAAAGGGCAGTAAGATCACCAGCATCTCTGCGTTGAATTTTCCTATTAAATATTTATATTTTTATGCAGTATTATGTGAATACAGAGTGAAAATAATCACGTGTTGCCAAAACTTTTGATTTTGTTTTGGCAGAGGAGTTACATGGTTTCTCTGAGGAAAACAGATACCACTTTTTGTGCTTCTCTCTCATGTCTGCCAAATAAAACTCAACTCCACACCCAAACATATTGCTTTACAATGTTTTATCAGCCCTCAGAAGCAAAGTAGGATCAGTCTTGGTCTATAAGGAAGTGAAAAATATTAATATTGCCAAATATATATGGGGAAGGGATCTGCTGACAAACACAAGACACTGGATCTTTATTTGATTTTTAACAGCCTTTGCACAGACTTTTAATTCCTAAGCATTCAACAATGTTGGTTTAAGCCTCTATTTCGTGACTTTGCTTAGCACAGGGAAGTGCATATTTGTCCACTATGTTCTGCCTGTAGTGCAGTGCAAGAGTTCATCCTGGGGGAAGTGTGGCAGAGTGCCCTGCCTCTCCACAGAGGAGGAGGAGCACCTGGCCCAGGCTGGACTGGCCATGGGAAGCCTGTGCCTGTCTATGCTCAGCTCCCATTTCTTGAGCTGGTGAATACTGTGAAGAGTATTGGTTGTTTGTTGGGAAAGATGAAAGTTTGACAAGAAAGCGTCACAGATATGTATGCTTGGCAGAAAGCTCTCTGAATGTGGAACCTGAGAGCAGAATAGAGATGGAAGCAAGTTTCAATATAGAAAAATAAAAAATGTTTAAGTTGGGGATTGCTGAGTTAGTTGTTACTGAACAAAGGTTAAGACGAGTTGGAAGGAAACTTATGGCTAAGAACAAAGGATAAGTCGTCTACAAATAAAAACATGTTTTTACCAAGTAAAGAGAAAAGCCATAGGCAAACAAAAGCATGTTTTTACCAAGTAGAAAAAAAGTCTAAGAATTTTCCACTGCAAGAAAACAGAAAAACAACCTTAAGCTTAGAATGTAACATACTAACTTGAGGTGATTGGATAGTACTAACCATAATATGGTAATTATTATAGTTGTGATAGGCTATAGGTAAATGTAAAGGTATTGTGTATGATACTGATTGATTATTATGTATTAAGATGCTCAGTAAAGAAAACTGTATAATGCATTGTAGCCAGAATTAAAGTGGCTTCAGGTTTTGCCAATAAGCTGATGCTGACAGCTTTAGGCTTGGCTCTGTCACCCACAACCCAGGACTGCTGTAACATCACCTCTCAATAAACAGAATTTTCTGAAGAGCCTGCCTGTTGCCCCAACATCCTTCATTGACACTATCTTCTACAATTGTTGAAGGAGTCTTTGTGAGCTTTAGTCTTTCCACCAGAGCAAGCACCATGAGGTCTTGTGTTTGCTCTGCTTGCCCTCTGTCCTCTTCACATCACAGTGACATGACTTTTCAAGCACAAAGGAACACGGAACCAGAACTCCCCTGGTTTATTGATGCTGCCAGTCAGATATCTTCCCCTCATATTTCCTGTGATACCCAATCTTCACAGCTGAAAATCCCACAGGGGCTGGGTAGGGTACCCAGGGTGCATCTCAACCAAAAGCCATTCTCTAAACTCCCCTGGTTAAAGAACATCAGAGTTTCCAAGAGGCACTGGGTGGGACGACAGCCTGTAAATGGTGTTGGGGGATGGAACCCACATCACATCTTTCACATCCCTCACAGCTCCTGGGGAAAATGGAACATATGGTCTTGCCTAGAGTCCTCCCTGCTGGTGTCTTGTGTGGGTTATGGGGGTTCCAGGGGTGCATGTGGAGCCGTGGTGATTTGACATAGAAACATCAGTAATGTCACACTGACAGACCAAATGCTTTGTCAGTGTGGCAAAGATCTTCACAAGCACAAGCACTTCTTCACAGCCCTCAGCAAGATAGGTCCTATAGGATCAGACAGCAATCTAAAGAGTGATTTTTGGATCACAGCTCCATCTGCATGTCCCTCTCAGTGATCACACTGCTTTGTATCTCAAGATCTTTGCATTGCTTGGATAGCTTATCTTTTTCAGCAAATTTCCTTTCCTATTTAAAACAAGACCTTAAAAATTTCTGTAGTTCGTCTTTTGAGAAGTATCAGACATCTGTGGAACTGCATTTTTGCAGTGATGAATGAATATAAAATCTTCTGAGAAAGCTGATACACACACTCTTCTTAATGGTGAAGAGGGAAGAGGGGAAAGATCAGTGATGAAAGTGTGAATACCAGCCTAGAGCATGCACCAACAGCTTACAGCTATTTTAAAACTTGTGAGAAAATGCTGAAGAGGCAGAACAGTAAAAATCCTTACGTGTTTCTGTGTTTGCAAGTGTAGAGTATATTCATTTTTTCCTGTGTTGGTAAATAGCAGAGCATTTTCAAGGCCTGATCCTGCCATCCTCCTACCACTCCTATTTTTCATGTGCACTCACTGGAAGAAGTGTTTCAATAACACAGGAAAAATAAGGAATTTATATGCAAAGGTTAAGGAATCTTTGAAGATGTGATCTCATGTTATCATATCTTTAAATCATACCATATCATGATATCATGTCTTTGAAGATGTGATCTGTGTGTTTCAGCCCAAAGCTAACACAGCTGAGGATCAAGGGCTGAAACTTAGGGATCATGTTATGCAGAGGCTGGGTGGCACAGCAAGACATAGAAGGTATGTCTCTCTCTTCTGGAAAAACATGCTCTGAGACATCAGGGAAGAAGCAGAAGTGCAATTAAGTCTTGCTTAATAACGAATTGTATTTCTTAAAGGTACTTTTTTTTTTTTTTTTTTTTTTTTAACCAATCTGATCCATAATATTGACCACAATTTAAGTCAGCTCTCCCCAGAGACATCCATCACTCTGGTCTGGTGGCTTTAGCTCGCTGCTACACAAAATAGTCTGTAATTTTATTGCCACTCACACACTGTCACTGAAAGGATCAAAGAACATGTATATGTGAAGGAGGGTGGAAATGAGATTTAGGGGTTATAGTCACTGATCTCAGAGAGCTAGCATTCAGGGTTATGTATGAAACCACTTCAGCATAATTTTAAATGTGGGTTTTATTATTACTTTTTTCCCCAGAATATTGACCCAGCAATTAACACAGATTAAGAAGGGGTCAAAGAAATGGCAGAAAGTGTTGTGTCTCAATTGCCCTAATTCCAGGATGCAATCCAAGCAACCCCTTTGGGTGTTAATACAGCAACATAATTTTAGGAATGATAGATGATTAGTAATGAATGATGACTGCAAGTATCAAATGGTTGTTTTAACCACCCTTTTCTCTGATCTTTTTTTTAAACGTGGTTCTGGAATTATCTTTAAATAAATGATGAGAAAGCAGGCTAGTGGTCAATGTAAAAATATTAAAAATGTAAGGCTTTCCCTGTAATGTCCAAAAATGCACATTCCTGCTTTGGGGGCCAGACGTCTTTCTCAGTACTGTAATTACCATTTATTACCTCAGAATAAGCTAGGACCAGTCTGCTCAATACAAACATTTTAGAACACAAAATGCCATTTCTTTTATTATGAAACATCTTCAGAAATAATTATTTTCCACTGTGATTATTTTGAGAGTAGCAGAATAAAATGATGAGATAGAATTAATATCTACTGCTGACCATTTAAGCAAAAGGAGAAGCTACAAAAACATTCCTGCAGGATCAAATAGTCAAGAGAGCTTAGACTTTCTGCTATCACTACCAGGAGTAATATGCTTTTTGGAAATATTCTATCACATCATGGCAGGCAGTGTTATAGGAGTAAAACTTATTTATTGGTGTAGTTATTTAGCAAATTTGATTTAAAAAACTCCCTCCTACTACAAAATAACCCAAGCTTAGAAACCCATTTCCTCAATATTCTCTTTCAACACGATGTCCTTGTCTTTCATCGAATCACAAATGTACATAGGAAAGAGACCCTAGCAGATTCTTTCTTTAGAAGAATAAAGACAATGAATGAAGGTTGTTGCTGTGCTTAAAGAAATTTGCTGACATTTTAACATGTACATGAATAAAGCCTAGGCAGCTATAACCAAAAATACTTTGATTTTTCAAATATGAAGGTCAAAAACATAATTAATCTTTTCACTTAGGTTGTACTTTGAATAAAAAGACTACTTATTGTATTTCCAAATTAGGTCCTTGTATAAATTATAGGAAAAGTGCATATAAAGGTGAAAAAAATATTGTTTTCTAATTGCAACTCTAAGATGCAAGCTGAAGGTGAGGTAATACAAACAGGAGAAAAAAGAGGGCTGAGATGAGACTGTATTTAATAAAACAAGGGGCTATTGAAGTAAATAGAGAAATAAAGAGTCTTAAATTTGAAACACTGCATTTGATTAATTAAACTGCATTCTGAATTTGTTAATTGGGTGCTTACATGTTGTTGTGGGACAATGACAGATGGCATTGCACTGATGGCAATTAATCCTAGTAGCACTTTTAAAAAGGTATTAAACTATCTGGTTATCCTTATTTCTGCAGTCATGCCTCTGAAAAACTAACCTAGAAATAGCTATGAGCCTCATTATGAGGAAGAAAAAAGTGATGAGTATACAAGTAGTTCTAAATAGCATTTATTTGCAATTTAGAATATAATACCTTTCAAATAAAGATAATTTTTGAAATTAAATTACAGTGTCTCCCTTTTTAATTAACACCTACTGTAGGGATGGAAATACACTCCTGAGCTTACATCTTTTTATTGTATCTTGTACAAAGGAAAGACATGAAATATAAATATTTGAAACTGAAAAGTCAATAAGGAAACCACATTTCTACTGGGTTTTGTTGGGTTTTTTCTCTCTATTTTTAGTATCATTCATATCTATATTTAATATCATCTGTGCAGGAGCAGTTGTCCTTTTGGACTGACAGTGGTGTAAAATACTAAACTTTGCTGAGTTCCTGAGTTCCCAGGTAATTTGCATGAATACCAAAGCATGAAATGTGTGTTTGTTTACCCTACTGAAAAAATCTTTGTGAGAACTTTGCTAAAGCCTCACTGAACTCTTCCATAAGAAAGAAATTAATACTGTGGTTTAGGTCACTTAAAAATAGACACAAGGAAGGTCAAGGTTCTGTCTTATACATGCTGACTCACTGGTTTTTTCTCACTTTGTAGTTTAAATTGTTGCAAAAGTCCATGTGGTTGACTTCCATCACTGCAAGTTACATATGAAAACAAATCTACACATTGTCATCACCAGAAAAAACATTTTGCTAAGATTACTTTGCACATTTATCACATTTTGTACCCTTTTTTTTTTTTTTTTTTTTTTTTTTTTTTTTTTTTTTTTTTTTTTTTTTTTTTTTGTAAGAGACTCAATTTTCAGTCAAAAGCCATAAAGAAAGTTAAGAAAATTAGTGGCCTTAATCCATAGGTTTGGTTCTGTCACAGACTTCCTTGGTGCTTGGGCAAACCCAGAAGCACTGTGCAAAAAAGAGACAATAATAATTTAAATAGTAACCCTCTCCTTTGTATATTTTAGCCTGTGATGTGACCCTGCAGCAAAGAGTACTCAGGCAAAGAGTGACTAGGCTGTATAAGATATTGCATGTGAGATCTTTAAGAATGCTGGGATACACCTCATAGGAAAAAAAAATGTCCAATATCTAAAATTACCACACCTCAGTTAATGCCTCTAGAAGCTACATGGAATTAAAACAACCAATTTATTTAAGTTTTGTGATGTGAAATCTCTAAGTAAGTCCATGTAATTGTATGAGGAATGCATGTTAGCTGATTGCAAAATAGATGGGAGAAAAAATATGATATGTTTTATAACAGATCAAGACTCCTTAAACTAAGAAGCTTCAGGATTCTTTGCTCTTTGACACTGCTTCCAGCCCCACTGAAGTTTCACACTGCAGGAATCCACACATTTGAATTGGACTTAAGCCACAGATTCAAGAGTACAAATTAATACAGGATGATAGTCATCAGAAACAACAGTAACATTAACTGCACTTAGAGCATAAGAAAAATAGAATGAAAAGACATTTTTTCCTGCATTTTTAAGGACCAGAGTAATAAGATTCCAACATTATTCCAACCACCTATTTCATTGATTAGTGACTAATGCCAAAAGATCTGAATTATCACTTCCAGAGCAAAGGTGTGAAATAATTCTTATAGATAGTGAAAGGGGAAGATTGTTTATAACCTGAGCATGAAAAGTACTGGCCTCAATCTGTGATTTCATTTACACATCTTTCTTTGAAATGCCAAATACTTCTTAAAAGGTAACACTGGATCACATATGAAATAAAGCAATGTCCTTTAACATTTTTTTCCATTTTATCAGCACTGCTTCTTCTAGATGATGGTAGAATTCTAGCAAATCAGCAGGATATTAATCGTGTTTTGGTCTCATGCATTGTAAATTCAGGTCATCTGTAGAGGTTGCATCAGAAGCTTCTTATTACCATATTGATTAGTAAAATTTTATAGTCTTCAACATTGTTCTATGTAGTACCTCTGAAAACAGTTGCTGTTTCACAACTCTGGATATATAACACACATGATAGTAATAAATAAATAAAAGCAAGAAGTGGAATGAATCTGACTGAGAAGCCTGGAACAGCAGTATTGGGTCATAAAGATACTGATGACTCAGATGAGCTGAGATTTTACAGTGCCTGCTTAGTCTTTGCCACTCTTGCTGGTGCATTTCTGACCATCGCAATGTGTACAGCAAAAAATGCTGGACTTGTAAAACAAAAGTCCCAAATGCTTCTAAACACAGTCATGGAATCATGGAATTCTAGAATCCACAATCATGGAATATTCTGATTTGGAAAGGACCTGTCAGCATCATCAAATCCAGTCAAGGTGTCACCTTGGATAAACCTGTGAAGCATTTTTTTCCACAGTCTTTCATAGCCCCAAAATTTTAATTTATTTCTTTTCCCATTTGTTTTCAATATTGTGTTTGAGACACCTTATTCCCCTGAGCTGATCTGCAATACATTTGGAAGTACCTCAATTCCACATTTACAACATAGTTATGGACCTAGTGACTTTAGAGTAGCTCATAAACTCTTTGGTAATAAACCAGCAAAAACCCACAAATTCCTTGATGAAACACAGCTGATACCCCAGAATTAAATCATTCTGAGTTACAGCAAATATTTTACATTTCCATTATTCTAACCATCATTGCTAAACAATGAACTAGGTATTCAAGGAGCGTGGATTTTTATTCATACCACAGAGACAAAAAAAAATTACTTTTCAGTTGAAAGAACAGCCTGCATTTCTCTCAACCAGCCACCAAGGTGGGGGAAAAAAAAAGTAAGCCAGCAAAATTAGGACTACCAGATCATTGGGATTTTTGAGACCTAGCAAATTACAACCAGAACTGCTGCCATTACTTGTAGATATACCCACGGTTTTAGAAGAACTTGTTTTTTACCATTACATGCATATATATTTCAAAGACTTTACAGCCCCCTCTATAAAGATGTTCCCCTAAGATTTGGAGGATTAGTATCTTCAGGATAACTAGCTTCAGGAGGGACAGTTTTTGTATGAGAAATCATTAAATAAAACACAACCACCACAGGGACTCCTGTTGGTGAGTTACTGAGCCCTGCCCTTTTTTGTTGTTTTCATATGCTCTCATAAACTTTCACTTCTTATCAGAGCAGTAGCCTAAAGAGTAGAAGAATGGGCATTTGGGCACTTTCCAGGGCCTGGGCTGCTCAGCTGACAGAGAGCTGGGGCTGCTGCTGATGTGCAGGGCTGAGGCCACCTGCTCCAGGGGACACCCAGGAGGTGCTGTCTGACAGAGGAACCTACTGCCATGTCCCCAGCAGCAGCCACAGGGTGTGCATGGGATGCAGCTGCCTTTGGAAGGTGCCTCGTCTCCCTCTTCCCATTGATTCTTGGGAACTGAATTACTTTTATGGAGGCTATTTGATAAATTATTTTGTCTAAATAGGCAGCCCATAATGTTGTATTCACTATTGACTGTTTGTTATCCTTAAACAAATCTGTAGTTTAACAGATTGTAGTATGTAGCACCCAGGAAGAGTCTCACATGCCATGAAACACAACCCAGTGCCAGGGGGCGGCCTGTTATGAGAACCAAAATTACATTTTGCTGACTGTCTAGATTTCTACTGAGAAAACACAATTGATTAAGGTTCTGGGGCTATCCCAAGTGTTACAGAGAATCCTGATTAATGAGCAGCTTACTAAAAAATAAGCTCCCAAGGAGCTGTCAAGCCCTGAAGAATTGTGCCAGCACTTCTTAGCTGTGCCCTCCACACCTCAGTGAGCCCAAATTGTTCAATTACTCTTGTATATTTTTGGAGGCATGGGAGGTTTTTCCATCTTTCACAGAGGATCAGTCAAGACATTTACTTGTCAAAAAAGTGGCTTTCCCTATCCCAGGGTATTTATTTTTTTTCAGGTAAAGTTATATAAAAATGGCTTTCCTTTCCATTTTAGGTTATAGCTGCTGCCTGTGTATTGAGCACAGAGCTGGGGATGGGTGTCCAGCTAAGACTGACTGGGACAGGACTGCAATGGAGGAAAGAGTTGCTTTTCTTTCCTTTGTTTCACCAGGCTGATAGAAGGTGGAGGGACAGCCATTTCCCCTCATATAACAATGCCAAGCCTGCTTTTGTTTATATTAGGTGGCAGAACTTCTTTGTGGTGATTATGCTGGTGAACAATTGCTGAGCTCTTTTAAAATCCATTCCTTCTGGCAGGCTCCTTTGCTAAGGTATAGAGTTGACCAAAGCCAAAATTGTCCTCAGGGAAAGGAAAAACCTAGCAACCTCCAGGATATTTTTAGAGCTCATTATAGAGTCACTTCCTGCACAGGATAGAGACAGGCCAGAGCTTTATGGGACTTTTTTATATCAGCAGCAGTCAGCTTGTACGGCCATGTATGTCCTGTGTCAAAAATCTTCCTGAAGGCAAGATCCAAAATGTATAACCCTGCTCCTCAGGTGACAGAGAGGAATTGCTGTGGAATGATGGTCATCCAGGGGTTCAGAATAATGTAACCCTGCCATGTCCTGCATGAGTGAGTTGGGGAAACAGGAAGATTATTGAGAGATACTGCTTTGGCCTTCATCTCTCTCAGAACAGGAGGGCTGGATTGCTGACACAGTGAAGTGATAAATGTGAAGTGTATGTACCCTAAACTACTCAGATGGAGTTTGGATATTGACTACCGGTTTAAAAAAATTAAAAATTAGGTAGTATAATAGTCCAGCCTATTATAATACTAATATTCTTTAAATTAAATATAGGATTCATTGAATTTTCATCTTTATTTCACCTGCTGTTTGCTCTCATTTACTCTCTTGACAGGGTTGCTGGCCTGAGACTTCCTTTTTAAATTAATGGCCTATGGCCACAGCCCTCAGAAGATGAAAGGTTTTTTTTACTTAGTGACTGAGCACTCAATTCAACTCTGAGTTACACTTGTACAAGTCAAATAGCATCGGGGAAAATTGAGAAAAAGGCATCAACAATGCTTCTACTTCTACAACCTTCAGTCTATTTGCCCTTAATATACTGCACTGAAATTATTTCACTGTAGGAAAAACTGAGACCCATGCAATTATTAATTATCTGTTCTGTGGTAGGCAATAGTCAATTCTTGGTGTATCTCGAGCAGATGGTACATTTTCCTCCAGATTCTTAAAAGCTTTTAAGCTATATGAATGTTTTTAATCACAATTTAGTTGCTGTGAAGGCAACTAAAACCAGTTGGCTTAAGGTGATCTTTATACCCACTCAGAGGAATCAGTTAATGATTCCAGCATCTTCTTGCATTTTCAGTGTATTTTGTAATAAAGAAGAATCTAAGATAAGGACAAGGATGGATCTCATTTTACAAACAGCCCATGGTATTTCAAAAGGCAGGTTTAGGGGCAAGAAGCCTTGCTGCTGAAATTGGTTCTTTTTGCAATCCAGTACCTGTCACTGGTGGGTCCAGCCATGTCCTGCAGGGCTCAGACAGACCACCCACATGTCTTACACAACGCTGGGAGTTTTGGGGGTTTCTTTAAAGAGAAGAGAGAAAACAAGAGAGAGAAAATATACAGGACATATGCTCATGATGCTATATTTAAAGGAAAATGAGATTAAAATTTGTCAATAAATCACATCAAATTTGTCAGCAGCATCAAGGTTGATATATAACACATACTCCTATAACAATAGTAAAATGTGCTTCTTATCCTGATACCAAATGTTTTCTATTTTGTTCTGCAACTGTAAGATGAAAATATTGTCTCAGTAAACCTTTGGATTTTATCTTAATTGACTTTTGTCTGTCTGCTTCTCCTGTCCTGTTGTGTTTTTTGGTTAGACAACCAAATTTGAAACCAAAACAGATTTGTTTTGACTCCATATTAGCTCCGAGTGGCACAGGGAGGAAAAAAGCACATGCATACTGAGTCAGTGCTTTCTCATGTAGATGGAAGGATCTTAAAAATGCTTTTTCATAATGGCAAGCTGAATTATTTTCAAGCTACCACCCGCAATTAACTTACAAAGTTCAACAGTGTTAAAAGAATGGCAAGACAAAGAGGCCATGCATGCTTTTCACTGCCTGCCTTTTCCATAACAATTATGCAGCCCTGTGAACACTGTTAATATCACCTCTGCTCAGAAGGTGCACTCCATGGCTACGGACTGAGATTGCTCTGTAATAAAATATCAGGTCCATTACTTGACATCAGAAAGCAATAATTATATCAGTGCATTTGAGGTTCCTTTCCTTACATAAAGCTACCTTTCTTTAGAGGATTATCCTGACAGACAACACAGCTGCCTTTTTAAAGAGGCAATATAATTAGCTTCCTCCCACCCCACTGCTACTTGTTTCTCTTATCTCTGGGTTGATCTGAGAAATAAGAGCAGTGCAAATGTTTGTTCCAAGAAAGCACAAAGGCAGCAGAGGCCAAACTGCTGCCTTGATTTAGTGGGTCAGGAGGGTCCCTGCAGATGCAGGAACCCCAGACACGTAGCCCTGTTGCTAGGGAACTACATTGATCCTTTCCAGCATCTTCACTGACACCCTCTCTGCTCCACTGTGATTGAACACCATCCTTTACAGGAGTGGAAGAGTTAGAAGCTTTGGCTTGTCTTTAATATTTATGAAGTAAACGTTTTAACCATTGAAGCTTTAAATGTCTAATGCTGTTTTCTTTTTCCAGAGCAGCAGCTTCCTTTGGGAATATTTCCATCACTCTAGTACAGCAAATTACTTGACATTGGAGGCAGAGAGCTTATTTTCTCTGAACTAAATGCAATCGCAGGAGATTTAAGATGCCTACAAAAATAATTGAAGTATGTTTTTCCTCATTCATTTTAATTCTCTTATTATTTCAAGATAATTTACGCTTAAAATGCATCGTGCTACAGGCTTAACTGAAAATCATCAAAATCAGATTGAAAGGTAGATCAGGACATTCTGAATATTCTTATATAGGCTAAAAAGTATAAAGCATGTGTACAAAAATGTGGCGTGTACATACAGAGAATGCTGTTACACAGAAAGTGTTAACTTAGCCCAGTGGGGCTCTGTGAGAAATTCCCACTTCCACACCAAGAGGAATTAGGAGAGCAGGTTATAAGTCTTGAGCTAGCTGATTGGGATGTTCATCTCTGTGCACACAGTGGGAGGTTTTCAACACCCAGCTCTTCAAGAAGGGCCTGCAGTGTGTGTCCTCAGGTGGTGCTGCAGCCCCAGCACACTGGTAAGGACCTGCACTAGAGGACTTGTAGCTGTGTTCCTGCCTGCCAGGCCCACGTGCAGCCTGGGGCAGCATCCTCAGCATGTCAGCTGTCTCAGGGGAAGGTGGGCCTGCAGACACCTCAGCTGATGCAGGCAGAGAGCAAACATGCTGCATCAAACGATATAATTGAAGGAGATGGAGCACCTGAGTCCTGTCCCAACAAATTCCCAGGGAATATGTATTTTTATGGAAAGGTGATGCCATGAAGCCTCACAGATTGGAAGAGTTATCAGATGGTATGAAAGTGTTCCAAACCACCTCTCAGACAATAGTGAGAGGAAGCTGAAGAGATGATAGTTTTCCAGATTAAATATAGAAAATTCTCTATCTGTATTTTAAAATTCATCATTAGAAGTGAACAAAACCCACACATCTAAATAAACTCTTGTCGATTTTGCATCTATATAAAAATCAATTTTTCAAAACATATGTGAGATGATTAAGCACTTGGCATCCTTCCTATAAATACTCAACACTGGCAGAAACTGTCTAGCAGTAGCCATAGAAATTGAAATAATTGCTGTAATCAGACACCAGATGCCTGATACCAAGCTGCATAACAGATACCACAGTGACCTGAGGGAAGAAAACCTAAAAGAAGGGCAAGGTACTTATGTGAGCAGGAACAAATTTACCAGAAGAGCTATGGGGACAGTAGCTCCATCCCTGTCAGCATCACCCTGTGGGTCACATACTCTAGTCTCATTGCAGGAAATGCTGCTTTCTGCTGTTTTGTTGTTCTGACCGTTGGGAACACCACACCTGACCCTGCAGCCAGTCCATCCTATAAGGAAGCCCATACCAACAACATCCCCCACTGAAACCCCCAGACACTAATACAGAAAGTCAGGTTTGTAAAAGCTGTGGTGGTTCCCTGCAAGGCAGCCAGCAACTCACACTGTTTCTGTACAAGCAGAAGTTCTTTGATGTTGGCATCATGTGGGTGTGCACGATAGAATCTGGCTCTTTAGCCCAAATCATGCTGCATATCCTATGGTTAACTAGATTCCTCTGATTGAAATGCAAAGTTAATAAACAAAAGACTCAATTTTGTTTAAAAAGTAAAAGTATTCAAACTTGTGCTTTGTAAAAGATGTCAGCAAGTTCTAGAGAACCTGCCCCTAGTCTTGCCACGGCCTTTCTTCTTAATGTTCAAAAAATTCTCATTCTTTCCCATTTCAAAGCTAATCTTCTCCCATTCACTCTAATATTCAGTGTTAGTATGTAGCAGACCATGAATTAGGAAATGACTGTTAAGAGCACCGAAGTTCTTTTTTCTTATGCCCTTATAAGTAATAATGTTATATAATTTTCTACAGCATATGACATAGTCTTCTAACTAAGGTGCTGCTAGCACTCAAACTAGCACTCTTTCCTCATACAGCATTGACATGATAATGGCATAATACTTCAGGCCATTAAGCCTTTTGAAAGCAAATTATTGCCATCAGATGCGATAAAACCTGGTTGGATTAACAATCTTACATTCTGTCTTGATAAGACTAATAAAATAGTGATTGCCTCTGCTTAGCCTTGCATTAACTGTTTTTTTATCTGTTTCTTCTTGAAAATGTGCTGCTCAAATGTCCTGCCTGAATCACTGCTCAGGAAACATTTAGGGAAAAGGGCAGCAGTGCAAATCTTTGGATCCTAACCTGAAATCTGGCAAACTCAAGGGGGACCCTGCTGTTAGATACATACAAGGCCTTCAGCCCTCTGTGGGCTAGCTTATGTAATTAATAACAAAGACATGAAAAATTCTACTTCCCTTAAACCCTGCTGACTTATGCATATTTTTATATTTAGATCCATGTGTGCCTGCATTATACACATTCATGTATGTACATTATTTATTATCCCATTAATAAACTGAATTCCCATTAATCCCTTCTGCCAGCTAAAAGGGGTTTAAACACTGTTTTTGTTTTAATTTCTCTAGTGACTTATTTAGACAAATGTTATAAAATAGCTTGTTAGAAGTATCTGAGAAACATGTACAAGTTTTCAAGACTACCAATAGGATGTGTCTCTTTTATTGCTGAGAATTTTTCCATTTTAATTTTCTTTTTTTAACTTGGGGTGAGTAAGGTGAGAAAAGTGATTCATTTTCCAAAGTAGTTGTAAGTTCTTAAGCATTTTTTTAATATCAATTTTCATATCAGGATGTGCCTGTTATCTGACAGTATCTAAGTAGTATGATTTACTTGTAGAAATATAAAAATCAATCCTAAAGTATAACTTTGGAGTATACTAGATTTTTCTCTAAGATAGTGGAGCAAGAAATGGCAGACTTGTCTCTGATGTGTAATCTAGGCATCACTGCATATACAATAGACATGTAACACCAAGTAAGATCAATTTTAGTAGCTGTGAGCCCACAATCAATTAAGCAAATGCTAACAAGTATAGTCTGTGGACATTAACACACCAGTAGGTTTGGCAAGACACACAGCTGCTTGTGCAGGTAGATAAATCCATCATAGCAAAGAAGTCTAGGCCACATGTAGGTCTGGCTCTTATAAAAACTTCAGTGGCAGACACCTGCCACCCTGTCAGGACCACACAGTATTAGTGTGTATCTATTAAAATAAAGGCAGTTTCCCACCTCCACTATTGTTTCAGGCTTTGTATCTGTCCCTTCAAGTGAATAGAATGTTTCTTGATCACAGCAATTAGCTAAGCTGCTCTCCAAATCCCTGTCTACTACCTTATTCTTACTCCAAACTGCACAGTTTCACTGGGGATGCTGGTGTCAAATGTGCATGGAGTGATGATGCTCACTGCTTAGCATTCAGCTCCGAAGCCTCTCTGAGAGGAAGCGTGAACTTATCTGGCTGCCTGTCAAAAATGCTGGCCTGGATGAATAGCAACTGCCTGGAACCGTACGGTAAATAAGACCTAAAGCTCCTACCAAGGGTCTACAGGCTCTGGGCAAACACGTTCACTCATAGTTGTTACATTTGACAGCTTGTAGCCCTCAAGTGATCCCTGTGATTTTTAAAAAATGCTTCATCTTATTTCCCCTCCAAGAGTTTAGCTATGCCAATTTTTTCTCAGGAAGATGGGGTTTCCTTTTCAAGAAGATTTTTTCCGCATGCATGTAACGGGAGAAAGTGGTGACAAGCAATACAACCTCTCAGATAAGGTTTCCCTTAAGCAGGTAACTAATGCTTATTTGTTCCTTACCCCCCCGACCCCCCCAAATTCTGCAATGTATTAGCAAGACAGAGGAGCAGAAGCAAAACAGCCCCTGCAGCTTCTTGCAGCCTTAATGCTGGGTAGAAGTTCAAGTCAAGCAGTGTGGGGGTAAAAGGAACAGGACACACAAGCCCTATCCTCTGCTTGGGGCCCTCAGGAGTAAGGTGTTGGTTATGCTTTAAGCCTCTACTCTTCTTTTATCCCATTTTTCTCATTCTCATTTTCTCATCTGATTTTAGGCATTTGGAGCTGCCTTCTCTTGCATGTCATTAATATAATTGATTATTTTATAATTTGCTCACTAATAAATTTCAAGGGCGAGGAATTTAATATACAATAGAAAAGAGAGAACTATTCAAATGTATTTCTTTATTTAACTCATGACTAAGTGCATAGGGAGCTTAATAGCATTAAGATATCGAAAACCGAAGATTAGCATCTTCTAAGAATGTGCCCTATGTGTCCACACAATCACTAGTAAAAGCTTTTGCAAGCCATTTAAGATGACATTGACCTCCATTTTCTGACAAACTGCAAGCATTACATACAACTTAATAAGAGAAAAAGGGGGGAAACTAATTGACATAGAAAGGTCAAAGCAATGTAAATGTGATGTTTTCATGATGGGAAATATCTTCATGGTTGAAAAAGAAATGAGGCAGGTTATTGCAGATATTACTATTAAAAAAGCCTGCTGTTAACATTAACATCTGATTTGCCTAATATAGTTCATTATGTTCAGCATTTCATCTAAATCATTTTCTTATTAAAGCTTAACCGATACCACATAACTCCCTGGCACTAGCCTTAGACATCTCTATGAATATTAGTAAATTTATTATACTGGGTCCTGTTGTAATGAAGCTTCAGTGGATTTATAATGATCAGATACTTAGAAAAAGCAGTGAGCATCGAGGAGACTCTTCTTTCTCCTTGGGGAAACACAGTAAAATACCAGAGGTTTACTAGAGACAGCCTCAAAACTGGACAGATAATAAGGCTGGGGGGAAAAGAAATCCTTATTCTAATTGTAAAGAGGCACAATTGTGAACTTCTGCAAAACTGCTAACTTGAATTTCTCTTACTAATCCCGAGGATTGTACCAGGACTGATTTGGTGCACCAGCTATTCAGACAGCATTTAGTTGAGGAGAAGGCAGCCTGTTGTCCCTTTAACATGCTGGACTGCATCCTTCAGCAGGTGACTAGAAAATTGGAGGATCTGCCTTTCTCTCTTTAATTCCAAAATATTAGCCAATGGAAAAAAAAAAAAGTAAAGTTTAAGGCTTCTAAAATTTAGGACTCTAAGAAATAAAGAAATCAGTGTCAAACCAAGAGAAGAGGTGTGTTATGGCAAAATCTGTAATATTTAGGTACAGTCAGCAGTCCTTTGAATGCTTATTCGTCACAGAATTTCATGGAAGAAGGTCACTGGGATTGATTCAACCACTATGATCTGAATATTTGCATTTTAATTAACACATGAGAAAACATGTATTTTAACTTTGTAAGAAAACTGTACTACAACACCTTTCTCTGAGCACAGATCAGAGCAGTTAGCTGTATCTTTAGAAAACTGTATATTATCTATTCTGAAAAGAAAGGCAAGTGCAAATGTGGATTTTTCTTCTAACTGGTGTTCAGCTGACTGCACTGCATTTCAAATAAAATATTTTTTGATTTAATATGCAATATTTTATGAGAGAAAATATCATTGCTGCAATCAGTAGGTGAGACCACTTCTATAATGTGACACACAATATTTCACAGGTGTGAATCTGTGTACTCAGGACTCACCCTGGACCATTTAAAATGCTGGTCACAACGAATACTGATGTACAGCAGATAGTAGCCATGGAAACCAGTCAGAGCTTACCTTAATAATAGGGTTTTTAAAGAAAACTAGATTTCAAAGGGTGATTTTTCTCTTTCTTTGGGGGCACAGTGCATTATAGCATCTAGGAAATGATCCATTAGAGGTTTTTCAAAGCAGTTCCATCTTAAAATCCCTTGCAGATCTTGCACAGTGCTCATTTCTGCACACTGAAGACCAGGTTATTAAGGCACAATGAACACACACCAAAAAGCCTCCCTGGAGAATGCAACAAGCGAGGAGCAGAATCAGATCACACCCCAGGCTGCACTGAGGAGGAGGCAGGTCCACTGATGAAATTTTATTTCAGCCACTCCTGGAGGGACCAAACAATTGGGGAGTATGTGCTAAGCAACAGGGAAGGCAGGCAGCCAGGCACCTAGAGAATACATGCAGGGCAGGAGAAGAGGGGTGGAGTCCTGGCTCTTGTGAAGACTAGAGGCATGGTGGGATTTAATGCCTGAAGCCTGAGAATAGGGCAGATGGAAGCTCTTGGTAAATACAGGCTTTGCTGTGAAATTCAGTGTGGAAAGTGAAGTCTTCTGGGAGGAAACACTAATTTAGAAGATATTTTTCGTGGGAAGCAAAAGCACCTCAAAAAGCTTTTTGACAGAACATTGAAATCAGGTACTGAGAAGTGCAAATAAGATTCACAACATATTCTGAGTTGGAAGGGAACCACAAGGAGATTCAAGTCCAATGTTAAGTAAATGGGCACTGAACTCACAAACCTTAAGTGCTGTAAGCACCGAGCTCTAACCCACTGAGCTAATCTCATCCCCCTAAAGGGAGGAAAGCTGTCTGGTTAGCAGTGATCCCTGGGGAGGTGTGCTGCTCAACAGGAGTTCTCTGACAACAAAGACTTGGCAGCTCTCTCAGCTGCAAAAATGAGCATGCAGACCTGACTGAAGACGTGTTTGCAGCTAAATTTAAGCTCTATGGCTGTGAAAAGCATATGGAGGGAAAGAAAATGGGAGAGAAACTTCCCCTTCCTTCAGCAGGGAGCCTATTCCTGCCTCTACCCTCAGCCTGCGAGGCAGCAGACCTCCACTCTGGCTACTCTGGTGAGAAGCTCTGAAACAGATTCACAGGTAGAAGAAAAGGGAATGGGGAGTGTATCAAATGAAGACAATGGGAAAATAAATTATGAACAGAAGCAATGCTTAAAACATTTCCCACTGCTTTGAAAGGATAAGATGCCTACAAAGCAGGAAGACAATATATAGACATAAGATTGAGTTCTTCCACACCTTAAAATTTCTGTATATTCAAGTTGCCCACACACGTTTACTTTGAAACAATTTTCTCGTCCCATTAATTGTGCTTTGGAAAGAGCACATGACCTCTGCAACAGACCCTACTGGACTTCTGTAGACAAGTTAACAA
Source organism: Phylloscopus trochilus trochilus (assembly GCA_016584745.2). Lineage (NCBI taxonomy): Eukaryota > Metazoa > Chordata > Aves > Passeriformes > Phylloscopidae > Phylloscopus > Phylloscopus trochilus. The sequence continues at coordinate 27,789,505 of WQNJ02000084.1, forward strand.
AAAATAATATCCAAGTGAGACCTGAAGTCACCCTTGTCACATTTTTCATTACTTTCTATGCTAGGAAAAAGCCAAACCCCAACCAATCTTATGAATGCTAGATACCTGCCACATTATTTAGAAAATAAAACTATCAGGAAAAAATATTGCTGTTTTATGGTGCACAGGGCATTCACAGTATTAATTTCAATTCACCACAAATATAGCAGGGTGCCAAGCAACATCCTTCAAAGTTTGTGTGACTCTGTAGCAGAAACTGAATCAAGGTCCAAATTTCACAGTATGATAAAAAGTAGTTAACTGCAAAGAGTTGACAGATTACTATGCCGTCTTCCCCAAAACCCAAATATAAAGCTGATTTGCTACAAGATTATTTCCTGTCAAATTAAGAAACATTTTTTTCCAGCTTGGTTGGCAATTTTACAACACTTAGATGACAAGCTAACTGTCTGATCTCAAATTAACTCAGCAGACTTGCGGCATTATAACTGTTCTCTTAAAAAGGATAGTGCATGGAGAGGAAAGGGAAAACAACTGCAACTATTTTAATGAGATTTCCATCTAGACTCTGAAAGTATTCCCTGGTAAGATACTAGTTTTCCTCTTCCTGAATAAAATGAAACTATAATAGATGTCATCAGGAAACCCGAGACAGCCCTGTGGATACACTAAGGCTTGATAGCATTCATATTCCTCAAAGAAATAACTTACCTTTGAAAATATGACTCACAATAACCAAAAGCTCAGATGACTAACTTACAGTTCCAAGAACATGTCCTCTGCTGTTAAATACCAATCACAAAGTGCAGCATAGCCATTAATATTTAAGACCTTCATCACCAGGAAGTAGAGCGCCACTTGAATACTCTTGCTCGAAATTTATTGTCACATTTCAAATTGATAGATGAGATGTTTTCCAAAGTTTTGTTTCACGGAGTTGTTTTGATTGTCTTCTAAAGTACATGAAATCAGGTTCTTTAAGATAGAAGCTTTCTGATGATAAGGAAAATAAAAGGATCTACATTTATGAAACAGCTTTTTTTGCCCCCTCAATGTGCTGGAATCAAATTCATGAGGGTCTTGAATACAGTGCAAGAAGAAACATCTCGAAGGGTCACTGTCACTCTCCCCATGTGCCCAACTTCACCTGTCCCCATGAATAAGTATTATCTCTGTTGCTCACTGAATTTGTCTTAAGGGATGATCCCAACTTCTGGCTTTTCCTGTGTTCTTCCTCACTCAGCATGAGCTTCCTCCTGTTGTATGCATGCTACAATTGAAAACAAAATGTAGGTTAACTGCAAAAGTTATGCAGCTTTGATTTTTTGCTAATAATTTGGTGATACTTTCATAATGATGCCATCTTTCCTTCTGCATGTCTCATCCAATAAACTTATTTAATGCAGGAAGCTTTTCATTACTTTCTGTGCCAAATGCTAGTCATATTTATTGAGAAATTATAGAAGGAGAGCAATTATTCACAAACTGTGTAATTTAAGTATTACAATCTTAATGATTTACAGGGACTCTCAGAAAGAAGTGAACGTCTATAATGAAGATACCATCTTTTCTCTCTGCTCCCCTTCTTCCCATTCAAGGAACTAAGGCCAAGAAACCTAGTAGGAAATTCAAAACTTTCTAAGGAGTAAGCAGATCCAAAGAGCCTATGGCTTGGTAAAGTTAGAATAGCCAACACTGAAATGGTGACAGTTCAGTAATATTATGTTGCACTTAAAATGTAATGATCTGTATTAATTTCAAATACCAAATAAAATTCAACACAGATCCTTCATTAATATAGAAGTGTGATATTTTTCTTAAAAATGCAATTTAACCTGAATTTTAGATCTCTATATTTGAAAATTTGAATTGGATATTAAAGCGCACAGGCCTTTTTCTTCATGAAGCAGACTCTTGTTTCAAAAGATTGGGAAAAGCTGTTAAAGGCTGATAAGTGAAATGGCTGAGTAAGGAAGAAGAAAACCATATGTGACTATATGGTCCATGGTCCAATGACCATAAATCTCATTAAAGAGGTTAAGACAACTGTCTTCTTTTGATCTAGTTTAGCACAGAGGCAGGAGTAACCAAATACTGAAGAAAAGGAAAAGCCAATTTTTCTCTTCTTTATGTGAATACTGGGAGCTCCAGTGATGTTACAAGCACATTACAATAAAATTAAAATACCACCAGCATATAACATAAACCCAGAATGAATAATATATTGACTAAACAAAACATTTAAAACAAACTTGTTGGCATCTTCTGTTAGATGCAAATAAATAATATGTAAAAATGCCAATTATTCCTTTTCACAGAACTTACAGAAAAAAATGTACTTTTTCATTTAGCTTGGACTAACTTGTGTACAACTTTTTACTGCTTTCAGTTCCTGGAATTTGTTGCAGAACTTTTCAACATATTGAATTTTATGCCTTCCCTCCACCTCCCTGGTTCAACTTTCTTTTTCTTATTAGCTGAAATAGCACAGCTTATTACATATTCAATCAAGCAATCAACCAATCTCCTTGGAATTCCCATCCTTTCACCAACATCTTTTTTGCACCCCCTCCTGCAGTTTAGTCTGTGAAATTTCAGCAGAGGTCACTGTCAAATGCCCTACTAACACGCTCGTGGCAGGGGACGTGTGCATTGGTATTAATTAGACAATACCATTCTTTTTATTTGTCAGATGAGCTGTGTTCCTTCTTCTCTTTTTTCTTGTATCTGAATCAGTAGTTGCAGTCCATCATGCTGTGGCTGGTGCTTTCTGCAGAGCATCACCAAGACACCAGGTGTAATGACGTCTCCATCTTTCTTTGGCAGAGAAGATTTGGTTTTATGCTTGCTATGCCAATTTGGTTTTATGCTTGCCAGTGAAGTCAGCCAATACATGCTGCAGATTTGACAGCATTCTTACTACAAGCAACCAGAAATTTCAAATCTTCTTAAGCAAGAAAGAAAGCTCCCTATAATTATGCAAACATGTCTGCTGTGCTGTGCTAGTCACAGCTGTGCACCAACACATTTTGCAGAATGGTTTATTAGACTCACTTTTATTGCTGCAATCCAGTTGGAGACAAATAGACTTTACTCCCAGCAAGAGGACACTGCTCAAATAGCAGAGAAAAACTTCATGTATAATTCCCACATTAACACATGCTACGTGAGAACTACATGTTCATGAGCACAGATAAATTTTGGATCAGAAGAAGGAACAGTTTATGTGTTGGATGTCAGTGGCAGAAAGAGGCACGTTCAGTCTGCGTGAGGAACCTTTTCTAGAATAAACAAAAGAATAGTTCACATCTTTACTGAGCATATTATCTATAAACCTGAGAAACTAAATTTGAACCTTTCTAAACATTTTGGTTCTCACTTACCCCACAGTCAGCAGCCTCTGGGAAACCAAAAAGCCTGAGCAACTATATCTGAAGAAAAGGGAAGAGTAACATAAAAGGGGCTATTCACCCAAAAGTCTGCTCCCAGGTCAAGTTAAATTCAGAAAGTCATCCTTTTCCCACCCATGTGTGCTCAGGTCTAGAGAATTCCATGTTGAGGAGTCAAGTCTGAGCATGCACTTTTTTTGCCATCCAATCCAAGGTTGTCTGCATCATGGAAGTTATAAATCACATCAATATTTGGTACAAAATCTGTTCTGTTCCACTTATTGCAGATGTTACTTTTGTGACATCATTGCCCATCTGCCCTGGATGAAAATGTTATCAGCTTCAGGATACCACCTATCTCCTCCAATTGCAATCATAAAATTACTGCATATAGAACTCAGGCTTTTCATGCATAGAATAAACAGGAAAGAAAAAAAAAAAAAAAAAAAAAAAAAAGCCTTTTTTTGCACAATGCTATTTCTTAGAGAATTCTGTATTTGCTACCACTCTTGATCTATACAATACAAACTTAAACTTGCCTGTGTTTCACCTAGATTCTAGGATCAATGATGCTTTGAAGTATCAGTATGACTCATGTATTTGAAATTTAGTCTTTCATAATACTTACATATATTTTTAATACAGCTGTAGTAATAATTTCTCTCTCATGTAAATGTAAACAAATTATAATTCAAAACAAATAATAATTTAAGCAAGAAAAAAAAATCTGTGTCCTAATTTATGACCATTATAATAGTATTTTATATTTTTAGCTTCTAGTGATTCCCCAGCCCAAGTTCTAGGCTTGAAGCTTGTGATCCTTGCTCAGAAGCTGGACTTTAGGCAAACATAGAAATGATTATATTTATTATTCATGTGGTTTTGTTCAATTCTTCCACACCATCTTGTTAAGTTTCTTCTTACGAAGCTCTGATACGAAATAGTGGCTTTTTTGCATTTCTCAATTCTTCTGACCAACAGTAGATACAAAGGTTTGTCATATAAAGATTCTTTTGTCTTTTGAACTATATTCTCCTGCCTCTGGATATAGTAGTCCTGTTTAGAGCCACGAAGACACATACTAACCTCTGTCCTATTCTGGAGACAAAAGTATATATTTGTCCCTTTAACTCCAGGCCATAAACCCTCTCTGCCACTCAGGTGGAGATGAACCACCCCCCGGGACTGCTTTCTCAATAAATGTGGCAGCGAGCCATCCATCTCTCCTAAACAACTGTTGCATTTCATCCCACATGGGGAGGGATGGCAAGAGAAAGGCCCTAGAATCTTTAGCAAGAGAACTGTGCTGCATTGTTGCTTTCTCCTGCTTTTCCTCCTGCCCGGCTAGCAGCTGCAGGAGAACTGGCAACAAGGCTTTCTGGGTCTAGGAAGGGAGGTGAGGTACAGGAGCCTTACCAGAGCTTTCCAGGAGGATTCTCTTGGCAGCATGTAGCAGCTAAAGGCAGCACACAGGCAGGCAAGGCACGACACGGCTTCTCAGGGTGTAGATTAGACAGGGTTTATTTGGGGGTCTCACACAGGGGGGAGCAGCATGGCTCCCAGAGGAAAGAGGGGGAAGGGACGGGGAGCAGGCAAGAGCAAGCAAGAGGCCTTCCACCTCCTGTCCTCAGCTTAAAAGGGCTTTCCAGCCAGGGGGCAGATCCAAGGCTCGGGTCAGGGGTATACTGAGGGGAGGAAGGGTTGGGTAACAATTGGGTTACAATGAATGGTAACTTTTACAACAGTTTACAACAACTTGGTAATGAACCATACATTTTGGAGGAGAACAGAACCATTTAGGAAAAATGAACTACCACACTGCATATACAGGAAAGCAGGGCCTGATGCCCTCTGCATTGCTAAACATATGCACAGTCCCCCTTGTACTTCCTTCATTACTATGTCCTGCAATTTATGTTTTACTGGGCTGCCTGGGTCATGTTGTCAGTGCCAGGGCTATTATTTCAGTCTCTGTGGACTCACGCAAGTGACATCCCACTTATTATGCTTGATTCACATTTTTAGACATTTCTTTGAAAAGTAAAGAGTGGAGACATGCCTTATTTAATGAAGATAGGGATTACTTCTTTAATCATTAATGATAAATTTATATGTTCTAGAGGGAATACACTACTAAAGCCTAATTCTGTTATAAATAATCCCTACCAGACACATATGGTCTTCAATTTCCTTTTACTTACACATTTGCAAGAATTTGTAATCAAGAGTCTCCAGAATCTTCTTTCTCATAAGAGTATAATCTGGACATTTTCCAGGTACATCAAAACTGATTGTGTAAAGTCCATTGCCAATATCTTGGAACAGCAGAAGCAGGAGTGATAATACTAAGGCACAAGTATGACATCCTGATTGCAGGTAAAACAATGTTGGCAACTAATTGCTATCACTGAGGGAACATTGCAGTCACAGTCTGTTAATTCTCAAATCTGTCATTAGTTACTGAAGAGTAGCTAAGGAAGTGTAATTCAGGTAATGAGGAGGACATATAACGCAGCAGCACACAGAAGGTACCAAAAGTTATGTCTCCATGCTAATCCTTGGGTGTGATACAAAAGTGGCAGGAGAACATCTTCAGCATGGGAACGTGACTTTGGATTGGTTCTAACTATGGTCAGAGTAGGTGCTGTCATTAATATCAGTCATGCCTCCAGGTGTGCATTATCCCTTTGCTGTTGTGATGTCCTGTGTAGCTACACTCACTCCTATTGGCTCCAGAACCATCTCCAAAGCTTCTTGTGACTTCTGGCAGCAGTACATGATCAGTCCCTGTGGAGACTGGATCACTCCCAGGATCTCTGAGAGGAGATGCAACTCCAAGCCTGAGGAAGAGTCAGGACCACCATGTCACCCTTTGGAAAAAACTCGTTATGTTATATATAACTGGAGTATTGCTCAACAGAAATTGCTTCCCTCAGTTTCAAGAAGGAACTGGCAAACTGCTACACAGGGAGAGCATAGAATTTTCTTTGTAGTGAATTATGAAACAGAGATGGATTTTTATCCATTGTCAGTCTTGCACTAGACAAATGCAGGATGTGACAGGATCAAGTGGCAATACTTTTAAACAGAGAGCAAAGTTAAGGTTATATAATAAGAAGAAATTCTTTACTCAGACAGTGGTGAGGCACTGGAACAGGTAGGCTGGATAAGTTTTGGACTCTCCATCGCTGGAAGTGATCAAGGCTAGGGCTCTAGAGGTAGCCTGGTCTAGTGGAAGGTGTCTCTGCCCAAGGCTGGGTGGTTGGAAGCAGATGACCTTTATGGTCCCTTCCAACACAAACCACTCTGTGATTCTAGAATTCCGTGTTTGGTCATTGATACAGTGCAGTAACACAGGTTGGCAGGGCTGCCTTGCACTGGTAAGTGTATAACTATCCACTTTAAAGTGATCACGCACTAAAAAATACCCAAAAGCTAGAAGTGTTGAACATATAGGGAAAACTTGACTTTTAGAGAACTGAAAGCTTAGAGGATGAGATAGAAGAGAGGTAGAGGAAAGAAGGAAGAAAGACACTGCATTTTAGAATCATGAATTGAGGTATAGAATGATTAAATGTCAAAAGAAGAATGGAAAGAGTAAAAATAATAAAGAATCAACAGGTAGATAAGTATTTAGAGTAGGGGTGCGCTGGTAGGTATTTGCCCTGGACTTTGGAGGAATATTTTCACATTAATCAAATGCAAATCGTTCAAAAAATTCTCACATTTTAGTACCACAGTTTCACACACTTCCTTAACTTTTAATTTTTTCTGTATTTCTGCTTTGTAGGAAAAATGCTGCAAAGATATGAAAGTTTTTAGGTCTGAAATTTATCCTGTTTGTCAAATTAAAATTTTATTAATAAATCCCTTTTTTAAAAAACACCTATGGACCTTTTCTGTTCCTTGTTTCATTTCAGCAATTGGAAATAAATTTTGAAATCCCTCTCAGATATTCCTGATGACAACTGTATAATTTTATAAATAACTGACCCACTTTACCATGACAAGAACTATATGTCTGAGAGCTGTTTATGCAGGAGGTTGAGAAATTCCTTACCTTGATGCAGCATATGCTTTACCAGATGTTTCATGGGGAAGACAACCATGCTGATAAAAACAAATTGTGCTATGAACGAACTTTTAGTGAACTGATTTGGATTTTACGTTAACCTTAGGATGGACTGATTCTATCACTCTTTGGTTGAGGATATCTGAATTTGTTTTTTTCATTATTATGGCTGTAATGAGCTGTGCAAGAAATTGTCCACTCTCTGCCCCTTCAGTTGTCAAGAACAGTAAGTGCTTTTGAGTGAAGCATTTATAAGACAAAATTGCGCACATTGATGTCTTTATGGAGGGGAAAATATATCCCAATTGCAATTGCTTTTTAAGCTGTCCTATTACCTTGAGTTCATGTTAATTAGATCCACAATAAAATTTTCACTGTGTTGATGAACTGTAGCAAGGAAAGCTCATAAAACCTGCAGAGTTATTTCTGTTTGCTCAGTTCCATTGGACTGTGTGAGTTCTTACTGAAGCTCTCAGTTACACATATTCCCTGAGAAAATAATAAGAAAAAAGTAAGGAAAATAATAATAATAATAATAATTTGATTTCTATTTTCAATTTTTCTTTTCCTACATACAGTGGGCAGTAGCTGTCATCTTTACTCACTGTCTTGCTTCTCATACTATTTTTTTGATCAGTAATTTTTCCTTGTAAACTCCTTCATTAAATTCGTTTTATCAGTGATATTTTTTGTCCAGCTATTCAACAATTATTTCAACTTTGATTTATTATTATAAAAATTACTGATGAAAATTATATTTTGATGTCCATATTTCAGTAAAAAGGAATTAATAAACAGCAGAACCTTTATACCACACTATTATGAAGGGATGGAATAATCATTATGGAGCATGATTGCTGCAATAAAACCTGAACAGTTCTTCTTTATATATTGTGGTAGAAGTAGAGACAATGGTGAATGTCTTCTCTTATCTTTTTCCACAGTATCCCAATAACACAGCTGGGAAAGGGAATTAGACATTGTTGATGGAAGAGAATTTATATGCAAACACACTGGAATTTTCCAAGCCATGGGATGACAAAATGTAATGGTAGGATAACCTGTGCAAAAGAGGAACCGTGTGTTTTGAGTACTATTGATTTTTCTTCTTTAGATTGGGTATTGATTGCTCCTGTCTGTCCATTGATTAGTGAAAAAGTCTATTTTTCACTTTCAAGAGAATCCTTTTCATTGCTTTGCTGCCCTTTATTCCTAGGCAAAATCCCTATAGATGCTACACTTCAGGAATTTCTAGGCATACGTGACCTTTTATTTATTTATGACTTGCATATCTATCAGCTGAAATCTCATGGCAGGAAATGAGATTAAATGGCTGTGAAAGAAGAATCGGGTTCTCCAAGCTGTAGGTCTGAAGCATGACGTCCACAGACAGCCTATTGTTCTGCAGAGATACTGCTTTGGCATACTAAAAATAAATTCAAGATTACATGTCCAAAACTCTACAGTATTTTTCTTCATTACTCTAAAGACAGGAAATGCTATCACCTTATATAAGAAGAAAAAGTAGGGGCTACTGGTTTGGTCATCTTTCTCACCAGGCAGCCCTGCTGGCGGCCTGCCTTGGTCTTCCCCAAAGGAATACAACTGCTTCCCCAGCCTGCACAAGAAACAGCCTGACCTCCTCCTGCAGAGACAGCCCCACAGCCCCCCCAGCACAGAGATGGGTATCAAGAACATGTTCTGGCCCTTACAGGAATTTTTCTGCTATGTGTACACCATCACCTAATTTCAATACAAAAGTTAGAAAACAAATATTGACTGCTGTTTGGGAGTTTATAATTGTGGCTAGCTCTCGGTGCTAGGTGTCCTTCATACTCTCTTTACTTGCATTATGTTGCTACAGCAAATACAAACAGCCAGTTAAGCCTGCAATGGACTCACAGTCGAGAGGCACAAAGGCTACTCTGATAAAAATAAAGACCGTGGAGTGGGAAGAGTGCTCTTGGGATTTTGGTTGGGGCTTTTCAATTCCTCTATAAGAGTTTTGTTGCTTTATCTTCAGTCCTACAAATTCAATATTTATTTTCTAGAAGAAATTAAAGAAAATTTAACATTGCTAATGTGTTTTCAACTTCACAAATGTATTTGAAATGTGACAAAACCCCCTGCTTTCAAGTATGTTTTCTCCAGAGCCAGTAATAGGTTTTAATGGATCAGAAGGAATATCATAAATACAGCATCATCAAACCTAATCTACCATGAGAAGAATAGTAATATCAAATGGCCTCTCCTATAGAAATGAATTGTAATTAATTACCTAATTTGTTGGAGCATTTGTAATATATATTTAATGACACTACAGTCTGGTGCAGCCTTCCAGGCAGGGTTCAGAGGAAACATGATCTAAGCATAGCCTCAAGCTGGTATTATCAAATAACTCACCATGCTGTGTAAAAAAAAATCCAGATAAAACAAGCAGCTAATGTTTCAGCTTTCAGTGCCTCAGGAAAGCCTGTTTTCACCCAGCATTTCTCTCTGGCAGCTCTATCCCTTCTGCCTTTATATCTGGAATGTGCAGTAAATAAATATTCAGCACTGGCCTGATTGTAGGTAACATCAAGCAAACAATAGCCCATTACTATACATCACACTCCAATTACTAAAGATCTAGCCATGTGTCTAATAGTCTGATATAAACAGTCCATTAGGCTTTCTAATGGTGGTGTTAAATAAAGGGTGAAAGAACAGTGCTAGAACAGTTAGAAGCCCCTGGGCAGCTTTGCAGATTACCATGCCACTCCTTTTAATGAGATTATGCTATTGCTTTGGTCGATAGAAACTGTCATTTGAAGGTTTCCAGTTCTCCTGCCCTTTCTTGTTGAACTGACAAGGCAGATGTATCTAAATATTTACCCTTTTGTCGATCTTCTTCAACAGAGTAAAGTTCTTGCCCTTTATTCCCACTTACGTCATTACCTCTTTTTGCCAGATGGAACAGTGCATCTCTCCTAATCAAGCAGGGAATCTCTGGTACAGACCCTTCCTGGATTCTAATGCAGCCCGTGAATCTCTCAGCATCTTTGAGGGACAGCATTAGTTATATAAATGACCCCTGCATCAGTGTTCTGGCAAGGCATTGTAAGAGTTTATCCAATTATGGTACAGTATTTTTTCCAATTAAGGAAGTGTCCATTATTTTTCCTTATTTTGATCAAAAATAGTAGAGCCTTTCAAACTCAGAATAACTACAACTAAAAGCTACTTAAGACTTAAAAATGTAAATTCAAAAGACAATATATTAGAAAAGTGAAATAATTGAAGAAGTGTTAGATTAGAATAAAAATGTTTACAGAACTGTAAAACTAAGTTTCCTTAAGAAAGGTTATAGCATAGCTGGTCTGTGTTATACAGAGGGTTGGCAATGAAACATTAGAGAATAACATTCATTAATGTTCTCCATCATAGACTGAAACTGCTGAGCTATAGTATAAACAAATAAACTCAAGAAAATGACAAAACTGACTTTAAATGTCTGAGTCTCACAGACTTTTGTCTGTGATACTGTTTAAAGACATTGTTTAGTTTAAGCTACAATGAACAGTAAACTATGGACATGGTGTTTACTTTTAGAGATGTTAGTGTGCCAGAAGACAGCTATTAAGCAGCTCTTTAGTTTAGATCTATCTGACAAAACCTGTTAAATTGTAAAAAATCAACTTTGATATCATAGACTAGCCAAGTTCAGAATGATGGCATATTTCATATGTAAAACACCATTAAATGTTACATGTAACATTCTGGCACTTGTAATTTGCTTCAGCAGTGTTTCTTTCCTTTAAATCCTGCTAATTTAGTAATTACAAAAGCAATCAACAAGCCTTCTGTTCATAGGCCTTCCATGAAGTTAATGGATTTGGCAGGAACCATGACAAAAACCAGCTTTGTAGCACTGGACTGATTCAGTACTGCATGAAAGGGACCTCCTTTCAAGAGTAGAAAATAAGCTGGGACCTTGCTTGCTATAATTTTGGGGAACCTGCCTGATATAACACCTTAGGTATCATCTTGGGATGTGACTGTGACTGTGGTTTGCAATGTATTTTACTATTCCAAATAATTTCACAGTTGTCACCGAACAGGCTTTGCAATAATATCAACCAAAGATTACATGATAACTTCTGCTCTGTGTTGTTGTTTTTTCAGTTTAGTAGAAATTTCCCTAATGGTTCAGGCAAAATGTAATCAAGGATACAAAGAGACACGGCCTCAAATAGAAAACCATTTTTAAATAAGTGAGTGGTGCTCCAGAACTTCCTGGTGAGGAAAGGGGATTTCTTTGAATCTCTCGTGAGCCACAGTTAAGCAAATGGGAGCAGAGACTGTACTTTCCTCCAGTCTATCAGCTATTAGCTCTCAGTCTGTAGGAGCTTTCTTTGTTCTTCTAAGGAAGAAGTTAAAAATCTGAAAAGGGCAAGATGCAGTGTTCACAGAAGTCATAGAATCAGAAAATTCTGTTCCTTGAGTAAGCTGAGGCCTTAAGTCATTTGGTGGTAAGCAAAAAACAAAGAGCTATTGGAAATTAAACTGCACACACAGATGGAAGTCACATCCAGGGATATCAGAAGTGTCTGATAGAAATGGCAGGTATTTAGGCAACCTACATATTAAGCTTTACAAATTCATGCTATATGTGGTTTAGACTGACCTCATTTTAGATACCTAAACTGTAGATTTCTACCTCTGACCTCATTGCTGGAGGTTCTTCTTGTAATTGATGGTATGAAAGAGGTATATAGGTAGTTTTAGGGCATGTTTCATCTTAGCTGCTCTAGCCTTAGATGAATCTCACTTTACAAATGCATATTTCATTTCACTCATTAAAAATTAATTTTAGGCCACCAGTTCAGTCACAAAGCCAGATCCACATTATAGTCAGTCACATCAGATCAAATGTGAAGCTGGAAATGCCAATGTCCCAAACCACAAATATCTTAGAACAAAGAATCTGAAAAACTTCTAGTTCCTGGGAAAAAAAGGAAAGCAGAAGAACTTCTAAAAGCTAAGAATCATCAGCCACTTAGTATGCAATGAGGAAGCCAACAGATATTGAATTTGGACTTGTTGTTACTATGACTTCATGCAACATCAAGTAATGATTAAAGCAGGGTATGAGGGAGCTGTTATGCTGTATTACCCTGGCACATCACTTCGATGAAAAGGAGATGGTAAATCACAAATCATTGACTGGTCTACTTGAACAACCTTCACCACTTCAGACATTGTAAGAAAGCCAAATGGTGATGTGAGGCCATACATTGATGTTAAGAAATCATCCATAAATAATCTATCTCATGTTTACAGCACAATAGTTAAAAACAGGAAGAAAAACTGTTGCAGTTTAAACTTTTCATACATTATCATTTTCAACACATCTGAGCATGTAATGAAATGCCTCCTGGTTGTCTCATTTCTGCAAGAGCCTTTTAAATTCACTAAAGTGTTGAAGACATTTCAGACTTAATAAATGGCCCTCATTTAAGACAAGAGAATTAAACACATGCAGTTAGGTAACTGTCTTTAAATCCACAGGACAAATAAGAAATATTTGGTAAGAGGGTAAATAGCAGCTGCATAACCAAACAGGACTGGAAAGACCAGTCTGGGTCACCACATCCAGTCTCATTCTAAAATCTCCTGAATTTACAAATCCTCATCTAAAGACTTTTTTTTTTCCTAACTACTTACTGAAAGTCTATTGCAGAACTGTCAGTGAAACTAAACATTAGATTTTTTTTCCTTTGGTCATAATTAACACAGGAAATTTCTGCAGTTTATTTACAGATTAGGCTAATTGAGGTGATGCCCTTTTTCTTCATAATCTCTGACCACCTTGCTTTCCATATCAGCTCATATGTCACAATGAACTTTTTACTCAGTGCAGCTTTCTCTTCAGAATACTTCTTTGAACCCCATTATTTCTTTAGCTGAAAGAGAATACCTGTGTGCTGATTTTGGCTGGGGTAGAGTTAATTTTCTGCACAGTAGCCATTATGGGGCTACATTTTGGAGTTGTGTTGGAAACAGAGGGATTTCTGATTGGCAACACAGGGATGTTTCAGCTTTAACTGTACAGTGCTTACACAGGGTCAAGGCTTTTTCTTCTCCCCATCTTCACACCAAAGGAATATGTGATAAGCAGAATAATATGAATAATTTTTTCTACTCTACTGATTACAGCTATGATATATAACTTATTAGAAATGAGAACTGATTGGCCATCAATGTTTTGCAGTCTCCCATAAGAGTGTACTGCTCTCTTTCAAATAGCTGGAGTCTCACCATGAAAAATCTCCCTCTCTGCCAGAATTCTGTCTAGAGTTAACTATATCTTCTCTGAATATTCGTTCCCATATAAATATCTATATTCTCATTATATTCCCAGAAATGTTTATTGTTCATTATTTGCTGTAGTTCCACTGAAAATTCTGTGGTTAAGCACTAGGGAAAAGAAATGACACCGTAAGAGTTAGATGTGCAATAAGGCTTTATGAAGACAGATTTAAAAGTCAGCAGACATATGAGGAATTAGGTCTTGAAATGAAAAAGTTGAGAGTTTGAGGTGTGAGTGTGTAAAGACTTAATGTTGCCCAGGAGATGGAAAACCAGATTAAAAAAAGATTTGTCTGCAGTACCTCACTGAAGAAATTTGTTAGCATAACAGTGGAGGAAAATTGCAAATTGAGTGAGTAATAAACACTGATGCTTGAGCACAAAAGACAAATGCACAATCAATATTTATTTGCAAACACATAGGGGCAGAAGCAGTTGTTACCCCTCAGCTTTACATTAAGTGTAAAAGGGGTCTTGCAATAATCAGGTTTTGCCGTTGTTCTGGTCAAATTATGTAAACCCTGGAAAGCAGCTGAACTTAAACGTGTGTGACTGCAGTGAAGTCACGTTCCAAACCTGGAGACAAAGCCTTCAGGAGGCTCTGTCTGTGCCATAACCAAATCACCACAAGGAAATTGCACCCACAACCTCCACTTAGACAAAACCTGACTAAACGAAAGAGGCATTCAAAAAACTAAACTTTAAAAGCATGAGCTCTGCTCTGACATTACAGCTTTCTCTAGTGCGGACTTGGACTTTATTTTTTGTTTGAAAGTCCTATAGCAAGGCCCACTTGGTCTATGTGAGTTCAAAAAGAGAAGAACTTTGTCTGAGACACCAACACTGGTCAATATGAGAATTCCTTGAAGGTCTCCTTCACATAAAATGTACATGTCCAAAAAGATTAAGTTGCTGCTGCTGCTGCTACTGGGCATTGCATCCCAGGTTTAATCTGTTGGCTATCCTAATTATTTCCTTCTGTATGACTTACTTCATAAAAGAAATTGCTAAAAGCCTATATGTGGTGGAAGTCCACCTGTTACTTGTGGATATAAAAAGCCTCCAGAGAAAAATGTGGTAGTAGAAAATACAGAAGCAATTATTTTAGCAATGACAAAAGCAGATTTTACTTACTACTTTTTTCTCCTCTAAATAATTCAGCAACTGGGAGATTTCATGTCAGCGATTTCATTATAGGAATGAAATGATTTCACAACTCCCTTTCCTTTCACAATTGATACAGGTTCAGCTCCTCAGAGAGACCCTTGAATTCTTAAATGTCAACACTAGTGCTAATAACCATCACCCCTTTCACTTTCTTGCTTAAATTTCCCTAGCACATGGAAGAATGGATCCTTTAGTGTCTGGATTACTGCATTTCTAAAGAGAATGGAAAGTGAGTTACACTAAAACTAACTGGGCATAATGAGCTTTTACTGGGATATAAAAGCTGTTAATAACCACACTATGTCTCCATAAATTAAAAACAATACCTGGTCTCTCATAGTTTTCCCTCACTTGGTATCTGTCTTGTTCACACTTTATGGTGGCTGTCAGTGCATTTATTGTACTAGATGTTTAGATTTCCCAAATGGAAGATATATTTCTAGGAAAAACTGCCATCACTGTACAGGCAAGAGGAATGCTGTCCTTTAAAAAATATGAGCAAGAACTTTGAGTGAATGTTTTAATCTTTACACAAAACATTGGAAACTGTCTTCCTGTAGTATGGAGGAAATATTAGAACAGCAGGGAAGTTTCATGCATTTCCTGGGACTAATATAAAAAAAAATAATGAGATAAAATCAGATAAATTATGTTAAAGACAGGATATGAAAATGCAGACATAACAGTACACCTGCAATAGCTAACAACAGGGAAGCAGAAGTATATGGTGTTCTGTTGCACAGCCCCTTGGTAGTAGAATGCTGAGGGCACATTTTCAACATTAATCTTTTCCAACTCGGCTTTTAAAAGTATATATCTTTTCCCTGAAAAGTCCATTTTTGTGTTCTGGGACAGCTGTATTTCCTCTGAGTGCTGCAGGAGCTTTCCTACTTGTTCTCCTTGCATTTCTATTAAGCAGTGGCATGTGCTCCCTTCCCTTCTCAGTCCAGCCATGCACAGCAGTGAGTTCCAGAAACACACACATTTTCTCTGTGCCTCTTCTGGGTGGTGGTAGGATAGGCTGGATAATCTACATGCAAGCACAAAAAAAGTAAGGGTTGAGAACTATTTTCCCTTTCCAATCATCCTGCATTGGGTACCTCACCCTGATTTCTGAAGTAGGTCATGCTAACACTTAGGGAGACCTGGCTTTAGCAGTCTGTGAAGAGAAGGGACATAGGCACATTCCCTGTTCTAAATCCTGCCTGCCTTCTCTCTGAAATAACCTCTCGCAGGTGCTGCCCAATTTCAAAAAGCTGCAGCCCGTTTTCAGCACACTCCCCAGGCCTCCAGATCTCCCTGAGAGGTAGCAGGGGCCTGAGTCTCCACACTCCCCTCAGAGCTCCAACAGAGCTGATTTTTCCAACCCCTTGCTTTGTAGTCTTTGAGAGATGTAACCACATTTTTAAGTTGCTGAATCTTCCTTTGCAATTTTTTAATCTGGTCTGCTATAAGGACTTCCTGTAACTGTGGGGGAAATCCTGTTCAGATTGTTACTAAGGGAATCTATCATTAAAACAGGCAAATTTCTAAGAGAAAAAAATCTCCTTTGTAAATAATCCATATTATTTACTCCATAGATATCTTGGAAATTTCGTATTTTCTTGAACCAGTAACTTACCAGTAATTATGATCCTTGAATGTGCCTCAGTGATTTAAACATGATTAGCCATTATTCTCTTTCTATTATCTCATTTTCTCACTGGTAATTCATGTCTTAACTGATGCATTCATTGGAATATAGAAAAAACCCTCTGCTTGACCATTTCAGCTTTTTCATGTTTTCAGATTCTTTCCCAGAATTCACTTCTGACAAGTATCTTTCTTCCAACTAATTGTTACTTGTTATAGTATTTCCTCCCTTGCTCATCTTCTTGCACACAAGCACATTACACATACAGATACACACACTTTTTTCCCCCAGGATGCAAGGAAAGGGAGTGGAAATGGCAGCACAACAAATCCAGTTTCCATGAAGAAAATCACCATCTTTAATCAGAGGTATCTTCTGTCAAGAAATACTGAAAAGTTCCAGGTACTGTGACCAATAATGGGGTGACTCTTACTGGCATTACACGCACCACAGTACCTTCCAGGAGACCAAGTCCAACACCAGGAAAAGCTGTCAATTGTCCTATTTGTCTGCTTGAACTTATGCTTTCAAAAAGTGAGAAACTTCTGTCAACAAATTCTAGTCAGAAGAACATTACTTCATGTCAAAACATACATAGAGGAGGAAGTCAGTGATCCCTAGTATTGGTTTCTTTTTTGTCCTTCATGAATTTCAAAAGCCTGAGCATTCATGGAACAAGGTAAAATAGATTTATTTTTTGTCTTTTCATATAAAAAATGTATTGTTTCCCCCATAATGTAGATCAGAAGAAAATTATGCAGTTAATATTACATGGAAAGATGAAATCACATCTTTAATACCTCTTAGCAATTTCTGCAATCTTTGGAATTCTTCTGATATCCTGTTCTCTGAGAGATATATGGGTCACTTCAGAAAGAGTAAATCCAAGCTCTAAGAGCTGCATGTATTAATTAGATTTTTCAATAAATAATTTAGCAAGTCTGTTTCAGTTGAGGGGTTTCATTAAATACTTGAAAATATTTTTAAATTTTGCATCTTTTTACATCTGACACAGGTTTGTCTCCCCAGAGGTGTCTCTAGGTTTTTAAATACAACTGCACTGTTAATCCAATAAACCATTTGCAGCTATTCTGCATACATTGGCTTTATCATATTGATTATTTTAATTCTTCTTTTTTAATTTTTTTTTTTTTTTTAGAGTTCATTGGTATTCACCCTTTAAAGAGGGAAACCTTAACCTGAGGCTTGCAAAGGTCTGTCTTGCCTCTGGAAATTTTTCTGCAATGGGATTAATAATAGTTACATAGAAAATAATTTAGGAAGAACACAGTATTTTACCATTCCACCCTCTTTCACAAATTTGATTTCCTGTTTTAATTTGAAATCACTTTTGCTTCATAATTAAGCAGATCCTGTGTTCAATATTTTTCCTTCTTATCACTAACACGGTTTCAGTCTGTGAAATCTGCATGGGAGTATAAGAATGTTCCTGTTTTGTGGGTGGTGTTTAATGTCATTACAATATCTTATTAATGGCTCAGCTGTAGATCTCTGAATAATTAAATTCTGCTAATGGCTGTAGTATTTTCATGAGCAACATTATCCTTTTTTTTATTATTATTATTACTGCCAATGAAGGATAGGAAGATGCCAACCACTAAAATGAAGCTCTTGTGGAACCCAAGGACATATATTTAGCATAAATCAATCCCATCAGAATGAGCTACAGAACAAGGCAAAGAGATTTTCTGGAAGACTTTCAAAACACCATCAATAAAGGGATGCTACAATTGATTACTTCTCAGCACACATTCTAAGATAAATGACCTGTGATTCCATTTAAAAGTTAATGCTGAAAAGTCTTCAAATGCTAATAGCAAAGAGCAGTACACAAACACTATAAAAAGAACCAAGCAGATATTAGAGGCAAAAAAATACAGGCATGCAGAAATACCACAAAAATACACACAAAGACCTTTTCTAATACTCAGATATGTTTATTTCACAGGTATTTACAAGGTAAAAGACAATTACTACACAAAGAGATAAAACAGTGAAACTTTGAAGTTAATCCACAACATGAAACTCTTCCAGCAAGATAAAATTTGTTGCTGAATTTTATCAGTTTCTGTTTAAACTCCTAAATTTCTCTCTTAATGAATACTCAAGGGCTAAATCACACCGTTAAAGCAATAGCATGCAGTAGGATTGTTGGCTCAGACCTCCTTTGTCTGGAGGCAGCTCATGGCAGTCCACTCAGCAGTCCATTTCACAATAAAAATGGGAAATACATAGACTTGTGTTCTCATGAATCTTGGCAGTTCTGTAGATGTGCACAGATGTCAGACAAACAAATAGTATGAGACAGACAAACAAACAAATAGACTGTCCAAACCTCTTTTGGCCTTTGCAGTGTGGAAAGACACTTTGTTCGTGATGTTATGTCACTACTGGCAGCCCAGCCAGACACACACAACGCAGCCAGGATTGTTTAGGAGCCAAAACCAACTTGTCCTGATGGAACCATTTCTGGGAAATCAATAGCATAGGCAATGCATTTAGATTGACAGATAGAGAAAGATTTCTATCTCTCCCAGAAGGGAGGGACTAAAATACCTTTCCACACAGAAATATTGGATGGTAAAAAACAATGATTTTAATATAAAGGTCTATGAAATATTTATGGGGAGGGGCATTATGGAAAGGCATACAATATTGTCATCCCAAATAACCAGCAACTAAACATCACAATCCGTTTTGCTCCTTCCAGTGTGTCACCTGACTTGTGTTTATTTGCAAATTGGTTTCAGCCCACATTTACCAGGACAGCCTAGTTACAAGAGAAATGTTTATATTCTGAATAGATCCACAGTATAATTTTTTCCCCCAAAGGATTATATATTAATCTGAAGATCTACGAAAAGCTGCTTTTTATTTTTGACATTCTTATGAAAAGATTGCCTCATTAAAAATGCTGGCTCATTCTAGTGTGTTTAGTTTAGATTACTAAATAACATACACTTGCAAATACGTCTGGTGACTTATGTAAAAACAGAAATTATTTAACTTGCATACAATTTTCCTACTTCACTGCAGAAATTCCTCCATTGTCAAAAATACCCATTATCAAGAGCTAAAATCACTTCTCATCCTCACAATGGTTATAATCACCTGCATAACTGTCAGCCAGACTTGGTGGCTAATTGTTTTTCTGAAGTGCATTATCTGTGTTCTGCTAATAGAAATAATGAAAGCTTTAATGTTCATGCTGCTTCTAGAGCAGACTGGTGATGAGTGTGCGATTTTTAAAAACAGATTAATTTACTGAATCTAATGCCTTTTTTCAAGAAAATGAGCATGTCAATTTTTAAAATAGAGAGGAAAGGGAAAAACACTGCCATTTCATTTTCAACCACAACAAAAGTGGATGGGATATTTTCTCTTTTTTTAAAAAAATCTCCTTTTTTTCTCTAAAAAGAAAGCTGAATAATTAGACCTGTACTTTCCTTGAAACTGCTGTGTTGAGCCAAGAGTGATGACAGGATCTGAGTGTGTCTTGAGCAGCAAAAACAAATAAGCTTTTTCAGTTGAAAGACTAGGACTGAATACCTCACCTTAGTTGGAATACTCAGAATGAAGATAGCAATTTTAGAACATGCCCAGCTTGAAAACACAGGGATGAATTCCTTGTGGCCAGGTAAGATTTGATGGTGATTTATCATTTTAAACCAGTAGAAAATCCAACTCCTCCATTAAAAAATTAACATTAGACATAGTATCAACAAAAAAAGTATCCAGCTCTGCAATATATTGATCAACCTCATTAATTTCTTGTTCCAAAGATAAACATAAGGAAAGCTAAAAGCTTTGACCCTCATTCAGATCCATGCTGTACCTTGGGATAAGCATCCTCCAGGGATAACAATCATTGTCTCAATCAATGCTCACTGTGCTGAGACACTGCCCATAGGTGTTTGGATAAATTATGTTACTTTTAAGGACATGGCAACCACTAGCAAATGAAATCACCTAACAATGCTAAACTGTATATTGATATTTTAATCAAGGATAATTCTTGCATATTAGATAAACACTTTTCAATTTGAATAATACTACTTATCAATTAATTTCTTATTCACATCTCTGACTCAAATTACTAAAGTACATCAAATATTCACAACTATCAATACCTAGCTGACTGAGAAGAAATCTCTAATGATAACATGAATCAAGCAAAAATGTTGAATGTGATCATAAAATAATTTATTTTGTACCTTTCAGTATAGCAAGAACCCTTTGGTGCATATTATAACAATTATCTTCTTCTAGCTGTAAAACTTTATAGTGTTGTGAAAAAATAAGGTGGAAGATTACTTTTTTAAACTAGTAACTCAGATTAAAATCTTCTCACCAGCATATGCACTTACTATGGCTCCAAAATGTCCTTTGCATGTCTGCTTAAACAAAGCCTTCATAATAATTCAACCTGATTTCCTTCCTCCCACCACCCCCAGGGGGTTCACCGAACGATCTGTCATGCACAGAATATTATCTACCATAAAGGATGATGAATACTTATAAACTCCCACTTCTGTGGACATCAGGACCTTTGTGGAGAAGGCCTGGGTGTGGTGAGGTGATCTACTCTGGGATCAGTGCTGATCCTGTTGAGTCATGAGCAGACAATGAGAGTCCACCACAAAAAGCCCAAGGCCTCTCCTGTGGGCCATTTGAAAGGAATCCAGAGGAAGACAATGGAGAAGGCCATGTTTAACATCTCACAAACTAAATTGAGATGTATTTTGAGAGATTAAAATGACTGTGTTTGCTTTTGGGCAGTAAAATTGAGAGAAGATATTAAAAGAGCTTCAAAAGAAAAAAAAAATGTTTTAAGGAGTTTCTATGCAGTAAGGAAAGAAAAAGTATATGTATGATAAAAAGGAAAACTTTTTATAAATACTGAGGAAAACTGACATAAAAGGTTTCTCCACTCTGGGTGTTTGTGTTCATGTGTGTCCCAGAATGTGTGCACACATAAAAAGACACAGGGAGAAATGAAACTGCACAAGCTGTGTATTTTTGTAACAAGCATTTCCTTCCTTCTCAATATTATGTGTTCAATATTATCTGTGGATCACACTCAAAAGTTCAAATTCAATTTCTGGTCAGGTAGAAGCCCATCTTATGTCAACGAGAGTGTTATTCATTTCAAGAATGAAAAAAAAAAAAATTAGGCCCTCAGGTAATAAAATATCTTACTGCAGGGACAATTTATTATAAAGACCATTGTGTAAAGGTCTCCTCCAAAACTTTATGAAACAACAGACAGAGCCTCAGCTGAAAGCAAATGTCCTGCCAAGTAAGTGGTCCCATGTACAAACTCTTTTTTGGACAATTATTTCTGACCCAAGAGGAAACACAGGAAGCTGTCTCAGCTTGCAATTAAGTTCTGGTCTTAAAAGCTTTGTTATGAAATTCTGTGGACAAAAAGAATGGCATCCTGTCTGGTCTTACTTTTTTGGCAACTGACCTCTCCATTCTCATACCACAGAAACCAGAAATTGTAAATACTTGTCATAAGGGGGTTATTCTTCCATCATTACTTTTCAAAGCTGTCAGTGAAATATCTTCTAGGAAACCCCCATGGGCTTGATTTCCTCTTGACTGAGGTTAGATTTCTGTGCCAACCCCCCTCCAAGGAAGGCAGAATACATCTCTACACAAAGGAGGCAAAAAGTGCAATGAAGCCCTCCTCGTGTGTGAATGAAAGGCAAGGGAGCACTTCTTGGATAGCTGGAGATCATAGAGGAGTGGCTGGTGGTTTCCCATTGCTGGTGGTTTCCCTCAAAAAGGGCAATTAGACACCTGCTATCCTAATAGATGTGAATCTAAACCATCTACTTTAGGCTCTCAGAATCCTTGAAAATCCTACCAGAGTTTTCAAAACTGTCTTGAAATTCATGTTAGTTTAAACTTGCTGGTGATTTTTTAGGACGTGTATGAGCCATTTGATGCACAATAGAATTATTAAAGGTCCTGCTGTTAAGGAATCCTTCCTGTAAAAGAAGAGCTGTTGCCCACATTTCTCTGATGCCTATTTTGGCTTAGATTTATGGTGCCTTCTCATTGTCCTTTATGAAATGCTTCCATTAACTTTTCTGTTACATTTTTTCACAGCTTACAGCTCTATAAAATTGAGTTACTATCTATGCAAATTCATACCATTTACATTTGTAGAAGTCCTGGTCCATATAAATGTGTTATATTTCTACATATTTGGTATATCTAGAAGTAAAACCTTTGCCTAGTTTTTCAAGATGCACTGACTTTTCATATTCCACCAAATCTGATTAAAATAAGTCTCTGTACCATTTTGTGATGATGTGGGGGCAAGGTACAGAGTTAGAGTCAGATCTGACCAGTACATATAGTGGTGACAGTAATTCATTGAGTCATTAGCTTGCTGAGCCAAGAACTTCCAAATTTGTTTCTATTTTCTGTCTATGGACTAGATCTACAAAAATATTGCATTACAATTATTTAAGGATGTATTTTGCTCGGTTACCCTTACCACAAATCCAAACTTCCAAGTTTCAGTCCTGCTATGCCAGATGCCTGGAGTACCACTGCACAAAAAGATTTAAGACTTTCCTTTGCTCATAATCTTTCCCACCGAACAGTTCAGGCAACTGCTCCCCAGCTCAGTACTCTTTGTGGATAACATTTCCAAGTCCCTTTAGCATAGCTTGGAGGCCACACCAAAGGTTGTAGAAAGTTCTTCCAGGGCACAAGGAATCAATAAACGGGTGGTTCATAATCAAGGGAAATCAGTTCTTCCTTATGTTCTCTGTCATGGAGCACATTCATCAACCTTCTTGCACTGAAAAGGAATGCAATTAAAATTTCCATCTTTATTGTCCAATGCCAAACTTATCTTAATGTAATCATGGAGAAAATATTTCAATACCAACTTTCTTTTTTAAACATTTTTTTTTTGAAAATTTTGGTGTTCCTGCCACTCAGATATATACACATTTCTGCTATATTGCTCAAGCTACTGCTACTCTTCCCTGATCTACTAAATGTATTTTTTCAGATGTCCTTCACTTCTTTGTACTATAACAAACCAAAACAAGCTTCAAAGAAACAAATAAACAAAAACACCCACAAAAACAAAAAAAAAACCAACCAAACAAACAAAAACCAAACAATCAAAACCAAAACAAAACAAAACAAACACCCCCAAAATAAAAAGCAAAAAAAAAGAGCAGGTCACTGTGTGAATGAGTGCAATACTTCACAATTTTATGTTATTTCCAATCTCCTTCAATAGTCTTCAGAAAGAAGAGAACTTTGCCCAATATAGCAAATAAAATGAACGAATCCTGAATCTACCATATGGTCACAAAAAATCCAAATGGAGGGTTGCTTTTTTGGTGTTACTGTTTTATCAATAAATACGATCAGAGAATCAAAGAGCTTAGTGCAACCATGTTGCTTCATGCCAGTCAGTGAGATATTACTGAGGGTTTGTAGTACAGAGATATGGGACTGCTTTGCTACCATGGAAAAAACACAGAAAACTTGCAAGAAAAAAAATAAAAAACACAGAATTTTGAGACAGGAACTTTGTAGTTGTGTAGGCAAAAATTAAACATAAATGACCAACCACTTCTTTTCTAGAGAAAATCATTAATTTGTCAAAAAATATTTTTCCAGAAAAAATCCTTAATTTATTCTTTTCCAGAGAAAATTCTTAATTTGTCAAAGAATATTTGCAAAGGGAAGGGGTACTTCTATTCTTAAATTCTTTCTGTTCCTAAATTCTATTCTGTGAGTGATATATATTTATACTATCTTTTGGTGATACTCAAAGAAACTCAAAGGAGAAAGAATACCAAGTATGACTCATAAAGATTTAAAATACACCCTTGTGATCAACATGCCCAGGATTCCAGGGTTTATTCAGGTTGGTAGACTAGAACAATCAGATCCACACCTTTTTTTATTCCATATCTAAATCTGGCTATCATACCAAGAGGTTTAGTATATTGATTTCCCAATTGATCATACCAAAGCTCTACACACTCCCTGGGTCTCACTGGCCTTTAGGTCTGTGTTATTTCACCTCCATCTTTTTTGTATCTTTTCAAGCAATGGCTCTTGCTGCAACTATAAAGAATATTTTTTACACATTTTTATTTTCCTCTGCTCAATTTCAAGACTTATCAATACCTTGTAGAATCTGACTATGAAATTATATTTGCTACGCATAAGAGGGCAATAGTCATGACTCCCCTTTTCTTATCAGAAGCAGAAGTGTTCTCAAGATCCTCTGAGTAGAGATGGAATAGAAAAAAGATGCAATTACTCTTAAAAATATTTTCACACAACAGATGTTTTCTGGGCCTGGCTTACTCTTACAGTTGCTTCAGTTTTATGAAGCAACTAAATCCTAAAAACTGTAGCAGCAGGACATATAAAGGATACTTTTGAATGGATGGACTGATGTACTGCCACTGTATGCTTTGAGACAAAACATAAATGAGACAAAATAAAGACAGAAATCAAATGAAAGCCTGAGGTTGAGATTAGCTCCCCTGACAAAACCTCATTGACTTTTATGGTAGAGGGGTTTGTCCTAAGTTTGAATTGATTAAAGGGAAATCATGAAGGAGGGATACAGAGAGCACTAGAAAATGGCTTATGGATCTATCAGGTATCGGAGTGACTTAAAATTAATGTTTTCTTCTCTAGTAGACTTCCTATCTGCTCAGGATGTGATCTCATTGTTGAGTCTGTGGAGAACTGAATCTGCAGAACTTCAAAGATCTAACTTTGCCACTAAGTCAGCTTTCTTAACAGGAGATGAGTTATACTCAGATAATATCCTGGACCTCTGTTACTATGAGTTTGGGGTTTGGGTGTTTTTTCCCCTTGGAAGTCCATCCTTTATTGATTGATGCTGGGACTCATGGATACACTTTCTCTCAAGAGTCTTTTTTAACAGATTCAAGTGCTAAATCTGTGTAATTAGTGTGGCTCTGAATACAAAAGGTTGTTTACTTCTTTTTGACAAAACTATTCGAGGTAAAAGTGAATCTATGGAAGTGAAAATTTTGTGGATGGGCACGGGCTTGTGGTGAATCAAAAGATCCTTGAAATGGGGTTGCAAAGGCCCCGTTCCAGCCCTCGCGCAGGGAACCTCAGGTCAGAACCTACAGCTTCCTGCACTTGCATATCTGGGTGGAGATTTGGATCTGCTGGCACTCCCCATGTGGCTTTCACCCTGCTCCAGCTGCTGCAGGCTGTCTGCAGGCTGGGAGGAGGAGCAGGTTATGCTGCACCAGGAGGGGTTCATGTCTGAAATGTTTGAAACAATGTAAGAGGCACAGTCATTCATCTGTGGTTAGTTTTTAAAATTATTTTGAAAATAATAACTTTTATTTTAGGTTGGGATTAAAAGTTCCCTTTAATAACACAGAAAATCAAAAATGGCTCAGAACATCAGTGGCCAAACAGGGTTTAAAGCAGCAAAATTGAGACTTTCCTAAGCAGAGGAGAAAACTGAATTAAAAACAGACTTCAGGAATCTTCTCCAAAGTTAAATCCAAAAGGAGGAAAAGAAATATTGATGTAATCCTAAACTCCTAAACAAACACGAATTTTCACTATAAATCTTAATTATCACTTGTCATTCACAAAGAATCATACATACTAGTGGCTTCATCTGAGCTCCTTTCCCTTGAAGTCTACTTTATAAACTATTTTTCTATTCACTGTTGAGCAGTCTCATCTTGTTTCTGACTTGAATGTAATCACTTTTCTTAAGAACTCTCGGGTAAGCTTCTCTCTTCTCCAAATTTATTCTTTCCCTAGTTCTCAGATCAGTTCTGAAGTTCAGATTTCTAGCAGTATAGGAGTAATTAAAAGTCCACTTAATCAGTGTATTGTAATTTTTTGCAGGGCTCTTTTATCCATACAAATACATTGTTTTTAGTGCAATCACACCCTTTACTCCAGTTACCCCGTTGCTAAAGATTTTATCTTTGCTTTGCTTTGGGTTTTTTTGCTTCCTGGAAAGGCTGTATTTTTACATAACCCAAGCCTACTGACCACATTTTTCAAATCAGTCTTTGTTTGCACTAAGGATCCCTGAACTGTTTTGGATTAAGCACCAGCTCCCTGTAATTGCATTGTTTATGGGAGAGATCTTCCCAGACATGTTGATGATTCACTTATGCCTAGATACAGATCTTCTCCTGTTTTATATCCAAATCCATCAAATATCACACAGATCTACCCAATATCTGCTGCAATTGCCTGTATTTAAAAACAACTTTTATGTTCTGTGGGACATCTCAGTCCAAACCAAGGGTAGAGCAAGTATTTAGGCATTGTGGAGGAAAATAAAAGAAAGAACTGAGAAAAAAGGAGGTAAAACATAGGAAAACAAGTAAACATGTTTTTCTTAGCCAGTTTTGTTTGAATTGCCTTTGTTTTTTTTCTCTGACCAAAGCACAAACTTTCACTCCTCTGGGTTTTACGCACAGCAAATGATCTGGACTGCATCTTTCACAGAGACATTCACAAAGTCACTCTTCTACAGGACATGCTTTAAGGAATAAGTAAGGCATGACCTCTAGCTTCTTCTAGCAGTGTTCTGAGAACGTGAATTTTTTTTCAGATGTCTCTTACAAGTAGTAACCATTTGAAAATGAAAAATGGTATTTACTAAATAGATGCTCTTCACACTGATCCTTTTAATTTTTGTCACATTTGGCTTTAAATATTAAGTGTTAATTCAAATGGGACTGAATAAATAGAAGACAGGTATCTAACACCTACATTAGTATTCTGCAGCTGATACATAAGTAAAAGCTTTTAATGTTAGAATTGGGGTTACTGTACCAGAACAAAATCATGTTCTTGTCTGTTAAAACAAAAAATTTCACCCAAAACAAAAGCCTTCCAAACTTAGCTCAATATCTAAGACAGGTAATTACAATATGTATGCAGCTTTGTAAATTATGACACAACTATGGCAAGCTAACAAACAAAAAAAAAAGTTCCTCTGTTTTTCATAACAAAGGCTCTGAAGAAAACCACATAGACAAAGTCTCCTCAAAGTCATTTAGTATGCATGGTGTACCTTTCAGAGATTCATGACCTTTAGATGACTCATCTTTAGAATATCTAGCACCATTCTCTGCAGATGATTTCATAACCTGATGTGATACTCTGTGAAGTTATTCCTTGAAATTCTTCATCGAAAGGAATAAACACTCTGGAATTTTCAAGTGCTGTAAGCATAATGAATTAGAGGAAATATCTTGTTCATCTCCATAGTGATGAAAACATCATTGCTTTCACTTTCTACCTTGAAAGAGTCCAGTACCATAGTCAAAAACATCTCATTCATTTCTGTCTCTTCTTCAGTCTGTCTTCCTTAAAATTGAAACTTTTCCCCTCTTTTTGCCTCATTCCATTTACAGCTGGGCAGACATAATCTCCAGTCTAAAGCACAGAACACTCTCCAGAAAGGTGGAGGATGTGATCTGAATCCACTCAGGCTGAGGGACAGGGAAATGATGGGAAGGAAGAGAACAGCAGAACCATGCCAACAGTCTTTACAGGAAAGTTGTGTGGTACTACCTTTGAAAGAGGGTACTGGACTTGGGACCAGCAGCAGAAAGAGCCTGCTAAAGTCTCAAACCACAGATAGGACAAAATACTGGTTACTAGCCAAGCAGAGCAATTGCTTGCCTTTTCAGAAATCTCCCCTAGATGGCTCCCAGCCAAACAGGCTATTTCCCTGGAACATAGGGAGCACAGATTCATTTGGTTTATATCTAAAATGTACGCTGAAAAGAATCTACAAACACTGGAATACCGCATGCTCTGGTGATCATATAATGATGTTAAATGTCTCCTAAATTTCCATTTAGACACTGATTGTCAGGATTTTGTATACTCCAGCTCCATCTCATTTGCTTCCCTGGAGACATAACACCTATTTGTCTGCAGCAACTATTTTGTGAGTCAAGCCTCAGAGGTGCTGAAGAAGGGTACTTCTGCATTCAAGAACTGCATTCATGGTAGTGTGAAACCTACTCAGTTCCTCTAGATCCACAAAGCAGACATTTCCCACCTAGTTTTCCCTCATGCCCTAATCCATAGGTATTTTTGAAATACAGTACTAAAGGAAATACTGGCTTATAAAGTGCCTCTTTAGAGTAAAGTCATGAACTGCAGGAATACTGGTTTCCACTCCTGTACTGTGCCTATTTCTGCCATTTGGCTTCATGGTTTTCACTCTAAATCGAGCCAAAAATAAAGCAAGAATCATTAGTGCAGAAGTTGGATTTTATTGTGATGCTATTGATTCCCATTGTCTTCTCAGTACATTGCATATGACAAGTCTGGTCATTCATTCTGTGAAGCAGAAGTGAGAGCTAACCATGCAACTGAGAGCTAGCCATGGCCCTTCCAAGCCTTCCAAGCTTTCCCCCACTTCTAGTTTAAAACACTTAAACACCCCACAGAGGCACCTTGGATAGATAGAGAGGCATCATCAACTGAAATCTGAGAAATTACCAACCATTTCTTACTAACACTGTAGTAATCTGGAAATTACTTTATCCATTTGTCTTTGGCTGGACAATTGACTGTGAATCCAGGCACAGCAGTAAAAAATTTCTCCTATGGTAAGAATTAAACAATTAAATGGCTTTCATTCCAATTTACTTTCCAGAAAAACAATTGAAAAAAATAACTGTTTAAATGAATATTTAGTACAGTCTATGGAAAAAAATTCCATTGGCCATGGGGGGTTTGTCATACCATCACAAATCACAATTTAATAGATAGAAAACAGCTTGATGTTTGGCACTGATGCAAGAATTACTCTAATCTCAGTAATGTTTGTTCTGATAATTATCTTTGCCACATCATTCTTCCTATTATCTCTCCCCTCCTTCTCACACTGTGGAGAACAGACCCTCTTTTTCCAATCAAATCCATGTGAATATGTGTATTTCAGAAATTCATATTGGGACAATTTGCAAAAAAATTGCTGTAAAATCACAGAGCTTATAGAACACTCAACAAATGGAAGCATTATTCCCAAAGCAGAAGGCAACATCCCTGACTCAGAATCGGTTTTCTACATTGCCAAGGCAAAAAAAAAAAGGCATTGTTTCCCTTAAAAATCGCTCCTAGAGGAGAGGATTGTCTTTGTTCATCTCTTTGCAAGTCCAGTGCAGTTGTATGCATTTTAAAATACATTATAGAAGAATCCTGAATACACTAAAGAAATATTTGAAAAGGAACTAAATAAAACAGCTCCACTTGTATCTGGGCTGTGGTACACATAGATTATTTTGGGTTGCTGAATTTCCTTTTGGGATCACTTGGAGCCAAAAGTTCAGTTCTAGGAACTGTCTGTGGGCTATCTTTAGCTTAGGCTCAAAGGACAAAGTTGGCATAAAGTTTGTTCCTGGCCCACTACCAAGCTGTTTTCAGAAAAGGGAGGATTAGCCAAATAATCCTTGTCAAATATTCACTGATGCTTAGCCACATGCTACAGTCTTTGCAAAGCTCCTGCATCTCTTCCAACACAGCATAACTCTCAACAGCAACCTGTACAATCAATCCTATCCCTGGATGGGCTGATTAATTTGGCTGGATTGACTCTATAGCCCGCGAAGAGAAACAATGGTAAGAAAAGAATGAAAAAATTGTTTCCAGGAGAGCTGAATGCAGATGGCACTTTTGTCATCTTTGTCATGTGGGCCTGTGTCTGGATATTGTACTGAAGGTTGTCCCACTCTCCATGTTTGTCCTATAGGAGTGCACAGTGAGTGTTCACCTTATAGGTTTCTCATGGATATCTCCTATTTATTAAGCATACTCTGTAAGAGCCAAACCTTAGGGTTCCAGAAAAGAAAACATGTATGGGGAAGCAATAGAAGAGAACAGTTTCTTTTAGATTTGGTTACAAGCTCAAAATTGCTCAAGTGCAATAAAAAAAAATCTTTACAAAGTGAATATTGTTTGTGCAGAGATGTTCTATAGTCCATTTATTTCTGTATTTTTCTCACAATACCTCACAAAGGAATAATTGCTTTTAAAAGGTTTGCAAATTGCTCAGTGTGTCCCATATCCTTGAGGACTAAAGTGCACTCAGACTAGAACTCTGCCAGTCATGGTCCACGCCTGAACGTGCACAGGCATGTTTCCATAGGGATCCATAGGGATATTTCCAGGTTTTAGGATCCAGATTATATGATGGCACAGACCTCACTTAGAGCTTCTCAAAGGCAAAGTCATCAGTTGCTATCTCAAGAACAAAATATTTTTTATCTGAATTACCAAAAAAGAAATTCTGCAGTAGTGACATAATCAGGCCTCCGGTATGATCCCTTAGAAGCATTCAGAAAGGTTTCATGAGAAGTTGTGAAAAGAGCACTAGCATAAGAGATTCAGAGAGCTGTGGTGGGTCTGGGGAAACTCCAGCGGATTTGCTTGGAGAGAGGTGGGAGATACAAAGGAAAGGAGACGTTTCCATGACTTTGCATCTGCCTCCTGCCTTCAGAAGCCAACCTGATTTCCTAAGAAGTTCAGTAGCCACCTCAAGAGGATTTTGTCCTGGGTGGTGGCTGCAGTGCTGGGGAAGGTTTCCCAGATGCATCTGGTGGTGAAGCAGAAGCAGTGGTGTTGGGCTGGGATGTGCAGATACTCAAGGAGCACACTTCACCCAAAGGCTGCTGCTTGCAGAGGAGAATAGTGAGGGAGAAAGAGCAGTCACTGCATTCATTGGTGAGTCAGGGAAAGTAAAGGCAGTGTGATGCACCCTCTGACATGGACCTGATTGCTCAGCTTGACAGCTGTTTCATGGCTGGCATGTGATACAAACTCTTGTCCTCCAAAAACCAGAAACCAGAGTTAAATATAAAGTCACAATCTGATTTTCCTAGTGCCTTCTCTTCTCTTCTCTTCTCTTCTCTTCTCTTCTCTTCTCTTCTCTTCTCTTCTCTTCTCTTCTCTTCTCCTTTTCCTTTTCCTTTTCCTTTTCCTTTTCCTTTTCCTTTTCCTTTTCCTTTTCCTTTTCCTTTTCCTTTTCCTTTTCCTTTTCCTTTTCCTTTTCCTTTTCCTTTTCCTTTTCCTTTTCCTTCTTGTTCTACAGGAGAAGCCAGCTCTTGGAGGGCTTTTGGTTGGAATGAGAAACCCCAGTTCTCCAAAGAGATGCAAAGCGTTGCTAGAACCTTACAGGGGACACCCACAGAGAGAGCCAGAGACAGAAATGACACTAGATCTTGTCTCATGGTACCCCAGCCTTAAAAAATTAGAGCCTCCTGCCTAGGGTGTAGCGAGCAGGGAGCTCCACCAAAATTCTCATCAAATGCTAAATGAAAGGGAAAGTACCCCCAACTATGTTCATTTCAGAAATGCAAACAATAAACAATAAGAGCAAATATTGAAACTCAAATATTTATAAAATGCTGCCCTACTGAGTTATCCAACCCTCTTAGTGATCAGCCCCAAAATTATATGATTTTGCTAACATCTGTACTCCTGCCCTTCCAAAGGGATGAAAACTGCATGTTAGCTTGTTTTGTTCAGCACAGCATCTTTTAAAAGCACTCCACAGATCATCTATAAGAGATGGTGTTCTGCACAACAGAAGGAAGAAAAATATTTCAAGAGGTAAGGAGCTGTTTCCTCCAGGCCAAAAATAAGACGGGAAACAACTGTCACACAAATGTCTATGCACATAAATAGAGTTGTCTTGGACTTTTAAAAGTTCTGAAAAAATACAATTCAAAGTTCGCATTATACTGAGGGAGTGTAAGGAAGCCCAGGGTCAACCCCAGTGGCTCCAAAATGGTCAGACTGGTGCTGTAATACACTGAACGCTGGCAGTTTAAAAAGGAAGAATCCTCAATAAATTAATCAGTGTCATTTGATAAAACTTTTAGACACTAATTGTTAAAGTAATGCAGTCGATCAAACAGGACTGAGAAGGAAAGCGACATCTGCTTGAAGAATGTCAGCTCTGAGAGAACAGAATCCATGTTGAGGGAAAACAGTTCTGCTTGAGAGTCTACAACTGCACACTGCTGTGGTGGCATTGGAATGGTAGCTGGGATGGATTAGTGGCTTCAGATGGGAAATCAATGGGGAGACACTCGAAATCCATTTTGTGCACTGCTGTGCTAATGTGCCAAATGTCACTGTCTCCTGGTTGGCTGCCTCAGGGAGGGACACTTGCAGTTTTCCATCAGTTCCTTGTAGATTGCCAGTCTGGAAGATTTTAAGTCAAGCAAACCTATGTTACTCCATTGAAACAACAATGCAGAATGAAAATCGTCATGAGCTGTGGCATTGTGATAGTGACTTCAGACACAAATAAATAATATTATTTGAGAACACAGAACTGTTAGAACAGAGAGTACTTGGAACTGTGATCTGAGACTGTGGAGATGAAGCATCAAGAGAAATTATTTTCAAACTCCCTCTTTTCTGCCTCATCTTCACCATTGTAACTAATGCTGGGATGCAGACCAAGCTATGGGGAACACATGCATATTAGGAAACATATGTAAAAGTAGTGCCCACCCTAGAGTCATCATAGTCTAGAAAAGCTAGAAATGGAAGCAGAATCTCATCTTCCACTTCCCTGATGAACAGAGCAACTGAATGATTGGTTAGGGCTATGTGGGAAGCCTTTGGTAGCAGGCAGGATGTCTTCTCCCAGGAGTCCATTCAGTATGCTGTCCAGGACACCCTCCCCACAGCCAATTACGAGCTATTTGCTCTTGTATGATTCTACCATGCCTTGGGAAATACCCTTTAGACATCTGCAAAAAGGAAGGAGGAAAACGGTCTGCAGAAGAAAAGGCAAAGACGTTCCTCAAAGAAAAAAGTTCTTAACCCACAGGCCAAGGTGAGCTTACCCAGGAGAAGTTTAGAGGACAAAAAATGTGACTGCAAAGAAAGAAAGAAATAATGCCTGATGAATCACTTACCATGGATGAAAATTGTAAAGATGATCAGTGGTATTTACATTCAGCTGGAGTAATAGCCCTGCACTAACCTGTTCAAACCTATAAAATCCAGGTCTGTTTTCACACACTGTTAAGGTCAGTGGAAAGCTTCCCTTGGTTTTGTCTATAAGGAATGGAGAGAGAGCAGGGTTATGTTGTGAGTTATGTGAAAGCAGCATTTGCATGATATAATGTCAAATTATTAAGTCCTGGCATGCAAGAACATGATCATTCACATTTACAGTGTGGCAATTAAGAAGACACAAGACATATAAGATAAAAGGGCAGAGAGGGCGGAGAAAGAGGAAGGAAGAGGACAGATTGCAAACCAACCAAAACTCAGTATACAAAATTGTATTTTAGATAGGGGAAGAGTATCAACTTCTAAGCCTCGAACTGAAAGCTCTTCTGACATATTCCCATGAAATAGCTTGTCATGTGAAAATGACAAATGACTGAAAGTGCTTCAGGAAATATTTTTTCCCCTTATTTTCATAATTCCAGCAATTTTAGACTATAATTTTTATTGCAAAGACAGAAAAAGGACAACTTCATTGTGGAACAGCTAATAGCCTAGTGATCTTTGCACTCTACCTGCCTGCAGGTAGGTAGAGCTGTTTTCTAAGAGAATACCCTTATTACTAAACTGCTTTACAGTGAACATGTTCTCTCTCTGCTTTTGGGGTTTTTTCCTTTAACACACAAAAATACTTTGGAACATTTATTTTTTTTTCCTTTTGGTTGTGGAAAAGAAAGAATATCTATAAAATATTCACAAGTATTTCAAAAAAGTGGTCTCTTCAGTGGGCCATATCTAGCATTTAGGTCATGTGCCTATCATGTTAATTGAGTGTCACTATGCATTAAGAGCTGGTGGCACTTTTGAGAGGAGGGAAGGGGAGCAGTTCATTTAAAGTTGATACACTATGAAAGGCCGCCTACCAAGGCAGGCTGAGTGATTCACAATGAATAATTTATTCTCTCCTTTCTCTTGTGGAGTGGAGACAAGCAGGTTGTGAAGGGTTCCTTTTTTCCACTATAGCTCTGTTTTGTGTCTCTAAGCCAGATCAAAAGCCAGCCCAAGTCAATGAGGACTTTGAACTCAGACATGCTCCATGGTTCACAATGACTGTCAGTAGGTAGCAACCCAGGGAAAGTTATGCTCCCAGGAGTTTTACTATATAGAGAGGAATAATCAATGATGCTGCTTTAAGAAGCAGATAATGATATACAGTCCAAACTGGAAACACCTTAAATAGCAGCTCTGAAGTCCCTTCGTGAGGGTTTTTGCAGGGACAAGAATTTTGGGGTCCGGAGGATCTCTCTTATGAGGAGACACCACTGGAGCTGGGCAGTTTATTCTGGAGAAGGCAAGACTGAGAGAAGATCTCATCAATATATATAAATACCTCGAAGGCAGGTGCCAGGAGGATGGTGCCAGAGTGTTTTCAGTGGTTCCCAGTGACAGGAGAAGGAGCAATGGCCATACGCTAAAGTACAGAAAGTTTCACCTCAACACAAGGAAAAGCTTTGTTACATTCTGGGTGGTAGAGCACTGGAACAGCTGCCTGGGGAGGTGGTGGAGTCTCCCTATCTGGAGACATCCAAAATCCAGAAACCCACCTGAACACATTCCAGTGTCACCTCCTCCAGGTGACCCTGCCTTGGCAGGAGGGTTGGACTCAATAATCTGCAGAAATCCCTTCCAACCATAACAATTCTGTGATTCTGTGAAAAGATGCAAACACAAATGCATCACTTTCTCCCATCAACATGTGACAAATTCACAAGATATTTCTTACTAGCTCTTCTGAGCACAGTTTTCCATAACTGCTCTGTGAGAAAGGAGATGGACTATACAAAAAAATGACTGCTTATTATCTTAATGCTGGGGATTTTTTCTAAGTGATAAAAATGACCATTTTTTCTAATTTTTGATTGGCTTATACATGAGCATTGCTACTAGTATGAATTAAACTACTTCTCCACTATGTTGTTTATATTTTCTGTGACCATTTGTGTTAAATAATCACTGCCACTTGATCCTCAGATTTTTATGGAAAGTACACACAAAAAGGCCAGTGAAAGAAATTATATTACTTTCTCAGTAAATACTGGAAAATTATTCAAAATATTCAGACAACTTTCCTAGTTTAGATGTATTTCATATCTGTGCTCTAAAGTGAAAGTAATAAATTGAACCACAGTTTGAAAAGCTGCATGGAGCCTTTTTAACCTAATTGCACCATTTTTCTGAGTGTCTGCTTGATAAATTTGGGTTATTAGCAACTTTCTTGTACAGAGACATTTTTAGTCTGTACTTCTTGGGAATTTTGTAGTAATAAGCAACATCCTCAAGCAAGAAAACAAAATCATCTTAATATTTAAAAAAGCTAAACCAAGCCCTACCAGGGGCCACACAAGACTCTTCCATCCACATCTCAGGAACTGGTATGGGTTGGGGCCCAATTCCAGTTACAATTGCAGAGGTAGCCACTCAGTTTTGCAGTATTTGAAGGTATGGGTATTCACAGTTCTATGCCATTTTGAAATACTGGCATAAACTTGGCCTTAGAAACCTCACCCTGGGGATTTTTGACTCATTATATAAATAGTTTAATAACATTTGGAGGTTTAGTTTGTTTGTTGGTTGGGTTTCCTAATACTTTTAGTTTGGTTTGAATGTGGGAAAGAGAAACCACACAGTAATTTAGGGACAGTATCATCCTCTAGGATGTGGTAGACTCTTTAAAACAGAAACTTGAGTCCTAACGTTTGCATGAGTGAAACAGAGCGACCAGACTCTACAAGAAGGTGGGTTGACAGGGTTGATCTTAATGCCATATAAAGCTCCACCCTGGACCTGAAGCATTTTTCAATATAAGTTCAGCTGAAAGGAGGTGTTTTCAGAGAATTGTACTTTACAATATAAAAGAGATGTGGCAGAAATTTGAGATTCCTTTGAATGTTATTTGTGCTGGCTTTGGCTGAGATGATGGAGTTCAATCTCTTCACAGTAGCTTATATAAGGCTATGTTTTGGATTTGTGCTGGAAGCAGCATTGGTAGTTCAGGGATCCTTTTGTGTTTCTCAGCAGTGTTTACACAGAGTCAAGGCCTTTTCTGTTTCTCCCACTGGCCCAGCAGTGAGCAGGCTGTGGATGCATGAGGAGCTGGAGGGGGCATGGCTGGGGCAGCTGGTGCCCAGTGACAAAAGGGGTTTCTTTATACCACGTTATTCTGTGCCTAACAATATAAAGCTTGGAAGAAAGAAAGAAGGGGGGACCCTTGGAGTTGTGACATTTGTGTTC
Organism: Phylloscopus trochilus trochilus; assembly: GCA_016584745.2. Lineage (NCBI taxonomy): Eukaryota > Metazoa > Chordata > Aves > Passeriformes > Phylloscopidae > Phylloscopus > Phylloscopus trochilus. The sequence continues at coordinate 27,826,436 of WQNJ02000084.1, forward strand.
CCAAGTAACTGTTACATGTGATGAAGCCCTGCATTCCTGGAGATGGCTGAACCTCTTCCTGATGATGGGACATGGTGAAAGAACGCCTTATTCTGCACTGTTTGAATGCACAGCTTTTGCTTTATCTATTAAAATTTTATCTCACCATGACTTTCTTGCTTTCACTCCTCTGATTCTCTCCCCCATCCCGGTGGTGGGGGCAGGGAGGAGCAAGCAAACAGCTGGGTGATGCTTAGTTGCTGCCTGGGGTTAAACCACAACATTCTTATCAGAATATAATATGGGGCTCAAAGCATTCAAGACAAAGACAGATTTGATTGAAATGCGCTAGATCAAGTTTATAGTTGATGTTGCTGTTTAGATATTAGTTGCCAAGCTTCTGTGCTTGCCATGGGGCTTCCTGGCCTATGTTTCAGAGTCTAGTGCTCATTAGTGGCTGTTTTTTGCTTTCACTGCTTGCTGCAGAGCTGCACTGCTTCTTGTCTTACTCTGCTGTGCCTGGGAACATTTTGATAACAGCAATTGTGATGTGTCTGGGCTGGCAGATGGCCAGGCATCACTGCTGTGCCTCTGCTGCTGAGCTGGAGAGGCTGGAAACCCAGTATGAAGTCGAGCTGAATGTACTGTGACCTGCAGATGAATCCACAGGGGGGCAGGGCACCCCAAAGTGTCTGTGGCCATAGATAAATCCACACCAGAGCAGGTGCATCTCAAAACATCTGTTGCCATGGTTATGCCTGTGCTAAGGCAGGTACACCTTGAAGCATCAGTGGCTGTGCATGAGGTTGTGAAGGAGCACCTGGAAGTGTGTGGCCATGTACCACGTATGCTACACATGATAATGATCCTTAAATACCAGTAACCTCTGCAAGCAATTACCACTCAATGTTTTATCTATAACTGTTATAAATGATATTAATAATTTAGGTAATTTTTGCTAAATGTTATAGTTAATTGATACATAGAAGATATTAAGCAATAACTGTAAGTTGCAGAAACAAAAAAGTCACAGCCTGGCCTTAGTTCAACATATTTTGTATCATAAAACATAAAGAAAGAAAAAAACGAAAGATATGATAAAACCATAGTGACTACAGTAAAAAGTTCCCAAAGACATACTGCAAGGAGAAGACTTCATCCATTGACCACCATAAGAAGGCAGAAGACCCCAGACTCCCAGAATCAGAAGACCCAACTGTGACCAAATATAAAAAAAGCATAGACTGAAGAAGGACCAAAGGAGTGTGTGTAACTAAAAAGTTATAAAAATAAGAAATTGTAAAAAAAAACCTCTAAAAGCTGTGCTTAGAGCATGAACTAAGACTTGTGTTCTTCGACTTTCCTAGCACACTGCTTGCTTCGACTTCTCGCTTTAATAAAGTTTAACTAATTGGCAATCAATTATTAAATCCTTCATATTTAACATAACATTTCAGTGATTCTGCAGATAATTATCCATATCAAATGAAAAACCGAAGAAAATAGTTTGAAATATTACAGCTGCATTCAATCCAACAAAGAAAAGAGCAGGAAACACGGGCCCCATTTCTCATCCGAGAACAACCACAACGCACCTCCTCTGATATGCAAAGGCCTGAACAATAGCCCCTGTCACAAGGAAGGGGCTATTCCTCTCTCTTTATCACTTGTGTTCCTGCTTCACTGTAAACGTAAAGATTGTAGGGCTGTCTGTGAACTGAACTTTGATATGGGTACTGAGTGAATTAAATTGACATTTGTCACAACAAAAAATCAGCACAGAAATATGCCATCAGATCTTTATAGGAGATGATCCTTCCTGTAAGGCTCCAGACCATATCTTCCCACCATCCATCCATTTCCTTCATATTTTTTTCTGGCAAGCCACTGCAAAGCTCTCCAGTCTAACAGCTTTTCCCAGGTAGATTAACCAAGGTGAGGTGTGTCTCTTTCTTTCCCCACACAGATATTCTTTCACTGTGCTCCTGAAGCACAGCAAAAAGTCAAAAAAAACCCCGGGCAGAACACGTATCATTTCTTGTTCTTTTACACAATCCTAGAACAGTCTGCAGCAGACCATGGAGCAAGTGCTAACTTGCCTGATCCAGAGCATAAAAATTGAATTTGGATCAGTTGGTAGTCTTCAGTTAGAAGGCTTGGGATGTTTAGAAACAAAGTACTGGCAAATCTCTACTATTCTATGCAAACCAAATTGTTGCAAGGGTCAACACCAAAGCCAGTTTGGATGAGATCATAAAAATATATACTCATTTGTTAACATTGTGTCTTCTTTGCTCCTTTGAAGTCTCTCACACAATTCGTGTGCACTAAGGCATTCTTTTGTTAATTATTTTCTCTGGGTAGATTTTGAAATTTGCTCTGTCAAGTAAATGACTGATGGTAAAACAAGTGTCTGGAAACCATAATACAGTTTTTTAATCATGCTGCTCAATTCCTTATTTGTTTTTCTAGATGGTTCTTTATTTGTTCCCACCTGTTCCTACTGTAGATGAATCTGAGTCTTCAACACTGCCCAGAGTTTGCACTATGGATCTGTCATAACTTCTTTTTTCATTCTTAACAAAGCAGTATACTGAGTTATGTAGATACTGACTATTTGCATATTAATTTATTTTTCTAAAAACAGCAGACAGTAGGGACATTTCTCTAGGAATAAAAGACTATATGGTTCTACTAATTAACTCTTTCTTTTGTAAATTCCCAAAGAAAACATTAAGCATATTTTTCTAACCTTTAAAATCTCTAAAAAGGTAAATTATTAGAGAGTTCTTCTTGAATTATTTTAAGTAACAATCAGACAAAAATATTATCTCACATTCTGAGTACTTTGAAATACAGAGCAATTCTCCTAAAAATTTATGAGACTTTTGAATCTTCACTATTTGAAAGGCAAAACCACATCAAAAGACATCATTGGAGATGGGCCACTGGATTATATTTCTCCTGCAGAGCTACGGTGGGGTTCTAATCACTGATCTGAAGTTCTTGCTGCCACAATTTTCATTATTCTCTGTAAATTTCAAAGCTAAGCCACTTAAAATAATTTAGAAAAAATTGAACAGTTTCCACTTCAAAGGTTTAAGATGTTCTTCTCAACATTGCTAACTTTTCTTTCCAACTTTTTTTTTATTATTCCATTTAAGTGCATGAATTAGACATCTTGTGTCCGTATGTTAGCCTGGTGTTCCAAAGAGGCAGTTCACACTATAGACATTCCTATCTAATTGGCATTTTTAACAAAAAAGGAAAGAGGGACAGAGGCCTCCAAGAGATTAAGTCACTAAAAGTTTGTCAAAATAAATGGCTGAGTAAAAGGAGAGTATTGCAAGTTCCTATGTCTTCTGAAGAGCACCTTCTGTTTTGCCCTGTGGAGCAACATATCATAGTTTTTCTTGCTTCACTTCCAGGTTCTTCAAAGCAGGTATAACTGCCTTGTTGACTCAATATTTCAGGCCATTCTCTTCTCAAAAGAAGGAGGCAAATCCTTGCTTCTGTGCATCAGGTTGTATGTACACACCCAAACACATGAAGGCTTACATGGTGCTGTTCATATATATATCTGTATATATAGGCACATACAGAGGTAAAAAAAAAAAAAAAAAAAAAAAAAAAAAAAAAAAAAAAACACAAAACAAAAACACAACCTTCTTTCCAATTTCATGTTCTTTTTTTTGATGTCTTTTTTTGTTGCTCAGATAGTCCATGTCATCATTAGTTTTTCTCAGCCAATGGCATTCAGGTCTTTGCTTCAGAAAGTGTGTTTGAAGTAAATTCCTTCTCATAGACCTTCTATCATTTCCCAGCTGTCTTCTGCCCATTGCAAAATACTAATTGTTATTTTCATCAGAAATCTTTAGAGTCTTCAAGAAGTTTAGAAATCCACTTTGATACTTAAACAGAATTTAAATTGTCTTATTAACAAAAGTTTTCTTTCTGTTGATTTTTTAGAGATGTTCAGCTGACTTTCTCTAACAGCGTACTATGAAATTACAGCGTGCACTCACAGTCATCATGAATCTGAGAAGAATTCTGTTTAATTTCCAAAAATATAATTCAGAACTCCCCAGTGAATAACCATTTTTTAATCTTGGGGAAAATAATTAAACTTGGTTTCTGTATTTCATTCTTAAACAGCACTGTAATCATAACACTGTCGTATATCAAAATCATTTTTGTTTACTTGTCATCGGTATATGACCTTGAATTCCTTGAATGGAATTATTTGGAAGAAAACACACAGTATTACTTCTAAGAATCATGTGAATATTGATGTCTGCTCTTTTTGCAATATTTTTTTTTTCTTTCTGGAACATTAGGGTTGTTTCTGCAAATTTCCCTTTGAGCTTTGTTGTTTGCTATAGCACAAAACATATATAATTATCAGTATCTTTACATATTTCTCTTTTAAAGTGTTTGGAGAGGTGGGGGGCTTGACATTTTTTTCAGCCACTTTTCCCACTAACTTGAAAAATATCTCATTGGTGAATTGAATAGTGAGAGAGACATTTGGCTTAAGAGGAAAAAACAGCATAATGAATTATGTGGGTGTACTCTGAATAAAACATTTCTCAGAACAGCAGTAAATTTCATGATCTGCCTTTAAGTGCTTCAAAATAGAGTGTTTCTGGATATCATTAGCATATCATACAGATGATGGTTTTCAAGGAAAATGAGAATTACTGTTACAAGATAATTTTTAGAATTATTGAGGTATTAAGGTTGGGAAAGACTTTAAGAGCATTGGGCCCAATGGTTGACCCAGAACTGCCAAGTTCACCACTAAACCAGATTCCCCAGACGCATATCTACATGTCTTTTAGAAACCTCCAGGAATGGTAACTCAAACACTCTCTGGGGCAGCCTGTATCAATTCAATCATCCTTTCAGTGAAGAAATGTTCCCTAGAACCCAATCTAAACCTCCCCTGGCACAATCTGAGGCTATTTACTCTTGTTCTGCCACTTGTTACTTGGGAGAAGTAACCCCCTCCTGGCTGTAACTTGCTCTCAGGCAGCTGAAGAGAGTGATAAGGTCCCCCTCCACCTCTTCTTCTCCAGACTGAACAACCCCAGCTCTCTCAGCCTCTCCTCATCAGACTTGTGCTCCAGACCCTTCACCAGCACTACTGCCCTTCTCTGAACATGCTCCAGCACCTCAATGTCCTTCTTGGAGTAAGACTGGAAAGACAGAGGAGACACTGCTTGTGCTCCTGAACCAAACCAGTCACTTAACCAGTCATTCCAAGTCCATGAAGTCTCTCTTGATCGCCCTTGGAATTCTTGTTCCAACTTTACTTCTGATAACCTGAAAAATCAATAAAGAATGATAATCTGAGGGCAGTACTAGGGTAAGTAGCTTTTTTCCCACATCTTTAATCCAGAAGGTGTCCAAAGTGGTGAGCAGCTGCCAACATTGTCAGGCCTTGAACAGGCACAGACATTGAGATGCAAGGATGCTCAATCCAACAGCAAGGTCTTGCCTTGCTGTCAGTGAAGGGATTCCCCTTCAGTCTCTGGATGGACTGACTGATAATATCAAGCAATGAAAAGGCCAGACACAAACCTGTGGGAAACAAGCATGTTCCTTTCTGCAGATGATGGAATCCATTTCCCTTTCTTTCACCCACTAAGAAACAAAAAAACACAGTAGAAAACTTCAAACACCAGAATGCCTGAAATGCATAAGAAAGATTATGAGGCCTACCATGAAGTTTCTGGCATGGTACTCACAGCAAACTACTCCAAAGTAAGCACAAAGAAAGAGGAAGCACACAAGTTTTAAACCACATTAACTTTTTCAGTGATAGGTCCAACTGATGTCAAAGAACAAAATATTGACACAAACTGCTTCCTGAGGTTATCTCCTCACTAGATTAATAAAAACATATTTCTCTACCCATGTCCCCAGAACTGCACAGAATCTCACCCAGCCATGACTAGTCTCATGAGCAGGAATTCTCATTTCAAAGGCTGATTTGAAGAGCCTTAGTTTTTGCAACCTTTCTTACATAGTAAGGAATGTAGCTTATGAATGTAGATCTACATAATAAGATTATAGCTGGAAAGTGAAAAGTAGAGTTCATTTATTCTACATGCCTACTCCAGAAAAAGATGATCATCATCCATCAATAGCATGCACTGGAATGAAGAATTCCAGAGAGGACAAACTCAGCCACTGCCAGAGGCGCAAAGGAGACAACATTGTAATCAGTGTGGGGAGACTATCACACAATATTTGAGATAATCATAAAAACAGAAAACAAAGCTCAGTGGCATTGGAAAACTGTTTGGTTCAGACTCATTTAACCAACCACATGGACAGTTTCAATAAATTATGGAATTTCAGAGTGGCTGCACTGGAAGTCCACTTGAAGGCAAGAGGTAGCATGAATCAACTCCTCTTAAAAAGCAGTTGTTACAAAAAATTATATTTTATTCTATTTAAATTATATTGGTATCAGGGATAAAATCTGAGATGTAAAGATGATCTTAAAGGTCTTTCCTAACCTTAAGAATTCCAAGATTCTGTGAATATGCATTAATGGCCCAACAGGCCAATATTGCAGCACAATCAGGAACACAACTCTTCAAAGCATAACACAGTCTCAGTCATTTGAATGGGTGTCCACATGGTAAGAGGAAAAGACAATTAACTTAATCATATCCCACTGATGCAAGTCCTTCTGTAACAGGAGTTTTACAAGAATTGCATTTTGAAATTAAATCATAGAGGAAAGAAAGGTTGGACCATTCACAGAAACACTAGGTTGGAAGAGACCTCCAAGATCATCGAGTCCAACCCATGCTCTAACACCTCAACTAAACCATGGCACCGAGTGCCACATCCAGTCTTTTTTAAACACATCCAGGGATGGTGACTCCACCACCTCCCAAGGCAGACCATTCCAGTACTTTAGCACTCTTTCCATGAAGAACTTTTTCCTAATATCCAACCTTTGTTTCCCTTGGCACAGCTTAAGACTCTGTCCTCTTGTTCTGTCAGTTGCTGCCTGGAGAAAGAGACCAGCCCCCATCTGACTACAGCCACCTTTCAGGAAGCTGCTAAGGTCACCTCTGAGTCTCCTTTTCTCCAGGCTAAACAACCCCAGCTCCCTCAGTCGTTCCTCACAGGGTTTGTGTTCCCAGCCCCTCACCAGCCTCGTTGCCTCCTCTGGACACACTCAAGCATCTCAATGTCCTTCCTGAACTGAGGGGCCCAGAGCTGGACACAGCACTCAAGGTGTGGCCTCACCAGTGCCCAGTACAGGGGAAGAATGACCTCCCTGCTCCTGCTGGCCACACCATTCCTGATCCAGGCCAGGATGCCATTGGCCTTCTTGGCCACCAGGGCACACTGCTGGCTCATGTTCAGCTGCTGTCACCAGAACCCCCAGGTCCCTTTCTGCCTGGGCACTGTCCAGCCACACCATCCCCAGCCTGTAATGTTGCAGGGGGTTATTGTGGCCAAAGTGCAGGACTTGGCACTTGAGTTATTAAACTTCATCTTATTGGACTCTGCCCATCCATCCAACCACTCCAAGTCTCTCTGCAGAGCCCTTCTCCCTTACAATAGATCGACACACTCCCAGCTTAGTGTCATCTGCAGATTTACTAATGAAAGACTCAATACCCTCATCCATGTCGTCAGTAAAAATATTGAACAGAACTGGCCCCAGCACAGACCCCTGAGGGACCCCACTGGTGACTGGCCACCAGCTGGATGCAGTACCATTCACCACCACTCTCTGGGCCAGACCATGCTGCCAGTTCTTAACCCAGCAAAGAGTCCTCCTGTCCAAACCCTGAGCTGCCAGCTTTTCCAGGAGTGTGCTGTGGGAGACAGTGTCAAAGGCCTTGCTGAAGTCCAAATAGACAACATCCACAGCCTTTCCTACATCCACCAGTCTGGTCACTTGGTCATAAAAGGAGATCAGGTTGGTCAAGCATGACCTACCCCTCCTAAACCCATGGTGACTGGGTCTGATACCCTGGCCATCCTGTAAGTGCTGCATGATGAGACTCAGTATAAACTGTTCCATTATCTTACCAGGTACTGACTGAGGTCAGTCTATAATTACCAGGATCCTCCTTCCTACCATTTTTGTGAATGGGTCACATTGGCCAGCTTCCAGTCATCCAGAACTCGCCAGTGAGCCAAGACTGTTGGTAAGTGATGGATAGCAGCTTTTCAAGCTCATCTGCCAGCTCCCTCATCACCCTGGGATGGATCCCATCTGGTCCCATAGATATATGCAGCTCAGCAGTTCTCTTACTGCCTCCTCTTGGATAACAGGGAGACCATTCTGCTCCCTGACACCATCTACCAACTCAAGAGGACAGTTGTCCTGAAGGCAAGTTGTCTTTCCACTAAAAACTGAGGCAAAGAAGGCATTAAGCATCTCTGCCTTCTCCTCATCTTTACTTAAAGTTCCTAAGTTCTCTCCCACATTTAACAAAGAAAAAAAGTTAGTCTTACCCTTCCTTTTACCATTAATATATTTGTAAAAATATTTTTATTATCCTTTACAGACATCACCATTTTAAATTCAAACTGAGCTTTGGCCTCCCTAATTTTATTTCTACATGCTCTAGTAGCCCCCTTAAATACTTCCTGAGAGACCTGACCCTCCTTCCAAAGATGATTTATCCTCCTTTTATTTCTAAGTTCCTCCAGAACAGGGCAGATAATTTTCTTCTAAGTCATCTGGCTGACTCTCTAGATCCAGGGGCCTTATACTTACTCTGAAGTGACACCTGGCTAGGGAATGGGGGTCAGGTGGAATTTTTATTATTACCTTCCCAAGCAGGGACTCATTTCCACTCCCCTTCATCTACGAGGTGTCCTTCTATTGCCTGACAGTGGTAGGCATAGGAGTCTTCTGACTCTTGGTGGCCTTCCCTCAAGGATGGAAGAGCTGAACTCCACCAGTCTATTTCCCTTTCACTTTCCCTGATACTCCTTAAGCTTTCAATTTCCTCCCTAAGCTCAGCCACCAGCAAAAGGAGATCATTCACCTGTTTACACCGGGGGCAGGTTTCCTCTGCAGCACCCTTTGAAATCACTGATAAGCTCAAACACTCCTCACAAGAAGGGGTCTGTACAGATGCATCCTTTTTGTAGGGTTCCATTTGGTTACATGTACTTGTATCCAAACTACAGTTTTGGATCATGTAAAAACCATTACTAACAGAAACCCCAAAACAAACCAACCAACAGACACACCGTGAACAACACACAGCAAGCCTTACTAGCAAGAAAACCTGCAACCCTGCCTGCTTGCCCTGCCTGCATGAACTGCCTTGCAAACTGCCGTGCCACGCCCTCAGAGCTGTGCCATGCCCTCAGAGCCATGCCACGCATTCAGAGCCGTGCCATACCCTCAGAACCATGCTATGCCCTCACAGCCATGCCATGTTCTCAGAACCATGCCACACCCTCACAGTTGTGCCACGCCCTCAGAGCCATGCCACACCCTCAGAACCGTGCCATACCCTCAGAACCATGCCACGCCCTCAGAACCATGCCACGCCCTCAGAGCCATGCCACGCCCTCAGAACCATGCCACACCCTCAGAACCATGCCATGCCCTCAGAGCCGTGCCATGCCCTCAGAGCCATGCCACATCCTCAGAACCATGCCACGCCCTCAGAGCCATGCCACGCCCTCAGAGCCATGCCACATCCTCAGAGCCATGCCACGCCCTCAGAGCTGTGCCATGCCCGTTTGCCCACTCCTGTTGGCCACACTCCCTAGAAGCCTGCTACTCAACAACAGAAGAAGCTCCACCCAGTTCCTGCGTGACTCACAAGTGCAAGGAATGCACCTCTGGACCATGTCACCATAACACTGACCTTTTCTGGCTGAAAGGCATTTCTATTCCATTTGACTTTTCTCAATTTTGAATTATGCTAATATGTACAGTATGTATGGTAAATATATACATATATATAACATTCTTTTTGATTACAGAAAATATGTAAAGAATACATTCTATACTTGCCATGAAATCTCTCTGCTTCCTAGAAATGTATGCAAACTTCACCATATCCAGCATTTCAAGTAGTCCTTTGTACTCACTGCTTATTGCACACATTCAAGAGATTTTTATCTTCATCGTACTATATTAACAGAGATTACAAAGATTAAGCCAAACTGGTAACTTGCTTTGTTTCTATTCTTCACAAAAACTCCATCAGCTAGATATCCTTATTTTTTAAAATTTCTAAACTCTTATATCTCCTTTCATATTGCTTCATCTCTTGACAACAATAGATAAAAGATGGATAGACACCACCCACTTCTCTTGAGAAGTGATGCTTTGGCTATCTAAGGCTGTTAGCTTTGTTAAAACATAATTTTGATGGCTCCCAAAGGAAGCTAACATAAAAGGTAATTGCCATGCAAAATAAATTGACTAAATTTATTTATATAAGATGCCGTTTGATTCAATATATTACACCATGACTTTAGCAAGCCAATAAGAAACACTCAGTGCTGCAGCACTCTGCAATTCCTTGATGTGGCTTGGTGGTCAGCAGAGTTGTCACTGCTGTGACTCCCAGCAGCACTGCAGATGCAGTCTGACTGAGCCATTAGCTCATTTTCAATGGACAGATACTTGTGTTTTCATCAATATGTAATCTTATCAGAAGATGAAATTGAAGTTCACAGGCCATAATGCAATCATATTTTCCACCTTGATTTGTCTTCATTTAGTTTTGTTTTCCTTTAAGTCTGTGGTGTTCTTGCAGTTTTTCTGGTACCTTCAACCTTTTGGTACATTCAGAAAATTACTGAATGAAATATTTCTCTATTCTGTGCATTTTGCTCTGAGTATTCTTACTGATCTTCCTTTTTTTTCTCCTCTTCCTAAATACATATTCTAAGAATTTTAAAACTAAAATCTTATTTTAGCTATCATAAATGTCATCACTAAATTGTCTGCATAAAAATTTCACTGCAAACATAACCCCATTACTGTGTGAAAGTATATGTTTACCTATGTGCTTTAATATGCTTACAAGTGGATGTTGGCTGTTCAGTTTGGCACACATGAAAGTGATCTCACAGCGACACATTAGGAAATTTTCTCTATGGCAGCTGCTGGCATGACTGAAATCTCTCATGGCTTTCTGGTAAAGATCCACTGAATCTCAAACAGTGAATGTTCCCAAATGATCCTAAAGTTCTGAAAATCAACTATGAATATTTACTTTAATATCTTAACTCATCAAGAGAAACTGAGGTATGAAAACCAAGGGGGGTTTGTTCCTGTATATGCTGAAGGTGGTGAAGATTCTGGATGTGCTGAAATTATTAAGAGCATTTTCTTTGAACCAGACATTCCATCCTGCCTCATGCTATTGCCAAAGTCAGCATTTCCATAGGAACACTTTTTGTCTTTCAGAGATTGTAGCTACTGCTTCTGCATTGCTCAGTATGTGAGAAGTGTGAACGTACTGAAGAGAGTCCAGCAAAGGGCCACAGATGCCATTAAGTAATTGGAGCATCTCTTGTGTGAGGAGAGGTTGAGAGAGCTGGGACAGTTTGGAAAGCAGAAGTGAATTCATTAATGCCTATAAATACCTCAATAGAGGGGGCAAAGGGGACAGACCTAGGCTTTTCTCAGTGGTGCCCAGTGACACCACTGAGGCAATGAGATCACCTAAACACTTAAACATGGATCATGCTCTCTGAACAACAGGAAACACTTTACAGTAAGAGTGACCAAGCACTGGATACGGGTGGCCCAGAAAGGTTGTGGAGTTTCCATCCTTGGAGATATTCAAAAGCCATTTGGACAAGGCTCTGGGCAGCCTGTGTGAGAAGAAGGGTTGTACCAGTTGACCTCCAGAGGTCCCTTTAAACCTCAATGGTACTGTGACTCTGTGGGATTCTGCTTATAGACACAAAGTCCAATTTGAAAGAACTGAAAGCTCTGCTATTACTGTACTGGAATTCAAAACATGGGACTGAAACATTCAACCTCAGGTCTTATATGGAGTATTTTCTTCAGACAGGAAATAGCCTGTGTAAAAGAATTCTTTAGTCAAGCCACCATCTCTCCTGAGGGCACATAAACACTGACAAGAGGAAAGATCCTTCAGAGAGCATTGAAGAGCAGAAATCTATTTTAGCCATCTGTCGCCTTCTCTCTCTCTCCCTTGACTACTTATCTTGGGAAGAAAAGGCAGCTCTTTCCTGCTCTGGGGACAATGCCCCTAAAATTTACAAACAGCTGTCCCATTGCAATGTTATACAGGATACCTCATATTGCACCAAGAAGCTCTGGCTTTTCAACAGCTCATTAAAACACAGCTTTTGGGGTCAGAGCATGAATTTTTTGTTTATCCTCCAGGAGCATACAAGCATGCACGTCAAGGGTATGACTCACACAGAAGAAGGTTTGCCAAGCTCAGAAGAGATGCACTACTAAAGTGCACACAGTGCACAGCAGGATTGAAGCTGGCAGGATGGTGCCCCTCCAGCACAGTCACGCAGGATCTGCCTGGGACAGTGGTCACAATGGTAGGGAGAGGCTTTGTTAACAGTCCCAGACAAGGCAAGGTGATTAATCTGCTGATGAGGGTCCATACAGGACCTCCCTCACAGAGCGGTAGGAGACGGACACAGAGTTGGTGGCAAACCTACAATGTAGGTCCAACCTCCATGCAGGGAACAAGGACTAGACACAGGCTAACCTAAAATACAACGATTTGGTTCCCAGATCTGTGGTGAAACAAGGCTCCTGGGCATGTGGGCAGGGCTGATGAGAAGCTGGGCAGAGCTGGTTGAGCCTGGTAGTTCCCTCAGAGTCTGGACATCTTTTGGCCCTACAGACTAACTAATGCACTTCTCTGGCCATATACTGACCTAAAAGGATTGGCTTTGTATGTACACAACTACAGTTTCACTTGCTGCTACTAATGACACTCTTCCAGATGTGGAACGACCTCCAAAGGCAATCTTTTCCAGCCATTCTGACACAGAAAATGCTGGACACTGCTAAGTGTCACTGCAAAAATGTGAATATGTTGGTTTCCTGGGTGAGGATTTGCATCACCCAGTCCTTCTATTGGATAAAATTTGACTCAGACAGCTTAAAATCTTTGATTTCCCAATTTACTAGATTTGTCACAGTCAGTAACTAAGACATCCTATTAAATTTTAATCTGTCCTTTGTATTTTTCACTCTTGTACATTTTTATCACTATATCTCACCTTAAAATGTAGGTTCCTTTTATCTAGGAAGATAACTGTGAAAAACTGGGGAATCACCAGTAGTTTTGTTTCTCCTTTATGTAATGGTAAACCCCGTTTACTTCTCACCTTAAGCTAGAAATACAGTATTTCTTCAATGTGGTCTTAAAAAATATTTTATGTATTATGGTACAAACAAGTCTATGTTCCTCAAAACTTGTTCTAAACTGCATTTAAAAAGCTTAGATAAACAAATAGTGTTCTAAAGAAGTTATTCTAGAAACATATAGAAATTTAAGTCCTTGTTTTATGAACTATTTTATAAAAGACAGATAATTTTCTCTTATATCCTTAAGGGCTTTCTGCCAAGGTCGGAAAGGCTTTGTATTGGTTAAAAAAAGTGGGTTCAAAACAATGCCTGAAAGAGATGGGGCCTCTGCAGTGTTGTCACAGCACTGTGTCTCATGGCAATGAGCACACTGGAGGTGACCAGCTGCTCCTCTGGAGCTGAATATTGCCTGGAGAGGGACAGAGCAGTCAGCAAGGCAGGAGGGAGCAGCAGGGGCCTGGACTCAAGGTGGAATTATGTGTCACACGGCCTAAAGGGCAAAACTGATAGATGTGCAAAGAGTCCCTAGTAGCTTCAGACTAATTAATCACACAAGCTCAGATCATATCCCGACTTTCTTCAACTGCGCCAGGAGGTACAGAAAATTTCAGTCCAGCCTACATTTGAGCATTTCTGAAGAGTGCATTCATCCCATACTGTTAATTTTGATTTTTTTTTTAGATTTCGGATTGCTGCTTTATTAAAACCCATACTTTGCAGGATCCAAAATAGGAACCTCACATGAGCAGAGTGCATAGTTAACATCCTGAACAGCAACAAAATCCAAAATACAATCAGCCTTCCATAATTAAGACAGAAATTTATAGATTACCATTATTTTCTATTTACATCCCTGCAGAACACACTCAGCTGCTGTATTTTATGTATATCACAAAGTATTTTATTCTACACATTCAAAACAATTAATAACTCTTTCCTTTGCCTTGCCCTGCTATACAAAACATGTTTTCTTCTATCCTGCATTGGGTAGATGGAGTAAATCGCACCAGTCTGTCAGAAGACAAGTTTATGTTCTTGTTCTGTAACATGACAGGTTGCCTAAGCATATTAAGAGGTGCTAGATAATTTTCATTTTCCAGGCCTCCAGCCTCCCTTTGATCTCCATATATCACTTTCCAATTACTTTCAATTCTATTCCCACGTGCATGGATGCAGCTATGCAACAACAGAGGTTATTTGTAATTAACCCTGAATTGAAGGCACAACCTTCTTGCCAAGCACCAGCCCTAGAACAGAGCCTTCTCCACCTTTCCTGTCGTGTGGTTAATTGCCACTGGGGCAGTGGTATTCCCCGTGAAGTGTGTGCAAGCAGCTCAGAGCAAGGGTGACAACGAGGACCTGCATATGCAGGGGCTGATGACACCAACATTACAGCTTATTTAATAGCATGATTCATCCAGATACTTAACCACAGATTTAAAAATAAATATACACTCTTTGCATTTGAAGTTAGTGAGACGGAAATACATCTTGTTGAACAAAGCATGTGCCTGACAAACTCTGTAATAAGTCAAGGCTTTCTACCACCAAGTCTTAAATAACTAAATTCAGTCACATTTCTATTCTTACAAGCTACTATTACAAGAGTGCCCAGGAGTTACCAACAAGGGCTTTAATTTGTTTAGCTCTGTACAGGGTCAGGGAGATAAAAAGAACAAAAGCCTGACAACGCAAGAGAAGAGACAACCAGCAGGCAGGAGATGTGAGTGATGGGACAGAGGGTGGGCAGCAGAGCTAAGAGGGGCTCAGCCTGGCAGCAGCCTCCTTGTCTGGAGACTGTCACAAGCACTCTCTCCACAGAGAGCTTTCCGTGGTGTGTGATGGAGGGTGATGAGGCAGCTTCACTGAGGTGTGCAGAGAGCTCCTTGCAGGCAGAGTGAGAGAAGACACAAAACTGCTTCCTTGAAATGCTAACAAGTGTAGGCTGAAGCTGGCTGGCATGAGTGACCTATCAGGGCTAAGAGATGACACTTCTGTGAGTGATAGGTGATCTGTAGGGAAGGTGCAGCTTTGAAGCGCCTTGAAGGTGAAGTCAAGTGCTTCACCTTTAATGTGATACAAAAAGAAAAGCCAGCAGTGGTGTGATGAGAGGGAGCAAAGTGACAACCCAGTGGAATTATTTTGCAGCAGCATGATGAAGGTCAGGAAAAGGCTACATCCCTGCCCAGATCATTCTTTCCCATGACCACAATCTCCCAGCTGATCCTCCTCACTACATGAGTACATGAGGCACTTCCACTAGCACTTGGCAAGTTTGATTTTTTATTCTCAAATCCAGGGCATGTATGTGATGGAGACTGTACCCAGGGTAAGGAGTATGATAAAAATGCCTGAAAAAAACCCTGAAATGCAATAAAATTTTCAAATTTCTTTTAAATTGTATACTAATAAAATAATCACCAGCTAACCAAAAGAAATTAATCAATCGTTGCCTTGTTTTTAATTTCATGTTTTTAATTTCCCAAGAATTCACAAGATAAAGGGGCATATTACTCCATCAATATGTGTGTTTCATAATCAGAGTTACAAGTAGTAAAAACTACTTAACTTTTAACATCAGGTTGAAATGAATGGAAAAATAAATTCTATTAACAAATACAAGTACTTTGCTTAATTGTGAGGGAGCTTTTCATCTCATAAAAGCATTGCTTTCATGTTCTTTCACCTTTTCATCACTCAGAATTACATGGGTGATATCATATTCTCTAGACATTGACCTTCGGAATAGAGCACTGGAGATCTAATCCGTCACATCCCTTGACATGTCTGAATCCCCACACGGGGCACATACTCATCATTACCATGTTGTAACATTCCATATCCACACACTGTTTTGCTGTAATTTGTTCTTCTTTTTCTATTCTCCAGCTCTTGTTAACAACCTCATGCACTGACAATTTTAAAGGAAATCCCAGACTCTGCTTCATAGCCTCCAGCAATGACCAAACGTGACCAGTGAGCAAAGAGGTCTGGTGAGCAACGCTCTCCTACGTCTTTTATTAATAACCAAGCACGTATCACAGATGTTCTCAGCATTATTTCCTACTGGGTTCTTTACACAACATTACTTCCTTCCATTTCCTTCCTCTCAGCTTTGCTTGGAATGCACACACACACAAAATAACAAATTGAAAATATCCAACAACCAATGAAACAAGTAACAACCAAAAAAGGCTTGGTGCAGCTGCATGGAAAAATACCCCAGCATCCTTGCACATTTGCACATCAACAGTAGGATTTGACTGGGCTTCACCTCCCTTAATTTTAGCCATCTGATAAACATTGCACCTTAGTCATTGATTTTGACTGTTCCTTTAGTCCATGAAGAGAAGTGGCTATCTCTGGCTATTGATTCATCTTTCCCTCTTTTTGCCTCTGCTTACATGAGGATTCTGACCTTCAAGTAGCTAAAGGTGCACACAGCACAGAGCCCTGTAAGGAGGCTTCTTCCTCCTGTGAGCAGGGCTCCTTCTTGTAGTGTAGAGCTGCTACTCTACTGCCGGAGTCCTGCATTCAACAGGGATGAATGCATTGGCCTTGGTTAAAACAGAAAAGGTGGAAAAAAGCACACCAACTCACTCCCCACCAGATGGAAAAAGAAAGCATTCTTCTTTTTCAGCTGCCTCCTGTGTAATGAAAAGGTGATGATTTAGCCTTCTATAGATGTCCTTCAGTGTACCATGCCCCAGGCCTTCATGAAAGCACGCTTACTCTACTCTGTTGTCCAACCACCTCTGGGACAGCATATTTCTGGAAGCAGTCCCTGTCACTCAGCAGTTACTCAGCTCACTAAAGCATTTCCAGCTACAGGAAAGTTTTCCCTGATAAGCCAATAAGCCTTTAAATAATTGCATACATGCGTGCAAAACCTCTGCATTATTTACATGTGTAAGTTCAATAATATTTTTAAAGCAGTAAAATAACTGTTGAAACAAAATATTTCCTTTCCCAAACCCATAGTTTTGCTTTCTTGTGAAGTTCATTCCTCTTTAACCTAGTTTCACTCATGTGTGCTTCTAACTCATTGAAACTAAGAGAGAAGAAACACATGCACAGCTCTTAAAAAGCAAACACTGTCCTGGTAAGAACTCAGAGTTAGAGGAACACATTTTTGTATTAATTAAGTGCTAAAAAATAATATATTATTAAATAATAATATATAATTAAATAATATATATTAATAATAATATTATTATTAAAAATATTAATAAAAAACTAAAAAAAAACCCCACACACACAAAAAGCAAAGGATTTTGAGAAATTCTGAGCAGGGCATGGGGCAGACCTAACACAACTCCATCTTGACTGCCAAAATAGTTGTGGATGAAGCTGAAATGCATCACAGCACAGAAGATATCTTCTCTGCAATTTCCAAGTGCATGTTTAAGGATCCTTTTGGTTTTCCTGCTTCTTATTGTCTCCCTCCCTTTTCTGTGAGCTTTGATGCCTCCTGTGTTTTTAAGTTTCACTTTTATCCCAATGAAAGCCCTTTGAGATAAATTTCTGGTTACATTCTAGAAAAATTCATGTTCCTACAAGGGAGGCATCACATCCAGTATTAATTCTTGATTCTACTATTTAGAAGACCCAGTGAAACTCAGGAAAATGAAGATAAATTAACAAGGCTTCCAAAAGAAAGCATAATTGATCTTTTGGAAATGCACTGCTGAAAGTGGAGAAAAGACAGATACTTAAAAGAATAGATTCATCTCAAGAATGAATGAGAGTAAAGGGTCCATATTGAATTTTATTGGGCAATTTGGCAACCTATACTTCTATCCCAAGAAACAAGATTTTTTGTCTTATCATTTTTTTTTTTCTAAATCTGAGCTCTAAGAAATATTTAAAACATTTTTCTTGAAACTGTGACTTGAACTATATACTCATTTATTGAGTTATCTACCCCAGAATGAAAACAGGAAATGTTCTAAATGTAAAAGATGGAGTCCTTTCCAGTTCTCGAAGATATTTTTTCAGTCTTTGGATCTGGTTAAAGCAACACACAACACAGCTACCATGCAATGTTCTACCAATTCATGCTGTCTTTATCTAAGAAGAGAAAATGTCATTCTAGCTGTTCTGGGGTCTGGTTTATGAGATTTCAGTGTGGTTGTTTATACTGGAAGATAAAAGTAAACGTCAAAGAGCAACATTAGCCCCCAAAAAGATGACTGAGAAATAACAAATAATTAGTAAGTCTATAATCAGGTGTGGGAAGTTTAACTCAGGTCATTGGAAACATTCTTTTCTGTTTCCAGGTGTGAGGAATTCAAGACTGGTCAGGTAGGAATGGTGACTGAGACCAAACAGCTCTATTCTTGCCACATCAAAAGAATGTGATTTAATGTCCCCTCAGCTGCATGCCTGAGAAAAGATCAAAAAGCATGTATCATAAAAGAAAGATAATCTTTTCCACAAAAATGCTCTGGCCCCTCCTGCAGAGAGATTTCTCCAGGAGCAAAAATGGAATCAGCCACCAAAACATGGGGAAGCAGAGCAAAGAGCAGCTGCAGCAAAGCCCCAGTTGTGTGCCACAGCATCCTGGAGGAGGAGGAGGCAGTGGGAGTGCTACACCTGGAGTCAGAGCCACCTGCCAGCCTGGCTCCTCCTCTGCACCGGCCCAGCAGCACAAACAGCACAAGATGCAAAGGTTAGAAAAGGTTAGAAATATCCTTCAACCTCCATGGATCAGAGTAAAGCTCGCTGACATTTCTTGAAAAATATGTCTTGCAAAAACAAAAAATTCTGATTCCACTAGTGGAATGTTTTAAATAATATTTTAATAAATTATCAGAAACATTAGTTATACATTCATCTACATTATTAAGTAACTACACATTCATCTATGTTAATAACTTTCATTTCTATCATTCTAGCTCTATAGTTAATGTTTTAAAAATACTCTGATTTTGTCTCACTGACAGTCCAAGAAAAAAAGTGTTTGAGTTTATAGGAAAGAAAATTTTCCCTTTACTGGAGAATATTTTTTTAAGTTTAAGGTTAGGCAGACTGGAATATTTACTGGAATAGAAATTAAAAATTTCATTGCACTCATATTTAAATCTGTCTGGTCTTTAAAAAGTATCTCCTTGTTTTAAACCATAGTATTTCAGAATTTAAAGTTTTGGCGATTTTTTTCCTGTGTTCTTTCTTATGTAGACACTAGTATCTGAATTTACTATTAATTTGTGGATGACTGAGGCATTTGATGAGGCCTTTTCTGTGAATAACAATTTTCAAAATCTTTAAGCTCTCATCTTCCTATCTGTGGGAACATGGATGACCTAGAGGTGGCATATTATAGAAATGTGTTGGTATATTTACCTAAGTATGTATTTCTGCATGTATATATAGTGGTGAAAAACAATTTTAGGTATGAAATAAGACATACCCACTTTTGCCAGACTGAAAAGAGATACTAAAACCAGAAATTGAAACAACTTTGATTTCTTGTTCATCCACTAAGATCTGGGAACTATGTTGAGTCCAAGTAGGAATTAAATTCTGGAGCAGTAGAACACAATTCTCAATGCATGTTCCACAGAACTCAACAACTTTGCAAAAAAATCAAAACAAAATAATTTTGTCCTTAAACAAAACACTTAAATTCCTCACTGAAAACTGAAAAGATCATGCAGAGAGGTTGCCACAGGATCTATTGACTATTAAAATTATTAAACTAAATCTTCCAAGTTTGACTTTTAAGACTGATTCCACTGCTGGAAAACATCTCTCCAACGTAAATTTATTTATCCTCTTATTGAAATTCTATAATTTGTTACTGAGAAAATAAAAACCACTGAAATGCAGTAAGGGAAGGTCAGTTTGGGAAGGACAATGCAGCTGTCAAACAACTGATTTCACATTGCTTAGGAGAAAGAATAATGGCACTTCTAATATTGGAAATATAAATGGAGTTTGTTGTTGTTTTCAAATTGTGGCCTATAATTATTTTGGAAACCTCAGAATATTTTCCCTCAGAAATGTTTTCTTTGTTGAAAGCAAATTAATCCATTAAAAACAGCTTTGATATACCATTTTTGACATCCTTGTCCATCAGCCATAAAACTGAATGTCCTTTACAAGGCAAAATAATTATGAAAAAAAAAACCAGTTATCAATCTGCACTGGATTGAAATTATAGTCTTACTCCTGAGCCAAGTCCAAAGACACATTTAATTTCAAAGAATTGATAAATACATAACAATGACAGTACTGACCTTTTTCCAGGGCTGACTATTTATTTCATTGCTTTTAATAGTAAAAAAAATGGGTGGAAGGAAGAAGAAGTTTACTTAAAAATAGGAGAAACATAATGAAAATGTAGGTTTCTTGATGCCAGAAGAGAGGCTTTTTGACTGCTCTTCGTGTAAGGAAAGTATATAGAAAATCCCTTCACATCTTCAAAAAAGGACTTGGCTACAGTTACTCACAGGAAAGAGTAGTAGCAAAGGGTTATCTATCAATTAGATATCAATTAGTGGAAGAAATATATCTAAAAGTAGACAGAGGTGAGAAAGACAAGATAGATTTTTCCTAGCAATTTTCAGAAATTTTGGTCATGTGGATATAAATTCTGCTGTGGTACTTGGTCTCAGGTATCATATCCTAGAGAACATACTCTGTTCAGTTTATTGATAAGACAAAACTTTTTCTTATTTTTTTCTACTTATAGAGATTAATTTCATGCATGTCAATCACCTGTAATTCTAGCTTACATCATGTACTAGCTAGAGAACCTATTCTATTCAATATTTAAATTATATGCACCTTTTACTAGGTCACTGTGTTTCAGTATTCAAAGCAAATGACATAATCCCTGTCTTGGAAAGAATTGGCCAGCAGAAAAACAGCCTGCCATGAATAAATGCATCTGGATCCAAGGCTCCAAGTGTTTGCATCAGCTGGTCACTCCCATGGGACAAGGGAAGAGTCAGTTCTCCAAGCCTCAGATCTTCAAATGTTATCAGACTGCACATTGAAATATGGTTTTGTCAATTTTAAAAAATGTATACTTAAAACACATGAGATGCTAATACTGTCCATTTCGATTATCTTGATTTCACTGTTCAATATATTTGTACTGGAATTTGAGCAGTGCATCATAACTAAGGGTGAAGTAGTTCACTTGCACTGGGATAGCAGTATGATATGAAGAAAGTAAGGATGACAGACAAGGCTAATGCCACTACTCCAATGTTTATTAGATGTGGCAGCACACACCAATGATGAAGAATTACAGTGGTCACAGTAGGGAAGTTATTTTTTTTGATAACCAAGGAAGACCTCAAAGCAGATTTTTATATGGCATTCTCACATTTCAGCTGTTTTGAGTGTTTATTGAAGCTGAAGAGTGGTAACTTCCTCTCACTGAAGTCCCACTGGAGACTACCATGCACCCTTGCAATAACTGGAGAGGTCTCAGTGGAGACCAAGTAGAAGGATTAATTGAGGTTTCTAGGATGAAATTTCTCATGCCCTGATTAAATTCCCGTAGATCCCTAAAGCAGAGCTATCCTAAGTCCCAAGTGAAGTTCAGGTGCACTCTTGGCAAGGCCTTCCCCACTTCCTGCCTGGCAGCACATACAGTTTTATGCAGCTACTTACATGGAACAGGAGTCATCCCATCAGTCACTGGTAATCATTGCTGTATAATGTCATGTGAGAACATTATCTAAAGATGCAGCTGAGGCCAGTGCAAACAGCATTAATTGAAGACAAGAGACTTTCCATGGTCCAAAGCACTTACAACCCAAATAAATACGATACTAAAAGACGTGAGAAAGTTAACAAGTTTCATCAATATTGTAAAGTTGTATTAACTGATGAAGATAAGAAATCAGTAACCTGTGTCTGAATGCACACACAGCCCTCCAGTGGATGTGTGTTAATGTCCCCTGGCTGTGTTAATCCTCAGAGGATGAATTGACACTTCTGAATTCCTGCTTTCTGTTAGTACAAGCTCTTGTAACACACATTATTAATTAGGGAAGTTTCTTGGCTTAACCTGTCATGTAACAGCAGCAGATGAACTGGCAGAGAATGTACTGATATTGAGCACTAAAAAGAAAAATGGACTAAATTGTTGTCTAAGTTCATGGGATGCACCTTGGTAATTGAAACTTGAGCATGGTACTTGTTAAGTAAAATGCATTAGTTTTAAACCACCATTGCATTTGCCTTGACAGTTGCACATAAATAGACCTGACTTGCTAAGCTGCAGTAACTCTTTCTCTTCCAAATAATTCTTCACAGTTTTTTCCGTAAATGAGTACAAAAGTACTGAATTAAAAACAATGAAACGCACAGATTTTTTTGATAGGAATCTCACTCTCTGCTTTCCTTCCTTCCCTGTCTATATTTCCCATCCCTTCTGATCAAGGACACACTGGTCATTCACGTCAGAGATGACATCCAGCACTGGTGTGACCAGGACATGGACCCACTGCCCTCCTGTTCAGTGCCTGAGGCTGCAGTGCAGAAAGTCTGGCTGCTGCTGTTCTGGTAGAAGTCTGAGATGAAGTGGGGCAATAGGTAGGACCAGCAGGCAGGAGACACAAGGCAGATTTGGGACTAAACCCACAGTCCTGAGCTATAGCAGGACAGACACAGATGGGCCAGCAAGCCTGAAAGTGGGGTTTGGCCTTGGTGGGGCAGTGACACTCCATGGCCAGGATGCTGATATTGGGTTGGAGTTTGTGTTGTCTGAAGTAAGTTATCTTCTCACAAGGCTTCACTGGCCTACAAGACCTCCTCTCTGCTTTTGTCTTGTGTAAAGTAACACTGGAGATGGGAAACACAGGATAAAATCCCAAGAGAAAGGGAATGTCAAATCCTAAGGTCTCTACCTTGGATAGGCAGAGAAAGGGGCTGATTGTAAGGTATCCTGCATTTGTTAACCTTAGCCAACACACAAGCCAAATTCCTATCATCACAACACTTGAATTACATTTATAAGACCTCTTTCTCTTTAAAAGATAGCAAAGTAGTGTTGCTGGGGTTTCTTTCAGCTTTCCACAAGCTACTTTTTAAGCTTGGATCTAACCTCCAAACAAAGTCAGACCTGAGCTTAGACTACAAACACATTCAAATTTCAAAAATTAGGAGCACAGAATTAGATTCTTTCTCCAAATCAGAATTGCAAAATGAATGACCTGATTTTCTGAAGTTCTTACACGTAAAAACTCCCACAGATGTCAGCAAAAACTTTAATTCAGAGTTTAACTTCAGTGCTTTAGAAATCAGGTCACTTGTTCAAGTACCTAAATATAGAAGAGTAGCTATATTTATTTTTTTTTTAATGCTTAGGTTTAGCGTTCAAAGCAGGCTATTCCTTCAGATCTGCAAGAGAACTTTCAAAACTTGTTTCAGGATCCAAATTTGGTAAGCAGACACAAAGTCCAGGAGTGTACAGAGCAATGGCTTCATTCTCCACCCATTAGTAGGAGGAACCTCAGCCTTTTGTTGTAGTTATCCTGCAAAAGACCCCGACAGCCCAACAGCAGCTCCTTCCACAGGGGCTCTTTGTTCACCTTCAGGCAGTTTACAAACACCTCAAATTAATAGTAAATGCATGACTGCATCCAAGAAACTCAGGCAGGTATTGGGAGTGCCACCTCATACATTAAAAAAGGCATGAGTACGCAGCAATTGTTAATTACATGGGTTTGACTGTTTATAATGGTATAATGTACACAATTATAAAAAAATGGTAAGTGGAAGGTTTTTCTCTGAGTGCTTTCCTTAGATTTGCCTAAAAGAGATGATTGCTTGGTTTTGCGTACATTTGTGCCTATTTGTGTATTAATTTGTTGCCAGGAAGTAGAGAGATTAACAGAGGAACAACTTTTGCAAATGACAGAACTGGAATCACTAAGCAGAAACCTACTAAAGACATAATCAGATGGGAAGATTGCTATTTTCATGATGTATCCATTGTGCATGAGATGATCCTTATTTTTTTTAGGGTTCAGTAATTAGATCAGTACTATAGTTCCAGCTGTTGCAGGGTGATTATTTGCTCTTTCTCTGCAGCTCTCTGATGAAAGACTTCTTGTCTCTCTGCTTTCAGCCTAGCAAAACCATGCAGCACCATCCCTTCAAAACTATATCTTTGTTTCTGCCCCTAAACTTCCCTCTGTTTTAATCAAAGAAGTTATGTTTGGAAGGCCAAAGACACCTGAGAGAACAAAATTACTCCCTAACAGCTTCTTCAAAACAAATTTTTCCTGCACCTCAAAATATAAAACGCATGCCAGAAAAAAAAAAAAAAAAAAAAAAAAAGGATCAATATTGGGCTTTACTTATATTATAGATTTCTATTTACCTAAATCTTTCTTTGCATCAGTCTGCAAACCTTCTTTCAGCCCAGATGGCCTTCATCTCTAGCTGGAAGACAGGGATAATCTCTGTTGTAGAGAGCAATAAGCATGACTGGCAACGGGTCAATAGTCTGTTTACTCCCCACTTCTTCTTAAAGTCATCTTCTGTAAGATTTAGTATGCTCTTTAATGGTCAGCTGAGCACCCATAAATCTGTTGGTTTACTTTCTAGCGTACTCTGCAGACAAATTACATCCTGTGCCAAGTCCATTACGAATACAGACATACGTCATACCCAGCTGGCAAAGAGATGGGAGAGAAGAACACTCTGGGTGACAGTGCAAGGTGACACTGGAGAACAGCCTCTGCTTTGAGGGATTTTTAATAGGAGCAGCAACAGATGAGTCTCATCCTAAGGGGTCCATAAAACCACAGGGCAAATTCTGCAGTGTAACTGCAATTATGCACACAAGAAGCTGGGTTTGAGGAATTTCATTAACCCACTGAGAACTGAGATGCCCAATGTGTGTTGTGACCAGCTGAGGCAGTCAGAATGGCACAGCAGCAAAGGGCTACCATACTGTCAAAGGCAGAAAAGAGAGTGAGTGGCCTGCAGCAGCTGGGAGCTGACAACCCCAGGTGCTCCAGGCAGGTCTCAGCTAGCAGCTCTGTTACGGTTCAGAGTGTAGCGGGACCCAGTCCGGAGGGAACACGGCGGTCTACTCACTTGCTACACAAGACCTGCCAGGCAAGTCACTAGCAAGCACTGATGCAGTAGACTGCAAAATGCATTTATTAATCGCACACACAGTTCTTATATGCACGCAGTGTGCTGACGTCACAGCTGCAGAGACTGCGCTGTAATCATAACGCGGGTAACAGGTGGAGCGGCGGGGTCCTTAACTGCCCGTCCATCCCGTGAGCTTCCGTATGAATCCCTATCTCACGACACATCCCCCCTCTCCATGAACGGAGAACTTTACAACTGATTGAACTTCGGTTAGTAAAAACTAAACTGGTTAGTAAATAAAGTGTAACTTTTGGTTGCAGCACGTTACTTTAACTGTTTGTGCTTTAAGAACACAACATTGACTGAATTTAAATGGGTTATGACGAACTGGGTTAGTTTATTGAGGAGGCAGGGACTGAACATAAGAACAAGGACAACAATGATAACTGGTCTTGCTAATGTGGATCTCCAAAGGGCTTGGCAACTTTGTCTGTCTCAGTGTTGCTCTGATTGATAAACTGGCTTAAGATCAGAAGCATGCAGACGGGTAGGTGAAGCAAGGTTCGAGTTGGCTTAAAGATGCGGGAATGATGGAAGATGTCGGTCTGACGAACTTGTATCATCTGTTGAAGCTTCTGTGTCTGAGGACGAAGTGGTGTGACACGGGACTCTATGTTTGTGAAGCCTCTGCGCTCGGCTCGGCTCTTGTCCCTTTTTGTGGGCTGTTCTGTCTCTCTCTTGTCTGCGTTCCTGTTTGTGTCTGCACTTGCCCTCCGAGAGTTTGTTACTGTAACTAAAGAAGTCTTTGGGGCCTTGAGCCGTGGGCGTGTCCCGAGCTCGGGTTGTGAGCTCTCCTCCCCATCACTGCTCGTGATCCCTGCCCCGCTCTCCCCGAGTGTCCCACCGCACATGTGTGTGGCGGGAATTTGATCTCCGCTCTGCCTTTCTTCTCCCTCCCGGGCACCATCTTGGGGCTCGTACGGTGGCGGTTTTGCGTGAGCCAAATTTGGGATTTTACAACTGTCGCTGTTACCAAAATCGCGAATTTGACCGTCTTTGTGTGGCCGGACGTGTTCAGCGGCCGGCATGGGCTGATCGGTCGGAGCCACGGCGGATGTGCGAGCGGTCCGCGTGTCCGGAACGGGTGCTGACTCCACGGTAAATGGCGGCGCATGTGTGGAAGTGAGGGACCGCGATGAACATGAAAGACCCTCGCCGCTTTCCTTACGCGAATTGGATACCGCTGAAAGTTCTCCTGGTGGCGTCTGTGTCGCTGCTCTGACTCTGATTTTCGGCGTGGCTCGGAGGCACGCCTGAGCAGCTCGCCACGCGGTTTGTTCTTCGGTTACTTTTCTCTGGCTTTTTAGTACTTTCTCCGACCCTGTGACTAAAACATCACGCGTGAGTGCCTCTGTGCACTTGTCCCAACATTCAGTGTGAAGTATATTAATGGGACTTTCAATAACCCCTGATTTCATTAGTTGGACGACTACAACCCGGAAATGCTTAGCCTTGCAGCTAATGCGCCACTGATTATAAAGCTGAGTTACAACCTGCTCCAGCGCGTCCATCCTCTGGGCGGTACTGCGGGCGTCCCCGCTCGCTGAAGTCGAACCAGCCGCTCTAGCCGTTCCTCTCCGTCTGGCGTGAAGCCCGAAGGCTCGCCGCTCGAACTCGTGTGTGGGGGAGCGGTCGAGCATCGGCAGCGCTGAGTCACCCCTTTCCCGGGTTTCGGCACCATTATGTTGCGGTTCGGGGTGCAGCAGGACCCAGTCCAGAAGGAACACGGCGGTCTACGCACTTGCTACACAAGACCTGCTGGGCAAGTCGCTAGCAAGCACTGATGCAGTGGACTGCGAAATGCATTTACTAATCGCGCGCACAGCTCTTATATGCACACAGTGTGCTGACGGCACAGCTGCGGAGACTGCGCTGTAATCATAACGCGGGTAACAGGTGGAGAGGCGGGGTCCTTAACTGCCCGTACATCCCGTGAGCTTCTGTACCAATCCCTATCTCACGACACAGCTCCTAGACGTGCCTTTCACTGTGCTCCTCTTTATTGCCTCCCCCACTTCCATTGGCTGGTATTTTCACTCCTACCCCATGCAACACTTGACTAGAAACCTGATGGATTTAGCAAGTCATAGAGAAAAGGTTTTTTTCATCCAGGGAGACAACCAAGCCAAGCATTAAGTTTTTCATACACAAACAGTCCCTGTGGACACTCCTGGATTCCCCACTGACACCTGCCTCCCAGAAGCTGCCAGGGGATGGGAGAAAATGAATTCTCTTCCTTCATTCACCTTTCTGTATGTCTGTATTATTTCCATATTATTTAAACTACTTGGATGGGTTTCCAAGTGACTGCAACATAGATGTAAAGTTCAGGATGCTGACAGCAGGGATGTTGTCATGGTGACAGAGAGGGAGACAGGGTGGTTAGAAACTTGGAGGCAGGTAATTAAAGATGCCCAGAAACCAGGGAAAAGGGTCTGATACTGCCCTGTCACCCTGAGGCAAAATTCAAATGAAGATGAAACCTTCTGCCCCATGCTTGTAATTAATGCTTCCAATTGTGCTCTCAGGCACAGGGATTCAGTGTCTTTGCATTCAACTGAGGAAAAGCACTGTTTGTAATAAAACACTGATTCATCATTTTCCTGTGCATTTTGGTTTCTCTGTTTCTGTAGTGACAGCATACAACTGACACAAAATTCCCTGCCAGCTGTGGATGACCCTGTAATTTGTGACAGCAGGTTTGTTTGGTATCCATTATTCACAATGTAAATTGTCAGTGAGTGTGGTAGGCTGGACACCACCTGCCCACCAAGCTGTACTGTCACCCTGCTCCTCAGCAGGATGGCAGGAGGGGGGGAAGAAAATAAATTGGGAAAAGGCCGTGGATCAAGATAAAGACTGTTCAATAAAGCAAAAGCAAGGACCACACACAAAAGCAAAGGAAAACAAAAGATTTTATCTCCCTTTCCCATTAGTAGGTGATGCCCAGCTATCTCACAGGAACAGGGCTTGTAGTGGTTGTTCCAGAAGACAAACTTTGTAAACAATGAATGCCCACTCTCTCTTCCTTTCTCTTAAATTTTATTGCTGAGTACCTGTCATATCATATGGCATATCCCTTAGGTCAGTTTGCATTGGCTGTCCTGCCTGTGTGCCCTCATACTCTGGGTGTGTCTTTCCCACCCCCAGCCTAGTTGTCAGGGAGGGAATGTTGTAGAGACAACACTGGTGCTGTGGGAGCAGTGCTCAGCCAGCCTGCTGGAGTGTTATCAGTGACTTCCTAGCTCCAGATATAAAGCACTAAAATACTATGAGGGCTCCTGTGGGGAAAACTGATTCCATCCCAGCCAGACCCAATACAATGAGTCAAAATATTCTGAAAATAAGATCTGTCTGACTCATTACAGTGTGAATGATTATATGATTTAATTTTTTTTTAATTACTTACGTTTTAGGAGAAATAAGAGAATCCAAGCCCTGTTCCCTTGGATCGCAAATATAGATGGTTCAGCATGAAAAATAAAATTTCTACTTTCTTCCCTCTGTGTTAGGAAGCATACAATTATGCACAGTTAATTTATTTGCATTCATTATGTCCACATGGATACTTAAGTACCCTTGTCTGAGACACTTGTGCTGCTACAGGCAGGGTCCCTTATGCTACATGATTTGGTGACTGCAGTTTATCCCTCCTTGCAAAATGTGTTGCAGGTACTCAGCTTTCCTCGTGCACAAAGGTGGCTCTAGCAAGGCCTTTGTGGTGCAAGGGAAAGCCCAAGAATGTGAGTGGAATGCCAACTGCAAGAGTCATGTCTTCCTGCACTAGCAAGCCCTCTGAAACAAGGGGACACAAACCCCAGCAATGCCATTCATCTCAAAGAGCTGCTAACTCCAGAGCTCTGAAAGTAGGAAATGATCAGCAAAGAGTGTGGAGACATCACAAAATAATATAGCAACAGTAACAGAAGGTTGTATGCCCAGTTTTGAATCTGAATCTCCATTTAAATGCATTTGAAGCTCCTGCAGAAATGCTTACATTCCCAGAGGTAGAATCTAGGGATTTTGGCACAAATTTTGGATGTGTTTGGCTTTGTTATAGGATGCCTTTCACCTACAAACAGATGCAATTATACATGCAGAAATCTAAATGCATGACTTTTTTATTATATGTTTGCAGGAAATGTTATTGTAGCTAGTGCAATATATCTCATTAACCACAACCTGGAAAACATAACATGACTGATATGTATGTAATATTTTTGCATTGAAAGTTTTTTTATCCACTGCATGTCGTCCATATTTTGTGCTATTTGCACAGTAACTAAAAACCTGAAACTAAGGAATTATTGTGAATTTTGTAAAAAAAAAAAAAAAAAAAAAAAAAAAACAAACCAAAAATCAAACAAACGAAAAAAATATATCCTGAAGAGAAGGCACGGTCTCTTTTTCGTTTTGTTTAAAAATGTTGAGGGATCAGAGCATATCAGTAATATTTTAAAACACTGAAAACTTGGACATTTTAAAGAAGATGTATAAATAACCTCAACTCTCCCCTTGATTACTGACATATGGAAAGTCTTTTTTTCCATCAGCTGATTACAGCCTCCTTCCCTTGCAGCAAGTAAGAGGCCATTGATTCAGCTCAACACCTGGCAACCTGCCTTGCTTCTGGAGCTAAATTTCTGTTTCAGAGATTTTCAGGGGAAGACAACAGTGGCAGATCCTTCAATAGCAGCTGTTTCATTTAATGAAAGGAAAAAGTCATTTGTTGCCATAGCTTCCCATGTTAAAGCCAGAGAAGCCATTAGAGCATCTTTCTACCAGAGACCAAAGATTTTCATTCAATTACACCCATTCTGAGTGCAATAATTTGAGTTTAGCAAAAGCATATCTCCCCAAAAGCTATCCACATTCAATTTGAATGTGCACGCTATTTGTCATTTCAGTTTCTGAGGTCTTGACTTTCAGCTTCTGGTTCTTCATCTTCTTATTGCTGGGTATTTTTGAAACCAGGAGAAGATTTAGATGTTCTGTTCAAGTCCCTTCTTAAAATTCCACTTGATAAACGGAATAAATGGAATTTGTCTGTTGTGATCACTTGTCAAGCAAAGAGCATCCTACCTTGCATTCCTACTCTAAAATTTTTGGCTCTCATCTTGACATGAATAGTCAAAAATACTTTCTGCCCTCCCTTTAAAGGTCTATAATACCCTTATATGCATCAGAGGGAACTGTATAGGTATACACTCCTGAGGAATAAAAATCCCTCCCTCTCTCAATCATTCTTTCTCTCTCTCCACCAAGGAAGTCAGCAGCTTTGTTTGTTTTAAAGATGGGCAAACAGAGGCACAGAAAGGATAAAGCCTTACTCTGTGTTACATATCAGACAAGGGCAGACCCCTGCAGCCTAGATCTCCTGGCTAGATCCAGCAATGCATTAATGACACCAGCTGTTATCCCTTGCTGCTTGTTGTCTTCACTACACAAATGTACTCTCATATTTCAGTTTCACTGTGTTAAAATGTATCAAAGATGTCCATCACTGCAATTTTTTAGGAGATTCCTATTTGTTTCCCTATAGGGCACTTGCAGGTTCACTGTAAATCTACAAAGTTCAATTTTTATCCTTTGGTTTCTTAGCAGACAGAGAAGAAAATACTGCAGGCAGGAACCCAAACTGTTATTACTTCTAGTTTTGGGTGTTCTGTTTAAGGTGCATGCCAAACAAAATGAAAACCAGAAACAACTGACTATACCAGAAAAAAAACCAGTAATTTGGATATGAAATACAAAAAGTGAGCCCTGCACCCTGTATTCTGCTTACACTGATCTCCCAGACTAACAGAAAGGTAATTTCTTACCAACAAGGTATTGATCTCCACATTGTACACACAAGCATTTCCTGGAAGTATCAGATGGTCCATTTATGACATTTGCAAGAATTAGGAGCATAGATGTGCATTTACTGAATTTTCAGTACTACACATGACTTTCAGTCTCATGGTGTATTTCAAATAAGTAACCTATATTTACTAAGTTTAGTGATTTAATTACTGTGAAGTCTCAGTGTATACAATGTATAGGAAGACAACTAGCTTGTGTTCAAGCCAGGCAAAACTGATCCATGCCACAGTTGTAACTCAAGACACACCACGGCACAGATCAAACTGCACACTTGCTGTTCAAGAAGGAAAAAAAAATGCTGTCAAATCATCACATTCTACAGTAGAAGTAGACAATCACATGAAAGACTCAGTAACTGTTTAGTTGTTTACTACTAACACTGTGATTTACAGAGAATAAAGTGTCCAATTCGCTACAAGACATGATGTGAATCTGTTGGAATGATTTGACCTAACAGTGTTAGAGCATCCATAGCTTAGATAAGTCATTCATAATTTACCATTTACAAGTGGTATCTTCCTACCTACCAGTGTTCTCAGATGGATCCCATTAAATCCCATTTCACAGTGGTCAGGGATTTCTTCTGACACACTTGATTATAAAGGCAGGGAATATTTTTAAACATTAGATCATAATTTGACTACTGATGCCCACACGAGTGTCAAACAGTGGCAGTAAAGATAGGATGTCTTCAGTCCCAGGTTGAAATTCAGCATCCAGAACAACCAAAAGAAGATGGATGACTTGGTTTGTCCTGCAGTAGACCTATTGTCTCCCCAGTTGATGGAGGGATTCAGATGAGATTCCCTGAGGAATCTAAAAGTATGCCAAACCATTCCACTCTGGACACAATACTTGTTTAAGAGCTTCTAATCCAAGGATTTTGAATTTAACATTCAAAATGATAACAAGGGACATGAAAACCAATTCCTTGTCACCATAGAGCAATGTGCTCTTTGTGTATATACACTACTCAAAACTTATCTAGCAAATTAATTAAGTCTTTAATGTTCTGTTTTCTTCCCTGCTTCATTTGCAGGTCAAGAAGACTGTAATCATTCACAGGGAAATCTTGGGCCCCCATAATCAAATTTTGTTATGGAGACAGGCTAGCACTGCTAGGATTATGAGATTATTGGGATGCACTGTGCTGTTTTCAAATGCCAGTGTCATTCTCCTCCTCTCTCCTGCCACTGTTGACAGCAGCCACATGGAGAGGCTCTTCCACAGTGCAAGATGGGCATCCCATCTCAAATTGCAGGCTGGACTTAGAACAGGATCAAAATTGTGTGTGTATGTGTATAGTTGCATAGCTACAAGGGGAACAAGGGGGCACATTCCTGCCTGTCCACCTGCCCACCTGCCTGTGACTATATCAGAAAGCTTAAGAAAGATTTAAAGAACCGTTTTCCCTTCTGTGTTCTTGGGCCTTTCTATTGATTTCTGCAAGAATCCTTGAAGTGCTATACTAATTCCCCTACCTCTTCCACTGGGTCATACCTTATGCTAGAGAAGTACAACTTGCACAGCTTGTTGAGCCTTGGTGAAGAACAAGAGTTGGTGCTTCTGCAAGTTTCCACCAGTACAGGAGAATGAACAGGGAACTCTTCCTGCCTCAGTCGCAGGACACAAACCATCCTGTGTGTTTTTCACCCACAGAAATTAATTGTCTGATCACTTTTCCACTTGTCAGGTTTTAGTTTAGCTGGTATGCCATGGGAAGAAATTTGAATTCCTGTATTCCTATTGGCACAATAATTATCATCAGACTTCTGTCATCTCCAAGAGTCCCAGTTGTCTACTGAGTCTCTACTAAGTCTCTGTATACTCAGTTTCTAAAACATCTTTTGATTTTTTGCAATATTCTTAATCCAGAACTAGCAATTCCACAGCTATTTCAATGTAAAACTGGTTAACAAAATGTCATGTGGATACACACCTTCCAGAGTAGTGCTACCATGTTTAACTATAAAAAGAAGTTTGATAAATCTTTAGCTTTGTTTCAGTAGTTGCTTTACATCAATTAAAACCCCACTAAATGCTAAAACCACTTCCAAGAATGTACACCATGAATTGATCTAAATTTACTACTTTGATTTTTCTTGCCATCTGTCAAATTATAGACTTTCATTCCATGTATATTACCACATAATAGTCACTAAATAGAAAAAATATATTTCAGATCTGACATTGCTACCTCCAAAAGTCAAATAAGCCTAGATATAAGTAAGTTAACAAAAGAGAAATGAAGCAGCTTTGATTAAACTCAGAAAGAATCTAAGCTTAATCAGGAATGATTGATAAATGGTATTATTTGAATGAATAAGACACATTCAGAATGCAACAGCAGGAGGATAAGAGAAGTCTGACATAACTGGTCTTACACCAATAGAGGCAATAAACTGAGGGAGGGCACAGTGCAGATAAAGTAATTGTATCTGGTAGCACTCCAGATCTGGAGTACCCACTGCCAGTAGCAGCTGAATGTTATCTTTTGTTAGTAGGCATTTTCATTTGTTTTTAATTCCCTGAGGGTAACTGGACTTAAACTTAGGAGCTCAACTTACTTTAAAAAAAGAGACTGTGGATATGTGTTAGAAGTATAATCTCCTTATTATTAATTCCGACACTAGAAAAATATGGGAATTTATAAATGCACCAAAGTACTGTGTTTTTATGTGTCTTACTACTCTCAGAGTTAGAGATGACAGATTGAATAGATTGAATGCTCTCTTGTGTATTTCAGAACAGTTTTTTAAGTAAGTTTATGCCATAAAAATGTTATTGTGAGCTTTTTTGTGTGTTTCCCTGTCCTTTTAAACTTTGGAATACAATTTCAATTGATTTTAGTATAGTACATCTTTAAATCAAAAGGATCAGAACAATTATCTCTTTAACAGGCTTGGAAACACATCAATACTCTAGAAAAATGCATATTATTATTATTTCAATCAGACACGAAAAATCTATCAGTTCCTCTAGCTCATTTATGTGCCACAAGAAACAACAATAGACTCTTGGAGTCTGTCAAATCTTAGATTAATAATAAATGAGCACCAAATGATAAACAGAACCTTTCACTGTTCTATTGCTGAAGATTACTGCAGGGTAAATACTAACAGGAAACTGAGCAAGGTTAAACATACAGCTTAATGGATACATTATTTACAACCTGAAAATAAATCCAAAATTCACACTAAAATTAAAGAATTATGTTATAAACTGAAGGGCATATGTTAAAAAAAATAATGTGCTTTGAAACACAAATTAAATGGAAAATATTTTAAAATAAACTACTTTTCAATATTTAGTTGCAGAAATGTCCAGGGAATTCAGAGTTGTCTTAGGCTGTACAACTAAAGCATTTGATTTGTTGATGCTGCTGAGGTAGAGATGTATGATGATAGGGGAGTGAAATGCTATTTGGGAAGGGTAGAGGACCTAAAGTTTCAGCAGAATTTTGGTGGAGAAAATGAAATTACCCAAATCAGGATACGTTCAGAAGAGAGTCCTACAGAGTGACAGGCCCCATTAGAATTTATCTTATAGAAAAAGAAGACAACAAAATATCTTCTGACACCACATTTTAATTTAGCCAGCTGGAGGATCATACATAAGAATCTTACCTAAAGGATTCATGAAAGCAGTGACAATAAGGAGCATCTCAGAGTC
This sequence comes from Phylloscopus trochilus trochilus, assembly GCA_016584745.2. Classification (NCBI taxonomy): domain Eukaryota; kingdom Metazoa; phylum Chordata; class Aves; order Passeriformes; family Phylloscopidae; genus Phylloscopus; species Phylloscopus trochilus. The sequence continues at coordinate 27,861,414 of WQNJ02000084.1, forward strand.
CCAATAGTTCAACAAGTCATATCTTCATGCTGTTATAAATAGGAAAGCAAGCAGAAACGGATGTTTAGAAATAGGTATTTGAGGGAATTTTTCCTTTGTTTAGCACATAAATGAAACTACTAGCAATTTGATAGCAGTAATCCTTTGTATTGTCAGAACTCTGTTGAAAACATGCCTCATCCTGAAAGTAGCTCAGTAGCACTGAGTTGCCTGTTTCTTATATTTAAATCAAAATTACTTTTATTTAAAAAACAAAACAAAACAAAACAAAACAACAACAACAAAAAAATAGGAAACACAGATCACAGAGATACCATGCTTACAAAATAACTGTTAATGTCAAAATTTCTTTGCCCAGTGCATCAACATTTTTTCCTGGGCAATGAGTATGTGATTCTAACTAGGAACTGCTCTGCTCACAGGGATTTTGAGTCCTCACCCACCGCACTGGCTGCACCCTATAGTGCTTAGGGCAGGTTGCTATACAATCTGTCCCCCATCCAAAGAGATGAGACTGCTGTGGAGGTATTTCCTTAAACACAGTGTCACTTTAGTCCCTCTCTCTCTGTGACCATCTTAGTGCTCTGATTTCCTTAGGGGAGGTTAACTATGTTTTTTGATGCCGGGGAGGGACCCCATTGTAAATAGCAAGGATTAATATGAAATGGATATTCAGAAACAGATCACAGCTTGTGAAGAATTGGAAATGTACTCCTGGACTTTGCAGCAATGGTGGGCAGAAGATTGTATAAAATGCCAAGAGCATTGCATTCAGATTATTCCTGGACAGTTTCTTCTCCTGGAACTTGGATTTACGGTTCTTCCTTAGAGGAAGAAGGGCAGGCAGCAGGGTAAGGTCTGTTACTGATGGATGCAAGATAAGCAAATAATCATCATTCCACCAAAGACTCAACTTGGAGATAAGGAAGCTTACAGACAGACACTACTAAGTGTCCTACTACTAAGTACTCCTAACTCAGCTGCTCCTTCTTAACACCTCTCCTGAGTATACAAATATGGTCCTTTCCCCATCCAGAACAAATGCTTTGGGTTGGACTGGACCTTAAAGATCATTAAGTTACAACTTCCTTGCTATGGGTAGAGACATATTCCACTAGACCAGGTTGCTTAGATGCTCAAGGAAAGGAAAGATCCTGGGAAAAGGAGTCACCTCTCTGAGCTTCATGGCAAAATCCTAGTTCTATAGACCAGGATTTTTTTGGGTTTCCACACAAGAAAAGTCTTGTTCCTCTACTTCAGAGTCCTCACAATGTCATTTTCTGCTGTAAAGATGATAAAACCCCCATCTAAATGGTCTCTGAAAATAAATATATGAATAGCAACAACTCGTCTTCCTTGCAAGAGCCAGGCTTCATTCCAATGTAAGGGAATATGATAAAGTTTGATTTCCTAATAGCCCAGAGACCCAAATGGGAAGAGCACCAAATAGGGATGTGTGTCTTCAGGACTATGGTTCACCACATTAAAAAAATTCTATCAGTATTCAAAAATAAAGAACAGATAGTCCTTTTCTGATTGTTTTGCTGCCAAAATCTCAGACCTTTTTACAACCAAAATTAATGATGCATGTATCATTCAATCCAATATCATTCCTTTCTTAAACAGAAACATTAATAATCATAACAAGTTCCCACAAAATTATTTTTTCAGTACAGAGAAAAGGCAGAGGAAATGGGTATCACTAATCCTTCATTATCATTCATATTCCTTGCACAGTTAGCACTGTGCTTTCAGCCTTTACATTCAGCCATTCTTCTGAGGTTTCTATCATTTCCCCACTCCTTTTCTGCCTGGTCCTTGTGTTACCACTTACTCCTAGACTATTGCTGGATTACCTTGCTGTACAGAATAAGTTATCAAACTCAACATACCTAAACCATACAAAAACGAGCACCATGAGGTCCTTACCATTCACCTCTGGCAGGAATTTGAAGCTTTGCTTTTTTTAAGCCCTCATCTTCCTAGTCCAGTGGCCACTGAAAGAAGAAAAACAGCCAACAGAACACCACAGAGTATATACGTGAATTTTCAAGTCAGCTTGCTAAAAGGTAAAAACTAAAAATCTCAAGTGCTTCTCTGCTTGATCATTTTGTACCCTTTTTACTGCTGAAAAGGTCCAGGGCTTAGGAGAGCAGATAGAACAAAGGCTGAATCACAGCTTAAAATCGCCATATTTTGGGCTTTAATTTTTCTTCTTAAAGATGTTAGTATATTAGGAGGCAGTGACATAATTAGTGAGAATCATACCAATTATATCAAATTTCCATTAGTCCTCTACTGTACATTCCCTTCTGCCATCCCTATTATATGCTTATTTCTATAATTCCAGGGGGAAAAAAACCAAGCTGGATTCTCCTATATGAAAAGCTTTGAAACCTATGGATTTACACGCAATGGTAAGAGTTCCTCAGCCCCAAACAAAACAAAACAAAACAAACAAACAAAAAGAAAAAGGCTCAAACTCTGTCACCAAGGGTGTTGCCTCCACATTGCTTCACATTTCATAGCCTCGGGGCTCCTCCCCCACTTTCTCTCATAGTTTTCAAGAGCAGTCTCATCTCAGGGTGACTATTATGGACTGTACCAGCAAGAATTCACAGTTTTCTCAAGGATTACTACAAAACCTTTTATGTGAAATGCCCAAATGCCTTGCAAATATCTATTCACTAAATTCCATTGCAGACAGTGGCATTATATTAGCACCATCTGAGAAACAGGCAGGTTGAAATAAGGAGAAGGTAAGAGAACTTCCTGAAGTTATAGTAGAAGCCAGAGGTATATTTTAAATATTCTTGCTGTTCTCTGATAAGAGTACATTTCCTTAGCCCACCTGCAGTTTTGGTGCTCAGGTTGTTCATGGTTCAATGAACATACAAATTCCCAGAGTACTAAAGAAAAAAATGGCCTGAGATAATATTTAAGTCTATCATGGGAAACCTGTTCAGACTAACACCAGTCCAGTCATAAAAAATTGCTCATGGCAGCCTGGTACTAGTAGAAAGACTGATATTCAGTGCCAGTTACTGTTTGGCAGAGGCCTTTAGTTCCATGCTATATTTTCAGGCATCTGCAGAAAGACTAAAAACCATCTCTACTTCTATATATTCTCCAGATCAGCACACTTGCAAATGGGAAAAAACAAACAAACAAACAAAAAAACCAAACAAAAAAACACCAGCAAATGCCATGTGTTTTATAAACCTCAAAGGCTTTTTTCTACATGCTTTTTGCACACCAAGGCACTCACTAAAACTGGCCCATCAGAAAGAATTCACTTGAGGGACTGTCTTGTTGATTTCCATCAGGAACCAAGAAAGCAATTTTCCAGAGAAGACAGAAAACCCACGCATTTCTTACCAAGATTTGACTGAGGACAGAGCTGCAGAAAGAGAAACGATGGGAGTCATCCCTTTATACTTATTACCCAGCCAAGAAAGTGGCAGTCTCTCGGTATAATCAGATCATCAGGCTGCTCTGCAGTGTGGTCAGCCTTTGTTTCCTTTTTGTGCTTGCTCATTACTTATCTGTGCTGAAAATCAAAGCTCAATGGCTGACACCCATTTTTAATGAATCAGTGTGACAGACAGAAAGGACATGATCATTACTGCCATCCCAATATATGCAAACATTGCTTTTGTTCAACTGCCCTCTCCACATCACTTGATCAAATTGGACATGTTTCTTGTGGCTCATACGCCCAACCAATTTATAAACATCAGCTGTTTCACACCAAGAGGTTTTCTTTGTATTCTACATAGCCCTTTATGCCCCTCAGGTAATAATAATGATCTGCTTTCTTTAAATAAATAATAAATAAATAGAAACACAGTGAACTGAGACTAGTGAGAGGTTTAAAGATAGTAGAGCTTGTTTCTGCCTTTGCTCTACTTCTGAAAATTATTATGCTGCAGCTACAAGGAGAACATAAGCCATTATGACCTGCAGCATTTCTCCAGGGATACAGTACAAAAGTGGTCTATCAGAAATGCAATCAATTCCAGAGATGACTGCTTCCTGCACGCTTCCAAGCTGGTGCTTTATAAAACAGCTCCCCATAAAAGGAGCAGGAAATGCATGACATCGTTTAGCAACCAGTCATTAGAACTTAATGGAAGAGGATTAAAATAAAAAAATGCCATGCCAGACCTTCCCATACATTACCACAGCCTTTGAGAGGAGGACTTGGTGACACATTGGTAGAGCCTTAACCCTTTCCTCTACCTTCAGAGATGGAAAAGTCCCACAATCAAATAAAGGTCTTATTAGAAGGATAAGTCAAACAAATTCAAACCTCTGAATGAAAGTGGAGTCAAAGGTTAGATTTTCCATCTTTACCTAAAAACCCCTGGGGGAAATGGAAACGTGTTTCCTCATCTTGATTTCTCTGGCCTGTCTTTCCTCAGGTGCTGTACCATGTCATTTCTTGTGTTTTAGCAGTTGTCTCATTTCTGCTTGCCTACATGAAAGTGCATGTCCATTCCTTCTTGCATATGCTTAAGGTGCAGTGAGAACAAACCAAATAACCTCTGAAATTATATTCCTACTAGTTTATTGTGAAGACATTTTTTATACTGAAAACACCTGGTGCACAGTATCATGTGCATTGATAATAATTCTAACAAAGTTTTTTTCTAGAGCAAGGCAAGCTACAGCAGAATGCTGGTGATGAATTCATTCTTATCACCATCATAAGATAACTTGAACAGTAGAAATACATCCATCTCTTGAGGTTCAGCTCTCTCTAAATCCCCCTTAGAAGGTTCTAGGAATTTTTGTCCCCTCCGCAAGTTTTGAAACTGACAACTGCATGGTGCTGATAAGCAATATCTGTACAAATGCTTTTTCCACGATATGTTAAGTTATGTAGCTAAAAATAAGCTACAGATCATCTATCTTTAAAAAGCATATTACATATCCCTTAATGATTACATATCTATTAAATGACAAGTCTTTTCACTGTACTAAGCCAGAAGCCAGAGTAGAGGTATGTTCTCTTTTGGCAACTTCTCTGTCTCTCACACCACATAAGCACTTGGGAGTCAGAGCACTGCCAGGCGTGAAAATGACCTGGTGCATGACAGAGCTACGTGGTCACACCTTGCTGCCCCATAGCCTGAGGTCATTGCCAGCAAAGTGCAGTTACAGGAATTCAAGGTGCTCAGTTGGTAGGAAACACCATCTTAGAGTACTGTGAGAAGTGTTGACTCACAAGGTTTGTCTGACTCACATTAAACATTTACCGTTATTCGTTACTCTAATCGCTCAGCTGAAATAAAAAGTGTTCCCTGCAGCCACACCAGTCCAGGCAGAGATCCAGCCATGCCCCACACCCCAGGTAATGTAAGCAAGCCAGCAAATGCTGTCTCCTGCCATCTCCAAAGCAGTGTGGCACAGACAGCTGTCTAACACTGGGAAGAGCTGCCACTGCACGACCAACACCTCATCCAGAAGGAGCAGCTGGGAAAAGGTGGAGCTGAAAGCATTGCACGCTGGGTGAAACTAAAAAACCATTCAGGCCATTTCTGACTATTATATCAAGGAAGATGCCTTCTCCCAAAACACAAACGTTCATCACACATCACACATTCATCACTCTAAACCAGTTGATCTTCATTTGACTCAGATTTTGACAATCTTCTCGTGGTTTTGGCACAGCATCACCCGACTATACCACTTCTCTAAGGATGATGATTCAAATCTCCTACTATTGCAATCAGACATTTCATTCCTCATGTCATAAAAGTCAAATATAGTGTTGCTGTTTATTGCTAAAATTTGTCGTGTTCAACCCAAAGACAGATTTATTTCACTACTGTACAAAAACATTCACATATATAAGAAAACAACTTGCTCTTCATGCCAAAAAAATTACATAAGCACCAAGACTAAGAAATGGGAGCTGTCCCTCAGCTCTCTTCCTTTTTCCTAACTGCACATTTAACACACCCATTTTTTTTTACACCTGTGAAATTATGCAGTGTTGCAATGATTGCAGTAAAACTTAAATCTGAAAACTTAAAAATGAACATAAAATATCAATAGGAAATTTTGGCTGCTTCAAATTAATACCCTTTATTATTGCAGTTATTTAAAGTTCAGGTAGTCTGTGAAGCTGAAAATCACCTAAATGGCTCATTTAAAACTTCTTTAAAAACAACACTTTAATTTAACATGCACAGATTTTTGAGAAGCATTTCTAGTATGAAAATCACCAGCATCAGCCACAAAGGTAAAATTCAGATCTGTCTATTCAAAGATTATTTTTACAGCACTTCTTTTATATATATTTAATTATCTAGAAACAAAATCTAATACAAGAAAGAACATAACACTGCCTCAGAGCAAGGGCTTACCTTTAACAATGTTGTGCCTCTAACAGTGGTCACAAGGGGACACGTAGGGAAGACAAAGAAAAGGGAACATATGGCATCTACCCACTTTCAGCCACAGAGATTTTCCAGTTCTGGCAAAATGGGTAAGCCAGTGAGTAAATGTCAACAGATTTCTGTCACAATCATTTGTCCAGTCTGCTTTCACACCCACCTGAAGTTCACCCACATGAAACATCCTTCGAGGATGCTCCACAGGCTCACTGCATGCCACACAAAGAACAACATCATTTCCTTTGTTTTAAACCAGATCCAAATTAATGCAGTACCTAATTCTATGGGATCTGTATCTGAAAAATACAATGACCAGTTGATCTCTGGGATTCCTCTCCATGCCACACAGATTTGTGCGGATCTGTCTCATACTTCCAATAAATCATTTATTTTCCAGGTTGAAGTATTCACCTCAGCTATGCCACATTGTACAGTAGATAATAGGAGTGCATTTGTAAAACAAACTTATTGATGTAGAGTCTCCAGCACCCTCAGCAGGCTTTTTTTCTTCCAATTAGTGTAAAATTGGTCCTGCAGGTTGTGCAGTCATTAGCAGCTAGATTGCACTGGGCATGTTCCAGCGTGGGCTGGTTTTGTTTCCAAATGGAATTTGGTTCAGGTGCTCCAAGAATGGTCCTCTGTTTGAACCAAAGTGCAGTAAGTGAGGATGACTTGAAGATTTATTTGAAAACCACATGCCTGATCTGAACTAAAACTGGCAGATGTACCTTAGATTTCCTTACACAGAAGCTGCTCCATAACACTGAATTGTCCTTGTCACTATGCACTGAACATTTTCCCCCTTAAGGACATCCTTTTTGAAGATGGGAGGACCAGAACTGCACATAGACATCAAGGTGTGGAAAAACCACAAATGTATTTGCTTTCATAATGATGTCTTCTGTTTACTCCTTTATTCCTTTCCTAATATTTCTATTTGTTTTCTTTTCATGCTACTGCTGGACACTAAGTTGACAGTATCATGGTCCTCAAGGTTTCATTCCGAAGTGGTAATGGTGTCTTAAAACTCAACATTTTATATGTTAAGTCAAAATTGCTTTTCCCTGTATGTATTGCTACACATTTATCCATGTATCTCAAATTTGACACACATGTGAAATCTAAGAATTGATAGAAATACCTCATGTAGCACAAAAGTCAATTAATCAGCCCATTATGTCACACAATGTTCTTTTGAGGAATGTAAGCATTCTTATGTCCACTTAAGCACTATGATATCAAATTTTCGAGATAAATTTGGAGATTTCCACTTGGAAACTCAAAGTAGGGAGGAGCTTTTCATCAGTGGAGCAATGAATTACCCCTAAGTTCCTCTTACTTCTAGCAGATTAAAAACTTGCCACAACTAGATAGGAATACTGGAAAACCCTTCTGGTAGAGCTACTTCCAGCACAGAGCCTCCAGTTAATATGCAATTTGGGACCACTAGTATCACCTACATAACACAATATAATCTTGGGTTATCGTGTCAGAAAAGAGCATACTAAAGTTAATTATGCTTTTGAATTGCTTGGCTGTTCCTCACCACTTGCCAGGAGAGACCTTAGGAAGGACATTCAGGTGCTCCAGAGAGCAGCATTCTCTGGTAATAGTAACTCAAGTTCAAACAAGCACAGCTAAGCTCCCTCTTTCTCACACTGAGATATTAAAGGTTTCTAAATTTAATACAAAGCTGCTGAATTTTAAGAATTTTAATGCATAACACCAGATGATAGGCTCTAGGAAGAGAATTCTTGAACAGAAAACATATTAAAGAGACATTGTAGCTCAGATCTAAATTCTGGCAGGACATAACAGACATCTTAGTCAGCCAATACATTAGACTTTTTATGGGAATAGCTTAACTAAAAAAACCCCTCACATTTTAATTTCAGATTTTCAATTACTTGGTTCAAAAACTTGCATTGTAGCTTTTTTTCTCACTAAGGAAAGATTGAGAGATATGAATCTTCCAGAACAGAACAGAGACCCTTTAGAAGGAGGATATTAATCTGAAAATCATGAGATTAAATATATTTAATGCATTCTATTATATAAAACATATTTATTGTGTAATTTAAATAAATTTTATATATATATGTGCATCATATTGATGCCTTCTGGCTTCATAGTGTTGACATTCCCTCAGGTTGCATATTCTTCATAAAAATGAAACCTGGAGAGCTTTTTGAAAATGAAAGCTCAGATTTTCCTAAACTCTGATTTAGGTCTTGCAAAGCAGCCTTTTGAGGCAAATGTCCTCGTGCTTGGCTTTTCTCAGGGTAACAGCTTTTTACCCTGTGTGATGAAAGATGATCCAGTGCAGTGTGGATGCATTATGTGTGCAGGTCTAAAGCACTGTGGTTTTAGTGTGTGCATATTTGAGCTTCCTTCCATCTGTCCCAGTCAAGTGTCTTTGCTTTTCAGTTGAAAGGCTTGCACCTTCCTCTATAACGAAAGGACACCATGGAAAACAAGACTGAACAATCCCTTGGACTGCACGGGGCAGAAACCCTTTGGGTATCAGTGAAATTCTTGAAGAAACTGAATTACCAGGGAAATCAAAGCAATATTTCATTATCTGCTGAGCTCTTCCTGCCCAGTCCCCCCCAGCCTGTGCTCCAGCAGCAGTGGGGCTGAGCAGGACCAGCCCAGATCTGTTCAAGAGCTTTGCCCTCTGAACCCTGCAGGTACATCACTGCAAGCTGCCAGTGCAGATGAAGTCACAGCAGGATAAAGAGAGCTAAGCCAGCACGGATTATGTCTGTGACCATACCAAAATGGGCTAGACATTCTAAAAGGCACCTCTGTGTGAGATTCAGAAGTCATCCTCATTGGTAAGGCAATATCAATTCAACTATTGTACCCTAAGCCTGCTAGAGTTATGTCCTCAAAAATTGTGTATGAAAGTTCTGAAGGTTCAAGTCTGCATCCATACCTGAAGTCTTTTCTTTGAAGGAGTAGTGGGGATTTCCTTAGAGAAGGATCTTCTCCAGAAACTTTGTCTTGTACAATGATTTCTTGATCTGGAGAAGTGCATTCCATTATGAATCTCTCATTTTCATTAAGGAAATGTGATTAATGTAATGCTAAGACACCACTAATTCAGAAAGGCTTCTCATCTCATGTACTTTCTTTTTCCAGTCCGTTGATTAAAGATATTTTGTGGCCTTAACTTTTAAAGTAGTGGTTAAAACAATTTGATTGAAAATATATTGGCTATTTTTGTAGTCTGTGGGGATAATATATCCATTTAGCCTTCCATAAAACCACATACAGAGAATAACAGAATTTTAGGAAGTGTATTCATTAACAAGTATGTCTGTGACTGTAGCCAATACCCACAGCTACAATATATACCACTGTATTTCCAGGCCTATAATACCTGGATGAACTCCAGAGAATACATGGGAAAAACCTATACACTAGAGCCAGTATATGATGGAGAATCCTCTTAAAAGGTCACTGGCATGGAACTAAACCTGTTAAAGAATGTTTTACTGTACTCCATGGGTGTTCTTTGAAGAAGGTTCTGTTATATTCAATTACTATTGATTCATTAGGTGCAAGAACTGTACAGCTCTAATTAAAAACATTTTTCTTTTCCTCTTTGAAACCAGTGTGAAACCTGAAATAGATTTACTCTGAACAACAACAAAAAAAGTGATAAAAAGATTAGAAGAATGGTAACCCAAATGCCCTGGCCTTCTATGTGTCCATGTCTAAGTAGTCATGGTCTCCCTGGCTTTTTGAGAAGAGGCAGCAGATGATGCACCTTCCAAAGCCCTTAGATTGCTTGTCTTCAGCATGAGCACACCTTGGCATGTCCCACAGGCAGGTGCTGCTTGCTCACAAACCCTGCCCCTTCTGTTTCTGTCAGGACAATGTCCCAGTTCTGGGAATCCCAATGAGAAAAGAGGAATGCAGAAAAGGAAGAATGGCTTCATTTGATAGCCAGGCTTCTGACACTGACTCAGAGAGCCTCTCTCAGGGCAGGGGGAGGGCTGGCAAAACACAGTGCTGGGAACGGGTCTGGCAAGGGGAATTCTGCTCCCCAGATACATTACAAAAGCTAAGGAATAACTGTTGGATTGTATTGAGTTTTCATCATTGTGTGGATGAAGTCCAGCCTTTAGTGGTGACCCAGTGGTCAGACTGTGTAAACTCCAAGAGCCTTTACTCTTATAAGGTTCTTCATCCTCTGGCCCTGTCCCAGAGCATTTAAGAATTTAGATAGTCCTCCAGATGTTACAGCATCAGTAAAAGGCTTTGCCAGCTGCACTGAAACAAAAATACTCCAAACCTACCTTGGGAGAGTGAAATATGCCTCTTTATAGGTAGCTTGCTACTTTGTGCTTAAAAGTCTGCCACCTCTACTACCTAGGCTTTGATAGCCCCTTAGAGAAATAATAAATAGCCAGAGGTACTTTAAATACTTTATACCTTCTGATTACCTTGCAATTAGTAGCTAATCTGAGTATGAGTCATCTCATCTTTTCAATGCCTTTCCATGTATTAGTGAGTGGCCAGACTTCCTAAGGACAAAAGAACATCCTAAACATTGCCAGCACTCTCCAAAACAATAGTACTCCCAGGCCTTTATTTCTAGTGGCATGCACCTACCAGGGTCCCATTTGTGGTAATTCAGCAGACCAGGACTGAAACCACAGGGATGCACTGTTTTAACACAGACTTCTACAACGTCCCTGCTGTTGCACTTCTTGCAGAAATGAAGGCAGATTCAGGCTGGAGTGGGGCTGTGATGGTTTGGGTTTGGAAAACCCATGTGCCCCATTTAACCCAGAGCGAAGGGCAGCTGGAAAAACATCAGTGCCTGTCCCAATGATGCCCCCCCAGGGCCAGGCTCCAGGATCTACAGCCTTGTCCAGCCACAGAAACAGATTTTCGAAAGAATTGTTGGTATTCACTAGTAACAGGAATTTTGATTACTTACTTAAGATATGTTTATGGAATAGAAAATTCTGCCTCTAATCTCCTTTAATCAACCTACAAAGTCTTACAGTGTGTATATCTGTATACAAATTACTGTGGTCAATTGACTTTTCCATAAGGATTTCCTAGACTCAGTTGATTTTAGATAACCATTTCCAATACAGATCCTCTGGTCTGCTTAATCTTTTTGAAATTTCCTCCTCCTGTGTGATGGAAACAAGTCCACGAGTAACAACAAGTATTTTTTTTATGCCTGCTACATCCAGTTTTGTAATTGTGACAGGTTGCAGCTTCATCAAATTCCTCCCATAGCAGCTACTTCTGCTCATCCTCCAGCAGGGATCCAGACCAACCTGCAGGTACCTTTACACATGAATAAACTTCCACCAGAGGCTGCTGCTTTAATGAACTCTATGTGCAATTCAGACAAATTCTGGGCTACCCTCATTTTTATCCACTTAAATATGTTTTAGCCTGTCAAGTGAACAGAAAGAGGAAGCCATTACTTTTGTAAATGTAACAAGAAAATTGTCAGTTCCATTATTTACACTTGAGTTGGGCAAGGTAGAGGATAATGTACGGTAGAGACCAATTCAGCATGGAATGGACTAAACAACCCACTGAACTCCATTTCAACAGCAATTTACTGACTTTTATTTCATTTTCCTGCATCAATAAGTTTGGTTATTAAGGCACAGACCCCTGCCATGCCTCTGAAAGGCCTCAGCACTGCTGTTTTATACAGCAATTTCACTTCCCCAACACTAAAAAAATCCCATTTTCTTCATGTTGAGGATATGTTCAATCTAACTGAAAACATCTGTGCCCAATAGTTTAAACAATAACAAAAACCCTGCTCCCCAGCTCCATCTTCAACAACTCCTTATGGTCACATGCTAAGAGGACAAGCTTCTCAAAGGAGTTCTAAAGGCCAAAAATATAATTTTCATATAAGTAATTTTCAAAGTCCAAACTTCAATAAGAGATGGCTAAATCACTGCACAATTATTTGAAAATCTGATGCTTGTCTTTTTTGTTACTTTATGGGGTTATAGAAAACTATACATGGTCCAAAGGATTTAATCTTGCAGAGTTTCATTTCTGCTAATTGCTAAAGCCAAAAGGAACTCTGTCAAAGGCTAATAATTCCGCAACATCTTCTGAGACATGAACATACATTATCAAATAAGATTATGCATTACATTTGTCCTTTAGAGGGCATTCTATGAATAAAGAGTATGCTCTGGGCAACACTGTGAGTCAGATCTACTCTGGTGTATATTTCCATATTTGCACTTAGGCTAATGAAAATGCATAAGCTACACCACTTGCAGATATTACTCTCTGTCTTTAAATGTTTATTCTAAAAGCCTGAACTGACCTAAATCTTTTCAAATTGATCTACATGGCTTCTCAATAGATTTCACACATAACTTACAACTGCTATTTTCTGTGGGTTTTTTGCCTATATATCTTACTTGGTTGATAAAGAACTAGGGTCACCCAGAAGGAATGGTTGTTGTCCACTGACCCACAGACTTCACTGGTAGGAATTGTTTCATATCTGACTTCTCTTTTCCTAGGTCTAGTGATGTAGGTATATTTAAATAACAAGTTCTAGAAACCAAAAGCTCAGAGAATATTAATTTGAAATAACTATGTATAAGTAATAACCAGTCATGTCTGGTTCATTCAAAAGAACTAATACTATTGACTGATAATTGAAAAATTATCAGCAGGTCTATAGCATCTTACTAAATCTTGCACTTAGTCCTTCACCAGAGGAGGACTAGTGGTGACTTTTGGCATGGATTCCCTGCAAGCTTTCCAGGTCGGTGATTTTATTGACATGATTTTGGAAACCAAAATTGTAAAGACAGTTGGACTGAAAGAAAGATCTATGGATGTAAAACATGAAATATGAGATAAATTTTTAAAGAATCAATCAGCTTGGATCAGAGAGATAAGTACACTTGAAACAGAAAATTCAAAATATATTGGGAGAATATAATACGAGATATATATATATATATATATATATATATATATATAAATATATAACAAAGGGAAATGTCCTCTTTAAAGTTTAGGCTAGTAAGAGAAAATATGGGGTTGCTTAGCACGAAGGACAGAAATACCATAGAATAAAGAACCCCAAAGGGTCTCCAGCAAACATTCAGCCTCAAGGCAGGACCCAGTCATTACATGCAGTCATTTAAAACATGGACAACTGGTGTGAATACACTTCCAACAGGAAAATACAGAAGATACTTTGACTTATCTCTCATTAATGTGTTTAAACTGGTGAAAAGAAATGTGTTCTTTGAGGTTATCTGAATGTCTAAAGTTGATCTTAAGCATGTGCCAGTGGGTTGACAGATGGCATCAAATATGAGATTAGAAGAATTCCTGTCCCCACTCTGAAGGGTTGCATAATTCTGAGCTGTTGGGCTGATGTAATAAAATGTGTAAAATTACCTGTAAGATCAACTTTCCCTGTGCAGGGGTGACTTTCAGTATGACAAAGGGGTATAAAGAAGTTGAACTTCTGCATGTCTTCTGGGACTCAGAAAAGGCTGCACTGTCACTTGTGTCTTGAAATGAAACTCCAAACCAGTTAGTCAAAGAATCAGCAGTTCTATTCTCCCTGATCATTGTAATTGTGCACTGTGCTCAGAAGTGCAGAAGACTTCTCTTCAGTGTAATATTTTCCAGAATATTTGCCACAAAAAAGGACAGATTGCTGTAAGTGCCACTTATTCTAGCAATAAAAGCCTCTAATTATTATATCTCTCAGAATTTCCAGTGTTTGATAGTTTTGACTCTGACTTCCCAGTACATTCCAAGCAGGTCCTTCATCAACCCCACTTTCTGCAATCTTTAAAAATCAAATATTGCTAGTGGGGACAACCTTAAAATGCAGAATGTTTATTTAAAAAGCAGTCTTATATCTATGAGACAGAAGTATTCAGGTTCCTTCAAACACACCTATTTTCCTGAAACCTCAAAGAGCATCAAAAGAAATGCAATAAAAATTTTCCAGTAATTCAGGAAACAATTTTCCACCTCTTCTAAGAATCCAGTTACTAAACGAGGAAGGATAAAACAAAGATTTATAGGATTAAAAGATGAGCATCATGCAAAGAAGGAGTAATCAAAAATATGTGTATTCAGCAGAACCAAGACAAATTTCATGCACTTCATAATCTAGGGAAAATTAATTCAAAATTCAAATTTGATTATGTGTATGTCTGTGAATCCGTGTGTTTGTGTGCGTGTGAGGCCAACCACGCCTCTCTCATCTACTCCACATCTGATTTTTCCTCTCTGGGATTCTATTTATCATTATATGGACTGGCTGGACCGTACTTTGAGAACCTTGATAGATCCCACCTCTTGCTATCCAGTTAGTTACCTCTGTGTTGGTTAAATGTAAAAACATGCAAGCCCCAAACTTTTCGGCTGAGCACACGTGTGGTTCCTCAGGCTGGCTGTGTATCTTTCAGTGTAAAAGGGAAACTTTGTCAGATTGATGTGCTTTTCACTGTGAACCCATGCAAACCTGTCCTAGAAACCAACCACAAAACAAATCGATGAGGTATTTTCAGTTGGAAGTTTTTTCATTTCTCTTTGGTAAAATCATAACTGAAGTATGTCCTGGTCCTGAGAGCAGGTCTAGACTTTACTAAAATCAGAAAGAAGGCAGATCTGAGTGAGTAGAAGTGGCAAGTCTGTTTTCTATAGCAGAACTAGGCATGGTCAGCACAAGAGCAATCTGAACAGACACATCCATCACCTCAGGGAGCTGCCTAAACCTCACCAGCAGTAGCTGAAGCAATAGTCCACCTGCCTGATGAAACCATACAAGAGGAAAACCATTTAAACCGTTTGTCTGACATGACACAAGACAACTGATAAACTCAGCATGATAAAAACATCAGATTTTTCTAAATGACAGATCTTGGTTGCAGCACATCCCTGTGCAAGAACTTCCTTAACAGGGAGAAGAAACTCAGTCCAAAGATGGTGTTTCCAAAACTCAGGAATGCAACTAAGGATTTTAGGAGAACAGCTTTGAAGAATTTTATATTCTTATAAATAATACTTGCAGCTGCCTTTAGCCTTTGACAAAATGTCAGCAACAGCAAATACACTTCCTTCTTCACTGGCCTATCTGTAGAGAGAGCACACCCGTGTTAGTCATGTTCAGCCTTCCAGTCACCAGCAATTTTTGCTTCCTTAGTCTGTAGGAGAATGATAGCAATAGCAGGAGGTAAATGAGACAGAGCAGTCAAAGAGAAGAGGAAAATGTGTGAAGACAATGTTAAGCATAACAGTTAAACACATACTTTGCTCAATGTATATATCAAAACTGCTTTGAGATTTCCTAAACATCTAAATATCTTTAACTTGTCTTTATACTAGACAGTAGAGTATGAGAATAACAGTTTTATCTGTGATCCTGCCTTCTCTGTCAACTGAAACAAGCTGAGATTTAATCCCTCTCTGACTTCTTTTTCTCCAATGTTGTTTATCGGGTTGAAATTACGTGAAAACCAACACAAATGTGAATTTTATCTCCCTTTCATTGGAAGTGCCAGCAAATTACCCCATCTTCGTGTCCACAGTCCTGAGCCAGTCGGTCGTAAATCTGCCTTTCTACTGAAATCACCTTTTAGTAGCAATCTCATAACTCCTGAGGAACATAAGTTATGAGAAAGCTCAAATCTGTGGTAAGAGAAGATATCTGATAACTCCTGTATGGCTGTCACAGGCATTCAGTAATTGATCTAAATCAAGTGTTGCAGGAGGACTGTGGATTTGTTCCCAGTAGCTGATGCTCTCTTTGTAGCAAGTTTTGCTTTCAGGGAAACTAGAGGATATTAGGTCTCTGTTTGTATTTGCTCGTTTGGAAATGTCTGGAAAGTCAGCTTTACTCCTCACCATGCCTTCAAATGCAGTCTGGGTTCATCCCAAGCTCCCTTTCAATTTAATTAGGATTTTGGTAAAATTAAGTTTCTGCCACAGGCAGTGACTAGAGAGTGGTGCAGAATCAGCCTTTGCAAGTGCACCTCTCTCATTGTGATTAGAAAGGGATGGCTGTATTCCTAAAACAAATACCCCAGAAACCAAACTTAGATGATGAAAGCCTGTCCTCTGGTTTCATAGCAGCCACAAGTATTTAACTGAATCACTAGTAGCATTCCTGATGACAATACACCCAGCATTGCAGATCCTGACTGGCTCAAGGCTCTGTTACCAGTTCAAATTCAGGTTTTCACACAAATGCTGTGAAACCCTTCTCTAAACTTTCCTGTCACCATCTACAAAGGGACACTGGGCTGTGTATTTTTAATAGAGATCACCCAGCCCCCCTCATCTGGCAAAGTAGGTGTGCTATACATGGAGAAAAAGAGTGGTTTTAGTCCCCAAAGGAAATAAACTTATAGAAAGAAAGATGTCAGGGAAGCCTGAGTTGGATTTCAGTTAGGGTACAGAAAATAAATTCTGTGTAATTCCATCCACCCCTTTAATCAGGACCAAACAGAATAACACTCATGTCCTCAATGCCTAATTCTGAGTTCAGGACCTATGCAGAAAATTCCTCTTTCTCCTTCTCTCTTCTAGCAGAAGAGCTGATACCAGCATGGAAGCTTCATTCTTCTCAGAAATCCTTAGCAGAGAGGCTTTTCCTGCTAAGCCCAGGGAAAATTTGAAACTGTGAAAGCAAATGGGGTCACCTATCAGCTGCAACCTGATGGGATTGTTTGACAGGACGTTGGGAACACCTGTGTAGCCCAAAGCATCACAGTTCAGATTTTCTAGAGGACAGTGAAGTTAGTCCTGGTTCCAGCCAGGACAGGGTTAATTTTTGTAAACCCTGAGGTTGTTCTGTACCAACTCACTTCATTTCTGGGGACAGGAGAAGGGGTCCCTTCCAGGTCAGGGTAGCATGGTGGCAGTCTGTGAACTGCCATTCTCCACATGATGAGCCTTCCACATGTGAGTTGTTTGCCTTTCTCATACACCCTTTTATTATTATTATTGCTATTACTCTTCATTTCTTATTTCATTTTCATTTCCAGTAATTTGTTCTCATCTCGACCCATGATTTCACCTTTTGTGCTTCCCATTCTGCTCTCCAGCCCTCCACAGGGGGAGAGAGGAAGGGGGCAGGGGGAGTGAGAGAGCAGCACATGGTTTGGAGAGTTTCAGGGGAACGCTGAACTGGGGAACACCTTTCCTAAGCCACAACAAATACTTACCTTCAAGTATTTCACAGATGGTTGATTGGCTCTTCCTCATTAAGGAATTCAGACTTCACAACATATGGTCTTGACATAAGGATAACATTCAAAGATTCAAAGACAGTAAGTAGCAAAAGAGGTTGTCTGAAATAATTTATGTGAGTAATGTTTTTTAATTAAGTTCAAGGTCCTTTGAGTATAGCCCTGATAAAACCATGCATAAGACTATAAACATTTTAAAAATATCTACTTAAACAATACTAAGAGCCTGACACAAATATAAATGTGAAAAATAAATAATGTCAGATTTAGGATCTTGGTTCTGTTCCTTTCTGACATCCATATTCATTTTGCTGTGGTTTATCCTTGGGCATTTACAACCAAAAATTCTGAAAACTTCTCTGAGAACAGAGTAGAATTTAAGATTCTAGCTATACTTATGACTTTCTTAATTTTCAGTAGCATAAACCAATACTCATGCTTTCTTTCGCTGTAGTTTTCAGGTTCTGACACACTGCAACTTTTTGCAAAGCTTTCCTCTTGTTACAGAAATTATGGCCCTCTGCTCAGAGGATCAATTACCCTCCACAAGAATGATGAGAAGCAGTGGCCAGCAAATGGTTGTTAATAACAAGTCTGCAGCACTCTAAGAGGGAGAGAAATCTTTTAACAGCTCTTTGCAAAGAAATATCCAGAAATAAGCATCTCTGAAATGTCCAATATGACAAACTGAAACAGAGTCTTAAAATGCATTGGGTAAATGCTGCTGATATACACATTTTAAGACAGGAAAGTTGATAACAAGAGGTAGAGCATTTTAGAGAACATGGATGGACTTTGCTTGCTGGGCTGCAAAAAGTCTGATGAAAAGAGGTCCAAAGCTCTCGTAGGTGTGGCATGAAAAGTCAGTTTGAACACAATGATCTTGATTTGTTCTGTTCAGTTCTTTTTATACCAGTTAGAACAGGTAGCTGTACCTGTAGAAATGAGGGCCAGATCATTACATTCTCCCCACCTCCAGCACCTTCAGCCATTACTGTGAGAAAAGATAGGGTTTCTTCTTCCTAATGAACTGTCAGAAAATTTTTCAAAGTCAAAATCAGATCAAAAATATCTGTAAATCGTCTATCTTGTCCTCACATTAACCTGGTAGCACTGAAGAGAGAAGAACTGTGGTCTCCACCTGTTCCCCAAGCTACCTTGGGAGAGACTGTGCTGCCAGAGCAGCATGCTAACTAAAAATAAGTGAGTAAAGAAGAAGAATTTGCTCAAGAATTTTCCTAGACTGTTAAAACCAGTGGGAACTGCTTCTTCAGAGAAATACCCTAACAAGGAAAACCACTTATGCAAAAGCATCAGAATTTTCTAGGGGAAATGTCATTTTTTTTACCAGGAAAAAGGCATGCAATTTTCTGCCAGGAGAATAAAAATGTTAGGTTTGTGATTGCCCACCTGGAGGGACTCTATCCATTAAATTCACTACTCACTGGAAGAAAGCAAATAGGTAAAAGCAACCCCTCTTGAAGCTGCTACTTTCTGCAAACATTGTTGTCTTCCACACAGATATTGATTAAGCCCCTAGGTTTTCTTCAACATTTTCCTACTTTTCTAAAAGGTTTTTTTTATTATTATTATTGTTTCAAATAAAAGTTTTCTAGATAAACAGGTTTTTGTAAAATCTTAAAATCCATGCTGAGTCAGTACAGCAATATCTTGCAGAACAGCTTTAGGAAAGGATCTGATACTACAGAGAGCATGGTAAATTAGTTTTTTACTGAATGCCTTCCAGGGTCTGCTCAAAAGCCTCTGGTTACTGGGTAATTCATAGATTACATTATTTCCACCCACATGGATTTGCACCAATGTGAAAGGTTAATTTTCATACAAATTACACAGGAAATGGAATGTCACCCTCAGAGCTAAGGAAGAGGTAAGTAAAAGAAAATGCAGATGAATGGAATCACCTGAGAGAAAATAAAGGGCAGAATTGAAGTAGGATGTTTCAGTTCGTAAAAATGCTGTAGAGATCACAAGACTTATCTCTCCCTTGCAGAATTTCTCTTCTACACCAATATCAAGGTTCAGATTTCAGTCCCCATAATTTACCCTCTTCCAAGAGGAAAGCCCAATTTCTGAGCATATTTTGATTCCTTTGTACATATTTGTGAATGGGTTTCTACATAACTTATGAAAGTGTAGTAGAATGTAGCACATTTTCTGTTCCTTCTACAACAAAATGGTGACATGATTGTTGTAATGAAAGCCATCCTGTCCATGACCTTAAATACTTAGCCTTTGAAGTGAAATTCAAAGAGGAGGAAAGTAGGTTGTGATATTTATCTTTTTTAACTTGGTACATCCAGGACAGAAACATATCCCAGCACAGTCTGCAGAAGATGGTATTCCTTCCTTTAAGAGGGAAAATCTTTACTTCCAAGATCCTGAAACTCAGTGTTTTGAATGTAGAAAGAAAAAATTATCATAAGAGTCCCAGACACCAGTACAGCATATTTGCAATCAAAACTACCTCTGAAGAAAGAATTGAGATAAATGGCAAAGTGAGAGCTGTGCAAGGCAGGAGGAAGAATGGGGAGTAAGGGAATTAAGAAGCAATGAATAGCACACATCTGCAAGAAAACTGCTGATTCGTGGCTGAGCAACTTCTTGTACTGAGCCAGATGGTTCATTAGCAAAAAAGCATGAGTAGATGCCAAAGCAGCTTTAACTCTGCAGTGACCAACACCTGTACCTATTGCTTCCAGGAGCATTACAGAGACAGGGCACTCCAGAGACGTGCCATATAATATAAGGCTGACAATATTGAATCATGGGATCCACTGCAAATTCTAACCTGTAAATAGCCCCCCAAACATGCATGGAGTCTGGTAGATAAGGCAGCAGATTATTTTTAAAGGTATAATAGATGTGTTGCTTTGTAGCAGCATCTTACTGCCCTTTGCTGTTAGCCATCATTTTATGACCTCTTCTCACCATCCACCAGGTTCCAGGAAATATGTGACGTTTTCTTCATGTCCAATTTGTTCCATTTTCATTTCTCAAGGCACTAGAAGTTCTCTTTCCATCTACACTTTTACCTTTCTCTCAGATACTAATATCAGCTATGACAAACGATTGGTTACTCTTGTGTTCAAAGCAGAGACTTACTTTTTCTCTTTGTAAATATAATACACGCTGAGGCCAAATTTTCAGTTGCTCTTTCCTATCATCTTAGTCACAACTGTGGATGAATGAGTTTTTTTGAAAATCAGACCCACCCAGGCTCATACAAATTCTCTGTGACAATATTTGGGCATCTGGTTTAGAGCAGACATATAGTGGTCAGAGCAATTGTAGCCCTCTTTCACCTCAAAAACAACAGTGCTGTAGATTGCTCATTAAAGGAGGCTTTGAGGACACCTGGGTTTGTATCTCTGGGGCCGTCTCTGTGGAAAGCAGGTGATACTTCATGCCACTCTCACCAAATCTGTAAAATTAATCTGTATTTATACCTTCTCAAGGCCACCTTGCAATGAAAAGGAAGAGAGCTGCAGGGTGAAGGACAATGGCAGTAATTTATAATTACAAACCTTTACCCAGGATGATGGGGTACATAAGCATCCATCAAAGACAAGTAAGTGCTTAGTAGATACTGAGTCAGGCTTGTAATTTCCCAACCAAGCTGGCAAGGACACCCTTCCAATGGCTGAATATGCTTTCTCCCATGCTGACAGCATTGTGCTTAAGGCTAATATTCTATTTAAAAGTATACTTAGTATTATATCAATATAATGCAGTCCCTTCACCTTGCTGGAGGCTTCTGTCCAGAGTATATATAGCTTGGAAAATCTGGCAGCATCAGCAGTGATGATGTTTTCTGTCTTTATTCTGGAAGTGGTGATACCACTTCCAAGAATCTATATACAAACCACTCAATATAACTAGCCAAGCACACACACACACATGCACAGACAAAAAAAAAAAAAAAAAAAAAAAAAAAAAAAAAAAAAAAAAAAAAGCTTCTCTTCTTTCTCAACTTGAAATGAAGTCTCCACATTGCCTTTTTCCATGCCATTTTCCTAGAAACCCAAATGACAAAACTCACTTATATTCTGCACTCACTACTCAGGGATAGATCTCAATCTTTCATCTCAGGCAAATTCTAAAATCAGAAAAAACACCCTGATCACATGTATCTGGTCTTCCCATTGTCCACTGAAAATCACTGTGTCATTTGAATGTGTCTTCATACACTCCTGATGGGGTCAAAGAAATTGAGTGCTGAAAAACAGCTATAGCCACTGACCAGCTGGCATTATTCCGAACTCCAGGTACTGAAAGGCTAAATTTCCTGCTGCCTTACCTTCACCCTTCTGGTCAGAGAGGTACACTAACGTCTTTTGATTTAAAAAGTGTGGATATAGACATGGAAAATTAGAAGATTTAACACTTCATCAAATATGTCTTAAAACTTGATTCATATTTACCTGCCAGAAAGCTATCTGGGTTAAGACATCCCTACCTGTCTTCCCCCCTGGATATGGGATTCCTTTGTCATTTCCTATTTTTACGTCTCAGCTCTTGTTTTCCCTAGCTGCTTTGGGATTCAACCTTAATTCAAGGACATTTCTGGGTTTTTTTATGGAAGTGTCTAGATGTGAGAACAGATATCTTTGCTTTACCCTTAACTTCTGCACCACATAATCTAAAGGTTTACAGTGTTATATTGTCCTTTGATTTCCTATCTGCACTTCCTCTGATAGCCTGTGTGATTAGGCTCAGCTTTTCTTCCCTCTCAATGCAAAAGTATTTCTTGCACCTGTGGCCTCTGTTTCAAAGTATTTCAGATGAATCCTTGCCATTTTTCAAAGAGCTTGTACTCCAAACCTCCCTGTGGTACTTGAACTTTACTAGAATTCTGTTCCCTGGCTCTGTCTATACTCTCAAGACGTTTCCCTTCTTCCTCCTCACCCCAATCCTACACTAGAAAAGACTGTGGTGATTTGACCCTGGCTGGATGCCAGACACCCACCAGACACACTGGTGAGTGACAGAGGCTCTGTCACTCTCCTCCACAATGGGACAGGGGAGAGAAAACAAAACAAAAGGTTGATGAATTGAGATAAAGGCAGGGAAAGATCCCTCACCAATTACTATCATAGACATTACAGACTTGACTTGCAGAAATCAATTGAAATTATAACCAATCAAAATCAGAGCAAGATAATGAAAACTAAAATAAAATCTTAAAAATACCTTCCCCCCATGCCTTCCTCCTTCCTGTGCCTTGTAGGAGGCAGAGGGACACAGGGATGGGAGTTATTGTCAGTTCATCACACACTGTTCCTCAGGGAGGGGAGTCCTCCTGCTCCAACATGAGGTTCTTCCCACAGGAGATAGTTCTCCATGAGCTCCTCCAGAGCCCTTGCTCTTCACAAACTGCTTCAGAGGGGGTCCCTTTCCATGGGGTGCAGTTCTTCAAAAACAGGCTGCTCCAGGATGGGTACCCCACGGGGTTGCAAGTGCTGCCAGGAAACCTGGTCCAGCCTGGGCTCCTCTCTCCACAGGTCTGCAGGTCCCTGCCAGGAGCCTGCTTCAGCATGTGCTTCCCACAGGGCCACAGCCTTCTTTCCACTGGCTCCAGCATGGACCTCCTCCATAGCAGGTGGATCTCTTTGTCACCATTGAGCTCCACGGGTGCAGGGGCACAGCTGCTTCACCGTGGTCTGCACCATGGGCTGCAGGAGAATCTCAGGTGCCTGGAGAACCTCCTCTGCAGAGCTGTTCCTCTCACATTGTAAATCCTCTCTTCTCTGAGCACAATTACAGCTACACTATATTTTTCTTTCATCCTTAAATATGTTTTCACAGAGGCCTTACTATGATTCCCAGTTGGCTTGGCCATGATCAGTGGTGCATCTTGGAGGATGTAAAGCCATTGCACTGGCTGGCAGTGGCTTTACATCCTCTGATAGATGTCTGACACACTCTACCCTCTCACCAGTTATGCATGATAGATTGGCATGCTTGGCACATAAAGAGTTGGATGTTCATTAAAAACACTAAAATCTCTTTTCTTAGGCATCATACAGTTAGTGCATCAATCAGTAAACATTTCTTTGTGCAATCAGACTGAGAAAAGAGCTTAGTTATGCTATTCATATTTTGGGACAGCACACAGCATAATTTATTAGGATTTGCATTCATGGTCCTGTATATGACAACTGATTTGCAGCTCTGAACCTGTAACACACACCTAAAGATAATCACCAGTAACCAGTCTTGTTATTGTTCCCTTGCATGTCAAGGATGTTTATTCATGGGCCCATCACTTTGGCCCTCTCTCAAGTCACTAGATCTGAGTCTGTGTCTTCACCTCTATTTCCCACTATCATTATAGAATAACCATTTGTACTGCCACCCATCATCACTGAGCTTTGATCAAAACTAAAGTCACTGTCTAGAGCTGTCATTGATTTTATATGCTGGAGACAAAAAGCCATCACATCCCAAGAGCAGCTCTCTGGGACCCTATTTTTGTGCCATGCTTATGAGATATTTCAAACACATCTGTATAACTTTGGCTCTTCAGCCCTCCAGTCCTCATCTATGTTTTCACCCTTTCAACATACTTTCCATTAGCTTCATGACACAACCTGTTTCATGGTTTCTCACTTTTAATTTGCTGCAGTCAAAAGCTGAAGTTGCTAATCCTCTCCTGCTCCTTGCTCTTACATCAAGGAGCAGAGCAAAGACAGTAATTTCATGTTAAAATGCCATTACTACTGTTGTAAGTTTTTTCATTCCATCATTTTTAGAAATACAGGACACTGATGCAGCACTGGAACTGGTCACAGTAGAAGCACCTTAACTGCTGAGATGCCAGAGAGACTGATGCAATCCTTCAATCATACATTTAGGTTCAAATTTTTAACCTTTCTCTCTCTCATTGGTAGAAGGAAAGAAAAAAGAAGGACAAAATTAATTTACACATTTCAATATGTAATTTTTTTTGGAAGATGTAACAGTGAAAAAATGCAGAAGAAGAAGAGACAGTTTAAGAGACAAGTCTTATATCTGCTCAATCAATATTAGCATAGTAATTTCATATCTAAAGTACAATTATTTCTTCTCTTATAATCAGTAAATCAGATGGAAATTTATCTATTTACAACCAGTGGGCAAAATATTTCATCATTCTACAAAATTAATTACAAGTCCACATATCACAGCAAAGATAAATTCAATTGATTGAGAAATCAACCATGACACAAGAAGACTGAGCAGTGAGTACATGAGTATGCAGAGTTAGGCATACTTTGATCTATAGTGTCTTTATCAATAGTACCACCAGAATACAGAGTTAAGATCCTGCTGGCATGTAACATGTCTGTGTACCCAATTTGGCTGTGCATAGTA
Organism: Phylloscopus trochilus trochilus; assembly: GCA_016584745.2. Lineage (NCBI taxonomy): Eukaryota > Metazoa > Chordata > Aves > Passeriformes > Phylloscopidae > Phylloscopus > Phylloscopus trochilus. The sequence goes on from WQNJ02000084.1 coordinate 27,886,435, forward strand.
GTCAACAAATATTTTCAGCAAAGTGTCTTTCACACATACTTATAGTGCCCTTTAACTGCACAGCACAGCAACAAAGCTAGTGGTAAAAGGAAATTTAATCCTGTATAACATTTATGATATACTGTATAGAGAGACTCTAACTGCAACTCTTCACTGTCCCTGATACATCCACTGTACATAACACAAAGAATATAGAGAAAAATGTCAGTCATGTCTGGACAGGTGTAAATTGTGGCCTTGCAACTATTAGCTGGATATAAGATTTAAGCATAAATACCCCATTATGTTGTATTTCCCTTTGCTATTTTTGAGTAACTAACAAAGAAAAAATTTTCAAAACTTTGCCAGGAGCTTTTTTTATATATTTGATGACCAAACCCACCTAACATGTTGGTGGTCATGCTCTACATAAGAGCAATCCACCCCTGGAAGTGTCCAAGGCCAAGCTGGATGGAGCTTCCCAGCAACCCGGTCTGGTGGAAGGTTGGAAACTGCTGGAGCAAACAATCTTCAAAGCCCCTTCCAACCAAAACCATTCTAAGGTTATATGAATGTGGACACTTCAAGCACAAATTCAGTGGGGTTTTTTGTAACAGTTGTGTCCATCTGCAAGAACATTTTTTCTGGTAGCAGCAGAAGTTACACAGGTATTGAGACACCATTAAACTTTGCCAAGGATCAGCTTCAGAGGCAAAATTAGTTCTCTTCAAATAATCTCAGAGTAAAAAGCCAAAGCCTCTAAAACTGGAGCCCAGAAGAGATTCCACAAAAGGAATAAGGGCACAACTTTCTCTTTAAAACTGTAAGCAAATCACATCTCTTCTCAGTTTCACAGACAGGCAGATTCAGCCAATCCACCTGAAAATATTACAAGATTCTAAGAGTAGCTGGACAACTCTCACTGGTTCTGAAAACCTGGGTTTCTAAAGGGCTTTGTCGGTGAACAAAAGGAGATCTGTCCTTTAGTGTGACAAAACCAACAAGACTGACAAGACCCCTATCAGCACAGATGTCACAACCCATTTTAGAGTGGAGACTACAGGCAGATTTATTATTCTCATGAAATGCCATATGTCTTGTTTTGCTAAAGGCACATGATGAAGAAGTACAGTCTCTAGCATTATGAAATGTTGAAGCAACACAGGTGGTCAGGAAGTCATTGTCCACTTTTATTCAAATTAATTCTCTTTCTTCAAGACTCTTAGTGGGAATGTCAGTTATATTACCAGTTTCAAAGCACACCTTGCTATATATTGTTCAACAAGTTGGCTTTTTCAGGAGACCTATTTCCATTTTTGTAATGGCCTGCAGCATTGTGTAGAGCCAAAATGGCAGATGGTCTCACGGTTACGTTGTTGTTACCTTCCCAAACTCACAGAACCAGTTTTGTTCTAACCAAGATGTTTATATTCTTTGCTCATAATAGCTATCTTGGACAAGCTTTGCCTTACTATTTACATTTCATTCCTCATATTCTTAACACTGCCATTGTGAGAATCTGAGTGAGGCTATCAGTGAATTGCCTTCATGACTCATATTTTTGCACCTGCACACAGAACAGCATGAAGTCAGTCTCACATAGTGCATGGCAAAACCAAAATTTTATCTTGCTCAATTTCACATGCATTTGGAAAAACTGTTCTCATTAAAATATATTTCCTAGTTAAAACGTATTTTCCTAGTTTAGGAAATAAAAATGCTTAATTGTCAGGTCCTAATTGTTCTAAAATTTTCTGTGATATAAATGTTGTTCTTGCAACAATTTGACATTTAGAATGGTTTCATGTATCAGAAAACAGCTATAGGTAAGAGGTAAAATATCTCTTAAGTTAATTATTTATAGCTAGAGCATAGTAAAAACATTAAGAATGTATTCTTTTTAAAAGAAGTAAAAATGCTTGTGTGTTTGATACAAAGAAAAGGCACACCAGTGATCCCACCTCCTCGTCCAGATCTTAGTGATTCTTTCAAATACTGCTTTACTCAGGTTGTTTGTGCAGTGTGACAGGGACTCGCTCCCTGTAAGGGCACTGGCAACCCTCAGCAGTCACCTGTTCTGTGTGAAGGGTGATGACAGCTAAATGTTGGTATCTGTGAAGGCTGGCAGGAGGTACAAAAGCCTAACCAGCAGGCAGTGTTGACTGACTTCCAAATTCTACCACTCCCCAGGGACTGCAAAATATGGGAAGTGCTATGAGGAGGTGAATCCTTTTATTCAAGGTTCTCAAACCTACATTGTCTTTAGGTAGTTTTGCTCCAAGATCAAGGCAGAAATCATAATTTATGGATTTAAAGTTAAATAGCCATTATATAAAATGCAAAAGTCATCAAAGGAGCTAGCACTGAAATTCCAGTCTGCTTTTTACCAGCCAAGTGTCCTAATTATGGCCAAAGGACCTGATTTGTTCTAGAAACTCAGAAACAGCCCAGTGGTTTTATGAGGATCACCAAAAACTTTGGATGTAGGTGCTGAATTTATGAACCATGTTCTGGCTCTTTGAGGAAAATAAGAAATAATAATAAAAAGAGAGAAAAGCCAAGATCTACATAGCTAGTTAAAAGATTATTATTCTTAAAATGGATCTAGTGACTTACACTATGTGGTTGTGTTGCTTTGTCAGTGCTAACTGTACTATTTTCTTGCTCATGCCACTTACAGATGCACAGGGTTACACAGTGCATTGCCTGTTTTATTATGTTGCTCCAGAGATGCTGACTCATTAGCTAATCATATGTGCAGACAACCAGAAACACTTTTGAAAGGATTTTGGCTCTTTGATTCTTTTTTTCTTCCAAATGAAAATTACAATTTTTCCACTCCGCTCATCCAGTGTTCTCAATGTTAATAATATATATATATATTATGTTGTATATATAATGTTAATAAATATATAATGTTTCTCACTGGGACTGAGGCATTAGCTGGTATTCACAGGCTCCTAAAGGCGTTTCTGAGAGATGTTGACAGTAAAGTGGAATGTCGTTGTTTCGGTTTCATTTTATATATTCACATTTAAATGTGAGAGAATGCATCCTGCTGAGCCCAGGCTCAGGGATGGAAAGGGAAAGAGGTGCCCCAAGCACCAGAGCAAGAATTCTCCTGCAGCCTGTGGAGAAGACCATGGTGGAGCAGGTTGCTTTCCTGCAGCCTATGGAGGACACCACAGATTCTTCAGTGGCTTACAACCACACATGGATAGCTGTAAGGTGCCAAACTTCTGTTTCCACACACCACACTACATTTTGATTCTATTTTTTCCTGATTATATTATTCAATTTTTCCGCATTCTGGTTTTGGGGTTTTGTTTGTTTGTTTGGTTTTTGTTTTTGTTTTGGTTTGGTTTGGTTTTTGCTTTTTGGTTTTTGGTTTTGTTTTGGGTTTGTTTTGTTTTGTTTTGTTTTGTTTTGTTTTTTGGTGTGGTTTTTTTTTACTGGTGGATAAATAAAAAATACAGATATATTTTATACTCCCAGGCATTTTTACAGGAACAAGTGCCTATATAATTCCTGTATTCATAAATTAATAATAACTATTCAGGCCCAGTTCAGACTGCTGAGCTTTCTAGCACTAGTATGTCACTCTTTAGCACCAAAAATTATCATGTAGTTTCCAAAAATAATTCAATTTTAACTAAGCCATCATTTTAGAACCAATTTTAACATTTACAAAAAGTTTCTGGATCTCAGATGAAGCAGTCAGGAGGAATCTGTGCAAAATTGAGACTTTTGTTATGAAACTGCTATCAACTTTATTAGTATAACCTTTCAGTAATCTATAGATCATTAAAAGGATGTGGTTAATCAGAGCAATATTTGCAGAATTTTCAGATTTCTGAAGAGTCTTAAAATGGTTTTCATCCTAATTCAAGGTGGGTGGGAGCAAATTTCTGAAATTTCAGCATCTCCTGTAGGGCAGGATTTCAGTGCTTTGACCATGGTATTGACTTGACATTTCCCCAAAACTACAGCTCCACCACTGTATTACAGTATGCATTGAGACTAAAGGCCATAAGCATTTGAAAATCATTCAGGAAATGCCATTGTTCCTCTAGGATATATTTAGAATGTTTTTGTCAAAATTAAGTATTTCTACAAGCAGGTAAGTGACACTGTGTATTAGAGGCCTGAGAGAATGACTGTATGTGACATCTTCTATCTGAGAATGGTAATAACAGATTAGTAACAAAATCATAGAACAATCTCCAGGATAAATTCTTTTAGGGAGGTCTTTGTGGTACTGAGATTCCCATTAATGCAGTGACCCTTTCCATTGCCCTGAGTCAACAATGCATTTCAGCACAGAGGCATGAATGTGAATTCCATTCAAAATCAAGCATAAGCCTTAACCATACAGGGATCCAAAATGCCTGAATTCAGGAAAAAAAAAAAAAAAAACATGTTGCTAGGACCTCAGCAGAAATGGCTATGAATCTTGCTTTTGGGTAATGTTCCTGGAGCTGATCAGTTAAACTCCCTGATCAGTGGAGGGAGGTCTGTCCTTCCAGCAGAGACATGCACAAAATTTGTGCAGATGGAAACTGATAGCACTTGCCAGCTACCTTTCCACAACAGCTCTCCAAGAGCAAGAAGCTATGTGACTAGAGAACTGGGAGACAATATATCAAAGAAATTAACTACAGGCTGATTACACATGGCACCAGTTTCATGTCTTCTCACCTTACTACCAGGACACTTGGACACACAACAGCAGCTCTCAGTTCCTGAATCCATGGTTTCTGGTAACAGCTCCCATCATGCCATATTACAGTAGGAACACTTCTGTCCCATTCTCTTTCTTTGTTTTTTAGTTTAAATATGACTATTGAAGCTGACCTAAAAATGTGGGGTTAATGAAAATCATGCAGATACTGAATGTCAGAAGAATGGGTTGAGGATTTGCATGCATCATACTGGAGCCACTGCATACATTTCCATAACCGTAAGTGATGAATAATAAAACCTTCAAGTTTTATGTTTTTATCATGTCATCATCTTTGATTTAATATTCTTTTTGGTGCATTTTTTTCTTCCTTGTTCACAGTGCTCCTTCCTTCATTATTTAGTTCAAACAATAAGCCTTTCTCCACCTTTGGGAGTTTTATTTATGTTTTTCCCTTCCAGATGCAAAACAGAAGTATGCATTAAGAAGCCATCCCAGAGGTGATTAGAGTTATTCATATGTAAAGTAAAAGGAGGACTCTCTGGGGAAGACTACTAAGCTCATGTCACTGTCTAAAAAACTCTTGTTTTTGTCGGTTTTTCCACTATTTTGTGTACTTCCCCACCAAAAAACCTCACACATGCCAAAACAGATGACAAAAATTTTATGGTGCTATTTGATCAAGGTCTTAGAAAGCTGTTCACTTTAGGGAATGGTGGCAATTTGTGTTTTAGCTCTTACCAGGCAGATGGTCAGTCTTTGGGACAGCCTGATCCTGTAGTTGCTGAGTGCCTGCAGAAGTGCTATTAAGTCTGATCCATCCACTCTGAACCCAAAGATGAAGTTCACCTTTCATTTTAAAGCAAATAGAACCAAGATTTATACTGGAGATTATTATCTCCGTTTCACATATTAAGATTGGTGTAATAAAGCCTCAGAATAAGACACTGCTGCCTACCTTGCTTTTTGACAAAATTTTACATTCTCCTATTGACCCTTGCAAAATGGAAATTGAAGGGGACCTGAACTGTGCTTAGCTATCACCCAGCTAGAGAGGCATCCAAATTTCCTTCAGCAAGATATTTCATTTTTTCTTTTTTGTGGAGCCTGAGACATTTTTCAGTGAATGTCGTAAAAACGACTGTGCGACTTGGCCACTGTCAGCTTGCTTTAAGATTCTGAGTATAATGCAGGGATTCCCCAGGGTGCTTTGGGTGCTTATTTTTCTAAGAGAAAAATCCTCTTCTTGTCTGGCTGTCTCTGAGTAGGAACGCCTATGTGTCAGTAATATTGAATTATTTAATGCCCAACCTTTATACCTGCTTATCTCTTAGCATAATTCAGACACTTTCTGCTCAGTTCCACCATTGGAGCTTTTTCCAAAACATTTCCTTTGGTATTTACCTACTGGAGCAGATCTGAGCACATAAAGAGAACTATTCAAATATTTTGAGTTAGACCAAAACTGTTTAAATCAGCCTTACTGGAAGATTTTCAGTGTCCTTTGGAAGCCACCTTAGTCTTTACAAACTTATTCTCTTATTTAATTCTCAATACATTTAGATACCAATGTTGTGAACTGCTGAACAAGCTGTATTAGCCAAATGTGACTAATACATTTTAAATGAGTTTTAAGCCTGTAGTTATGACAGCCTCCAACAAAGGCTAAGACAATTATGACAGATGCCAAATACAAAAACAACTGAGAAAGGAAGAGAAAACTAGTACAGATTTCTATAAGTGTAATTTAAATTATTTACACATTAAGAATTTATTTATTAAATAATTTTACCTTCCCTGAAGTATTTTGCTCAATCTTTCCAAAATAAATCATTTAGACTTCTTCTGTTTAAAAGAGCTAAGCTAAAAACTAATCCCTTGCTGAAGTGTTCTGTCTGAGTTGTCCTGCTTTATGTTTATTTAAAAACAAACAAAACACCCTAAAATGCTGTCCATTAGGGATGACCTGAAATCTGGTAAGAAAATCACTGTATAAGATCTATAGTTGTGTGCACTCTTTTTTTTTTTTTTTTTTTAATCTTAACTTAAATGAAAATATAAACAGAAAAAGGAAAACAATATGTCAGAAACACAACTCTTTGCCCTGATCAGAGTGCAAAATTCTCCTTGAGATTGGAATTTCAGCCCAGATGGCTTGGCCAAGAAACATATGTCAATAGTGTGAACTGCACTGTATATGATTTGACATCTTGACATTTAGCAGACTTAGAAAAAAAATATTACAAGAGACATAGATACCTTAGGGATGAGCCTTACTAATACCATTACACCTATTTTCTGCTACTGTTCTCCTGGATTACATGGCACTGTAGAAGGCAACTCAGGCTATATGCAAAACAGCAAATTCACCAGTACTGCACCCTCTCTGATACACTAATGCCCAGTCCTGGGCATTTCACAACTGAATAAGAATTAGTCCCAAGTAAAAACTCTTGGAATGCACTCATTGTGGCAGGTAGCATTTCACCATGCAGACCTTGCTCCCTCTGGACCACACTACTGGCTGGTGTAGACACGCTAGCAAGCACATCAGGAGAAACAAAAAGCCTTGGAGTCCCTCAGGTGCTCCACCTAAGTTTCTGAGCCATCTTGCAATCGGATTTTGAAGCACTAAATATTCATCACAATGAATTCAATCAATCAATGGTATACAGAAGTGCAACTGCAAAGTATTCTACAGGCAATCTCTGAAAGCAATTTTTATTGCAGTTTCCATTACAACTGCAAATAGAAACTTGTTCTTAATCTTTTCATAGCAGTCTCCCACTTGAGCTGTTATCATGAAGTATGTTTTCTGTCTTGAAGTACTGAGGACAGCACAGCACAGATGGGATAAGCCACATAAAATTATTTAGGAATTGGATCCTATTACCGAGCAGTTGCCATGCTAAAAATTACCAGAAAGGGTGTAACAAGATTATTTTACAAAGAGGATGCAGAGAGAGATGAATTACTTCTAATGAGATTTACCTATTTTTTTCCCTTAGAGTTGAGACTTAAAACACCATAAAAATAATACATAATTTTTAATTACAGAGGAGACTTATTTTTTCATAGGGTTCTGTAGAACTTCAGGAGATACCAAAGGGAGGTATCCATAGATTTCCCTATACAACACTCCATCAAACTTCAATTGAAAACATACTGTTATCTGTCTAACGACCAAATTGATGATGGTTCTGCTCTTTGAAACATAATTTTTGAAGGAATTCCTAACACAATGTCCTTTTGCTTTCTAATGTCACTCATGAAGAGTGCTAGTTTAGGCTACAGCTGGCAACATAATTAGTTGATTAGGCAGAGTAATTCTGGAGCGTTCACTGATCTGATGCCTGTGATCTAAATAATGAAACATTTTGTCCCTCCAAATGAGAATGCTTTTCAAGCACATGCCAAAATCAAAAAAAACAAACATGTGGTTCTGCTGTGGCAGTCTTCCAGAAATGCACCAATGCTTACAAGATGCATCTTGTACCTTGCACTGGCATGAAATTGGAGTTCAAATGATGATTCAGTACAAATTCTTCTGAATCAGAAGATAGTCTGCAGAAAAGGTACAAATATGCCTTACAGGACAAAAAGATAACAGCTTATTACACTATATTTTAGCAAAGAGTCACCATCTTCAGTGGAAACAAATAAACCATAAAAAATGTCATTTTAACTGGCAGAAAAAGAAATCTCTCTTGTTTTAACTGATATATTAATTTTATATATATATACTTTGGTAGTAAAATTAAAGCAGCTCTGTATTTCCCCTCTCTCTCCTTGAACAGGGAATTGGTTTCCTGGAAATGCTAAGACAGAATTTTCTAAAAAATCCAATCCTATCTGACAGATTCATTGGAAAAATTAATATTGTTTATGTTAAAGAAGACTATTTTTGTATCTGTTTTCTCTTTATCCATCAGTGATAGTGAATAAATAAACTGAATAACATATCTCAGCCTACCAGGAGAAACAAGAGTTATTGACTCTAAAATAGGAAATTAAACTTTCTAAAATTACAGATTTTCACTCCAGATAAAGCCTTTGCTTTGTTATTATCAGTTCTGGAGAAATGCATTCAAGGTTTTCTGGTAATCCATTGTTCCTGTTTACTTATACATGAAAATTACCTCACATTTCTCCTCTGGGTTGTTCGTTTACTTCTATGTTAATGTGAAAAAAGTTCCTGCCTATGTATCAGCCCACATGGTAAAAGTATTCAATCAACAGTCTCTAATCAATATTCACAACATTTCCCTGAGGTTTTATTTCATCTTATCATCAAAAATTACCCCAAGATATGGAGAATGAATGGATCAAGATTGCAATGCATTCGTTAGTAAAGCTTCAGTTGTAAGCTGCACCTTCCTGACACTCACCATATACATTTCTTCCAATGCCCAAGAGAGAGCCAAGAGCTATTACCTCCCTTCTTGTCAAATATCCCATGAAAAATCAAGGGTGACCTATAAAATCAGAAATTTGGAAGAAGTAGGCATTTTTCCTTGTTTTCATGCCTAGCTATGAAAGATTAATTGCTCTACACAAGTACACATGAAAACTACTCCCAAAGTCCTTCTACAGAGACGTTTTTGACTAAAATACATGGATATGAATCAGGGAGGGAAATTAATTTTATGTCAGCCAGCAAGAAGCTTCCTGACCTCCCACTATCTGGCAGCACCACATGTTCCCATTCTGCAAAATGATTCAACAACCCCCTGGAAGCACAAGAACAGCCTTCCCCTGCAAAGGGAAATGAAGAAGGCAGAAGAACCTGGGTTGTTCTATAGAACTATGAAAATAAACATCCAATAGCAATATTAAGAGAAGACCTGAACACAGATGGACACTGAACCTGTAAAGAGACAAGCCACATGAAATTATAATGTTATTGTTAGTAAATGGGGAGAAAAAGGGAAACAGAAAATCAGAAGCGTTGAGAAGCCCTTGAAAATGATTCATAAGAAGTTTGAAAGCAATCCCAAAAGCCATTTGCATAGATTACATGGGGTAAATGTTCCCAAAATACACGTAAAATAATGAAAAATACTAAGAGCACAAGCAGAATAAAGAAAGGATTTAATAAACAGGAAAGTGCAGCAGAAACCAAGCTAAAAACAGCCAGCTCACATGATGAGAACTCAGCTTTTATTCAATGCCTGCCTTACCAATAGTGTTTTATTTGGTATTAATGGGTTTATTGCTATAAAACCCCATCTAACAGCATATATCTACATTGCAGTTTGTGACTTACAGCTAAAGATCCCTCACCACAATGATCTCAAAGGTGAGAGGAGACATCCTCTGAGTGCAGGAGAGCTTGGGAAGCATTTACACTGAAAATATTAATATGTTGACAGTGGAGGGGAATACTTGGTATACCTGAAGGGGTCTGGGCAGGCGATCTGGGGAGGAAAGGAGAGAGAGAAGCCATTCCTGAAAGACCTTGGATGGAAGGCAATATCCTGAAAACGCCACAATGACTTTAGGAAGAACGAGGCTAATTTACTGATGGTTTAGTAATTGTCAGGCTCCAGTGAAAGCCACAGAAAATCTTTAAAATCCCTATAAAAGGGCCCTGTTTTACAGAGGTTGTCATTGCTGAAAAGAAAAATAATAGACTAATGGGACTAATTCTCAATCCAGCAGGTCGGGAGCTGCGGCCTTGCAGAATAGAAAGGAAAAGCAATCATGTTAGATGAAAGAGAACTTGTAAGGGGAGAATATTCTGCTGTGTACCGTCAAGCCAATTGTGGACTAATGCACATCTCTCATTGCTGTCACTAATTTAAACAGGCTGAGCATTCAGGCACTCTTATTGTGTTATCTTTTTAGCTGAAGGTCGAACACATGGGCGTTCGAACATTATGACTTCTCCTGTACATGGGAAAAAATCTCTGTGCCTACATTCAATGTGTAACATTGCATTTTGTAGCTAGAATGTTTACTTGTATGTAGAATTGAAGGACATAACTGAGAAACAGCAAGCAGAAAATGCTTTGGTGGCAATCCCTATCCAATGGGTAGGGACACAGATCAGCCAGGTAAGGAAAGGCACAATCCCTTCTCACAGTCCATCCCAGCATGAACACACAGATTTGGGATGCCAGGCCAGGGCTGTGGTCACCAGGGACCAGGTCTGCTTATTGTGGGTCCTATGATTATTTCTCATAAGACTGGATGTGAAAAACAACATGTCTTAACAGGGTTTCTCCTTTATTTGTGCAGTCCTTGATGCAGAAAATTGAAGACAAAAAAATAACAAAGCAGAGTTATTAGCAGAAAACACAGTCAAAATCTATATCTCCAAAACAAGGGCTCTCTCTGTCCTCTAAGTTTCTTAAAGAATCATACAATAATTTAGGTTGGAAGGAATTTAGGCCATCTAGGTGGACCTCCAAGAGCAGGGCCAGCTTCCAGTTTGATGAAGTTGCTCAAGGCTGTGTTCAAGAAACTTTCAAGTATGCACAAGGACAGCAACTCAGCAATCTTGCTAGGTAAATATTACAGTGTTTCACATCCTCATTGTGCAGAAGTACTTCTATCTATCGAGAAGGTTTAACATTTCTGTACTGAAAGTAAAAATTGCTAACTCTGGTCTTTTCAGCATGCCAAATAAAGATATTTAAACAAACAGATGCCCAGCTTATTACTACGACTTGCAGTGTAACCTGAAATACAATAATCATTTTTTTATACCATATACCTTGCAAAAAAAAAAAGGAAAAAGGGTGGGGGGCAAAAAATTCAAGGACTCAGGATTTCTGAGTTATTACTGTCTCAAATTGAAAAATAGGAACAGAGATGAGATATCATAGCTTTCTATTATCTTTTTGAAACTAAACAAATGGAAATAAAAACAAAAACCCCAATGCACAAAATATTTTCTTTAGATCCTTCCAAGAGGAAGACTTTGATGCAGGTCTGTCTCCACACAGTACACGGTAGTACACACACCACACTTCATCAGGACTCACCAAACTGAAGCAGATTCAGGAAATGTATTAGAAATTATTAAAGTTATGGTTACTTTTATAAGTATCCTAGTGTCTTAAAAGACAAAGTTCTCCTATGGGCTAGGCAGCATAAAACAGCACAAGGGTTTCTGTTAAATTTAAACAGTAATACAGAACCCTCATAAGCATGGACCGGTCAAGACAGAAGACCGTAGGAAAGAGGAGCTCATAGGGAATGAAGACTGCAGCATGGTGTGTCTCCTTATCCCACATTACAGCAGCACAGAGAGAAAGGAGTCCCTCAACACACAGACAGTGCAGTCACCTTTCCCTCCTCCTCCCCTGCCACCTAAGCTGGGACTATGGAGATCTCAGAGCCAGCTGCCACTGGTGGAGAACAAAATGGATGATAGAGCAGAGACAGCCCTGGCATGAGAAAGTGCCACACAGCAACCAATAACTACTGTGGATACATAGAAATGTCCTTCTCTCTGTGACTATTTTTAACTAAGCAAACTACCCATGCCCAAATCACAGTAGTGCTCAGGGCAACACTACACAAGTCAATGCACAAAATGTCATTGTGCCTCTTGTCCAAAAATTGAGTGATTCGGCAACTGCCAAGCAAGCCAAGAGTGCTGGGATTAAGTAACACAACCTTTTTCTCTGACTGTAACTGTTTCTGTAGCTCTATAGCTAAAGATGCTCCCTAAATTAATTTGCACTGACTTGTAAAAATGCCACGGACAGTAAAACAACTACAGCCTTTTGGAAAAAAATGAGATTTTTAGTAACCTCCATGGTTAAAAAAGTAAGCCCTTTTACAGGCTGAAGTACAGGGATCTTTCAGCTTCCAGTCCCAATATGTTTTTACTCCTGGATCTGCTAAAATAATGGCCCCTTTATCAAACTTTTGTTCTTCATGTAAAACTACCCTGAAGTTACTTCTTTTCCTCCTCAGGGAGCTCAGTGGACTAGTCGGCCTTACTTTTTTTAATGAATGGGTCCTGTCCTTACAGCTGTTGATGTTTTCACTCAGTGTGTCCTCAAGGACATTTACATAACAGGTCTCTTGAGCAGCTGAAGCAGGGCACGCCATGGTAACCAGCCCACAATGATCTCTGTGGTCTCTGACAGCGCTGCAGCAGCCCCTGCTAATGTGAAAGGGATAAGCACACTTACTGACAATCTCAGGGAGAAACCTGCAAAGGATTGTACAAACACACATCATGGTCTTCCACCTTAAATTCAAAACCATTCAAAACACTAACTGAACAAAGATTTTGTGGTTTTCTTCATTGTTACAGTTATGTGCATACATAAAGAAGTAATCTGGTTTTATCCTGTAAAAAGAGTGATGCAATACAAGTCTAGGGACACAAAAGTGTAAAAGCAGACATCTTCACCCTTAAATGGTGCTCATTTTTCTTTGTCTCTCTCAGCCATGCACAAGTGCTACTCAGAGACATACTACAGAGTGAATCAGTGCACCATTGTGGTAGCGGGACTGGCACCTGAAAGACTCATTTTGAAAAACATGAATTGCTCCAAACACTTCTGAAAGGTGTAATAACTCCCCACCCAAGGCTATAAGGATCCTGGATGGTTCTGGTTGCTATTACTTGAATGCCTGTCACTCCCAAAGCTTCCACATTATAGAATTTACAATATATCTGGAGAAGGTTTCAAATTAGCTCCAAATTTCAAAGTGATATCCAGGGGGTATTACACTGAATTCATTAGGGTTTGCTTTGAAGCAAAGACCTTCAGGCATGAACCCCAGAGTCTCCTAAACCTAAGTGAAGCTTTCAGAAACCACTGCAAGCAATTTAAAACAGCAATATGACAAAGGTCTAACATAAAACTAAAACAGCACTAAAGTGCTGTGTAAAGTGTAATCTTTCGTACAAACCCAGACTAAACCCATGGAAATACGTCTGCTACCTGCAGCTGGTCAAAGCTGTCATAAATGGCTTTATGATATTTAGTGAGGCAACAAACTGACTTTAAAAAACCACTGAGAAAGCAGTGGAGCTGCTAAGCATGACAATTAATTGTTTCCACTTCAATGAGATGAGGGAAACAAACACAGGAGACTTGTGGAAGATAAGCCTAGCATCCATCTTGGGAAGTTCAGCAGATAGCTTTTTGGAATGCTGCTGCCAAAATCCTTCTGACACAAAACTCTTCAGAGATCATCTCTGCAAGTCTTGGCCAAGGAGGTTGCTACCTCTACCTCTTGCTGGGGATCAGATCCAGTCCAGAGTTAGCAATTGTGCTCATCAACTGCAGTGAAAGAACTGTGGTGTAGCCAGGCCTCCCTTCCTCCCTGGCCCCTGTTACTCCTTGCTCACTACTCCTGTTGGGGCTGGGGCTGTTTCCAGCTCCTCAGGAGAGCCCAGAAAGCTGCTTTCCTCCAGCTAAGCAAATAATCCACATTCCCTCTCCAGGCCTTGGCTCTTCTCACCAACGTCTACAGACGGCAGGACTGAGCCCAAGCTTGTTCATGGTGTGCAACACCTTGGCTTGAAAGTTGGCACCCTAAAGAGCAGAGGATTTCTGGCACATGTGAGTGTGCATAGCAGAATCAGATGGCTATTCCGAGAAATTGGACCAATCTCATCCCGGCAAAGCTAGTGGCAATTTTCGTAATTAATGCATCAGGAACAGCCCTCAGGAACTAGGCTGAAATGTAATTTTCCATTAGCCTCCACAGGGCGGCAGTTTTACAATGCAACAATTATTCAAATATCACTTCATTGTAAAAATTACAGATTTAAGCTGTGTCATGGGTTTTGACATTTGATAAATTCATGATACTTTTTATAACATGTTCCTACTCAGGTGCTAATGTGCAAAATCTCATAAATGCAACAAAATACAATAAAACTTCTGACTTAAGATATTAATTAGGTGATTAAACTGTCACACAAGATGTGTTTGGCCTTTATAAATTAGTAACTCAACCCTCACAATTTATAAGCAGAACAAATAATAAAACAAAAGGCTTGGTTCACTAAAAAAACCACTAATGTTTTGCACAAGGCCAAAGCAACCATGGAAAATTGATTTTCCACAGCTTACTCAGTCTTAAAGAGACACTGCTTTGTAAAAAATATTTTATTGAGTGAAGCCAAAACTCATTATAGCTTAGACCATTAGGAACAGTGTGTGTTTGCACAATTATTTCTAATGTCATCAACATCACATTTTAATCTCATGTATTAAAGTGAAAAGAGCTCAAAGATGTATTCGCATTTTATTACCAGGGTAAAAGAAGGGGACTGTGCTAAATCTTTAGTAAAATGTGGGCTGTTGGAAAAGGAAAATGATTATGCATTATTTCACACAGGATGAACTCTGGGTAAAGAGCAGGTTCAAGGTAAAGTGAAGCAGCACTTTTTGTACAATGTACCACTACAGAACCCATTATCATTGAACCTAAGGACAGCCAATACAAAAAGGGCACAGGACAAATTTGGAGAACAGGACATTACACACAGCATTCCAGGTGCTGCCTTAGATCACTCTTGACCAGTGATCACTGGAAGCTGGGAAGCCCTGAGCAGCATGGACTATCCTTTCTTCAGAATTTGGCCTCACTGTGGGAAGCAGATTGGACCACTGACCTCCTGGGGAAGCCTTCCACCTTGAATTATGGTACATCCCTCTGTCCTTGCCCTTGGCTTACAACTGTTACATCCTGTTACATTTTCTGTTGGTATCAGAAAATATGAGGGATACATGAGGGATATATGATTTGAACTGGTATGGAAGACTTTATGCTGTGTTAATGAACAAAATTGTGTCATCACCTGATCCAAGATACATTAAAATCAGCAGTCTTCAGTAGCTTCTCTAGTCATTCATTGAACTGGTCTAGTTGATTTTGCTAGGATTATCACAAAGAAATTCATCTTCAGCATGCTCTACACAGCTGAATAATAATTGTATAGGGGCTGGGCAACCAGCATTTTACAATTGATACAATTTCTGATCCATGCAAGAACCACCAGCTGCTCACCCAGCTCTTGGCAGAGACCTAATCTCATGGAGTCACAGAGCTTAAATCCAGAGTTGCCACTTGTGATCACCTAATCTGATCTACTTTTCACAGGCCATTACCTTTGTACTGAGATCAGTAACTTTGTGTTTGACTTAAATACATCTTCCAGCATGACATCCTGTCTTCATTTGAAAATGAGAGATGGGAAACCCATCTCTTCCCTTCATCATGTACTTGAATGATTAATCACTCTTTCTGTAAAAAACGGGCACAGAATTTCTAACTCTAATTTGGCTGGTGACAGCTTCCAGCCATTGCTTTTGTAGTACTTTGGATTTCCTTTTACTGTGAATATGCTCTCACATTTTAATGAGGTCACCTCTGAGTCTTGTTTTTAATTCACTGACATGCCAATTCCTTTATGTCTCATGGGATGAGGTATTTCTTACTGCTCATGAATCATTTCAGTAGTTCCTTCTCTTGCTCTTTTAAACCTTTGAACCATTTTAAAACTATGAATATGAACTGGATACAATATTCCATTTCTCTACAGAGAAGAAAGACATCTCCACATTCCTATCAGGAATCTGGTTTTTAATGGGCATCCTACCATTGACTGGAGCATACAAACTGAATTTGTTTGGATGAAATAAAGTCATATTAGAAGACTGACAGTTACTAAATGAGTGAACTTCCTTATATTCAAAGGTTTAATTGACCATCCAAATTCCTGAGTAAAGATAGCAAATTTCTTAGTGAAACTTGTTGGCTGTCAAACTGTGGCCTTTCAAAAGTCAGATTACCACTTGATCTCAGTTTCCATAACAATAAAATTGGAACAAAATCTTGTTAACCTTGGCACACCAAGCAAAAAAATGTTTGCTGAAATACTGTCATAGCAATTCTGTTGCTCACCACTACTAAAATTTTCAATGAATTATGCCACATTAATGAGAAAAGAAGGCTCCAGGGAAACATTACAGCAGCCTTCCAGTACCCCCAAGAGAACAGGAGAGGGACTTTTTAAAAGGGCATGACATGATAGGACAAGGTGGAATGACTTTAAACTGAAGGAAGGTAGACTTAGATTAGGTATTTGGAAGAAATGTTTACTCGGGGAAGTCATGGATGTCCCACCCCTGGAAGTATCAAAGGGCAGGCTGCATGGAGCTCTGAGCAATCTGGTCTAGTGGAAGATGTCCCTGTCCAGAAGAAGGGGAGATGGAACTAGATCATCTTTCAGGTCCATTGCAGTCCAAACCACTCTATGATTCTACGAAAAGATAACTTTATGAAACCATTCTTTCTTCTCCATGGGCTGGTCAAAGCAACTTAGCCTGTAAAGCCTCTGTATCTGTAAGAAAAGCTTTTATCCTACTGCTATAATGGCTAGATGGACGATTACTGAGGTTAAAAAAAAAAAAAAAAAAAGGGGCATGGGCTGTACTGTGTTAGTTCAAACCCAGTGAATTTTGGAAACTTTTAGCTGACAAATCTCATTTTAGAATCGCTGCTGCCATAATAGATGTTTAATAATGCCAATTTAAATGCATTACTGTATTGAAAAAAAAAAGAGCTCTCTAAATGTGCATTATTTACTTTAGAAATTATTCCTTTTTAGTGATAGGGATACATGGTTTCTCAGAAATGATGGATGCTGCATTCCTTTTGCTGTTCAGGATTCTTATCATCCTTTCTGACAATTGAATTTCTTCCATTTGTAAAATCTATTACCAGCAGAAGGACTGCAAGTAAAAACTAACAACTGGAATCAGAACTGCTTTGGCAATACAGTGAATGGCTACTTCAGTGACCCATATCAACACCCAGGAATCCCATAAAAAAACATTAAAATTGTATTTATTTTGGCTTAGAAATTAGAATTCAAGCGAAAACATGACAAGAGATAAGAATTCATTATATTCATACAACATATTTATATAAAATACACTTTAGCTTGGACCAATTTGATGCTTTGATTTTTGGAATTGCACTAAAGAAATACAACCATATTAAATGTCTAAAGGCTAATTACCCAGAGAGACTGAAGAAAGCAATAGTAGGCTTAGAAACTTATCCAAAGAGGTACTTTCCAGGTAAAATCTTCTTTAAATCTGACTGAAGCAGCATTTCTTAGTAATCTAAGTGGGACTATTAAACCGATGCTAGTAGATATGAAATTACTAATAAAATTTGTGATTCCATAAATAATTATTTGCAGAATGACTCAGAGAAAGTAATAGCCCCTTCCAGACTTAAAAATTTATGAACTGATGACACTCTATTGATTGGAGCATTTACTGCATTTTCAATAGGTCTAATTAACAAAACCACTCACAAAATTAAACATTGTACTTAGCAGGATGACACTATGGCCCAGTTCTTTGCAAATATCTCCACAGTCAAACAATTTCATCCTCATGGAATGGCCTTAGGAGGAGCTGAGTGAAGCCAGAGTGTTTCTCATTAACTTCAATTATCTTATGCTTACCTACACACAAACACAAAGCTACCTAGAAGACATGTAAATTGCAGGATCTGACCCTTGATTAAACAACACTGCTAAAAATAAAATGTAAAAGAATACTTGGTTTGTTTTCTGTATCATTTAATTTTAATCATTATTATAGCATGGAATATGTGGAAAAATATTTTTTTTTATTTTTTAAAATAACGTCAGTTTGAATTTTAATATGTGCCAATGCAAAGGTATAGATCCAGCAACAGGCAGTCTAATATAGCAGAGAACAACCACCTGAAAAGCAGAGTCTGAAAGGGATCTTCAGATCCCAGTGCAGAAATGGCATGAACCCTTAAAAGCAGCTATGACAAGATAAGCTAATACAATTTTCAAACATGTTAAAAGAAATGAGCAAAAACAAAGAGCAAAAACAGTTTTTGTCTGTTGATGAGGTCATTTTAGAACAATATGTTTTTACTACATTTTTTTAAGATGTTAAAAAACAAGGACAGAAATTGAGTAAGAAGAGCCACAAAGTCACTTAAGATAGTGCCTTAAAAAAAGAAACTTCATGAAGCTAATCATCTTGGTTTTTCAGGAAAACAACTGAAAAGAGACTGAAAACTAGAACAGGAAAATAAAATCAGAAGATGGACTTAGAAGGCAGAGAAATTCAGCTCCTGAACCGGAAGTTTTCATCAAATGTGTTTTTCCACGTTTGCTTTTTACAATGGCTATGTACCACGGAGCCATTGGCAAAGAAGGACAGTTTTTCCTCTTCTTTTTCTGCCTGAAGTTCTTACATTAGTTGAATCTAATAACATTTGACTGAATAGGAAATCAGAGGTAAGTCAGGAATTTTTCAGCCTTAGAAAAGATAAAAGTGAGTTACAGCTTTAATTGGCCATTGAATTAGCTCATATGAATAATAGCTCATGGTCTTTTCAAGTTCTGTGGCTTAATAAGACTCCCTTTTATTCCTTTATCTGAAGATTTACTGGAAAATATTCTTTTCTTCTGAACTTAGTGATTGCATTTAAACTTCAGACACGAAAAAAGAAATAGCTATGCAAAGCAAAAAAACATAAGTAGGGAACCCATGCTGCTGGGAACAGAGGTTTTTTTACCACCTTCTACATGCCTGCTACAGGACAAAAACTGACAGGGCACATTGTGACATGGGATTGCACCAGACAGGCTTCGCAGGGCTGCATATAAAAATATGAAAAGACAAAAGGAGACAGACAGACATGCACCAGACAGCAGAACCATCACCCATGATGGAACCCAGAGGTGGAACTCAGGAGGTGCATTGGCTTTTCTAAGTTCAGAGCTGTACTAACAAACATACGAGAAATTTTATGCCATTAGGAAAGTAAATTCCTATTGAGCCCCATACCTACAGTGTCCACAAGCAGACACTAACAGAAAACCACCTTGTGTGGTTTTAATAAGCCATGGCTTTAAGAATCAAAACAAAAAGGTCAGTAAAGGAAATCATTCTTTATTCTCTGTCATGAGTTACTAAGCCTGTAACTCCCTACCTGCATAAACATTTCCTAAAACACCACTTTCCTTGCAAACAGTAGCACTAAAGATGTTTAGTAAATCTCTGACCAGTCACAAGCTGCTAATGCATTGCTATTACTATTTCCCATTTTTTGCATTACTATTTTCCATGACACAAATTAAATATCTACCTAAGTACTATTAATTGTTAGTGTACCTAACCACACTGCTCAGAAGCAGAGATTCTATGGGATATAGTTTGGAGTAAGTTTGCATGAGAGGCAGGAACTCCATTAAAAAAAAAAACAATCTAAAACTCCTCTACCTTCTACCCTCAGCACAAAGTGCACTCATGAACCTACACATTTAAAATAGAAGTATAGTCATTAAAGTACTCATCACAAACCTGAAGCTCCATACTATCCAAAGAAGCGACCCTGCCTAGAGAAAGAAAGAAGCACTTGGGTCGTCAGTACACCTTTTAATCCCCCTCCTGGAAATCTACCCAGTACAAAGGTGATAATAACTTCCTATACCTATGTCACAGTCTTTAACTGCTATTTTTGCATATCACCACTATGCTATATTCACCAAACAATCCATACTTTGCTTTCACCTCATAACTCACTGTGTGTCCTGTGCTTTGTTCACTGCCCATTATTCAAATGTCTTATGATGCCAGAAATATTAATTTCCTCCAGAGCTTCTCAATGCTGCTCATCAATTCAACATCTGAGTGCTGCACAAATTCAAATTAATTCACAAAAATTCACACCAGCAATGAAAAAGTACTACTGCTGTTTAAAATACAGGGCAAGGAGGCACAAAATAATTAAAGGCATGGGTATTCACTGATTTTAGATCTTATTTCTGAGGCATTACAGATGTAATTTAAAATTATTTTAAAATATTTCAAACACGGACATTGCAACATCACTTGCAGGTGTGATTGCTGAGAAAATTGGATTTAGGGCTCTAAAAGGGGTCATTAGAAATTAAATAATTAGAAACTATTACACCATTAGAGGTTCCACACAGAACTGGTTTAAGTGTCTGTATTAGCACTACATAGAAAAGTATCTTTTGTGCAACAGCCCATTATTACAGCTGCATGACCTTTCTCTCCCCTCCCATTGTTCATTATTGACTTCCCAGCTCAAGCAATGAAGCAGGAGCCACACGGGCATCACTTGTCTCTCCTGCACAGCCCCAGTGCATCCCCAGAGCAGGGCTATCCTGCACAGAGACAGAAATCCTGCATAAAAACAGCATGTGATCACCCATGTATAATAAGGGGACCAAACTAAGGTTGCCAAGCAACCACTCCCCACATTATGCTACAAATCCCTGTTCCTCATCTCTTCAGCAAACACATGCCATGCCCTGTCTCACAACCCAACTCTCCCTTGTCTGCTTCTGTGACCCTAATTACCCATTCTCCCAAAGGCTTCTTCATTGCAGTTTCTTTGTCCAGCCAGCACTCATTTTCTCTCATTATTCCAGTTGTTACTCTGTCTGTCTGTTATTCATAATTAGCATTTGGTTCATCCTATTTTCCTATTTCCCTGACCAGCTCTCAGTCCACTGACACTGCTAAAAAAAATAAGGGACAAACAATACTAAAAATATCAGATTAAGAAAATGAAGTCTGGCAAAGCTGTAAGCAAAAGCAGTTGTTAAATGAAATTTCCTGTAAACATTTTAATGTACTAAGAGCAAGACTAGAACTAAAAAAGTTCTCTTACACATCATTCTCAAAGTGATTTTTTGCTACTGTTTCCTTCTAGGGTTACTGAGCATTCTAAGTGTGAATTTCACACTAAGATTTCAGCTAATATCTTCAAAGTCTGTTTTATCTAACCTCAGCATATTTTTACTTTACCATCATCTGTTGTTTTGCATGCTAAATCACTAAGTCAAAATAAATTTTAGTTGCAGAAAGAGCAGATGATGTGCCTGGTATCAAGAATCGAATCTTTATTTGACAGCCAACAACAATATAACACTTACCAGTCCTAAAACAAATATATCTATGAATATGCCTGACTACACAGAGAAAAGTGGTCTAGAGTACACTTGGAGCAGCAAAGGGTCTGTTGGTCTTCTCCAAGGCATGTGAGAAAAAGCCATGATGAAACAGCTGAAAACCAGCCAAGAGTAACAAGAAATTTAGTCAATCCAAAGAAGAGAAAAAGAAAGTTAAAATAGCTCAGTACTTTCTCACAGCAAGCAGTAAGAGAGGCAGAGCAAAGTGAATAAGGCACTTTACAGCAGGATTTTCTTGCTGACTTCACCTAACATGAGGCATTTTGCTGTTAAAAATTAATTACAGAAAATTACAGTCAGAAAAGAAAATCAGAACCATGTCAGAATATACCTCATTTGGATAGGACACTTGGAGGGCACTTTCCAATCAGTAGTGGCTATTCCTGGTCTTAGAATGACTTGTGATTTAGATCTGCTGAATATTGACATCACCATTTCTATTTTTCTAGGAAAATTTCACTGTGAACCTCTGAGGTGCAGCACATGGTGTTGTTCCCCATCAGCCTAATCTAACTCCTTCTGTATCATCTATTCCTCCCATTTTAAAAGTACAGTTGGATCCAGTATTCTTCCCTCCATTAACTTTTACTTTAAGGAGGGAATGAATGACCCTATGATTCTAGGGCTGAAATAATACTTAGCATCCCACACCAAGATGAACATAACAGGTCTTGGTAGGACATGTGCTAAATACAAACAAAAGAAGGTGCTTCTTCACACAGCAAGGAGCTGCTCTGCGGAACAGATTTCCATGAAACGCTGTGGATACCACAGAAGGAAAAAGATTTGTCAAGGGTTACTGAGTATCAAAACTGCATTAGGCTCAGGCACTCCTGAGAGCAGTCAGTGGCTGGAATGATCCCTAGGGAAGCTCTTCATGTGCTTTTCCTACTGTCAGCCTTCCCCCAGAGTTCACCTGCAGCCAGTGACCACAAAGAGAAGCTGCACTACCAGAGGGTAGGTAACTAAATGTGTAGAGATTACAAGAAGGCCTCAAAGTGCATATTCTGGGAGAATAACAGGAGGTTGGCTTTTGCTGCTGTTCCTTGGCCTGTGCTTGTGGCTGCACTCCCTACACGGTCTCCCATTTCAAAGAGAAGTGTCAGCTCATGCCTTT
The DNA here is from genome assembly GCA_016584745.2 of Phylloscopus trochilus trochilus. Lineage (NCBI taxonomy): Eukaryota > Metazoa > Chordata > Aves > Passeriformes > Phylloscopidae > Phylloscopus > Phylloscopus trochilus. The sequence goes on from WQNJ02000084.1 coordinate 27,909,202, forward strand.
ACAAAAATAAAAAATAAGACTTTACCTGTGAAGAGTGAACTAAGAAGAAAGAAATTAGTCATAGAATTACAAATGTAAGGATTCACGTGTAGACATCAGGCTGAGCATCTCTAACAGCACTTCTGTGAGCGCACTGAATACATGCAAGGACGTGGGGAGGCTGCCCAGTGGTGGCTAACAAAAAGATGGGTCAGGTGAGAAAAATAAAACTGTTCCACAGGCACTGGATTCCTCTCCAAGCTGTCCTGTCCAAGAGCTGATGGTGAGGGGTTCACCCAAGGTGAGAAGGTCATTGACTAGAAAATTCTGCTGTCTGGCAGGGCCTTGGAAGGGGAGGATATGCAATTTACAGGCTACTGGATAGACGGCCCCTTGGTTTAATTCCACACAAGAGTTCTCGGGTCTCTTGCACATGCTCTCCTCATTCAGAATGATGTAATTGGTTTCCACCTCAATTTGCCCAGTCTTTTCCCACCAGGCCTATGGTTTATGTATTTTTGGCACAGCACAGATCTAGCTGCAACTAAGTCATTCCCACCATGTGGCCTTGCACAGCTCTAGCTCACATCTCATGGACAAGGTTGTTGAGGGACATCTCATTATGTACAATACCTGTGCTAGCCTTAAGCCATTACTTACAGATTTCTATGAAAATAATAATAATAAAAAAATAGTAAATCCACAAATGCCATAATACCATTATTCAGCTTCCCCACAGTGATCCTGAAAGCTGCTGAAAGGAGCACCATGTGCAGCCGTGCAAGCATAAAAGCCTGCATGAAACCAGGAGAGCTCTAAAGCTGCCTTACCCCAACATGTGTGTGGAACAAGCAGCAACTGAAATCACTAATGGTGATATTGTTTGCAGCTGGCTTATCAAGCCACCACCCAGCTTCTTTACAAGATGATTTTTAGATAGGCTATGCTCAGCAAAAAAAAAAGCACAATTTCAGAAGCAGAGAAATGCTAATGGGAGCTAACAGTACTGCTTCATAGGGTGAATGTGACATAGGGAAATGAAAAGATAAGAAAGATACAATTCAAGAAGAAAATATTCAACATGCTTCAGGTACAAGACGCAGTCATACATACATACATATATATATATATATGCTCTTTCTTCCTCCCTGTGCTTTTAGTACACAGTTAATCTTCTCATCTGCTTGGTATATTTATACAGTTCTACAGAAAATTTTGGAAAAAGTTACCAAAAAATCCCAAATGTTAAAAAGATTATGAAAATCACACATGCATATATTTGGAGTCTTCTCTCTCTAAATTTCACTTTAAAATATGCTTGCTTATCTGCTTACTGGAACACAAACTATGCTAACACCTTCTAATCCATGGTTAACCTGCTGTGAAGAGGCAAGACAAAAGATTTTTTCAGCCATATTAGGAAAATATTCTGGCAAACATTCCTGCAAGAAAATCTTTATTGTACCCATGCTTTCAAGGACACAGAGGACTGTGCCAAGGTTCTTTTTTATGAGAACAAAATGAAAATAAAATATCAACTAGTGCTCAAAAAGGAAGTACCATCCATCTTGTTATGTACGTAGACAGAAAAAAAATAGCAAGTGTATAATCCAAAATTTTATCATTATATGAATGCATTGGAAGAGTAATTAAGATTGTATAGGCACCATTCTTCTTTGAGTTTTGAAGATTTCATCGTACAGTCTGAGCAATAACTTTTATCGTAAGTTTTGGTGAGGATATGAAAGTAACAGAAATGTAAACAAAATAATAATGAATAAATTACTAACTGATTTTCTAAAATTTCATAGACAAAGAGAAATTACTCTTGAAGGCTTAAAGAAGGAGTAGAAGTGAACAAATAGGAAAAAAAAATCAGCTCCTCTAAGTAAGGTCCATTACATTTCCTAATGACAAAGGCTAAGTGTAAACAATTCTCCCAAAATTCAGTAGGAAACAAGCTGACTTTTCAGGTTATTTAAGAAAACTAAGCAAGGTGGCAAAGCCTCCCAGCCTATGGAGGAAAACACATAGCACAGGCAGAGAAAAAAAAAAGATTCATGACCTATTCCCATCTGATTCACATTTCTGTGCCAATGCAGTTCATTTACTTAGCAGCAATTGTCTTCGAAGTGCTGCACAAACATTTTTCTTTCCAGTACCACCTCCCCCTCTCCTTTGTCTGCAATGGGGTAAAAAGTAAAATCTTTCCTAACAAATGGAGAAAAGAACAAATGGGGGGAATGAACAAAAGGTTTTCAGTGGCCATGGCCAGATAAATGTCCAACAAAAATGGGATGAAAGCCACAGTTACGTCCCACTGCTATTTAGAAGCAATTCAGGGGTGTTTTGCTCAGTAGCACATCCCTACAGGCTGTACAGCCACAGACCTGGAGGCAGCCTGGCCTGCAAACACATTTTAATGTCAATCAGGAAAAGGCCCAAACTGTGAAAGAAAATAAGTCCTAGCCTTGCTAGGACATGCTGGAGTTTAATTTATGCTCCCATAAAATTTATGTGAAACACAACATGAAGAAGTGGCAGCCAGTGGAACAGGAATGATGTATGAGGTGTCTGGTAACTGCTCCGGTACATGCCGGGATGTGACACGACAGTGATTGCCAAGCAATTTGTTGCACCGCTTTCTCGGCACTCCCCGCCCCAGGAGCCCGGGAGCTGCATCCTGGGGGAGACCCGAACTGTCATCGTCTGCGTCCCACGTCCCCCAGGCCTGACAATCCGGCTCCCTCGGAGCCCCGGTCCCGGCCTGGGGCACCCGGGCATCGGGCAGGGGAGCGGGGAAGCGCTGCTGCCACTGCGGCGGGCAGAGGGAACGGGAAGCGAGGTCCGTCCCGCATGGGCGGGGGAACCTCCCCACTCTGCCGGCCGCCCGTGCCGCTGCTGTAGCTCGGAGAACGGGAAAATCAACTAAATAGAAGAGACAGACGCCGGGGCGGGTTCGCTGCCTGCTGGGCGTGCCGGGCGGGGGATGGGGAGCCGAGCAGAGATGCTCTGTGTCAGCGCAGCCCCGGTGTCACGTCCCTCCCCGGGCAGCTGAGCCCCGCCGAGCCGAGCCGAGCCGAGCCGAGCGCCCGTGCCGGGAAAGTGACGGGGCGCGGCGGGGCCGGGCAGGGCAGGGCGGGCAGCGAGACCCTCCCCGCCCCGCGGGGCCGGGGTCAGCCGCACCTATCCCTGCCTGCCCCCTCCTCGTCCGTCCCTGCCGCCCCGCCTGTCTCCCGACCCCCTTCCGGCCCCACCCTGCCTGCCCGTCCCGCTGGGGCTGCAGCGGCCCCGGCGGCGCCGCCCCCTCCAGCACCTCGGAGAGCGCCCGGGCGGGCTGGGCCCGGCCCCCGGGGGGGAGCAGCACCCCCTGCCCGCGCAGCCCTCGGCTGGGGCCAGGCCGCCTTGCATGCGCAGCACTGCGTCGTCGCTCACCATTTCCCTTCGGGAATAAATTCCCCTTGCTACAGACACCCAGTCGCAGTCCTGTCCCGTGCTCACCAACGCCCCTACGCAGGCACAGAACCGAAGGCCCAGAAGTGAAACACCCTGGAAAGCCACCGGGTCCCGGGATGTCCCGGGGCCGCCTTCCTTTCCTCGCGGGCAGGGCCTCTCAGGAGGGTGGGTCGGCCCTGCATCCCGATACACGTGTTCTCATTCCCTCTGCCTGCACCTCGGCAGGGAGCCATCACGGCGTCTGCCCCGCCCCAGCTCACATGCTGGTGTCTGTGCATGGGGATGTTTCTGTCCCCAGACTCACTCCTAGACTTTATTATTCTCATTTAAAGAAAAAAAACTAGTTTGGTTTTTAGTGTTGTCATTGGTGTCTCAAAAGAGAAAGCTAGCCTTATGCTCCAGGTGATGCTTCACACAAAGATGCTCTTCACTGACTTCAAGGAAGCTTGAGAATCACGGAAGGGTGGGTTACCTGTTCTGGGGAAGCACACGCACAGTGAGAGCATCACAGTTAGCAGTGGCACACCGTGTGGGCTGTGCAGCTGCAAACAGCCCCACACAAGGAAGAACAACGGTGCCAGTGCCCTGCTTTTCCCACCCACCCATACAAGCACCATCAAACACATCTACAAGCAGTGTCCTCCAAGTTGCAAGCTGAAACCTCTGCCCTGTCTGTCTGGAAGCAGTGTGAGAGTCTGGTATCTCTGAAAGCTCTTAACAATAAGGCTGGCTATCCCCTGGGAGAGGCAAATGAGATCCAGCTGGACAGTGAGATGAGAAGGTAAAGGTGGAGCATCCTTCTCTTTGTGCCAAGATCTTGGATGCTGTCTCCCCTAGTCCCCTAGCAATGATTTCCAGGCCTACGAGGTGTACTTACAGATCCCATCACTGCCATGTTTCTAGCAATGCTTCAATTAACCTCCATCACATTTGTTTAGTGGCTTCCAGTTATGTTACTGGCTTTCCTCTGGCCAGGGATAGAGAATTCTTAAAATTGGTGCAGGGAATTCTTGGAACGTGTCCATCCCCTTTAATGCAATGACCATGACAGATCCCATCGTGCAGCCTTTATCAAGGGAATCAAGCTCACATCTTCCCAGTGACTCTTACCATAGTGCATCAGAGAAGTAGTTACTGACTTCTGTCCACATTTATCCTGTTCTGGGATTTCCAGAGCCCTTTGAGAGTGTAAGCAGGTCCAGCTGCCATCTCCCAAGGTTAACAAAAGTTTGACATGACCAAGGTTAGGTCTGGGGACAGTAAGACAGGTACTAAAATGCAGAAACCTTCAGTATAAAACAATTTTATAGGATATCTGTGTATCCTTGCAGGAGTCAAAAATAATCTGAGCATCTGTTTTGCTGAAATGGTCTAGGAAATCCCTTGCAGTGGTCCCTCTTCTTCTTGTATCTTTGGAATGAAATATGTTAAAATGAGTTTGTGCATGTTTTACAGGTAGCAACAGCAGAGCCTTCAACACCAATAGGCTTTTTTCATGTAAGACATAAAACATTTGACATGGACTGTACTATTAATGCCAGACCGAGGGGGGAGAAGCATCCAAGGACTGATTTCCATTTCAAACTGCATTCTGGCACTTTGTACTCCAGCACCATTGGTGGATCAATATTTAATGCCCGGAGATTCTGGCTCTGCAGGAGTCATGTCAGGGGACCTCTCGAGCCAATCTGCTTGGGTAGAGGAGTGATAATTATTCATGGGCTCCTGCCTCTTGCTCCTTCTCTTGCACAGCCCCACTCTGCTGACTCAGTGCCTTATTCAGTCTTCTCTCCCTCTCTCCACTGCTGTAGCTGGACCCCTTTGCCTTCACCGCCTCTGAGAGCTGCACATCCCAGCATGGCTAAAACAGCAATGGGTAAGAAAACTCCTCTCTTTTCCTTCAGCCATTACTATGGCTACTGTCTCCTAGGTCTGCTACCTACACTGGGTGTTCCTCTCGCTATCCCAAAAGTTTAGGGAAAAAAAAATCAAGAGAACACTGAACATATTTTTTAATTTCATTGATTAGAGAAAAAAAAAGGGAGGGTGGGTGGGACCTGGGGCTGTTTTAGTATCTCAGACAGGGATCGGATTAATTATATACAGATGGGTGAGGTCGGCACATGAGCACAGTGTAATTTTGAAACGGCTTTCATTATTTTAAAGATTAATATGTATTAGATAGATATATTATATATATTTATAATATATATATATATGTGTATGCAGATATATATATAAAAGAAAGAATAAAACCAAAAACGAACGGGAAAGTTATCCCTGCTATCAGTGTGCCTCCACCCGTCCCCGCCGGCCAGAGTCACCGCTCCCCTCTGCCTCTGAAACGGCGTGGGGAGAAGAAAAGAGGAACCGGGGAGAGGCACCGCCGCCCGAAAGGGGCTCGGCGCGGGTCGGGGGCTGCGGGCGGGGCCGGGCCGGGCCGGCGGTGCCGGGCGGGGGGGCTGCGGCGGGGCGGACCCTGCCAGGCGCGCACTGCGGCCGGCCGCGCCCAGCCCAGCCCAGCCCGGCACGGCACGGCACGGCACGGCACGGCAGGGCGCGGGGCTGCGGGAGGGGGCGAGAAGGAGCCGCCGCTCGGCGTTGCCCCGGCGCTGCCCGCACCTGCAGTGTGCCGGGGGGGCGGGGGGCGGCTGAAGTAGGTCACTGCATCGCGGAGAGCTGGTGTGCGCTAGCAGTGCCCGCCCCGCTCTCCCTCCCGGGGGACAGCCGCCGGGGCTGTTGTTACCTCGCCTTTTCCAGCGGCAGGGAGAGCATCCCCCATCCCCCGCAGGAGCCGCGCCCTGCCGCCGCGCCGCCCCCGCCGCCCCCCGCCCGCCCCGCCCCGCCCGGCCCGGCCGCTCCCGGGCCCCGGGGCGCGGCTCCTCCGCCCCGCCCCGCCCCGGGGGGCTCCCGGGTCCTGGGCAGCCCGCTGGCCAAGGGTCCCTGGTGGTACTGATGGTCCTGGCGGCAGCGAAGGGCGGTAGCCCGGCGCTGGTCCCTTTGTTCGAGGGAGGCTGCTGGGTAGGGTGGGCGAAAAAATCTCCGTGAGGGTGTGGAAGAAGGAGAGGGAGAACAGTCGTGGGGTCGGGCTGCTGAAAGCGTCCAGACCCTCACGCTCCTTAGGGTTGGTTTTTGCTGGTTTGGGGGTTTTGGGGGTTGGTTGAGTTTGGGTTTTTTTCTTATTTCTTGGTGGGTTTTTTTGTTGTTTTTTTTTTAAGAGGAATGAGGCTGGACCTGCATTTGACGCATTCAAATTCAAGTTTTCACGATCATTCACCATTAATATTGTGCACAGGCAAATCCTTCAAAATAAGGATGAAGTGCTCCCAACACAATTAGTGTCCTCTCCGAGAAGCAAATCCTTTTCAAATTTTCATTTGCGCAGATTCTTGTAATTACTCTTCATGGCACTGCATGAAGTTACACCAAACCCTCCTGGCACCGGCTGAAACGATGCTTTACACCAAAGCATTTATCTGAATGCTGATGTTCCGCTCCCAAGGAACAACTGGTGTGGATTGAAAGCATTCTAACCCGCCTGTGGCACCCTTGGGAACAAGGCATGAGACAGCTGTAGAGGCAAATAGAGGAGGGAAGTGAGGGCTGCGGGAGGCTGGCCAGCCCTGCAGTGCCGAGCACGCCGTCCCCTCCCCACTGCAGCAATCCCGCAATCAGTATTGATAATTTGTAATCGGTCGGGGACTTAGCGCTGCAGAAGGCCTGTAAGGAATTCTGTCACAGGGGAAGGAAGGGCTCCTCAGCCTGGTGTTAATGATCTCGCAGCACACAAATGTAAAGATTTCTGCGGCAAGAGTGATGCCAGGAATCATTAGGTTTGCCCAGAGACAGAGGGACTGTGTGGCGCCAGTTTGTCTATTAATCCCTGGTTAACGAGCCACCTATACCAGCTATACCTATAAAAAGCCGTGCAGCCACCTAGCTCCAGTTCCCAAAAATGTTAATTACAACAACATTCAATTAAAAAATTAAAATTACTTTATTAAAAGCATCTTCCATCTTTAAACTCACAAAGCTTAAAGGATTCTTCTCACCATTTCTTTAAACTATATTCTTCCTTGTTATAGTTATAAATAGACTAAATTTGTTTCTAGACAGCCTATTAGAATAAACCACTTTATTTCAAGAATTTGTTTATAACGAAGCAACAGATTTTACTTTCATGTGGAAAAACAGATGCATTCTCAGTAAAGCACATTTCTAGTTAGGGCTAAACGAGCTACATTTGTTCTGTACTCAAACTTTACCCAGCAGTACAAAGAAAGAACTACAGAGTGGCTGATTTTTTTTCCCCTGTTGAGCACCAGATTTTGCAAAGTGGCAATAAGGGCTAGGTCCTGCTACCGCTGGAGACAGCAATTTCTAATCAGCTTAACCCAGCCCACTATTATGTTTCTGGCCCTGGTCCAGCAAGGCACTTAATCAGGTGTCTGAGCATGTGAATATTCCTACTGGCTTTGGACAGAACTCTTCACATAACTCAGGTTAGGCAGATGCTAAATACCTCAAACAAGCCTGTGTTTATATTCTGCCACAGAAAGCAAAATTAGGCCTCATTTTCTATTAGATTGTGTAAAAAAAAGAAAAGATTTTCAGGGAAAGCTTCTTTTATTTACATAGGAATTTTAACAGCTGCAAGAACTTCTGGAGATTATTACACTCTGAATGCCTGCAAGATTCTTCTTTCTCTTTAGTTTATGTAGCATATGAATGATGCGTGCCACACAAGCATCTTTGTTCGGGGTTGGTTTTTTTTAAGTGTGTCTTTTTTTGAAATTCCATGTAACATGACTGTACAGAAATTCTGGGGACTTTTAAACTTCATCCTCCCCCTGACACCACCTTCCACATGCAATATGTGTTGGATAGAGGGACTCCTTCACGCCTTTAGCCCCCAAGCAAACAGGACTGTATGTTACATAAATCAGGGCCTTTGCAGGTAGGGTCACTACAGACCAATCAGGCCACATAACTGGTTTGCTAGACTTACTTAGTGTAAGGTACATAGATGGCAGTGTGAAGGTGAAGCAGTCTGGTATGCCACTGGAACTAAAAAAGTGTTTGAAACCATTATTTCATTGTTTCGTTGTGGTGTTCTATTTAAAGAATATTTATTATTCAAACATCTTCAGATAACCATCATACAGAAAATCTCAGTCCCAATTATGGCTCTGGTTTGTTTTGTAGAAGTTGTTTACCAGAAATACATGGAGTATGCATTAATAGTGTGTTAGAGAAATGTTTTAATGTCAACCCCTTTTGAGATAGTCAGGAACACTGACAAATGGGTGGGATTATGAGTATACAGGAATTCAGGCAACCCCATGCTCCCTCTTTCACATATCTGAGTAAGAATGACTAAACCATTATAAAAGTGCTTCAGGGTTGCTCTTCCACTTTGTCACTCACATTTTAGTTATAAGCTCAGACCTCAATACTTAGCTTGATGGATGCAAGGCCACTACTGAGTTTTTCTGTTAACTGAGTACTGCATTATTGTTTTATCTGGTATGTAACATACATATGAAGTCATAAACGTGTATGGTTGTTGAGTTTAGCTGGTTCCATTATTCAATAAGTTGCCTTTTTTTACTGCAAAGGGGTAAGAATTTTGCCTCTGATCACTTAAACAATTGCTTGATCATCAACATTTGCATGAGTAGTCATCTGAATATCAGTGGCAATGACAAGCTTCAAGTTAAACGACATATGGCAAAGCACCAGGCTGAATTTGGACTGAACACACTTCTTTCTATGTTATTCAGTGTTTAGCTGAAGGTTTTAACCTTCCCCTTTTATAATGAAATGAACGCATGTCAGGTCTGAGTTATTTCCGTCAGAAAATTGCATGTCTGTAAATAGGAAATTACTTTAAGAACAGAATGAACATAGGCAAGAATCAGAAAGTTATTTTATTGTATCATAATGTTGGCAGAAATGTGATTTGACTGAGATACCACTATTCCAAATTTTTTTAAGAACTAGGAGAAGAAATCACAGAATAAGCTGAGTTAGAAGAGATCCATCAGGGTCACTGAGTCCAACTCCTGGCCCTGCACAGGATCATCCCCAAGAGTCACAGCATGTGCCTGAGAGCATTGTCCAAACTCTGCCAGGCAGATGCTGTGATCACTTCGCTGTGGAGCCTGTTCCAGTGCCCAACAACCCTCTGGGGAAAAAAACCTTTTTCTTAATATCACTTTGATGTGATAGGAAACTGAAGTGATAACATTTCAGTTAATTTATTTTTTTTCTGAGAACATTTATTACTGAGCTATTATAAAAATGTTGGTAAATAAAATTCACTAAAAAAAATGAGGTTAACACCTATTCACATTCATTTCTTAGTTTTTAAAGACTAGATTACTCTTCCTGCTATTGAGAATTAAGGCAGGAATAATTTTAAAAACAGTCCATATGGATAAGGATTTATACTGCCTCATAGCAGTTCTTTACTTACCCTGTGAGGTGTACAGGCAGGAGAGACAGAACGTCATCTATTCCATTTTCTTTTGGAAGATATCCCATAACACACTGAGGAAATAAAAATAAAATTCAGCAGCTTGAACACTTCCAAAATGTTCTCTCACCTCCACCTCCATTGCCATCACCTCTTTGTTCCAATATAAGCTTTAGTGAGACTAAAAACTTCCCTGTTTAATAATGTATCCCTGTAATTCATTCACATGGATTTTGTGAATTTGATTTTTCTTTAATTTATTATTTAAGACTGGAATTTTTCTACTATTTTATTGGTATTTGTTCTACAATAGTAATTTCTCTAGATGACATTTTACACACCTATTTTTATTATATATACTTTGTAATCTAACCTTATGGTTAGATTTATCTCAGGTGACATTTATATTAATTTCTTTAGAAAAGAATTTTCCATTTTCAAATTATTAGCATTAATTTGTAAAAAACCTCTCCTTACAAAAGAGAGATGGGGGACTCACATCCAGCAGTATATTTAGATAGTGTTTTAACCTTCAAAGACTATACAATATTAACTAATTAATTCTCCTAATTGCTTGCAGTGAGAATTCAACATTATTTTGCAGTATAAAACACAGAGAGCAGAAGAATCCCATGACAGATCAGTCTGGGCTATACTTGACCTGTGCAGCATTTTCATGTAGGTCTAATTTAACTACCTTATTAGTTCACAGTTAAAAGAAACAAAGAAATGCTCAGCACTCCTGAAAAATAACAAGCCTTAGGAGTCCTAAAGTAGGCATCTGAAAATGGTGTCCCACAACTATAATTGATATAGTTGGAAAATTGACTCACTAAAAGCTTTGCTAAAGCTGTTACAGCAAAAAAGCTGAGCATGAGGGACTGAGGGTGGCATCTGGCCCTGTGACCAGTGGGCAGCACCACCACTGAAAGTGAATCCTCCATCAAGCCTTCTCACAGGCTGGAGAGAGGGAGTGTAAATTTGCCTTTCAACTTAGGGTTCAAAACCTTTTAATCTGGTACTCTCAGTAGCTCTGCCCAAGAGGACAAGCAAATGGTACATCATGAAGCAGGAGTGCTTGCTTGCCTCTGAAGTAACTACCTTCCAAAAATCTGCTGTCAGTTCTCCATACAAGTTACCTTTATAAACAAAAGCTATTGCCATCCTCAGGTGGCATGTAGAGAACGTCTTCTTCAGCATTTGTCCATAAAATGGATGATAGATGAACCAATTTTGCAAATGAGCCTGGCCTCACAGGAGCCAACAGAGTACAGCCACTGGCCTTACCACGATCAGCTGGCCTTTAGCCTATGGGGACACAGGAACTGGCAGCTGGTTTAGTGGAACAGGCACTATTCACAATTCTTTCTAGGCTACACACAACTCTCATACTATTCTATGGATACAGTCTGAGGTGTTGTTGGTTGTCATTCAGTTTAAAAGTACTGTTGATCCCACTCAGAAGGGTGGGTCCCCATGGGGAATCTCAGCCCCCAATTCTACCTGGGACAGGTATCTCAATCCTGCAAGGTGCTGGGTACCCATGACTGCAGTGCAGACAGTACCTATTCCTCTAGTTGCTCAGCACTTTTCAAAAAATGGACAAAAAATTTGTAGAGACCTCAATCTATATGGACCTGCATCCTGAGTAAAAAAAAAAAGGATTGATGCAGAAATGCTAGCTCCTGGAGACTAAGTACTTATGACATCATATGTTTGACAAATACCAGCATACAAAGCTGATCTGAAATTATTTCATTTTCTCTTCCACTTACATTCTTTTTTTCCTGCCTGTTAATATGTAATTTAACCAATGAAGTGAATTTAAGCTATTTCTGCCAGGATGTTCAGTTAAACTGGTGCAGAGCATCTGCACAAAACATTAGGCTTTGCTGAATATATTCAGAAATGTTATTTTTCTAAGTTATAGCTTCAAATCCAAGCAGTTTATAAATAAATTATGATATGATTTATACATTCATTTTAATACACAAAACCTATCACTGTTGTAGCAGTTGTTCTGTGGAGAAATTGTGATCCTTCACAGGCACAATCACAAAATGGGATTTTTAGGAGTTTTCCACCAATTTTGCCCCTAGCAGGTAGTTTAGTTTAGAGAGGTGACCGAGGAGTTTAGTTTAGAGAGGTGACTGAGGATAGGGTTAGTAAAGCACCTGTGGCGAGATACAGGCGTGGCTGTACCTTCACAGCACATGGGGAGAGGTCAGCACCTCTGGCTATGGTCAAAGTCTGCCCAGAGTGAATGTACTCATAGTTCAGTGACCCAGAGGAAAATGCAGGGAGGAGTGGTGAGGCTTCAGCTGTCCCTTGGACACTTCACACACAGCCTTAGAGAAGCCCTGGCTTGGTCTCTTCCACTGTGGTGGGTGGAGGAAAAGATGTGGCAATGGGTGCACTCCTGTCCCTGAGCCAAACAGCTGGTGGTTGGCCTCCAGGTGTGGAGCTGGGATGTGGTGGCCCTTGTCCCTCTGTGTCCCCAGAGAACACCAGAGCCACCGAGCTGTGTCTTCTTTCCACTCTCCCATGGGAAGAACATCGTGCTAGAGAGAGGACAAGAGAGCACACAGGAGGGAGGATGACCTACACCTCGGAGCTGGAGATCCCAGGAGAAACACTAGATTTTGCATGATATGGCAAAATAGAAACAGTTGTGGAAGCAGGGAATAGAACCTGAGTTCCTTTGGGTGACAGTTAGGACACTTTGGCTTGAATGGAAATTTTGAGAGTTTAACCCCAACTCTGGCATTTCCCAGTCAAAGGTGTCACTGGAGGCAATTGCTCCAATGGGCAGGGGTAAGACAACCAGCAGCTTTCCTCCTCAGCTCCATTTTAAAGGAAAGCTGTGGCTTGCTCCTCTGTTATGAAGAACCCTGTGCTACCTATGTGTGCCACATGCTCCCAGGAAACAGACTACACAGATTTCTTCAGAGGGCTGTGAGCTGGAAGAACATGAAATTCCCAATGTTAGTGGCTTTCGCCTTTCAAGTCTGAGCTATCCTTGCTTGTCCAAATTTTAGCACCCTACAATGGACACCAGTTTTAAGAGCACAAATTGTGGTTTTTTGTATTCTCATGACCTCTTCTTATCTGTGTAGGAATTTCTAGGATCCAAATTTTTGCTTTAGAAGCCTGAGTTTTCTTAAGCATCATTTCAGGCACCTAGTTCCTTTACTGGATTTGTAGGTTAATCATTTTATGACCTGAATTTCTCCTCTTTAAGATGGGGATAATCTTAGGTACTTACCTCAGAGCTGGGATATGAGGTTATGTTCCATACTGCATGGAAATGTGTAGCCATGCTCTGATGTTATAGAAGTTGTGAAAATCCATGGTGATCAGATTAAGAAACAGAGCAACTTGCCTGCTAAAGCTGTATTAGCATTCTGTGCTATTGAGGTACTTTTTTGTAATCCTTAGGGACTTTCTTAGATAAAGAAAAAAAATTATGTGTGAATTTTGTGCTACCAAAGGCATAGAGTTCTATAAATTGAGCATTTACTCTAAGCTAAGGTACACTCTACCTGAAGGCAGATGAAGTATTTTTTAATGCTTAAGGTTTTTATATTTAAATATATTCACTAGTTACTAAGTAATTGTGACTTTTGATCTTGATGCTATTTTTGATGCTTTCAAAATTATTGAAAACACAAACTGTCCTTTTGGACTGAGATTTGCAATATATTCTTGTTTAAATTCATCCTGTGGTTTCCAGTAGGATGACTCTGGATGTCATTTCATTGGCAGAGCTCCCTGAAGTGACTAATATCATCACGGTTATTATTTTTGCTTTTTCAAAAGACTGTGGAGACAACACAAGATGCACAAAAAATCTTAGCAACATTGCTATATGGAATTGTAGTTTACTAGTATTTTTTATACTGCAAATCCTCCAGTTACCTGAATGGAGCTGTAAGAAACGTTGCCTGTACCTAGGAAATCTTAAAACAGATGCATGAATCAATATCCATAATTTTTCAAAGACATTTTTGGAAGTGAAATTCACTTCTGTAACCCGTTTTATTAGTCTATGAACTATTTTGATATATTTGTTGCTTTCTTTATTCATGTGAAAAGGAAGGGTAGCTGATGTCACTCCAGTCGTGTTTATATCACTTGAATATACATTCTTTGTCTCCAGGTGCTGGTGTTTATTACACAGATGTAGTACAAAAAGCTATTTCTAAGCTGATATCTTTTCTATGTGCTCAGATGTTTTTGTGATGCTCTCGAGACTGCAGTTAGGGGGCTTTCAATATTGCATGCTGTAGGTAGGAGTGAAGCCCTGATTCCTAATTTAAACACCTGAATGTTTATTGTTTGTCAACAAACCACTTGTTCTCAAGGCAAATAACTTCTTGCTGAGAAATGATGTTTTTAGTCTAAATATCATCATTTCCCAAGTAAAATATCAATAATAACTTCTTAAGAAAAGTAATAATAAGGTATTGATTTTTAAGCTGCATTGACAATTCAAGTTACTCCATTCTGAAGTGCATTCACTTTTTTTTTCTTTTTTTTGCAGTGAAATATTAAGAAGGGAAATACCTTACTTAGAGAATCACACTGCATTTGATTAACAGTGTAAAGTATTTAATCTTCTTGTTGTGAGGGGCCTGAAAAACTGGAATAAACATGACAGAGATACTTTCAAGTCCTCTGCAAATTTGTAATTACCAGTTTGCATAATTTGCCCGTGCTGTTCTAGAGGTCTTATCTCTCTGGCATCCTGGTTTCTGCACAAAGATGTGAATGGGTCTGTCAAGGGTTAAAATTGCAATAAGAACAAATACTGAACCCATGCAGCAAAATGAAGGCATTTAGATAAGCAAATGGGTAATCTACAATACAAAGGTTACAAAATTATATTTAGTACACTTCTATGTAGTTATACAAATAGAATTTCCAAGATCAAAAAAAAATTAAGAAAAATTATCATGGAAACAGAATAGTATATCAGATGTACCCCAGTCTGTCCCTGAACTGCAGCTCTACTATTTTTTATAGTTGTGATCCTTCACAGACACAATCACAAATATCTTTTAATTTAATTTGCATGTGGGGGAAAGTCTGAGACAGCAGTTAGGAAAATTTCTATTTGAGATGGCTCTCATTGTTCTTGTGAACAATCTACCATCCTAATCAGTTTCTCATCTATCCATCCCCATAACCCACTGATTTCCAGTTTCATCCATTTCCTTAGTACCCTTTCCCTGATTTCTCAACCTAGTTCCATTATCCAGCCAGTCACGTATAACCCTCATTCTTGATCCAGTTTCAGTCATCTGGACTTTACCCTGACTTTACCTGCTTGGTTTTCCTTCATTTTCTTTTAATTTGTCTGCTCTTGGCAGTTACTTTCACAATTCAGATTCAGCTCTCATCTCTTCACACAGCCACTTCATTCTTGTAGTCCTTCACACTTCTGTGAGGCCAGAAGGGGAGGAATTGAGACCACAGGATAGTTGTTTCCTCTCTCTTTTTTCCAGTTTGCAGTGCTCCTCTGGTCCATAATATCCCTCTCAGCCCACGTGGAATCAGAATCCAGCACAAAGTGGCTTGAGAGAAGCTGGCTGTAAAGCTTGGATTTGTATCTCTCAGACAAGGCTGAAGGCTGAAATCTGATATGTCACTGACTTACTCCACGGCCAGGCTTGGACAGATTTTTCAAATGAAGAATGATTCCTTGGCACAAAGCACTTGGACCTTTTGAACAAGTGCAATAACCACCTGTTTAGTTTACCCACATGTATGTATTTTTCCATAGTCATCTTCCCAGAAATAGTGAAATGTTTTTAGCTAAAAGCCTCTCCAAAATTCAGCAAGAAGCAGCCTTCCAGCCAAGAAGACTGTAGACCAAATTGTAGTTTAACAATGTGATTTTCAGTGAAAGGACATATTTTCTAACACAGTGGAACAAACAAAGCAGCACAAGGTGGGAAATAGCAATGGCTGACAGTGTTGCACATTTAGGTGGCTAAAATGTGCAAAGGCCAGGGACACCAGCCTTGACAGAATTAGATACTAAAACAGTGGAAATCTGTGGGTGGAGTAGATTCATGTGGATTTACATCTGATGAACCTATTTTTACCCCTTTAAATCTACCAAAGCATCAACTCAGGAGGAAGCATCTCCTTTATTATTTTAAAAAATCATGTAAGAGCTAGCTACACTAAAAAAGCAAAAGATTTCTTTTTTATTCAAAAAAAGAAACTTTTTTTTATATATTGGAAAAAGAACTTGATCATATAATGAAAGAGACAGAGTAGGCTGTTACAAATTGACATTTGGGGACATCTAACTCCTGCTACTTTTAGAACATATTAAAAATTCGATGGACAACCCAGTTCTGGAAGTTTGATAAGTCTGTTACAAAGGGCAGGCTGAACAACAAAGAAGTTCTGATTTTCCAGATTGCTGATGCTGGTGCACAGTGCCCTGCTGTTGCAGGATCATTTTTTTTTATTCTAAATGAGACAAACACCCTTACACCAACAATCAGTGGAGCATCTCTGCAGGGACCAGCTCCTCATGTGATTAATTTAGTAGCAGAGCAGTGTCTCTGAATTCATCAAGATTTTCTTCTTAGTGGAGGCTGGTGTTGCAGAAAAATAAAGAGAGATAGAGACAGCTGCAGAGAGAGAGATAGACTGACAGAGCAACTGTACTCTAGAAATTCTCAGTAATATTTTGGGATGAGAAAAATACCACTAAATTGAAAAACAGTAAAAAAGAGGGAAGGAGAAGAGAAAGATGAAAGACAGGTGGGTCATGAAAGACTTAATTGGGAGCAGTCACATTTCCAAAAGTCCATATAAATTGTTATAGCATAGACATTTATGCATTAATTTTACATCTTCAAAAATCAAAGTGCTTCTGGTATGCAAATCTGAGCAAAGCTACTTAAAACACAGGTCACTTCACTGCAAGCAGTAGCTCTTGCTCTAGTTTTGTTGTAGCATCAATTGTAATAAAAGTATCTCACCAGCAAATGTTCCCTCTCAGCCAATTTAATCAATTCTGAATAATGTACTACTTTCTTTGCACCATCAGTATGGTTTCCAAGAGGCATTATTATTTATCTTTCTTTTTTTTTTTCCTTGTTAATTTTATACAGCCTCTGGTTAGCATACTCAATAATATTTATAATCTATGCCCAACCATGATAGATTTTATATGTTGCTGAGAGGTATCATTATTTTCATTATGGAAGGAATCAAAGGTTTGCATATATGCATAAAGTCATGGCAGGATACAATAGTAGAAGTATGAATCTGGTAATTAGTAGTAATAACTGCATAGATTGTTTAGGTAAAGATCACATAGAAAACTCTGAAAGCCACAGAGTGACATATGTATGTCATATGGAAGCGTTTGGTTCTGTCATTTCATGAATTTGAGCACCCAATATAGTGTCCCTTAAGCCATCTATTTGCCCAATTATCCCTCACCTTCCTGACAGCCCTCCACTGGACTTTCACCTGACATGTTCCTCCATGTCACTCTTAAATTGGGGGATCCAAGGCTGGATGTAGTACCTCAGGTGCAGCTCCACAGCACCAAGCACCTTCAATCAATGGTGAACCCAACCCCTCCTGCTGATTCAGGCACACCTCTGCTTCTTTTCTCTGTCTTCCAAACCTGGACATTTAAAAGAAAGATTAAAGAAATAGAGGAAAAGAAAAAGAAAGAAAAAAAGAAAAAGAAAAAGAAAAAGAAAAAGAAAAAGAAAAAGAAAAAGAAAAAGAAAAAGAAAAAGAAAAAGAAAAAGAAAAAGAAAAAGAAAAAGAAAAAGAAAAAAACAAACACCAAACCCAAACTCTTCCTTGTGAGACTTTTGGAGCCAACCTACACATGCTGAATTTATTTCTGCAAACACATTTTTTTGAAAAGTCACTTCCCCAGTATCCATTCCATCCATTTTGGTTCTCACTCTTCATCCTTCAGTGTTGACAGTTACAGGTTTAGGAATCCATCATCTGAAGCCTCGCTTGGGCATTTGTACTTTTTTTGGACTCTGGAGAAGACTAACAGAAAATTATCCTATCCTTTCAATGTTGTAAAAATAGTTTTCCACTCTAGCCCCAGTTTCTAGATTTGGTGACCTGCCAAAAGATACTTCTAGTCATTCTGCTGCCCACTTGTTAGCAGAAAACACCAAGTGAAAAGATGAGTTTTACAGACTCTGCTTTGTATCAACATGGTTGGTGAGGGAGTTGCTGTCATTTTTGCTTACTCTGTGCAGTGCTTTCAAAGTCCTTCAAAACCTGAAGACATTATTTTTGAATCAAAAGATTTCTCCAAAGATAAACATGCCTTTGATAGGTTTTCTACATAGGGAAACTATTTTAAATTAGGGATTACATTTCTCTAAACCCAGAAATTTAGTCGTTTGTAATATCTCATAATTAAATACAGCCCCTTACTCCCACATATACCTCACTGAGTAGACTTAAAATTGTATAAAAACATTTACATTTTGATAGTTTCTGTTATGAAAAAGGGGAATTAAGCCATATAACATAAAACATAAGAGTAACACAGTTTCCATTATCACACTTCCTTTGGTTTAAAGAAAAATCTTCCACAATTATGAGTTATGTCGACAGGAAAATCTAATATCAAACAGTTTTATATGGAAACTCAAAAGTTATTTGCTAGGAGCTTGTTTTGTTCTGGTGTTCAAATTTAAAATACTACTGTTATTTAACACAATTATAATGTGTGTCCCATTGCATTATTGCAAGGATTAGAATTCTTCCTTTTGTAAGTAATCTACTTACATGTGTCATTTGCAATTGTGTGCAGAAAGCAAACTTTATAAAGAAAATGCCTTTATTCAGACTGATGAGACATTCTTATTTTAAAATGTTCCACAAAATTAAAATTCCATTCAAAACCCAGAAGTAAATTGGATTTTCCAGACTGCCTCCTTTCATTGTCTTTTGCATTTTGACATTTAGTCGGTAGTCATGGCAGCCAGTATGAATGATTGTGTAGCATAAAGATGCAGTTATACATATTTGTCTTTGGGTTAAGTACATTAAATACATGAGAATTGCTCAAAACCAACCAATAAACTTACACAAATAAAGCTTTATATACCTATTTATATATATATATATATACAAACACACATATATACTTTTTAATGTATAGATATATATATAAGCCAACTAATTAATGATTCTATATGTTTGGTTTTCAGACCCTATAAAATGTGTTTTCTAGTCTATATGGAATGATTAGTTTTGAAAGATACTATCTACAGCCCTCAGAGCTGCATATTTTCTCTTAAATGGGTTCTTCTGATATTTAGAGTGTGAAAATAACTGCAATAGGTTTTGCACCCAGTGTGATGACTCAACAAGCAAGGAATACATTTAGTTGCTGAAATGCAAAGATTGAGAGTCCAAACCTACAAGAAACTGTAATTGCATTTATATCATCATATAAACACAAATTTCTACTTAGCTGATTGCCCTGCTTCTTTTTTTTTCTTTTAGTCTAGAGAAAAAAAGAAAAAAGAGGCACCTTGCAATTTATTTGGCTTATTGTTCTGAGCCTCAAGACACAACTAAACATTTTGGCTTTCATCTGTTCAAAGAAAAATTTTAAAAATATTGGAAGATGTTAAAGGTATCTGCCCTTTGGAATGGCACAGGTTAATGAAGGTTGTGTTTAAAAAACTTATATGAGTTATAAAAATGTCATATTTTATATCAGAGGAACAGTTCTGTTAAAAACCATGTGCATATCTGAGCCAGAAAAATGACAAGAACCAGCCTGTTAGTGGAAACTGTCATTGTAGCAATCTATCTCTGTTCCCTTGATTAAGATACTCCACAATAGCTGAATGATGAAAACAGAAAAAGTTGCATTCCTTAGCCATTCCTTCTTAAATGTTTGCTTTTCCTGAACCATTTTGGGCCATTTCTTTCTCTAATGCTGTCTCAATGCTTTGCTTTCAAAACGTGTGGGGAGTTCTGTTAAAATTTTCTTTCCTGAGAAGCTCAGTATGAACAATTTGACTGTAATCTCAGCATAGAGGTGAGGGATTTCATTGTGTAATACCAGGTACAAGTCTATTAAGGATCTGCTGTGTCCAGATGAAAAGAAACAATAGCAGAACTCTTATTTCCATGGCAATAGGCTCCAAGCATGATAAAAACCAGATGGCTTGGAATAAAATGGCACTCAGTGTCAAGTGTCAGTGGGCGATGCACGGCCAGGTGACGCACGACCAGGAAGTGTTTGTCAAACATAGAGGGATAAGGGTGATGCAGATTTAAGTCAGGCAAAGCCTCTGAAGACATCACCAGGAAAAACTAAATAAATGCCACTGTTCCAAATACACATGGATGACAGTGAGATTCAGATAAATAAAATACTGGCAGCCAGCTCTCTCACACCCTGCTCTAGTAACCCAGTCTTACTGTGCTGGAACAGAACCCGTAGTGATTCATACCTTGGGAGGATGCTGTTTGATCATAGTAGGCTGCATGACTAAACCCTTGCCATTCTATTTCATCATATCTGATTTGCATCCTCCCTCAAGGGGCTGTTTCACCAGCCAGCACCTGTATTGCCTGCAGCACTTGCAAAGAGGTGTCTCTTAAACAGAATTCAGGAGAGCTCTGTTCCCCACGAAGCTTTTCTACAGAATAGGTTTGTGACCCAAGGGTTTTTTTCTTTTCATGTCTGGGTCACTTTTCCCCCAGCATCCCTTGCCTCTCTTTCTCACACCATAAGCTCTCTGGCACAGGGTGTTTGCATCTGACACATTTTTACAGAAACTAGCACAAATCTCAGCTGGGCCCCCACACACTCCCACAAAGTGATGACGAGATGACCTTAAGAGCATGCTGAGAGGTAGCAGCCATCCCTGACAGCCTATCCTGAGTGTTCTGCTGGGTTCTCTGCTTGAGGCACCAGAGAAGATTGGAGTGCTCAGAATTTCACTTCCCACCACTCTTCAGTTCAGCACCAAGCTGCAGACATGCTGCTGCTGTGGTGGCTGAAGCTTGCATGCTGCTGAGAGAGAGTGGGCTGCTTGCAGGCTTGGCAGCTTCCAATCTGTAACTCAGTTCTCCCCACCCCAGACTTAGATACTGAAGAAGTTCCAGCTCCTTTGCATGTCTTTCCCTGGTGCTTCAGCCACCAGCATGGCCCCAGAACCAAGCCAAGCACCACAGGAAACAGCTCAGCTCAGGGAGCTCCTGAGCACTACACGTGCACTTCTGAGGGAAGCACCAGCAATCTGGGGTTGTCCTCTTGCAAGGAAGTCCTGAAGCAAACTCCACTAAGCTGATGTTATGAAAGGCAAGTACAGCTGGTAGCCCCCATCTCAGGAATGCTGAGACAAAATAACCTGCATACAGCAAGGCTGGGGTCGTTGTGTTGAGAGGAGTCTTTGAAAATCCTTCTGCTTCCCTGGCCTTCAGACATGTACAGCAGGACTCCTGAAAACACTGGTTTTAACCTGCAAGTAGATGGACATCATGGTTCAATGGTGCCTACCAGAAGGGATTTTCAAAGCCATGTTAATGGAAGCTTTGGAGTGAAATATCTGGCTTTTTAAGCCATTCTATGTGTAACCTCTCTCAGAAGTGTAAAAGAGATCAATGTCTTTGTGTTCTGGTGAAAGGGTATGTCCCAACCCTTCAGGCATACAACTCAAAGGAAATACATTACACACCATGAGCACTAAATCAGGGGGCAAATCCACCCATTCAAAAACTCCAGAGCTCAAGGTCTGTTTCTTAAATCGTTCATATAAGACTTTAAGGGATAGATCAGGAGATAGGGATTTTTCTTGAGGACAGAAAAATTAGTGGTAGAATCAAACCCAGAACAATACATGGAGAATCCTTACTACTCTCTAGCAGGAGTCCTCAGCTAAAAGTAGAACAGATTTTTCTGTAAGACATGCCAGAGCCAAGCTTGCTACAATGCCAGTCAAAAGAAACTGTTTGCCCCAAGTGCAGTTATGTAACAAAACCAACAGCTCTCAAGCAGGTAAGCTGAGCCAAATAAGAAAGGTTATTTCCTCCTGGTCTTGCTGCTTTCCTCCTGGTGCTTGCTGAAAGCTTATCCACTTTTTCCATCCAATCCAGATTCAGGAAAATTGCTTTGGTTCAAATCATCCCACAGATGAATTTCCACAGTCTTTTTTGCTTCCAATGAATACAGAAGACAGCAGATAGCAGAATTGTTCCTGCCTGCGCTGCCTTAAAAATTTTTAAATGTCAATGTTTGCATGACTTTCACCCTTACATGATAATCAGAAACTGTGTCTCTGGTGGCTTCTTATGAAGTAGGTGTAAGCTCAGCATCTTAAACATCAGTATCCTGCCAAATCTTCTGAATTACAGGGTTTGAACTTCAGACTGCACAAAAATTAAACAGTTATGTTCAGTTAACTAGCAGGAAATAAAGCTGCCTTACGACTACTGTAGCCTTTAAGACCACTCTTCAGTCTTCATCCTCCCCATTGTTTTCAAAGTCTGTTTTAGTAACTTACATCCTTTCCTACACATAAAGCTCTATGGGAAGAAAACTGGGGGAAGGCAGATGGGATGTAGAGCTACAGAGGGAAATATGGTGAAGGGATGCCTTGTAAAGGCAAAGCAAACCTTAAAGATGGCTGTGTTTTCCCCTTGTGAAGAAAAAAAAAAAACCTCTGGAATTTTTGTTTTCACCTTGGTTGAAATTCTCTTAAGTTCAAATGAATTTCAAGAGGGCCACAGTTCTTGTATATTATTACTGGCTCCTTGGCTTTCTGCTCAGTCCCAGAGGACTTTTGGAACTGAACTTCCAGGGGCTTCTTCATGCCAGTGTGATGCATGAGCTCTGCAAAGAGGTGGTTCAGAAGAGAGTGCAGCGGAGCCAGATGCTGTGGAGCATGTTCTGCAGAGCTGAAGAAGTAGGAGTTAGCCCATGGCTTTCCTGTCTTGTCTTCCCATGTTTCTACCACCATGCAGTGTGGTGTGGCTCTGGGGCCCCAAGTGTACCAGCAGGCTCTGAACAGAACCACAGAACCACCTAATCACAGAATCACTAAGTTGGAATAGACCTTCAATATCATGGAGTCCAACCCATGCCCTAATATCTCAACTAAACCATGGCACAGAGAGCCACATCCAGTCTTTTTTAAACACATCCAGGGATGGTGACTCCACCACCTCCCAAGGCAGACCATTCCAGTACTTTATCACTCTTTCCATGAAAAACTTTTTCCTAATATCCAACCTTTATTTCCCTTGGTGCCGCTTGAGACTCTGTCCTCTTGTTCTGTCAGTTGCTGCCTGGAGAAAGAGACCAACCCCCAGCTGACTACAGCCACCTTTCAGGAAGCTGCTAAGGTCACCTCTGAGTCTCCTTTTCTCCAGGCTAAACAACCCCAGCTCCCTCAGTCGTTCCTCACAGGGTTTGTGTTCCCAGCCCCTCACCAGCCTCGTTGCCTCCTCTGGACACGCTCAAGCATCTCAATGTCCTTCCTGAACTGAGGGCCCAGAGCTGGACACAGCACTCAAGGTGCAGCCTCACCAGTGCCCAGCACAGGGGAAGAATGACCTCCCTGCTCCTGCTGGCCACACCATTCCTGATCCAGGCCAGGATGCCATTGGCCTTCTTGGCCACCAGGGCACACTGCTGGCTCATGTTCAGCTGCTGTCAGCAGAACCCCCAGGTCCTGTTCTGCCTGGGCACTGTCCAGCCACACCATCCCCAGCCTGTAATGTTGCAGGGGGTTATTGTGGCCAAAATGCAGGAGTTGGAACTTGGACTTATTAAACTTCATCTTATTGGACTCTGCACAGGCACATGTGTGGTATATTCTTTCCACACTAGAAGGAAATGTGTGTGTTTTCATTTCAGTGACTAGAAAGCACAATGTGACTACAACAAAGCATCTGTATCAGTGTTTGTTTTGAGTAATCATGACAAAGTTGTTTTTTCAAATTAAAAAAACCCCTTACATCAAAATCTCATTTTGGAAATGGGTTTGCATCAGCTTGACAAAGAACTGCTATTAACTCATATCACAGATAACTGTAATAGGGTTCTGTAAATAAATAATTTTCAGCAGTGAAAATTATATACATTGAAATAATACAAAATAGTAACTTTACATCTTAACATTCTGACATCATAAAGTGACCAAAGACATTTGATCTAACCACACACAGTAAGTAAAAACCAAAGACATGGAACCTGAAGTAGTCCAAAAAGCCATAGTCATGATCAGTGATAGATTATGTTGTAAAATTAGGAGCAATTTTTAGTGAGACTTGTGCTACTGTCCAATCTATATGTTTGTATGCATTTGTATCCCTGCACTAGAGGTTCAAGAAAACCATTACTGGACAGACTTTCCATAAGCAAACAGCTTCTTGTGTATTCCACAGGATGGGTTTTCCAGCCAGATCCTGTGCTGTCACCTAAATTATGCTGTGGAAATGGTATGCCAGGCCTTGCTCTCAAGGACAGGGTTCACTGGTACAATCTGACACAGTCTTAATAAGAAGCTGCAGGTCAGATCTATTGCTTGCATTAGGCTTTTTTGTGTATTTTGAAGAACTGATGCTACAGTGATCCCTGATTTCACAGCCACTCTGTGCTTTTATGGCTGACACAAATATTTGATTCCCTCCCAAATAATTTTAAAGACTTTCATTAAAAGGATCTCATGTTGTAGAGGGTAAAATTGATTATATTTCTGCCAAAACCCAGGAACATTCATGAGGGTTACAGAAATTAATACCTAAAACTATTTTTTCAAATTCCTAGTTGCCACAAAGGCAGATTAGAGCTGTCCCAAGTTCTTCCTTTCTTGTTTTCTGGGCATATTGTAGGAAATTCTAGAGTCACGATTGATAGAGGAACCTCACTGGTTAACTCTTTTTTTCCCTTGTTTTCTGTTTCTTGTTACTTTTTCATAGTACTTGCTTATTCTATTGCCTAGATACAGAAATATAAAAAAAAAAAAAAAAATCAGGGGCAGGGGACATAACCAAAACTCTGTTCTCATCTCTATCTTTAAAATTGCTCTCTTAATACACTGCAATGTAGTTTAAGATTGGCCCCCAAAGAATGGCCCCAGGTGAGTGGGAGTCCTGTGCCCCCTTTCCCTACAGTGAGGCAGGTGAGCACTGTAGGGCATTAAGGCATGAAGAGTCCCTAAGCTGTAAAGCAACTTTATTTTTGTTGGGGATACTGGAAAAGTACACATATACATAAGGTTGTGAGATGGACTCAACCTAAATACTCTGGTGAGTGGTGTTTTGCATTCAGAGAGTAACAAAATAGGCCCCACCTATGTGAACCACCAAAATGAGATATCCCTGAGCATAAGGGATGGATAAGACATATTTACTGCAGGGGCTTTTGCTTTTATTCTCTCCATCACTGGTGGTTCCATAAGTCTATAAATATCCTTAGGCTTTGTGACAGTGAAGATAGATTTGCTGGTCTTTAGACAACCCAGTTTGTTTAACTTAAGACGTCTGAATGGGACCATTGTTCTCTGGTAGTGTTAATCTCTTCCTGACTAAAAAAGCAAGCTTTCATGATTTCTGCAAAGTAGCTCTCTTAAATAATGGCCAGCATTAATCAAAGTGAGTCCTAGGCTGATAGATCTCAGACATGCCCAAAACTAAATGATACCTAGAATCCGTACTACTCATGCCCCATCTTGAATTTTAATTCTCCCAGTTTCATGTGCTTGTCCCAGTACTAGCCCACCACTTTAGCACTCATCATGGAACTTCCTTCAAATACCCCACCAGCTATGGGGAAACAACACAGTTGGGATTATATAACATCATCTTCCTTGGCAGAAAAGGGTGCAGCACATTACTAGAATGGATTAGTAAAAAAAAAAAAAAACAACTGTGTGCTCAACAGAGTGTGGCTGTTGGTGTTCATAAAATTATATAACTTAAAGCATTGTCTTGACAAACCAAAAGCTCTAGCACCCCAGAGGGAGCATTACCAAAATTTATAACAATATACATTGTCAATAACATCCATCAGAAATCCGTATGAAGGCTGGGTGTGATAGGTCTTCTCTACCTGTGTTTCATGCTTAATCTTACATCTTAATGCTTCAGTGTCTTCCAGAGGAGAAAACTAAGCAGAATTTCAGTTCAGTCTCAGAAAGGCAACTGTCACATAGGTTCATGGCAAGGGAACACAGGGCTGAGCTCTGTTTTGAGTTGCACATTCTGACTGTGGGCAATGTGCCAGCTTCCTTTTCCTTCCAGGTGTGCAGAACCTCAAGAACTAGTTGGCAAGTGGTACTTGAAATGTCAAAATACAGTAACATCACAAATTAATGTATGTGATGTGCACATATAAATGCATGTGATTAATATATATACATATTAATGTGTGTATAAAATACATTTCTTATATGTGGAATGGATTCAGTAAGGCAAAAACAATTGACAAATTTGCCTTCATCAGATGCTAATTATAAGTAACATTTACACTTTTCTCTCTCCCTTCATATGCTAAAAATAGTCTTGCTTATGAATAATGGTCTCTGCTGTGACACAGCAATCTGTCTGAGCTGTGCTTTGCCAAGGAGCAAAATGTGACCCAAATTGCCCACGGCCCGTCAGTCAGGACAGATTCTCATTTTACAGTGTAAACAGTAAAAAATTCCTTATAGCTGTTGGATAACAGGCGAGAACGGACAGGAGGGGTTTAGCAGTGCTTTCCTTAGCCTTCCTGTTTCTCCCAGCAGTAAATAAGTGGTTGCTGACTTCTAATGGCAGCCATAGCACTTTGCCTTATTAGCTTCATTCATTGGGCAAGTGAGCTGCAGAACTGGCAAGGGACTACTTTTCTGTCATTAGCAGAGGAATATAGGATATATCTGAATAAACATATTATTTGAGATCAGTAGAGCACTTTCAAAGAGGTTCATCAAAACACCCCAACTGCCCACACTTTGGTTCACACATCAGAGCAATCTGGGAGCACAAATGAGTTTAGCTGATAGCTGATAGGTATTGAAACTGGAACCTATCTATTAGCAGTATATCTAGTATGCCCTAGGCTCTAATGGTTGCTCAGACCTTTAGACCAGACTAGCCTAAAGAGAAGATCCCCAAAATTATACAACATGGGCATGAAATCCTTGGAATCGTTTCCCTCCAGAGGTCCAGTCTTGCTGTTCTCCCCTTCTTGATCATGCAGTTGTAGAACTGGAGCCCCTAAAAGGCCCTGAAGATCTTACCTGGACCAGCAAGTAGAGCCCACAAAGGAAGAGCATGGATGTTAACCCAACAGAGGGAGTAGTTTCACAGTTTCTAAATACAGCTATTGAAAATAATGCCCGAAAGTTAAGGAAAGGGTGAGGTTGGCTTAAGACAATAATATTAAGGTACATTTGGGACTTGTTCAGAAAAAAAATCATGCCTTCTTGAGTTTCAAAGTTATCTCAGTTCATTCTTTTCTGAAGCTGTCGAAGTTTTAGGGGCATTTGATAGTATTTCCAAGGCTTTCTCTGCAGCTCTGAATATGAGGAGTTTATTCTTAAAAGGTAGATGGGGTTCTGGAATAACCACATAGTTTCCGAATTTAAGACCTATGAATATAGTATATTCACAGCAAAACTACAAGAAATACTAATACTGAATTCTCTTCTGGTTTTAGCAAAAATCAGAGTTCTTAATGCATATAAACATTTAGATCTTGCTGCATATAACTAAAAAGATTCTGTTGCCATCTTTTGTCAACATTGTTCTTGCCTAGCAATTTCCCTATCAAAGCTTTTGTAGTAGTAAGATTACTATCATTTACTCTCCTTCAATTAACTTGCACAGTTAATGGAATGATATGTAGCCTACATGACTGCAGAAGGAGGGATATAATTAGCAAGCCAGTGGAAACACATTTGGAAAATAAACTTCGTTGCAATCACTGCTTGTCTTCGAGGGTTGTGAAAAGCTCCACTGTGAGGCAGGTAATTTTTGTGGGTCTTTCAGGTTACACAAGAGGTCCTGTGCAGATTGCACAAATGCTCTGCTCTTGGTTGTCTGGTCTATGTGTGCTGCTTTCTTAACAGAAAAACTTCTCAAGATAACAGGCTTCCATTGCTAAAAAACTAACCCTTGGGATTTGGGAACGTACAATTACCTCTCTGCTTAACCTGTGTAACATGGGGCAGCCATTTTAATCAGACCACCAACTGGACTAACATTACTGATTTCAGCTTTTTAATGTGTTTTAAGGAAATGTTTAAGGAAAGGAGAGCTAAAAAAAAGCAGGTTTCCTGCTATTCAGAGCTGAGCCTGATCAAGGGGAACATGTCATCATGATATTGATGCTGGACACCAGAGGAGGTGTGTGCCTCTTCAGGTGCCTCTTCAGGTCTTTTGACACCCTCAGCCCTTAAGTCTACAACAGGAAAACTGAGGTTGCCATCATGGAAGGTTGTTTGGTTTCCAGGGTTGCAGAAGCCTCCAGAACTTCTGTGAGTATTCAAGCCAAGTTCCAGCTATGCTTGAAGGAGTCTCTAGGGCAAGTGCAGACTAAATCAATACCACAAAAAAAAAAGAAAATGTAATTCTTGTAAAGGATGGAAAGTCATCCTAATTCTGCCAGGGGCCAGAATGAACTAAGACAATGATTTTGCCAGCATGCTTTCAGTGCAGCTATTGCACTGAAGGAAAAAGAGCTGACCCTGCTCTTATCTTTCTCCTGCTGTGTTTTGCAGGTGGCAAGTTGGAAAAAAAAACACCTTTCTGTAATCATTTTAAATGCTGCTAGGAAGCGAAACATATTCAATGTCAAGCAAAGATAAAAAATATTAACAAA
The DNA here is from genome assembly GCA_016584745.2 of Phylloscopus trochilus trochilus. Taxonomy (NCBI): domain Eukaryota; kingdom Metazoa; phylum Chordata; class Aves; order Passeriformes; family Phylloscopidae; genus Phylloscopus; species Phylloscopus trochilus. The sequence goes on from WQNJ02000084.1 coordinate 27,937,962, forward strand.
GGCCCCAAAAGGCGAGATTCCTAGGATGCTGCCTTGTATGCCTTTTTCTACAAAGATATTTTAAGGTATACATTTTAGCAGTGCTTCAGCAGATCTTGTACCAGATTCTACTTATATCATCAATGGCCGTGTCTTTAACACACAACCCAGTGTCCATTTTCTCTGTGTTTAGCAACATGCCAGGGTTTAATGTCCACTCACTCCTCAACCTTGCTGCTGGGAAGGATGTAATTCCAGTGGTATGTACAGCTGGCTGGGCAAGCTCTCCTCAAAGAAAAGTCTGGAAACCACAACTGTGTGCTTGTAGGATGGAGGTCTAAGTGAACAATTCATTATGTGTATCATTATTCATAATTCAACATACATCAGATGGCCATGATTTTTCTCTTCAGAAGATTTTCGAATTATTCTTTCCAAGTTGGTACTTAGGTTTCAAACCAAAATCCTGTCAAGATCAAGCTTCCATGACAGCTTAAGTTCACAGAAAGCAAAGTCTTCAGTACACTCTTAACCTCGAATCCTGTCTTTTACTAATGGTTTCTGAAAAGCTGTATGTCCTTTAGGTGAGTTATTAAAGGTACATGATTGGAGGCCCTTGGGCAAAGCTTAATTAAATTAACTAATCCTTTACTGGCAGCTAGGATTTTTTTTTTCTTGAATCATGTATTACTTAAATACCACCATACTGAGCAGCACCCAAAGGCTCTCAAGCCCTTATCAATCTCAGGTTTCTTTCTAAGTAGGAAAAGCAAAATCAAAAACTATCAGAGCATCTATGAGAGAGGGTGATTGAGAATTTCATATATATCCACAGTTTGAAGATCAAAAGACCATCTGATTTTCTTTTAGCAACAACAAGGGTTAATTTGGTCTAGTCTATTAAGCACAATACTTTGAGTCATACATATTTTAAGCCATGTTTTCACATGCTGGCAGCAAATGAGTGTCCGCCTCTGTAGATATGATTTTGGTAATAGCAGGGATTTCTGTGTGCCAAGATGGATTTTGAAGCACCCCACCTTAACATCCATTAAGCACTATGGAGTGGGCAGTGAGCAGGATATTGCCCCAGGACCCAGGAGAGCCAACTCTAATCTCAGCTCTGTCACTGGCTTGCCAAGTGACCAAGTACAAGACTCTTTTCTTGCTTACAAGTAGTTAGGAAGGGTGAGCGCAGCACGTTGCATAGTGATTATGTATTGGTATCACCATTTTTAGACCAGTGCCTCCTCAGTTCCTGGCTGTGGCCTACAGGCATTATAAAGTTAGTAAAGATAGCACCATAAAGGTAAATTACAAGGGTATTAATTGCATCAGCTAATATAGACTAGACATGAGTGTAAAAGCCACATAGTTTGGCCTGTAAGTGGGGAAGGAAAAGCTTTGTTTCAGGTAGTTAAGCATATTAAGGACATTAGGTTAATTATTTCATAAATATGTCCTCATTTCTGGTTTTATTTTTAATTTTCTGGATGACATTTTCATTTGTAAAATAATGTCTTTAGTATCAGCCTATGGCAATATGCTTTTCATAGCTGTTCTCAATTGCATTTGGATACGTCAGAGAAACTAAAAGAGCTTCATGTCTCTCCACCTGCCAGGGGAGAGTGGAGTCATGGCACTCTTCCAATGTTAAATGCATTTCCTGGTAGCCAGATTCACTTTCTATAAACCAGAGAGGACTGCCTGTATTATTCCCAAGGCTGAGGTCATGTAGAGGAGCAGAAGACATCTCTGCAGTCCTGAGGATCTCATTTGTGATTTGATAAAGGTTCAATGTTGAAAAGAAATAGCTGAAAGTAAATATTCCAGAGAAATCTGCCAAGTGGGTGAAGGAGTAGGCTTTCTAGTCCCCAGCCACTCATCTCAGCTAGAGATTCACTAAGGAGGAGCTGGGGAAGTGAGGAATGCTAACACGATCTCTCCTTTCAGCTTACAAGGAAAAGATGAAGGAGCTGTCCATGCTGTCGCTGATCTGCTCCTGTTTTTACCCGGAACCTCGCAACATGAACATCTATAAATATGATGGTGAGTGATGTTTGCTGGAAATCATCCTGCAGATCAGAAAATGTGCTAGTGCTGGGAAACCCCTCAGTTTACCTCCTAGTCCATAGTGTCAGCTGGTAAATATTTTGCTGATTTAACAATTGCTGGTTTGGGCTGTTAATTTCTATGGAGTGTGCAGTACCCATGATGCTGGATGTTGTTCCTAATAGGAGCTAACTAAACTTTTAACGTTAGCCCTGTCATACTGAGCTGTTCTTTCCCTACTCTCCGTTTGAGAATTACAGCTCTTCATAGCTGGCATACTTCCCAAGAAAATAAAAAAAGGATGAAAGCATGCTTAAAAAATTAATCAGCTTGGGCACTGCTTGCAGGGGGTGTGAAATGGCACAGAACCCCAATAAGCTTCCAAAATGTCAGTAAATTGTTATCTTTATGAGATTAAGGTATAATTAAGCTATTATAGATAAAATGGAATGTACTCCCGAGAACACTTTTCGGCCCATAATCTGCCATTGCATTTAAAATGCCCGAGGCAAAGATGCTAAATCATTTGTCTGTGCTTCTGATCCTACTCTGATATCACTGCTGCTTCTCTCCTCAATACTGCTGGTGTATTGAAGGGTTTACAATTTCCCACCTTATTGTGCAGACATGGAGGTGAAACAAATCAACAAACGTGCCTCAGGCCAGGCCTTTGAGCTGATCCTAAAGCCGCCGTCTCCAGTCTCAGAAGCACCACGAACTTTAGCTTCTCCAAAGAAGAAAGAACTCTCTCTTGAGGAGATCCAGAAAAAGCTGGAGGCTGCAGAGGAGAGGAGAAAGGTATCTTTCCTTAAAAAAAAAGAATGCTAGTAATTAGACATGATCTAGTGTACAGAATAGCAGTTGAGTTTGCTGTCCATTTGTGTGTTTTCCGTTTCCATCACTGACTCATGGTAGCCTGCACGGACAAAAATCATCAATATGCTTACAGAAATGGATGAGTTCCTTTTCTTTCAGCAGTTTGCAAACAAGCTTCACTGGTTTCAATGCTGGGGAGGCATGCATCACAAAATAGACATAGCTTCGGACTGGGGCCAAGTGGGCTCAAATGCACTTGCTTACTGTGTGAGCATAAATAAGTGGTTCATTTGGGGCGTCTGTAATGGTTGCTCAAAACCAGTGCCATTATTGTGTCTGAGTTTAAGAGATAGATCTACAGTTCAAGCAGAGGCTCTCTGGGCTACCAGATCTTCACTCCTTGTAGTGTGCATGGAAATTATTCACAGGGTCTGCATAAGACAGCTAAAACGTCTTATTTATGCAATATAGAGGAGCACCCTGAGTAGAGTGAGTTTGGGACCATTCACACATACTTGAATTAAGACACTAGTGTAGCACAGACGCTAAGAGGAATTTCTAGCAGTTTCAGTAGTGATGGAAATTGGTCTTCTAGGGGAGGGGGGACTAAGCCTTCCCCTCTTTATGATCCTACCCATAATGGTAAAGCTCTGTTTCATAATCGCTAAGTTTGTCACATAGCATTTGGAAGAGGTTTTACACCTTTTTCACACAGGTTGGCTCAAAGCCTGGCACAAAGGCAGCTGGAAATACCCATTAACTGCTTATTTGGCTTTCATCATACTGACGTATTGAAGAGGTTTTCATTTTCTCTAAGTCAGAGCTAAATCAGGTTGCTTTTTCTTTTTATTTTTTACAAAGAGAAAAAGACAAACTCCAGATTGAATAAGTCACAAGATGACACTCACCATAGCCTGAATTGCCAGTCTGGAAGTTTCCCGTGTTCTATACATGCACAGCACAGCATTTATGCTGTGTTGCACAATTTCAGAAAAGCCATGACTGGCTGCAATGACCACAGAAAAATCAAAATTGGTGATATATTGTCCTGGTTAATGTTTCTTTTTGCTGACACACAAAAGAAGAGCCACAGAAGCTTTAGGCTTTTAGGACTTTCTGTGTCCTTCACCCAGCAGAGCAATGTTATTTTGTGGCAGATCAGCTTGCACAGTTAAATAGGCATTAGAAACACCTTCTACCTGTAGCCCCTGGCAGAGGGTTTCTGAAAACGCAACAAGCTTATATGTCTCTTTAGTCTTTTATTTATCTTTTAAACAATGTGATTTCTTGCTAAAACTGCTGTTAACAGAACTTTTCCTGATGTCGTCAAAAACGTATACAGAAGTTCAGGCACAGCAGCTGTGCCACAGATAGCACATGGATCAGATCCAGGAAAAGCAATTCCATTCTCTTTCATTCCTGTCAGACCAGTCAGGGTCACTGCCAAGAACCTCAAGGGAATGATTACTGTGGTGTGTGGTTTGTTATGTGTCTGCTGAAGTCAGTAGATCTGGATTACTGACAGGTCTTTAGAACCTGGCACTCAGCTTGGATTTGCAATCAAACCTGACTATCCTGGACCTCACTAATTTGAACGATTCATCTAGATGAGAGCTGCAGTGTTGCTACTTTTGTCATTTTTGCTGGCTTGCTAACAATGACTGTGGTTCTAGCACACGCTCATTAACACCATCTCTTCTTTCAAACAAATATTTCTGCCAGAGCATTCAGTTCAGTAAGAAGACATGACTGTCTATCAAATGAATTTCCATTTGCACTAGCACCTGCTGAGAATATCATAACTAGCACCAAGTTATGATATTCCCCAAAAACTCAGTCTGTGAAGTTCCTCTGTGGAGAGTACAAATGCTCCAGTAAAGATACAAACACAGAATGAAATGACAGTGATTAAGAAGCCTGATATTATGCAGAAAATATAAATTGAGTGTTTCAGATATTTCATTCCATTGATTTCATTATTGTTCGTTTCTTCCTAAAGAAAAACTCATTATGCAATAGATTGGTAATCAGTAATAGCAGTACAGACACCTGCCATTCTTCCCCATGATACTCTATTCATTTTGAATAAACATATAGCATAACATACTTTAATAGACAAGATACTCCACATTAGCATTGCAGGAAAAGTTGCTGGGAAAGGAACAAAGAACAGAGCAAAATATTTCTTTACATCACTATTAAAATCCCTGGTGTTCTCACATCTCAACTATTGACTTCATTTTTGCCCCCAAAATAGAGCATAGTGCAGAGAAGGATGAAAAAGCAATTAGAGGAACAGAAAATCTTCCATAAGAAGATAAATTAAACAATCAACTTTTCAGCTTGGAAAGAGACAACAGATGAAAGATAAGACAGAAGTCTACAAAGTCATGAATGGTAATGAGAAGATGAATAGGAACAATTATATTTTATTTCACAAAATCCAAAGAGGACAAAACATTCAAGGAAATCATCAGATAGCAATTTCAAAAAGTAATCATGTTTTCATATATTGCTTATTCAAGGTATATTTGTTATCACAGACTGTTTGGAAGTTATTAAAATATTACTTAGTTCAAAAAGATAATAGCAAAATTAATAGAGCATTACCTTGTAGAAAATTATTATGTGAATGGAACTTGTAACTCAGAAAATATGGAACTTGCTGAGTGATGAAAGCTAGACAGATTTGCCCAACTTTATCTAGTTTCCCTTCCACTTTCTGCTGCTAGACAAACCAGGCAGACTTTTTCTAAAAGCCAGCATGTCTGTTATTGTCATACTTTTCAATCTATGTCAGGCATGGCCATTCTAGATCATGTCCTTCCAGTACAGTTCTAATTAAAATCAAGTGTAACTAATGGATGAGAATTGACTTTTTTGAAAAAAAAAATCACTAATGAATTTTACACTGCTTAGGAATTAGGTTCTACTCTGTTAATTAGGCAGTGTTCATTAATACATTTTCAAACTCATGAGAACATCTAGAGCAATACATGCACTTCAGCAGCCTCATGCTTATGCTTTATCCAGTTTATCATTCTTGTTTATTTCCTTCTAATCTTTTACAGGACTCCTCTTTCCTTTTCTCCCCCTTTTTCTCTACCTCACTTGACAGTCATGACCTCATACTCTCAAAGAGTTACACCTGAGGCATTTTTTTGCTTTTTACATCACACTGCTATGTCCATTTGGGCTAGTCACAGATTTGTCTTTTCCATTTACAGAATCCTCTTTACAGCATGTCATTGTTATCCTTTTTTTTTTTTTTTTTTTTTTTTGGCATATGTGTGCTATATTTTCCTACCTTGGTGGATAATCAGAAAGACCTTTTCATCCTTCTCTGTTAAGAAATTAGAGCACTGTGACATTGTATTAGAAAAGACGCTTGAGCTACTTCATCCTCCCCAACAACATTGTATGCAGTAGAAGTTTTTCTTACAGGATATTTAACATTAGTCAAATTTTACCCATTGGCCTTGAATGTTCAGCTGTTCTTACTAGTGGTGTACAGACTTAAAGGTGCATATGTCAAATTTTACATTTTTATTGCCTGTGTTCGATTTACTTACTAGCATAAAAAAAGAAACACTAAAGGGATGTGCATTTCTACTAGACTTTGGATTATAGGAGAGAAACTGTATGTAATTAAATCCTTTTAATGGCATTGTATTGGGATGAAATTGAATCAAGCTTATGCCTAGGGCTTAGTGTGACAAAGAATGCAGGAAAACAGCCATATTTTTTTTAATTTCCATGCTGTTGGATATAGACATAGAGCTTCATGGAGTTTTAATGCCATTGCAATGAGGTGCCACAAGACAAGCCTGCTGTGCAGCCAGATCTGGGCTGGGTTTGCTGTGCTCCCCACAGCAGCAGCAGCCCAGGGCACCTCTGCCAGCACCAGGACCACACACAGTGTTGGGCTTCAGCATCCAACTCACTGCCCCTTTGAGCCAGCCCCACAGCCTGCCCAGGAGGAGGCTCTTGGTACTCTTAATCCACCTCTGCTTTGGCCATCCATGCTTTACTGCTCTGTACAGGAGGTTGAGGGAGGAAGGGCTTTGCCAAGGCAGAGAAGGCAGCAGAGCTGGGGGACAAATGTTCCTCCCTGGACATGGCATGGCACCTACAGAACTGCTGCTCCAGGTGACAGGTGGAGAAGGGATGCACACCTTCCCTGTCAGAAGTGGAGCTTTCTTCTTCCATCTCATTTCTGTTACCCTTTCCTACCAAATTTTAAGGTGAGAAGGATGGGAATGAAGATAGGCAGTGCCCAAGACCTATGTCTCCTGTCTTGTTCACGTACTGATCTCCCTTTCTTTTGCTGCTGGCCCTCAGCTGTGCTTGTGTGGAGGAGGAATACAGCATGAAGCATTTTTCCATGTAAAGGTCGCAATAATAGATGCAATCAGCACCTGAAACAGATGTTTCTGTCACATTTTGATTTAAACCATAGTGTGTCTATACACAGTACTTCACTACTCAGCTTTACAGAAGACAGACAAAACTGCAGGCAACTTTGCAGTTCCTCATCCAAAAAACCCCATTATCCTATGGAATGTGTGCCTGTAGGAAGATGTTTGCTACCAAGAAGGAAAGGATTTGGTGTTGGGCACCAGGGTCTGTCTCGGAGCACATGGAGCCATAAGCATACATCCCAGTGCTGGCAAACATTCTCTCCCCAGTTTGCTGTGGGCTCTGCCACTAATGAACAACTGTATGACAATTTGACATTGATCTTCATTAAATTTGTGCCAGGCCTCAAACTGCAGCAGACCGTGAAGGCAGAGGGCTCAGGTGGTACTTCTTGCATGCCCCCAACATGCCTTGTTTACCCTCACAGGTCACAACCATGAGAGCAGCAATTTTGTGCCAGTTGAGGAAGAGAAACTGAGTTTTCTTAATAACAATATGGATGGCTCTTTTTTTTATATTTTTTTTTACTCCACGTCCCAAAGGTCATTTGGCAGACTGTACAAAAATAAATTTAAAAAATAGAGATCCTCAGCTAAATTTAAGCAAAATTTTTCATCAGCTGGCTTCACTAGAAGCAGAGTTTCACGCAGTTACAGATCACATGTCTCTGACTCTCCTGCCAAATGGATACTTCTGAGATGAGTCTAATTTGAGTTCATTCTTATGCTTTTACATGGAAAAGTCCCAGCCTCAGTTCCTGCCTCTGAAAACATTAGTACTCCAAGTCACCATACCTAGGCTTCACCTTGGCATTTACATTGCAGTAGGAGCCTTTCTTCCTGTCTTCACAATCTGCTCCATTAATATTATCTTTTAGATACACAGTATATTGAGGAATACCAACGTTAATGCACTTCTTCTGAACAACTGTATTGTAAAAAAAAACACAGTCAGTGAACAAATGTGCTGTGAAAGAGGAGTACTTGTGACTGGTTGTGTGTCTCAGACACCCTAGTAACCAAGGCTACTGGTGTCTGAGGTTGAATGCATTAAAGCTGAAATTTCCAGCTTAAAAGCAGCTGTCTGAACCCATTTCTTGTTTAAGAGCAATAAAGGATTATTTTTATCTCCATATAAATTACTTCAATATTTGGATGTATCTGTCAAACAAAGATAGATAAATAGATGTGAGAAAACAAAACAATGCTTACTCAGATAAGGAGAATTTTCTTCCTGTGAGTAATCATTAAACACTGTATCTCCAAAGCCAGTTCCCAAAACTAATTTTGTTCATGACTTGAGTGTTTAGTAATCTGCATCTATCTCCAGCCAGCTAGGTAACAGATGTGGATTTCCTTTTGAACCACTCATCTCTGAAAACTGAAGATGCACATGATCCCTTTAAAATATGACATGAGCATCACAGGAGTTTTTCATTTTTAGCACATCAGCATGTTTCTTGGAGCAAAGGTGTCTGTACCAGGAATATTCTCCAATATTTTTATTCCTCTATATTTAAATACAAACAAATAAACATTTTTGTTTCTCCACATTATTTTCAGCCTTTCAGTACCTTAAGGGGGCTTGTAAAATAGAGGGAAGGTGATTTTTTTCCAAGCAGAGATGGTGATAGAAGGAAGAATGGTTTTAAACTAAAAGAGGAGAGATTTAGATTAGATGGTAGGAGAAAGTTCTTTAATGTGTGGGTGGTGAGGCAGTGACACAGGTTGCTCAGAGAAGCTCTGGGTGCCCCATCCCTTGAAGTGCCCCAGATCAGGTTGGATGAGGCTTTGCACCACCTGTTCTAGTGGAAGATGCACCTGCCTATGGCAGGGAGTTGGAACTGAATGATCTTTAAGGTCCATTCCAGTCCAAGACAGTCTATGATTCTTTGATTTTATGATGTAATATTAGATGCTGGAGCTGGAGCTGCATTGGTTATGCCTTGTTATATTTAAGAAGTCTTTTGAATATTTCCCCTTGAACATAGTTTTGGGTTTTTTTCCAGCACTTCAAACAGCGTCAAAAATAAACTTGAAATAAAAACTTCTTATGTATGTTGGAATCCTGCATCACTGTGGAACTGTGTGAGTCCAAACACAGCCATTTAAAAGCCAAGACAAACAACAAAGGGAGTCTATTAATCCCAGCTCCCCTGGGTATCCATGGTCATTCATTTACCCATTTCTGGATGTGCAGTAGACTTTGAACAGACAGGGTGGCCAAGTTCTTTTGCCAAATGGGTTGGAAACAGAAAATCATTTGACAATCCAGTACAAACACATAGCAGCTGCCTTCCAGAATTGTCGTAAGGGGATTTCAGAATGGTCTGAACACCAGGGAAACAGGCAGACTGGTAGCTGAGCTACAATGCCATCAGAGAAGGGACATCAGTCTAAACGAGACTCTACCCTGTGGATGTTTTGTGGCAGGGAGAGAGGTTCCCTTATTTTGAACCAGTCCTGGGTGCTGGTGATTTTCCTCTCTCAAAATTCATCGCAATATGCCGCTAAAGACACATTGCAAAGGAAAATCACATTAGGGGTTTACAGTCAGTTCCCAAGGCCTGCTTCAGCTTGCAAGTAGTCTCTTTCTGGTGCCAATGCTATTTGCATCCAGTAAATACTGAATTAGAGTATAAGGATTTTCTTCATTATCATGAATTAGAGGACAAATTACTTTTGAATGTATTATCTGCCAGCAGAGCATGCAGAAATATGTGTACTTTGATATGAAGTTCTGATTTTTCACTGTTCTCTCAGATTTATGAAAAAAAAAAAGTCTTTCCAGAAGGCAAAGGATTTGAATGGAAGAAAACAAATCTTAAAAAATGGGCAAGTGCCTCAAAGTCTCAAAGGCATTTTGCTACCTCCATTGAAAGCAAATGCTCTTTTAAAAAATGCTTCTTATATGCATAGTCCAAATCTTACTTTTTATTAGTGCATGGCTATGTCCTTGAAAATTGTTTTCCAAATATGAAAAGCACTGATTTTATAACACATTATATATTCATATTTAAACACCAGGAAATGTTAGCCTTTCAAATTAACAAGTCACTTCTGAAATGTTTCATGGGAAAGGACATTACAATTGGTCTAACAGAGTCTTTATTCAAACTCTCAACAGGAAGAGAAATGGGTTCTCAGATTATCCATTACTTTTAGATTGTTTAAGCAAAGGGTTCACAAAATTCATATCCACAAACAAAATTTAATGATCATAACTTTTCCAAAAGTAGACAAGAGATTGCCATTGAGTAGTAAATTAAACAAGAAATGCAAAATAATTTCACAAGCACTGGTCTAACTAGGCCATTCAGGTTTGTCCACAAGTGGGAAAGAGACATGAAAATATTTAATTATTTCAGTTTTACATTCAGTTTTATTCAGTATTATTCAGTTTTACAGATCTTTTAAAATAAGTTTTTTACATAGTAAAGTAACATATAGTTAAGAACTGTTACATGCTAAGTATCTGAAATCAAAAATTTTGCTTCAAAAGAAGCTACTTTTATTATATTATTATTTAAAATTTGATATTTTTATTAAACTTATGGGGCTTTTATGATTTTTAATTGCTCTACAAAATTCCTCCTTTGCCCAGTTCTACTTGTCTTTGGCTCATCCTTCTTCCATACTCCTCCAGTGAAACTCCCTCTGCTTTAGGCTTCATCTGTCTGGGGGGTTTTGTTCCCATTTGCAACATCTTTCATCTGGCCCAGCAGAGTCAAAGACAGGAAAAATGCTTGCTCTATTACTCTGTTCAGTATATAAGGGAGGGAAGAGCCAGAAGGAGTCTGTGGGAGGTACCAGCCTTTCCAGACCATTCCTACCAGCAAGTGCTCCGGAGATCAGTTTGAGAAATGAGCCTGAGCCTGCAGCCAGGCCAGAGGTGAAACACATTAGGTAATAAGGATGGATGGAAGTGGCCCCCTCCTATGATCTCAAGCAAGCCATTATAGCCTTTCAAAGCCAGACATGTTTTACTCCAACATCTTGCTGCAAAAATGTTCTGCCTGGCCTTTGCAGCCTTTTCTAGAATCTGCTTAATTTGCCTTGTCAGTGCATTTGGCTTCATGCATATCTTACTTTCATTACGATATTTGTTTTCTCCTAGTTGAGTCTTGCTCATATAAAAGAATTACAGCCTTTTTCAGTCCATTTGAAGCCACATGATAGAATTTAAAAGGTTTCATTACCATTAATTGTAATTAATAGTTAAACCCCTTAATTTAGGCCTTAAACTAACTCATTTTTATGGATCGCAATGGCAACAGTGCCTTGGGATCAGCACTCAAACATGCATTTAGCCTCCTGATGTCCTATTCCATCCTCTGTTTTTCTGTTTCTTCTCATGCTGCCTCTCATTTATTTTGTCCAAAAGGGTATGATGTTGTTTATCCTTTCCAAATAACTATCTTTTCAACTAGACTTGCTTGGAGAATGGGCCCAATGCAAGTTTTGTTTTTTGGCTTTCTTCCTAGGATTAGTGGTTTCCTGTTAGAAATTTGATTTAATGTAAATAACAAAGTTATGCTTCTGAGATGTGAGTTTACAAAGAAAAACACAATATTAAGCACAGACTGCATCTGTTTAATTCCAACTCGCAGTTTTCATCTTCCTTGAAAAATAAAAACTTTTAGCTAAAATTTTTTGTTATTTTCCATGCAATAAAACATTTTTTCCCCTTCTTAATCAGTGAGATTAATCTGAATTTAAGTGTAATGGGAAAAAAACATTTTCTGAATTGATGCTGCCTGTCTTTCATGTCGATAAACTTCCTGCCTGTTGTTAGCTATTCAAGCACATTAAAGAAGAGTCCAGCCTAGGTGAAAGTTGCACCTGTCCTGCATCAGTAATCTCCCTTTTAATTCTGTACATTTCTCCAACCCCAGATCCCTGTCTCTAAAGATAAAAGGCCTATAGCTAAGAGACTGCAGCTGTCAGAGGTTGAGCAACCACTGCAGTAACCCAGGAGAGCCAGGGCAGCAACACAACAGCATTTCTTGTTAACAGAAGTGCTTTGGACATTTCCCTGCTGCTGCCTCAGGCGTGTACCCCACACTTAGCCAGTGCTTCTAAACACATGGTTTTGAGGCTAATCCAGTTCAGTCACAAGGTGACCTTACTGAAAAAAAACAGCAAACTTTACACAGTTCCCACATCTGTTCCCTATGGCAGCAGACCGTGCTCCCTGGCAATACGGCAATGCTTTGCTCCACATGAGTACTTCTTCTCAGCTACTTCTCTGTTTCCAGTCCCAGGAGGCCCAGGTGCTGAAACATCTGGCAGAGAAGAGAGAACACGAGCGAGAAGTGCTTCAAAAAGCTTTGGAGGAGAACAATAACTTCAGCAAAATGGCAGAGGAAAAGCTGATACTGAAAATGGAACAGATCAAAGAAAACCGTGAAGCTAATTTAGCTGCTCTTATTGAACGCCTCCAAGAGAAGGTAACCACATCATCACTCCTCACCTTAGACTAGAGAGGAAAATGTAATCAATATTTTGCAGAGATGTTGTGCATGGTCCTTATCTCAGTTGCTACACTTGAGCTATTTTTAAGTCAGAGCGACTGATGTCTAAACCACCACTCACTTAGAAAGAGGACTGAAGTGCTACAGTCACAGTCACAGGATGGTTGAGGTTGGAAGGGCCCTCTGGAGATCACCTGGTCTAACCTCAGGGTCAAGCAGAGCCACCTAAAACCAGTTGCCCAGGACCATGTCCAGGTGGCTTTTTAATATCTCCAAGGATGAAGATTCCAATTCCATTCTGGGCAACCTGTGCCAGTGCTCAGTCACCTCACAATAGAAAAATGTTCCCTGATGATCAGAGGAAACCTTATGGGTTTTAATTTTTGCCCATTCCCCCTGATCATGGCACTGGGCACCACTGGAAAGATCTTGGCTCTGTGTTCCCTTCCTTCAGGTATTTATAGGTACTTGTAAGAGCCCCCTGAGCTGCCTCCAAGCTGAAATGTCTCAGCTTTCTCAGGCTTTCCTCATAGCAGAGACTGAGAGATGCTCCTTAATCCTCAAGGCCCTTTGCTGGACTGTCTCTACAGAAAGGCTGATTTTCTAGCTTTTAAGGAGTTCTGTGAACAAATGAAAGGTCACTTTTGTTTAGACTTCAGCTTCTAAGAAAAGTCACTGATCAAATCAAATTACTGCCCTATGTCTGTAATTCTTGGCTTCTCAGAGGAGAAAGATGAAAAATTATGGGAAAAAAATCTTACATATACAGCAAAAGAGCTCTGTCTTTCCACAAGTCTTGCAAGGAAGAGAGTAAATTTTCCTATGGAGATCTTTGTTACAGCCAGAGGAAACAGGGAATCACAAACCCTAGATGCAGGTTAAAGTATGCCCTTCTCCAAAAAAAAAAAAAAAAAAAAAACCACAAACCTTCCACACAAAGGAGAGAAACATGCAAATAAAGATCTAGAAAAAGTTAACTAGTTCTGCATGAGTGATCACTTGTTTCTCTCAATAATATACTAGTTTCTAATATACTAGTAAATTGGCTAAAGAAAATATCTCTCAGAGGTTTTCAATATCTCTCAGACATCTTCATAAGCACCTCTACATCTTTGATGGAGACAAAAGTCTTTGAGAATAGGAAAGAAACCACAGAATCCAAAGGATGATGTTACAAGTAACTACGCAAACAGGATAATTCTTGAGCTTAAGAACTGTATCCAGATTGCTTGACATTTTTGCATTTACTTCATTTGCAGGCACATACACAGACCTTATGAAAACAAAAGGAAAAGCAAATTAGTTATCTTCAAGGGCCAAAAGGAAGTGGGAAGGACAGCTGATGCATCTCTCTGTCCTAGGTTAATGCTAACAGACTGTTAAACCCTGTTTCCACAGAAATGTGATGGCATATGTGCATTAAACATGAGAAAGACATCTGAGGAAAGATGACAGTAACTCACTTGGAAACATTTGCTCTGACCAATAATTAAAAAATACAATTTTGCCAACAGCAAAACATCAAAAACAAACATAATTTGCCAACATAAAAAGTGAATCCGTAATATACAGAAAAAGAAGTGAGATATCTTGTTCCAAGTCTTCCAAAGCTACACAGAGCTGTGGGTGCCCCATGGTATTGGTGTCTAGAAGCTACTGCAGAGATAACTTCTGTATAGTGCAGTTAATAGGAACATCAAGCAACAAATCCCTTACAAAATCTAGCATTCAGTATTACAGACCTTTCAAAGACTGGTTCACAGGTTCAGTCAGTGGCAAAAGGTGGCATTCTTCATCATAGCTAGAGAAAGAATCAAGAGGACAGGTAGCTTCGGTATTCAGACTAAGATGTTTGAGGCACTCAGATTGGCTTATCTCACTGGAACTGAGTTCTTGGATCTTTATTACAGTTCCTAAATGCTACAGATAACAGCGTAACAATGTGCAGGCAATTAATTCCTCACTCATCCTTCCCTATATTTAGTTTAATATCCAGGAATTTAAAGGGCAAATGTGAGCATGTGGCTCATTTTATGCTGCAAGCAGCACTTCTCTATGTGGTCCTTTTAAATGAAAGTCTGTGAGGTGCTGAGGATTATAAGGCCCTATCAGATAAAAGACTGAGCTCCAGAGCAGGAGTATAAAGTAAGTATAAAATGTGCCTCGGGCTGGTCTGGTGGATGGCACCTCTCCTGTGCTGCTTCCTTTAAAGATGGCTGTGATGTGAAACAAGTTTTGCACAAGCATCAAATTAATGACCTAAATGGGTTGTCAGCATGAACCTCCCTGGGCAGGTGGAATGAGAAAAAGGTTTGATTTTTCCCTTCTTGATGTTTTCCAGGAGAGGCATGCTGCAGAGGTCCGTAGAAACAAGGAGCTCCAGGTGGAACTGTCTGGCTGAAAACAGCAATGGTGGATGTGACCCATCCCCACCATTAGTAAACTCCCCCTGCCTATATTATTATGGATCATGCGATATAAGTATGGGAAATGTATGACGTGGTTTAAAAAACAAGTAAAAATCAAGAACTCAATAAAAAACTTTAAGAAAGAAACAAAAAAATAAAAAAACAAAAACAATGCGATCTCTTTGCAGAATGATTTGCTTGATGTTTAAAAAACTTGGATCTTATTTTGTAAATACTTACATTTTTGTTAAAAAATACAATTATTGCATTATGCAAGTTATTTCATAATCTTACATGTCCTGTAACAGGCTTCTGATGTTGTCTATTTCCACTCGGTTGAATTTGCTGGGTCTGTTCATTCGAAGCACCTCATGTCTAATTCCATTCCCTGCGACTTCTCATTCCAACCCACCATGAGGTCAGTAGTAGTTCTATGGTGCTAGAGACCAGTCATTGCCTAATAACCTAGAGACTGCTTTACCATCAATAAGCTTTCTTGAAACAGTGACTAGACCACAGGTGTTGTGACTTCACGTTCAGCTGTCCAAGACAAAAGGCTCTTAAAATGGTTTTCCAAATGCAGCTTATGCTGCAGGACTCT
Organism: Phylloscopus trochilus trochilus; assembly: GCA_016584745.2. Taxonomy (NCBI): domain Eukaryota; kingdom Metazoa; phylum Chordata; class Aves; order Passeriformes; family Phylloscopidae; genus Phylloscopus; species Phylloscopus trochilus. Next base: position 27,953,710 of record WQNJ02000084.1, read on the forward strand.
GTACTGTGCTGTACAATTGAGGTTGAATCGCCACGTAGAGTGTTTGTTGCTTCTGCTTTTTGAGGTGAGAGGCAACAAAAACAGCTGTGCAACAGAATGAAATCAAGCCAGATCAGTCTGAGACAAATTTAAGAGGCACATTGTAACCATCAAGCTACGACAAATTTTGGATGATGCCAAACAGCCATACAAATGTTAATTGTAAACTGAGCTTAATTTACCACTTGAAAATTTATTGATGGAGCAACTAATAGATAGCATCAAGTGGCTTTATCTGTAGGTGCCATGATCTATGATACTTATCTGATGCTACCACATTACATGTGTAATAGTACAAGAGGCTAACAAATATTTCACCTGGAATCCATGAGCCAGTTATTACCTTTTTTTTTACGACACTGCTGACTTCCATTCATCATGACCTTTACTCTTCAGTGTTAGCCAACCCTACCTAGTGACAGACAACTAGGACTAAGAGGGCTGAAGCAGGAGGAATGACTAGACAGGGTGCTTGTGCCAAGTACAATATCACCAAACCTAACACATCATCCCCAAAATAGCTGCAGTTTTGAAGTTGTCCCTACCCCCCTAGAGGTTGCTGCCTGCATATTCTACTCTTCATTAGTGCTATTTTCCTGTATGTCATTGTGAGCAAGCTGTGATTAATAAAGAATTGGGGTTCTGTGAACTGAAAAAGGGCTTGTTTCTTCTCTCGCTCCATTCTGCCTCTGGCATGTGCCCATGTAAGGGGAAAACCTAATGTAGTCATAAAAGCATGGAAATGAGACTGAAGACCTATTAATAAACCAAGCCTATTTCTCTGCTAATATGGGACTTACCCCTGCTATGCATTTTCCAGTGCTTAGGCTGGTTGTTTTTAAAGATTACTGTATAAACTGAGCCTATAAATATGGCCTCTAACACTGAATTTATGAAAAAGAACTAGCTATATACACATGCACTCCTTAATCCTGGCTCAACATTGGGGGGAAAATGGAATTTGGGGAAAGAAAAGTAAATAGTCTAGCTCTGGATACATACATCAATAACTACAACAAGATTCTGGGTGTTAACACACTGGTTTTCAGGGTAGAAAATACTAATCTGTAGGATTTGTTGAAGAATGAAATCACTTGGGTTTCTGCTGAGCTACAGAGCTGAGATGTAAAATTGAATCAGACCTCATTTTGAACTGGACAAGTGATAAAGAATTATCTCTAGGATTAGTAGAAAACTAAACTAATTATTCGAAGTCATCAAAATGGTATCATTTACTTGCTCTTTCAGAGAGATGGACTTTATGCTCCAGGTCTACAACAGTCAGTTTTGTATTTTAGCAGACTGTTTTTTTATTGGAGCAGATGGCGGCTTGCAGTCAAAAAGCAGCAGCAGTTGAACAACTCAATACCACACAATGAAATGAGTACTCCAACTTGTGATGGCAGCTGGGTCTTCTTGCCTAAATTACTTCTCTTTCTCATGAAATTACCAGAGGTTAACCTGGCATAGAAGCCAGAAAGCAGACGTTGAATTTGGAAGACATGAACTTAAATGTTGCCAAGCCTATTAAGTTTGTATATTGCTTTAAGCCACAGTTAAAAAAAAAAAAAAAAAAAAAAAAAAAAAAAAAAAAAAAAAAAAAAGACAGACGTTATTATAATTAAATTTAAGGTCCAGGATCTTAGCTTGAAGGCTTGTGGACTCTGTTTTAATTTCTTGATGGCAAGCCACTTACAGTTTTCCCTGTCCTTTGGCTTAGCAAATTCTGGTAGTACTTCAAGCCCTTTTCCTGTTTGTCTTCCTGGCTATGGCTGTGCAGAGAACAAGCCGAGAACAAGCCAAGAACAAATCTCTGGTGCTGAGCCAAGCAGGACAACCTGCATCACTTCCATGGTGTTAAATTCCCTTCCCCCCACAAAAAAGGGTGTCCACACCCAAGGTGCCAACTGGAATGGTCTCCAGCGCACTGTCACCCCACCATAGAACTGGGCTTTGCCTGGGAAGTGCTTCTCAGCCAGTACCAAGGCTGCACCGGGGAAAAGAGTGAAGAACCAGACAGTGGGAGCACTGCTGCTCCAGGTCACAAACCGTGCTCTGCTCCTGCTCACTTGGCTCTTTGAACAGTGGTCTATAGTTCATTTTATTAATTTATAACTGTGCTTTGAAAGCCTGTTTGCAAATACACTGCCTATTTAATCTCTGATAGCAAAAAGAAATGTCTGGAAACCTGCAGGATAGCCATTTCCTTCTTTTACTCCTGTTACCTTACATTTCCTTATATTTGCTCCAGTGCTGCCTTTCTAGCTCCTCCCTCCCTTGCTATTAAAGCATGCCATGGTTCTCTCTTCATGTGTGGGTACAGGTAAAGAATCTCCTTGAAAAGTAATAAAATATAAGTATAAAACACCTGCTTTTAAAGTGTTGCCATTTTGGTAATAGGTGCCTTTTTAATTCAATGGCAACCAGAGAGTTCAGGAATTTTAGATCCAAAAAAATTAGGCTTCTTCTTTGATTAACTGTAGTTGCCCAAGTCCATGCCATGAGCTGTGAGTAGCTGCTGCTGAACTGCAGACCATTTTCCATAGGCTGCCTGAAGCCTCCCACAGGACGGGAGGGAGGCTGGAGTGCTGTCATTGCACCCACACAGATGTTTCAGCCTTCCCTGGGCTGTATGATGGCTCAGAAGCAGGGCAGAGCTGTGCAGTACATCTAGAGAGGCACTTCTGGCCCCTGACCTCTGCAGGTCCAAGGACTGGCACTTCAGGGGTGGGTAGGGTTCGATTTCCTCTTGGTTAACTCATCAGTTGTGTCAGAGCTGCCAGGAGGCAATAGCCTGAGTAATCAAACAGGAATGGCTCAAACCTGTCACACTTCTCATGGTCCTACTGAAGCCACAAAATTTATGCTTAAACCAATTCACAGAATTCTAGAATCATTTAGGTTGGAAGAGACATTTGAGATCATTGGGTCCTGGCATCATTAATCTGACACTGCCAACTGCACCACTAAATCACATCCCTAAGTGTCACACACCTTTTAAATACCTTCAGGGGTGGCAACTGAGCCACTTCTGTTCCAATGCTTGATAACCCTGTTGGTGGAGAAATTTTTCCTAATATCAGAACCACAGAATCATTTATGTAGGAAAAGACCATTTAACCCAACCTATGACCAAACACTACCGTGTTAACTGGACCATGGCACCAAGTCCATGTCCAGTCTTCCCCTGAGCACATCCAAGGATGGTGACTCCACCACATCCCTGGGTAGCCCATTCCAATATCTGATTACCCTTTCTGTGAAGAATTCCTTCCTAATGTCCAATCTGAACCACCCTTGGCACAACTTTAGGCCATTTGTTCTTGTACAGTCACTTGTAACATGGGAGAAGAGACCAACCCCACTCCAAATATTTCCAGTCAGGAGGTTTGGATGTACGGTTTAAATCCACCACCAGTTCAGAACTTGAAAACAATGGCTTTCTTCTCCCTTTATCTTGCTTCTTGTCACATGGAGGGTTTTTTGTTGCTTTGTTTTTAAATGACTGGAAGAAAATCCTAACCCTTCTATAGCCAAATGTCTGCCCATTCCCCCACTGTGGAATCCCCAAACATGGAACTGATGTAGAGCAGCATTGTACACAACTCAGAGTCGTCTGCCTGATTGCCATCCTGCAGTCCTGTTAGAGAGATGGACTCTATGATTAGCACAGGGAAGAATTTTACTCCCAGCACCTAAACTATGCAGAGAAGAGAAGTACTTTTCCCTCCTCTCCCAGAAGGAGAGACACTAGGGCAGTATGAACGTCTTTCTCATCCCGCTGTTGCCAGATCCCATCAAATCAAATCAAACCCTCCCACCAGGTTTTGATGGAAAGAAGCAAGGATTACAAAGGAACAGGCAGGCCCCACATCCATCTTGCAGCACATGCCCTCTTCTGAGCCTATTCCAGCGGTGGGAAGAGGAGACGTTCACTCAGCAGAAGTACCAGGGTGATACTGGGATAATTTTAGGCAAACTTTCCCCGTGCCTCAGGGCTGGTGCCGCAGTGATGCTGGTGCAATACTGCCATGCAGTGGTCAGAGATTGCAAGGGGGAGCTTCCCGGAATACACCAGGGCAGGGATTGATTGCAAGGATTTCCCCTGAAGAATATCCATTCCATCTGCTGTGCAGTTTACACTTTACATAAGGGTCTTTCTGTAAGGTAGATGGCAGGTTTGAAATCTGAAGCCTGAGTCCAGGCATTTTCGGGTTTAATTCCTCTGTAACAGCAGTGGCAGGACCATGGATAGCTGTAAATCCAAAGAAAGGACTGATATTATTGTGTGGAACATGGAGAAGCCAGAACTATAACTATAGCAACATCATCATCCTTACTATGATAATTCCTGCATTACTGAGACTTCAAGTATGTCTAGAAAGCAACATAGTGCACAGCAGCCATCTCAGAAGAAGGACTGGAGAAAATGATAAAAGCAATGTCTGAAGTACAGGGAAGGGCAAAAGAAGCTATGTCAGACACCATCAGCAGATTAGGGGCTAAATGAACTCTGAAACAGATTTCATATTTGAAAAGTAGTTTTCATCTCCCAGGGAAGGAGAGGGCATGGTCATCCTTGAAGGTGTCTCCCTTGAAAAACACTGAACTCTTTCTCCATCCCTACACCAATATTTGGAACAAGGGCACAAGACAGCTTAAAATCCAGCCTACATTATAAATGTGTGTGTGTTATCCATAGCTCTGTGAGCAATAGAAACCAGAATATGCTTGAATTATGCCATAGATTGGGGGAGTCTCCAATGTACAGTAAAATGCCTGTGCTCTAGCCATTCATCATTCTAGTGCTATGCTGAAGCTCTGATGCCATCTGACCTTTTAGTTTTCCTCCAGGGAAATGCATGGAGATTCCTTTTTCTGTTCCAAACCCATAGGAATGCATATAATTGATAATTTACTTAGGGAAACATTTGCCTGCTTCAAGACTGCAATATAATGCCATACTCCCCTTCTTTTGGATTGCAGTAAGCAGCTGCTGGAAATTGTCTTCCTGCTGTAACAGTTTGGTTTTGGTGAAATGGGTCACAGAAAAGGGAGATTCTGGGCAACTCTTGAAGATGGAAACATGAAAGGCATTATCCCAGATACAGCCCAGACAAGTGTGATATAAGGACACAGCCAAGCTACAATTTAAATTTATTTTAGCTATTATAGTTGCAATGGATTTTTAAACAAACTTTGAAAACTAGGTTTACCCTATCAAAATACATTTTAAAAACTTTAACTCTTAGAAGACACAGCTTTCCTAGTAAGTTGTTCAGATCATAATTTCTACATATTCACAAAAGTTGACAAATACCTCCATGTACAACTGCTTCTGACCAGAAGATGGCAATCTCTTATTATTTAATAGGCAACTACCAATGGCAAATTTTATTTTGAAGAGCCTTTCAAGCTCTGCAGAATCCTGAAATCTTGTTTTGTGGAGTCTGATGTTCTATATTTACCCTAAAATGTGGATTTGGGTTTATATAAAACATAAAACACTTTTTCCTTGGGCAAAATTAATTGCTTTTGCTACGTTTCCTTAAAAATATAGCACTGGGCAGACATTTAAAAGAAACTGAAGGATAAGGTAGCCATATGAATAAACAAGTTAAAATTACCTGCTCCTTTAGCCTGGAGCTTAGCGGCTGATTCCTGCTCCTAGCAAGTCTAAACCAGCTCTCCTGAGTGCTGGATGGAAGCAGGAAAACATCACTGCTGTTCACACAGATTTCTTACAGGCTGAAAAAGGGTGATGCTCATAGCATAAGAAACTGCAGCATACCTTCCTGCACTGTGTTTTACACTTAGATGCTTGCAAATGATGAAAAAAATGGTGGAGGGCGGTGGCATATGAAGAGCTGTCCGTGACCTGGTTGCACAGATGACATGTTTTCCTGACAGGTATTAGCTTGGGAGCAGCACTGGCTAAGGGCACATCTTCTGCCTCCAGGGACAAGTTTGGAGGCAGCACAGCTGCTTCCTTGCAAAACACAGTCTGTGCTCAGATTAACACTTTCTGTCAGACCTTGGATGACCAGTCTGCCTTGTGCCATGCTCCTCAGACAGCCTGCCAGTGCTGGAGGGAGCCTGACTCACCCAGTATCTCCTTGGGTGCTTGTCCATGCAGCACAGCCTGTGGCAGAGCTGTAGGGAAAGGTGTCATCTGGGAAATACAGAGGAGGAGGCTGATGGCTGCCACTGAGAGACAGCAGCAAATTGGCAGTAGCAGGCAAGCTGGGGGAGAACTAGGGTGAAGCTAGGGGATGCTGCCTCTGCTCTGAGTTTTCCCAATCTCTGGCACCTCAGGAGGGGTCCTGTGGGAAGGCGATCCGCACGTGGATGTCACGGTTTAATCCAGCAGGTGGATAAACACAACACAGCTGCTGGCTCACTCCCCCAACAGTGGGATGGAGGAGAAAACTGCGGGGAGAAAGAAAATGAGTTGACAGTTTTATAGGACAGAAATGGAAAGGTAATGGTAATAATAATAACAATGATGATGATGATGATGCTATACACAAAAAAAAAGGATGCACAATGCAATTGCTCACCACCAGCTCACCAATGCCCAGGCTTATATACTGAGCATGATGCCATAAAGTATGGAATATCCCTTTGGTCAGTTGGGTCCAGCTGTGTCCCATCCCATCTCCTTGTGCCCCCCAGTCCTCCCAAAGTGTTGTGGTGTGAGAAGGTGAAAAGTCCTTTACTTAGAGTAAGCACGGCACAGCAAAACATCAGTGTATTATCAGCATTGTTCTCACCCTAAATCCAAAACACAGCATGGTACCCGTTACTGTGAAGAAAATTAATTCTATCCCAGCTAAAACCAGGACAGCAGAGTCCCAGGGCATCCTGGGAACTGCACTCTGAACCCATCCAAGATGCTTTCCAGCACTGACACCACTGCAGGCGTGTGTGCTCCCCAGCTCACAGCACTGGGCCTTATCTGCTCGTCCTCTGGCCAGCTGTTGGCTCCATATTAGAGCTGACTGTAGAAATGCTGCTACTTCTGCCTTTCGCAGTGCATTTTCACCATTATCTTTTACACAATAATCAGGTGCTTGGATTTGTTTTAAAAACGTAATTTTTCTCCTATGAAAGGATTCATGATGTGTTTTTGAAGGCACACAGGCATCTCTGTTCTCTAGGGAGTGCACCTCCACAGCTTTGATACAGCTCTGCCCTGGATTATGGAAGCAAAAATGTGTATTCTATTTCATTTGTTAAAAGCAGCTGGGGAGATGTTTTTCTTTAGCTCTTGTAACTCTGGGAGGAGGGGGCAAGTGCCTTCTGATAATGGGCCAACAGTTAAAACCAGCTGGGGCAGTGTTTCTTATCTCTTTCACCATGCATCCTCCCTCCAGGGGGATATTTTCTGCTAATGGACCATTAAGGCTCACTGAAGGCATGACATATTCTATCATCACATTGTGAGATGCTCCACCCAGTGGGGGGAGCCAACCATTCCTACCTGGATAAAAACTGAGATGTAGGAACACGAGGTATCTGGTTCCACTGGATTCCTGGAGGAAGACTGGACCCTTCTCACCATCACTAGACCCTTCTCTCTCAGGATCATCTCTGCTCCAACAGAACCACATCTGCTACTCCAGGTAACACTTTTGGACTGCTTCAAACACCCTGACCAACAGGGTGTTAGATTGTATTGTTCCATTTATATTATTTTACCTTTTTTTTCCTCTCTTCTCCTATTAAATTGTATCTCTGACTGGGAGTCTCACTGGTTCTGCTTTCAAACCAGCACAAGCTCATTGGCAAACCAAGCTGGAATTTACAACCTTGAAATCAGAGAGATTCTTCCACATTGTTTCCCATTAGTGTTATGGATATCCAAGGTGTATAATCACTCCACATCGAAGCTGAAGGCAAAATTGGACATCTTCTTGCAGAGCTCTGGAACATGCAGAGTTTGCAGTATTGACAGCATCTCTTTTGGCCAGTGCAAGATGTTGCTGTGCCTGGCAGATCCCAGGCAGGGCTGGGGAGTCCCACATTCCTAGCAGGCAGCCTGCTGTCAGGCCCTGGGATGGTTTCCTAGGACACAGGGTGTTTGCACCAATTGGCCTCCGTGCTGTCACATGTCTAAAGCTCCCAGATGCACCAGAAGTCCCTTGCATTGCCCAAGGCACCTTGCAGCACATGTGGGAGGGTGTATTCAGACAGCCTCACGCTCCTGGCCTGCGCTCAGAGCCAGCTGAGCTCAGCCAGCTTGAAAACCCAGCCAGGCTGGGAGTCCCAGAACACTGGGAGCAAGCACTTGGCTGCTGAAACACAGCTACACAGGCTCTAACTCACCCAGAGATGCTACTGCTTACTGCTGCAAGCAAGGAGCCCTGTCACAGATTTTATGGAAAACTTGAATATTTTCTGTGTTTTAATACTGGGGGAAAAAAATCCCCTCTTTTTATTTGGACCAATAAAATATAGAAGCTACTTTTTCATCACCTCATTTTTCTCCTTTCTGAGAGAAGTTAGATCTTTCTTAGTTTAGAAGAGAAAAAATCCCTGCACTGAAAGGTAATTGCTCCTTTCTCATGTACTGTAGCACAGGGGGACCACTATGCAGTCAGATGCCATTTTACCTGCAGTCTTCTGTGGATTCTCCAGGCAGAGAAAGAAAGGAAAGAGATTTCTAAACCAAAGATAATTTCTTCCCAGGGGATGTGGAACACATAGGTATATTCTGTATATCTCCTTTTCTTTCCACCGCATTTCTATTTTCCGATAGGCTTCAAGGCAGGACAAAGACAAGAAGTCAGCCAAGTATTCCAGCCTCCTGAAGAACTCTGTCTGCATTTTGGAGCTCTAAAGTCCTATGCCCAGCATAGGATGATATACAGGTCTGAGGTGTAAGCAAAAATGAATGATTAAAACAGAAACACACAATTTTCTAAGTAGCATCTTGATTTCTGCGGAAAAGGGTATTGCACTTTCTCTCCCAGCAGTGGCAATCAACCACAAATACTTTGATATTGAATCCTGTCATGGCTATACCCATAAATCTTAATCTTTCTTGGTTAGTCTAACATGGGAAGAATGATCTTTCTCCTTCTTCTGCTCAGTAACTTATTCATTGTTTTGGTGTTAATAATGATTTATTTTCTTCTCACTATCCTTGTAGCGAGTTGGCTGAAACCACAGAAAAGCTTTTGCACAATGAGTATTATCTCACTAAAAAAAGGTTTAAAATATGATTTTGCATCTTTGCATCACTATGAAGACAGTATTGTTCTCCAAATGACCACTGTGTTCACATTTTCTTTATTAAAAGAAAGAAAATAGAAATTAAATACAAAATTATCCCCACTACACTTAGGCAGACAAGAACTGGCCGAAAATAGAGGTGCAAGTAGATAGAGCTGCAGTTTTATTCAGCAATTGGTCTTAAAGAAAGACTATACACTTGAGATAATAAAATGCCTGGAGAAGGGTCAGAACAACTTCCGTTTTCTCAGAATTAGGCAAGACTCATGAATGTTACCATCCTGATGAGTATTTCTGAGAAAAAGCCTATTTCTGAGAAAAAGAGATGGTCATAAATAAAGCAAGAGGCTTTAAGAAGACAAAATCAAGTGGATATGTGGGTGAAAATGCAAATATTCATGGTAGTCATGGCATTGCATAGGGTAGCTGCTCACATCAACAGAGATAACCCTGTCAGTAACTGCAGATATTTTATTAAATTTAAATATGAGGAATCCACTATGCCATTACAAATATGGCACTTTCCTTAGGAAGGGTACCAGTCAGCTTGCTACTGGAGAAATTATTATCTACATCTCTTCATGGGTATTGGTTATGATATGCCCCTAAAATCATACAATCTACAAAGCATCAACAACTCCATATGGAATCATAAATTACTTTCACATAGTTATCAAAAGCCAGCCAGATGGGTACGTGGTTCTGTTGAAAACATCCTGCATTCAATCCTGCAGGCAGCTGCAAGTACTCAGCCACCAGTAACAGATTTTAAACTGCCTCTGGAAAGTTGCTGGAAGCACAGATAATGTTCTTATAAATATTATTAAATCCAAGGCAACCCAAAGCAGAAATTAAAGCTTCTCTGATTTTGGCTTCTCACTCACAGTTCAGGTGACTCTCATGCTACCTGTTAAGTGAGCTTCTCTCAAGTCTCAAGACCCCAGACAACTGCCCTGGGTACCCTTGCAAGCTGCTCATCCTCTGAGTAAGGCTGTGCACTGGGCTTCATTTGGTACAGCAATTCCACGAGAATGAGAGAATGGGAATCCAACAACTCTCCCCTTACTATAAGCTGCTTAATATTTTCTGGCAAAAGAGATCTCAGAGGCCATAGTGGAGAAAAATATGTAAAGGAGAAGGCAGAGAGTTTCTAAAGTATGTTTTAGCTTACCCTATGTTATATATTTTGGCCATCATGACATACACAAATGCTGGTAGAAGTGTTTCATGGCAAGTGCAGGTCATTCTTGGGGATTTGGAAGAGGGAATAAAGTAACAAATAACAAGGTAACACATCATTTTAGGCGTTTAGACCTCATCAATTTATGTGCACTTCTTGAAACAGTGCCCTGTGGAAACCTGTTTAAGTCACACACAAGGAATTGCAGAGAATCCAGTACTTCTCAAACTGAAGTGTTCTACTTTGTGAAGAATTAACTTTGCTCTCAAAGCCAGCTGCAGATCTGCAAAATTACTTATGGGTAAGTTTATTTCCCTCTCTTTTCCATTAATCACAATCGGATTTACTTAATTTACTTAAGCCACAACCTTTTTTATGGATTCTTATAAGAGAATGAATAACAGGGGAGACTTAGACTGAGCATTGGGAAGCTTTCTTCACCAAGAGGGTGGTCAACCATTGAAACAGACTTCATAGGGAGCTGGCCAGTGCTCCAAGCTTGTCAGTGTATAAGAGGCATTTGGACAATGCCCTTAAAAACAAGCCTTAACATTTGGTCAACCTCTTAGTGATCAGGATGAGATGATCACTTGTAGGTCCCTTCCAACTGAAATTGTCTATCCTATTTTATTCTGTGCTATGCTATGCTGAAATGACTGTGGCATTCTGAACATACATGGAAATCTTTACCTGGACACCACTAGTAAGCACTGCAATTTTTTCCGTTTCCATTAGCATTTAATTAGTTTGATCGTTCATGTTTTCATCCCTGAGATAATATTGAATGAATTTTTGGTGGTGAAATAATACCTTGGTTTTTCTTATTCTAAGGAAAAATGGGTAGTGATGTAACAGCTACAATAAATACACCCTCAAAGTAAAATCTTTTCAGTTATAAATTTAAGCTTGTGCATTTTGATCACACTTTAAAAATCACAAAGTTTAAAATTAACTGTAAACTTCATAAAATAATTTTAAAAAGACAAAATAGCACTTAAGAGGTGTGGTTGTTCGTTTGATCTTTGCACAGCTAATAAAGGATCTGATGTGAATATTCCCTTGTACAAACAGAAATTTTTTCCACCGTGTTAGTTAATGTTGAATCAGGCACTAAACAGGTCATTCAAAATCCCATAATTGAAAAGTTGAGTCATTGCAAAAAAGAAACATTTAGAGTCACTTGAGTAAATAAGAAAATGTACGCACCATGACCCTTCAGACAATATCCTCTTTTTTTTTAGATACCACAGCATAATTGTGCCTAAAATGGGAGGTACATTGTTGTTGATCTGGAAATGTGGCAGTTATTCTTCCACTCATCACATGTATCCAAGCAATACCTGTATCTGACTGCAAACAGAAATGGAAGCAGTAACAGCAAATGAAATACTGTCCTTTGCTGCCTAGGGAAAAAAAAAGAAAGAAAGAAAGAAACAAAACAAAAGGAAAAAAAAGAAAAAGGAAAAAAAAGAAAAAGATCTGGTTAAATACCTGTGACTTCATGTGTAGTTCAGCTCAGGAACTGCATCTCTCCATTCTCTGACATGGATGAACTTTCTGGGTGAGCTACCTTCTTCCTACCCTCCTGTTTGCCAGGAAAAGTTCTCATGAGTTTATCAATCCTCGTTGTGCTATTAACGAAGGCATCAGAATAGAAGGGTTGGTTCAAGACATAAAAACAGTACCAGACTCTACATTTTAACCAAGTACCTAAGCAGAAGCATGTGTTAAGAGCAAGCCCTTATGTGATGGATACAGGCAGCACTGGGCTCATGTTGGCAGCAAAAAAAAACTGCAAGGAGAAGTTGTCTGCTTTACCACAGCTCCCAGCCACAAACCATCCTATCCTCAAAGCAGGAAGACAGGCCACGGCCCCATGCATCCTGTGTAACTCTCCCTTCATGTTAAATGCTAAACATAGAGTCAAGGACAAGCTGTATAAGTTGTAGTCAGACATCTGTGAAGATAATTGCAAAGATTATCTCTATTTTCACCCGTCCCAAATAGGAGTTTCTTTATCAGCCTTTATAGGAGAAAGATGTAAATAACAGAACATTTGTGCTCACTTGATTTAACTCTACATGCTCCCAGTGTTCCATCACCCAGAACATTCAAGGGAACCACAAGAAACTGCTAGCAGTAGGAGAGCTCAGTAGTGATCCCACATAACTTAGGATTATTTAAGATTCTGGCAGGATACTCCAAGTGAGCAAAGCATCATGTAGGAGCCAAATGAGGAAAGAATCTGGTTCATCCTAGTGTTGAAAGACGGCTGACCTCTGAGCAAATCCACTCATACTTGTTATGTACCAGAGCAGCCCTGAAGTAAAGACAACAAAGGATGCCTGGTGATGACAGCTAAAACCAGAGTCCTAAAACATCTATCTGCTGAGCAGAGCCAAGCAAAGCATCAGCTCGTGCCTCTGATCACAGGCCACCAAGAAACTGCAGCAGCATTCCTTGGCACATTCAGGAGATCCCATGACTATTTTTGACCACTACCAGGTGGTGGCCAGCCAATACATTCTGCAGATGGGCAGATGATCACATCTTGTTGCCAAAAAGCTTTACATGATTTGCCCTCCCAAAGAGGACCAGAGTACTTCTAAGCTCCATCCCAGGCAGTGGCATCTCAGCACAGGGTGAGCTGCGGAAGTGTCCAGCAGGTGATTTGTCACTTCAGTTTAATTCTCAGAAGATAAGGCAGAGCTTACAGTGTTCTTCCAACCAGCTCAGGGAAGCCTTCAAAGTTACCTGTAGACCCGGAGGAGGATTGCGTTAAGCCCATGAAGGTGCCTTTGCCATAGGTGAAGTTTTTCTGAACACAGACATGCTGTTGTGCAGGGCATCTCAAGCAAACAGTGCAAACATAAATCTGTTCAAATTTGGGGGGTGCTCATGGAGAGCTAAAGCCCCTTTGAGTAGCATGCTGCTGTCAGCAGAAAATAAATTGTGTAAATCTTATGCCAACCAAGCATCCCTTTTTAGCATTTTCAAACACAATGTCACGTAGAAGGATGCCAGAGAAGTAGTCAGAAAACAAAAGAAACTGCAAGCAGGGTCTTGCAAGTCTCCAGTGGAAATGGTATTCATGTCAAATGACACAAGTGTCAAACGTGAGTCACTGCTGCCATTTCTCCCTTCCCGCATGAGGGAAATGTATACTCTGTATACATTACAGGATGATAGATATTAGCCAGTTAGACCCCAGTGCAAATGAGCTGTTAGGGTTTAATAAAAGTGTCTCTCTATAATGCATACTACATTTCCATAGCACCGAATGAAGGACTGGAAACTGAGTCTTACATCCAGTGTGAGTTTACCAACACCTCAGTGGCAGAAAGCAATACTCTTGGAAAGCTCTCCTGAACTGCTGCCCGCATTTGGTAGCTGTGGTGACTAATACAAAGCTGCTGTTTTAAAAGCAGCATTAGAACAAGAAAGCTGCTTCATTTTCCTCCCTGATTGTATGCCAAGTGCCAACAGTGACTGACAGCTTCATCTGTCAAACAAGAAAGACAGCTTGGTCTGTCAAACAAGAAAAGTTTACGTTGGGGGTGTTATTATTTAGACATGAGAAAGGTGATACACCTTTGAAAGTGTGTACACATAAAGCATTTTCATTTTGAGAGCATGGTCTTACATAATAGGGGCTGCTTAAACTAAGAGCAAAGTGGGCCAATCCTCAGCCATTGCAGTATTGTGAGCAAAGCTCCAGCAGCTCACGAATGCCAGGAATCTGGCCTATTGTCTGCCTTTCTACCCCACTTTATTGTCTGTGAAGTTTGCCTTCAGTGTACCCAAGTTTAGTGTACTTCAATAACTCAGTCAACAGAGGGAAGCAGATGGCAAACATTCCCTCCCAGAAAACTGGGGTTTCTTTCTGGCATCTTAGTGATATGAGAGGTATCACAGATGCAAACCCTCTGGCCAGCACCACTGTGCTTTGCCATCAGGTTTCCTCTCTTGTGAAGGCATCACTGACTCTTAAAAGTGACCTGGTTCAGTTTTGGGACTAGCAGTGTACATGGTCTGAACCTTATCTCACTTCTTCAGCAATTTGTCCAGAAAAAAAAAAAAATCTGTTGGGAAAGAACTGCTAACACTGATCCTTCCCTGCTCATCTGGACATCATGAAGGCATGCATGTTGTTAAGGTCACACTGTGTCATCACTTGCATGTCATGTGCAGGCTGGGTTATCTCCGAGAAAATAGGAGGAAGTTCAGGGGCCAGGAGGGAGGATTTGCTGTGCTGCCTGAAAAGGCTGTTATTTTTTGTGTGTGCTTGTCTGTGAGTCTGCAGGACTCTTGACAGTTCAGTGTGCCCGATGTATTCCACTATTTTCTCATTTTTTAATAACACTTAATTCAAACTTATGAATAGTGACTATTTCACCAGAGCATAACCATAACCTGTCATCTGGAATAGGCATTTGCAGTAGTGCAATGTTTTTACTCCACAGAGATACCAGTACAGCTCCAGAACAGGAAGATATTTTCTGACACTAGATTACTTACTGTAAGGGATATCTCAGTGTTCAGTGTCACTGAATTCACTATTTGTCCCTTTTGACCACATCAGGCTTTATCCCACAGGTTCTAGGGAGAAACAGCAATCTCCAACTGCAACTGTGATCTCATCCCCCTGAAGAGAGCAGGGTGAAACCTCTAAGCATCATCCATGTTACCAAGTCTCTGCACAGCTTTTTTGGTTTGTTTTGGTTTTTTAAAGAAATCTTCTTTCCCTTATGCCGTAAATGTTAGAACATTTGTTGCCCTGACACAGTCACTGGCCTCAGAGGGAGAAGAAGCAAAACCCAGGGGAATCAGCCCATTGCACCCCAACATGCAGAAAGCCACAGAGGTGTCAGGGCACAATACATACTATAAAGTTCTTTGCTGGAACAAAAGCACCCTCATTGCACTCTCATTCTCTTTTAAATCAACAGAGTTGTAAAAGTTATTTCCATAGGCATCTATTTTCCCTCTCTCGTAAAATTGTATGAGAGGTTTCCCAAACAGCCCCGTCGCTATTGTGCAGCCGGCACCCCCGCCCCGCACGGCGCTGCTGCGCTCCCATGGGCCGTGCCGCTGAATACAGCAATCACTCTGCTGCCTCACCGCCTTCCTCCTCTTGTGAAAGCCAGAGCATAAACCAAAATCGTTCCAGAGACACTAATCCGTGTTTTCTGTACCCTCCCTAAGAAGAGACACAACTGACCTATTTTCCTATGTCCTCCAGAAAAGTTTTCCTACCCGCTCTAAGAAGATTTCATCTTTCTCTCCTTACTAAGGATTGCAAAACAGGTCCTAACAAGTCCTAATGGCCTTTTTATTTCTCCTGACATCGTCATGTGAAGACCACTTGCCCAAGGTTATAAGGGCTCCTTGTTCATTCCTTGAATACATCCCTGCATCACTCCAAGTTAGAGATTGGCCATTTTAAGCAACTGAGCCATGTGTAGGCACAAATGCCTTGCTGAAGTATTACTTTAGTTGTTTTTTACTGCTACACATTTGTCACTGTTCCTGGTATCAGAGTAGAACAAGAGAGGCAACAGAAGGGAAGCAAGCAATTAGTTAGGGGGGAAATAATCTATGGTATTGTTTGTGCCCAGGGAAGACTGGAGGAGCACAGCTGTGTCTGCAGAAATTCAGGATCTGGGCCACCTTGTCCAAAAGGAGTGATGTTTTATTGTCAGCTTCTCATCCAGGTAATTACATTAATTTCATGAACAGAGGCAATTTCAGTCAGAATAAAGTTTCAGCCTTATCTGATGGTGATCCTGTCTCTTGTGTCCAAGCAACTGATACATCACATGGGGTTACACACTGCCATGATGTTTCTGGCAAGTGAAGAGGATTGAGGGGACTATCCCCTCCTTTCACAGACGAGCCCCTTTTCTGAGCCCTCACCTCTTTCCACAGTCCCAACAAGTTTCCTTTCACGCCTTTAACTCCTCCCAAAGCTGCACTCTAAATGCCAGTTTTCACATCCTAGACATTTTTATGACTGCACATTTTCTGCTGGGATCCCAGCCATGCTGGCATCTCGCCATGTCCCTGCCATGATCCAGTGCCATCTCAACAGAGTTTTCAGCTGCACATGCCTCATGATCACACAGAGCCCTCAAGTGGGTATTTTTTCTCCCCTTAAACCCATTCTTATCTAGATTTGGTCCTATATGTGTCACCCACCACTCATCCCTCCCTATTGAAGGGGTCTGAGTAGCAAATCAAAGACCTTCAGCTCTATTGATGAACCATATACATGATGATTTGAGACATCATAAGTGAAGCCACGCCTTCAAATAATTTATTTAAGATCTAGTACATAACATACAAAAAATGTGTTAGAAATACAACGTTGAGGCTTGAAGTCAAACAAAAAAAACCCCACACATCTAAGGGAAGTATTAATTTTGCCTACAAAACCTGTTTCATTCCAAACACTGGGTGGATTTCCTTTCTTCAGGGTGTAGTGGAGGGGTCTGGTTGTTGCTGAAACTGCTGAAGGTGTTAGGAGACTTTGGAGCAGAAAATATAGTGTTAGAGTTAAGGGTAAAGTGGGAACTGCATTTTTTTTTTTTTATTCTATTTCCTTAAGTGCTATAGGAGATTAGAAAAAGGCTTCCTAAATGTTTCCTGTGATGAAACTCTGACATGGGAAGTAACTCAGGCTGATGTGAAGAACTATTCACCCTCTGGGGCTTCCAGAAAATCAAGAGCAGCTGTGCTTTGAATCCAGAACTGCTGCAGAAGTCCTGAAGAAAAAAAAAACCAACACCATTTGAAACATCTCTGCCAAGAAGCTCAGCTATTTGATTTTCAACTTTCTGAGTCCCAACTTCTTACCCAGAATATAGTCCTACATCTCCTCAGTGCACTGCAAATATCACCTAACTTTGGGGACAGGCAGATGCAGTAGTGATGAGACTGAAAAGCACTAGGGATAGGGAGCTTATTAATGAAAACCCCCTCTTTAGAATCAGGCCTCAACATAAAAGAGGTCTCAACATTTCCCCGGTGCCCTACCCACTCACCTGGACTATGCTTCACTCTGCAGCTTCTGCTATCTTGGAGCAAAGTCAGGCTAGGTGTTGCACAGAAGTTCAGTAAACAAAATTAACTTCATCATCTCTCCCTGTCCCACAGGATTAACAGCAGTGTTACAACAGCAGAAATGAGTGAGGAGCAGACATTGTCGCCAAAAATTAAATCTGAGGTGGCACTAGCCCCTGGCAAAGTCTTCCCTAGCCTTTTCAGTCAGTCAGACATAGTTGTTAAGGGAACAGTTTTGGGGATGTGTCAAATGCAATCTCATAAAAATCTCCTTTCTGATGGGAGTTTTAGGTTATAAAAGTTAATGCAATGCAGATAGCTGAGTTGAACAGGCTGTTTCCCAATAGACTCTGGTATAAAAAGTATTGCATTATATAAAGCTTGAATCACAGCTTTCTCAGCAACTGTTTGGTACAGACTGAGTATCTATCTCATTAAAGGCAATGAAAATAATATGGAGAGAAGGCTGCACTTCCTAGGAGAAGACCTGGAAATAGGATGGGGATTTTGAACCTTTTTTTTTTTTCCTATTAAAAAGTATACAGCCAAAATGAAAGCTAAAGAATAATTTCATTATTGTTCCCTCTTTATTTAAAAAAAAAAAAAGCATAAATTCAGACTGTCTGGCTAGCACATTATGAGGATATCGATGCAGTTAAAAAAAAAAAAAAACACAGAGATTTTTTTGACACAAAACCTGTTGTGTCACTCCTTCAGCTTTGTCCCTGGAGGCACACCATGGGAATTCCCAGTCTTGGGCCCCTGTGGCCCTCAGCCAGCCCTACCATTGAGGCTGTGCTTTCAGCCTAGGATGTTGCTGGGCTGCAGGGGCAGAAAATAAGCCTTCAGTCTGTTTCCTGGCAGGATGAGGTCTGGTCTGAGGGGGCTGTGTAAAGAGTCCTGCAAACCTCTGTCAGCACCATGAAGAAACAGAGAGCCTTCTTACCTCCCAGAGAGGAGAGAAAAATCAGACAAACTTTGCCTAAACCAGCAACAACCCGAAGTATTCTGCTTTGCTTTGGTTTCTTTCATGGAGTATCTTACTCATTCAGGGCTCTTGCAGCTTCAAGGCTGGCTGAGGAGAGTACGTGGGATTTCAGCTGTCTCCTTTGAAACGGGCACAGATTTAACAGGTGAGGGAATGACCACCATTCAGCTTTACATCTACAATCACACCTCTTGGTGTTTGGTTAATTTGGTGCCCCAAATCCCAGAACACATTTGCAGCCATGGGGTAGTTCAGCCCCTGGCTTTATGTAGGAACTGCACCTGCCCCCCAGCTCAGCTATATTGGTTTATGTGGTGGGAAAGGTCTGTGCAGCTGGAACTGAAGCACAGAGGGCCAGATCTTGGAAGCCTATTGGAAGAGTTTGTCTTCAAAAGAGCTTCTCCTTCTTCTTGCACGGCGTTTACAGCAGAACGCTCACCAATGCACCTTCCCCTGCCCACACCAACGTAGTGGAGATTTGGGTTTGGCCTACAGGTATGTGCACCATTAGCATCTTTACCTATTCCAATTCTTAACAGGGTAAAGTTTAATCATTCTTATTCCTGCTGCTATTTTGAGGAAGAAAAAGAGTCATTCTGTCATTGCGTGCTCCAGAAAACATGAAAGTCTCTAAGGAGCCCAGGCTTCCTGTTACCAATGCCTTAAACTTTGCCCCACCTTTGGGAAGCACAGGCAGCTAGTGGAAGAATGTCATCCACTCTAACAATTGATTTTCTTATGTACAATAACGTCAGACCTTTTAAATAAAAGGCTGACCTGTCTCCTTCTAAAATAATTCATCTGTTTTATGGAGTGTTGTTCTGATTATATACAATTCCCACAAGAAGGGAAGTACCTTTAAAATAAGGACTATTCAGTACTAGTACAGGATTTCCTCTTGTTGTTGATAATTTCCTCCTAACAGAAGACGCAATGAATCCCAGAGAAATTCAAAGGAGCAATCTACAGACAGTTGGGCTTCTACATTATACAGGGAACATTGTTCAATCACATTGATGTTTTCCCAATGAGGTAAAGAACATATATTCCTGCTGTGCAGCATATAAAAGAGCTCCTACAACACACATTTCAATTCCCTTTGCTACATTTTTAATCACTATCCAACCCCACAAATTTTCACACAACCATCCCTGAACAGCAACAAATTACATTTTTTTTTTTTTTTTTATCTTTTGCTAGTGAAATCCAGCCTCTGAAATGGCCTCTGCTGTTAAAGAAGGCAGGCTTGGTGACAATGAGAGGATTACCCAGTCATTATCAGCACTATCTACAGCAGATATATAACATGAAAGAAGTTCTGTGTTCTCTCTACCAGAGGTACCTTGACTCAGAAAAAGGCTCCATACTCACCTTCATTAGAAGGGCTCATTTTCCACTACTGGTCAGAACATGCACCTGCTCTACTCATGCAATTGTGAAGGAGACCTCATACCTACATAAATGCCTAATCCATGCTGAGAAACACCGTATCAAAACCCAGGGGCTAAGTGGCAGCACTAACAGCTAGGTGGTAACTGCTGATGAAGGCTGAGGGGTTTGTGGAAGAGGCTGCCAGTCACTAGATGCTCTTATCAGTTATTCTGATGTCTCAGATTTTCTGTCAACTTGGGTCAAGCCCCATCTCATGCTTTAATGCCCCACCTCATGCTTTAATTCTTCATCTCATGCTTTAATTCCTTGAGCTCCTTTCACTTACCTGCCTGGATTGTACAAATGCAATCAGTAAACCACGTTATGATGCATTCTTACAGCCATTTATTGTCCATCCAGCCCTGGTTTCTCCTTAGCCAGTGGGATGACCCATCAGATTTGATGAAGACTTTCACATGCATTGTTTCAGCACCTTATTGGTTTTAAATAATGTGCCTCACTCTTTGTATGTTGCTCACTGAGAAAAATCATGAATACTGAGTACTACCTTCCCCTCTCTAAATTCTCTACATCCTGGCATGCAGCTTATTTTTTCATCTGATGTCAGGTATTTCTGTATCTTTGCCACAGGCAATGCAAACAATGCATCTCTTCATTCATCTGTTCACAGCTTCAATTTTCCTCTGATCCTACAGATCAACCTTCCTTCCTTCTCCTGCCATTCTCTTGCAAAGCTGCTCCACCAATTTTCCTACTCCCAACATCCTTTCTTCTGTGAAAGCAGAGCAAACCAGAGAAACGCACGTACCTGTTTAACCTGTTACTAATGTCCGTGCCTAGACTTTACAGCCTACCTTGGAGAAGCACCTGGAAAGCTCCAAGAAGTCTCTTCAGTGCAGAGAGTAAAGCATGGTCTGCAAAGGCTTCCCTGTGCTGAGGCTGCCTCAATGAGCAGGAGGTGTGCAGAACTGGTTCAGGATTTTCCCCCCCTCCTCTGCCAGAAGGTTTCACCTGAAATGAGCAGCCTGGTAAAAGACTCTGAAAAAGTCCAAACAATGTAATGTGGTTAGGGGGGTCTACAAGCAGGGCAGAATGCCCCCCCTGCTCAGCTGTCCTGAGCACTTAGATAAGCCCCTCCTGCATTATACAGCTGTGTTACATGATTTACTGAGATAAAAAATAAAAAACAGCTGTAAGGGAACCTATGTCTAAGAACTTTGCTGGGAAGGCTTGGGCAGACTGCACACTGCCGGGGTCAGAGCACGGCAGTTTGCTCCACTCTCTCAAGCTGCACGGATAATCAGTCGAATTTGCTAGAGAAAAGATTTCACTGGACTAGATGGAGTAAGAGAGAACAACATATAACACCCAAGCACTTCTTTAATAAAAGCCTTCACCAAATGAACACTTCAGACTCCCAAAAGACACCTTCGAGGATCTGTATCTTACAAGGCATTGGTATTTCGACATTTATGACTGCAGACACGCTACTATATTGCAAGCATGAGTCAATGCCCACATCTTCTGGCTCCAGAAGAAAGAGACTGTTCTAATTTTTATTTATAAGCTGGGCAAGAGGAGAGAGAGTCATTCAGTTACAGGCAAAGCACACACAGACCCTGCAAGGTCAGGTTGGCTGGTTAACACATGAATATATTCGTGCCTTAGTGTACTGAGTCACAAATACCACAATCCATCTGCATCCTTTCACGTAGGACCTCAGAAAAGGGCTTTGTACATAATTTTTGTTGCCTTCCAGCACAAAGCCCATGGCCTCTGCATTATTCAGTAGAGAATTCCAGCCCCATGTAGAGCATGTTGCAATCCAAACTGGGAGTTTCTGGCAATAAACATTTGTGAGTACGCACACAATATAAAACAGGAAGAAGAATTTCAGTTTATCTGTGTTCACTTGGGGTTATTTGTTGCTTGGAAAAACCAAAAAAAAAAAAAAAAAAACTGGCAGACTTCCCACCACTATGCAATAGTCTAGGAAGGCTCCTGTCACCTGGGGACTCACATGCTGATGTGTGAGTGAAGAGAGCAATAGGCAGGATTCATGGGGTTTTCAGCATGAGCCTAATAAACTCTGTCGTGCTACTAGTGTTAAGACAGGAGCACCGAACAGAAAGTGTCTTAAGAACTACTGACAGCTTCTTTCCAAAAGCTAAAAAATGTCACTTTCATCAACTATTCCTTTATGCCAAAGCACAGAATGGATTTCCAGAGGTTTGTATCTGGTTTTGTGCAGCATTTACCAGCCTTTTAAATTTATTCTGCACTCCAAGCCAGCTTCCTTAATAAAGGGAGATAGTATTAGCTTATATAAAGTACCACATCATCTTACATCCTACACAAAGCTTTAGCCTGAGGATTTCCAGATGGACACATTTCATTCAAAGCAATTGAAGGTGGCTGGGGGTCAAGACACATGTGCATTTCCTTCCTTTTTCAGCATCCCTCTGGTTAAGCTTGTGCTCCTGAATTGCTCTTGCAATAGGGCAAACAAGTAAACATTTTAGACTCTGGAGATATCTCTTGCCCAGAGAGGCAAGTTTATTTTGCCTTTCTCGGATTCTCTTTAGAGACCTAGCATCCTGTAGGAAAGAAAAGTAGCAGAATGTCTCTGAATAGTAGTTTTTGAGAAATAACAGCATTTATCATTCATATAGAAAATTTCCAACTACAACTGCCTCTTGAGGAAAGGAGACCAAACACTGCCACACCTGTTTCACTGCTGGCAAAACAGATACGCATTAAGTGATTGCTAAAACAGATTTACAAACTTAGCAGCAACCCTGGAGTTACAATCCTGGTGTTTCAGCTTCTGGGCCATGCATGTCCCATTTGAATTACTATTTTTTGTGTGTTGCTAGAATTCATTCATCTCTTTCTATGTTAACAATCAGTAGATTTTTGAATCCCTAAAAATTAACACAGAATTACTGCAAAAGTTGAATTAGGACTTTTCATTAATACCTTTGTCATTGGTAATAGAAAGAGAAGACAGTGGATATAGAGACAAACACCAGCAGCGAAACTTTTATTGCTTCTGAAGTCCATTCAAGGGTAGGACAGTGGGACAAAAATAATTATAGGGGTCTTTCTACACAAAAGAGGCAGCTATTTAGAGGGAGGCAAAGTCATTTGAATGTCAATGAAATAACCATTAAAAGGCTGAGAAGCATTGCCATTTATTAAAAGATCTAAAGAATAGTTGCATGCACTATAGCAATCTTCTAGGTAGGAGTTGTTAATTTGCTATAAAAACCTGTTAGGGACAGGGCAGAGCGTAATTAAACAGGAGACAATACACACTGTGAAAGGAAACTGGATTTGGAATTTTACAGCCTCTTATTTCGGGTTTCTACATGAAATACTATGCTCTATAATCTCTCCTTAATAACACCTATGTATTTCTAGCTCCCACAGTGTTTTGCATTTCATTTCTAGCAGTGGTCTCCTACAGCCTCAGAAGGAAGGTAAAACAAGGTTACGCACTTGAATGCTCTCCCGCTCTTTCCAGCCTCACAGCAATCCTTCTTCCGAGAAAGTCTCTCATCAATGCCACTCCTTAATTGGCCTGAGAGCCCCTCTTTAAACAAAGCTCTCGTCTCCCACAGGGCCGAGTTCTTTCTGCTATTCTGGCAGAGCTAAATCCAGACAAGGATGTGCCATTTACCAAAACAAGTGTACTATAAATTCAAATGTGCAGGAAAGAGGTAAAGTACTTCCAGAAGTCCTGCAGGCAGAACCAACTGCATCAGGATAAAACCTACCTGCCTGTAACACTGTCAAGTTTTTACTTCAAGCAAAGGTCTTAGACACTGGTGGTACCACTCAGTAACAGATACAGGATCAGTGGGAGACCTGGGGTAGATTCTGCACTAACGGCCTGAATGTGATCTGAACCTCACTGTAATGTACAAAACTTCATGCCAGAGCTATAGGACAGATAACAACTTGGTGAGCTAGACAGAAAAGGACTTCATATTTGTAAAGATGATCACTTTTTCATGTTAATACAAGTCACTAAGAATATTAAAGCACAGTGCAGCTTTAACCTCTTCTTTAGCAGAAACCCTGGTATCTTTACTAACTGCCCACATACTGCCAGGCACATAAAAGTGATTCTACACTTTCCTTCCGTTGCCTGTTACTCCAAGGCACTGCAGCTCTTCATGCACCCAGCTAGCATAGCTACACATGCCATAGTATCTGAGAAAAGTAAATACAAATGCCTACAGCAGGACTAAAACAATTGTTCGACATCTCCTGTGACACCCACTGGCACAGAATTCTCCATTGATATATATCAGACAAGCATGTGATTTAAAATACTTTGTTCTTTCTCCTTTATTTAGCCACAACACAGATACAAGAGCAGGCAAACCCCTTCCAATGAAACTCACTCGATAAACCTGTTCAGATTGAGATTCTCATGAGATCAAGCGAAATATATGTACATGCACACACTCTCAGGCACACAAGAACACAGCAGAACCCTTACAAAATGAGGAGTGGCACTGAACTGCACCTAAAACGCAATAGAAACATCACCTAGTTAGGATGCATCTGTTAAGCAACAAGGCTGTGCACTGGACAGGTTCCCACTGTACCATTCCATTGGCTATTTAAATACCAGCATCAACCGTTTCAGCTGAAAATTTGAAGCTGACAGAGAAGAGTCTGACCTCAGATACCCAAGAATTCAGGCTAGCAGAACAATTACTCCACTGTAACCAAAAGCAGGATCTGGCCCTAAGAAATGAAGATGCATGTGACCAGCTCCAGCTGGGAGATTACTGCAGGTGACAACTTTAATTCCCTTAACTTCCCCAGCAACTAAACCCACCACCAATACAGCATGCAATTTGACTTTTGCACCCTCCTCACTCGTACTGCTCCTTTTGTTGGAAGAAATAGTGTAGTGGTTCTAAGAAGTGAGCAAATATCTACTAGGGACCAGAATAAGATTGCCAAATATACCAAACGGCTTCAGAAGAAAGAGGAATTGGGCTCTTAGATAAAGCTGCTCAAGCAGGTCCATCTGATTTGTCAACGCATTGCTCAGAAATATACGACTCAAATATAGTTTACAAAAAGAGTAATTCTTTATAGGACATCTCAGTGTCAAAATACTAACAAAAACACAGCTTGTAAATGCTGAGAAGAATGGTCTTGGAAAATTAATAACAAAACTAGGCCACTGCTAACAATAATAGGTGGTATCTCTCCATAAAAAGCCAGTCTGATGTACTCTGGAAAAATGAAACATTTGAAACAAACTGTTTACAAAAGTGACTTAAATGCTCAGCAGAGATCTAACACAAGTGTTAACAAACCACTATTGTAATTTTATTTTGGACAACTTCAGCAACTATTTTAAAAAAAAAATCTGTTAATACAAAAATGTAGAAAACAAAAAGAAAAATCCAATGCGACAGTTTTTAGACAAACTCAGTTAAGATGAAGCTGTACCTTTGTCCCAGTTACTAAGAACTTCAACTTTAAGGGTGGCATAACCCAGCTCAGCTAGGTTCATAGGCTTTCCCACCCTTGTGAAAGAGTCAGTTCTTAGAAGGCACCAATCTCAGTCCCCCAGGGTCTGTACGGTTTGCTGAGAGCTGCTGACTGCGTTGGTGTAGATGGGCTCAGCACGTTGGGGGACAGCAGATGAAAGGAGCCGAACGAAAAGGGGAATGCAGATAAAGACGCCATGGAGGAGAGAAGAGGAGGAGACAGTTTGGTAGTAGACGTGACCACAGGGAGCACTGGTCCGACGCTGCCATTTGGGGGCACTCTGAGTGAGGAAGTTTCAGCATGTGGGGCAGCAATTCTGGTCTGGTGATGTGGTTCTGTGGAAGATGCTGTAGTACTGGTATTACCATGCCCATTTTGAGCCAGCAGCAACGGGTGAGGTATGTGAGGGTGATGTCCAAAGGCACTGCCCCAAGGAATGTGTCCAATGCCAGTGTGTGCACTACTCGCTGCTTCCCGTTGCGAGGCGTAGTTGTTGAGATGAGACACGAGTCGAACTCGCAGAGGGTCAGAGGCATCCAGACCCTCTATGATACTCAGGTAGCGAGCAACTTCAGCCAGGCACTCTCGAAATCCTAGACTCCGATAGTCCATAGCCAAAGCGTGAGCATCAAAATAACCTAAGAGAAAGGAGAAGAATGAAATCTTAAGATGTTGTTTTCTAGTCATTGTCTACAAGTAGCCTCCCCACTCCACCCTCCCCTATAAGCATATTTCACTTGGATGTGGTTAGTATTCCCAACCATAGACTAGCTGCCAAGCCCCTTTTTTTTTTTCTTCCTTTTTTGTTTAACAAGCTTTTCTTTTATATCTGTGCTGTGATGCTGCAAGTCCCAAGACCAGTCACAGACTGCCATTTTTAAACTGGAATTGCTCACTGAGACTGGAGGAAAGTATTTTTGTTCTTTCTATGTCTCCCTTGTGCAAGTAAAACCACAGCACACTGAAATTCATGAGAAACACAAGTCTTAACTTATCAGGAGACTTAAGCAGGCAAAGCACTTCTTTCTTAAAAGTGCCTTTCAGCATTTCTGCTAAATCTTTTCACCACTTATTTCACCCTGTATTTTTCCTAGTTCTGTTCTGAACTTTCAGAAATTAGAGAAACAAGCATTAGACATCAATAATAACTGTTTTCCAAGCTGCCAAAAGCTGATTCACTTCATAGTGTTGACATGCTGCTAGAGAGGCTTGCAGTTGCTCTCCTCTAGAATAACTCTCTCCTCAGAGCTAGCACCGCAAAACCTTTCAGTGCTAGCGATGCCACAAATCTTGTCAAGTAGAGCAAGTCCCTAATTCCTGATGAAACATAAGAGAGCTGCCGTTCACTTTCAGCAAGCACTGCCAACGCTGGGGAATGCGCTGCCCTCACAGCAGCCTCCCTGCAGGGCTGCTGACTCCGTCAGGCACAAAACTTTACCTTTCCCTCCTGCTGTATGCAGCATTTTCAGGTGATCGACAGTCATCTGCAGAATCTCTGCTTTTTCCAGCTTGGCTGATCCCTAGGAGAGAAGGGAAGGCACGAAACGTTTTAAGCAGAACCAGAGACCTTACCGAGGGGTGACGCTCCATCCCGGGAAGGGATGGGCGGCAGCGCGGAGGGTCGCTGGGCGCTACCTGCTTCTCAAAAGCGCTGGGCACCAGCCTCCTCAGCTCGGACAGGCTGTTGTTGATGCGGTCGCGGCGGCGCTTCTCGATTATCTAGGGCAGAGAGCGGGGGTCAGCGGAGCCGTGCCGGGCTGCGGGGAGCCGCGGCCGGCCGGCGGGCACTCACCCCTCGGCGCCTCTTCCTGGCCAAGATCTGCGAGGTGGTGGAGGGAGACATGGAGCCCGCGGCCGAGCTCAGGTTCCTGCGGGGAGCAGCGGGACACGGGTCACCGCGGGGATTCGGGGGTGCCGGGGCTCCGCGGGGCGGAGGGGAGGGAGAGGGCGCGGCGCAGCCCCACGGCGCCCACCCCGCCTGAGCTCACCCATTCTCGTCTGCGCTTTCCTTCTCCACCTCGACGGCCTCATCCAACTCCTCGCTGTCCGACGAGCTGTACTCGGGGTGCGCCCGCTTCATGGCACCGACGGCGGGGACGGGGGCGGCGGGGCGCGGGCGGCCGTCGGGGAGGCGGCGGGCGGCGGGGCGCGGAAGGAGCGCGCCCAGAGCGCGTCCCGCGCCTCGCCCGGCGCCCGTCTCTCCCATGGAGTTCCCACGCCTGGCGGGCAGGCAGGAGGCAGCGGGCAGAGGCAGGGAGGGACGCGGGGAGGCAGGGAGGGACGGACGGAGAGGGAGGGAGGGAGGGATGGACGCGCAGGCGGCGGGCACGAACGCAGCCGGGCAGAGCGCGCCCGCCGCCGCCCGCCGCCCAGCACCGCCACGCGCGGACCCCGCCCGCCACCATTGGCCGCCGCCGCCGCCGCCCCAGCCAATCGCCGCCGGCCGCTGCCGAGGCCACGCCCCCGCCGCGGGGGAGGTGCGGCCGTGGGAACGCGGCGCGGGGCCTGGCGGCGGGGATGGATGGGATGGATGGATGGATGGATGGATGGATGGATGGATGGATGGATGGATGGATGGATGGATGGATGGATGGATGGATGGATGGATGGATGGATGGATGGAGGGATGGATGGATGGATGGATGGATGGATGGATGGATGGATGGATGGATGGATGGAGGGATGGATGGATGGATGGATGGATGGATGGATGGATGGATGGCATTGGGCAGGGTGGGAATGCAGCATGTCCCCAGCTGGGGAGGTGGTGCGGGTGCTGTGCAGATGGACAGGGCAGGGCAGCACCCGCGGGGCTCCTGCCAGTCCTTCCACCAGCCCCTCCTGCTGGGGTCCCCAGCAGCCTGAGCCCAGCGGATCATTGCGCCCTGCAGAGGCTGATGAAATTTCTGAGGGCTTCCCTAAGGCAACAAGAGGGGAGAGCTGAGTGAGGAGGTTCACTGAACAAATCAGGTTAGAAGAGACCTCTTGTCAACTACAATGACTAGTGCCACACCAAGTGCCACACTGAGAAGAAATAAATCCTCATGTCCAACTTGAGCTTCACCTGGCACAGCTTAAGACTATGCCCTGATGTCCTGTTGCTGGTTGCCTGGGAGGAGAGGCTGACCCCCACCTGGCTACAACCTCCTTTCACGGAGTTCTAAAGAGTGGTAAGGTCACCCTGATCCTCTTCTCCAGGCTAAAAGAAGAAAGGGAAACCTGGGTGAGAGTAGCTTGCCCACCTTTAAAAAAAAAAAAAAAAAAAAAAAAAAAAAAAAAAAAAAAAAAAAAAAAAAAAAAAGGTGGCTAAAGCCTGAAAGTTGAGGAGGCTTTAACTTGGGGTTTTTCAGTTTGTTGGCAATGCAAGGGAAATCAAGGGGAAATCAAGGCATCCCTCTTCCCTGTACCCTTCCAAACTGCAAATCTGCTAGCCACATCCTTTCCTTGTCTACTCCCTCCACCATGTATTGTGGCAGTGGGCAGAAGTAGGAACAGTTTTTAAGAAGCTGAAAGCACATGGCCTTTGCTGGCAATGAGGCAGGAATGACAGGAAAGGTCAGCCCTGGATTCAGGATGTGTGTAACTCTGGCTGGCACGCTCACCATGAGTACATGCTGCCTTGCACTCAGCAGGGCCCCAAGCCTAAATGCTGTATTCCCCCAACAAGTCCTCCTCATTCTGCCAGCTTTCTCAGGCTGAGGTACTGGCAAAATAAGACAGGTGAAATGAGGGTGTACTCTTTGAGGTGGTTTCATAATAATTAAATTTTCATTTACATGGAGCCTTTCAACTAAGGCTCCCTTCTACGTTGATTCTTCCGTGTTTCACAATCAGATGGACTGGAGGATAACCAAGATGAACATCATGTGAGAGCAAAGGGCTGATGAACCCAGATTTCCCATTCTAAGCGCCTGGAATAATTGCCTTCAACCTCCCATTGTTTTAGGTAAAAGTTACCAGCACAAGGTCGCCTCAGATTTCATGGAGTTGCTCATATTTTTGCGAAGCATCTCAAGTAGGAAGGAAATGGAAGCAGGGACCAAGCTAAAAGTAGTAAAAGACCTGCAGTTAAGAAGATAGAAACAGTCCTGCAGTAGCTAACAGAAGATGACAGAAATGTTCTATCCCCACATTATTTTTTTCAGAAAGATATCCTTTCTGCAGTGCTTTAATTAAGTTTGTGTCAGCACTTCTATTACATGCACCTTTCCAGCCTCTATATTTTTGTTGTGAAACTTGTCTGCCAGTGCCACTTGCTTTTACAGGTCAGTGAAAGGCACAGTGTTTCATTCATGTCTTTCTGGCCTGCAGACTACACATCTGAATTCTCCCATCCAGCCACATATATGTCTTCTATTATGGAGAAAAGAAACATGGTAGAAGAAGTTCCTTGGGATTAAGCATTGATTGCTTGGCAGTAGAGGTGTGGGCACCCAGGTTCCCAGCAGCTGGATCCTGGAGCTGCCCCCGTCTGTAGCTCTGTGAACCACTGGGGCCAGGCAGCCTCCAAAGAAGCTTTCTGAGCTTGTGTAGACACTGACTTCTGCAAATGATTTACAAGAATGGGCAGGTAGAGTGTA
Source organism: Phylloscopus trochilus trochilus (assembly GCA_016584745.2). NCBI lineage: Eukaryota > Metazoa > Chordata > Aves > Passeriformes > Phylloscopidae > Phylloscopus > Phylloscopus trochilus. The sequence continues at coordinate 27,983,711 of WQNJ02000084.1, forward strand.
GCTGTGCCTCTGCACAGTATGAGCAATTGCAGTTGGCTATCAGCAGCCGTGGGAAGATAGGAAACGTTTGCCTGTATGTGGTTTCAATCTTCCCATCCAGCACTAGGAGGAGCAGACAGCAAAACCAGCTTTAAATTGCTCTTGTGCTTTTCTGGTGCTGGGCATGGATCCACAGTGTTGGTCTAATTGTTAACCATGGCCCAAAGGGAAATTTTATTAGCCCAAAATTACCAGCACACCGAGACAGCACTGTCATATATCACTCTCACCAGAAGGGCAGACAGGAGAGCAGCCCATTTCTCACTAAAGTCCAAGGAAATTAAAACAGCAGTGCACAAGGTGACACTTCTAAATAGAGTTGAATTTCAGCCCCCACTGACAGTTTTGCACCAATGAGGCAATGAACCTTGGAGATGACAGCCTTCTCTCTTGTCCCCTACACTGCCACTGTGCCTCTCTTTTCCCTGTTTCACACTGCAGTGCTCTCTTGCCTTCTACATGGCCAGCTCCTACCACAGCCATGCCATGCCTCAGTCACCCCACGACCCAAACATGTCATCTCACACCCCTTCCTATCACACACACCACCACACTTGACTTGGCCCCTCTTGCCATTCCCCCCTGCCCCAGTTTCCCCATTGCTTCCAGGTCTGGCACAGCTCAGCATTTCCAGATCCAGGGTCTACAGCCACATCTGGCCCCCAGTGTTGGAAACAAGAATGGCAGGACAGGGTATATCCCTAACCCCAAAGCAGAGACTCAGGTTTGAGGCATGCAGGAGCCCTTGTGGCAACTGTCCTTTGGAAGGGAGTGGTGCTAGTTTTTGTGTGCACCCCAAATTATTCTTTGTTGGATGCCCCCTGTAGTGATTTCAGTGGTACTCAAAGTGCTCTGAAATGGTGTTGTTTAATGCTGCTGCAGGCTTCCCTCCAGCAGAGACCTGCCACTGCTGACCCTTGCTCCAGTGTGTGTGTGCTAAATTAACTCCCATCCCCTTCCTTTAGGTTTTCTCTCCCAAGGGAGCAAGTACTTTGAAGAGTAATCCCGTCAACCTGTCACCCCAAGTCCCGGAAACTCGTTGTTGCTATGGTAACTGTGCCCAATTCAACTGGTGGCTCTGGCACTCACATTGCAGCCAGGCAAAAACATCAGCGCTCCCCCCGACCCTCCCTCCCCGCATGTATCCAGCTGCAGCATCAGCTCTGCAAGCAAGAAGTTGCTGTTCCAAATAATTTTTTTCTTTTTTTTTTTTTTTCTTCTTTTTTTTTTTTTCTTTAAGGAGTTTTGGCTGAGTGTTGATTGTTGGTGCCACTGACACAGGGCAAAACTATTTATCACAGATCAAATGGAAGTGCTGGAGAAGTGAATGGGAATGACAGAGGAGGGTTTTAGACTCCTTGCTTGATCTGTTAGCAGTACTGTGACTATACATGTGTTTCCTCAGGAACTGCACACTGACATTCCTCTCTGCACATGCCAGAGGTCCAAATAGCCAGCTCAGAAGTTAGGCTGGGGGGCTCCCCAAGAACACCAGCCCCAATTTCTGCCATGCAGGCACTGAGTGTCTTTGTGCTGGAGCCATTGCTGCAGCAGAAGGACATCAACATCACACATTCACACTCATCTCTAGCGATAGCCAGATCATCAAGACATTCCTCTCTTCAAGCTGGTAAAGGACAGGGATAATATTTACATCAAGGTCTTTACAGTAAGCAGAATGCTCCAGCTGCAATGCTTCTGCTGCAGGATGTGTTTCAAGTGTCATCTTTTGGAAGCAGTGTATAGCTATGAATAAGCAAGACTAGCACTGTCAGCACAGTAAGAGTAGCAGATAACAGATATCTCTTCTGGATGGCTCCAACAGCTAGTCTTTGCATTTACCTGCTTAGGCTTCAGCTCGTCTCCAAAACCAGACTTGGGTTATAACTGTGCAAAAAGCTAATCTGTGAACACAAATTCAAGCTGCTGACAGCCAAAGCAACCTCATATTTCATCAGGCCTGTGACTGAGGGGACAAGAGACAGATTGGCTATTTTATTACCTGATTTCCTTTCCAATACATTTTGCCTCTTTTCTCTTTTTATGCAAGGTTTCATCTGACCTAAGGCTCTTACAGTTGTCAGCTTCTTCCACAGATAACTCTTCTTCCATTCCCACAGCACAGGATGTCCTGTGGAAAGATACTACAAGACACAGGAAGACCCTGCAGGAGGAATGACACCAGGTCATGTTAATTAATGGCTGTCTTACAATAAATGCAAAAGGAGGCAAACTTGACATGGTATAGTGTAGAAAATTCTGGTTTGACTTGCAAGCACCTTTGATCTAAGCCATGGGAAAATGACACCCTGTCCCTATGCATAACAGTGCACCTCGAGTAAATTCACACAAAAAGTGAGCAACATGTTATTGGCAGCCTCTGTCAGCACTGTCAAATCTAGAGGGGACAATGGCCCCAGAATTGTGTCAACTACTGACACCATCCCAGCACGGTGACAATTTCACTGTAAATTGGCAGTTTGCTTATACCAGTGATCACTCCTCAGTATTACAGTACAGTTTGCACCAAATATCACAGAGTAAACCAGGTTTTCCTTTTGTTGATTTTTTTTTTAACCAAGTTCTCTGTAATTTGCCAAAATAGTTTTGTTCTGTTCCTACAGTGCTTCTCATAAATGGACTGAGGAATAAGGATACAGAAACTTGCTCTGGTTTCATGCTGTTGAAATCTTCACAGTCCATCAAGGAGCAGCTGGGCTAGTTGTTTTCCTGTGCAATTTTACAACTTCAGTGTTTTAAAAGTAGTGCTTAAACCATGCTTTGTGGTTACAGTGATATATGGAAGTCCCTGCTCAAAAGAGTTTACAGTCTGAGACCTACTTTGAGTTTTCTTTGCCAATAAGGTGCAGCTTTGAGAAGAACGTATGTGTACTATTCATTTTTGCTGGGGGTCATAGGATAGAGAACAAGTCCCAGACCTTCTGTTTCACCATGAAAACTATTATTTATAGTATGCTCTTTCAAGGGGAAAACGTGGGGTTTTTGCTAATAAAAACAATATTTTTTCCTAGAAAGTTTCTTTGAACCGAATTTCATTGTGAAAAAATAAAAATAAAACTTGAGCATGCCCTGTAGCTGTGGGTAAGCACAGTTTGTAACAAAGCAAATCAAAGTAATAATCCATGACTTTTGAAGGTACCAGCTATTATGACCATTGCACAGATGAGTTAAATAAAAATGGTGAATACTATGTATCTGAAGTGGTGAGCACTGACTCCCAGAAAAGCATCTGTTCTCTCTCAGATGATAACTTTTATTCACCTCGCACCTTTCTGCCCTAGGCTTTACTAGACAGCTGCTGTCCCACAGAGATCAGCCACCTGAGCAAAAGTTAGACCTGGGGAAGCAGCCACTACAGGAGACACTCCCCAGTCACAGAGAGATGAACTGTGAGGGGATGTTTAGCATGTGTGACAAGAGTGAGAAAGTGACAGGGATTTTCAATTGCCATAAATGTGGTTGGGACTTTGGCTGGGATTTCATCATGGAGATCCTGGCAAAGTAGCTTGATTTGTCTGCTTTAGATAATTACTAAGCTTGAGTGGTTTGAATGTGAAACCTTGTTCCAGACAGTCAGAGTATTTAGGTATTGGAGGACACCAAAATCAAATCCTATCATCATCATCTCTTCCATTGTGTTATGGAATACCGGGATAAAAATAAACCGTAGAAAAGAAGTGTCACTGTGATTTTGCCAGAACAGAGTTGGATACTGCACTTACCATTTGACTTGAGAATTTTGATTCCAAGTTGAGGGGTCATAGTTTTGAGATTCAAACTGATTTTGAAGCACCATGAAAACTTTGTAACATCCTGCACTGACAATGAGGGTATTTTCCTCTGACATGCTTTTACTTCAGTCTTGCTCACAGTTCTTAAAAACAGCAGCATTCCTGTTGCTTTCAGAAAAGTTAAGGCTTGTGGACCCTGCAGAGCTGATCAGAACAGCAGTGCAAAACCTGTACCCTGTATAGATCCACTGTTCTCTGAGTGACCTTCATTTCAGCTGCTTCTAAAAATGAAAAACTATACCAGGGGAAATAATTTTCTTCCAAAAAAGCCCCCATCTGAAAGATTTATTCCAAAAAAAGTCTCAGTTGTATAGGAAAAGACACTATCAAAGCAACATGCCAGGTCAGCTACAGCAGTTACTTTCCAGGCAAACCCAGGCCTCTCTTGATTCATAGCGCTCTAGACATGATAAAAATCCCTTGTGTTTACTTGTCAGCAAACCAAACCTCTGGGACATGGCTCTCAATACATAACTGTGCTAGCACCGAGATGCCAGGATGATGAGCTCTCTGTGAGCACCTCCACAGGCACTATAAATGACGGTGCTCTAAAGCAAGTGCAAACAGTCACACGCTCGTAATGCTTCAACCACAGCAAATGTGTTTAATCCCACACAATAGCTCCGTTATACTGCGTCTTAAAGCTGTGGTCGGCCAGGGAAGTGGTGACCACTTCTCACATATATAACGTATACCAAACATATTCAGTTTGGCAGGAAGACAAGAAGCTGGAAGTGTCACACTGGAGCCTAGCCCCCTGACAGCATGAGACATGTGCTTGTAAGCTGTCTGAAGGAGGATATTTGATTGCCCTCTTTCTTCTTCTGCCTCTCTCCCAACAAAAGTAGAGTGACCTCCCCCATGACCTGGCAAGTGCTGAAATTCCCCAAACACATTTTTCTGTTGTGCCCCAACGCTGAACAAAAGGAAACGAAGCAGCCTCGATATATTTGAAGTATGGAATGAAAATAATAGCTGGCTCCTGCTTGCCCTGCAAACGCCGATCTCCACCTCCTCCCTAGCACGGTTTGCACTGCCTCCCACGCTTTTCTCCTGTACTGTCTGCAGCTATTTCGGATTTTATACACTTATTTATTTATTTATGCCTTTATTTATTTATTTGGAGAAGGGCAGAGTGGGGGGCGGGCGGGGGAGGGGGGGGTCTATGTAATTGCAGTTTACACTGCGTTCCCACGCTACTATTGTTTGTGGCTTTGTTTCCTATTCCCATCACGTGTGCTAATTAGTTGGAGCCGCTGGCTAGCTGGGAGGCGTGTGTCTGGAGTAAAAGCAGAAAGATCACTTCCTGGAGGGATCTAGGCAATCTGAACAATTCTTTGCTTTACTTTCAGCCCTCTCCCTCCCCCCGGCTTTACCACTCAGGGAAGAGAGAAGAAGTGCTGATTGTCAAGCACTAGACACCGGAGAGGCACAGATTCTCTTCTGAAAAGGAGCAGCTCATAGAGGCAGGGAAAACTGGGCTAGAAAGAACACCTCATCTGTGATTAAAAAACTGATTTTTTAATTTTATTTTCTTTTAATCTTCAGAAATCCCCAATGTCTTTCTGTTGTGGCTAAGAAGGTAAAAGCACCATTTGGAAAAAAAAAAAATCCTCAGGTTATTTTAGCCTGCCCTTAGGAAGTGAGTCAGTTTTTTATTGGCAAGGCTAAGCTAGCTCATGCCATGGCTTGCAAAATGAAATGAGACCCAGAGAGAGAGAGAAGATTACCTGAGTCATGGCATTTGCTTATTACTGCCGGCGTCAGACAGCAAGGCCAAGTCACAGCAGCACAAAGTACCTGTGCATGGATCAGGTTTTAGACTCAATATTGGATTTGGTTTAGGTGCCTTTTTTTTTTTTTTTTTTTTCAACTTTTGAATCTCTAGTTAAATCCTCCTGCCCACAACCCTGGTGCTTTTCAAACGCTGAGCACACTAGGCACTCCTCAGATCACACAGGCAGCGTGTAGCCCACACAGGCATCAAGCTGGAGCTGTAGGAGTTGCCAGGGTCGCACCGACCCCTGCTGTCATGTCAGCAGCCTTGCCTGAAACCTGTCCCTTCTCACCCAGGCGGTAAGCCCTGGGGCCATGCCCCTCTGGCATTAATAGTCCTTGTCCTGCTAGCCTGGAGTGACACTCTGTGCTCCCCGGTTTCCCATGCTGAGGAAAACAGCGCGGGGCTGCGAGCCTGAGGGTGAGGGCGGGTGTGCGGGCCGGGGAGGGCCCGGGCGGGCAGGGAGCCCCTGCAGGGAACATCCAGGCTGGGGCCCTTCTCACCTCAGCCCAGGGAACATCCAGGCTGGGGCCCTTCTCATCTCAGCCCAGGGAGCAGCCAGGCTGGGGCTCTTCTCATTTGCTTTCTCTAATGCCCGTGCTATCGCCGTCAGGCTCGGCCCAAGGCACAGCTTGTTCAGGAGGAGGCAGGCCCTAACCTCTCACATGGAAGGTGGGCTGCCAAAAACTCACCCAGAAACACGATACGGTCCAAATCTGTGTTTGCTTCTCTTTCACCAGGCTGCTGTGAAAGCAGAGGTGTGCTGCTAATGACCATAGTCAGGCTTAGTGCGAGTATAGCCTGTGCTTTCCTGTACAACTCTGGTACAGTTAAAGGAAAGGCCCAAAGAAAGAGCTATCGGTCTGCCTTGACATTGTGGGGTGGCAGCTAGGCAAAAAAATTCCATCCTCTGGGAAATTCCAATATTTCTACGCTTTTATTTTGCTTTCATTTGGGTTACAGAGAACTGAAATATCTCAAGTTTGTTTGGTTTGGGGTTTTCCTGTCCTTTCAGTGGGGAAAACAAGTCCTGTGTTTCAGAAACAGTGAAATGCTTCCCTGTGAGTCAGCTCAGCTTTAAAGGGCATCTCTCTGAGAGTCACGTTAATACTTGGATGTTGTTATTCATGTTATCCCTCAACCTCAGTTTTTTTTAGAAACTGAACCCCCTTTCTGGGTTATCTGTCTCATGACAGCCTCTTCAGCTCAGGGTACAGGGCAATATTTTGCATTGTTGAAGGTATAGACTGAATGGCTGGCCCAGAGAAATGCAGGGTAATTTTTCCTGCCCTGGAAAGAACTGTTTTACAGAGCTGTTGTGCAAGGCTTCAGAGGTGGTGTCTTCATATCATCATGTACATCCTGCTTTCTGCTCATAACTGCTCTTGCCATTTACAAATACTTCACATCCCTGCAGTAGCTCCAATTGCTTTGGTAAGTAAATTGGGAAAATATTTGCAGTCTAGCTTTTTCAATGAGAGAAGGAGCTAGAATTTAAGGAGAGGTGAGCAAGTAGCTGGTGATCCAGCCCTCTGCAGATGAGCAGGCACTTCTGGTGCCCTAGCAGGTTGGAAAACAGAGTCAGGCTCGCCCACTGTGAGTGCGGAGAAGCTTAGAGAGGGAAAGACCTGCAGAATCCACCCTGCATCATGGCCTGCTTTACTGAGGAAACTGGTGGCCAGTGAGGAAGGTGACATGTAGAAATATGGAAGGCATTCACATGTGCATCATTAACTTCATTATTTCCATTAAATAATCCGTGACTTGGCCCCAGGTTTATATCTTTGCTAATAGTCCAGAGCAATGTCCTGTCAGATCTCCCTCTTCCTGGTGGAAAGCATCCCTCTCCTTTGGAATGGCTACAGTATTATTGAGGGGAACACTAGGCTTTACCATAGCACTAGCAATTAATAGAGTCTGCTGCTTTCTGCATCTGTGGTCTTCCACTGACTGTAAACATTATAATTTTTTATTAATTATTTCTTTCATAATGCAATTCACAAACTCCTCCAGACTGACCTCCCAGAGAGATTGCTAATCAGACAGAATTGCACTGCAGGGAGGGGTGAGTGCTCTGTTCGGATATCTTTTAAGAATATGTGAGGACCACCAACATCTTTGCACAAGTAACCTGAACCAAAGGAAAACTAATCTAGCAAAGCACCTCTGTGCACTGTAGCAATTAAAAGTCTTCTTCAGAACTAAATCTAGTTAATCATTTTTTAGTTGTTGCAACTCATTATTTATATTTGGAAATTAAAAGCTCCAACTAGAACAAAAAACCCCAGCCCATCAGTGAGTCATTCAAAAGTTCTCTGTTCTTTTTCCTGTTTTCTCACTGGATATGGAAAGTGGCTCATGATTTGTGTCCTGATATGCAAAGCCTATATGAGCCTGAGGGAGCTTCACTCAGACTTCATGGCCACAGTAGCCTACGACAGTCGCTTCAGAGGAACAGAGTTCCAGCTAAAAGAGAGACTTCTGGGTGCTTTGGTCACAGTAATTGCAAAATGTTCTGTGAAGATGCCCACCCTTTCTGGAACTATAAATTAAATGAACGACCTCGTTTCAACTTTCTTTTGGTGTGTGTACTGGTGCAATATACTTGGTTACACACAAAAAAAAAATTAAATGGTGCTTTTCCATGGTCAGCAGAGTTAATCAAACCTTGTTTTCTCTGGAGTAATGCTCTACATCCTGATTCTGGCCCAGAATCTGTACCTGCCAGTTTGGTCCATGGTGCTGCTGCCTGCACCCATGGGCTGGCATGTGGGCAGGAAGCAGAAGATGCTGCAGTGGGCAGAGGGCCTGGGCATGCTGACTACCCAGATCAAATCTTCTGGCATGGCCAGCAGAGGACCACCAATCTAGGGTTCTTTTCTTCACCAGGTTTGCATAAAACCTGTAGTATATCTATTAGTTTGAATCTGCCATTCATCGAAGATTGTGGGTGGTAGCCAACAGGCTTCAACATTATTGAGCTGATCAATAAATACATAAACAGCAAAGCAGATAAATGAGATGGTTGCTGGAACTTGGTTGCCAAAGACACTCCATTTAAAAAGCACCTATTTTGAGTACTAAAATGTTTCCCTGTAGATTAGGAGGAAGATATTACTTCAATCCTTAGAGGCAGTAGTAGCAATGATATTGCTATAGATATAATGGTATAAATAAATAAAATGCAGGGTTTTCTGGAAGAGTCCATATCTTTAGACCTAAGGTTTGTGTATGCAGCTTACCCACTTTCTCAGTTATATTGCCTACTCCAGTAAAAGGTACTCCCTTTTTTTTTTTTTTCAAACTTTGCCTCTGTTAAGGATTTGCAAGACTGTTAGACATTGAAGTATTGGACCTCAGAGTAAGTACACAGATGAGACAGTTAATCAGTCACTCACAGATTGTTTCTGAGATAGGAGAGCTTTCATGCTCTCTCTTGGAGAGTTCTCAGATTTGTGATGACTGAAGATGGGGGGATGGTTTCAGTACTGCATTTACAACTCCAGGAATGTAGAATCCACCTTTAACTTGAAAATATTTGCATGAAGCATTCAGGTAGTATAAAGGAAACTGATTACTTTATACCAGCTGGATTACAGCAAGCCAATATTGACTTCAGGTTTTGGTTGTCAGCAAGATTTATTTTACTCAAAGTAAATATTGACTGCAGCACCGCCAAGGCCAGTATTTACTTTGGAGGAATATCAATCTTGTGGCTCAAAACTGGAAGTCAATATCATCATTGTTACACTTTCTCATAAGTAGTAGGGAGGAGGGCCTTTGGCTAATGGGAAACATATATACATATATGTATAATTTAAGATGCAATGAAGAAGAGAAAATATGGAAAGATGGTAACTACCTTGGGCCAGTAAAAGACAGAAGCTGCTGGAAGGAACCACACAGTCAGAATATTATAATTCCCAGGGACATCCTTCCTGCAGACACTTGTTGTTGAGCTCTTGAAAAGTAAATAGCAAGAAATGTAAGTGGTAGCTACCATACCAGGAATGGTATAATAAATGCAAAAAGAATTTCTGTTCCCAGCCTCCTTTGAACTGCCAGTTGATTTTGTCTTAATACCCTGTAAGCCCCACAAAATAAAACACGCCTGCTCTGTCATGGGATAAGTTTAGAAAGCCATTGAAATTGTGCTTATTGGAGCTTTTGTCACTTGTGTCTTTGTAAAGAAAAACAGCATCTAAACTTCAACCAAGAGGAAGACAAGGAGTCTGTTTGGATTTGAGGCCACTAACATGCAAAATGCTCTATGTTGCTTTTCTGTTGGTGAAACTGTGTAGGAGAGCATTAAATCCGGAGCATTCATGTTATCCATGAAATCTCTTGGCACATGTACACACACTGTGTTCCTTGATACAACAGTGCTTTCCCAGTTTAAGTGCTACAAGAATATAAAAATAGCCATTTTCCTAATGTCAGAGATAGTCCTATTAATTACAGAGACAAACAGTCCTCAGGATTCCATGGTGCTGGAAGAGGTGGAGTGCTCCCCAGCACAGAGCCTAGGTGTAGCAGTGTGCAGGAAGTACTAACAGGTAACCCTTGCTGTGAAGAACCAGGACAAGCCCACCAAGGACTGTGGCTAGTTTCCCAGAGGCCTTGTTCATACCACCCCATGGCTGCTGGTAGAGGATGAATTTGATGCAGGCTAGCTAAAATACACTGACTCCTAGCCAGGGAGAGTTTGCAACTGCTGGACCTGAGACCTTCCTGACCTAGAGCTCAGCACCCTCCAGATGTTGATAGAGACAGAATTGGGTCTGTGGAAATCCAGCCTGGACATGGACACCTCTGCCAAGTGATGCCAAAGATTGCCTGTCAAGAGCATATATCAGTAAAGGAAAGCTGCATGGCACTGAACTGCTTCCCACTTGCCAGCTGCATTGAGAGGCACAAGTGGCAGGGGCGTCACTTCCCAAGCTAAAAAACGTGACAGGAGTCAGGTCTGCAGCAGGCCATTCGCTCTCTCAGGAAAATCCTCAGCTGGTGGCTTACAGCTGGATTTGCCATCATACAAACACACAGTTATAATGTTTGCCTTTCAAAAGATCTACGGACTTAACAGCTGCTGTGACAATTGCTGCAAAGATCTGAGCTGAGCTTGTTAGAAACACCAGCCTCCTTGCTCCATGTGTTAGCTGTAGTTGTATGTTGCAGTCCTCCAAAGTGTAGGCATCAGAGCTGAGAACACTCATACTGAATCTCCTGCGCCTGTCCACTCCCTCTGCTTAGCTGTGCTTGTGGCAATGCCAAGCATCCAATGTTGGTGAGTTTCCACCTAGAAGTTTTGCTGGGGCCAGTCCTGTGCGTGAGCAATGGCAGCACTTCAGAGAGCTTCAGGACACTCAGCATAGAGGAGTTGCCCAAGTCATCCAATAGCATTGGTAACTTAGGTCACTAAGTGTAAGTCACTTACTTACTAAGAGTGACTCTCTATATATTTGAGATCAATAAATGTCAGCCTGCTGTGAAATGACTTAATGACATTAAATTAGTGGATGTTAACAAGATGATATTGGGGTAACGTGATCATCTATTGCCTTTGTCCAGGCAGCAAATTGCTATTTTATTAGTTTTTCTTCTTTTTGTATTTTTATGGTTTTGTTTAGAAGACTGAAGAAACTTTGACTATGGAAGTTGACATTTTTGAAGTAAATAGATGTGAATTTTGTCCCTGATTTCACATGAAAATAATTCAGTCCTAACTCATGCAAATTCTAAGAGAAAAAAACCAAGCTTGGAATAAGATACTTCCTCTGCATGACTGCCTTGGAATATTGTAGGAGGGAACTCCAGAAAGTCATGAACAACAGTAATTTCATATGGCATCCACAAGACATAGGGTTTTTCAGCTGCCACATAGAGACATGTGGTCCCCAAGATGAAAAACTGTCACTTACTAAAAGTTTATCTGAAAGCAGCTTGTCTTGTGAAAGTATTTGCTCTTGTACTGGTAAGAGGCTGAGTTTTGGCTCAGACAATTGCTTGTGTGTTCATCTTGATTTGCTCTACCTTTTATGCAGCTCGCGCTTTTTTTCATGTGAACTTCTTTATTTCGTAGTAAGTTGCTGTTTCCAAGGGTGGGGCACATCCAACCCCTTCCCTCATGTCAGGCCTTCAGCTTCAGTCATAAAATAAACGTGGGTTCTCCCAGTGGGCTGATGTGAGTGCCCGTAATTGGGTCCCTCAGGAAGGTTTAACATGAAGGGGAGATGAGGTTTGCGGCTTTGACCAAGGCAAGAAGCCGAGGGAGGAAATGAAGGGAGACTCAGGAGGCGCTCTCCCTTACCCTCACCTCCCACGTCAAGAAAGGCATAATGATGCATTTTGGAAGAGATATTTATTTCTGTTCCTGCCATTCAAAATTATTTCGTTCCCTGCATTTATGTAGTTTCTTTGGTTTCTTTGGCTTTAATGAAATTCTTTCCCTTGCTAAGATTCATATTTTTTATAACTGGCCATACAAGAGGTCTGGAACACCATCAGCCTCTTTGGGAAATAATTACTGTTTGTGTGGTCTAATAAATGGTCTCATAGGGTTCAACATGAAATAGCCAGGGTCTACAGGAAAGAAAACTATGTGGAAACTCGTGCAGCCTCACTAATCTGCAAGGAACAAAACAAAGTTGTACCCTGGGGTAAGAACCAGTAGCGACTTACTTAATTGCTACCATGTCAGCGTGTGAAACTACTACCTCCACACAAGCTAATGCAAACCTGATGTGGTCAGATTTCTGATTGAGACCAGCTAAATATCACATCAAACGAGCAGATAATCCCCGCGACAGATCTGCAGGGCAGCCAGGGCTGTTTGTTATCTGAGCCTGGTGAGGCGGCCAGTGAGGAGCACATGGGCAGGCCAGAGCGGTCACCTTTAATGTGTAATGGGTATAAATAGTGACCACTGCCTCTGAATCCATGTCCCTCCCTCACCCACCTCACTTATCTGTCCCATGGAAAGGAAATTCAGCCAGAGGGTGATGAGAGCAGAAGGTGAAGCCCCTTTGATTAGAGCACAAATGACCATCTGCATTTCAGTCCCGTTTCCTTCCTTCCCCTAAGGTGTGCTTGAATGAGAGGGCACTTGGTCTCCCAAGTCCAGTAATCTCCACTGTGACCACATGAGGTGGAAATCCAAATGCAGGGGAGGAGGCCACATGCTGATCTGCTGCCCCAGATTTGGAATCAGAAAGTCACAACTCAAAACCCTGCTTTGTCCCAGCTGCACCAACCCCAGTCAGGCTGCCTAGAGGCAGTGATGCCGTGGCTGACTTGATGTCTGTGTCCCCTTCATCACGACACAACATTCCCATGGTGGCCCTTCTGCAGATCTCTGCCCCAGACCAGGCCATGTGATGGCCTCACACTCCTTGGCTTCGACTGTGAGAGCAGCTCATGAGCTGCTCCAAGAGCTGAGTCCTGCTCCCAGTGCTGTGGCTGCAGTCCTGGAGCTTTGCTCCCAGTGTGTTCCTAGACATGCTTATGCTCTCTGGCCCTGCAGTTCCTGGCCAGGCACACAAGAAGGCTGTGGTAAAACCAGGAATAAAACCATTGCCAGAAAGACCTTCACCTGCCCTAATCACTAGATTGCACTTCTGTTGCTTCAACCATTACACAGGATGTCTTTCTTTTTTTTGTATTTTCAGTGGGACATTCTCCAGTTTCCAGTGGATTTTGGACATGGTAAACAAGCAAGGCTGCATTTGTTTCTTTTAGGGGTACATGAACACTTTCAGATACAAATTCCCATAGTCTTTTCTTTGAAAGGAATCAAAATTCAGAAGTGTGGAAAGTTTTCTTATAATGCTTTTGATGCTTCTGTAAATCTTTCCTCTTTTAATTAAAGCTACAGGAAAGTGAACATGATAGTGATGCAGAGTTTGCCATGTCATGCGCTGCAGTCACTGAAGGACAGCTCCCGTGGATGCTTGGTGGTGCACCTTTTAGCACATGGCAGAGGTGTCCCCATTCATCACCAGCAGAGATGCTATGGAGACCAAGGAGGGGTCACCAAGGAGAGGCAGTGCCAAAGGATTGCCCAACTGTGCATTCTGCATACACCGTTATGTTTTAATGAGAACTATTATTGTTTTATCTGGAAATACTGAGTTACTAGCTTTCATGCAAGGAAACTGTTTCTGAAAGAAATACCAGGCAGATTGTTAGAAGGAAAGGGGCAATGAAAGAGAGCATCTGTCTGAGAGTGATCAGAGGAACTTTAGGGTTAGGGTAACAGCACGCAGCTTCTTTTTCAGGTCCCTCAGGGTCCTGACTCTGCGTCCAAAACATGACCTCTTGTTTGGGTGGCATGTGCAGATAGGAGAAGAGGGACATTTATCTTCTGTGACCAGAAAACACCCTGAACAACCTGTAGGCAAGCAGGTGTTGAGGACCACAGGCCATTGTGCTGTTGCCAGCAGCAGAAGTGCTGTCTCACACCTACAGCTACTCTGTAAATAGCCTTTGGAGGTCAAGGGGGGTTAAACAGCTCATGGGGTGTGCAATTGCAGACGTCATAGAATCACAGAATCATGGAATCACAGAATGATTTGAGTTGGAAGAGACTTTAAAGACCATTTAGTTTCATCCTAACTGCATGGACGAGGATCTTTTCACTAGACCAGTTTTCTCAAATCTCCATCCAATCTAGCTTTGAACACTTCCAGAGATGTCCACAACTTCTCTGGACAACCTGTTCCAGTGCCTATTCCATCCTTAATAAGCTGTTTCATTGGTAACCTCCTCCCCGCCACAAACTTTCCTCTATCAGCAGCCCACCAACTCTGACAGGCACACCATCCCATTTCTGCCCAACCAGGAAACAACTTCCTGCTCTGAAACTTTATAGTGCACACTCACTAATCTCACTCACCCAGCGAGCTGGTGCCAATAACAGAGTTGACATCAAAGGGCAGAATCCCCTGATTTGCACTGCCTGGCCATAAATTAACTGAACTCCTCCCCCAGGACCCCATCCCTCTGACCTCCGAGATGCTATATTTACCAGGGCACTCTGTGTGCTAAGTCAATGTGGAAATTGGGTTAGTCATACTTTCCTGGAAGTGTGATCTTGCCCTGCTTGGCTGCAACCTGTGAGCTTCCCCAGCACCACAAGCACTTTCAAAACTGAATGCTTTTCCAGTGGAAAGCCTTCCTGCTCTATTGTGAAGCAGGACTGAAGTGATTTGCATTGGGAGCCAGCAGGAATTCAGGTTGAAAAAAAAAAAAAAGAAAAGAAAGGGGTGTGCTGAGGTGGCCGTATCAATGTGTTTCACACGGAGGTTTGCTTTCAGCTCAGAAAGGGATCAGTGGTTATGTGAGATAGGAGAGTCCTACAGAGAAGTCACAGTTGAGGATTGTTCCCTAGCTGAACTGCTCCATCTCTCATGAAAACTGGAGCAGCCCCAACAAAAATGCAATTGTTGATCCTTATCATATCGTAAGAATGAAAAGAGAAATTATATTGCAAGCAGGCAGTAAACGAGAAAATTTACCTGTTCCAAGTAAATGAAGAGCCAGGATCTCATCCAGACACAATATAAATTCAACTTATCTGAAGGACAACATCATGCTATTTCTTGATATTCCAGTTGGGTGGGTCTTCTCTGAAGTTAAAAGGGTTGGAGGACAAACTGAATTCACAGAAATGTTGGCAACTTCATAACCTGGGAAAAGTTCACAACTATTTATTGGACAGCAATTTTATTTTAATTATATTTTAGAGCAAATTAATTAAATGATCAAAATAAACTGAAGCACTTCTCACTCCAAAATCCTATTTGGGAACGGGTTCTGCTTTGAGGAATTGTTGTTACACAGAGGCTCCACGGAAAGCTTCTGATGGCCAGAGTTTCTGGATTTGCACTGATTCAATCCTGATAGCACTGGAATTTCAAAAGTGAGGTATTTGTGCTGTAAGCCTTGATCATCCTCTGCCCTGCCACACTGCATCAGCACCTTCTCACCCAAAGGCCAACACCTGTCAGGATGGCTGAGGCTCAAATGCACCTACAGCTCTGATTTCCCGCCTTGTTTAATGGTTACCTCTCATAAAAGCCATGAAAAAGGCTCATAAAGCCATGCAGAATTTTCAGGCTATAAAACTTTCACAGTGTAAAAGCCTCTGTTTTCTCATAGTCTTTGTTGTTGTGTACATTTTGTACAACAAAATGTCTTCTGCAATAATCTGCTGCCAACTAGCAATTTCTTCTAAAGAAATAATTTCACTCCTTTTCAGGACAACAAACTGCTTAGCATCATCTGCAAAGAGGTGGAAGCAATCCCTCTCTGCCCTGCAGCCCCTTCACAGAGGTGCACTGATCACCAGAATAGGGTTACCTCTGGGTGACAGTAGCAGGGACCAGAATCAGTGAGTTGTTCAGCAAGTGAGCAGAGACAAACCCCAAATCAGTCAACAAGCTGGAGAACTACCTTCTCTTCTTCCAAATAAGGCTTTTGAGTAACTGAACAAGATTTTCTAGTCTAGATTTTCCTATGGGGTCATCTTGAAGGAGTAATGTCTTCACTGCTGGGAGTCCAAGGCTGAGCTGGGAGACTGCAACACGAAACTGTCTATGTGCAAGAATAAAGATCTTCACACTGCTAGTGTGGACACAGCTGTGTCCACAGCTAGCTGGACAAGGCCTGGCTGTGGGCCAAAGAGTGGGGCACCCGCTCCCCAGTGCTCTCCCACATGTTGTGTCAGCTTCATCAGAAAGTTGTGTTGATCTCCTCCAGCAAGGTTAGGCCTGGAAGAATGACAAGATCAAGCAGTGATTTGGTCAGTGAGAGCACAGCTGCGCCCATGGCAGCTACTGCAGATTAAAGATAGAGAAGTAGGGGACACGGCCCCACACATCTTTCCAAGTCTCCTAAGTGTAATAGAGTTTGAATATCAAAATTACATGAATCTGGAGTCTGCTATCTTCCAACAACTTCTGGAACAATCCTTACACTCTTTATAAAAGTGAAGAAACTTATAAACAACCATGGTGTCATTGAGTGTGTATACTGTATATTTGCTCTATAAATACTGTAGCAGATAGCACTGTAAGGAACTCTGGATAGGTAGTAAGAAACCCTGTGGGGATGAGGCTTGCAAGCAGTCAGAGCTCAAAGATCCCCTTACAGTGAGTAACACAGACATCTCTTACAGAAGGAGGCACAAAGATCTGTCCATCCTCATGTATCTTTCCCTGGCCTTTGCTGGCCTGTGAGCAAGGGGACTGAGAAAAAGATGCACTGGAGAGGACATTTTGCTCACAGAGTCAGCCAGGCTCTGTCTTGAGATTTAATTTCCTGTGAACCAAAACAGTGTCAGAGCCTGTCAGGTGGCAGGTTGTCTGTGAACTGGGAATAGCAACCCCCTGTCGTAAAGCTCTGGGCTTACCCTACCTGAACTACATCTATACTCTTAAATAAACAGACCAGGGCTCAGGAGGCCAAGTGCCACAACACAGCTTATATACACACAGCTGAACTTTCTTTCCCCTCAAAAGACAGTGGCCTTATCCCTTCTGCATTTTGGAGACTGGACTAAAACCATGCTGGAGAGCAACCAGGCAACCTGATTAATAATGGAAGACTGGCCAAGCCCAGACAGCCAGTCTGGAATCCTAATGCCAAAGGACACCCTGCTGTGCACCAGGCTCCCAAGGCTGGTCTGGCTGCAGCTGATACAGCTGAAGCAGGTGCCATTTAAAGACTTCTTCATCCCTCCATCCCACACACCTCAGCAATTCTGCCACCATTGCTGAGGGAATTACTTACCCAGGCCAGCTCAGTCAACCTGAATGAGTCTGAACGATTTTGGTAGGCAGTTCTTTGAGGTCCTGGGTCAGTCAGAGAGATGGAAATTAAGGACTGAGTTTGCTATTAGCTATGATGTCTGTAAATGTGAAATGACCTGAAGCCAGGGAGTTTCCCAGAGGATGTGTAGTGGCCTTTGTGTACCCCTCATGCTGAGCACAAGCCATTCACTGCTTGTTTCAGTCTGCAGCTCACTGTGACAAAATGTGACAGTGCCAGAGGTCTGCCTTTACTGAGGAAATTTTACCAGTGGAGAGGGTAGGCCTCCAGTCCAGTCTATAAACCCTGGGAAAAGCAGGAATAAAATGTGTCTGGTTTTTATGTAGCAGGGACCTCATTACAACTCATAGCATACCTGTACATCTTTCCCAGTTCCGGACAACTTCATGGGCTCGGCCAAAGCCTCTCCCTGCTTGCTGCCAGTTGCTCTGGTTTTCAGCCAAGCTGCACAGATCTGCCTCACAGTAAGTCTCTGAGACTTCAAGTGCAGTAAAATGTAGGTCAGATCCTGCCCTTTAGCTGGAGGCAAGCTGTCCTCTGGATCTGTGGAGTCTGTGGAGCCCCAGCTCCTATGTCAGGCATTGTCTCACCCTTTGGCTTGAGTTTTATTTGTGAGAATTAGCCTGGAGGCTGAGAAATTAGAAATGGACTGGCCAGTGTTTGCGAGTAGAGTTGGGCAGAGAAGGGATTATGCAAAGCAGGAGACACTGAAAAATAAAATAAAAATGCTGTACTGAAAAGTTGGTTGCATAAAAATAACAAGTATTTAAAAAAAAAAAAAAAAATCTGGTCTGTGGATAGGAGCCGTTATGGTCATTTTTTGACCTCTGCTCATCCAGCCCTCGGGGAGATGTGCAAACACAGGCGATTAAAGGGTGGGGGGTGGCAAGGAGGCTCTTCCTCCCCGAGCGGAGCAAAGTCAGCGCCGAGGGTTCCTGTGGCGGGCGATGGAAGGGCGGCGGGCTGGCTTGGAGGGGCGGGGGGCAGAGGGCTGGCTGTCCGTGCCGAGGTGCGATGGCCCCACAGAGCACCGCGCATTGTGCGCCGCAGGGCGAGCCGGCGCTTTGGTGCCAGCCGAGAAAACAAATGCCTGCCCGCTGTCTCCTGGAAATGCTTCCACCGCTCCTGCTGAGCGCGTTCATTTCAAAGCCCGCTGACTTTTTGCCCTTGCTAATAGAGCTTAAAATGTTTCAGTTTTCCAGGCCCCCCCCCTCCCCGGCCCCGGCCCCGGCCCCCGGCTCGGAGGCTCTAATGCCGCAGGTTCGTGGGATGCCAGGGGAGTGTATGGCCAATCAAAAGGATTAGGGGGCGGTTGGTATCTGAGGGGGACGGTGGTCTTAAGATTCTTCCCCACAGTGGCAGTGAAACGCTATAAACCTGCAAATCTTCAAAAGTATCGCTTAAAGCCAGCAAAATCCCCTCTGGAGCCTGGCCGCTCCAGCTGCGGGGCTGCCATCCCGCCTTTCCCATCCCGGCCTCTCCCCTTTTTCCAGGAGTTTCGCGGCTCCCCGCTGCCGCCGGGAGCGGGGAGCGGCGGGGCGGGAGCGGCTCCCCCGCCGGCGCTGCCCCGGGCCCGGCCCGCAGCTGCCCGCCCTCCCCGGCCGCCCTCCCGCCGCCGGCCGTGTGTGTGTTTAGGAGGTGCCGTTTCCCACAGCTCTGATCTAATGCAGCTGTAATTCAATCTCCGTGTGACCGGCACTCCGCCGGCGCTCTCCCACCCGCCGGCAGGCTCCTCTCTCCCAGGCTGTGTGTGTGTGTTACACATTTACACTGTCAATCTGACGGGCTCCCCTCAAACAACCCCTCTGTATAGATTTACAATGTCAATCAGGCGGGCTGCGGGGGCTGTCGGCGGCAACCGCTCCCCCCCGCCGCCTCCGCTGCCCCCGCAGCACGGTCACCCTATACCTGCCACTCAGCCCCGGCAAAAGGACTTTTGTTTAATGGCATTTGTGTGCGGCCACAAAGAGCAAAGGCAGCTGAGGCAGATAAGGCTGAGAACCTGAAACAGATGTAAAAGAGATCAGATCGAGTTTTCTGCGGATCCTCGGCTCCTGTAGAGATTTATGACCCCTTTTAACCCCATTTTAAATAGGTTAAACCGGGCTTGTTTTATACGGACGAAATGAGACCGGCGCTTGTACAGAAATTTACGCAGAGGAATGGATCAGCCCCCCAGTTTTGCTCCATTCCTTATCACGCAGCTAACCCCTTCGGCCACTGCATTGCTCATCATTTGAAAACTTTTCTGTGATCTCATTATAGCTCACATCCTCAAAAAGATCACAAAGCTGCCAGTTGACCTTTAGCCCCTGAAGAGTCCTAATTTTGGGTTGGCAACCTACAGCTCAACAAGCGAGGCAAGGCAGGCGGACAATAGTGGCGGCTGAGGACGGGGAGCACGGCACAACAATAAGCTGTCCTTGGAAGTGCTGGGCTGCGATTGTCATCCCAGACACAATCATGGGAGACTCGGTTGGGATCGCTTTCTTTTGGCAGACAGCTTTGAACTCTGCTCTTCCCTTCCTGTTTCTCTGTTAATTATAAGTTTGTGCTTCTTCCCAATGACAGATGGATCCGCCAGGGGTGAGAAAAACCAAAGGGACAAATTCTGCTCAGTTGGGGCTGCTGAGCCTCCACTGGCTCACACCCACTTCAGATTTACACTACGGGGCCTGACTTGAGAGGAGAATACAGCTTAGCAGGTCAGCCAGTGGTTTGTACAAAATGCATAAAACAATCATCCTTGGAGAAGGTTTGGCAGAGCACCCTGATACTACAGAAAACAGTGAAGCTTTAAAGCTCACTTGCTGCTACAGAGCTGCCCTCTTCATCTTCTCACAGGCACCAACAGCACCAATTTCTAGAACATCCTGGGACTCATTTCTTGAGGGCTCCTGCACCATCCTAATGGAAGTGGGGGCAGCTCTACAGCCCCTTTACAGCTCCAGAACCTTTGCCTTTACCTGTGAGGTGAGTTTACGATTTTTTTTTAGACAAGATTGTCACTGATACCAGGGGGGTTTTTTTGCAAAAGTTTTTTTTGCAAAAAAGACTTTCCCACTGTTCTCCTAAAAGGGAGACTCACAACAAAGCAGCCCTAGGAACACTACCATAAGAACCATGTCAATTATTTCCATTTCACGGGTATTACTGACTCATCACAATTTTCTATCAGGCTGAGCTTTTGAAGCCAGCTGTAAGAGATGGAACGTATTTCATTATTGTCATGCAGGGGTTCTTCTGAAATCCTGCATTTTCTCTGGTTGGGGATGGAGGTAAAAGGGGGAAGTTCCCTAACAGCAGCATAAAGAGTGTTCCAACTTGTGGCTGTGTCTCCACTCTCCCACGGATGCACCTGTGCCCCCAAAGCCTCTAACAACAGCATCAGAACCAAAACAGCTTTGCTGTGCTGAAAGGAAAATAAAGAAATGTGACCATCCAGCCTGGGAGGGAATGAGAGAAAACTTCTAAACAGAGTTCATGTCTCACATCAGTACTCATGAGGCACAAGCTTACAGAAAAGGGCTCCCAACAAGAAGAAAAAACACACAGATAAAACACAGACACGTCATAAAATAGAAAGGAGGCCTCTAAATTTTCCCACTTTGGGGCAGGTATTTTCTGCTGAACTCCTACCCAGCCCCCAGTCACACCCATGCAAATGACCACAGATGTCAGGTTTTTCCCCCACAATCTACACATACATGAGAAAATTCAGCTTGCACCAAGGGGGCAGAAAATCAAGTGTTTGCCACAGCTGCTGGTGCTGAGGGTTCATGTCCATCAGCAAACACCAGGAGGATGCTCCACACGTGAGCAGCTGTCCCCGGAGATGCAACGTGGAGATGCTGCGGGGCTGGGGCTCAGAACAAATCCTGGCCTCTCCTATCCCCGTGTTGCTGGAGGAGTTGAAGTTCCTCTGCCTTTGGGCAGACAACATCTCAGGGCCAAGGGCAAGAGGGAAAAAGGCTTCTTGCTCCTTCAGTGGGAGGCCAGGTAGAGTTTAGCCTAGCTTCCTACCCTTGCCATCTCTGCCTCAGCCTGCAAATTAACTCCATCACCCTCAATCCACAAACGGAGCAGAGAGAGTTGGTTTTATTTAAAGGTAACATAAAAAAGCCTATAAAAAGGTTAAAAGTCCCATATAATTATTTTATTTTATTTTATTTTATTTTATTTTATTTTATTTTATTTTATTTTATTTTATTTTTAGTCCCATGATATTAATTATAAAAACTACCCAGCCTGAGAATTCGATCCCTTCTACCTGATATGGGGACGCAAAGAAATCTCTCTTGAGAAAGGTCTCCAGAGTCCTTAATCACCATTTAGGGGCCCTGCTCTTTGAAGGGCCATAGAGGAACAAAGTGGTTTGGGGATTAGTGAATGGCTTTTATTTCTTCCCTAATGATGAGCAAAGTGCAACGAATGCCTAGGGCAGATGATAAATTGAGGCAGAAAATGTTGCACGAGTGCCTTTTGCTAAGCTAGAGGATCAGTGTCAACAATATAAAAAAAAAGCCTCTGTTTGCTCATAAGAAATAATGTTTGAATCGTTAAACAGTCGAGACGGTATTGGCCATATTTAACCGCCTGGTACCTGCAGCCCCTTTGCAAACAACCCCTTTGAAGTGACTTCAAAGGGTCTGTGCACATAAGGAGAGGCTGCAGTATCAGTCACTCCATTGGGTCCTCCTGGGACTGCACAGAGCAGAGCTGACACTGCCCAACAGCCTCATTCAGGGGTGGGAGTGAAAAGGAAGGCCATCAAGAGCTCCTGAGAATATTTTGCCCCAAAGAAGAGAAAGAAAAAAATTCAGCGTGTTCCTTTTGACATGCCACTTTGAGCTGGGGTTTCCTTCAGTAATGGGAAAGAAAGAAAACAACAACAACAACAACAAAAAACCAACCCAGACACACACAAACACCAAGCAACAAAAACTTAATTCTAGAGGAAAAAAAATTAAATAGAGTCATGATGCTCTGCAACATGTTTCTGTGGTGAGGGTGAGGAATCCAGAATGGAACCAATGTCCCCAGAAGTCACTGGAGACACTCCCTGGTTTTAGAGAGTGCCAAGCCAGGCTTGGGCTCAAGTTAACAGGCAGTATGAGTCAGAAAGTTCTGCTGGCAAAAGGAGTACAGAAGCTGACTTAACAGAAAACAACCAGATCTGCAAAACAGACTGCAAATTTTTCCTTTTGTAAGGCTGAGATACAGCTCTATCTCAGCGTGCAGACAGGAATTAACTGACCCAGTGATACATATGGCAGGATTTGTGGAAGCACCTTTTCTCCTTTTTTTCTCTTTATAGATAATTTTCCTTTCTTTGCACAGACATCATATGAGTCGTAGAACTCAGGCAGTCTGTGCTGTCCAGATAGACAAGGTGGCATCACGATGTTACAGCTCCTTGGTTTTTAGCCTGCAGGAATGATACAAGATCCTTGGGTACATCTGAAGCTCAGAACACCTTCTTTGGAAACCAGTGAGATACTGACTGCAGGGTAATTATATGTGTTCATTCTACCTCTCTGTTCATTAAAGAGGAAGCCTATGAGGATCAGATGTTCAGAAGTGCCACGTTTTTATGTCTAGGGTTATATGTTTCAGTGATATATCAGGCCCTTCTACTTATCATAGCTGTTATAAGGTTCAAAAGCACTTTCTGAAGAAAGACAAAATATAAATATATACTACACGATTTTATTCTGCAAGATAATCTTAGTAAGTGAACCTCACCAGAGAGGTGTAAACATTCTTTCTTTTTTAAAAGTCTACAACCAGTTTTTACATTTAGAGGATTTCATAAGGAATTTGGGGAGGATGAGGAATCAGGCAAAACCCTCAGGATTTCTGAGATAATTAGTATTTTTAAATGATGAAACAGCATGAATATGAGTGCTACATGTTTATCTCTATGGAGAAAAATAAATTACCTGCTACTACAGAAAAACAACTTGGTTGGCAACTTAGATACTTGTAAGGAATGAAAATAGTAGTGCTAGGGCAAGTGCTACCCAATTAGCAATTGGCAGAGGATGAAAATACATTGTACTGGACAATGCAGACTAGCAACATGCCTTATTGCACATTACCTGAAAAAATAAATAAATGCTGAGTTAGCATTAGTGTCTTCATTAGAATATCCATAATGTGCAGGTGACATAAATAGATAAGGTGGGAAAATTACTGAGGAATTTAAAATATAAGGAGCTGCAGATCTTGTGCTTGCCTCTCTTATATGAAACTAAACAAATGTGGAAGCAGTAGCTCGTTGTTAAGACTGGAATCAGAAACATACTTCAAGTAAGCCAAGGAAGCATAGAGATTAGGAAAATATTGTGGTCAAGCAAGTAATGTAAGGATGGATGCTATATACATTTTCTGAGAGAAAATCAGGAGATGGTTTTTACACGTGGCAAGAATGTGACACTGCCAGCCTTTACATCAGTGTGAAGAAAAAGTGAAAATATGTATCAGTGGTTTAAAAGGGCTTCTAGGAAAAAAAAATACAAATGGATTCAGAAAACCATTCAGGCAAACTACCATGGCTGGAGGCAGAGAGAGGAAGTGAGAAGGAAGGGTTCACGGTGAAAAGCAGTGCCACAGCTTATGATGCCCTTAGGTCATAGGCAGGCCAGGCAGGGAGGCTTGATTCCCAGGGACCAATGCCCCCACGGTCACCTCAGAGGCCAAAACCAGTGAATGTTGCCCTTAATCAGGAGCAAACTGAGGTCATCTGCCTCTTCTTCAGAGGTAAAGACTGACAGTAAGGTAGAGACCGCTTTGGCTGTCTTAGGAAAAGAGATCCTTCTGCAAGGTAAGAGTTAATTCTGGCAGCACGTCTGTGATCCTGGTAACTGTGAACAGGAAGAAAAGCTAAACACCTAAAGAGATCCATAAAGAAAGTGAAATCAGTGGTAGGAAGTGGGGATGGGTGAGGGCAGTAGGTTCAGTGTGGCCAAGTAAAGATGCAAGCGATTAGGATGAGCAATAAGCAAAGGCTTTCCAACTATAAACAAGCTGGGGAAAGAGGAGTCTGGGAAAGCTGTACAAATAAGCAGCAGTGATTTAGAAAGGATATTTAGAGGAGGAAAAATAAATCTTGAATAGAGTCCTTCAGAGAGTGCTTGACAGGAGCAGCGTCATGTGGCATCAGCATTCAGAGAAGGGCACATTGTCCCCAGCTCACCCCCTCCGCCAACACTGTCTGGTGAGCAAGGACATACACTGACATCCCTAGAGAGCAGACTGAGGTTTGGATCTCATCTGTGCAGGTGCTGGAGGTTGTGGGAGTTCTAAGGATTACTTCATATTTTATTAATATTTTGAAATTCTCTTACCCTGAGTTGATGAACAGGTTAAGAAACCATTATCTAGGATATGAAGCCTTAATTGGGCAGCTACCAGGGTTTCATAGACAATTTTCAGCCGTCCCAGTCATGATGTTTTATATATTTACATTAGAAAACATGAAGAGAAAATCCTGATAATTTTTAATCATCTTATAGCCTGAATTACTGCAGAGAGAGAAAAAAAAAAAAAAAAAGGAGAAAGATGCTTTTCCATTATTTCCTTTCAGGAGAAAATTAGATACTACATGGTCATAAAGCTCTGAATTGAGAGCAACAACAAGTCCCCTTTCCCAAAGATCTTACAATGTGGAAAAGATAAAAAAAAATGCATTTATGTGTAGAGGGGATAAATGGTCTTTTCATATCCATAAATGCTTAATTTTTGCATGAGTCATAGTGGGTTTGAGTAAGTCCTTTAAAATGCCTCACATTTTGGCTCTGGGCATGGACATCCTCTGTCAAAAATCAAGTTTCTTTCAATCATCCTTTCCACTTGAAGGATCTCTATGAGCTAGGGAAACTCAGAGCTGCTTCCACCACTGCAGACCCCATCCCAGTCACTAATTGAGGCAGTGCTGGTGATCCTGCAGCCAACACCATCTTGGGAACTTCAGTATGTGCACCTAAGCCTGCTTGGATCATTGCAAAGTGGTGTGAGCAGGGATGCACAAGCACATCTATGGAGTGGGAGACTAACTAGTGCTAGCAACCAGTTTTTGGGTCAAATGGGTTTTTTTCTTTTTGTTTTTGTCTAGGAAACACCCCTAAGAGGGGTGAGGGTGGCTCCTGTCAGTGAGGTCTGTTGTGCCAGCACTTAAACAGAATCTCTTCAGGATGCTCACACTTAATTCCTACCATTCCACATTTTCAGAGCCTTTTCCAGTCCTTTTACCTAAGCCAGAAAGCTTTCAATTGTTTCCTCAGTGTTCCAGGATTGGAATCAGCTCAGGTCCCTGGGTGGAGATCTCCTCTGGACCATGGCATTGTCACACGAGCAGCCGTGTTTGCAGGGACACCTGGCAGAGCTGCCCAGGGCTGTGCCAATGCTGCTCTCAGGGCTCTGTGTGGACAAATCCAGACTAAAGGGCTTGGGGACAGAAAGGAAAACACAAGTGATGGGAGGCTTTGTAGCCCTCCTGGACGGCTTTTCATCAGACAAAATTATATCTCCATCTGTCTCCCTGGAAGAGGCAGGAGAAAGGTGTGAGAAGAACTCCAGGAGCATGGATATCTGCTACAGCTCATGTTGCAGGGTTTCTGGACCACATGTTTACCTTCTCTCACAAGTTATGCCTGAGACATGGATAAGGCCTCACAGAAAGCCTACTCTGAGTGGCTTTCCTCCTACAAATGGAATTGTTCTGGGAAGAGGGAGGGATTTTCAAGCAGAAACTTTGGAAGATGGCACTTTGAATGATGAAGGTAATTCCCTTACCCACTGGAAGAGCTTTTCACCTCCCTTTTGGCCCATTTGGCCTCTTCCATTGCTGAATAAGAATCACTAAAGCTTCTGACAGTTAGCAAATGGCAAGCCAGGCCTCAATGCTGAAAAAAGGCTGTCCTTGGGAATTTTATTGAACTACATATTAAAATACATTATACAATCAGTACAGTAGCCTTGAATTGCCTGTTTGATATAAAAATCAGCTTTGTCTCCTCTATTTGCCTCCCAGTGTACTTTGAATACTTCTAATGGGAGATTTCCACCATGGAAATGACTGGGAGAGGCTGTCCTGTCACTCAGCTTTTCTTTCTTTGCAGCCACCAGGCTATGGCAGGATTTGTGTCTGACATCTTCGTGCCATGCCTGCCACATATTCACATCCCTTAATGAGCCTCTCTCCTATTCTGAATGTAACTTGTCACATGGGGAAGGTGAATCTGTTAAAAGGTGAGTCACAAAATAGTCAAGACCAAGCAGAAGACGACACAGAGACTCCTTTAACAAGCAATGGCCACATGATGCAGCCCACAGAATGGAGTTTTCAGCAATTATAATGAAAAATCATAGCCAAGACACCAGTCAGATTTGAATTTCTGTTTTTATTTCACTACAATGCTCTGCAGCCAAGACATCACCCAATTTAGCTAAATCCGTTGTTATCCTGCATTAGGCCCTGGCAAGGAGCTGCAGGTACCCTGCAGGATTCAGTGCAGCCAAGAGTACATTGGCTCTGAGGGTGCATTTTTGTTCCATTCAATCAAACTGATTTGCTGCCAACATGCATGTGACACACTTAAAACCCCTTCAGCCTGCATGCCCTTAGAGGACAGCTCTCGAGTTTATGAGGATATGGCACAGCTCAATCCTGCTGGCATTTAATTGCCAGCACTCTCTGTTGCAGGTACCAGAGTCACCATTCCCACCTGCCTGGTTAATCCCAAAACAAGCACTGGGGCTGCTCATCCCACAGGGCATCCCAACAGGAAATGTCTGACCCAAGGAAACAAACTGCAGTTCAAAACAGTGGCTCACGGCCGTGATTGATAAGGAGCACTGCTCAGTCTTCCTTTCCTGGAAAAGAAAATTCTCAGCCTCCAGACCTGTTAGCAGGGTCAGATAAGATAAATTACTTTAGAAAAATAAGTATCAGATAAATTATTTCAGAAACTGAATATGGGTAATACAATTTTGAGAACGGGCTTGCCAAAACTGTGAGAAGAGGAAAAGTAGTACTGAGGCCAGAACACCATCAGGTTTAGGAATAACCCAGCACGCCTTGGGCATCTGATGGATCCTCAGCAGCACATGGCCAGACACACTTGGCAATTTCAAGGAAACACATCTAAAGCAGGACCATCACTGTGCTCCTTTTTTAACTTCAGTCACCAGATGCAGATTTCCTTCCACAAGGGCTCAAGGATGTCTGTCACCCTTCACAAAGAAAACAACAATAGATATTATATGACCTTTCCTCTGGGAGCAGCATGTCCTTCCCACACACACCTTTATGTGTGCTCCAGCCTGCATGTCAGTGCAGCTGTTGGGAGAGCAAGGGAAGGACACAGGGAGCCAGGAGAGACCGTGGAAGCCAGGGTCAGGACCAAGAGGAGCCTTCACCTTCTTTGACACTAACATCACCTTGCTCTTACCTGCCTTAGCAGCAACCCCTCATTCTTCATCCTTAAAAAACTCCTTCAGATTAGCCAAAGTTGAAGCTTAAGGTAAAAAGCAGCAGGTGGACTTCAGCTTATGTTAGACTATTGCAATCCATGGTGGTGGTGATGAGGGTGGCAGGAGCCATGGTGCTGGCTTGCCTGAGCCTGGGTGCAGTGAGATCCTGCCAGAACAAAGCTGATGCCAATGCCAAAGCTGAAGCCAAGAAGGGTGACAGGAGCTGGTGAAACAACTGAAAAGTCTCTTGGGGTAGCTGTCTCCTCTGTTGTAGTCTAGAGGCAGCAGTGGGAGTTGTTCTGCTGTCTGTAGAGGGGAAAAGAGAAAGGCAGGAAAGTGAGAAGAGGATCAGCCACATCGAGGATTGGGAAGGAGAAAGGGGCTCTGCATGAGCCACACGACTGCTGAATTTTTCTTTACTTTCTCCCAGCTCTTGGCACAGATAAGAGAAATCCTTTTCCAGATCCTGCCAAGTCAATGTGCCAATCAAGCTCTTTTGCATCCACGTGCTGATATGTGCAATTAAAAGTTTCAGAAAGATCCAGTTAAACTTGATGTAAACCACAGACTCAAATTTTCTTCCAGCCTCCCACAAAGCCTTTCAAACCTACCCCAAACTCAACATTGCCAACTCTCCTGCAATGTTTCTCGATAATGTCTTGTGATAACGGATATTTTTCCTAAAGCCCCAGCTCCCAAATGGAAATCATTACACAAGAATCTCAGCTTTCATTAAGAAGTGGATTTCTATCCCTCAGGGCCATGAAAGAAAGCTCAAAGCTGTGAATCGAGAAAATCATGCAGGTTTAGAAAACAGAAGGCAAGACAGAAGAAGCCAAGGATAACTCCTGCAGCCACAGCTCAACACAGCTCCTGGACCAGGATGGGTTGGGCAGTCCCTGCAGGGCCATGACCCCACTCTCAGGTAAACTGCCCTATGGCACCATGCACTGCAAAGTAAAGGTGCATAAACTTGTCTTTAGTAACTGTTGGGTGATAGCACACCTTCATTATGCCTTATTTTGGAGTGCACAGATGTAAAAAGAGATTCACCAATAGACGTCCATACACAGGCGCTCAGGCACAGACCCACGACATATATCAGACCTGTGGACACAGTCACACCAACATAAAACCCAGATGAATCCATCATCCTCACAAGCATCCCACTACAGAGATTGTTCAATTAAAATGAGGCTACAAAAATAGCCTAAAGATTCTTAGTTTTCTGATCACACTATTCAGAATACAGCAAAAAATTACAAGTGCTCATTGCTCATTTTGCCTCCTGACTTTTCTAACTAAACTCCTCCCCAAATACAAAAAAGGAGACAGAAAGAAGCAATTTAATCCTCACCCTAATATGAAAATACATTCAAAAGGAGAAGAAAGAACAGAATCTGAACATTTTCCTTGGCATTTCTGTCACTCATATATATATACAGATTTCACTTAGGTGCTTGTTTAAACTGTTGTATTTTTATTTTTATAGCATAAACATCTGATTTTCCACACAGAAAGAGCTGGTTGTTCCCAGCTTTTTCTGCCAGTGAAGGACAGTGTTTCTTAGAGCAAGTAGATCACTGGCTTTTCTGCCAAGATGCTGTGAAACACAGAGGTAGGGGCTACATTCCTGCCCTGCTCCTGTCTTCTTCAAGGCTGAAGTAAACTGCTACGGAAAAGGAGCAGGACAAGGAATTTCAGATTCCTCAAAAAGGCAAAGTGTTTTGTGACCTTTGCAACAGTACTGCAGAAATCCAGCTGTCTCATGAGCAAGCACCAGACAGAGCAGCATTAGTAAGCTGTGCACTGTGGGGCTCAGCCTGATGGTTTGCTTAGAGAGGAAATTGCTCGTGTAAAGGTTTTTAAAGCTCAGCTCACACGTGTGCACACCCTGCTCAGAAAAAATATTCTTAGCTTTTTCTCCTAACACTTCTCATTTTCTAACTAAGATAATTGAATGACTCAGTGAGCATGGCTGGCATTAAAATCTTGGGGGAGGGAAAAGCAGAGGTAGCAAGCACTAAATCCTCTGCCAAATCCCCTTTTCATAATTTATAGTCTGTCACCAGTTTATCACCGAGAACTGTCCCTCTTTTTCTCATTCTCCAGGCTCCTTTCCCAGTGGACAGTCCATGCCAGCTGTCTCGGCAGCAGGAACGTCCTTTTTTTCCCAAGCCTCGACCTGTGGGAAAATCTTCATTGGCCAGTAATTGATTCCACCCTGCCAGCTCCATTACTTTAGTCTACAGTCAAACTGCCAGCAAGCTGGAGACAGGCAGCCTCAGCCCTCCCCTGCTCCCGCTATTGAACCCGCTCCTGCCCGGCCCGCTGGCTACCGGGGCTCTGAGCTGATGTGTCAGCCCGCCCTGCAATTAGCACTAATCTGAAAATTGGCCTTTGCTAGCAAAGCCAAGCACCTGACAGCTAATTGTTGATGTCAGAGTGATGTGCATTTAATATGGAAAGGTTATTTATCAAAGAGTTCTTTTTTTTTTTTTTTTTTTTCTGTTGGTCTTGGTTTGTCCCTGGATTGCCACAGGCGCTTACAGCCCACAGACCAATAAAGATCTTATACTTCATTTAACTTAAGAAGCCCTCTAAATACCCTTTTCAAACTCTCAGTGTAGGGCAGTGCAGTACTCATCTATTTATAATGTTTATAAAGAAATCACTGCTAAGCAAGCAATAATTGTTTTTAGTCTCTTCTTTTGGAATCAAAATATTGGGGGGTGAAGAAAGGTTGATAACAGAATAGCAACTGCCGGCCAGCCCTGGGATTAAAAATGAAGTTTTGACTCATCCCCAGAGTCCTGCCAGCCATTTTTACACCAGGCTATTTCAGTGTTTACAGTATTATTTCTCATTTCCATGGCTGCGTGTGTCATAGGAAGCACACAGGGAAAAATACAGGTCCTGCTGATTTTAACAAAGGTTTTGCCACTCATGACAACAGAGCAGGGACCTCCCTGGTGGTTTTGTGGAGACAAAAGGACATGATCCTTCAAGTCCTCATCCTGGTATCAGACTGCAGAAGGTGAAGCTGTGTGTACAAGGAAACCCGCTCACACTGCAGCGAAGTTGGCTGACATCTCTCTCTCTATCTATCCATCCATCCATCCATCCATCCAGGTATTGCAAACTGGGTTCTCTTGATGATGAAAGCTGTAGCTAAGTGTTTTCCATGAGTGCTAAGCCATGGCTAGACTGAAAACAGGCTGCAATTACAAGCATTACTATTGGAGCATCTGTGATGTTGCACAGGTTGCCATCTAGCACCTCCATAAACAAGTAAATCCACCAGACATTTGAACAAAATCACATTTTTTCAGACTGCACACACACATTTTAGGTCATGATAAAGCCCTGCTAAAAACCAATAAGGTTTTGCAGACGCTTAGAGGAAATTAGTATATCCTGTGGGGCCTTGGAGCTCAACAAAGATACAAGCAGTACATGTAATGCTCTGCCATAGAGCCCACAGTAAGAAAAAAAAGCTGCAGGTTTTAAATGAAGCGAGAGAAGACAGTCTCCAGCATGAAAAGCTATGAAAAGTGTTAAATCAGAGGAGACACAAACACAACAATAGTTTGATATAAATCAAATTCTGACAGGGAAATTAAAAGTACCAGTGTGAGTTGTGTGAAGCAATTGCTCATATTCATTCCACAGGTGGAGGAAAACATTGTTCATATATACCAAACATATCTCCTTTTGAATGAAGGTAGTCAAGTATGTTACAGAGTCTTCTGATCTCTAAACTATCTATCTCTAAACTGATTATGTTTTAATATATAAAAGTATATAATTTGTATTCTTCCACTAACTTCTCACACAAAAATTTAAGTGGAAAGTACCCTACCATGCAGGATCCAGGATCTAGAGAAGGACCTTCACTGCAAAAAAAAACCCAAAAAACAAAACCACCAAAAAAAAAAAAAAAAAAATAAAAACCACCACAAAAAGAAACTCTCAGTGCTAAGGTAACGAATGGAGCAATGTGAGCAGACAAAGGGGAGGCAAACCAACATACTGGGGTGGAGTGTTGGGGCAGGAAGAAGCTGCTCTCAGTATCCAGCACCCAGCAGAGCTGGCACAGTCCTGCATGTCCTGGTAGTCCTCAGACAGATGGACATTACACCAAACCTTCATCACCACCAGGCTGCCACTTCACCAGGCCTGCTGCGTTCTGCTGAGACCAGAAATCACCCCACATGCTCTGAGGAGCCCTGGGCACAGTGATCCTGTTGGGCAGAAACCCCAGGCCAGAGCGGATTTAGGAAGTGTCCCAGTGGCAGAGCAGTGTGCAGGGCTATGGCTGCAAAGGATGGGTGCATCCTGCACACATCCACCATGGCATGTCCTCCTGCTGGATAGACACTGACTCCAGACACGAAACCCCCTCCTGGTGCCCTTGCAGCCAGTATGGAAACTAAGCAAATGCTTCATTTCAAATACATGCTTCAGCCCCCTGGGTTGGTCCTTGGTCAGGCTTTAAAGATGTGTTGGGAAGTTTTGGCAGCGTTGCTTTCAACTTGGCCAGCAAAGGGATGTTGAAAGTTACACGGCTGCATCCACAGTGGAGTTCTGAAATGTGTTAATTAAGACATTCTGTTACCAACCCTTTCCTTCCTACGCAAGACAAAACCCACCGAGTGCTAAACGTGCCTGAAATGACTCGTATGTTTTAATGCTTTCCTGAATATGGATCAATTTTAACACTTTTTATAAAGCCTGTAGCCTAGCCAAGACAAAGCCGATGACTCCAGTCTGAGTCAAGCACACATTTAACACTCTCTGCTGAATAGGTCCTAGAAGAGGAGAGAGTTCAAAAAGCCAAGGCAGGACAGCAGCTGGGTAGATGTTTGTCTGAGCTGTTCTTAAAGACTTCCAGTAACAAAAGCTGCACAAGTTCCCTCTGGCAATTTATCCTGATCCTTCAGTTTCCTTACTGACAGAAATTATTTTATGAAGTCTAATGCAATGCTCTCCTACTGCAATTTAAACCATCACTTTTCTTTCCTGTCTTTCATGGACACACTGAACACTGCTCCCCACAGCTGATGTGTAGTACTTGAAGCTCTCTGTATTTTCATTCGTCCAAACAATGCTGATTTGTCAATGTTTCCTCAGAAATGTATCCCAGGTCCCTGAGTACTGTTCCCCTCTGCATTCTCAACAACTGACCTTTTTGCAGTGCTGAAACTGAAACTGGAACTTTGCCCCAGTGGTGGCCACACACACAAGTGTGAACAGAGGTTGTAGGTCCTACCAAGCCTTTCTCCTATTACATGTCACAGTGGGACACTTGCCTTCCCCACCACAACACGACAAGGTTGAACTGTTCCCCTCTGCAAGGCCATTTTGCAGAACTATTGCCTCTCACTTCATCACTTCACAAGTCAGGAGAGCCACTGGGACCAGGTGCTTCCCCACCACCCCTTTGTGCACTGAGGGTTTGGGCAGGATTCCTTCAAATCTTGCTATTCCCATGGGGAAGGCTCTTTTCACCAATCCTTCCTCAGTCCAGATATCTCTCCATACATCATCTCCCATCACAGAGCCTCCCCTGAGAAAATTCCCACCCAGAAGTTCCCCTGGCACCCTCCAGACTGCACAGCACTTTCCCTCCTGGCAGAGCAGGATGGAGCTGACACAGAAATGACACGTGTGGTGTGACAGACCCACTAAGATGCCCTGTGTGTGGACAAGCATCTCTGATGCCAGGGAGGGGTCCTTGGGAAGGGCCAGTTTCATGAGGGCATCAATCCCTCTGCTGATGCCAGAGCAGAAGCTCCCACTGTCTCGGAGAAACTCCTCCTTCTGCAGAGCTGAAGGACAACCAGCAGAACTCAAGAACTGAGGTGCACATGCCAAGAACTGATCATGGAGTCTGATTCCATTCCCCTCACCTTTGAATACAAGGAAGCCAAGAGCCCTGCTCTCCCACTGCTTGGTTTGCAAACTTGGGCACCTCTGGGGTAACTGCAGGTGAGTTTTCTAACTCCTCCATGATGAATCCCAAAGGATGGCTCTGGTGAGGGACTGTCCAAGTATCATTCTTATATGCAATTTACGTAATATAAATATTATTTGGACATCCACCAGCACACATTCTTGTATGGAGTACAAGAGCTGCTAGTAAGCAAGAGTTTCAGCAAAAAAAAAAAAAAAAAGGTGGGGGGGAGAAATTTTCATTACATTGTTTTCTCTTATTTAAGTATTAATATCACTAGATAATACATATCCCTGTAATCTGGAACAAGGGTTTATTTCTTCAGATATAAAAGCTTCTTTCTATCAGATTGGAACATGTGTGTCTTGATCAGCTTGTATCTTGAAATACTTAAAAAAGAAGGAAAAAATGCAATTTTAGCAATAGCTAAAATAAGGAAAAGATCTCAGCCTGTCCAACCAAAACAATGACCTGATGCAGAAGTCAAATCTATCAGGTAATGCTCAGGGGAACATTTTAAATAAGGAAAAAAGAGTGGAAGTGGGAAAAAAATATCATCATTGTATTCTTATGCAGTAATGTTCCTCCACTAGCATTAACAGCTTATCTCCCCATCTAAGCACTTCTCGATAACAGACTGGGTTTTATGTTGAGTACAGGCTGTACCAAGTCACTAAAACCATTCTATTGTTAAAGATTATATAAAATGGTCAATCAAAGTGTCACTTCTTCCTGCCCGTCCCCCAGGCTGCTGTTGCAATAATTCCATATAAAAGCCAAGCATGAAGGGGGAGCAAAGCACCAGGAGAGGGAGAAAATGGCACATTGCAGAGCCAGCAGGCACATGGGACACCCCACCACCACAGAGGCTTTCACTGCAGTGGCACTTAAGCAAACACATCCAAATAAAACTTTTCAAGTGAATTTGTCCTTGCAAAAAATATTAGTGTTTAGCAACCTGTGCACCTGTAGAGCTGCTGAGCATCCTTCCATGACTTGTCTGATACAACAGGTCCCAGCACAAAAGAGATGAGGGAGATGAAGCCAGAATGAGCTCAGGAGAAGTCCACTTTTCTAGCATTTCAGATGAGATTTCTAGATATCTAGAGATTTCATGCTGTATCCATGGCTCAGAAATAAGCTGTGCCAGATTAAAACAATGGAAAACCATGACATTTGGTAACTGAATTAAAAGAGCTGCTTGTTTTGTTGGTGGTGGTGGTTTGGGGCTTTTCCCTCTTGTAGGTTTTTATATCTATTATAGTGGATGTTTGAAGGGGCTTTCTGAGGAGGCCTAAACTGGTAAAAGGGGTCAGTTTGGAGCTCAATAAGCAGTGCTCATGTGGGATGGGAAACAGCTCCTCTAAGCTTGAACAATCCCACCAGGCATGATGAGCAGCAGGGCTTTGGGGACAAAGGCTTCTATGCACAAGGGCAAAGTTACTCCTTACACACTTTGAAAGAACAATAATCCCCAGCATAAAACAATATTGTAGACCTCTATCACACCTGCCCTCAGTCATCTCTCTTTCTCAGCACCAGGACACAAAGCAGTTCCATCTCACCCTCAATGCTCATATTCCTGGGAAAACTGAGTAGGCAGGAGAACTGCATTCATTTGTACAGGCTTGAAATAAGCCTTTGTTAAGTATTTGCTTAACATACAAATGCCTTTCACATTTCAAGATAGACAAATCATGCTTACATTCTAATTAAGGAAGGGATCAGATGAAGTCCTCCCTCCAGTAGAGATTTTCCAAAATTTTTGCCTGGATTCAGTTGCATATTTTAAGCACATGGATTGACAGAGAGGGGAGATGGGTAGCAGAGGGCTTGTGCTATTTGTGATTTGTGCTAGAGAGCACATAAAGTAGGGGAACCAGAAAAATAATTCCCACTTCTCAAATGCCCAAGAGCTGATTGAGACTAAATACAGTTTGTATCGACAAGAGCAGCAAACCACCAGCATATCTCATTTTCATCTGCTATCCATGGGAGTCTGTGGTGACAGCTTTAAAAGAAATCTGCATATCATTGCACCAGGATGCATGTTCCTTCATACACAGCTTGCAGGCACACACAGGCATAGCTGTATCATGTGCTGGCAAGTAACAGAGAGGTTGAGCAAACATACCTGAAATAGCTCACATACTTAGAGATGACAAACAGGCTCCTTGCACCATTTCCAGAGGGGCTTTTTTTGCCCAGCTCAGCATCCTGCAGCCACTCAAACAACAGTTGTTCCTGTGGGCATGCTCTCTCACAGTCATCAATTACAAGGTGAGGACTTGAAGAACAATCATTTGTCACTGCAAGTCAAAACAAGCAGCCCTGCTCCTTTGTGCCCAGTTCTGATGAGGAGTTTCCCCAGGTCCAGGCTTGCTCCAGGGCCGTGTGTGCTCTTGCCCCACTGTCCAGTCCTTACCTCCCCCCCTTCTTTTCCTTCTAGCCTGCTCTCCCAGACTCTGGTGCAGAATAAAGCTTTTCCCCCTCTTCTCTGCCTCTTCCCATGACCCAGCCATGCCACCCATTCTCCCAGGTGCTCAGGATGCTGCAATAAGTGAAACAGAGCTACCAACACCCCAATCAACATGATTGCTGTGTGTTGGGAGCTTAGTCCTGCTACTGCCCCACTGCAAAAGCACCCAAAACTGAAAGCTAGTGCATTCACAAGGAGTTGGTTGACCAGCAAAGGAGACTGAGGACCAAACTTGCTTTGCAGAAGGATGAGGAGGGTTTAGGAAACAGAGAAAATAAATACCTGAGCAATGAAGAGAGGGTATCTGAGAAATGGTAGGGGATGGCTCAGCTAAGGGTAGGGAAGATAGTCTGGAAATGGCAAATGAAAAAGAGAAGCTGGGCTGCCATGAAGAAGCATACTGGCAAAGAAATCTAAGAGATGAGACAGAGAGCAGATGCTCCTTTGCTTTAGGTGTTTAGAATAGGAATGATGGTCATGCCAGAGTCTGCATTGCAGGGCAATGGGAAGGCCCTGGGCAACAGTCCCCTGCCAGCAAGGTGAGGCTGGTGTCCCCATCCCCTGCAGTGGGATTTGTGCCAGGAAACCTCTTCTCCATACCCAGCGTCCTGCCTGCCACTGGGGCAACCATCACAACCCCCTCCGGAGACAATTAGACTGAAGCCACAGCATTCCCCTGGGATGGGGGCTTCCCTGCACGGCCTGGGGGCAACAGCATATGGGAGTCACCGGCTTTGGCTCTGCAGTTCAATTAAATAAAAAATAAAAGCATGAAAAAAATCCCAGGTTCCCTGGCGGGGGAGGACACGGAGGGGGCCGGTCTTTCCCGGTAGCTGCCTAATGGCTCACGGGGTGAGGGCCCCGCTGCTGTCAGCGCAAACCAGCAATTACGATTAATGGGCTGTGGCAATCGGATCCCAGCGCTAACGGAGACAGCAGGTCCCACCATTTGCATGCAGTAAATTATTCAGGCTGTCAGCTGTCGGGATGTGGCTGGGTAACGCTGCGGTTAAAGGCTGGCCACATGGCTAATCCGAGGTGTGCCCGCCAGCCCTGCGCGGCGCTGGGGCAGGGGCAGGGGCAGGGGCAGGCGGGACAGCTGTGCCAGCGCCACGGCCCCAGCCACACCCCGCCTGTCACACCCGGCCTGGCACACCCCGCCTGGCACACCCCGCCTGGCACACCCCGCCTGGCACACCCCGCCTGGCACACCCCGCTGTCACACCCCCCCTGTCACACCCCCCCTGTCACACCCCCCCTGGCACACCCCGGCTGGCACACCCGGCCTGTCACACCCCGCTGTCACACCCCCCCTGTCACACCCCGCTGGCACACCCCGCCTGGCACACCCCGCCTGGCACACCCGGCTGTCACACCCCGCTGTCACACCCCGCCTGTCACACCCCGCTGTCACACCCCGCCTGGCACACCCGGCCTGTCACACCCGGCCTGTCACACCCCGCCTGGCACACCCCGCCTGGCACACCCGGCCTGTCACACCCCGCCTGTCACACCCCGCCTGGCACACCCGGCCTGGCACACCCCGGCTGTCACACCCCGCCTGTCACACCCCGCCTGGCACACCCGGCCTGGCACACCCGGCCTGGCACACCCCGCCTGTCACACCCCGCCTGTCACACCCCACTGTCACACCCCGGCTGGCACACCCGGCCTGTCACACCCCGCCTGGCACACCCGGCCTGGCACACCCCGCCTGTCACACCCCACTGTCACACCCCGGCTGGCACACCCCCCCTGGCACACCCCGCCTGGCACACCCCGCCTGGCACACCCCGGCTGGCACACCCGCCTGTCACACCCCGCCTGTCACACCCCGCCTGGCACACCCCGCTGTCACACCCCGCCTGTCACACCCCGCCTGTCACACCCCGCTGTCACACCCGGCCTGTCACACCCCACTGTCACACCCCACTGTCACACCCCGGCTGGCACACCCCGCCTGGCACACCCCGGCTGGCACACCCCACTGTCACACCCCCCCTGTCACACCCGGCCTGGCACACCCCGCCTGTCACACCCCACTGTCACACCCCGGCTGGCACACCCCGCCTGGCACACCCCGCTGTCACACCCCGGCTGGCACACCCCGCTGTCACACCCCGCTGTCACACCCCGCCTGTCACACCCCGCCTGGCACACCCCGCCTGGCACACCCTGCTGTCACACCCCCCCTGTCACACCCCGCTGTCACACCTCGCCTGGCACACCCCCCCTGGCACACCCCCCCTGTCACACCCCGCCTGTCACACCCCGCTGTCACACCCTGCCTGGCACACCCCGCTGTCACACCCCGCACACGGCTCTGCAGGTCCTTCCGGCGGCAAAAAACACCGGGACAAGCTCAACGCTGTCTCAGCTTAAATTTCAGGGGATCGTGAACCTGGGAATATGGGGAGAGTTGGATGCCAGGGAGCCAGCTTCAGTGACCAAGCCTACCTAAGCCTCCAGACATGGACACATTTTTCAGGAATTAAATGAATGGCTGGACTCAAAATTGGAGTATTCCCATACTGAAAACACAGTATAACACACACATGTAATAAACTCAGGGCTTGCCAGTTAGACCTGATTCTTACAACACCAAATGTAGTGCTCTAGAAGGACCCCAATTCAGATGAGGACCCAGTGCATGCCCAGAGGCCATGCTGGATGAATTAGATGTACACTGCCAACATCCCCTTCTGCCTACCTGGCTGTGAGAAGTGTGTTTGAATATATGCACCCTCATGCAAAAATAATTAATCCAGAATAACCTTTCCAGGTGGAAAGACTGAACTCTCCAAAGCTCGAGTACTTTTTCCTGGAGCACAGCATGAAGAATAGCAAACATGAGGCAGAATGGAAAGGGCTATTTTTAAAGTAATGTGAAAAGAAAAAGCCATCCCAGGCAGTTGTCTACCCATGCATAGATGCAGTTCTCCATCCCTGTTTTCCCACGAAGAGAAGGGATGCCGAAGGACCTGACAAACACAACACCAACCTCAGAAGGATGGAGTTGTTTCTTCATTAGCACCTCAGTGTGGACAACTGCAGCAAAATCCTGTCATTTACATTCAAATCAGACCTGCTTTATGCAGGGACCTGCCCACATTCACTGGTGCACAGCCTGAGAGGGGCCGTATTTCATCTCAGGAGCTTGAAATGGTTCAGAGCTACCCCATGTGGCTCAGTACCCCAGAAATACCTGTACCCTAGCTAAGCACCATCCCCCCTCAGCAAACATGCTGGGCTGTAGTTCTGGCAGCTCTCTTGGGAGTGCTTGGCTTTCTCAAACATGCAGTCCTTTTAGTGGAAAGGAAACATTTGATTAAGAAATATAAATAGTGACAGTTTTCTAAGAAAAAAAAAAAACCATAACACCATAGAACAGTCCTCAGGCTTTGGGAGTTTGAAATTAAAAAATGAAGAGAAACAAAAGAGAGATGGCAAATAGTAATACTCTGTGTGAGCACAGTAGCATAAATTGGTAGGAGAGGCATG
This sequence comes from Phylloscopus trochilus trochilus, assembly GCA_016584745.2. Classification (NCBI taxonomy): domain Eukaryota; kingdom Metazoa; phylum Chordata; class Aves; order Passeriformes; family Phylloscopidae; genus Phylloscopus; species Phylloscopus trochilus. Next base: position 28,023,580 of record WQNJ02000084.1, read on the forward strand.
ATAATGGATAGCAAAACTGAAGCTTAGGGGCACGAGGTCGCTTTGCTAAATAACTACCTACTTCAGAATGTACAGGCAGATCAAGGTGCCCATGTCAGCCTGATCTCTTGAGCTCACATGTATTTGAAAATGTCTAGCTATCTCCCATTCAATCTGACTGTATTTAGGACAAGTAATTAAGAGTGTGATTGTCAGAAGGTCAAGCTATTTCAGATCCACAAAGACTTAAAATTCATTCAAGTGCTCAAAAGTATGCACTGAATAGTTCTGTCACAACCAAAGGGCCGTGTAGCAGCACAGTAATTTAAGCAGCAGTATGGGTTTTCACACATCAGAGCCATATTTTTATCCTCATTGAGGTCCAAAGTACTTATGCATCTATACACTAGCAGTAAAACAACAGAGTGATCCTTTATGACAGTATGACCATAATCTAACTTGACAAATGCAGTTGTCAGCATCCCTTAAAGTAAATTATAACTACACCCCCTTGACTAAATCCTGAGCCCTTTCAAATAACAAAACAAAGAGCTCTCTCCCAAGAGTTGTGTTCTCTGCATTGTATTTTCTGACATGCTTTCCCACCATCAACCTTTCATTCTGTTGAACTAATTTCCATTGTAAGCAGCAGAGGGCAGGGAGGATAACTCCCGTTAACTTCAGGCTGCTGCAGTGTGGGTCTGCCTAGAGGAAAGGCAGGAGGGAGGGCACATCCCTGGCAGGGCTGACCACCAGGTCCCCTGTCCTGCTGAATAGGGCAACATGTATGTCCAACTGTGCTTTTCAGCAAAGAGCAGGAGAGCTGGGACTAATGGCTGGGAAAAGGGCCTCCCCAGCTGCCCATCTTCAGAGCTCGCAAGGTGCCACGGGGGATTGCACCAGGTGCTTGGTTGCAGCTCTTCCAGCCTGCTGTCCTCACTGCTGTACCAGCAAACAAGGCACCCAAAATAAGGTTAGAGACATTGAAACTGACTCTTTCACAGGAGGGGCTCAGCTGAGTTCTGGGTCTTACCAACACAGACAAGAGATGCAGTAAGGTCCTGCCAGAGGCACTGCTGCAGAGGGTCAGCAGCAGGCTTTTGTCTTTCTGTGCAAATGGAAGAAAGAAGTCTTTTACAGCCTATTTTCTCCCCTCAGTACACATGTACATTTGTACTCTTTACTGTACACTGTACACCTCTCAGACTTGCACAAGCTCCTGCTCAGCCCAGTTTCACTCATCTGAGACTCAATCCTGCTCTAAGGAAGACCTCCTGCCCTTTCAAAACCTCTCCTTTGTTATGAATACAGGGCCTCTTGGTCTGTGTGTCCCATCTTGGCCTGGTTTTGCCCTCCAGCAAGAGGGAAATGGTAATGATGGTCCCAGGGACACTTGGGTGCTTTATCACCAGACTTCCCATGCAATGCTATATGCCTGCAGGGAGGGTGGATAGAGCCCAGGATGAGCAGGAGTTTGGTTTGCTTTGTTTTCACATTGTTCTCTGTAATTTCTTTATGCTGATGTTTTTCACCCATAGGAATTCTTTAGGTGAACCCCGCTTTCTGCATCAACATTAGATCTCAGCCCAGCCTGTGTGGTTACAGTTTTAAGGGGAGATGAAATTGGGGTCCTGCTCACATGCATGCCTTGCTGCACCAGGAGTGGCTGAACCTCACAAAGCCTGATCCTGGGCTTGCATCCTGCCCCTAACCTGTGCCTGGCAGTCTCACCCATGGGCAGCCTCTTGCCACAGTGTTCAGTAGTGCTTTTTCCTGGAGATGGAAAGGCAACAGCCCCAGCTTGTGCCAGGTGCCCTCCCTCCATCTCCCCACCCCTGTCTCTATAAGCACATCTTCCAAAGCAAGCAACCATAATGAACTAGACTTAAACTGAACAAACAGCAGGGTCAAAATTGTTTGGGAACTCACCTGGGAGTGAGTTTCTTGGGTGGGAGGTAGCAGGATAGCTGTGCAAGAGCAGCAGCCTCTCCAAAAAGCTTAGCAGGACCCAGGGAGGACGTGTTCATGGCATTAGCACACTGCATCTGTGTCAAGGTATCCAATATTGACCTTGAAAATCATCTTAGGTATGGGCCTCTTCTGCTCCCATGCCCACAGTGTGCAGCTTTCAGCAAAAGGACAAAAATCTGGAGGGCTTTCAGATTTATCAAATCATTCTTTAGCCCTTGCTGCACACATCAGCCACTCTTATCACTGCCAAGCGACACGGTGAGAGGTTTTGTCAGACCATCCAGCTTCCAACACAGCCAGGAGCAACAAAAGCACTTGGCTGTCCTGCCTACATGAGCCCTTGCCCAGCTGGCAGCAGAGCACAGCTCCTGTCCACAGGCTACAAGTAGGAGTCAGCAGAAATCCTTCCTCCTCATCCTAGCAGCTGAGGAGAAGCAGGACAGCCTGATGTGCGTGGTCACCACTGCCTTTCTCCCATTTGGGATCTCACATGGACAGACAGTATCCAGACTCAGAGAGGAAATCTTCACCACATCACCTAAACTCAGTTCACAGCAGAGATCTCAAAGTGCAGCCACCTGCATGTGCCTAACTGCAAGGCTGAGCCCTGCTCAAAGTCAGAAGTGTTCAACCAGCCAGCCTGATCCCACACACCACCTCAGGTCCCCTTAGATGACTCGGGATCAGTGGTGCCCACAGACACATGACTCTGGGGGGTAAATGTTTACAGCTGCAAGGCAGCTTCTGCTTACTGCTGCTTTCAGAGCCTCAGCAGATAGAAAATAGCAGGTGCATTAAGCTCCAAAATAAGATTATAACATGCTGTAAATTAAAGTACGATGAGCTCTTTGTGTTCAGTCAAATAAGGAATGATGCATGGAAAACAACAGGGGCTCACATTCATCTCCAAGTGATCATTCTCAGGATGCACAACAATACAATTTCACACATAGAAATCAGAGAACGTCTCTCTGAAATGTAAGATCTGCTCTTCCCGGGTGTATTTTTTTTTTCTTTTGTAAAGAAAGTAAAGATTTCCAACGTGCTGAGACCACTTACAATAGTAACTGGAGAAAAGGAGACTCTGGGAAATTATTGGCATGAACTTTTAGGTCTCTAAATTAAGGCCAGCCTAATTTTCCAATTAGGCAGCTTGATAGGCAAGATGACATGTGCGGAGTAGAAGGGCAGGCTCTAAACGGCGTTTTTATGAACATTTCTCATGCCTGCAGCAGCCTTTCTATACCCAACAGCTGAGGAGTGCACTTTCCCATGCCGTCAGGGGTGAGGAGGTTACGACTCCAGCATTGTGCCCCTTGTTTTTCACACAAGAACCCGGCGCGCCGCAGCGCTTGAAAGGGCCGGGCGCCCGGAGCCCCCCAGCGCGGCCTGGCCCGGCCCGCGCCCGCCGCCCGGCCCGGCGGCTCGGCTCACCCCGCGGCCGGCAGCGCTAATTGCGGCGGGGACGGCCTTTTTCAGAGTCGTTCACTCGGTAAATGAAACTTCAGCTCCCCGGTGATCCAGCGTGTGCAAAGATGCCGCAGCCCGAGGTGCAGAGGGCACGGCGGAGATGCCGAGCTGACGCTGCTCTTTCACAGCTCGGGCTGCCGGCCTGCGCTGGCTCCCGGCCGGGAAAGCCCAGCCCCGCGGCTCCACGTCCTCCCGAAGCATGCTCAAGGGCCGAACACCACTGTGAATTTCGCAGTGATCTCCTAGGGCAATCAGGGACCCAAATCAGCGTGCGAGACCTTCAGTCACTTGGAGCAAAGCCTGGCCCCCAGGAGGTGATGAAATCAGGCATCAACACCTGCTCTTAGCTGAACCTGAGCAAACCATGCCTGGCCTACTCAAATGTCCTGCTCTGGGTCAAGCAATTCAACAGCTAGACCCACACTAGCCTGCCACAGGCAAGGGCTTTGGCAGACAGGCCAGGCAGGAGGAGCCAGTCCCACCAGGAGAGGACATTTACATACAGGAGTGCGGGACCATCACCCCCTCCCTGAAGGACAGCTACCAGATGCTTCTGCCAGCCACGCTGATAACACTGCCCATTACCTTGGCAGGGCTGGCACCAAACTCTGAGCAGGGCTGGACATCCTTTTCACACTGGAGTGATGGAAATGTGTCTCACTGAGCTAATTCTCAGTTTGCCCATACATACAATAGGGATAAAGAAGGAGGAGCGATACCTTTGTTGGAAGCGGGAGAGGGCAGCAGCCACGGGCAGTAGCCACAGTCTCCCTTAGACTGCAGGGAAGGCCATGCCAAACAAAGAGCAAACCAGCCTCAAGGATACACAGAAGACAGTGAATCCCACCTTTCCTACTTCTGGAGAACCCCAGTACCCTGTGTTTGACAACTGTATCCCAAAGAGAAGACTGAACCCTCCTAGCTCAGCAGCAAATCATCTCCATCCAGGTCAGGGCACTCAGGAGCTCCAAGTTTTCAAAAAGCTAGAGAAACAAAAACAAGCAGTGTTCAACCAGAGTGGCCAAGTAAGATGAAAACAGAATCACAGAATGGTACAGGTTGAAAGGGACTTCTGGAGATCATCTGGTCCATTCCTCCCTACTCAAACAGGGCCCCATGATCCTTGTTGCCCAGGACCATATCCAGACTTTTTTTCACTGTTTCCAGAGGTGGACACTTCACAACCTCTCTGGACAACCTGTGCCAGTGCTCAGTCACCGTCACAGTGTAAAACTGTTCCCTGATGTTGAGAGGGAACATCCTGTGTTTCAGTGTGCACCCACAGCCTCTGGTCTTGGCACTGGGCACCGCTGGTGTCATCCTTTGGGCCCTTTTTGAAGACAGGAGTGATATTTGCTTTCCTCCAATGCTCAGGCACCTCTCCAGTCACCACGACCATCCAAATATGTTCAACATGGTGTCAGACACTCATTTATGAGGGAGGTCAGGACATAGATGAATTCCCTTCTCTGATGTGTTTGTATGTTTTGGTAATTGGCATATCAGACTCTGGCCTTCAACTTCAGTTAGTTTTGGGGTTTATTTGTATTCATTTTGTGGAGTCATTTTGAGAAGAATTGAACAACTCCTCTCCCAGGGAAGAGAAGGATGAAGCCCTTAATTTTTTTTTCTCATGCTACTGGACTGAGACAGTGAAATAACACTTCAGCTCCCATATGTATCACGTCTTAAAACACAGACCAGGTTTGAAGTTGAGAAGTTGTGCACAGATTCAACCAGCAGAGCTGCTGTTATGTGAAAGACATTAACAGAGCTGGAATTTCAGTACTTCTTTGGTTTCTCATAAGATGGGAGAAAAAAGAACCAGTTTACTACTTTGAAAGTCAACATTTTAAAACAATTTATACATGTCACCACTTTCAGAAGCCAACCCAAAGCTACAGAGTGACTACAGAATCTATTCCAAGGATGCCTTGGATCCCTTAACCCAGTTGGGAAGTGTAACTTTTGGCTGCCCTTGACATGCAGCCTGCTGCAGACAGAAGTTAACAAATGGCAGATTTCCTCATTAGAGCCATCGTGCAGTGAGTGCATCAGGCTGCTTAACTCTGATTGAATGAGGCACACCGAGAAGGCAACAAGAACACTTAGAGGTGTTTAAGATCTTACTCATCTTAGCCTAATGCAGTCATACCAGGGATAATATTTATTTTGGGTTATGGCCAGATGACAATGTAATAGCCCCATTTGGGCAGTCTAGACCTTTCACATGTCATAAACACTTCCCCAGAATGTATAATGTACTAAAAAAAACCCCACATATAGAGTGCATGCTGGTATCTAGTAGAAATGCTCTCTAGCCAAAACAGAAGACTGGCAGAGCTTTCCCAGCATATGGGATTAATACTGCCAGAAAAAGAATAAAAATAATTGGACAATAATTTGCCTGATTTATAAATGTGACAGATTAAGAAATGAGAAGGAACCCAAACTTTCCAGAATGCCCTAAAAGAAAGTAAAACATGAAGTATTCTTTTCTTTAGAAACTAGCTCAGTGCCAAAGCTTTGGTGGCAAGATGCTAATTGGTTTTCGATAAGCAGGCCTGATTTCTTCATTGTTTCCCTTTTTCCCCATCTCATCACCTAAAGGCCTGGAACATGAAAGGGCAGACAAGCCTAGGAAGATTTACCAGGTCTTGTTATAGCACATCAGTCATCAAAGGAACGTTGAACATTTATAATTTTTCTTCCAACTTCACATCATGATAAAGATATTTTGCTTTCCAAGTATGTATAAAGTGTTTAATGTTCTGCTCATAAAATAAAAGGTAGAATTCTAGGACAACTTATTAAAGCCTTCAAAACAGGACCAGAATAAACATAAAAGAGAAATTACTGCTTCAACTAAAACCCAAGCCAGCTTTGATTCAGTTTTTATCAAAGCTAACTTTGCCTATAATCACATCTGTAAACCCAGAAAGCACTACGGACATTCAGGACTCCACATGAGTGGAGTGGGAAGTGGAAATGGGTTAGGGTGAAGCTCACAAGCACTCCAGTTACAGGTGTAGAAAAGGTAAAGTGTCCTCCCAGCAGAACATGTGGAAATATTCCTTGCTTGTGCAGAAGGGAAGATTTGAGCCTGCCCACAGCCAGTGCTGCAGAATCACCCACAGAATGCCCAACCAAGTGGGGAGGCAAGGCCAGGATGGCAGCAGCCTCCTCCTCCTCCCTCTGCTGAGGATGCATTTCATGCTGCTTGCTGAGCACTCAGCGTTACAATTCCGCGTGCAAGTTTTACACGAAGCACGAGTTACAACTACTTGAAGTGAATCTGTCATGCTCATCCAAATCTAAGGGAGAAATTTGTCAACTAAGAGATGTGGGCAGCATGCAAAGCAGAATACAATGGAGGATGATGAAAACTCAGCATCTGCTAATGAAGTGGGGTTTTGTTGTTACCTGAGAAATTTCAGAGCAAAAAAATCCATTCAACACTTTCGAAACCCAAGATTGTTACAAGAAAAAAACCCCAAACGTCTGAAAAACAGATGGAGGAACAAATGTCTTCTCAGCTGCATAATCAAAAAAAGATGAAAGAAACCTGTATGATTTTAGTAATGAACTTTGCCCATGTGGCTGTGCTTCAGAGTGAGACAAAATTACAACATTTAAAAGATTACGCAGCATGGCATGTAGAGAAATTTCTGATTTTGGCAGTCAGACAAACACAGTTGCAGAATTTGGTTTACCTCAGGATTCTCATCAAAATGATGCATTTCCATTTACAGCTGGAATCTTGATATGTGTAAGTAGCACTCATTTGGTTCATATTAGTTGTACATGTACCATATACAGTGATAAGAGTATTCCAGGCAGTGGCTGGGTTGGGCCCAGTGTCACAGGAGCTGCTGGGCTAGCTTCAGCCTTTCTTTGTTAGCAGGAGCCAACATAAAGAAATGTTCTTTATTTTATCCTCTTACCTGAAATAAGAATGACCTCCAAACAAAAATTCAGATTGATACCACTGCCCAAACCAGGACACGTGCAAGGCCACTCAGGGATCTGTACCATGTGGACAAGGAGATTTCACTGTGCATGGCTCTTTACATACACTTGTGCACATTTGACAGCAGAAAATGCAGAGAGGAGAAAAAAGGAACGTGGCCATGAAGAAAAAAGGGAGCTCCTGGGGATAGGGAGCAACCAGCAGAAAAGTCTGCATTTATTTTTCTGTATAGATGGCCCTAGAAATACCTGCTTGCATTAGCAATTTCTACTCTGATAAAAGAATGGAGTAAAAAATAAGAATAGACTTATAGACACAGGTCATGCAACTGTGCCATCGTGGCTGTTCAGTAATGAACACTGGTGGTTTCTTACTCTGTGTTAAGGACATTTGTGTAGTTTCCACAAATTCTTGGTACCTGCAGGTATTACAGCTATGAAATGCAATTGCAACAGCCCATCACAAAGACATTCCAGAATTCCCTGCTCTGCCTTTGCAGCTCTGCCTTTGGGAGTTGTGCAGAACTGAGGCAACATGCAATGGGCACAGTCTACCCCAAATTGAGACTCCTTCATGGGACAACTCTTGTATGAAGAGTTTGGAAGGCAAATTAATAACTGAAGGTCACTGAAGACGAACTGGGACAACAACTGGTTCACCAAAGCCCACAAAGTCTAGCAGCAGCCTAAAGCCATTGGAGGCTCAACCCTGCCATTTGTATGACTGAGTCAGTTTATGTCAGCCCTTGGGTTTTCAAATAGAACACTAAGCTGGATTTGAAACAGTGACCACGACAGCCTCCAAAGGTTACTTCTCTAAAGGTTATCCAGAAGAAGGTTTGATAAAATCATTATCTGTTACCCTTCCGTGAAATAACTCTTACTCTGCCCCAAAACATTAACACATATACTTCCTCCCAAAACACTTACTGAAGGTTGATCACGCATGTATGATGAGCGATGTTCAACAGACAGGATTTCTTTGATATTTTAAATCCCTCCTAGCTTCTTAAAAAGGCCTTCTTTTCCTACTCCACTGATAGAATAACTCTTTACCTGGAGGCTAACACCCAATGAAATTCATGTTCAAAGTCCCCTAATTAAGATCACTGAGGTGAATGAGCAAATTAAAGCAACAAAATAAGCTCTCATCGCTTATTTCCTCTCTCTTGCTTGGATCCGTACTGATTTCAGAAACAAAATTTCAGTTTGCAAAACTATAAAAGGATCTGCTGAAATATGCCCATTCCTTCAGAATGGTTATGCATTTACAGTGTGATTCCTCCTAGTATCTTGGTAAATAAATTCCTTATACTAAAAATATTCTTCTTGACAGATCATACATGAGATGTGTCTTGGAAATTTCCCATATCAGGTAATGTCAGGCATTGGAACAGGCTGCCCAGAGAAGTGGTGGAATCACCACCTCTGGAAGTGTGTTCAAAAAATTTGTAGATTTGGCACTTATGGACATGGTTTAGTGGTGAAGATGGCAGTGTTGGGTTAACAGTTGGACTCAATGACCATGGAGATCTTTGTCAACCTTAATAATTCTATGGTTCTGTCTGCATTGTCCCTCTTGTTTCAGTGTTACTAGAGGGCAAGGGTAGGAAATCAGTTTTCTTCTGTTTATTTGTCAAAGGTTTTCTTTTAGCCAGAGGTATAAAAAACAATCAAACCACTGTGCACACAGCTGTAGTTCCAGGTAAAAAGACACTTCAGCTTTCCTTTTGGTTTTCTTTTTATAAGTTAAAAAAAAAATCAAGAACCTTTAAAAAAGAAATTACAACATTTAACCTATAAACAGGTTAAAGTTTTTGTATCCTGTTCTAAATAAATTTTGCTGGACCATATGAAGACTTGCAGAGCTTCAGCAGCAACCTGACCCACCAGCCAGCTGTGATCTAACAGAATTGCTCCCCATTTCTGCACTGATGCCATCTTAGCCAAGCACCTCCCAGATGAAGGCAAGGAAAGAGACGTGTGAGCTGTGGCAGCCTGGACCTGGTTCTCTGGTACCCTGCCTCTTTAGGGACCCGTGACCTCCTCTTCCCTCACAGGACTGAGACACCCCTGTACTCAGTCATAAGAGGCAGAAGGAGCTCCACCATCCTTCAGGGGCTCCATCACTGCTCACATGGCCTGCTCCAGCAGAAGGATGAGGGGTCTGTGGATTTGGGTAACACATGCTTAAGCCAGTGTGTGTTTTGCTGAATTTTGTGCAATTTGCTGAATAACATACATATGAAAGAAACATGTTGTCACTGGAAGTCACTGCAGACAAACAAGGCATACTATCTTAACAAATCTCATTTCATTCCAACATTTGGGAAGAATATTTTAATATTAAATAGGCTTTCTTTTGCAATTCAGTGGTATGAATGGCAAATTTCACTCTCAGCACACCTGCTAGGCTTATGCAGATCACAAATGACTGTGCAGAATTCAGGCTTGGATATATCAGAAATCAAAAGAAGTGTTCTCTGATAACAAAAGCTCCAAAAAGACATAGGAAATGCCATAGCATGATTCTTTGGTTGTGTGTTCAAACACCCACTATATTTATCTTAAATATATTAACAGAAAACTAAGACCTACATTTGGACAGCTACATTGAAACAGCTTCTTTCCATTTTTATGAAGCACCAGAGAAAATTTGCTAACATGCATTGGAAATGGGAGCTCTGATTAAAGCAAAGAATAATCTCTAGTTCCTCATGCAGATGGAGATAAAAGCTTGATGTACTGTAACTGATATTAAACCCAGTATCAGCAGTAAAACAGCCTGCACTGCAACTTGGAAATCAGAAACCCTTGATGTTGATCTGTATGAAACACTATCCTAGAAGCAGCACCACGACAGCAAGCTTCCATGAAAAATCCTTCCATGGACTTCCTCCATGGAAAATCAACATTCCTTTAGGATAGTATGATGGACTCTGAAATTCTTCATACAAGAATATGAACAGTTAACCTACAGAAGCTCAGTTAACCTTCACCTCTAAAGGCAAAGAGCTAGAAAGATGAGTGAATAAAAACAGAGCAAGAATTAGGTACAATGTGCTTATTGACTTTTATTGATCTCATTTTTTACATGACAAAGTGGACAGAAAATCTTCATTTATTTCCTGAGGAAACATTCAATTTATGTATTTTTTTATAGAGCACAAAGTGCATCTCTTTGCAGTAAATTTACTCCTTTGGCTTTGTTTGCTTGCCCTCTGCAAGTCCCAAAAGCACTGCATCAGCTTCCAGCAACGTTGTATCACTGGCTGCCCCCAAAAACCTGGAGGTCAGTTCAAGATCCAGCAGTCTCAGGCGCACCCGGGTTCCTCTCTGATATTTTCTGTGAAGAAAATGGGAGAGGGGGAAGAAGGTAAGTTTTGTTAAACACTGGTCTTGCATTTCCTAAGGCTCTCTCCTCTCTGCAGATCTAAGTAGCAGCCCCACAGAAAATGAAGCATTGCAATGAAGCCCAATGCTGCTGTAATGTCATCAGCACTAAAACTGCTGGGACACACTCTGTACCACCACAGAGCCAGTCTCTGCTGATACAATCCTGCCCATCAAAGAACAAACACCACCAGATCCCACTGTGGGAATGCAGACTCTACAAAAAAGCAGTTTATTACATGGGAAACTGTTTGTGTCTTCCATCAAAATATTTTACTGTATCATCTGCTATCATGCCAATAATTATCTGTGGGACAACATATCATCAAAGGGGAGGAAAAGTCATCATTAGATCACTGGTGACATTGCTATTATCAAAAAGTACAATGCTAGCTAACTATGGTTTATATTTCCAACCCTGGGCCTCAGGCAAGGAACTTTTCTTGTCTTATCCCACCATCCAAAGAGTGGGCATCATCTGCAAGTTTTTTATTACATATAATTAAAAAGAAACCCCACAACTATTGTAATGAAACATTCTGCCTACAGGCTTGGGGTTTATTGTTTTATGCTCTCTTTTTTTCTTTCCTTTTTAAGTCAGAAGATGTGAGCATTCAACATGTTTTTAAAACAGACCCTGTGTTAAGATGGGCATGCCAAATTAGTGAAGATTTTTAAAATACAAGCAGGTTTTGTAACACACCTGGAGAGCTACTGATTGAAGTCCAGCAATAAAACTGAGAACTATTCTTCTTTTGAAAGTTCAAGTTGTACTTTTTTTTCCCCCCTAGTCAAAGCATAAAGAGCTGAAGATGCAGTAAGCTTGACTACCTTGAGCAAAGCAAGAGAAAGCTTGAAACATTCTCCAGTAACCAACAGAAAAAAATATAATAAGGAAGTGTGGTTGAAGCATGTCCACCTTGCTCATTTTTACTTCCATCTTGAGCAGACAATCTTCTCTGTCTGACAATTGTTCAATAGCATAAAGCAAAACTGAACCAGATTTCAACTTTCTTCAGCTCATCAAACCAAGATTCATTTGGAAAACTAAACATCTTAAGAAAGGGTCCTGGACTTGCATTTATGGTGGGCTTTGTTTTTATTTTGCTCCCATTTTCTGTCAGTACTATCTTACATTCATTTCCCTTCCCTCTTGGTTATACTGGGTAATACTCAGCTGTGATCCAGACTGCAAAGGAAAAGAGCATTTGATACCTCCACCCTGAGCAGGATACATAGGGTACTCAGTCAGCAAGAGTTCTGCCAACACTCATCCCAGTGAACCCTGTGATGATCTGCATGAGTCCAGTGCAAAAATAAATTTCCAGTGGAAAATGTGCAAAAACACATTTTCTTAAAAAACATAGAAGTGAAGGCCCTCACCACTCCAAAATGCAAGTAACCACTGCTGCAGTGAAGAGTATGGCACAGCTACCAAAGACAGAACACAGCTCATGCTTGGTCGTTACCTAAACAGCTGGAAGGGATCAATTCTGTCCTTTTCTCTGTGAAATATATGCATTTCAAAACAGAACAGTGTCACAACTGATGAGAATTATTCACGAAACCTAACGTGCAGCATTTCAGTGTTGCTGAAATCAAAAGACAATGCAAAAGACCTTAAAGTGGATGGTATCTTCCAGGATTTGTTAGGCTTATCGAGAAGAGAGATCCCCCAAAAAAGTTTTGGCATAAGAAGGAGAACAAAGAGGAAAGGTCCTCATCTTAAATGAAGACCAGCAAACGAAGACTAGCAGTTTTAGCCATTTGGGTATATGGGAGAAATTCCCAGAAAATTCTGTAGCATGAACCAAACCTTCACCTCACTGACAGCTACTGGCTGGATGGGTTCTTTTGCCTCTAACCATGAAGTCATCCTGATCTCTAACAATATCTTCAGCACAAAATATCAGACTCTACTGCCTTTACTGCCTTTTTCAATGAGGGGGGGAGGGGGGGGAGGTGGATTAGGTTTTGAGAAAGGGTAAAAGAAGAGGAGAGAAGGAAATCTGAGAGGGAGAAATGGTCTGTGGAAAACAGAAATAAGGAGCAGATACCTTTTAATGAGAAAATAGGAGGCTTGGAAAGACAGAAAAGAAGGGATAAATGTAAAGCATGTGACAAAAAAAAGCACTGAAAACACAGGAGAATTGTGTAGAAATCTAGGGAATTACTATATACAGTAGAGCCAAGAAGAGGAAAACATAACTGAGAAGATGGAACTACTAAAACTTAACACTAAATTCCAGTCTTTGAACTATAGCACTCTGTGCCATTTTTAAAAAGCTTAATGTATTTTAAATCTGTAACAAATTTTAAAGACCAGTCATCCCTCTGCCTTCTTCTTCTCTCCCTCCTCCTACAGGAAGAGCAGCTCATCAGTAACCTACAGCAGGTAGCTGTTGAGAGAACTACCTTCAGGGTCCAACACATTTCTACAGAGATCGAACTGAATGGGCTTTAAATTGAATTAGAAGTCCTTTCTCTATTTGACAGCACACAGTGGGAGAGATATTGTGCTCCATCTTTGTAACTGAAATACAAAATATTACTTTCATCACGCATCAGTTCCTTTTGGGCTGGTTGCTTGACTACAGGGATGTTTTACAAGTGAATAGATGAAACTAATTTTTTTCTAATCAAGCCTTTAAAGGTACTATTTATAACCAGGGATGTCTATATGGAAAATCTGTGAAGAAATTGCACTTTTCATGGTTAATGCGTCTAATTTTATAGAAAATAAATAAATAAATAATCTTAAGCACAACTCCCCCAATTTTAGCACTGCCCACTGTACAGTCTGCAGAGAACTTTGCTCCAGTTTCCAGACATGACTTCAGCGTACATTTGTAATGCAAAATCCAAGCAATTGTATTTTTGTAAGAAGAATCACAATCTTCAATGCTGCTTCAGTAACTGGAACAGATTCCAGATACTTTAATCATACTTAATTATTAAAGAAGCTTTTCCAGTCACCACACATCTGCTTACAAAAAGATCATGATGAACATCTCTTTGAGGAGCTGACAAAACTGCCAATTTATATGAATATAAACATTTGGGTTTGTGACAGATGTTCCCTACAGCTAAAACACTTCAAGAATACGTGGATGATGTAGAAAAATCAGAAACTTGAACACAGCATGCAGTGGTGGTCTATCCACCACATTTTAGAGAAAGAGGAAATGATAGGGTTGCTCTATGCATAGCAATCATATTCTAGCCACAAAGGTATTTATCCTTTCAAATAGATAAAACTATCCTATGGTTAAAGCAGAAGCTTGAAGCAGGACCCAGAAACAAAGCAGGCATTTTATTATTTTCAGGAAGAGTGGCCTAGGAAACACAGGACACCAGTGTAAAAGGAAAGAAACGATCTACATACTCCACTTTGCAAAAGGACTCACTTTATTTTTAAGTAACAATGCTGGTATTCAAGATCATCTTATCCAATGACCATCACCAGGTACCACTGACCTTCACCCAACCCCCAAGCACTGTGTTTCTCAAGGATCCACGTGTTTTCCTCCTACCACTTCCTATTGCCAGGTAAAAGTATTAAATTCACTGAGAAGTAGGCAAAGGTGTTTAGTTACATACACAAATGAAGATACAAGGATTTCTCTAGAACTTAAAAAAAAAATGCAAGTAGACTCAAAGCTTGATGCACTTCCACAGAATTTATTTTCAATAGCTATGAATTTTAACCCTTTGGGAACCCCAATTTGGAATGGAAGGACCCCACCCAACACCCACATTCAGAGGTGTGAATCCAGTGGCTGCTGTTGCTGAGCCAGGACCCCCTCTCGAGCTGGTGTCCAGAGCACGCACCAAAGTGCCACCAGAAACCTTTGCCTGAACTTCAACCAAGGAACCATGGGTCCCAAAAAGCTTTCTCCGTTTTAAATGTGTACCTGCAGGCTTCTCTCCAACTCTTCTGGAGTGGGCAAAGCACTAGGTACAAGGTGTACCTTCCCTCAAACATCCACTTCCAGAAGATGATGTTTAGTTAAGTTAGAGGCAACCCAAATAACTGCTTCAGTACTCTTTGTAATTTTTGAACTGTCATGGAGAAGAACTAGAAAAGAAGCAAAATGAAAATCCTTTTTCTTATTTGAACCATAAGTCTGTGCAACCACACAACACCAATGTAACACAAAATATAAGAGCACAGAGAAAGCACGCAGCACAGCCTTGCTAATGGTGCTAAAGAAATCTTAAAAACAAATACAGAAATTGAAGTTTATGTCCTGTTACTACCTTAAAAACAGGGCCTATTATCTTTGCATGCAAACATCAAACTACTGTGTCTTAACTTAAAAAAAGTAGGTCTTCTCTTTGCTAATCATATGAGTAGAACAGTGAGCACTTTCAGACTCAAGCGACTTGGAAGCTTCCCTCTGACTGTCTGTATCACTTTTACTGCAATTTGGTCTCCATGCTGATCCTTTTACTTTTGCACTGAAGCTTTAAATCTCTCAAAATCTTAATGGTAAATTAAAGGGTTTAGCCAAAACTCCCCAAACTCTTCAGTCAAGATTTTAAGCTTGTAATTTTAAAGTAATTTTACTATGTGAAAGATATATGAACAAACAAAAAACCCCCAATATTTTTACATAATAAAACTGGAGGGAGAGGATATGGAATGCCATATTTCAGCTCCTACTAATTAAGAATGCTGGAGTTGGGGCGGGGGGGATGTTTTTTTAACTTAAAAGTCATTCCAGGTTACAGCAAAAGGTCTACAAATGGACTTGCCTTGGAAAGCGATGAGCATGTGAAAACAAGGAGGCTATAACTAAAAATGAGGATCCTAATTATACCAATTTTGGCCGAGAAAATGGGACATTAGTTTTGCAGGTGTGCAATTTCACATGCAAAGGAAGCATCCTTATTACTAAATGGCATTAAGAACTTTATTCAAACTCTAAATTATAGGTGTAGACATTAAAGCATTTTGTTAAACTATCCAGTATTTAGAACTGCATGTGATCACAAATTAGCAAGCAGTCCTTTTTCTATTAAAACTCCTCAAGTTATTAGTTTAAAATTTAAGGCAACAAATCTTCTATTCTTGGAAACATTGCTACAAAAATAACAATGCAATTACAGAAATGGTTGAGTCTCACTGGGTCTTGGCTGGTATTTCCCACTCATTTCAAAAGTGCATTCACAGATACCTTCTATTTGATACTATAAAAATACAGGACTGATATTTTGAGACAAGCAGAATATTTTGGCTCATATATCTTCTACTTTGTTAAGGGTTCTCAGTCTCCATTGCTTCCTTTTGGAACATTAACCTGTGCAATACAAAGATGAATGAACTTGCTAGGGCTGGCTCTGACCATTATCATCCACTGTCCATTCTTCCATGCCCTCTGTCCCACCCCTCAGGAATGTGCATTTCTGAAAGGAGTAGGAAAGTAACTCTTAAACCTGGGGTTTAATTCCTACACTGTGGGTGTAGCTTAGAGAATTTAATTTGATTTTTTTTACACTTTTTGCATCATTCTTTTTTAATGTCCCCCAGCACAGTCTAGTGATGGCTTTCTGTAATGAAAGGAATCCCTGGATTATCTTCCATACAAAATCAATTAATACAAAACACTCCAAAAACACAGTTAGAATTGAGCCATGGTACTCTCAGTGAATGCCATCAGAAGTCGTGATGCCTTTCATTTTTGAACTGTGAGAATTTCAAAGTGTGTTTTTCAGATCCATTATTCAAGAGGTTTTGTTTCAGTGCCTTAGCACAGTACTGAACAGTTTACAAAGTTCAAAACCATTTCACTTTCTCTTTCCTTTTATTATGTGAAAGACACCATATTATGAACCTCAAAAAGAATGCAAGAGCAGCAAAGGTAGTGAAATGAATGGACCATCACTTTCTCTCCAGAGTTTGTGTTCACCATTCTTACCACCATTCAAATCCACTGTAGCTCATTCAAAATCACCCTGTAGCTCCTCATTAGTAATACTGAAATGATAAAGCATCCCCAGAAGCAAACCCACCTCTAACTAACTGCAGCCAGCAGCAAAGCAGTGCAGCTGGTGTGGAACAAAGCTGTGTGTGGAGCAATCCATCTTGTCTCTAAAAAATGTTTTGAAGCACTCCCAGATGCTGCCTGAGCCCACACTGCTCTAAACTTAATCAGCAAAGGGATGCTCTACAGGTGACTTAAGGAGCACAGTTCTGTAGGAGTTTTGTCCAGGTCACCCTCTGATGCACCACAGTGAAGGAGCTCTGCAAAAGCACAACACTTCCCAGAAACTCCTCCCTCACTGCCAGTATACACAAAATTCTTGTTCAGAGAAAATATGGATGAAAAAACCAGACTGCTGTCAAGCTGAAGGCAGTGCATTTCTATGTAAAAATCCACATCTTGTAAAGCCATCTACATCTTGTAAAGCGATGGGGATGGCAATCCTGCATCCAGCAGGTCCAGACAGCAGTCATAATACACATCCACCCTTCAGAATGAGCTCCTAGGAAATGCTGGGGCAAAAAGGCCAAATCCCAGTTTTGTACATAGCAGTGATGGAAGAAAGTGGCAGCAGGAAGGTACTGTGAATTTTGCACAGGGTAGAACATGGATGGTGGAAGAGATACTGGGAGAGCACTATTGTGGAGTAGTATTTTGCTGACTGCCTTTCTTTAAAGGCTGTTAAAGAGGACAAAGAACATGCATAAAAAATAATAACCAAGCAAAGATTTTGCTCTGTTGTTAAAAAGAATTGAGCTGTCTATACAGAAAGAAAATTCTGGTATTAAAAGGCACTGTCTGGGAAAAGCATGTAATAATCAGGAGAGTGAGGTCCAACTAATGCAGATGAGAATGACAATTTGTAAATAATATTGATGAACTAATAGGCAAAAAACTCCAAAAATTCCAAGCCCTGATTTTTCAGCCATTGATGGCTTCAACTGAAGAGATGTCAAAAGAGATGTGCTAGTTCAGTTCAGGATAACCTGCTGAAATGTCATGTCTCATGATACAGTGAGGTCCTGAGAGATGACCTGGAGGTCCCTTTTGGCTTAAATTTTATTCATCCATTATTTATTACCACAACATCCAGTCACTCAAATAAGGGAGGGATGCTCAAAATAGGATTTTCAAAGCATCTCTATTCTCTGCAAACATTTCACAAAAATGCTCCAAGGTTGCTGGCTACATTCTGTCAGAAAATGCAATCTCGCTACTTGTGACTCATCAACTCATTACCACTTCAGCAGTATTTATTTCCTACTCCATTTGTTTACCTCTTTCCTTCAACTAAAAAAGCAAACATACTCTCATTTCTTCTAAGCAGTTACTGCTTGTGACACCTGCTTAATAATTTTTCAGAATATTTTTGCTCCTTGTGCCAAATCCATACATCTACAAGGAAACAGTCTATACTCTGCTAGATAGAAGCAGAGATCTAGATTACTCTGCCAGATAAAAGCAGATAAAAGCCTCTCATATTCTTGGAAGCATTTAGCAAAATGCTTTAAGAGTGTATGAAATTATTAACTTAAGCAACAGCCATTGTCACCTAGTGTTTTGGAACAACAGTGCATAAGCAGACCCTATGGCAAACATCCTTAAAACCAGCAGGTTTTATGCACCTGAGGAAGTCTAAAGCTAAACCCCACTTTACACTGACCACTATCTAAAGCAGAAATTGGAAATGAATACACAAAGAGTTTGGGCATATTAGCTACATGCTGATGTGAAAAACACCCTGAAGCATTTGAATATTCCCCCTGGACAACAAGAGCTTATGGAAGTGCTAACATCACTGCATGAATGGCCACTTCAGGGGAAAAAATACTGAACGGATTGGTACAAGCAGCAGAGTTTGAGAGTCCACCCCATCATTAGAGATAAAATAATATCTCTAGTTATGCTTATGGAGCTGTTCAAAGCCATAATTTATTGGTCAAGCCTTGGCACTTCATTCTGTGGGACTCAAGTGCAGGGACCTTGTCATCCATCCCTGTGTCCTCACTTGGCTATTGAGATGGCAGATAGCTGGCACAGACATAGGTGAATGAAACATGTAAGTTTTCATTCCCATTGCTAAAAGAAGGTAAATGCAAAGCCTGACAAGAATTGTTTTATAATTGTCACAGAAAAGCATCAAACAAGCTATTGTGAAGACACTGTCAAGCTCTGCTGTTACCATGATACCAATAATCAATGGCATTGGTGTCTGTGACAGCAAAAGAATACAGCCAAAGGTGTCAAATATTTAAATCTAATTCTGTTCCGCTCTGGATATTTAGAGTCTTGGTAGAATTTCTTACTTGTAAATCACTTCTAAAAAGTAACATGCTTTTCCTCAACTCAAAGAAAACCCAAAGCAGCCAATATTTAATTACTAGAACAAGAAAAAAATAATCTTGCTGTAACTTTTGCTACTGTATCTGCAAAAATGCATTCACTAAAACTTTTGGTATGGGATCATTCCCTTTTTTAGGGAAGGAATCCACAGAATAATCTATATTTTAAAATGTACTTCATATCACATCAAAGATGAATGCTGTAACCTTTTCTCCATGGCACAGAGAGGTACGCTTTGACAAATGAAACTTGCAAGAGGTGGCTCCTGTCACCTAAGAACTTGTATCAGATATACTCATGTCATCATACAGTAATTTATGCCAGTTGCTTTCTCAGTCTATAATGTAAAGCATATCCTTTGACTTGAGAGGAAATGAAAGAAAAAAGAAATCTGAGTCTTTAGTCCAAATTTTTATATTTTTTCCACTATTTAAACTATGAAAACAACTATTTTGATTAAATACTGCTTTGTAACTTACAAAACATTAAAAAATAAAGACTACATATTTAAATATATATAAAAAATTAGCCAATGATTTTACAAAACACTAAAAAACCCCATAGCCCTTTGTGCTTCCAGGCACCAGAAGCCAGGCAAACTGCTTAAAAGATGAAAGATAAAGGTACTCAAGTGGAAAAAAACCAAACCAAAACAAAACAAACCAACAAAAAAACCACACAAACAAACAAACAAACAAAACCCCAAATTCTTACCCCTTCTCTTTCCCATTTTGAGACCTTGGCTCAGTCAGATACCCTTCATGTACACCTAAACCTTCAGCCCTCCACAGTTCAAATACACTCTCCACAATACTGTTCTCATTTTCTTCACAGATGTGGTCTCAATCTTACTCCCTTTCTACACCTACTTCATTTTCTAAATCATAACTTCTCTGGCTTCTTGCCGTCTCCCTGAGATCCCAGACCAGGCATTGTCTGTCTTCTTTTTCTGTTCCACAAAAAATTATTAGACATATTTTCTTGCCCCCTCTTACTTACTGCTTCCTCACTTACCCTAGTCCCAGCCCATTTATCCAGCCAAACTCACTTTCTTTTCAGTTTCTTACCCCATCATAACTCTCTCTCTCTCTCATCAGTACCAACTAAGTTCAGTTGTCTTCCTTTTCTTGCAGTGCTTCTCAGCTTTCTCACTCAGCCAATCCCCTCACACCAGCCATCCTGGCAGTTCCCTTACAAGGGATTAAAATAGCACATTTTGGTAATTCAGACATGGTTTTTATGAAAATTCAAATCAGACTCCGCCTTACTACCTGGGTAATGATACTAGCTATGCACAATGACAATGAATTTAAAAACCTACCCAGCTTTGATGCTCAACCCTCAAGCTTTCTACAGCTTGGAGTGCCTGTCACACAGGAGAATCCTCAGCAAACCAGGATAATTCACATACTGTCAGCAGGTTTTTGCACACACATCATCTAATTCTGCAATGATGCTCCCATCTGCACTGATGGAAAATACTGTCCATGGCCTTTATTCACATTGAAATCTCATCATAGCCATAAGTTGGATTTATTCTTTTCTTGGGAGGCCTGGATGCAGAAGACATATAGAGGCAGCTAAAATGGCTGTTCCAGTGGCAATGAGTGCTGGTAACCATGTAAGGGCTGGCATACAAAGACAGACAGAAAATAGAGCTGCTGAACAGCTGAAGCAGATACCTGAATTCTCAGCTGCAAGTGAATGCAAGAGGAGAGATGCAAAAGGTGCTAAAGATGAGGGAAGGCTGGGCATTAATGGTTTGGGGTCTCAAAGGAAGAATGGGCTGTGAGAGAAGGGTCTGAAGGAGATACAGATTGAGGAGTACAACTTTGGAGAATGTGGGTGAGATCTGTAGAGAGAGTTGATGGCCTTGAGAGAAAAGGACAAAGAACTGGATGGGACTCTAAGACAAGAGGTGCAGGAGGTACCACATGGTTCCTCTTTATCAACCAGCTAAGGTCAAGGGAGGACTGCTCCTTCCCAAAGGACTGCTGAAAAGTACTCCCTGCACCTCCTCATTCCCTAGTCTTTCCCCAGCTCTCCTTGTGGCTGTTGGTGCCTGCACAAAGCACTGCCTGTCCCATCTACCCTCTGGCTTGCTCAGTGACTCTTAGTGCTCACTGTGGCAAAAGCCAAGTCATATTTACCTAACAGTTGGTCTGTAAGATGCACCATATGCAGATTGCTCAGACAACTGCAAGACACTCAGCTAAAGATTATAGCTAAAAATATCTGACAGCATGGTCTGAAAAAGCTAAAAGTGCATAAAATGGGATCTGGCAGAGAAAAAGTCCCCCTGTAACAACAGATTATTAACCTAACTATTTACAGTGCTCTTAAACCATCTTGAAGAATCACCGAATGTGCACATTTGGAACACATGCCTGCATTTCTACACCAGAGAACATTGCCCAACATTTTAAGGTATATCAAATAATACTTCTTGAAGTTTCAATTCCTTGTTAGTACCCATTTATATGAATGCCTCAAGAAGAATCTCAGCTACTTACACTATAAGTGAACAATACAGACTAACACTGAACAGACTTTTTGATGAAAAAGGGTTCATGGTACTCCTGTAAAAGGAACATGTTCAGATTTGGTCAGGAACATTTCTTTGTAAGCTAACACTTGAGTTATTCATTCCAATGGCTTTCACAGCTAATGAAAGTCTATTCAGAGACAACATGAAAATCTTATTGGGGAATGGTGCCTTAAAAATGCAACCAGTTTGACACTGTCAGTTTGATTTTCTAGACCTGGCAAGGAGGAGTGTAAAGCACGGGGAAGGTTCACCTCTCTGCAGAATGCTATGCACTTGCCTTTGAGCAGAGCAAATATTTGATGGCTCCACTTTCTGCTAAAAAACACTAACATATTAACAGATCTTAATCAGAGTTGGGAGAAGGACAGTGTTCAAATGTGTTTCAGATATTTAAAATACATCCTCCATGAAACTGTGAAATGATAAGGAAAACATATAAAGAATATCCATGAAGAACCTGGTGGGTGTAGGCAAGGCATTAACAATGAGAAGGTCACCTAACAAGCCACTCACCTGCTGCACACGAGGCTCAGATTGCGAAGGGCAGCTTTTAGAAATGCTAAATGGAGGGGAAAACCATCTAAAAGAGCATGTAACAAGGTATTACCAGACTATTAAGATACTAGAAATGACAACGGTTGATCTAATGCTATAATGCTTGAGGTTAAGGAAATTTTTTTTCAGAAAATTTTCTTTTGGAGGCAATAAAGAAGAAATGAACAGTTGGATAAATCAAAAGAAACATGCAGACAAAAATGGCAGTTACAGGTTGGAAGTAGACAAGGAGGAGCCTCCAGGGAAAGCTGCTGGGTACCACATCAGAACGTGTCCTGGGATCCTAACACCAAAGGCAGCAGAAGGGTAGGAAGGGTTTCTGAAGGGAATTCTGTTTAGGGGACTCTAACACTGGAACAAGAGCATGCTTACAATTCTAAAAGCGGGAATGCAAGAAGAGGGAAAAGCTTAGAGTAAGTATAGTCTGCAATTCAGTGAAATTGGAGAGACAAACAAGAAATAGGCATCAAGGATGAAAAAAGCTTATTTAAAAATAGGAAAAAGTAGGTGTAATCACAATAGCAGATCTGCATTCAGTATGTGGAGTACACCTGCAACAAGTAAACTAGCACCAACTGTTGTGACATTGTACAAGGACAAGAGCCATCTTCCTGATCTACTCATTTGGCTTATGCGTTCTTCTATAACCACTTTATTGTCTTCTGCTCAACAGAGAACCACTGCTAAGTTCTTATTAAACACAACACACACATGGACTGAGAAAAAATACAAAATATGGCTGGGGTTGGTTTTTTTTTTCCTAGATGTGGAAAGATGAAAGAATTACAGAAACTTAAATTATTACATCTTTCTCCACAATGAGAAAATTAGAGATCGATAAAGGTACTTAGGGAAAAAAGGAAGGAATAGAGATTCTTTGAGAGGAAGCAACTGAGAAATAAAAGAATTAATGATTATTATACAGAGTCAGGTAACTTTCCCCTCTACAGTTCCACCTCCAAATTCTTCCTAGAAACAGCTTTTTCAAGTAATTTTTCACCTATAAGCTCTTTTTGGACCCCATTTTCTCCAACTTAAACTGTGCAATCTTTCAACTGGATCTACATAAGATAGACCTTTCACATCAGAGATTTATTATGAGGGTACAAAACTGCCACGCAAAAGAGTCAAAGTCTTGACAAAATGTGTGCTTATTTGAAGAATGGAGATAAAAAAATAACATGATATGAACAAAAGGAACATAATCTAGACCAGCTTCCGGGTCTGTGTTCCTCATGCTTGGTACCATCAACAACAGAAGAGCAGGATTCAGAGCTTTAGGCAGACAGTATCATCAACTGTGCCCAAAGAGCCATGTTCTCTGGCAGACTTAAGCACAAGAAACAATTTGAACCCTTCCTGCATACAAGCTCAAACGCTTAATGCTATTAGTTTCCAATGTTACTCAAAAATTAAACATTTTAAGCTATTTTCTTAGACCCTTTATACAGAAACTCCAGAACAGATGTCCCAAAAATAATCTAGAAGGCGGCCTGTATCATATCAGATCTTCATAACACCAAAAACTGAGGAGCTGAAAGTCCGACTGCTCTCTCTCCATAGCCAGAGCCCTCTCATTAGCTCACCACAGGCGGCTGCTGAGACTTGTACTCCAGGCAGCAGGGCTGCTGCAGATGCCTGCGACAAATCCTGTGACCATCCAAACTATGCCAACCATACCTTGTGTGACTGCTTGCCAAGGAGAGGGTGTTATTAGCCAGGCTTGGCTCAAACAATTCACTGCCCACAAAGCTACTTTAATGTACTGTCTCTACTGGGGTAAAAAACACAGCAATCCAACAATACATTACGATACTTTCCCATCACTGCAGCAATTCCCACCACAGGCAACACTTTGTCTTCAACAAAGAAGCCTCACATTCTGTGCCTGCAAAAAAACCCCTATCCATACTGTAGGGATGCCAAGAGGAACATCTGTGTGCTCAGAAGGACACAAAATTGGCTTTTTGTGAGCGTGTGTGTGTGTGTGCCTGGGTGAAAGAGATGGGGGCAGGGAGCTCACAGACAATAGCTTGTGTGACTGCATGGTAAGGAAATGTTCTTTCATTCCCTTCCTCCTTCTTTTAATTTATTTTTTAATCTGAACAAGGGAGTCAAACAGCCGCAGCAGTTATCAGCTACTTCCCCAAGCCCAGTAAAAAGGGTTAAGTTTCTCCCACATGACTAGTTTTAGCCTGGATTTCTTTTTATCAGAAATAATTTCTCTAGGCATTAAACACCTACATTCACATTTCATCAAATAATATGAGGATTCTGGGTCTACTTGTCCCTTTGTCATAAATTATTATGACTGTAATAATGAAATCGATGAAATGCTGATAGTAAAATGTCTCCTACATGATGGATGCACTTGTGGGCTTTGATTATTAACAAATTGAAACTTAAAAAGGAGGAAAAAATAAACAGACAAAAAAAGTACAAATAGAACTGCCTTTCTGAATACTGGGTCAGTCATCTGGAGAGCAGCATAAGAGAATGTAAACCACAAACTTGCACTACCATGAAATTAATGCTGTAAAGCAATGAAAACCAGTCCAGTGGAAGCAAATTATTATAAAAACCCCCTCTACAGATGGCAAAGATCACCACTTACCAGTAAGCATTTTTATTTTGTTTTTATAAGACCTACTTAATCTACAATTTAAGCAGTCCAACAGTTCTTTACTGATGGATTGTCCTAGCCCAATCTCATTTAAATATGTTCAAGTTCCTGGCTACATTCAAAAGTCAGAAGAAATGGTAAGGTTTTTTTCCTGGAGCTGTGCCTGCTTTATGCCATATTCTCCCTTCCTTACTGCCCATTCTCCAGCTACTCTGTTCCAACATGTGTGGTGCCATCTAATCATCTGACAGAGACCATTAACTCAAACTGCTTCATGCCTCAGTTTTAATGCCAGCACCTCCAAATCTGGGAGCATGAGGCCAGGGAGTCAATTAGCAGTGACTTATCTGTTTCCCCAAATATTTGTAACTCTTTAACCAAGGGTTTGAAATTACATCCCCTTCCTTCTGAAGGGGAAAATGGAGCCAGGAGATGTAAATCTGGAATAAAACTCAGCCTTTCAATCTTCCTCTCAAACACTCACCTTGCTAGGAACGTGCTCCAGCAAAATAGGAGCAGGTTTTGACATACCTGTTGCACATCAGAAAAAGAATTTTTTAATTCTTTAATAACAGTATGGACTGTTATCTTAGTGTGCCTTCTCCAGAGAGAAAAATGAGTTATATGAGCTCCTACAACTCCTGTCCACAAAGCAAGGGAATAAAACAGTTCTGTCATCTGGGAGAGGTGTCCACAGCGCTTTACTCTGGATTTGGAAACAACAGCCTAGTGCTTTAGGAAGCTCGGTGCAGAGAGGAATGACTCAGCTGTGCAGAGTTCAGGTCTGGCAGGGTTCCCTGGGTGTGGAATTAGTCCAAACACCTCTGACAGCCTCTTGATTACCCAACTACACAGATCTAAACTGCTTCTCTATGGTGCCAGACCTGATACAGCTGCACTAGACTCCTGCTGTCAGAAGCTCCAAGGGGCACGGTGAAAGTGGCTTTTCAGAGAGTCAGTTCAGGACAAGGAAAATGTTTTAGCTCTTGTTTAGCCCTGACCCTGGCAAATCAGGAATGATTACACATTTTTGCACTGGGCTCCACTGTCCAGAAGGTTGTACTCATCCAGGTCTAATAATACCTGAATGGGAAGAGCCAGCTCTAGATCAGCCAGTACGTCCTGCTTGGGATGCAAATGCTTACAACACAGCACTGGTAAAAAGCAGCCCACACCTGGAGGGGCTTGAGGTGGGTGGGTGCAGCATCTGCATGGAACCACTTGGGTGTCCTTCCCAAAAGATCCTGCAACAGCCATGAGATCCTGGCAAATGGAATGAACTGGATATCTCCTCCCTATCACCTTGGAAAAGAGGTGACAAAGAATGATGTTCAAACTAGGACTCATTTAGATAAAACACAACTAAATATTTGATTAAAATTGGAGCACTTGAGCCTACAGTGCATGAAAGAAAAATGTTTTACCTGTTCTATGCATGAATAAAAATTACTAGAATATAAAAATAATTGCTTAATACAGAATTTGTATATGAATGGACAATATATTTTAATTCTTATTTTTGCATTTTTCAGTGACAGTAGTAAGTGCTCATAAAACCAAGACTAAAATCTAAGTCAGTCAATTCCAAGAAACCAATTCAATTTTTAGAGAATTTTCCTTTTCCCCCTCATAATTATTGCTAAATCCTCCCAGTTACAGAGCATGATTGTGTTAGGTTTTGTACAAATGTGTATAGACAGCAAATCTTGAAATATCTGCAAACTAGTGCTTGAATTCTGTAAGAGCTGTGGTCCATGTCACTGACATGGATAAACTCACTGATTTCTGTGGGATGACACATACAGCTCTGCAATGTGCCTGCACAAGTGGCTGATGAACTGGGGCTAAAAAAACAAAAAAAACTTCCTAATCCCCTAAAACAAAGTAAAATAATAAAGAACAAATGAACAAAGTAAGGAGGCAATATCTCTCATTTGCTGAACTTTTTTTCACAGCAGTAAGTCTTTTTTATGAATGTAATACATTCCTATTCTACTTTTTGTACTTTCCTCCAAACTTTAGATACTTTAACTGAAACTCCTCATATAACTTCTTTTGCTATCTCCCTTCTTCTTATGAGCATTTATTTGATTTTAAAAATGGCACCAAAAGTTTCTCCAGTCGGTGTTGTGGGATATAAGCACTCAGTGAGAGCTTGTTTTCTAGCCAATACTCATACCAGCTCCTAGAAGACCCTGGTCTATGTCCCACATTCCTGAACTGGAAAATGGAAGCTGTTAGGATTCTTTCTCATTTTCCCTCTGTTACCTGTAACTGCTGTACATTTTGTACATTCTACACCCAGCCCTTGATAATATGCATACAACATTTGAGTCACCTCCCCATTTTTCTCTGCAAAAGATTCTACTGAACATTTATGTTTATATTCTTAAAAATCAATGAAAATATATTTCAATAATCCGAAGATTTCAAAAACTTAAAATTCACTATGCCTTTTTATAGATGCAGGAAACTGTTTTACAGCAAACTAATCATGTCTGGTATGTTCACCTTTAGTTTCTGACAAGTAAGAATGAGTTTTGTATTTTAATATGTTTTGAAGATGTTCTGGAATAGTAAACTAAATACATTCTGCCCGTGAATTACTGCAGACTTAGAGTGGTGGCATACATGAACCAGAGTGGAAATAATTGTAAAGAAGCCCAGCACATCCACCCGTCACGCTTCCATCTACTTCTCCAGGTCACACGCCCTTTTTGTTTTCCATTTTAACCTTTTACTCTGATTTTCTTTCCCAAGCTGCCTGGAAAATCTCACTGCCTGTCTTACCAGCCCAAAAGACAACAAGCTTTGCCACTGTTTCATATTGGAGGGATCTTATTAAAGCAAATGAAAACCAATGGAATATTCAAAGTTTATAAGCCTGGAATAAAATGGGAAGCCAGAATGTTAGAAACTAACCTTGTACTAAAGGCAGTCCTCCTTTCAAATGCCAACTTTATACTAAACATTCAGTAATACTAATAAAACAAAGAACAGGTTAGCCCCAAGCCATTTTCAAATAAGCTCTGTCACTGAAACGGGACTTGCTTAACACTTCCATCTATCTCAGAAGCTGGACCCTGTGGCTATATTTGTTAGGGAAAGCAAGGGAGATCTCAAGACTGCTTCCAAACCTTTCACTTTGTTAGTCTTTTCTTTCCCACTATCGTCCAAGAATTCCAGCTCCTGTTATTGCTTATCTACCGGTGGAACACGGTAAGATGCAATTAATCATGATAACAAAATCCTATTCTTGTTTGTGAGTAAAACTAATTGTAGTACAGTATTTCTTTTCCATCACCTTAGAAGGCGCCTTGCAGCTTTCCCACAGTATCAAGTTCCCAATACATGCACACACACAGAGCACCCTGGTGATGACTCATTCTAGTTTAACCTACCTTTTCAAACAAACTTCTCCAAACAATGTATTATCTGCATTTTAAAAGGCAGGTGAAATTCTACCACTCTCCCTATAAAAAGGACAAGGAAGGTTTATTGTACTCCACAAAAGGTTTAAGGAAAGTATTGATGGTCCAAGCAATTTGTAGTACTCTAGGGGTAGAAACAATCATTCTGAAAGTTCTCTCACTTAGGGAAAAGTAAAAAGTACACATTAACGATTTTGCCTATTAACGTGTCAATTCCGTTAAAATGTTATCAACTCTGAAAGGATTTACTTGTGCATTTTAAAACACCCTGCCTGTAGTAAATCACTTTTGAAGCCAGTGGTGTTAGTTATAACATTAATGACCACACAAAGCAAGAACAGGCATTCAGTCTCCCAGGTCCAATTCAGGTTCTCTTATACTTGGGAAGAAGCTCAGATTATATGGGTGATAAAACACCCGCAGAGCCCAAGCAGGGCTGAGCACCAGGAGGCAGGTACAGGTTTGGGCTGCTGCAGGTCTGGTCATCAGTACCTGCTCAGCCATCTGTCACCTGCAGAAATTTCACCTGCAGCCAGGACACAGTGCATAAGTACCTGGACACAGATGCACCTCCAGCGCTGCCAGCACCACTGTGCTGATGGACCCAAACCTTAACCCGAACCCCAGTGAGGCTGACGCCATTTCAGAACCTCCTTTATGTAACGAGCAAGCTGCACTTAAAGTACACTGCACTTCCATCCTTTTGGACCCTGTCCTGGCCACATCTCACTCTGTCCTGTTTCAGCATTAACCACACTTAGGAAGTCACATGAACCCCCAGAATAAACTTGGAAGAAAGAGTACTGGTTACGGTGAGGTTATTCAATCCCAGTACTGATGGATACACACAAATAACACCAAGAAAAATGTGACAGTTAAAAGGCCACTACCTATTCCACACTGCAAATAAAAATGTCTTAAATGGAAATTTTTAAATACTTGGATTTCTTTTTAAAAAACCTAATCCACTTGTTTTGCCTTTCATACGCAGAACAGATTTGATCAAATAAAAGCTTCCCAGTAACATGATGGCAAAACAGGAGCAATTACTGAACCTTAAAGTATTGCTTTTTGCATAGGCATAATCTTAATTCATGAACTGTACTTTTGTTTATAATATATAAATAAAACTTAATGTATAAACATACAAAAAATTTAATATCTAGCAAGTCAACTTCATTTAACACAGAATTTTAGCAACTTGCCACACTTAACACCCAATAAAACAGCAAATAAATGCAAGATTGATAGCTTTGCTTCACCAACTGCAGTAAAAAATCAGACAGAAGTCACAGAAGTTTGAGAGTTCAGCTAGCACTGCAATTACTGTTGGGTGGGAACTGCAAATCCCTGGCAGGGGACTTAGGTTTGTCTGCACATTGGATTTTCTGTCCCAAGAGCGATTTTCATGAGCAAGAGGCACAGCAGTGGGGGACCAGCCACTGCAATGGTAAGACAGCAGCTGCCGTAGTAAAGAGAGACAGCAAAGTGGCTCTGGGAAATCCAAGGGTTCCCTCTGGCCACCTGAACAGTTAATGCCCCACACTCATGTTGTGTAATGATACAGAAAAGAGATTTAGCTCGAAATAAATATTTCAGTGGTTTTTTTTTCTAGCTTTATCAGGCATAATTTGAGTGTTGCAGCTTCACTTAGAAAACTGAATTAGTTTTGCTGGAAGGACTGGGGAAGAGACCAAGGAAGTATGTACTGAATGTTCCTGAAATACCATCATCATAGCCTGGATGTCAAATACATGCTTATCCATCTTTTGATGTAAAAAGAACAATTCATAACATTTCTGTCATTTGGCAGTGCACTACAAGCACCATTCTGATTACGGCTACATTTAAAGTTCATACATAACATAATTGTCAAAGTAACAATGAACTAAGAATGTTATATAGAGCTAGTATTTTGTAGAAATTTGTACAAAGTTAAAAAAAAAAACCCACATAAAAATGAGGACTAGTAAAATTAAAGAACTTAATATTCAAACAGCTGAGATTTATCCTTAGCTGATGCTGTGTGTGTTGCAAAATGAAAAGTTTCACAGCAAACTGCTTTGCACAGTAATTGCGCGGGTCATGCAGTAATATACAGGTTAGCTGTTTGATATCAAACACAGGTAACTAAATTGCATCCTCAAAAAGATTAAAAATATTCAGATTTTTCAGAGTAGCAGTGTATTAGTCTGCAAAATGCCATCCTCCAAGACATGGGAGTGAGACTGCTCTAACTCAAGCTGCTAGAGTGTGTCAATACAGAATAATGGAGGGGGAAAGTAAGTTAATAACTCTTAAGAATTTTCAAGACTTATTTTCTGATTTTGATATCTAAAGAGCTTCTATGCAATGACTAACTGATACATTCAATGATAAACATACAGCTTCTTAAAGAGTTTTCCTTTCAGCAGTCAACTGGTTTGTGCATGCGTGCACACCAAGTATTAAAGGAGTGACGGATTTTAATTAAGCTATAATGTGTGTGTAGACTCATACCAGTACTGCTATTTGATTGTGATACTGGATGCTCACATCTTTTGGGAGCTTTTTTCCCTAACATTTTCAAGCCTGAACAGAAAATAACCCAGGTACAAAGCTGTGAGTAATGTTCATTCTTCAGTAAGAAGCATAGATGAAAAAAACCAGGAAACTGGAGGGCCAGAAGTTGAGAAACCACAACAAAAGCTTATTTCTTGTTAAATAGCACAAGCCTTTGGTGAGCCAGAAAATATTTACTCAAGTCACAGTTTAGTGAAGCCGGACAGCAAATAGTTTTAGAGATAAGGTCATATGATTGACCACCTCAGCTTCTTCCAACAATTATCAAGCAAATGGAAAGGAATGAGAGCTGACTGAAATGCACAAAATCAAACAGGTGGCAGAATCAATCCCAGGTAATAGTCGTATCAATAATTTAGCCAAATGCTTCCCCATCTCATTCCTACTTATTCCACGGTCATTTACAAAACAAGTTGAGCAGATTACTTTGAGACTGTATTTATAAGCATTTCTCATTTATCTGGATCACTTCTAAGTGAACACAAACTCTTTGAAAAAAGACAGTAGTTTACACACAGCACAAAGAAATATTAATTTCAGGAATTTTGAGATGTTTGTAATGTACTTACTATACTGAAGTGCTGAATTTTCTACTGTACTTGCCTCAAAGTGTCTCAAAAGCAATCTTCTTTAATGATCAGTTACTTTCTAAATACTTGATCAAAATCAGAGAAATTAAAGGTGGGATGAGACATCAAGTCTTATCTTTTACACCAAAGGTGGTACCCTGATGAAAAATTCATCTAACTTGTTTTTAAGAAACTTCTGTGACAAAAAGGTTTTTTACAACTGGCCCTGGGTAAATCCTCTGACAGTTTCACCATCGTAACAGCTGAACTTGTTTACCAAATATCTAAGCTAATTGTCTAAACCAAGCTAATTTTTTTTGTTCTTCCTCCAGCCAAGATCAAAAGATATGACTGAATCATCTTCTATGCTAGAAATTGTATTCAAATCCATGCACTAATTATTTTCATATTGAAATGATTAAAAAAGAAATTATGAAATGAACTCCCTTTAATACTTCGTTAATTCTGGTATTTATGACATGAAAGAAAGCTGTAAGAAAGTTAAGGTGGCAAAAAAAGCTTTCAAAAGCTAAAAATTAAAATTTAAGAAGTTTCTCTAACGTTCATAGTTCAGCCCCTTAGGTAAACATTCAAGTTTAATTCAAATCCTGTGGTTTTACTGCTATAGAAGTATAGCATAGAGCAGAAAGAACAGCCTAACTCTTCTAAATCCCAGTTCAGTTTTCTCTTCTTCCCATGAGAAGATCAGCACTACTACTAGCTGTTACTCTTGGCACCCCATGCAAACTACCATCTGACACTAAAAATGGTACTTGATTCTCTAATCATATGACTGACAACTGGCACAGTGATCAAGGGACTGTGAAATGCAAATCATTCCTCTTCTGACCAGGAGAAATAAAACAAGTCTAGAAATCACCGTTTCGTCCTGGCTACTATCAATCCTTCCTCACTGGGCTGTAGGACACGAGTTTCTGCTGTTAATGCTCCAGTTGCCTTTGGTCTGGGAGAAGAAGCAGTCGACACTGAAGACATCCATGTATGTGTCCAGATGTCTGCTTCCTTAGCTCAGTCTACGTGCAATATCGAGCAAGTAGCATGGGGCACCTCCCTGACGAAGGTCACCCCTGTCAAATTTCAAGGTATTGTCCAGAAGCTGGACAGGATAACACTACATTAAAAAAGGCAATATATATTCAGAAATGCTTGACACTTTCTGCAGCACAGAAACAAAAATAAACAAGCAGCAAGGGAAAATGACAGTGGATAATTTTACTCCAAGTATTCAAAATCTGACAGAATTCAGCAGGACAAGTAACAGGAGATATAGACCGTGGGGTGTGAGACAAGCTTACTTAGGAAGCACCACGATCACTTTTGCCTACATGGTACAAACAGATGAATACATTTAACAATTGCTTGCTAATAATGAGCTGCCCTGAAGAGTTGCTTTGCTATGGGAACAACCACCCCACATCAAAAGAACCTCATTTGTATATCAAAGGAGAAATTACACTCAATAATAACGTTTCTTTGAATTGGCACCTAAAAATAGTATTGGACAAACTTAACTTTTGGTCTGAAGACTTCTGAAGGGAGAAGTGATTTTCATTATAACCAAAAAAAAACAAAAAGAAAACACTTTCACTCAACATACTGCAAATACCATAGGAAAGAGCAGAAACTAATTTTAACTATGCGGTGTGAGGAGGTGGGTGTGAAAAAGAGGAAGACTACTTCTTACGCGTACTTCAGAACTCCTCAGCAACATCAAAGGAAAAGCATGCCACATTCTTCCAAGAGGTGTTTGTTTACACTCCAAGAGCAGCTTATGGTGCGTAGGACTCCCAGTCCCATAGAGGAACGTGCTCCTGTCAGTACTGAGGCCCTCTCACGCTTTCCTATTTACTCCTCAAAGACCTCTTTTATTTCACTTGCCCCATATGAAAGCTTGCTAGATCCTCAAGAGGTGCACAGTGCTGCACCATTGATGCCTGCTTTGCCCACTCAACAGAATATTAAATATCGCCTTGCTTACTCTCTCTCCACTGCTTTCCTCTTTACAGAAGCACTTCGGTGCTCTCTGCAGAATTTTGCTACTCCATTCAACATTGTCCACAAAGTCTGAAGTAGCTTAGTCGTGGGTTTTATGTCACTTACCAATGATGGCATGGCTTTATGTCACGCACAGCACTTTCAGGCTTTTCACTAATCCCCATTCTTCTTTTCATCTAAGCCTTATGTTACTCAAGAATTTGACAGGAGGAAGTTTCATATGGATAAGGCTTCTAAAACCAAGCTGCCACTGGCTGTTGATGCCCAGATGAAATACAGCAGAGTAGAGCTTTCATCTGTCAAAGGCTGCACAGACCATGATGCAAGCACTCAGTCTTTTTTTCTAAGTAAGGGCAGAAGTAAGAGCTTAAGGTTCAAACTCATTTGAGTCTTCAAACCCCATAGAAGTACCCTGAATAAACAGCCAAGTGCTACAAGCAAGGATGGACATGCACAACTTCCCATTTTACCTCTGTGTATGAAAATCACAAAAAGATGTTAAAACTTTCCTGAACAGATACTAATTTACAATTAAAGCAGGTAGCGCTACCCGATTTTAAATTCAGTATAAAACTTCAACTCAATCGGTTAAATTTGAGCAAATAAACATTTCTGCTTTAGAAAAAATCAAATCACATGGTGACTTTTGTCACCAGTCTAAACCCATGAAATGCAGAAGAAAAAAATAGTAGGTACCTTCAACATATTCAATTACTTCCATTAATTGTATACACTTCCTAATGAAATCACACAGTTTCACAGCCCTAAGCAATATAGCTTAGAGATGAAAAGCCAGGCCATACCCTCCTTGTTTTGAAGTCTCTCCACTCCTATGAGCTGTTCCTAGTAGGAAACACCCTTCCTCCAGCTGTAAGGGCAGCCGAACAGCTGCCTTAATAACCAATGCCAACTCCACATATTAATACATGAAAGCAGCTGCCTGCCTATGCAGCTGAAGGAAAAGTGCTGGAGGCACAGGCCAGTATCTAATACTGGCTCTGATTGCAAAGGCAGCTGCTTGGTTCATACAGCTGCAGGAAGAGTGCTAGGTATCAAAGTAAGAGGAGAAATGGAAGATGAAATGGCTCAAGCTGTGTAACCATAATTCCCAGAATTTATAATAGATACTTGCATCCTTAATCTCTGATTCTTAGCTGCCCATTTGTGAACTGGGGTAAATATGGGATAAATATACCTCTCTGCTCACAGGATCCTGAAAAATTACATCCATTTGTGTTTGGGAAGCATATTAATATAGTGATACCCTGCCAATGCCAAGAAGAAATAGGGAATTCTATCTTCTTTGTGAACTATTCAAAGCATGGCATAACTGTTCATTACATAAATACCATTCCTTCTATGCATTAAACAGTATTAAGGACTTAGAAAAATTTAAGATGAAAATGAAGCACTCCTCAGTTGCTGGTCAGATTTTGAAAACAGCTATAAAGATCTCTTTGATTGCTTTTTAAGCACTTTTGTGCATGAGAAGTGCCCAACACATACAAATTAGAGAAACGTGTCCTGTTTCTCTGCTCTGACTCAGTAGGCAGATGTAGCACTCTATTTACTGCATAACATAAATACTGTACGCAGCTTTTACTGCTTTAGGAAAAAGCAATCTCCATCAATATCCTGCAGCTGATGACAAACACTAGACAAGCTATATTCTCACACTGGTACAGAAATTGCATGTAATTACTAGCACAAGGGGTTTTCTGATCCCCTTCCTTGTTGAAAGCACAACCACAAGGCTAGCAGAACTGACCAGACTCTTTGAGCTTGGAAACAAGGAAGAAAGGGCACAGAACTGGAAAATAGACGGAGGCATCTCAAAATCACAGGATCTGTGCTAGACTCCAGTATATGAGGAACAAGAATCAGAAGTGGAGGGAAATCTGAGGGTAGAAGACAGGATGAGAAACTTAGTATAGCACAGTATTTTCCTCTTGTGCCACATCTCAGCTTCGGCTCTCATTTCCAGAGTGAGACCAGGGGGATGCTCCTGGGCTAGAAGGCTCTTATTCAGGCACAAAGGATCTCTGTGAGAACCAGCACAGGGCTGGCACAACTGCTAGGTTTCCATGCAGTCAGGCACCTCTGACTCAGGTCCACAGTGCAATCCATAGTACCAATTCCATGTCTCCTGCAGTTCTCCAGAATACCCCGAACTTCACTTAGCTTAAGCTAAAATAACCCACCTTTCTATAATTCTGGCTTAGTTTCTGATCCAGGAAACCACTGGGAAATTGCCATCTCTGTTCTCAACCAGTCATATACAACTACTGGCTGGGCAATGGCATAAATGTAACTTAACAGCTCCCAGGGCTGCTGGCAGAATACAGTGACAGCCAATACTTGTATACTGACTTACTAGAAACTGGCCTTTCAAATGTTTCCACAAAAAATACCTGATACACAGTGGAAACTGTCTATCTTCAAATCATCAGAAATATTCCATATCCCCTTGGATTATTCCACACAGCACTATTAAGAAAAGAAATTGATCAAGATGTTTTTTAGATAAAGAAGTCCTACACTTTTCTTCACATCAGTAAAGAAGACAAGAAGAAGAAAAACATAAAGAAAATGAAATCTTGCAATATTACTAACTACCTCTCCTCGATTTTTCTAGGCTTTTGGTTAATTTTAAAGATCCTATACTGAAAATTACACACCAGAAAATGAACAAAGCTTCTTTAGTGATACTTTGTATCCCAGCCTTGGTCACCTGACACACTCTTCCTCAACTTTATTGCAAAGTTCCTATGAACAAGTGAGCATTGTAGGCTGCTGCTGCAGCAACCCATGGCTGTGTGATGACCCATCACTTCAGGTCCTGCTGTTCATCTGCTCAAAGGAGTCTCCTCAGGTCAAGTCCCACAAGGTTTCTCCCCAGTGCTGACAGCATGGCGTAATACCTCAGGGATGAGCCCTTGCTGAAAGATCCATATTTCATAGGAAACATTCATATTCACTTGCCTACCTCCTGTTCAGTAGTACTGCTACTGCAGATAAACCAGCAGTAACATAAAATTAACAGCTGTATACAAAACATCAGCCAGCAGATAACACATTGTGTTCATGAGTAACAACTGTCCAAATACAACTCATTCCACTGAAACACCCTTCCCATCACGATCTCACAAGGAATAGAGACCACAGAACTATCACATGGCATAATCAGCACACGGCGTAGCCAAAGAAGCTCAGGAGGGCTTTTGTGGTTTCAATCTGCTCCATTCTTCTTTGCCTTTCCCTCAAACTGAGGGTATAACTATACTGCATAAAATGT
The DNA here is from genome assembly GCA_016584745.2 of Phylloscopus trochilus trochilus. Taxonomy (NCBI): domain Eukaryota; kingdom Metazoa; phylum Chordata; class Aves; order Passeriformes; family Phylloscopidae; genus Phylloscopus; species Phylloscopus trochilus. The sequence goes on from WQNJ02000084.1 coordinate 28,060,291, forward strand.
GCATTTAGATAATTAGTACCATTATGCATACCTGTAATGTACTGTTTTAATACCAAATAAATGTTTGGTATCAACTCTGGTATCAAATTGGGTGAATTTATGAGGACAGCTCTTCATTGTGTTGTTTGCTGTGTTTTTTTGTTTCAGAACTGAAGTACACAGTAAACAAACCACTCTCACTTCTCACAATAGGCCAAATTATACATAAAACTATGGTTGATAATTGGTGCTTCCTACTCAATTCCCTGAAAGGGAACACATCAGTGTATGACATGCCACATTTTTATCAACACTCTACATACAAAGGTAAAATTAATTCCCTGCCAATAATGTTATCTTCCACTACTCCATTAGACAAGAACTCCCTTGACTCCTCTCTCATAAATGAAAGATTTTTGTAATTTCTTCCCAAAACAGGAATGGCATTTCCTTCTTTCTGGAATACATCTGTTGCATTGAATGCTAAAATACACTGAAATAAAACCTGAGGAAATCAAGTAAAAACTTTCAAAATATTTCTAAAGCCAAAGATTTAGCACAGAAAAGGAACAGCAAGCTACACAAGCTGAAAGACAACATCAACAGAGGCAGCAGATTGAGGAAGGGGATTCTGCCCCTCTATTCTGTTTCCCTGAGACCCCACCTGAAGTATTACATCTAGCTCTGGGGTCTCCAGCACAAGAGACATGGACCTGCCAGACCAGAACCCTGGGAGGATCATGAAAATTATCAGAAGGATGTAATACTCCTACAAAGAAAGGCTCTGAGAGCTGAGGCTGTTCAGCTTGGAGAAGAGAAGGCTTCAGGGAGATGTTATGGAGACCTCATTGCAGCTTTCAACATATAAAAGGGGCTTATTGGAGACATGGGGACAGACTTTGCTTAACGTCTGTAGTGACAGGAAATCAAAAGTTTTAAACTGAAAGAGGGGAGGTTTAGGATGAGCATAAGGAAGACATATTTATGATTATGGTGGGGAAACGCTGGATGAGGTTGTCCAGAGTTGTGGTTTCATTTGAATGGGGCTTTGAGCACTCTGGTCTAATGGAACACGTCCCTGCCCTTGACAGGGGGGTTTGAACTCAATGCTCTTTAAGGTCCCTTCTAACTGAAACCATTCTGTGATTCTATAATTCTCCTAACGGAAGACCAGACTCCAAATGTGACAGTCAAAACACACCAGTTCTGTGAAAAGGATGACTTCTCCCATTCACAGCAGTGAATGATATTGAGATTTTTAGCACATTTTAGGGTTTTCTCTGGTTTAGATAGATTTAGAGAAATAATGGCTAGAATATCCTGCTGTTGGGTACTCTCCTGCTCTTCCAAAGACTCTCCATTTGATTACCATCAAAGGTACCATCAGGTAGTAAAGTATTGTCTCTACAGTAACAGAGACAACAGGAAGGCTGTTGGGGAACTGGAGGATGTATAGGATAAGGAAGAAATAAGAACAACGCTCTTCTGCCTATCTCTGAAACAACAGCTGTCAGCAAATGACACAATCCTAGGTAGCAAAATCTCACATAACAAACACTCCAAAGCTCACTGCAGAGGGACCAATCCCCAGCAGCCCAGTACACAGCAATATGCACTCTGTGGAGAAGAGAGCAGTCTTAAGCTGCTGCTACTGCATTCATACCATAAGTACTGTGCTGCTTCATACAGGTTGTTTTCATTATAGTCTACAAGTGGCAACTCCAGCTTGTACACAAGTTGGGAGAATAATCTGACTTTGTCCATTTTCTTTTCCTTGGTAATGTGCTTCTACAGATCTCAGGAGGAGTTCAGTACTCTCACTAAGCTTTTTTCTTTTCTGAAATGATACGATCAAGTCTAAAACAGAAAAACCAACTAACAATTACAATATACACTGGACAATACCTAGAGGGTTTATAGCAAAACCTGTATTTTTAAAAAAAGACATGCAATTCCGTAAAAATTTGTATCCAAAACATACGAAAACACCTGTTTACAAGACCATATGGAAGATTTCTAACTTAGAATTAAGAAATACTTGTTATATTTGTTAAAAGATCAGTCAATATTTAGCAACTGAGGGATGATGAAATAACTACATACTACTATGCACGATGCTACACATATTAAAGTATTAACCTTCTTAGTTTATTCTTAAAAACCTTAAGTAAGCAAAAAAGGAATTTAAACAGTAATGAAGAAGGCAGTGTTGAATTCTTCTTGCTGTAAAGCAGAGGAGAAGAATCCTGCTGACACCCGCTATTACATCACAGTTCTGCAAATTGGCACAAGCAGTAGATGCTTCACTTAACTCCAAGCTGCTCCACAGTCTGACTGTCTGACTGCCAGAGAACAGATGCTGCAAAGCCATAGCAACATTTATGCCATTTATCAGAGGAGTCCTTTGCAATTATGATGTGAATCAATGAATTTCACCTAGGAAGAACAATGTCTCCTGGTTAAAACACAGATATTATAAATTCAGTTACTTCCTACTCCTGCCAAAAATGTCCATATCCAAATGACCATCTTACAATTTCTACACTGTACATTTTTTTTCCAGAAAGTGGGAATAATAGTTTACTATAGCACTGGGAGATTGAAAAACATGTTTCATTAATATTTACATCATTCCTCTTGAGAACTGCATAGTCAGCAACAGAAATTAGTAATTTGACATGACAACTTATACAGAGATACATCTTATTGACAGCTATTTGTACAGCCTAGGATATGCAACAGGCTGTTTTCCCTACAATGTCATCAACCCCTCATATGAGCCTAAGATCAGAAATAAGAAAAGCTTGTTTTATTCCCCAGAGGCACAAAACAGGCAAGGTGATATGATTTCTATACTGTAAAGCCTACAAACTTTTAATGAAAAGTTGAGCTTTAAATAGCAGGATGGAGGACAAGTAAAAATGAAAAGCAGGCTACTCAGGATGTATTTTAAAAAGTACACATCATGTTAACTCAGAACAATTAAAAAAAATACAGACTGAGATTCATTTGGATTATATATACTACAAGGAAGTTGCAAATAATATGGTAGGAAAAAAAGAAATTATTTCTAAGTCCAGTCAATAAAAGAAAGAAAAAAAGTAGAAGACAAGGATAGAAGAAAACCCCCAACTTGTTCTGCAGACAGCATAGTTGGGCATATGTCTTCAGGGCTCCTATAAACGTGTACCCATATACTTCTGTACCACAGTCTCTGCTGGTCTAATGCAAGTTAAATATTCAGCAACTCACCCCATAGGCCAGCAAGCTCTCCTTAGGCCCTGGCTCCTTAGCTTTCCTCCTGGTAGGAAAATGCCCTTACAGAAGCACCACTCGCAGGAGGTTTAGGAGAGTGGAAGCAGTGGCTGCAGGTTGTGTCTCATACAGGGCTGTGAAACCCAGTGGCTGCTGCCACATTTCATCTCCTGTGCCCCTGCTCCCACAAACCACACAGATACACATTTCAGTGAAAAGGCTTTTAACCTTCAAATGCAGTTTGCTTTTTTTACAGAAAGCTTACAAAGGAGGGGATGCTGATCCATTTCATGCATTAAAAGCTATTTGGGAAAGACTTGGGTTTTCAGGAAGCATTTCTGGGTGCGATGGAGTCACAATTTACAGTGAGACACTGCCAGTCCCAAGGGAAAGCAGGAGAGATCCAAGGCTTTTATCAAGTTTTTATAACAAACTTGCTCAACTTGGCTTGTGCTCAGAGTGTGCTGGCGAGGAGGGCTGGCTCTCCTTACACAACAGCACTTGTGTCTTCCCAAGGCTCCTCAAGTTCCCACCGAGCTCTTACTCCACAAGAGAGAACAGCAGTGTACTTGTTTGCTTCAACACACTTTTTTATCAAAGAAGAAACGTTGTTCTCTGGGGATGTCTCAAAAATAATTACATAGAACAAAAGCATCTCTTCACTTTAGGATTACTACCTATGGAAACTTTAAATTTTAGCAGTGTAACAGTCTAGACAAAAATTTGTTCATAATATTTTGGATGCCATCCTTCACCAGCCCCCTTACTATGTCTTCTCCAATTCCAACATATGTTTGTGTCTCTGCTTGAGATAATTTTTGATAGCAGGCAAACTAATTAAACATTCTTTAGAAGCCACAGGGCTGAAGTCACCGTGCGGTGACTAAACATTGCAGCTGTCAGGAGAGGCAAAGTGGGTTCCCATCCTAATCCCGCGCTGACCTCGGAGCCGAGCCTGAGAACCTGTCAGAAAGGTGCTCTCACAGCACAAGACAGCGAGCAGCAGCTGCTTATGCTCAGCAGGCTGCAGCCAGGTTGGTTTTTGGTTGTTTTTTTTCCTTTTTTTTTCTTTTTTTTCTCCCTTTTACTTTTTTACTGTCACTCTGGATATGCTGCACAGCACTCGCACGTGCACATCCCTACTCCTGGTGAGAAGGAGCTGCCTGTGAGCTCAACTTCTGATAAGCCCAGATTGAGATGAAACCCAATGTCCTCCAGCCAAACTGCAGGCAAAAATCCAGCACCTACCTTGTGCATGGGACAAGAAGCATCAAAGATACATTTTAAGGTATTTCCAAATCCAATTAAATCTAGGTATTGGAGAATGTTAATTCTTTTATGCAATTAACAATAGTATTAAGCTTTTTTCCCCTTGAAAAATAAAGAACTTTAACTTGAAAAGTATACCAATAATGCAAGCAGAATTCTTTAATCATGCTAAATTATTCACTATTGCATAAATATGTGGCAGAATATCTTACATATCTTTAATGTGATAGAGTGATTTTTTAAAAACACAAGGCACAGAGAAAGCAATCCTTTTAAAATATTGTAAATATATAATGCAGGTATAATCCTAACTCACAATGAAAAACCTGACAAACAACAGATCTAAGAAAGCTGGAAAACCTGAACCACAGAATTAGGCATTTATTCAAATAAACAAACCTCAGCAATTCAACTAGGTAAAATTACTAAATTGACTTGAGGACAGCTGTGTTCTGCCTGAAGATCAATAAAGGAGGTGGCTATCAGTGGTGATAACACTGGTCACCATGCATTTATCTCTCTTCCTGGCACCTTAGATCAGCCTAATTTTTTAGAGAATGCAAATGTGATGACTGTTTATGGACAGCTAATTCTAAAAGCAAGAGGCTGAAAGAGGACTCAAGAGACTGAAAAAGGACACTTTTTAGCAGAAGTTACTAAAATAAAATTTAAATAATGGCTCAGCAGCTCAGTATTACTCAGGACTGCCTCATCAATTTTGCTTCCAGTTCACTGTACAGTCTAGTTTCTTGTCACAGATATCCAAAATCTTTCTTTGGTACCATAAGCCCATCCTAGTTAAACACCACTAGTTAAAACAACTCATCAAGTTTCCTCCAGTTCAGTCATAGAACCAAGAAATGGTTAGAAGGGTCCTGAAAGACCATACAGTTCCAAAACCCCTGCTGGGGGCAGGGACTCCTTCCATTAGACTGCTCAAAGCCCCATCCAACCTGGTCTTGAACATTTTCAGGGACAGGGCATCCAAAACTTTTCTGGACTTCACCTGTTCCAGTGCCTTACTACCATCACAGCAAAAAATTTCTTCCTAATATCTAATCTAAATCTACCCTTCTTGAGCTTAGAGCCATTACCCCTTGTCTTATCAATGCCCTTGTAAACCATCCCTCTACAGCCTTCCTATAGCTCCCCTTACGTACTGGAAAGTGGGAGAAGGTCTCTTTGGAATCTGCTCTTCTTCAGGCTGAACAATCCCAATTCCCTCAGTCTGTCTTCATAGAAGAGGTATTCCAGCCCTCTGATCATATTTGTAAGTCCCCTTTAGACCCACTCCAACAGGTCCATGAAACCTTGAATACCTAAGGCAACAATGAACCAGCTCACCTCTTACTGAGGTTCCTGTTACTGAGCAGGGTTACTGCTTTTTTCTGAGGTCATTTTCAGACACTCTGCTTTCTTACTGTTTCTCAAAGGTACATGACAAATGTACCTTAGATGACAAATTGGTCAGACCTCCTCTAAGTGCTGGGAATTGAAGAGAGCACTTGAATTTCACCATCGCCTGTGAACAGCATTTTCCTGTCAGAGAACAGGAGCGAGGTGAGCAACAGGTGCCTAGCAACAGCACCATCACTCTTTCAGGCATTCAGCCAGCCCTGAGGAAGCAACAGCTATAAGTTCCTTGGCAAAACAGATGACCATAAGTTCATCAGATCTCTCCTGTGATGAGCAGACTGACTTAGGAAACACAGCACTGTATTAGAAGATAATCATCCCTTGGACTTAGAGGTATTTCAAGACAGAGTTTGGATATATAAAAGATCTTCTAGTGGGCAGATATTTATTATTTAAAGGTATTCTTGACCCTGAAGCTCGTGGAGTTATTTATTCCCCAATCAAAACTTAAGTTCTCAAGACACAGGCTCTGAAAAGAGTGCCTGCCTACATGAGAAGCACCCTGCAGCAGATCTCTGTGTTTCAATACAAGCTGCATTACTTCAGCTGTGACTCCTTCTAGGAAACAAACTTAACAAATGAGATACAAATTAAAATCTGTAAAAAGAAAATTCTGTATGAAACTTGACCCCTGTGAAAAGGAAAGAGAAAGAAGAGCAGACTGCCTGTGACAGATGTTAGCTATTCCTGCCACATTACTGGAATGTGCACACATACATGGTGATGGGTGCAGGAGATGGAACCTGATAAAATAAAACTCCACTGACCCTAATCTACAGAGGGATGTGAGCAAAACTTTGCTTTTAAACTTCACTGTTAAACTTCTAATTACAGATTTTATCATTATCCATCATATTGAACTAATACTCAAAGTGACTAAAACCTCAAGACAGTAAGTTTATAAACTATGAGCGGCTGAGCCTGGATGCACTGTACAACATAAGGCTCACTGCTATGAACAGCCCACAAAATATCTATTAAAACTGAGAGAAATTTTAGGCTTGATAATATCAGTGTCCACATATCACTTCTTCTAAATAATAATTTTTTTCTTGCCACAAGCAAGAATCCTGAATAAGTGCACAGACTGTTTTCAAGCTGGGATTTTTAACAAGCTCATTATTACCTGAATTAAAATATGTTTTTCTCATGAATAAAAAATTTTACTGTAAAAACAATTTTTTCTTAGAAGTTACCTGATTTATTAAAAAGAATCTTATAGAAAGATTTTATACTTTTGTCAGAATACATAGGCTACTATATAATTAATGCTTTCTGCTATGACTAAAGTTGGCTACAAAGCAACTTGCTGCAAAATGCCTACAAGTTTTACTTTCAAATCAAGAAAAAAAAGGAGTTCCAGAATAGGAGAGAGTCTATTAGGGAAATGGCTGATTGATAAAATGGGATATGTTCTATATTGCCAGCTGCTCCAAGTGTTTGCCTTCAGAGGGAGGCTGTGCCACTACCCACATAATTATAATCATTTACCAATGAATACCTGATAGGTGCCAACTTCAAGTCCGGGTGGAACACAAGCATTCTTACAAGCAGCACTTCTGTGATCATGTCCTTCTATCAGCTGCAGGATGCAAGAAGCTAAAGCAAACTATTCAGGGAGAAGCTAGCCATGCTGCTGGATTGCATTAGCATGCATTAACCATAAATCTGTCCAGTCAGAAAGTTTTGAGTACATTTAATATTTTAAGGGGAGAAGAGTAACTGATTTGAGGAGAGGGAGAACACAGTACCTGCAGTGAGTGTTCTCAAAGTTAAACCTTCTCAGACTTCATTTTCTAATCATGATATTGATTGGCTAATTACATTTTAACCCTCTTCCTCCTCAAACAATAGCAACTCCTTATTTCATTTTCACATAGAAACAGAGCAGCGTTCTTGCTCTCCATCTGCTGGCTCTGCAGGAGGCAGTTGACCATGACTTCCAGAATACTCTCATTGCTGGTAAGGATGCAAGGAAGAGCAAGGAACAAGATGCAAAGGCTTTATCCTATACCCCTTACTATTAATATTTGATGAAGTTGTGTCTGTAACAAAATGAAAGCAGACATAACAGAACCAGCAATAATCCCAGAACTAATCAGTCAGAAAACACGAAGGTGATGACCTGGGCTTTATGTCTTCAAAGAATGCACTGGTTTAATCATATTTATTTCTTCTGAGTAAATTTACTCCAAACTGGATATCTGTTAAGAATGCTATTTATTTTTATTTACTATAATAATAATAATAATTGTGATTAGCATTGATTTGTATTACTGATGTAACATTACTGACCTCACAGGTTATGTTGTGGCATACCCTGGAGTCTTTCTACTTGATCCAAGTGTTAATTTAACAGTTGTCTTCAAAATAATCCCACACACAGAGCCCACCACCAGAGCTGCTATCCATCTCTTACTGATAGCTTCTAATAACCAGTATAATAAGTCACTTTTAAAAGATAACAGCAAATTAAAAATTGTAGTTATATGTTTGCATTCTTGCATGTTTATGAGACAGACGTACTCCAGTACTTGAGCTAACAGAGTTTCAAACATGGACTCACAGACAGGCTGGCTGGGCTAAAAGGGCAGACAGTGGATAAACAAGGTGGTTTCAGCTATCCAACAACCTCTCCTTAGCATGATCAAACTTCCAGTGGAGTCAATGGGACTACTCCAAAGAAACTGCTGCTCTGGCTTCCCTAAACACATCTGTATCACACGAGTTGCTCAAGCTGTGCACAGGAGTGGCCCAGCTGCCAAGAAGAAGGTTACTTTTAAAGAACACTGGCAATGACTGCCAGCATTCCACTTATGTTCCTTTAAGTTTTCACTTATCTCATTTCTCACTCACTGGATTTGCCTTGAATTTCCTTTTCTTCTTCCCTAGCCCAGGGCACTAGCTACCTTGTAATAATGGGGCAGTCTGTCCAAATGGTGTTCCAGGAGCCACTCCAGCTTCTACAAGCAGTCCTTAGATGCACTCCTGCCTCCTTTTTCAGTGGGAAAACTAAGAGAGACTGTGGTAACAGATTAGATGGATTGATGGGAGGCTGAAAGCAGACAAACTACTGATCTGTATCACTTCACAACAGTTTACTGGAATTTGCAGAGGGTTTCACAAGGTCTCTTCCAAGGAGATCATAAAAAACCCACTCCACAAAGAACACCATGCTAAGCTGTCATGGAATAAGAAAGATAATGATCACATCAATGAGTGGAAAAGAAAGATAATGATCACATCAATGAGTGGAAAAGATAAAATCAAGCATAAAGTCGTTCATTTTCTCAATAAAGGGAAATATTCAGTTAAGTCTCACTGAAATGTAGTACCTCAATCTGTGTACAAACTCTCCCTTCTTAAAATCAGTAAGAAACTTAAACTATTTACTTTAATAAAAATACTGCTGATCAGAAAGAGCTACGTAAGCTCCTCACAGAGTTACAGTGATAAGGATATAAAGTGACAAATGAAACTCACCATAGGTAAATGTAAAGCAGGTCACATTGAGGGAAAAATATCTAAATTTCATGCGCACACTTAACTACTTTCTATTGCTCAGAAAGAGTATCATGGGGTAACAAGAGACAATTTTAAAGAGAACATTTGCTTCAGACTGCTGCAGTCAACAGCCAAATCAAGTATTTGGGTTTACCCAAGAAAAAGAAAACTAAACTGAAAATATTTTATGCTGCTGCACAAAATAATGGCTTTTAAAATGTCCCCTTTATTGATCCTCTTGCCTGTGAAAGGATATAGTTAAACTTCCAAGTGTGGAGAGAACAGTGAAAAAAATATCTGTGACTATTCAACCTCAAAAAGAAAGGACTGAACGGTGTGACCAGTAGCCCCTGACCCTTGGTGAACTTCAGTTTTGTGTGAGAAACAGGAATGTATTTGAATCTTGAGTCACAGAAAGCTCCAAGTGGGTAAAATGGTTCATTGTTGCTTCTAATGCAGGAATAAGCAGGCATTAAATAAAACTGGCATAATAAGCTAAGAAAAAAATAACTTCATTTATCACACAGGCTGTGATACTCTGCCATAAGTTACCGCAGGTGCTGAAACAGTTGACAGAAGTTCAAGGAGTGTTTTACTGGGGTAGGGGAGACCAGTGAAGTGCTATTAACCACAAGAACACTCCCTCTTGCTCTGGAAGCCCCTCCAGCTGGAAGCTGAACAACAGCACTTCACTGTTATTGCCCCGTCCATAAACCTTCCTCAGGCACTGGCTACTGCTGGAGACTGGGTACTGCAAGAGGTATTGCTGTCTTACCCAAAATAGCTGTTTTTATGTTCTTGTTTCTGCCACAAGAAGCCACAGGCAACCACAATGAGCGGCTTTGAGGGTAGGCAATCAGCTCCCAGGCAGGCTGGAGGGAGCAAATGCAACAGCTCAGCTGGGAAGTTCTTTTTCTCTCAATTCCGTGTTCTGCATCCACTCAAAACACCTTAAAAACCTCAATTATTTTCAAATAGCCCCAGACATGAGTTAAATAGTTGTGATTAAAGGGAACTTTAAAGGTAGCTTTAAAAACTAGCCTTAAACAAAATTCTAAGGCAGAGAATCTCATCCCCTACCTGGAAGAAAAATTCAGTAATTGAAAAAGGAAAACACAGACACCCTGGAAACTTTCTGTTGTTCAAATAAAAATCAAAAGCTTCTAAAAATCACTGGTATAAAATACTGATGTAAAAATTAAGTATAAATCTAATCTGAAAGTAATTCAGCAAAAAAGTTGTTCTTTTTTCTCACCAGGAATGCAAGCTTTAATTGCTTTAAAATTTTCAAAACAATTTAAATCTGTATACTTGTATTCTTTCATTTGAAGTAATAAAAAATACGAAGAAGACACTGAAAAATGCATGATGAACAAACTGCCACTCCTTTCACATACATACACCTATTAAAATGCATGCAACTGACATAGCACTTGTTTTAACACAATTTAATCAAAACCAAGAGATCCTACATTAAAAAGGTACATTTTCACTGAACAGGTGTAGATAAGTGTTTGTCCAGAGCTAACCCATTACTCTGAGGGAAGCCCTCGATACCAAACTTTATTCATTGCAAACTCACTGTGACTGAAATTCATCTGATGTGGCAGGAGGTCACACATAGCACCTGTACTTCAGTGAATTAAAAAATTCTCACAGAGCAGTGTGGAGGGCCACAAGTGTCTTTTGACCAGTGACCCTCTGTCCCAGCTTGAGGATATCACAGATACACCTGGCAGCTATGGGACTCCTCCCAACAAAATGAAGACAGGCCAATGCCACCATCCCAACCCAACCCAACCCAACCCAACCCACTTTCATGACATCTACAGACTTGTTCCACCAGCAGGCCTAAGAAATCCTCTCAAAAAAATGAAAATCATCTTGACAAAAGGACAGACTCACTGGTTTCTCAGCTAGAGAGAGGAAGGACGGAGTAAGAAGCTGTATGGATCACCACCATGAGAAGGGTGAAAAAAGTCATCATGGATCAAAATAATAACACTAATCAAAAATACCCATTATATTTATCCAGACAAGTTATTCCTTATTACTTTCTTTTTCTTGGGAAGGGGGAAGAAGTATACATATATGATTTTCTTTCTTTATACATAGCTTTTTAACTACAGTAAGAGCAAGATTTTACTCTGCAGAATCACTGTCTACCATTTGATGCCCATCTCTGCCTATGTCCAACATTTTGCAACTGTACCTTCCAATTGCCAATGTTTTTTTTCAGACCCCTTCTCCAACCTGTCAACTTAATTTCAAAGTGTAAGGTGATATTACAGTTTAAAGGAACCAGAACCTGGATTAGCAGCCACTCTCAGCTGGACATCACCTCCACATTTAACAAGCACACTCAGGATTCCATCACCCAGGTCAATAACGAAAATACTGGCAGCTACCATGAACAAAGGCAGCATCCTATGGAAGCAAACTAGTAAATCTTTTCATTCAGACAATGAACTATCCATTTATATTAATGCACTATGGTTTTAACTGAGTTTTGCATACGTTGTACAGCTCCTGCCCTCCTAGTTTGCTATTGGAAGGCCAGGCAGATGGCACAAAAACGTTTATTGATGTCAAGCTCCTGACATTGACTTTTTCCCTTCTTCCACAAAACAGGTAGACATTAAACACTGAGAATCTGAGGGAAACATATGCTATATACCTAATTTTCAAATAATTTAGCTATGGAGTTTTTCACTGTAAATCTTCATTATAACTCCAATTTGTATTTTCTCATGTTAGGTCTTGGATCAATGGATCCTTAGCAGTTCTTTCATAAAGCAACTGGTTTCAGATAATTGGGTCAAATTGTTATTTTTATGAGTGTCTAAATACAAATTCACATAGATCTGCTACATTCCTTAGAATAAACAAACACACATGCAAACAGCTCACAGAAATATATTTAAGTACTGACTTTGCTCCTTCATTTTTATTTAAAATAATTGCACAAACATTTGACAAAGCAGATCAGATCACTGACTGTCCAAACATTTCTCCTAGAAAACATATACACAAAATGTAAACACACAACTTGTGCTGTAAAATTAACTTGAAAGTAGCTGCATGTACCCATGACCAGTCTGGTCAGGAGAAAGCATATCCATGCTCAAGGACACTGTAGGAAGGGATAACCCACATTTTCACTAGGCAGGGAAGAGACACTTCAACTACCCATGGCATACAACTAAGTGCCCACACAAGAAGAGCTGGCTGTCTCAGAGCTATTATTGCAGGTGGATAAACCCAAGAAGCTCAATTCCTAAAACTCCAAACACATACTGGAAAATCTTCCAGTAGGAAGGTTTCAGGATTCTTTGCTACCCAAACTTACTGTAAATTAAAAGAGATTATCTTTTTCAAGCAGAAGGTGACTGTTCTTCATGCAGTAAGACCTAAGCAGGTGATGCTCTTCATAAAGAAGGTCCCTCTCATCTCAAGCAGCCAGGGCTGTGATTGAATGCTATGGGAACAGCTCCTATTTTTTGCTTTGCAAGGTGGACTATCACTGCTAGAAAGTTCTGATGCATAATCCCAGGTGCATAATCCCAGGTGCCTAATCCCAGGCAAAATGGGAAACTTGTGAATAGAAAGCATAAAACAGGAGACAGACTTCTAGAACCATTATCACCTTATTCCAAGTGGGGTTTTATCCCGGCAAACTGAAATTTCCAATTCACAGCTGTTTTTTAGATTTCTCTCTATACAGCAAAAACCTACTCATACAGCCCATAATGGTACCCACCGGTCTGACACGTGTGGCCAACACTGGCACTGCCACTCAGCTGTCACTCAATAGGTGAGGGTAGAGTTAGAGACTCCAGAAATGCTCCAGTGAGGTGCTAAAGCAACAGATTATTGTTATGCACACAACTGGCATGGATTAAATGACCATTCAGTGTCTCACTAATCAGCAGGACCTGCACTCTGCTGTGACATGCAAGTCACTGATGTGATTTACTATGTAATGCAGAGTCTGGATGAAGTGAAGTAAATCTAGAAATTTAGAGAGACCCACTAGTGTGGTTTGGATTCGCTCTTGTTATTTATTGTTAAGTATCAATACCAGTGAAGACTATTTTGGTACTGTGGTTTTGTATAGTGAGACTGCAATGCATTATTGATGCCGTTTTACCTAAAAGGAGATAATTCTCAGGCCTTCACAGACTGGATTTAGGTGTTTAATTTCCACTGAAATTTAGAGAAAAATAGAAGAGCTCAATTACTATTTGTACTTCTGGAAAATCCCTCAAACTTACAACACATTTTTCTTCTTTTCTAATACAGGTATGGGAAATTTCAGCATTCACAGAGATACCAAGGTAGAGTCTTATGAATTCTGTGCTCTTTTTACATTGTAAAAAGCCCTTCTATGCACTTTAAGGACACGCCAGCTAGAGAAGTACCCTACTGTGTCTCTGAATATGTGTCTCTATAGACACAATGTTATCAGCTCAGTTTAATCCCAAATCTGTATCTTTGTATTTCTCACTGTAAGATCCAGCAACCTAGTCCTGAAATTATAAGTAGTTTTATATTTAATTTTTAGTAACAGGTTTGGTGTTTTGTTTTACATTTAATTAGCATCATCCATCCTTTGACAATATAGGATTAATTGGGAAACTTGATATTATATTTTTCCTACCACAACTTTAAATAGGCTATAACCTTGGGAAAGAAGTATCTATTAATAATTCTTAAAAGTAAATCATCCTCATTCTTCAAACACTTGCAGTAATTCCCAATTTGAAAAGCATCACCAGAGGTCATCAATGTTTTAAAATCTTCTCAGCCTCAAACTTCTCAAACTTCAAATTCTCCAATTTTCCTATTTTAAGGCAAGTACTGCATTCATTCCCTTCAGTATGCAAAACCAGATTTGCTCTGCAGTTTCCACTCGCCTCTCCTTCAGCTTCAGGCCACTACGTGCAGTGAGTTGCTGCAAAAGCTATTTTTATTGACAGGTATCCCCCCGCTCTCCACATCTCAACATCCTTCCTTTCAAAGTCTAAAATGGTGAAGCTGGATGGGAAAATGCTTGGCTGCTTTGTTTCAGGCCTGAGCAATATCTTGCTTTCCCACAACAGGTAGGCAGAGGCAGAGTGTGCTGCTGAATGCAGGAGACTTCGCCGGAGGCTCAAGCCACCAGTTATTGCTGCTGTCTCAGGCACTGCATATTTCTACCAACCATGGCTCTTTGCCAAGCTCTAATTAAGACACTTCAGTGTGTCAGGGAGTTAACCCTCCACTGCACATACCTTCTCCAGAAGCACCAAGGTGTAAGCATCTTCCTCCTAAAAATCCCTGAGCAGCTTTTTCTGTTACCAGTGCTGAGCAGACTCCAAGCCCTTAACATTTTTACCTCATCAATTTCATAAATGAAGATGAATTAATGAGGTAGTTGGCATTATACCTTTTAGCAGCATTTCTAAAAGTGAATATGCATTCCACCTGCACCGATTTGGTGTGTATTGCCATGTATATTTTCCTTTAAAGAAAAATACCTCTATTTGTCAAAGAGCAGAAATTCCTTTTAAGAAAATAAAGCAAGAATAGGCTGATAAAAATTCTATACTCTCCAAACAGTTTTTCATTTTATTCTTGAAGGCTGCAGAGCAGCAGCAATGTTCTTATAAGGAAAATGAGGTAATCTGAAGAATCCAGAGCTGCATTTTTACTTTACAAGAGATGAAACATAAACACATTTGCTGATCTATCAATACTATCTATTGGTCCCACACAAAGAAGAACTGCCACTGGACTGAATGAGGGGAAGCTGTGACAATAGTCAGAGGGGGTAAAAGGAAACCCATGCCGAGGCTGTTTGCATCTATACTTTATTGTTCAAAAACCTTGTTTAAGCACTGCATCCTGTCTGTACATGGACATCTTCCCTAATGAAAAGCAATGTAAGTCACAGTGTGACTGAGAAAAAAGCTAAGTTAATTTCATTCTAGTAACTAGGGAAAAAAAAATCATCTGAACTTAAATATGTCCACATGCAATAAAACCAACAGGAAAAAGCAAACAGTGTCAACTTCTATAAAGTTATAAAACTAGAAAATGTAGTTGACTAGTCAGCTGCCCTCATACTGCAGAGTATAAAAGGCATTCGTAAGGGAGCCTTTGATTATTTTGCAGAAATAAATCTTGAATTTTACAGAGTCAAAACGAGGTAATTTGTAAACTAATCCCGCCCTTTTGCTCTTACTGTGCATTAGCCCCAGTGGCAGGAAAACCAGAGCTGCCTTCCAAAGCCATTACTGATCTGATCTCGGCTGTGTACAAATTTTCCCCTTTTGAAATTAAGTTCTTTGGTTTAGACAGTATGTTAACAACTAAAATACCTGATCCTCCCTATAGCTGTGTTTCTCTAAAGCAACACTGAGTTCTTCATTTCAACACATCCAGAATTCTACATAGGTTATATGAACATGCTTGTAAGTTGTCTCATTATTAGACAATGCTGCACATCACCGAGTGGCCTTAAGAATTGAGGGTTGTTTTTTTTAATTTAGTAAGAACAATTTCAAACGTTTTGTGCTATTTCAGTTTTCCGCTGAGATAAGTGCACTTTTTAAAAACCTGAATAAAATTTTTGTAAGGAAAATGGTTAACATTCAGCTGGATAGAGTTTACAGAATCATAAAGCCTTTCCCACAGGCTCTATGAAGACAGATCCTGGAAGGAGCAGTGGTGGCAGGAATGTCTTCATTTATAGCTAGTGTACATTCCTATGCTTCTCTGCCATATCTCCTGTATAGCTGTAATCCACAAATGTCATGTATGGGAAAAGGGCTGTCCCACTAGGTGCCACCAGAACATTACTTCCCATACTCAAAGGGTCTGCCCTCAAATATATATTTTAGAAAGGTCATTTCTGTTTCCATAGAGTTCTTTTGAACTCATGGGGGCAATGTGTGCCAAGCATGCTGGATTTTTTAGACATTGGTTATGATATCCTAGGGCCCTTTGTTGAAACAAGCCAAGTAATTTCTTGTAGAAACTTTTTTTGTTTTTAATCGCACTTCATTCTCCTTCTAAGAAAGGTACACGAAACTAAGGCCATTTAGATTATGCCTAAAGATGCATTATATGTAAATTGCATAAATATGCATCATATTCAAGGTTGACTTTACCACTAAGTGTAACAACTTCAGAAAGAACCTCAGAGCCCACACTGAAGTTATTCTCCACCAAGTGCAGGCCAGAATGTTGAATACATATATTGCATGTGCAGGTAATAAATCTTCAGTGCATATCCAAGAACTCTTTATTTCTGTTCTCTCTTTTTTTTTGTCTAGAACTGTAAGAATTTTATCTATAATGTCTTCTTTGCTGAAGCATGAGGCTAAACTATGCATACTATGCAAGACTTCCCTTGATTACATTGATGTTACTACCTTATTGCTCCAAACTACTGAGCCCATAATAATTCCTGTATCTAAGTTTTCAACTTTTCTTTCATTATACAGCACCATCTTCCAAACATACAAGAATGCTGCAGTGGTTAATGCCTATTTCAGTAAGCTGGGTGACATAGCTAAAGACAAGTCAACTCTGCCTCTTTGAAAAGTGTATTCTTGTAACTCCTTTTGAATTACTTAAGAGCCAGCTGAGAATTACAGCTGAGACATCACAGGATGCACATGACATCAAAACTGGAGTACCCAAATTAAAAGTTTGATCAAGTTTTACTTATTACGTAAGACAGGGAAAAAGACAATTTAACCAGGACGCTTCTTGATCTCTGCTAAGAATTCCCATTTCAAATTCATCCTGACTTTTCATATTTGAAGCGGAACAGGTCTTCTCAGTTATAGAATTAAAGTATTTAAAGGAGTGTAAGGGATTTACAGACTCTACAGGATGAATCTTCAGTTTCATTTATCTCCTCTACAGATAATACAGCTGAAGAGAACACTGATTTAGACAACTGAGTCCTTTAGATTACATCATTCCTTGGTACTCCCTTTATACTAAAAAGTAACAGCAGGTACTGAAAAGGAAATACTCTATTTTGAATATTCATTTTTAAGCAGAGAAATGGGCAAGTGGTTTAGAAGACAGAGCTACATAAGTAAGAAACAACAAATTCCTAAGCCTATTTAGTATTTTTATGAATTTTATACATCTACCAGGAAATGCACATATAGAACTTCCTATATATTTGGAAAAATCTGTGTTCATGCAGAGACACCAAAGATACTGTATACAGTCCTGGTATAGCCTAGAAATGTTACTAAGAAAATTTATTCTTTCCTACAGCAGTAAGTATTGAAGACCCACAGAATCTAATAATTATAAAGATGCAATTTATCTGCATTTTGCAGCAGACTGTCCTGTGCCTGAAAAACACAGTAATGCCAAGGTATTTCTACACACACTTGAAATATTTTTGGTCTGCACATTTTAACCTTGCTTTTTTCATAAGAAACTCAGTCCATTTCCTAGAGGCCTGTAAGGAGTAGAAAGACATAGAAATCAAGTAAAAGTCAACTGACGAAAAAAAAGAAAGAAAAAGCTAAGTGCATAAGATGCCTGCACAGGGCAATTTTAGAAAACCACAACATAAAAAGGTTCCCTTGAATCTGAGCAGATCACCTTTTCTTCCTCCCTGCTCCATGAATGAAGAACCAGATCTCTGATCCGTAACAGTGGAAGGAGACCATTGCACTCTTTTGGCAATTACAGTCCTTCCATAATGCTAGAAGATCATATATTGGAAGATTACATCCATATATCTACATCTCCATATTTATATCATGATATGTAACACCTACTCTCCCTGTTTCATGACAGTCCACATTGCAACAGCACTCCAGAATAATTGACTCCTAAGGAGCAACACTGGGATGCAAATGCAAGGAGAAGCAGATAACCATTCATTTCTGCAAGTGATCCCTTAAAGGAGGGATTTATCAGCTGGCTGCACTTCTCTCCTGCCCCTCCATGCAGGGCTGCCCATCACTGACTCTGCTCCCAGTTTTGATGTGCCATGAAAGTCACCCAGGACCCTGTATATATAGTGGTTGTTATCTATCCCAGCATTGAAAGTGGTGGAGGACAGAAAAGCAAGCTGTTTTAATAATTCTGTATGCTATGTAGAGATCTCTTCCCTCTCAGTAGAAAGGGAGAGAGTGGAGGGGGATGAAAAAGAGGATGTGTCAGACTAATTTACATGCAAATACTATGCCCTCAGTTCCAAAGTACATTAAAAGAAAAAACAGCTTCCTAAAATAATTTATGGCCAGGAATGTTTTATCACCCTTGTACACTTAGCACTAAATTTTGAAATCCTGGCTTATTGATAATGAGTGTCTGTTATCTGGAAATCCTGGCAACTCTTCCTATGGGGACCCGAACTACTGGAAGCTGCTGGCAAAAAATTAAAAATAAATAAAAAATATATGTGGCCGTCCGCAGAACTGTTTTGCACAATAGGATGACAGAAGTATTTTGCTGCTTCTCCTGATCTAAAACCCTTAAATAAGAACTGGTTCTAGAGCCCAGCCAAGCCTGCAGCTATGGGAAAAATCTGATGCATAAGGCACCAGAAATACCCAAGCAACTGCACTCAGACTTATTTCTGCCTACTTGAATAAAGTATCCACCTTGTTGACCTGTCAGTCTTGCTAATCCACCTTCTATTTTCAGTTAATATCATTAAAGTTCAGCGTTTGAGAGCCTGGAGGGAGAGGCGAGCACCCCATCCCCTTTTTCCACGGGGCGGTAACCAGATGTCAATGGCTGCAGCTGTGACTACATAATTACCTGTTTGCATGAACGCGGACCGCAGTTTAGATTTAATAGGTCAGACGACAATGCAGCAAAACGCATTTAGCCCACGATTACCCCTTTTCAAACATTCTCTCGCTCGCAACTTCGACCCTGGGAACATTGCGGGCACAGACTCGGGTCAATAAGAAACATTGGCCGGCACAATGGGGCTGGCCTCAAACAGCGCTGTTGACAGACACCGGCACAAAGGCGGTGAATAGAGTCCCCCTCAGTTCTCACACAGAGCGAAGAATGAGTCAGTGTACTGCCGCTTTAGTGCTCTGTTTGTACAGTGTATACAGCTTTTGTCCCCCGCCACTGTTCCACGCTCAATGGGGGCTAAAGAGCCGAGGAAGTGAAGGCGGAAGAATGGCTGGGCGCTCACCCCGGCAGGCAGCGGTGCTCGCCCCGCGCCGCACGGCTGCAGCCGCGGGGAGCTGGAGATGCCGCTCAGGGGCTCCCACCGCACCGCTGCCCGCTCCTGACCTCGGAGCGCCCGCGGGAGATGGCGCTGCTCCGGAGACAGCCTGCCACTTCCCACTCATCTATTCTATCTCCTTCAGGAACACAGTGACGCGCCCTCCCGCCCTGCCCTCCCACCAGCACCCAATTCAAGGCTGCCACTTCGACCAAGACGAAAAACTGAGCATGGGATTTGGAATTGCAGAAGCTCGATGTCCCTTCAAAAGGCCCATCAAAGGCGGTGAGAACGGAGTTGTAATTTTAAATCCCCACCGCAAAGGCTCAACGGAACTGAGAATGTAACAAGACGACCACAGCTATACGTCTGTATTTCACACACATTTAGATTGTGCAAATGGTGGGCCAGAGAAAATTTAACACCCATGAATTGCACATACACCTCTTAGTTATCCATTAGCAGAAAAAAAAATCACTTTATGTAGCTTATTGCTACTCTTCAGATAATAATTTTTTTTTTTCAACTTTCCCGTTATGGAAATGGCACTTCTATTATTTACATCACCACGCTTGTGAGCATCTTTAAGAAACCAAAGTAGCCCTCTAGCACAACATCAGAAGTGTTACCTTCACCTGCTTCCTATCACAGAATCATAGAATGGCCTGAATTGGAAGGGACCTTAAAGATTATCTAGTTCCAAACCCCCAGGAGTGAGCAGGGACACTATTCACAATACAATATGCAAAATATTCAGACTTTTTTCTGATGAGTGAAATCTTTGCTTGCAAAGAGTATTAAGGCTTTTGAATGTTTAGCATAAAGCTAATAAGAGATTTAGCAATTACTCTTTAACTCACGCAGACCACACTACAGATAAAGTAATACATAATGAAGTCAAAGAGAAAGACATACTGTTTAGTATGTAAAAGTGTTTAGTTACATACTGTTAAACACACTCTTTAGTATGTTTTAAGACTGTGAATTGATTAAAAAAAGGGAGAAGAAAATTGTATTCTAAAATAAACAAATCATTGGATTTCCATGAATGGAACACAAAGAATATTGTTCATTTTATCACTAATAGCAAAGATGGTTAACAGCATGTTTTCTACTGCTGTTTCAATTTTAGTTTTTAAGCTCAAAATACTAAAATGTTATTTTGTTAAGCAGCTACAGAAGAAAGCTCCAGAATACTAAAAAACAAATGTGTTTAATGCCAGAAAAAAGAATTGAACCCACAAATTGAAAGTTTCCTTATGTGTGAACTAGTCAGAAAGATTTTAGGAGTCTTGAAGTTTTGACTTTTTTTTCTTGGCAAACAAGTTGAGAGCAAGTAACCTTAAAGATAATCGAAGACTTTATCCTCAGATACTTTATTTTAAAACAGCACAAGAATTTCTAGTATTTATACCTACAGAGAGATTTATTTAAATAAGGCAGGTCTGCTTGCTCTGCACACTAGATGTAAGACATACAACTGCACTTAAGTATCCTGGCACTGACTGTGTAAAAGTACTGATGCCAAAATATGCCTGCAGTCTTACCAAGGATCTGATCAATGATGTTACTGAACAGTTTTTAATTCACTTTAAAGGAGGAAAATCCTTTCAACTAATATTAGGGTCCTTAAACATCTTGCCACGGGAATATTCATAGACCTAAAGGCTGATGAACAAAACTAGAAGACAAACTAACATCTAGCATGATTACTTTTTCTTATAATGAATGGGAAATTCTCAGAGAAAGCCCGTTCAAATTTGATCTATGATGTGAAGAAAATGGAGACAAACTCTACCAATTCTAAATGGTAAGGCATGAGGAGCAGACCAAGAGCTTATAGGTCAGGATTAAACTGACAGCAGGGACAGGTGACATTACAGCCTACTACAGGTCACCTGACCAGGAAAACGAAGCAGTTGCAACATTCACAATCCCTGACCCTCACAGGGGACTTCAACCACCCTAATACCTGTTGGAGGGACAGCACAGCAGGGGATAAACAATCCAGAAGGCTCCTGCAATGTGTTGATGGTAATATCAAGGAGGAGAGCTCATAGAATCATAGAATGGGTTAGGTTAGAAGGGACGTTAAAGATCAGCTACTTCCAGCCCCCCACCGTAGACAGGGACACCTTCAACTAGACCAGGTTGCTCAGATGCCCATCCCATCTGTCCTTGAATGCTTCCAGGCATGGAGCATCCACAACTTTCCTGAGCAGCTTCAGTTGTACCTCACCACCTTCACAATACAGAATTTTTTCCTGATATCTAATCTAAATCTATTCTCTTTCAATTTGAACACATTCCCCGTTGTCCTGTCACTACATGCTCTTGAAAATAGTCTTGCCCCATCTTTCCTGTAAGTACCCTTCAGGTACTGGAAGGCTGCAATTCAGTCAACCTGAAGCCTTCTCTTTTCCAGGCTGAACAATCCCAATCGTTCCCAAGGTGCTGTGCCGATCCTTGTTCTCTCCAACAAGGAGGGGCTTGTGGGGAATGTGAAGCTCAAGGGCAGCCTGAGCTGCAGTGACCATAAAATGGTGGAGTTCAAGATCCTTAGGGCAGTGGGAAGGGCTCTCAGCAAGCTCACTACCCTGGACTTCAGGAAAGCAGATTTTGGCCTGTTCAGGGATCTGCTTGGAAAGGATCATGGGATAAAACCCTAGGGGGAAGTGAAGCTCAAGAAAGCTGGTTAATAATGATGATCAAAGATCATAGTGATCAAAGATCACTAAGAGGAATTTAGGCAAAAACACCAGAAGGCCTAAGTGCATGACTAAGGAGCTCCTGGACAAACTCAAACACAATAAGGAAGCTTACAGAGGGTGAAAGCAGTGGGACTGAATGCACCCTCAGCAAGTTCTCCAATGACACCAAGCTGTGCAGTGCAGTCAACACACCAGATGCCATCCAGGGGAACCCTGACAGGCTTGAGGGATAAGCCCATGTGAACAACAAAAAGGCCAACCAGGCCAAGTGCAAGGTCCTGCACATTGGTCACTGTAATTTCAAGCATAGGTACAGGCTGGGCAGAAAATGGACTGAGAGCAGCCCTGAGGAGGGAGTATTGGTGGACAAGACACTCAACATGATCCAGCAATGTGCACTTGCAGCCCAGAAAGCCAGCTGTGCTCTGGGCTGCATCAAAAGCAGAGTGACCAGCAGGTCAAGGGAGCTGATTCTGTCCCCCTACTCTGCCCTCCTGAGACTCGCACATGGAGTACTGCACACATCTTTGGGCCCAAAACACAAGAAGGATGTGGACCTGCTGGACTGAGACCAGAGGAAGGTCACAGAAATAATCACAGGATGGTGAGATACTGTACCAGGTTGCCCAGAGAAGCTTTGGATGCCCCATCCCTGAAAGTATGCCCCATCCCTTCAAGGCCCAGCTGGATAAGGCTCTGAGCAACCTGGTCTAGGGAAAGGTGTCCCTGCTCATGATGAGTGGGTTGAAACTACATAATCTTTGATGATCCTTCCAACACAAACCATTCCATGATGCCATGATAAATCCCCTCAAAATTCCTTTCTTCGTTTTTGTTTTTTTAAGCCTAAATCACTGCCTAGCACATTAGCATCATCTACTCTTGCCATACATTATTCCTTTCCACTCACTTATTGTAATTTAGTTTTAGCGAAGTGCACCACTGGTGTGTACTCCAGGCCCAAGCTAAGCACAGTCTTAATAAATCTCACAGAAGCCGGCAAGTCTTTCCCAAACCTCCCCATCACAGCAATGCATTATTCAAGTCAAAGTCCCAGAAAAGGATATTGTATTTGCTGCCACGCATCACTGCTGCTCTGCATCTCCTCCCAGGCTGGCAGCAGCAGCAGCTCTGCCTCCTGCCAAGCAGAGGATCACAGCTTGTTTACTGAGCTGTGTCTGGAGGAAGCAGGGCGCGTTTCAGTCTCATCTCCAGCAGCCCTGTCAAGCCAGCTGCCAAGAACAGTCTTGAAAGGCTTTGAGGGGAACAAACTCTAGTACTTAGGTGGTAAGAGACTGGTTCGGCACCAGCGACCCAAAGATGAGCAAGGTGGTGCAGGCACTACTCAATCTGAAAGATTAAATCACTTTAAGATAACTTCAAATATATAAAGTCAAGGGAAAAGAAGTAACTGAACTCTCCAAGTGGAAGGACAGATTAGCAATTAACTTATAATTACCACTGAGATTAGGATCTCTATGTTAATACTTGAAGTTAATGAGTACAAATTGCAGATAAATTAAACTCGTATGCTACTTATGTTTCCTCATGATGTATGGAAAAGACCTGAAAATTCTGATAGGGATTTGATGTTGTAGATTATACTTTTTTAAAAATTTTAATATATAAATTAACAATCCATTAATTCCAGAAGACTTTAGACAGGTTAAACATGCATGTTGAGCATGTAAAGAAATGCTTTACATAGTTTTATAGGAATCATGAAACTCATTCAGTAAGATGTCACTGCCCTTTGCAAGGCCTGCTAATTACTCTGAAAATAAAGAGGTTTCAGAGGACATGTAAATAATCCTTCATTTCTTCTAATAAGATCATTAATCGAAGAAAAATTGCTTGATCCTTTTTCCACTTACCTTACTAACAAAAAAGTCACCAAACACTAATAAATGATTGGCATTTTTTGTTGTACCCAATGGTTATTCCTCTGCCTTTAAAGTCATATCTCAGTTTCTTGGTTAAGTGGGTACATGCTCACACAGTGTAACCACATTATGTGCGCTCTTCCATGTGATCAGAGCCTGCCAAGTCTCAAAGCAGATTATTCAAAATATAGCTTCAGTATTTTTCAGAACAATCCCTTCAGTATTTAAAGAACTGGGGGCTGTTGTTATTTCTCACCCAAGCTGGGACAGGATTTTAAGTACTTTAGGGAAGAAAAAAAATTAAATGCTAAGATGGGAAAATAGAAAATTTGCCTTTCTTGACAGCTATCACAGAAGGAAAAAGAGCTTTGGTTTCGTATTTTAAAAATGTTCCATGATTGGTTCTCATCATACTTCACATTTCGGTGTCCATAAATCAGGGCTAGGTTCAGCAAGTTCACAAAGCAGAAGATATCTGCATCCCTGCTTGGCTGCTATCATGACTAAAATGCTGACAGAGCCATGGCAGCAGTGGCCACACACAGACTCCAAAATCTATTAAGGCAAGTTTTAACAGCTACTGAATACTCTTAGAATACTTTCCCAAACCCCTTTTTTTCTTTTTAAATATATGGGTCTTTATTTACACTGCAGTTCTTCCAGCACAACAGCAATACCTGCCTAGAATTTTAAATTCAATCTTGAAGATTCTATCTATCTTTTTTTTAAGAAAAGTCAAGCAAGCAAGGAAATACAACAGCAGGGACAGTGCTATCAGATGCTCCTTATTTTAAAAGGGCATATACTTACAACCTAAGTGTTGTTTTAGTACTATTTATTGCCTCTGCTTTTTGCTCCAAAACACTGGATACAAAAATTTTACTCATTTGCTTTTCCTGTCATAGCTCCACACAAGTGCATGTGAAAAGACAAGAAGCAAGGACTGTCAATTTTGTTAGCATATTAGTGAGCAGAAAAGGAGAATAAATTAGTCTTAAATAACAGACATCTAATAAAATGTTATTCATTTTTGCCTTTAAACACCACACATTTTTTAATTCAGAATTGCTGTGCTGCCTAGTAGCAGCAAAGCAGCCAAATCCCATACACAGTTTGGCAACAATCACCCTTACAAGCCTTACCTTGCTTTGTAGGAATTTACCTGGTTTTGCGCCCTGGTTGGATAACGGCATCTAAATAGGCTAACAAGGAGTTACAGAAAGCACCAGGGGAAGAAAAGCATCTGTCACGGGTTTGGAGTGTAGGAGTAACAGAATTAATTTTATCAGTCTTTTGGGCCTATTCCAAGCTGCAGTAAACACCCACTCCTCTCTCTGCTGAACCATCCCTCTGTACCAACTGGTGACTTCAAATAAAAATACATGACTAAATAAATCATCAATGGCCACAGACAGCTTTTAAGTATCTCCAAGAACAGAGACTCCACAACCTCCCTGGGTAACCTGTGCCAGTGCTCCATCACCCTCACAGTAAAAAGCTCTTTCCTGATGTTCAGAAGGAAACTCCTGTGTGTTGGTGTGTGCCCACTGCCCCTGGTCCCATCACTGGGCACTGTTGATAAGAGCCTGGCTCTGTACTCTTTGCCCACTCACTCGAGGTATTTCCACACATTGATGAAATCCCTCAGAGCCTTCTCTTCTCCAGGCTGAGCAGCCCCAGCTCTCTCAGCCTTTCCTCATCAGAGAGATGCTCCAGTCCCTTCAACATCTTAGGGGCCCTTCACTGCACTGTCTCTTGAACTGTGGAGCCCAGAACTGGACAGAGCTCTCCAGGTCTGGCCTCACCAGGGCTAAGTGGAGGAGAAAGATTGCATCCTGCCACCTGCTAGTCTAACACAGCCAGGACAGCATTCAGTTTCTTTGCCACAAAGGCTCACTGCTGCCTCAAGTTCAACTTGGTGTCCACCAGGACCCCATAGGCCTTTTCTGGCAAGCTGCTTTGCATCCCAGCAGTCCCTGTACACAGTGGTGCCTGGGGCTGTACCTTCCCAGGGGAAGGACTTCACGCTTCTCTTGCTGAACTGGATGAGGTTGCCATCACACCATTTTTCCAACCTGTGGAGGTCGCTCTGGATGGCAGCACAACCACCCTGTGTAACAACTCCTTTGTAGTCTGTGTGAACTTGCTGAAGATACATTCTTGTCCCACCACTGAGGTCATGAATGAAGATGTTAAACAGGACTATTACTGACCTCTGGGGTATATGGCTAGTTACTGGCCTCTAGCCTGAGTAATCTTCATATTACATAGCACACTGAGAGGAATTGTCTGTAAAATAATCTGTACATCTCCAGATTTACTAATACCAACGGTTTTATCAGTTACAGAAGAAGATCAATTGCCATTAAAAAAAAAAAAAAGTTGGTTTAATTAAAAATTCCTTATCTGCCAAACTAAAAAAAAAATTATGTGAACCCAAAAACTAAATAACCCAGAAAGACATAAACCAAAACATAAGAACAACTTTAAAATCATTATTTGTGGGACGCCTGACTCATGCCTTCTAAGAGCTTGAGGTTGATATATATTACCTGCAGTGTTTCCCTAGCTGTGTTAATTCCCTTCTCAGACTCACTTACTGAAACTATTCCAGAGGGGTGAATAATTACCTTTCCATGGTTATATGATAGCATTAATTTTCCTGAGTAAGATCTTTGTTATATGAAGACTTATAATTCACATTTGGTCCCAAACATCATTAATTCAGTTTCTCAACCTAGAAACTAAATAGCTTCTGTCTGAGGGCAAGTCTACACCTCCCAGAGGATTGCCATGCAGAGCACACGAGCCAGTTTAGGCCAAACTTGTCTCCCAAAATGAAGTCAAAAGCCACATCAGCACAGCACTCCAGCTCAACTCACTATGCTGACAAGAGGGTTTAGCAGAAAGTTACACCCAACCTAATAAAAGCAGTTATACTGCTACAATAACCTGGACTGCTTTTTCATCTAACCTCTGTTACAGGGACAGGTCAAACTGACCAGACTTTAAGCCAGAAACATCTGCAACTTGCTCTGTGGTTTAGTCTGTACAGTTTTCTGTACTCCTGAGAAGTACCACATTTGTATACCTGATAGGAGCCTACCTCATCCATTTCACCCAGAGTCACTGATGAGTGAAACATGTTGGGAGCATTTTAAGAGTTTTCAATAAAATCCATAATCTTCTGCATCTGGACTGGCTGCGATTCTGTGAGCCTTCTCTAGCTATTGAGGAAATTAATTACACTTTACTAGAGGTATTTAAGTGAAATTGTGTGCTAACAGCAAGGCTTTCTCAAAGGTGAGAGGGAAAAATTTCTAATAGGCTGCACACAGAGATTCAAGTCATTTATTCTCATAAATCTCAGAACAAAATACTAGCAACAATTTTAATTCTTCTGCCAAGTCATGAGTTTATTATTCTAGTTTCTGCAGCTCTTGACAACTAGCACCTGGATTAGGGGAAAAGAGAGAGGTTAACTACTTATCTCCCACAGACAACATTCAAGCCTTCCAATGCAGTAATAAGGCTTCCAAGACTTTTTTTTTTTTTCCTATTGTGTATGTGTGCACATCCACATATGAGAAAAAGTACGGCTTAAAGAGTATTTACAGACTTTGACATTGCCAAAAAAGCTCCAGGCCACCTATGGTCTGCTTTGTTCTCCTAAGACATTTTACACAGCATATTCTCTCACTCATTTATCATGATGCCCTGGGAAAACAGAACTGGCAGAACTCTTTTTTTATCAGTAAATGCTACTAGTTTTGTGAGGGTTTTTTCTTCCAAAGGTCATTGGATCTCATAACTCTGCTACTTTAAACTAATGACAGAAGCAAAAGCTAAGGATAAAAATTGATTAGCAGGCTCATGTGCACTGCTGCAGCCATATTCCTAGGTCTATGTTGTATTTCCTGTACCAAATGCTGCCTCATTAATATGGACTAGCTGTACTGTTAAAAACCAACACCTGTCCCATGGTATCATTACATTAACTAAACTCTGAAGTATCTATCTGAGATAAAAAACTAATAGTGTAGTCCAAAAAAAAATGTTTACAGACTTTGGGCTCCAGGATCTTTGGAAGCACTGTCTTGTGTATTACAGAACCACACAAGGCCAACACCTCCATTTGTGGTTGAAAATAACCACTGAAGAATGATATACAGTGGGTGGCAAAAACAGTCACAATTGTAAAGTAACCAAGCAAATAATAAGCTGTGTCCATAGGGGATAAAAATGCTATAATTTCCAAAATGCATGCTGCTATAAATAAGTTAGAAGTTATTTTCTGCAGTACACAGACCAAGTTTGCAATCATACAGCTATTCTTCGTGCCTGTTTTAAAAAAAGCGAGCTGAAATTGTTCGACAGCAGACAGAGTGGCACCACAAGCATTGTTTGGGCTCGGAGCGATGGTGAATTGCACTATATGGAAGCTTTGTAGAAAGGCAGCTCCTGCCACCTCCTTGAATTTAGTCCTCTTCAATATAAATAAAAAGGCTTCCTTTCTAAGTTGCAATGTTGGTATGTGGGAACAGGACAACATCATCAGTCCTGCTTACCATTTCTCCCTGGTATTTGGGCATGGTTGGAGACCAAAGGCTGACCAGAGTGCCAAAACCCAAGTTTGCTGATGACTAGTGAAAACCACCTTGGTCCACAGAGAATTTCAACATGACATTCTCATAATTTTAATCACAGAAAGAGACTGGTTTTCACAATGTGGAGACTGGCTGTCTGGTTATGTTTTCCATAAAACATACAAACTGGAAGAGATTCAGGAAAGTGTGCGTGTACTCCTCATTTTATACTTCAGCAAATTTGAACAGGTCATAATTATATAACAATTCAAAAATTGTAACATAGTGTAAGTTCCTCTTTCAAAATGCAGAGGAATTTTGCCCTCCAATAAGAAGATGTGTACCTGATAGGTAGGAGAACTTGGAAGAAGGAGCAGGAAACTACAAAGACTGCTTTGATTTCAGATAGCCATTTAGTGTTACAAATATCAGCAACACGGCACTGATAGACCTAAATCATTTGACCTCATAGGCACAAAGGAAATCTCTGTCACAGAGACTTACACATTCTCCCAAGTTGTTTGCTTATGTCACTACTTTTATTTTTTTTAATAGGCAAGAAATACTTTCCAAACAAATGAAAAAACTAAACAACTAAAAAAAATCTCAGTTGATGACAAAAGAATAAAGATAACTTTGTGGAAAAGACCAGGTAAGTGGTCATGATGACTAAATAAGATTATAATACCAGGTATTTTAGTAAGTTTTGTAATTTCTGCTTTAATTATGCATAAATGACCAAAAATTATTTCGAAAACTTTCCAAAAATGTTATAGTAGAAGAAACATATCATATACTGCTGCAATACAGCAACGTCTAAAGCATGGTAACTGCTTAAAACCACACAACAGAACTGCAAATTCTAGCAGTTCAGAAGTATTGGTAAAAAGCTGAGCAATAAAATGCAAGCTGAAAAAAGACTTACTAACTTGCATAATGCAGAATAGATACAACAATACAAAACTATAATTAGTTAGCAATGTAACTACATTATATTTATATTGGAAATATATATTAACAGTCAGTGTTGTAAAAAAGCATACAGAGAATTGAGCCTGGATCAGGTATAAATAGTTACCAATGGAGCACATGAATGAGGCATGGCAGCAAAAGATGGATGGATGGATGGATGGATGGATGGATGGATGGATGGATGGATGGAAGGAAGGAAGGAAGGAAGGAAGGAAGGAAGGAAGGGAGGAAGGGACTCTTCTTGTAAGAGTTTTTTTACAGTATGAATACTACTAGACAAACCTGTAAGAAAAAGACTGACCTGTTGGGAATGAAAACTACAACAAAAGGGAAGCAGGGAAAGGAAGAAACCACTGATTTAATGCCAGTGAGCTACCAGCAATAATTTGAACACCTAAATAGAATGAGAAAATTCTGTCAGAACTGCATTCATTCCCCTCACATACCAAAATTGGGAGTTAAAAAAACATTTCTCAGTGGACCTGCTTTTCTAAGCAAGACATCATCACAGAAATCAAAAGCGGTTTTCCACACCAATCCAGTATCCTGTGCATTTTATCAGTAACTTCAATACACATAAATAATTTTTAAGAAATCACTAAGTTTCTATAGGTTGCCAGTCTCTTTCATATGACCTTTTCTTTCTGCATCTGCATAAGTTTGAAAATGGTACTTGCAAAAGCATCTTTTATTGTATCACTTGTACTGCTGGTTAGCAATTTCCTTCTTTCCTGTTGAGAATTACATATTACAGATAAGTGCTATTTTGCTGGCAACTGACAGCAAAAAGGAAGTAGACCACTGTAAAAACAAACATTTACAACTAAACCCAGCATTACTGCAGCAAGATATGTTTTCTTTATATCTCACATTAATTGCCTTAATAGTTCCATCAACATTCAAAGCTTGAAAGCCAAAGGATGTGCCAGGCTGGCAGACCAGCATCACTCCAATCAGTAACAGTACAGAACAGGGAAGAAATATCTACTCTATGGAGTAAACATGGTAAAACATGAATTTCATGCCCGTGATTCCTTTGGCAAAGAAAGAGCAAAGGTCTCAGGAATGAGAGATGAATGCTGAGTCTCTCAATCAATACAGCCTCCCGCCAGTTGTTTGGTCATTATGTATTTTAAAGGAAAGAGTTAGAGAGGTATGTTTCCAACATCTCTCTAATCCTTTTCAGAGTAATATTGCACCATTACATACACAACAGTCGGGGAAAGGAGGGTTCAGCAAGCAGAGACTGAACCAGACATTGACACGTTCACTTGTACAAGGGCCTCTGCTGTACTGAGCAGGGTGCTTTGTGTGAGGCAGCTCATTCTGGCTGAGATGCACTCATTCAAAAAACATATTCACATGGTGTCAAAACAGAGTAGGTAATTCCAAACTTACCCTCCAGCTTAACACATGGTGACTCTGTTTAATACACAAACTGGAACTAAACCAAAACAGTGTCTTATTGAAATCCTCTCCCATGAAGAGCATCTCTCTTCATGCACCTCTTTTTCTTTTTTTTAGAAAATAGATTTTTTTAATCTTACAAGATCTTTTGAACAGTTTCCCCTATTATTTTCAACCTAAATTTAAGACAGTCTAAATAAAATGAATGTGCTAGAAAATAACCAGCCTTGTTCACATTACCTAATCTAAGAAACCAGATTAAATTGGATTCCATTCTGACCTTATCTATAAAATACTTTAAAAATAGAACAAAAAGAGAAGAATTTAAAATGTTTCCCAAATAAAATTCACCCTGGCAGTCATTCAAACAGAGTAAATATTTTGATACAATTTGCAGAAACAGCATTAGGTAATATTTTATGGTTCTCATTAAGCTGTCACGTTCTAAATCACAACCGGCATCAAATGATTTCTTCCCTTCTCTACTATTTAAGTTTGGCAAATATGCACTGTATAAAAGGTGTCAAGTAAAACTGCCACAGGATATACTGGAAATCCCTGCACCAGCTGCAGACTCAAGCATAAAGGAAGTGTCTTTCTGATCCTACAGCCTGATAATACTGGAGTTGCTGGAGGGTTATAGCAGTCTTTGAAAATAAAGCTTCATTACACTGGCATGGAGAGGTGCAGTTTAATCCTCTTTGGAAGTTGGTCCTGCAAGCCTACATTTTAAAAAATTGCTGAAAGCCATTGTGCTTTTGATGGGAATTGGTCATTAACAGTACAGGTGCAGACCATGCAAGAGGCAGTGTCAGCACAATCCCTTCCCATATCTTCTACTTCTCAGGAATTCCATCTGATATGACAGAAGCAGGTTTTAACAGCACCTTTTTGCCATGGATTGAGTTGTTGCTTATTTGGAGATGTAAGACAGACACTTTCTTCTTTAGGACTTCAATTCCTCTACATGTTAAAAGAGAGAAAAAAATGTGCTTTCTTCCCATTGCTGAAAAGGAATCTTACTTTACTACAGACCTATTCTCATTTGTATAAACTTTGGATATTTAACAGAATTGCTGTGTTGTTAGCATAAAATGTAAATTTAATAAAGCATTTAAGTCAGAGTGTATCAAGAAAGATGTTTACTAATTGTAGTATATATTTAATAAGTACAGTATATATTATGTAAGATCTTGAAGCTGTAAGGGTAATAAATACCCCTGACACGGGGTATTTAATAAATAAATCCCAAATAACAAAATTATCTTTATAATCAAATACATCCTTGCCTGACCTCAGTGAGATTTTACCAACAATGTATCTGATCTCTAACTAGCCAATGAATTCTTCCAATCTCAATACCATCAATGCTGATAACAAAATGTATTTTCTGCAATTCTATGAAACAGGTGTCCAAAAAAAAGGAAAACAATCAATGAAAACCAAACAAAAATAGCTAGCAGGTTCTTCAAATGTTTATTCAATTTAAATTTTGCATTACTGTTCTACAGGTTTCTTTTCCTTAAAGTTTGTGGTGTTTTCTTTGGGGTTTTGGTTTAGGTGTTTCGGGGCTTTTTTTAATGTTGAAATTCCTTCTGGTGGAACTGGGGGGGAAAATGTATTTGTTTAACTACTTCAAATTTTCCAAGTGAGTGACACCTTTTTTTTTTTTTTTTCAGTTGCTTTTTTACCCAAGACAGTCTTGAGGGTGAGATCCTTTCTTATGGCCACATGGTGGTAGCACTACAGGGTCGTTCAGCTGGACATTCCAAGAAATCACAACTGTTAGGAACAGGACTGAGCAGTTCAAGAGAATAAATTTTACACTCAAGAACCTTTTGTTTCTTTTCAAGTAAACTGTAACATTTTCAAAGAGCACAGGACATCATATAAGAAAAAGAAAACTGTATTACAATATCATGAAATTAGTTGAGTTCTGGTGAGAAAAAAGCCAAATGACCAAAGAAATATTAAAAGCACATGTCCTCAAGAGACATCTCTTTGCATAAATGGCAAAAGATTGCTACTGCAATTTTTTTTGTAAATTCAGGTAAATTTTAGAAGTTCCAATTCCAGAAACACAATGAATTGGAAAAAGCTGGCAATAAATATTTACATTATTTGCTTTCTTATTTAATAAGTTTTATTTCAAGGATTAGATCTTCTAAATAGCATTTAAACACTTAAGTAGTCTGAGAAAAATTCAGATTTCTGGTCTGAACTGAGGAGAAAAGGGATTTGAATCAGTCACCTATATCTCAAATGAATGCTTTAAGTCATTTAAATATAGAGTAGCAACATGACTATATCCACTACATCCTCAATGTTGTAAATGCTGTCTCTATTATTTTAGGAACTACCACCTTAAGTACCAAATTTAATTTCATTAAAAATACCCAAGCTATTAAATTCCATCTCTCCACTCCCACTCAAAAGCAGCAAGAAGGAAGTATAAACAAGTTTTATAGGGATCTGCTTGTTTTTACCATTATAAAAGGCAGCCAAAAGTATAACTGGCTGAGATCTTCTCAGCCCCAGGCTTATGTTCCCAGCATTTAGTGGACAACTGACTCTAAAGCATTTGCTCCAACAAGGGCTTTCCTGGGCCTCATCTTCCCCTGTACCTCTGCAACATGCATCACAAGGAAAGGTGTAAGTTATTGAGGGTAAGATGAGAGCAAGGAAGGAGTGGACAGATGCTTGTTTGCCTATGAGCTTTTTAAGGAAGACATCTTTTATTCCTTTCCCCCAGTTTGTCTTGCCATCTCAGTATTCCAGAGCACCATGACAAAATAGTACCACCACACAAGGAAACAGCGAGTGGTGGGTTCAGCATTCACAAGCTGAGTGAATTGCAGTTGGGGATTTGAAGATAAACACGAAGTTCCTCCTCCCCAAACCTGGGAAGAACCGTGCAAGCAAACAAGGGTCAAGGTAAGGAGGCTGCAGTGGAAGCAGGAAAGGGACATGAGAGCAAGGAGCCTTGCTATGAATCATGCAAGGCAGCAGTTCAGAGACGTGGGCCAAAACTGGAGAGGAGACCAGCAGAGACTCATGGTGGGTGTCTGCTTAGGTGCAGTGTGATCAGGAAGATGGAGTGGATGAAACTTCATTCAAACAACCAGAAGCCACCTCACCACTGCAGGCCTTGATTGTCACAGGGCACTTCAAATGTCCTGATGTCCTTGATGCTCAAGCAGGAACAAACATGGAGAGGAGCAAGCAATCAGAGCGAGTGCCCTGGTGACATTTTCTTACCAGAGGTGCCAGACAACCCAGGTAGGACAGGTTTTCTGCTGGACAGATTACACACAGGCAGATAAGAACTGCTTGGGAATGTGACAGCTGATGTCTGTCTCAGCTGCAGAGACCACCAATGAGAGCTTCCACACTGAAGGAAAGTGAGAAAGGAAAGTGGCAGAAGACAGATCTACGCTTCAGGACAGTTATCTGAATAACTTCAGGTTATTCAGGGCAGAGGAGCTGTCCTGACATCAAAAGGTGCCCAGAAGGTATCAAAGGTCTATAAGGACAAAGTCCTCAATGCTTCACAAGGGTCCTTCCCAACGTGCAGAAGGAGCAGGCCTGGCAGAAGGCTGGTGCAGTTGAACAGGGAGTTATGGTCTGAACTCGACCCCAAAACCAAACAAATGGTCAGAGATAGAGACTAATATAGAAACACTCCTCAGATGTGCAAGAATGGGATTGGGAAAGGCAAAGCTAATCTTGATTTAGAATTAGCAAGAGATGCAAACAGCAACAAGGGCTTTATCACTACAGCAGCAACAACAGACTAAGAAAATCTTTGCCTGCTGCCAAATGGGATGGGCATAAAGGACTCAGTTCATCCTGGGAGATCAAACACATTTGCTCTGAAAGTCACAGACCTGTCAAAAAAAGAAGCTGAGTGTAAAAGTGCTCTGATAAAATATTATAACAGACTTGCACACAAGCGTGTGATTATTTCTGTTAAATCTCTCTCTTTTTGTTAAATCAACTATTTCAGAACTGATTATCACAGGAATCATATTTAATGTTTAAAAAACAGTGATGTTGCAGATTAACAAAGATGCTCCTCCTCTCTTAGGGGAAACAGAGGAAAAAGAGATGGACTAAAATATTCTGATGCTATGAATTCAAAAAGATGGTGTTTTGCCTACGTATTAAAAAATAAGTGTGAAAGCAACCTGGAGACAAATGAAATATACAAGAGATCTTTGAATAATACATAACTATAAGGTGCCAGAGACAGTTTAGAAGTCTTATAAATGCTCTTTCCACTAGAATTTGTTGCTCTCTCACCTTTTAGCTCCCTAAATACTGTATTCCCCAGCACAATGTTCTAGTTGCACCACAGGTGTTCTACTTCAGAACAGAGTAAAACTTGACACCGAAATTCATATAAAATCACCTGCTACAATATGGAATATTTGACCACATTAGCACTGACCATCTGCTATGAAAAGTACTATAACCAATAACATGTGAAATCCCCAGTACATCACCTCATGTATCTATGCTTAGCAGACATAGCTACTGCCTAAGAAGACTACTTACATGGGATTGAAGTTCCACATCCACATAACTCCCAAGTATTTTAATAAATAGTGCTTGACAACTATTTCCCTTTTTTTCAGTGACTAAACTTCCTTTGCTGATGATAAGTTGGAATAATATAGATAACAATAGTGCAAATAATGTAAAAGAATCTGAATTCCAGACAATGACGGCTATGCAGATCTGTTTATGATCATATTTTCATTCTGCACAATACATTAACTTCCATACTTTAAACCCCAGGATTCAAACAAACATCCAAAGTCAGTACAGAAGATGTTCAAGTCTCTTTGGCTAAGAATTTCAGGATGTCATTCACAGATGTCAATCACCTACCGTAAGTTTATTACTTACTTTCCATCAACTTCCGGTCTTTTGCACACACAGTGAAACTTGCCACCAAAATCTATGTAAAGATCATCTTCTACAACATGGAATATTTGACCAATGGCAATTTTGTCTTTGGCAGGCCCCATCTGAATTAAAGGAGAGCGTCTCAACATGGATGCAAAGGATTCTGATTTCTCTGAAGGATCCTACAGATGAATAATAAAAAAGAAAGAAAACATTTCACAAAACATGCTGTCTGAAGGAGGATTTAAATTAAACTTTCAACATACAAAAAGGCTTCCTTCACTGAATAGCAAGTAAAGATTTCACATGTTCATCACATTTTTAGCAAGACTTCTAAGGAAGCATCTGGTACCTTTCTCCAACTCCAGATATTTCACACATTAAAGGTAAAGCTTTCATTAATTCAGTCAAAGGAAAGCATAACAGTGTGCATCTCCTGAAAACATCTGCCAGTTCTACTACTGGTTGGGTAAGTTAATTTAAAAATGCATTT
This sequence comes from Phylloscopus trochilus trochilus, assembly GCA_016584745.2. Taxonomy (NCBI): domain Eukaryota; kingdom Metazoa; phylum Chordata; class Aves; order Passeriformes; family Phylloscopidae; genus Phylloscopus; species Phylloscopus trochilus. Next base: position 28,096,890 of record WQNJ02000084.1, read on the forward strand.
CAAATATAGGAGATATTCCCAAAAAGAACATCGGTCATCTCTTTGTTATCTCCTCAGTGAAAACCAAACCTGAATTAGTACCTTGTAGCTATTCATGCAAGTATTTAATAATGAATAATACTTAAGTCTTTATTTTAAATAACAAAACCATTTTGCAAAGGCAGCAAAGCAGAAAGCATGCACAGGACAGATCTAACACTAAAAAAATTGAATATCATGTCTCTTATTTTTCACTCTACAAAATCAAAGTAACTAAATAACAAAATATTAATTTTGCCCATATTTAGTATAATTAATTGATAATAATTACTTTGTTCAAGATTTCAAACTGTTTTGGAACCAGCAGAAGAACTAAACTGAATAATCAAGCAATTAAAGGTTCAGAGCTCTGCCAGCTTCAACAACACACACTCCCATTGACTGCTTCAAGTGGATGCTGAAAATCCATCTACATTTTATATGAACAGAGAATGATGCCATCATTTTCCACTTGTACTCTTGGAAACTTTTATTCTTAGAGAAGTCAAAACAAGAGACAGTTTTGAATTCCAGCTCTGCTGGAAGACATAAACAGCACAGATTGTTCTGACGGGACAAAGCCTCAGGAATTAGCTAGAGATCTGACACCTGGTACATTTGCTGCTTCAGAAACAGGAACTGTTAAATGCAGCATCCCAAGATAAGGGCTGAAAAATGTGCAACGTGCATACGTGCACACAAACCACAAAAAGAAAGCATCTGGCCATGGTAAACCACAAGCAGAGCAGTAGGATCTTACACAGGAAAGCTACTATCATGTAGGGTTCCAAACACAGCATTGCTCGAATTTCACTATGCATTCTAAATTCAAATACATGAAAATTAATTACACACGATGCACTTGTAAGTGCACCAAGAAAAAGAGGCAAAATGCTGGAAATAGTAAGAGGACATACTTAAATGTGATTTATTATATTAATTAAGGAGACAGCAGAAAATTTTAAATCAGTGTATAAATCATAAGATAGAAGTAAATGTTTCAAAATTAACATCCCCCCAAAATTACTCTCTCTGGGCACGGAATTACAAATCAATGTTCATACTGAAATACTAGAACCTGTTTCAAGGGAAACTAAGGCACAAAAAAGGGCAAAATCCAGATGTCAGATTCCACTGAAGGGCAAAGATAAGAACATGGCAGCAACACAAACTCAGGATGACAAGAACTACTATCATATCATCCCAGATTATTTTCAGTTATTTTTCACTGCAAGGCAAACTAATAAGAAAACTAGTCCAAAGAAAAACAAACAAGCAAACAAACAAAACAATAACCCCCCACAACCCAAAAATTTTAAAAACAAAACTAAACAAAAACAAACAAACAAACAAACAAAACCCATCAAAAAACACAACACTCACAATGGCAGGATATTATAATTTGCAAGGTAACAAACAAACTCCACAGCTAAATTCAGATCTTGGATAAAGAGCAGCTTTGTTTTGACACTTCAACAGGAGATAAGGAGGTCCACCTATGGTTGGAACTAATTTAATCAATGCTTGTGGAATCAGACACCACACCAGACGATCCATAGCACCAAATGAACTGCCTTTTCTTACATGTCCATCATTTGAACAAAGCCTGAGCTAGCAGAAGAGAACTTCTAAGTTTGGTCTGAAGGAGATTTTCCTACATTATCTACATAGATGTCATTAGCAATGACATCTGAACACACTGAGCAACATTGAGATTTTTGTGCTAAGCAATTAATACAATTCACAGTAAATCAGCAATTACTAAATGGCATTCACCTCATTCATGCTGCCTTCATACAATGGCACACTCGGTAGGGGTCTCTACACTAAAAAAATCTCACAGCACTTCATGAAGATGAGTACACTAATATCTTATGGATTTCCTGTTCTCACCACCTAAAAATGGTCCATTCTAGTTAATAACATCTCTCTTCTTTTTTTTTTTTCCAGGCAACAAAAAATACAAATGAAAAATTCTCCCATGTGCAAAATTGCCTGAGAAAAAATCTCTGTACATAACAGACAAATACTGTCTTTACACAGTGACAGATGTGCTCATTGCTTGCTAGAAACAGATTTAAGTAAAATACAGATGGTAATGAACAAAGAAATTTTTTGCCATTCTTCATTGTGGACAGTTTTCCAAGAAGCCACCGGGAATCTGTTAGAATCCTATCACGGGCCTACAAGTCTGCAGCGTTCTCTATTCTGCATCCTGGAGAGGAACTTCTCAAGAGCACAAATAGCTGATTTATGTATACAATAATCCTCAAGAGATGCCATTAGTTACTGCCATCAAGGACTCTTTTGTGGACATTCTAGAAACAGAGTGAGATAAAATACAGTATTTTTTCCCGTTTTCTGCATAACCTATAGCAGATCTCATTAAAGAGTAATTTATCTCAAGCATTTAAAGAGATTTAATGACATTTTGAGTGCTTTCCTCTACAACTTCTAAATCTCCTTAACTGGATTCTCCACAGTAGCATTACAGGAAAACAGTAAGACTCTGCAGTAACAGGGCAACACATTTTATTAAGCACTCTCTACTTTTCCACTTCTCAAGGAATGTTGGCCATGCAGCTCTGATATATGATGCATTGATAGCATGTCAAGTTGCAAAAACCGGAGTTTTTTATAAAATTCAGAAGCACAAATGGCACATTCATTTTAAGTACCTGAAATAAAAAAGGCCTTTTTTTTTTACCCTCCTCCTTCTTACATGCCAAATCTGTTTAATTTTCCTTCTAATTTCTGGATTTAAAAGTTTTTTCATAAATATTTGGATACCAATCACTTTTGGTGTGCATTGTTCAAAGAAAAAACAGCATCTCTTTCAGCAACAAAACTCTCCAAAATGATACATATTAACCACAGAGCGGGAAAAGCCATAGACTTACACCCCAGTAGGATCCAAACAAAAGAAGTAACTCCAATGGAGGAATGCAACATACTATTCATGGAGCAAAGCCTGTAACTGTACAAGGAGGGTGGCCCTATCCCACCCACTGAGCAAAACATCTGAAAACCCAGGCTACGTGCTTTATGTCTGCTTGCAAAGGCAAGTAGAATGCACATTGGAATGTGAGAGATATGGATGAGAAGACATGGGAGATTGGTAATCTGATTGCTACAGTTAAGGGGTGAATGACATATTAACATCAAGCAGCATACAAAGAACACAAACCTCTGTAACTATCAAATTGATTTTCCTCTATTTCCTAGCACTATCATCCATAGCTAGACTGACCTTTCTGTCCAAAATTAGTTACAAGAAACAACAAAATGGAAAAAACAACTTGCAGTAATGAATTGGTGTGAATCCTCAATAGCTAAGGGCCCCAGCAGCTTGGATACCCAAAGATGGGACTGGAAAAGGCCTTGAGCAACCTCAACTAAGTTTATCTTGCTTGGAACAGGGGGTCTGAACAGATAACCTCCTGAGATCACTTTCAACATGTGCTGCTTTCCTTAGGAAGGATGACTGGAGCCTGCTATAAAGAATATTAAAACAAAACCCAATATATTAAGCTACCCACTGAACAAGTACATATTGATAAGGCACTTATTTCAACAAGCAGCCTAAAAATTCTACTATCAACTAGCCCAACAAACCTTAATTTTCCATACCTTATAACTACTGGAGGTGTGCAGTGTTGCTTAGATATAAACCTAAATCCCAGAATTTCTTGAAGTGTTTAAGGCATTACTAGGGTAACAGTTCACAGAGATTCATGCAGTTTGTTTACCAAATTTCTCTCTTTTACTACTTTTTACTTGAATGCAACAAGCTGTATTTAAGTCAGAACTCCATCATGGAGTACCACCTTCGAGACAGCAACCAACTCAGACCCTCTACCACAAAATCTGACATCCAACAGTTAATGGCCTTCCATCCAGAAGCAGCTCAAGAAGCACTGCCAACTTGAGAACTCTCCTGCATTTATCAGAGAGTAACCATCAAGCTTTGTTTTCACCAACACAGTTTTCCTGACACTGAGGTTATCCCAGGAAACAGCACTGAACATTCATGAGGAGCACCAGGTGGACTGACATATGACTACAATGACTGAAATTTCAATATAAAAGCATACAAGCAATTACATCACAAAGCATTTTCTCTAGGTGCTGCTTTCTTTTTATACATTAAACTCATGCTGTTCTAATGCTGAGGAGTTGTTATTGAGAAGCTCCATGTATTTTATTCTCATCTCAGAATATAATCACTCTAACTTTAGGCATCACGCCTTCAACTCATCTTAGACTGAACAATTCTCAGTCTCCCCTGAGAGAATTGTAAGTTTGTGTAACTTCTCTACTTTCAACTTTGAATATGTTCACAACTTTGTGCCTAGCAGTAACCAGTGATTTTGAGAGCTGTCCCAAATAAAACACTCTGCTACCCATATTAGTAGGAAAGAAAAATTTAGGGAAAAAAAATTAAAGTGTAAGAGCTGACATTAACATTTATTACTTATTTACTCTAAAAATACAGCCAACCTCTAGTACGTGCCTAAGCTACATTTCTTAAAAACCAACTAAGCTTCGAATATTCAGGCTCATTCCACTGTACAGCCATTATCTGCCAAGACAGCATTCCCACTAAACCTGCACAGCCCTCCACACCTTGAGGAGTCACAGACATTTTGTCTCCTCTTCTAAAGTAATTCTGCACTGGGCAAAACATCCCGCACTGCCCACCTCGAGTCTCTACCATTTATACTTCTACCCAAGGGAAAAGGTGACATGTAATTGTTCTTTTTCTTCCTTCAAATTTTTTAAACCCTGCCCCATAGTTCAGCTACATCCTGATATGCAGAAAACACCATCAGTAACCACCTCAGTATATAGCAATAACTACAGTATTATACAACCCACTCCTTTGGAGAAGATTTGTGCCTACCATTATTTTTTCAAACAACACAAACTACAGTTCTGTGGGCCAGGGGTTCACCTATTTGTTTATTATCAACAGATATAACAACCAAGAGTAAACAATAAAGAGGAACAAAATCTGATAAATACTTGTACTTGCAATATACAGTACATGACTTGCTTGTATTCTGTAGTACATGGAAGAACAGGTTGCCCAGAGAAGTTGTGGATGCCCCATCCTTGCAAGTGCTTAAGGCCAGGTTGGACTGGCCAGGGGCTCTGAGAAACCTGGTCTAGTGGAATGTGTCCCTGCCCAAGGCAGGAGGGTTGGAACTAGACAGATGATCCTTAAGGTTCCTTCCAGTTCAGGTCATTCTATGATTCTATGAAATCAGAAGTCTAAGATGAAATATAACTCAGTAGCATCTTTTGGACTTGAATGTGAACAGTAATGCAAAGACAGGAACCATCTCTTCTCCATCTCTATTCTAGTATTTGACAACCACCGGAAAAAGTACTAAATTACTTGTTATCCTCTTATTTCAATGACATCCATCTTCTGCAGTATTAAGGAAGACAATCTGCAAATTGCTTATTAATATATGCCACTCATACATGGACAACACATCCAGTAGAGACCAGCATGATGCCAGTGATTCAAAAATGTACAAGGCAATTTTAGAATTTTTTTGAAGCCCAATGTTTAATTCTACAATATGTACAGGGACAAATTTTAAAATACTATTATTTAAAAACTCAATGTTTATGGATAAAACAGACAGGTGAAACAGAGTAGAAAATAGGAAGATTGGATTGGGCAGAGCTGTATAAGAATAAACAAGGACACAGACTTTACCTAGCATAACTAAATATGAAAGCCACAAAGTTCACCTACTAATGCTCATAATTAACAGCACATCATCCCACATACAGCACAGGCACAATTATAACCAAAGACAGCATGAACACAGAGTCTATTCTTTAAAATCCACTGTCTGTTTTGCATTTATCCTCCCAAGAATACAGCTTTTTCCTCCCCCGTGAGTGGCCCGAGGTTTTGTTCCATTAAAAAATACATATCAAAAAACTGAAGTTTATGCTGTTTTCCCACTGATTCAATTTACAACCCAAAGTGGGCAATTACAAAGACAGGGAAGACCTCTTCAGTTTCCTTTAAACAAGAGACTTTTCCACTTTATTCTGTACAAAAAGATTAAAGTGAAGAACTGATTTAAACTTCTTGTTAACAAAAGGTTTTGAAGACTAAATACTGAATAAAGCCTAAACAAAAGCAAGACTGGTGTTATTTAATAAAACTACTGAAGGGAAATAGCCCAAACAGAAAGCATAAAATGAGGATTTGTGATTCAAAGCAGTAATTTAGGGAAAAATCTAAGATTAATGACTGCAAAGTCACGAAGAAGAGCTTTGAAAGCAGTCAAGGAGAAAACTAGAAGCTTCCCTGCCAGATTTACAAGATATACAGATATATACAAGATATTTATAAAAAGCTTGATATGAATCACTTCCTATGCAACAGTTGTTACAAGGCCAAATGTCCATGAAGACACTTCCACACCATCCAGCATGTTCTGAATTCTATAAGGGAAATATTTTAGTTATAACTATTCTAGTCTAATATTAATTATTTATTATCTACAGGCCAATAGAAGAAAAAACAGTGTAACTAAGAGTCCCAGCAGACACCATATGCCTTCATTTCTTCCCAGTCTGAGTAATGATTTGAATTGCACCATCAATGGTAGCAAACTCCTAATTCTATAGTTTTGGAATAGACATAGATATTATCTGTACCCAACTCTTTAAAAGTAAGTTTTGAAAAATGTAGGAGAGGAGAGAAGAAAACAGAACCAGATTTTAATACAATGTGGTACTATAAAAGTGATATTTAAGAAGAACACAGTGAGCACCAGGTGGTTTTCCTCCAAAACTGTAGCATTTGGAGGGAAAAAATCTTTCAGATTTTATGACTGGAAAAAGCAGGGGCTCTGTTTTGCCTATAAGAGGATGAGGTAAATTGACTGTTATTTATTTATTCTTTATTAAATTTTTATTAACTTTCAAAATTTTTGCATACTTCAGGTTTTAATTGTCTAAAGTTACTTCTTATCACAATTTTAAAACTGCAAGCACCCCTAAAGAATGACCAGAAAGCAAAGCAAACTTCTGGTGTTTCAGTTGAAACATGAACGTCCATACAATCTCCTCAGCACAGGGAAGAAATGTGGTTTTATTTTAAAAAGCAAACCAAATAAAAGTCATCAGCCAAAAAGGTTCGAAGTAAGAAGCTGAAATGAGTTATTTAATCATCCCTTGATGAGAAGCAGTAACTAAGTGCTTTGGCAAAGAATCACGCCAACTTCACTCCAGATATTAAGACTTTTGGTGGATTTTAGATTTTATTGTCTAAGGCTAATAGTATTTTGCAAAAAGCCCCTCATGAAAGCCTTGAGTCCTTGTTTTTGTTCATACTTGAGGATTAGGCTTTAAGGAGCACAGAACTCCACTCTCACTGCTAAATTGAAGGTAGAATCTCGTAGTGCCTGCTGCATATGTGTGCTGAAAGTCTCAAAGTCCCAGCACACCTGTGAACATACTGAATTGAACACTCTGGAGAAAAGCACCCTCTCCCCTGTGGAACATCTCAGACAGCATGATCTACTCCATAAGCCTTCTTTGCAGCTTGGACAAAATAATCTGACAATATTTTAAATCTTTGTTGTAAACCAGTGAACTTAGAGCCGCTCTTGCCCCTTCATTTGAAATCAGCTAAGCTATAAGCACTGGAATATGAAGAATATCCTACTTAGTTATCAATTTAGACTAAATAAACTACAATAACACTAATAAAAAGCCTCTAGGAAATCCCATTTAGATAGTTACATTAACTAGATGTCCAACTGCCCTCATAAGGCTGAAAACACCGGAAGTAACTAACTGGAATAGAAATTTGGATGTTGCATTCTTACACACACATATTGTGACTGACGCTTTCCTCATGGAATGCTTTGGGCTGAAAGGGACCTTAAAGGTCACCTAGTCCTAATGCCCCCTGCCATGGGCACGGACATCTGCCACTGGGCCCAGCTGCTCAGAGCCCCATCCAACCTGGCCTTCCAGGGATGGGGCATCCACAGCTCCCTAATCCAGCGCCTCACCACCCCCACCATTCTTCCTTTTGTCCACCTGCTTCCAGTTTAAAACCATTGCCCCCATCACTACAGGCCCTACTTACAAAGACTTTTTACTTTATGTTGAAAACACAGAAAGGTCTTCCCAGAGCCCTCTCTGAACTTCTCAGCCTTTCTTCTTCAAAGGAGCAGTGCTCCAGCCCTGCGATCATCCCTGTGGCTTCCTCTGGACTTGCTCCATCTTTCATATACTGGGGACCCCATAACTGGATGGAGTACTCCAGGTGGGGTCTCACCAGAGCAAAGGGTATTTACCAATTTTGAAGTCCACAAATTTACCTGAAAGACACACTTGCTGCAGACACAAAAGTCTCTGGATGAAACTCAGTGCCTTATGTCAGCCAGAGTCAGCCTAGATGGCCCCAGTGATGGTCTCCAGCCCAAAAATCAATAGTCTAAGCCTTGGGTACATAAGCACGCGTTACACTTTCAACAATACAAATACCATACAAGCCATAAAACCTTCTGGCACATAACTCCTAAAGAAGAAATAAAGGAATTGCACTGCTTCACTGACTTCCACCTAGGAAGAACTGTAACTAATTAAGAAAGAGGCTAATGCACAAAAATATCTACAGGGGTATTTTGAAATTCATGTAATTCAGGAATAAATTATTTTCACGGAAGAGTATCTTCATTTCATCTAAGTTACAGTTCCTGTTTACCAACCTTTCTCATCCTAAACAGACAAAGATATGGAGAGTACTAAACTTCAGTTTTACCAAGAATAGGATTATTCATATTTAGTAGCATTGTCCAAAGGGAAGCAAACACAGTTATAGGAAGTTATACGGATTGTCGTTCTTGGCAAAGAGCATTGGAAGATTTTGCTTGGCTACAGACACAAATGTTAAGCCAACTTCCTACAGTGAAATTGTACGTTTTTAAAAAGTCCTTAAAATTGTATTTTGACTGCAGAGTAGGAAAAGGATTACATTTCAATTTCAAAAGCAATGAAAGTTTCATCATACACTACTTGATATAAATTTATGTTCATTAACAACCTTCCATCAAGCTCCGTATTTTGGTACTCACTGCAACGCTGACTGATGAATATAGCATATTCCAAATCTAGTTTAATTTTTGCATACAGAACAACTTCTAATTAAAAATATCTCAGATGTGCAGAGAACACATGATATGGTTGAATTTATATATTTGTATATATATTGCCTTCATAATAATGAACAATGTAAGACTGTGAACTAAGCACATTTTTAAAAGAGATGCAAATAACAACTAAATACATGTAGTACTAAACCAGTAAAATACCATGGTGAAAATTACCTTTGTCTCTCCTAATTACACTTCTCAACAAGGATCATGTAGATCTCAAAAAAAAAAAAAAAAAAAAAAAAAAAAAAAAAAAAAAGATCACAGGAATAGGACTTGGGTGCTGTGCCTAATATTCAACAGGTTTTCCTGAACTGTACTTTTAGTATCAAAACTTCTTTGTTGTCTAGAAATCTCCACTGTTAAAGATATTTGCAGCTTTCTTCTATTTGAGGATGGGTATTTTTTAACCTTATCATTGAGATGCAGTATACAAACTGTTCTTCAACTCATGAAAGAGCATAATTATTCAGAATACTTTGTAAACATATTTAACTTACCAATGCCTTACTACATGCTACTAACTCAAGTGTAGCAATTCACAAAACGTCAATTTTTTCAATCAACAGACTAATCTCATATGTCCTACAGCAAATATTGTGCTATCAGAGTAAATGCAAATTAAGGTGACTTTTTTAGTGAATTATGGATATACCAGCCCATTATCAGAAGAGTCAAAGATTTACACTATTGTGTTTGAGTCTGGGTGTTTTGGTATTATATACAGTGACACACGTGACTAAAATTTAAAAATATACTTTTTTTTTTTTTTCCCCGTGACTTTATGTAACTGAGCATGTGCTTAGGAGGATTAGAATAAAACATTAGAGGACATCTGGGGAGGGGAAGGTCAGCACAGCTGTATCACAAAAATTAATCATCTGCTGCTTCTAGATCGTTATTTGAAACTTTTTCATCAATCAGCTGCCCATTTAAATCCAGAGAGTCAAATTGCTAACACACTATAACGCTACCCAAACCACAGGGCTTACCCAACAAGTCTTATAAATGTACAATCTGCTGTGCTGGTTGACTCAATACCAGCTTCTTTGTGTTTGTAGTAAAAGGAAGGTTTTCCATTTATCTTCACATTTTGACTGGATACACAGCAAAGAAACTGCAAACCCAGACTTTCATAAAGAATTTCAAATGCAGCTTTGAAAATATGCTGTTGACTAGCCAGGTGGATCATTTAAGAAACAACGCTGAGCTAAGACTTTATTTCACAACACAAAATAGCACAAAATTTGGTCACAATAAAGCAGCTTGTTTCTCTCAAAATTAAATAACTTCTTTATAGAATTTAAAACATGAAGTATTTATCTACATTTTTTTTTCAAGGATAACTTTACAGCACACAAACAGAACATTAGCATCTAAATCACAAGAACGTAGGTGAACCTACTGCAATGGATTATGTCAAAAAGAAAATCTAACCAGATGAGCACACAGAGTCCTGAGAACAGCCCATGGTGTTTTGAGCCCAGTGTCTGCCTTTCTCCATTTATCACTACCCTCTCTTCCAAGCACTTTTTTTCCCAGGTTCCTGGGGGACAGAATGCTGTTTCAATAATCATAATAGGAGAATAACTGGGATCTCCCACAGCAAGAGGCAATGTAAATATCATATTGACAACAGTAACCACTTAGAAAGGATTTCAATTCCTATTTAACTGTCACATTATGGTTATCTGCACCTTCTTCCAGATATCTCACATGCAGTCAATCAAGCCGAGGCAGCTGACATGCACTTCCTTTTCTCCATGATACTGGCAGTCCCAAGACAGTTCCATTTTGGGGATTTCACTCTGACAGACAGTCCTCAAAGGCATATTACCTCATGGACCCTCAGCAATGCCAAAACAACCACTTGCCAACCCAGAGCTATGTGAAGGAGCAAGTTCCAGAGACAGCTCCTCCAGAGCTGTGATCTTCATCTTCCTCAAGCCATCCAAGGACAAAGGGCCCAGAGCCTTCCCACATGAATTTGTGCCCCTGAGCACACAGCTGTGATAGGCAGCTGTGACAGTGACAGTCTTACTGTACTATAATTAAGGCCTCCAAAGGGGCAGCATGCATCACTCCTCTGCTGTCCAACATCAGAAGTCCTCTCTACTCCCTCTCAGAGAGTGTTGCTCCAACACCCTGTGAGTTTTACAAAATCCTGTCATGCAAGCACTTCTGTCACATGCAAAGCAGGTCATCTGACAGACCCAGCTGTGCCTTCAGCTGGGACAAGCCCAAGTCAGAACAGACAAGTTTTGGTGCCGCAGCCAGAGCACTCACAAGACAGAACTGCTCCTTCACAGAGGTCAAAAGAAGGACAAATAGGTTCATTCCTACTTCAATACAAACCAGCATTTCAAGCAGATCCAGCTGAGAGGATGCTGAGAAGACTGTGACAGTGTCCTTATTTAGCACAAACCTGAAATCACCAGGATGTGTTCACAGCAAAGCATGAGCACGCATAACCCAAGTTTCTCAAACACAGAATTACAATCTGGCAAAGCAAATTGAGAGAAATTTCCAGGTGAAGACTACTCATTCCAGATTCCACAAACCCCACAACTGGCAACTCCCTCTCTGTCAGTCAGCACTTGAATCCTGGCCAGAAGAGAATCCACCTAAAACAGTGACCTCAGTGCTTGGCATATAGGTTTTATGAAATGCTATCATATTTCTAATCAAACAAAGAATTTTATTTATCATTTATTAGCACTAGGAAAGCACTCCAGTCACACAAAGATTACAGGTAAACTAAGAAATATTACACTATGAAAATTACAAGTGAAAATTGCACTAAGTATTAATCAGCACTGTTGCTTTCAAATGACTGCAACCTCAGGAAAATCATCTTCTAAATGCTAACTTAGGTGGGAAGACAGATTGAGAGAAGTATTTCCCATCAATTATTAGATGAAAATAATTCTAATTTTTTTTTTACCATCTGATTTCAAAACATCCAATGTCACATTATTTTAACCTGAGGATGCCCAGACACTGCACAAGCAAGACAACTATACATTTTTAATAAAGATGCCCATGTAGCTTTCAGAAATTAATACATTCTTTTTAAATTGTCGTGTTTTAGTTTTTAATTTCTCCCCTAAAACATAAACAGATAAAACAGCTCTTTTCATATGAAAATATTTTTTCATTTTCTTTCTTAATGAATACTGATAATTTTTTTTTAATAGTGATATTTAAATACACAGACACCTTCCTCAAACGTACTAATCCTTTCAGCAAAGACCCCGTGGCTAAGTTAATTTAAAAACATGTACGTGCCTGGAAGAATAATTTCTAATCTCTCTCTTTCAAAAATTAGATATTATAACGTACTGATACCAATCCAATCCCTTCTATCTGAACTTCAGACAAAATCAGTTACGTTTCTTCTTAATAGATGCTTTCCCTTCAAACACGGTATTCAAGAATTAAATGAAGTTCCCCAAAGGCGCTGCTTTTGCTGCGCCATCTGGAAAGAGGCGGTGCCCTCTGCTGTGCCGGGCGGGGATGTTCACCAGGGCAGCATCCCTGGCCGAGCCAGGGGCTGCAGATCCTCCCTCCAAGCAAGGACAGCTTGCTGCTGGTGTGACCGGGCCCTGACACGCACCTGATGTCACCTGTACCCTGCTACTCTCACGTGCAAAAGTCCCAACAGAGCAGCTTCATGAAGCTGTGACACACAGAGCGGATTAGCAGCAAAGTTCACTTAATGACAGCCCTAAAAGGATACCTAAAAGGATACTTGACAAATTTCACTCATGTCTGAAACATTTTTAGACTACTTAGTTCACAGTGAAAAAAAAAAAAAAAAAAAAAGTGCATTTATTCTTAATCAGCTACTTTATTCTCACATTTTCTCCAAACTTTGGTAACTGAGCTAAGTTACCAATAATACAAATGTACATAATACAGCTCAAAACCCATTTCTCTACCTGTATCAAAAATCATCTCGTCCTTCCTAAAGACAAGGTTTCCTCTTTTATGGTGCAAGCAGCTTTAATCCATTAATGAAGGTAACACTTAAAGCATTTGGTCCTTCTAAAAGATTTTGTTAAGCAATTCCATAGAGGAAAAAAAAGAACTTCAGACCTGTCTTTTTTCCTTTGTTGTTTATAATGCAAAACTTAAATATAAAAGTGAAGAAGGGAATCACAGCTAGAAGTGAGTTGCCTGCTGTAGATAAATATTGTGTGGTTTGTCAGGATATTTGGCTTACCAAGTTGCTGCCTTTTCAGCAATTTTAATCAACATTTAAGTGTCTTGTCTGTAAGTTTCACTTTTTACAAAATAGTAACAACAGAACTGTAAACTGAAGGTGAAAGCTAAAACACAAACCCTAACCCTTAAAAATTACCAGCACAGCAGAGACACCATCAGGCAACTCTGAGGTAAGGTCAGCAGCACACATTGCTGCAAAAAAACAGAGCTACCTAGGAAAAATATCATCACCATGCTTTTTGAATCATCTGAAGACAAACATGTGTCTACATGCCCATTTATCAAGTTTACTTATATTTGCCTTAACTAAGCCACGGCCAACCAAATATCAGCCAGTTCATCGTGTTTCAAAAATGAAGGAACAGCTGACATAGGAAACCCATACAAGGAACACTACCAAGCCTCTTCCCAAAAGAAAGAGAAACACAAAGAATCCAACCACCACCTCTGGCTCTTACAGGATGAAGCACAGTAAAAGACAGGCAGCACTTGTCAGCTGAGATAAGGAACATAAGTTTTCCTCTGACTGTAGCTCAGGTAAGGGATGAGCAAGATGACACTCCTCATGTTTCAAAGAGCAGATCCTGCAGTTGCTGGGACCCCAGGAAGGGACAGCAGCTAGAGCCAACACACCCTCTCCTGAGGGAAGTGTGTTCTCTTATTAGAAGGATCTTATCAAAAAATCATGTAAATATTTGAGCTTTTCCATCAGCATCCAGTGCATCCTACCATGAGTATTACCCAGCTTTACCAAAGTAGCATCTGGGTTGCTCCCAGCTGTGGAAAGTTTATTTACCAAATAACATACCTTCCAGCAATCAAACATCAGCTAAAAGTGGTGATAATGTGATTTCAGGAAAACTACAGAAAATGAACAGATTACACTGGAGTCAGATCCCTTTCATTTCCCTCTTGTTTCATGCCACTTTCCACTAACTCATCTCACCAAAACCCACTCCCTCTTCAGAAAAGTCCTCAAAGAGCAATCAGTGAATAAACATTAATCACACTCAGACTCACTGAGCACTACCTGGGCTAAGAACAATGTGGAAGCAGACTCATAATAATCTTCATCTCATTATTATGCTTTGAACATCACTAGGCACTGCAAAGCAAGCTGGCTTCCTTCCTCTGGTTCAAGTGAAAAAGTAGCTCAGCAAAATGAGCTACAGAAATTCAGAGCTGTTATTTTAAAACCCTAGTTTGATTTTAAAACTAGATATTCATTTTAAAACCGTAGTTTGATTTCTAGTAATGCATTATTTGTCCTTGTGTATGCAATTCCACTTGAAAATTATGTTGTGAATACAATGTAACATTTGAGCTAGTTAAGAAGCTTTAAAGGCTTGATAACTATTTATTTACAGATAGAAAGAGATTATGTAGATAGAAAATAATGTTTCCAGCCACTCACTTCAACAGAAAAAAAATAAGGGAAAAAATTAAAATCCCGAAAGTAGCATGCAGCATCTGCTACAGCTGCATCAAGTGATTCTGTTCCTAAATTCTTCTGTGGACATTCCCTTGGACACCACATGAGCCCCTGGGTTAGGCACACCTTTGATCTTTGCACAGCCAGCCTTGCTAGTGTGGATTTTCAGTGGAAAACAGAATGTTATAGATTATGCAATAATTTGGGATGTCAGGTCTTAGATTCAGTGACAGGCATTTCCAGTTCTACACCTGAGGTACCAAACAAGTCCTGTCATAATAATTCACAGCATTAATCTCCATATCCTACTGAGCATATTTCAAGTAATGTCAGATACAGGTGTGGTCAAACAGAACTAAAAAAAGTTACAAAAATATGACTGTCAAGGATAAACACCAGCATGGAATCACTTCCACCTGAGGAATAAGCAGAAGTCAGGGGTTTTCAGTTTGGAAGAGATATTCTGGAATATGTCAGTACATACACAGAGCTTTTTTCTGTTCCTCTACCTGTCTGCTAATGGGCACTTGTCACAATCTGTGGGAAAAATCAGCATGACAAAACCAAATGCACTGCTGGAGAAAGTGATGGTTATTCACAAAATCTCTACATTTATTTTACCACTTGCTTGTTCCCAAGTTCCATTCACTCACATGCCCATACCCCCCGACTCCCAACAAGCACCTGGAGAAAACCCATTTGGGTACAACACCGAGGATGAAGGCTGCCAGCTATCAAGGCCTCACCATGCCTCTGACATTATTCCTGTTTGGCAACGGTGAACCAGGTTTTGGACAAATCTTCTACACCCTTCAGGAGTCAACAGGAATTGACAGGGTGGTCCTTTCTGGTCCTTTCCTCCAGAATTCTACTTACTGCAGCCTCAATAAATAGCAGACTGCTGCTCAGCATCTCTCTCGTCTCTCTCTCCATGACTGATTCATGGTGGAGGAACAGGACAGCTTCCCAGAGAACTGTGGGTTTTCACAACAATATGCAGCATCCTTTCAACTCTTGTCTTGATGTTTCTTAGGCTAGCTTCACACACATACAATTCTACAGGTGTTTCACTCATAAAAGCCTTTATATTTCCACTAAAAGTCTCTGGAATAGTGGTTTAACAGGTCTTTGATCTGACCCAATAAAATCATTAGAAGATTTTCCACATCCTCCCTGCCAGCCTGTAAAAAGCCAGAATACAGCTTTGCCCATGCAGCAAAATGTTGTATTCTACACAACCAAAACTGCTTGCATGCTTTCTACCTTACATTTTTGTAGTAGCACCTTAATAAGAAATATGAGCTGTCCACGTTTCTGCAGGCTATTTGTTATGCAGGGTGAATGGTGAGAAGAGACAATCAGAATTGTTAGGGTTGGAAAGGACCTCTGGGCATCATCCAGTCCAACCCTCCTGCCAAGGCAGGGTCACCTGGAGCAGGTGACACCGGAATGTGTCCAGGTGGGTTTCTGGGTTTTGGATGTCTCCAGAGAGGGAAACTCCACCACCTCCCCAGGCAGCCGTTCCAGTGCTCTGCCAGCCTCAGTGCAAAGTTTTTCCTCGTGCTGAGGTGAAACCTCTTGTTCTTTAGTTTATGGCCACTGCTCCCTATCCTGTCGGTAGACACACTGAAAAACTCTGGCACCATCCTGTTGGCACCTGCCTTTGAGGTATTTATATGTATTGATGACATCCCCTCTCAATCTTGTCTTCTCCGGACTGAACAAGCCCAACTCCCGCAGCCTCCCCTCGTAAGAGAGATGCTCCAGACCTCTCTTCATCTTTTTAGCCTTCCGCTGGTCCCTCTGCAGCAGCTCCTCGTTTCTTTTGTACTGAGGAGACCAGAACTGGACACAGCACTCCAGCTGCGGCCTCGCTAGGGCCGAGGACGCTGCCCCGGCTCGATCCCCTCTCACCCTCACCTGCCGGGGGCCGGAGCCCGCGGTGTCGCTGCCCGGGTGCTGCTCCGTTCGCTGCGGGGGAGTCTCGGCGGCTCCCGGCGCGGCCCCGCTGCCCCTGCGGACCACGGGCAGCAGCACCCGCCATGGCCGGGCCGCGCGGCCCCACAGCGCCGCCGCCATCACTGACCGGGGGCGGGGCCTCCGCTCCCCGCGCAGGCGCAGCGCGCCGGGCTGAGGCGGGCGGCGCCATCTTGGGTGGGGGACGGCGGGCGCCGCGCTGCCCCCGGGCAACAGCGAGTGGATAGGGGACAGAGCTGAAACTGCGCCAGGGAACGGGTGGGCTGGATATCTGAGGGGATTTCTTCACGGAAATGATAATACACATTGCAATGTGCTGCCCAGGGAGGGGCTGGGGTCACCGTCCCTGGAGGTGTTTAAGGAAGGAGGAGGACTGGACGTGGCACTTCACAGAACAACCGGAGCTGGAGGGGACCCACAACGATCATCGAGCTCAACGCCTGGCCCTGCACAGGACACCCCGAGAGACACACCATGTGCCTGGGAGCGTTGTCCAAACACTTCTTGAACTCTGCCAGGCTTGGTTACCTGTGCTTGGTTACCACTTCCCTGGGAGCCTGTTCCAGTGCCCACACATCATCTGTGTGAAAAACCTTCTTGTAATACCCAGCCTGAACATTCCCTTTGGAGCCCCACTTAGTGCCACAAGGTGCTGTTTGGTCATAGGTTTGACTCCCTGCTCTCAGAGGTATTTTCCAGCCTAATTAATTCCGTGATTACCACACCAGCCCTGAAAGCAAAGCTTCAGTGGTCGCAGCAGCCCCAAAGCCATCTGCATATGAGGAAAGGAAGGTGTGGGCAGAGGAAGATGCAGCAAAAGCTCCTGGAGCATAATTATGTGTTGCAATAAAAGGACTGCCATGCGGCCTTAAAAAAAAAAAAAAAAAAGCCTTCAGAAAACAGAAAGGTCAACTCTGGATTAAATGACCTTTCTTTGTCAGTTAGATAAATAAATAAAAGACCCATCCAATAAGGATCATGTTCCAGAAGAACCTGCCCTGCCTGGTACTGACCCAAAAGTGGAAGAGCTCCATTCCCTCTATACCATTCAATCCTCTGCTCCTTTGTTAAGGTAGAGCTGGCAGAGGTTGAGGGAACATGTCAACCTGTTTTCTGAACTTCACAATGTAACCAGGGCACTTTAATTTTATGTAGTGGCAGAGCACTGGAACAGGCTGCCAAAGAGAGTTGTGGATTCTCACTCTGGCATTCAAAGCCTGGCCCACCTGAGCACATTCCTGTGCCACCTGCTCTAGAGGTGACCCTGCCTCAACAGGGAGTCTGGAGTAGTTGAGCTCCAGAGGTCCCTTACAACCCTAACAATTCTGTGATTTGTAATTTTATGTAAGCCACTAGAAGGCAACCTAGGCTCAGTCTTCTCTAGAAATGCCAAACTCAGCCATGCAGATTCCCAGCAGTACAGTAGTAGGTATCAGCACTGCTTTCAACCAAACTTAAAGGACTGTTTCAATTAGAAATAAAATTTCCTTACTTATTTACATTATCCTCCATGTTCACAGGACAATACATTCCTCACATATACTTTTATTAAGCTTCTCACATGTAATTAAGCACACATTCTACATCTGACATGCTAGCAAGGTTGTCAGGAGCCAACTTTTTTTTCCTCTGGACAACTGTGGCAGTTGAATTTTCATGGATTTCACACAAATGTAGCAAAACTTGTTTCCAGTTCTAAGCACGGTGATAAAATGCTCTAACCATGTGGCAGAAACACATGAAACACAAGAAATTTGAGGAGTACAGCAGAGAAAACAAGATGTAGGAGGATACATCTTTTAGGAGAGTTATGCTGAGCGATGACACTGTGCACCTCTCAAAACAGACTTCTGGGGATGGGAACAGAGGTGTTGCTTGAGATACAGGCCTTACATACATTAAAAAAAAAAAAAAAAAGAGTAAGATGGTGTAGCAGATGTTTTCAGGGTTCAGCCTACAAGGGAAACATTAGGCTACAGGAGCAAGTCTCTTGATGACTAAAAAAGAACCACTTCTAGGGTCAGGCTCATCCTTCCATTCCATGCTTTGTAGTGTGAATGTGGCACCACCACATGTGAATGAAGATGAATCTATTTGTGACTGGTCAAATGTTCAGAAAAGTGTTATCTTACCACAGTGACATCCTGCACAAAAAAAACACGACTGAAAATGTTACAGTGACTGAACCAAACCAGCACAATGAGGCATCTTGCTTCCATCTGCGTTGGTCAGAAGTTTCCGAGGTGGACAATGCACAGACAGATGGGTAAGTTTTACATGTTCTGTGTTACCTATCCACACCTGCTGTGTGAGGAACACACTCAAAAGATGGTACATTCCTATCCACGTGTGATCCTGCTATAACTTGTGTAAAGCCTGCTGAAACTGAAGTCCTTTCTTTAGCTGGGAGTGATCCTTCCTCCTTGTCTGGTCTCCCAGTCCAGCATCCCTTGCAGGCAACACTCGACTGAAACAATTGCAAGGGAGCGAGCTAACAAGCTTCAGTTTGGCAGCAGTAAATTCATAAGGATTAAGTTGAGCAGTAGTTACAGATTGAAAAGAAATTATGTATCCACACTATCTGTACAATATAATTAATTTCTCAAAAGAGTTTTTTTCATTGCTGTATTTTAAAGGTCATCTTCAAATTACAGGTAAGTCCTTTAAATGCTTGAAAGGCATAGAAATTCCCCTTCCCACACAAAAGCCCAAACAATGTATTTTAGTTTCAAAAATATTTTGAACCCACAAACAAGCTTGGTATCAGTTAATCGGGTAAAATAACTACGTGCTAAAAAAGCACATCTGGTGGAAAGAGCGCAGAGAATGTTATGAGTGTGCTTGGTTTTTCCTTGCAGCATCTGGCAGTGAGTAGCAGGACAGAGGCAGAAATCTCAATGGGTCTCTTCCTCTGTCTGTTCTGCAATAGTTTCTGTGGCACTGGCATTGGCAGCAGAGTTGAGAACTTCTCCAAAGTCTCCCCCAGCAGGTTTGCTTCCTCCAACTTTAGACTAGAACACAGAGAGAGCCCCAACAAAACATAGTAGTTACTTGGCATGCCAAACATGCTGAACTGTACAAAACCAGTACATCTGCATGAGTTCAATAACTCTCTTCCATAAAGCAGCTTTTCCAGATCTAGGAGACCTCCACAATGTTCTGAAAATAAGCCTGTACATATCTGGCAGGAAACACTCACCAGCAAATTAACACAGCAGTCTCCCTTTGACTTTGAGATATATGAAGCAGCCCTTATTCCAGGGCTGATTCCAGAGTCCAAAGGGTGACACACCCTCAGTTACAAATGGATAAAGGTATGCAGCCTTTCAAGCCAAGAAGTCTTTAGGAGATTCAGAGTTAAAACTCGCTACTTTATTTCTTAAGAAAGAACTTTGGACAGCTTTGAGCCTCAACAGCAATTCCTGAGAACTTTAGAGAAGCAGAGCAACTATTTTACTTTCTCCAGGTAACATGTTTGCCTTTTCCCTTCCCTCTGACGCATACACTCTGTAGGACTGCAGGGATATTAATGCCACTTAGTTGCAAGAGAAGGCCTAGTTCCCCTTGCTATCACTTGCATACTTTCTCATCCAGCTCAGTGTGCCCAGGAGAAGCCAAACCTGGTTCTGATTAGTTATTTTTAAAGTGAATTTTTACCTGGAGAAGTTATTAATGGTTGTTTCTGGCACTTGAAGCTTTTTGAAGTTTAAATTAAGGTGCAGAGGCCTTTTGTCTTTTATGCCAGAAATGAGAGATATATCCCAAGCTATTCTCCTGTGCAGGATATTAGTCTTTAGAAAGGCATGAAATAAAAGCCTAGACAATTTTGGATACCTAGTATTAGGTATTAACTATTTTAGATACCTAATACTAGCTGTCTGTGCAGGTTAGCTGGTATTAGTTCTTCTAAAGGCATCCTCCTGTATGAGGTGCAGGCAGCCTATTATTTTATTTGCAAATCATTAGGCAGAGAAACCATTTCCACAGCACTTAAAAAGATGTTCATCTAATATCTCTTCAACCAACTCTCAACAGTTTACCTGTAACTAAAAAATACACTGCCCAGAATCCACTTGAGTCTTTTCTCCACATCCACAGCTTCACAGTCACCAAGATGTTTTAAGGAATTCTTACCTTGAAGTTTTCAACTTTTTCCTCGAAGGATTTGAAAGTAGGAGAATTTCTACAAAAATGAAAAAAGGAACCACAGAATTAAAATCGCATCTAGTTAACCTATAAACATCACAAAACAAGCAGATAGTGGCTTTTTCCCAACAGCAACATGAGATTTGTTTGGGCCTCTTTCCCTGTTTTAAAGATAGCCTATACTAGTTTACATCTGGATCCCCCAAGTACTACAAAACTAAAATTCAAACATACTGAAATTGCAGGCTTAGTTTCATCTTTGGCAACTAAACATTGCCAGGTCCAGTGATAGGATCCTTCATATCAACATGGAAGGAAGAACTAGCAAGTATTTTAGGTTTAGCTTATTATTCCCAATGATTTCAAACATGTTTGTGGGTTAAAGCATTTGTTCAAAAAATCTTAGTCATCACTTCTGGTTTGCCTATACATTATTGCTGAAGAGAGCTCGTCAGAGTTTTTTCACTTTTTATAGGAAAGCTAGTTCAGTTTACTTTGCTGCATGTTCAATAAATAAAACATGGTTCACAGTGGCATTTCCTGCTAACATGTTAAATTTAAGTGAGACTCCCCCTTGCCTTTAAGTGCCAAAGGCAGCTGTAATTACAAATACTAAGTCCTGCATAGAAAAAGCAGGACAGCTTGGGATTTCCAGGGCTGAGGGCTGGTGTATAATTCATTAGGGTCAGAAGAGTGGCTTAATGCTCCAAGTAGCTGTCACTGCCATGAGCAAATTTGTGCAACACTTTTTACACTTTTCCTGCCTTCACGTAGGATGGAAAATGTTTGCCTTCAGTGGACCAGGACTAAGGATTACTCAAAAATGTATTAAATAAATATTGAAGACAAGGGGGGGTTTCAGAAGTCTAAAGCTTCCCTTCTTCCTTTGCTTGCCTTTGTGTAGGTCACCCACTGTTAGCAGCACTCTTTCCCTTGGGAAAGCACACAGTGACACATGCATCAAACTAGACTCTGAGGAGATGGAGGAACACAGTGCCCAGCAAGCAGAGAGAAAAGGAAAGCACCCTAGATCACCAAGATACTTTTTGTGAAACCACAGGGGATTTTTTTTACTAACTTTCATTTTCAAAAATATATATCAAGATACTGCCTTTTAAATTTAGAATCTCTTAGCAGCATTACACTCTAACAGACAGGGAAAAGCTGTTACAGTTTTCCCAATAGTAGGGAAATGTCACTTCCCAGATGTTGGATAACCACCTCCATTAACCAGAAATAAAACAAATTTTATCCCATATGTTAGTACAGGAAATCCACTATAAAGCTGCATGGGTTTTTCAGTGTTTTATAAAACTATGTTAGTTGACTTAAATTCAATCTGACTTGATTCCACACATGAAAATAAATAAATCAAACAGCTGGATTATGCATACATTACCTCATAATAGGCATGCTAATTGAATGTTGTATGGAGCGTATACTAAATGCCAGCATTAAGAGAAAAGAAAGTGAAAAGTTAGTTTTAGTATTACATTGAAAAGAAGTTGGCTTAGAGAGCTGACTTCTGTAAACTATCTTTGGTAAACAGCCAAACAGTCTTACACAGTCTTAGTAACTGCTTGGGTTTGCTTTATTTAATTGCTTAGCCATGCACACACACACAAGTACATCAGAGCAAAAGCTGCAGCAACCTTTTTCTCTTTTAGAAAGATTCAAGTGCCATGCTTGTTAGTACTTGTTCTGCTTAGCTGCAACAGTCTGTCTGCTCCTTAAGTTTCTCAAGCAACAGGAGTCATGCTGCATTTACAGTTTAGGCAACAGCAAGTAGCAAACAATTGAGAATCTTATTAATCAGCTAATCTTCCTACTGAAAGAATTATTTCTACATCCAGAAGGCTTCCATTTCCATTCAGTGTAAGCTTTTACAGTCATCAATACAAATTATTTACTCATCAATATACATTATCCAACAAAAGCAGTCACGTCAGTCAGTATTCAAGGTCAGGTTTATGCTGGGAACAGGGATAATCCTAGTCCTGTGTTCTGAAATTCATGGAGGATTTCTATAACTTGCCAGTGTTGCTATACAGTTACTGTTTGTCTAGCAAGAAAACACATCCACTCCTAGAATGTAACTGGATATAGATGAAGGAGGTCTCAAATAGCCTCAACACCACCTGGTGTCTAATTTAGTTCCATACAGAAAATCCCTGTTGACTGCAGATACAAACAAGCCTTATACATTAAATATTTCTTACCAAGTACCACAACAGTAACTTAGAATTATTACAAGTGATGATCTCAGTTTTTCATAACTATATATGGAATGTCAAATTTTATCTGGGCTTTATGATGTCTTTCAAGAGAATGCTTTCCAGGCAGTTGCTGGGGAGGAGAGGAGGAAAGGTACATCAAAAGATGTACCTCCAAACTTTCAATTAGCATCTCAGCAAAATCAATGGAAGATACATTCACAGAAGAAGTCCTATGTTTATTGCAGAACACATTTTAAGAGATTCTTTACGAGGGCTCATCAGTAAAATACTGTAATAGAAAATAAGAACACACACAAGAAATTCCCTTAAGGCAGATGCACAACTATAGGTTGATTTGTAATTACAGTGTACTGGGAATCGGATACACAAGGCCAGATGCCTTCCTGACACATCAGTAATGTACAGCTATGTTTCATCTACTTCCCCAACCCCATTTCTCCTGTGTTTCACTCTTATGGATGGTCTGACTTCCACAGGCTTTTCCAGAACACAGATTGTCTTCTGGGCCGTAATTTATATTCTTCACTGTGATGTGGATTACTAGAAGTTCTGGGCTTGCTACATGGCAGGTTTTATTACAGAGCTACACTGACACCAACTAGTTTCAGTCAATGTTCAGCCAATTCCCCTCACACCGCAAGAAGTTTCTCCCTGCAAGAAGTTTAAGGCTAAAGAGGATGAAATACACATATTTACAAACTATAGAACTGCTCACATCAAAAAACAACAACCTATAGGGTATTTCAGACCTTTTAACAGGTGTCTACAAAAGTTTAGTTTAATCTCAGACATAATTTAATACAAGAACTATTCATGTATTCATGAAGAATTTACTTGCTGCTGTACAATACAGTTCTGTATACCCTCAGTATCCAGTTTGCAAAATGACACCATAAGATATTACACAGTTTTATCACACAATGATCTAGTTTGCAAGAGAAATGAATTAGATAAATGCCATTCATTTTTTTAACATAAACCACCTCTTCTTCAGAAAATGCAAAGGGCCACAATTTAGCCCTGAACAGCTTTATGAAGAAGAGAACTTGTATTTCTTTTCCCAAATGACAGAATGCCACGCTACAGCACTCACTCAACTAGGCCATCAAGTTGGGCAGTTTGAAAGACAAGCCCTCTTTGCAATTCTCAAAAGCAAACCCCTAGCTTAAAAAAAGACAATAAATAAAAAGGTACAGTAAGCTGCTCTCCAGTCTTCCATGTACTTTGTATTGCATTAAAGCTTTCTTATCCTCTACACAATATTTTTTAAAGCTATTCCATTGCCTCACATTTTGAAAAGGCACAAGGAGGTATGCCAGAGTCCCTGCCTAGAAAGCACAGCTTAACATATACAGTAGCTAGTTACTTTCATTAGTAGTTAAATTTCCAGCTGATATGCTGCTAAGTGACAGAATTTAGGAATCCATGATCACAGATCAGTCTTCTAAAGCAAGCAAAGGAAGTTATTCTGCAATCTCAGAGCAAGACAAAAATGGACTTTGCTCCATTATAGGGTTGCAAGGAGAGCCAAGTGCAAAGTTGTGACTGCTCAGAAGCTACATCTCAGTACTACTATTGTTTTGCACAGAATACTGATGTTGTCTATAGAAGAACGGTTAGCTCATCAAAACTTCAACGAATTCTTATAAAGAGAATAAAGGTACTAAGAGAAACCTAAGAAGGAAAATAGTTCATTTTCATCATAACAAAGAGCAGAGGAAACAAATACAAAAAGGAAGCAAAATATACACTGACATTGCACTACCAGTCCTCCCTTCCTCTCCATTTCGGTAGTTTCCAAAATCACAGCTCCAACAGCTGCCTCTCTCCCTTTTGCAACTCCCTATTTAATCACTTTGCAGTGCCTGAATAAAGACCTGTGTGTGATGTTTGCTGCATGGAATATGCAGAAGTAGTCCAACATGAAAGAAATCACACCACTATAGCTGAGAAGTCCCTCAAGCAAAACAATACAAGGGAAAGTGAAGCCACAATGAAGCCAATCCAAGAGTTTAAGAACAAATATGCACCTGCATATTCAGTATTGGTCCAAGTATCAGGCCCATCAACTCTCACTTCCAGGAAAGAATTTAGGCATCTAAACCTTTCTGAAGCTCAGACTTGCCTTTGAGTAGTCATATAAACCTAGGACCCGAGTTCACTTGCTGAATTCCAGATGAATTTGGTTCTCATGAAAAACAAAAAAAAACTTAAAGGCTTTTAATCTTTTGTTTCAAGTGCAACTAAAATCTTCAACAGCACTAATTCTTCACACTTTTTTTTGTTTGTTTGTTTTGTTTTCTAAACACAGCTACCCCTGAATTTGTAATACCTCTGAATTTCCATCACCATGGTTCTCCCTGAGAAGCACACCAACAGTGTGGACTTCTCTGATATGGTTACATTGCCTCCCAGTGGTCTGGTTTCGGATAAAGAGTACTCAACATCCACAGAGCCACTAAGTGGAGTAATTAGGACATTCTTAAGGAATTCCTGAAGTAGAAGACAGCTCTGAGTTTGTGCCTGTCCTTGTCCAGTGCAATAGTCCAATACTAATTGGGGAACACCACAGCCTTAAAGTGGAAAAGTGACTCCTGTTAAGTGAGCAGGTGAGATCTGCATCCAAAAGGAACAGAGAACTCTTCCAGGTTCCCACTGTCTCACTGATGCTAAATAGGACATATTTGAGACTGGCTGCTATTCCTAATCAAACTGAGCTCACTTCAGAATGTGGGTTCTCACAGCATCCTGTGCCTCTGCCTGCCTCCTCCCCTGGGACAACAGTTCCCAATTAGTACTCTAGAAGCCAAATCCCAACTTCATAGAGATCCTACTGCTGTCTTTAGCTACTTAGTGGGGGAGTACAGAAAAGATGAAGTCAGACTCAGGTGTGCATAGATGGGCTGAGAGGCAATGGACAGAACTTGTTACACAGGAATTTTAACTACTGAAAACACTGAGTATTTGCTTAGATCAAAGGTAATGTAGATGAAATAAGATACTGGCACTAAAGTAATCAATTCAAGGACTGTTTCACTGGACAAACCATGAACAAAGAATGTATAAACTAATTTACATTTATACTCTTATATATATACTATAAATTATATAGTAATTTAGTTAGAATCACAATGCTAAACAGCCATTGTAATAGACACAAAAAGGGGAAAAATCTCTATTCTGCCACAGCACAAACACTGTACAGAGAAAGGAGGAATCCTGCATGCCATTGACCTCAACACCTTATTCTGCCTCTTGATAAAAAACCTTGCAGAATCATTTTAGTGGGTTTCTTTCTAACAAGGAAAAGAGACTAATTAATTATTATGAATACTCAAGATTTCATGTTCTGAGATAGTTACCAGGTGAACATGAAGAAACATCTTCCCTGACATTAAAAGAGCTTCAGTTTTACCCTTACTAACACTGGAGAAAAGAAGAAATTACCTTTTACAGACAAAACTTTATTATTTAATGGAGAAAAAAACCCCAAAGTTTAATGAAGACAGTCTGACTACATGCTTAGTTTCAGAAGCAATTCTTGTGTCCACCTTACCTAAAGGAATGTGAAAATGCCTGTAGTCTGCACAATGCCAGAGTAAGCATTAAAGAGAGAAAGGAAGTTCTGATAAATCTGAAGAAAAATATGTAACTGCGTAGCTGTACTCAAACTGTTTTCTCACTAGACTTCAAAAAGCAAGAGGTTAATGGCAGCACTTAAAAATGGCTGATTTTATTACACTGCTGCCAAAGCAGCATTATTCTGCTGTGAGAATGTGTGGATTTTTATTTGCCCAATAATTGAAAAATAAGTTTAACAACAACAAATTACCTATGGAGACAAATAATTGTATAGGTTCCAGTAGTAAGAATTATATAACCAAGGAATTGTAAGCTAAGCATTTGATTGTATTGCACCCAGCAGGATTTTTGAAAGCAGCTCAAAATAATTCTAAAAATGACAGGCAGACATACCTAATGTGTATGAAGGGCTGTGTCATTTGGCACAGTCAAAATATGTTGCATGCCAACAATAGCTAAGAATTAAAAAGTGCCAGCAGTCTTTTAAAAAATGTAATAAAATCAAGCCACTTCTACGAGGCAGAACAGCTTAGAAAGAAATAAAACATACCTGGAAGGAATCAACAAACAAAACAAAAACCCAAACAAAAACAATGACAAAAAACAGCCAAACAACAAAACAGAAACAGTTAAAGATATTAGTTGTTTAAATATAATATTCCATAAGCTGAGAAAGAGAGCAGAAATGATAGTGCTGTGTGAATCCCACAGAGGCAGGCAGACAGTGTCACCTGCAATCACACCAGAAAAGTAAGAGCAGCAGTGGAGCTGGTAGCACACATTGCTTCTCTCACCTATGTAAAATACATACCACAGAACTCCTCAGCATCAATGAGGACATTCAAGCAGATTCTGCAGCAAGTCTCTTACCTCCCCTAAAACAGGTGCTGAAGGCTCTTCATAGATTAGCTTTTAGAAGCACTAGGTATATTAACAGCATAAATTTATTGTAGTGATCACCTGCTTAAATAAAAAATGCCATTTCTTGGGAAAAGGTAAAGAAACCTACCTGACATCTTCAAATTTCTTGGTTATGACTGAACCAACAGAAGAAAAAGCAGCAGAAGCCTTCTGACCAGCCTGAGACAGGGTTTCTGATGTTCTCTTGTATCTGTGTTGAAAAAAACGTTTAGTTTTTAGTTACTGTAATAGAACACATAAAGAAACTTCTAGTGTGTGTCTATTTGTATCAAATGTAGAGGGGTACACTTCAGCTTTGGGGTCTAATGCAAAACATACTTAAGACATTATTTTGAGCCTTTGCAGTCCCTTCTGGCTACAGCATCTCTGCCAGCTCTCACTACACCCAGTTCACCAACATGCACCTACTACCCCATCCCTACAACAGATGCTATCTGCTATTGTAGGATTTAGTAAAATATAAAGCTCACACAGAGAACACTCCAATCAACAACAACAACAAAAAACCCTAACTCAAAAAAATACAAAAGAAAACAAAACACAAAAAAAACAACACTATGCACACAAATGGAAAAAGGCCTATTTTTGGTGCCAAGTGTCTAAATTCTTATACCATACAGTTCTGTCAATAAAATTCACCATAAAAAGTTTGAGGTACATCTTGTGACATTCTGTGGTCATTAATTGCAGAAGTTAGCTTGCTCTAAGACCTTTAGCTAATACTCGTGTTTGGCAAGAACAGCAACTGTGACTTCATACTCTTACTGCATGGGCTCAGTTTACAACAATTTTTCAGGGTGGAAAAGAAGGGTATTCTGTTGGACTTAGGACACCTTGGTATCTCAGATCTATCAGACAAAAAAAAAGTGTGTTAGAATAGCACAAATTTTGGTCCATCATTCTTCTTTTGCATGAGATATGGCTTGCAGCGTTCTTCTTTTAAAAAATCTGTGTTGATTTACCCAGAGAACTTTTTAATACAACTTAACTTTGTGCTATTTCTACTCATTTCACAAGAACAGAGTGTTCAGACATGACACAAGATCTAAACAGTTTTCACTTCATCAGTCTAAACAATCATCATGAGCTGGTACATACGCTGTGGTTGATGTAACATCTTGCCAGCTTTTGGTAATGTTCTGCTTTAGTTCCTGTAGTGAGTTAATTCCCAGCTTTCTCTTGATTTCCGCTAGATGCCTCTCTTTGGCAGCCAGCACTTGTGAGAGTGTCTGGATCTCCTCCTCCACCTGTGGCATGAGAGTTGTTAACAAGTGGTTAACAGTTAACAAGTAATATGCTCAACCCTTTAATTATGTATTTCTTTAAAGTATCTGCTAGACATCAGTAATGGGAGGGCTAACAGAGGTTTTTAACATTGCCTCACAGTCATTTCTAAATACTAAAAGGGAAACCCAACAGAGACTATAGGAGCTAGTGAGAAAGTAATCTACCTGCAGCTAGCTCTGCTACTGAATATGTACAAGGAAGTTGGTAACTAAAAGACTGCATAGCTAGAAACTATTACCTATGATATGTAAAGGTTGAGGATTAGTCAAACCCAGGACAATCACCAAGCCTGTATTCTTCCACATCAGAAGATATACCAATGTGTGACCGGTATCAGGAAGCTCAGAGCATGTCCAGTCCATACACAAATTTTGTCTCCTTGCTTCAACAGAAAGGTCCTTTTGTGGCTTAAGCCAGCACCTGTGGATTGCATCCAGCCACAGGAGTGCCTTCCCCAGAGCAGGTGTGAAAATGGTGGCAGACTGAGCAGTCAAAACCCACACAAACACACAGCACCAGCTCTGTAACTAGAAAACTATATTGTTTGTATACTTCCTTCTTTACTCAGATGGTCACTTAAGCCTCTCCTGGAAACATGACCAGAGATGTCAGCACAGTTCTACAATGACATTCTGTGAGCTTTATAAAAGTAACAGAGGCACTAAGGCCATAGATACAAAGGCAAGGGCATAGCCCCAATCCTACCTCCTCATGCAGGCAAGATCACCCTACTTTAGAGTATCAGGCTGCCCACACATTTAAGCTCCTTACAGGAGTACAGCTCCTTAACGGATCCCTTACAGTATCTTCAATGTATCTCTGTTTTGAATATCTGTTCAAAGTCCAGTGTGACCTATCCTAGCAGGACCAGCCCACCCTCACTATCTTTGGCATAGGACTGCCAAATACAATAATGTATTAAATGTATAAATTTGATGTATATAAATGTGCTTAACTTAAAGCTAACCTTTGTTTGCCAACCTTAGGCTTAAGTTAGTGTCTTTCATAAGGGTCCTAAAGTCCCATAGAACTACTAAAGAAAAAAGACTGGCAGCTTAATAAAGCTTGACTTTGGCATGTATCAGGCTTGAATATTTGCCTGTCTGTCCTTCAAAGAATGTTACTTTTTCTCACTCTCAGAAATATTCTGTAATGGACAAGAACAGTAACATAGTTAGACATTAGCAACACAGTGCCCACACAGATTCTACTACAAAGCATTCTTCATGAAAGAAACAGCTTTAGCTACTCCACACCAATTGAGACAATACTTGAGTTTTGGCTTCCAACCATGTTCTGTTTGCAGATTTACCCTTTTCTCACTCAAGAAAAAAAAAAAAAAAAAAGGGTTTCATGTACATTCAGCACTCCCAGCTTAATTCCCCATCACTATTCTTTTCTCCTTGACACCCCTCCTTCCTAGCTGTGCAATACACAGGAGTGCCAGCTTTAGACACTCACAGAATAACTATGCAAAGTATTAACTGTATGTTCAAAGACAACATTATCCCAGATTTTCATTATCCAAAGAAGTTTAAGAGATATTTGCAAAAGAATTACCTTGGCAAGCTCTTTTCTTAGCTCATCCCGTTCTTCTTCTGAGAGTGTTTCTGCCATACTGATTGTAGCAGCAGCATCCTCTCCAACCTCAGGAATAGAGTCACTCCTCAGCAGCCCTGGAGATGAATAAAGCATTAAAAATCAGATTATCACAAGTCTGCCAAACAGCAGCTAACATTAGCACACAGCTCTTTTGTGCCAGTGCACGAAGAAAACTGATCAGAGGACACCAAAGTCGAGCTCCCCAACTACAGGAAGGAAATCAAAGGCGTTTTCTATTTCATTCTATCACACTGTATTAAAGCTCAATATAATGACAACTGCTGCTACAATAGGAGACTGGAAACCTGTTGAGAACAACAAATCCCACTACCTTGTGAGAGAAATCAAGGCACAGAACACTACATCCTGACCAGTGTTTCCCACACAACCCTGCCCAGGAGTCTGTGCACACTCTGGTGTCTCATCTGGCACAGAAACTCTGGAAGTGCTGGACAAGCTCAAGGCCAATGCAGAAGCTCCCTCCCTTACTACTCCTCGGATCAGATTTAAACTGTCCATTCTGAGCATACTGGGTGCAGCCACAACACTGGAGAAAACTACTGCATGGCAAGTATGAACTCTTCCTCTGTACCCTGCTTGATCTCTCCGTCCTTAGTAACTGGGACCACTGTGGCTAGAAGGCTGCAGATATTATGGAACCAGAAGTAAGCTGCCAGTCTGCACCTGGATCTTAAGATAGATGGGAAGCCAAAGACACAGCTCGGGAACAAAAGGCTGTTGCTTCAGAGCAGAGGAGTACTTAGAAGGGACTGATAAGGACGAGCATCCACTCAAACTGCTGCCTCTTACCCTTCCAGATCCAGAAATCAAAACTCTGCCAAATTCCTATATAAACCACAAACATTCTAAAAAACTATGATCTTCCTCAACATTTGCTTTCACAGCTTTGGGGAAAGGAGGGAGGATGATATTATTTGTATTACTATGATGCAATAACTTTAATGTTTCTTTTTTCTTAGTCTTTAGTGCTTGCAGAAAGACCATTTTAAACACCTTTTATGCAGCAAAAATTCCAGCAAAAGATTTCCCATTTTGAGTCTTCGTAGCTGACACTTAAACAAAAAGTTTGCCAAAAACAAGGAATCCTGTTCTAATTGCAGGGAGACCCGTTTGCAGGGTAAGGTAAAACAGCCTTACAGGTTAAAAAAAAAAAAAAAAAAATCTTAAAATACAAGAGGAAAGAAATCAGGATTTGTTAATAAGGAGCAAGGAAGAGTATTCGTCTAAGCTGAAGACACGTTAATATTTCCTATTAATCACTACAGAAATTAGCCATCTAACCAATAAAATTCCATTCTGATTTCAGCAGCTTCTGATGGCACTCCACACTATCCTTTTAATTCTGGGGAATCAAAAACTCATTAATCATCACTATGACTTTGCTGTGAGGTTTCGTATCAAACAGCTAATTCACAATCAACTGAAAAATCAGGGGAAAAAAGATTCTGTGAGTCTGTAATTAGTTGTAAGCATTCTGCAAAACATGCTCCTAGCAGCTGTGAAGTGGAAAAAAAAAGAAGAAATCTTGTTCTTGATCAAATTACTGAATTCAGGTAAAACTGAATTCCACAAATTCTTTCCAAAAGAGTATGTTGTCTACCTGTATTTTTGTCCAGAACACTTGCCCTCTAGAAGTGCACTGCTAGATGGACAGAACTTTTGTGAATGCTGTTACACAGAGAAGAAAGCCTACGGGAAGAAAATTAAACCTCATTTTGCATTTATTCATGAGATCTGTGCCACTTTTTCCCAGAGATTTACATGTGTCCTCTACAGAAACATAATGTATGTCCTGTGGGTTTCCCAATAAACAATTTTCTGTCAGAAATCTAGGGCAGTAAGAACTTCAAAGTCTAATGCCCAAACCAGAGCACAGCACTACAGAACCTACAACAACAAAGAATTATGTCTCACAATCAGATAACTTTTATTTCATGCATCAACATATTTCCTTAACAGTCAAGAATGCCACACCTTTTTGTCAAATTGCTATTTAACCTATTAATTACATAAACCTACCCTAAAGGAAAACAATTTGAACTGCATTTCTCCTCAACACCCTACACCCTCTCAGTATGTTTTACAATGACTCCTGACCTTGCTCTCATCTGCAGCCCTTCAGGGACCACTTGCTTGCCATCACAAAGCCATTTCAGGAAGTCTGCAAGTACCAAAACCACACTGACTGCAAGTGCATTAGCACAACCAGCTGAAAGTCTGTTCAATCTGATTATGAGGAGTCATCTGGATTAAATCACCAAAAATAGAGCAAGTGAATCCACCAGTAAGAAAACATGCCGGAACATTGTCTCCTGCAGCAATAGCTTCTGTTTGGGGAATGTAGCTTCTCTTTGGAACTCAGTTTTTAAGACTGTTCTGCTTCTTGCCTACCAAATGGAATTTAAGGCACAATGCTAAGAAGAAAGGAACATTCCTAGAGTTTTTAGGGATAGGAAATCATTGCTACTCAGAGTCCTCCATACCTCATCCTGCACATCTGACCATGCCTTCCTCTTCTTGCCTTCTGAGCTCCTCCCATTTATTACCTTTTTGAGCTCCACAGGAAGTATGCTAACACTTTCCCATCAATCTTCATTCTGGCACCTCTGCTCTCTCTCCTGCCACTGTTCACCTCTCTGTTCACTTTGTTCCCATTCCTCAGTTCAATACCTGCAGGACACAGAGTTCATCCATGCTATGGGCAAGGCTGTGCTGGGCCATCTGACCAAGGAGCAGTTGTCTACACAGCTAACAACCCACAGACCTTCACAATGGTGTGGCTACAACCCAAATGTATCCCATAAACTAGGGCTGACAGCCAGAAAGATCCTGGCTTTGAAAAAACTTTATAAGGAAACGTGCACAGCCCACCTTAGATCTTTCTATGGGGTGTGGGGCAAGAAACCAGGAAATAAGCAGTGAGCCAACAGATGGAAATGCTTTGCCTCAAACTACTACCAAGAGAGCATTTCTCAATTTTTAGCCAACAGAACTGTTGCTGTTATACTTTATATTGTTATGTAAAATTATTATTATGACTCTCAACTTGTTACCTTTCGTTATGTTAGTTCTTTTGCATCATTAGAGCTGTGAAGGACTTAAAATGCAGTCAATTGGTACTCTGTTATAACCAAGTTTAACTGAACATTTCATGTCTCTCAAACAGAATAAAAAAAGAAACTGTTTGGGGAAAAAAATCATAAAGACTTAGTACTGAGAAGACTTACCTAGCTTTAAGGTCAGTTTTTAGGTCTGTATTTCTAAGATTAACATATTTTCCCAGCAGTTTATTAAATCTACTTAAATGAACCAAATAAAGACATAAGCAAGTTAGTTCATTAGGACTCCACGGATGACATTGAGAGAAATGGCATTTAAGTCCCAATTACTCTGCCAGAGTAGGCAAAGCATTAAGAGTAATTCAGTTAACACTCAGTAGTTTTTTCTGATTTGGGGTTTGCTTTGGCCACTTTCAATCCACATTCATGCTCTATTTTGACCATTAATTCCTACCTCCCTGGCCTGAATTCAGAGACCAGCACCAAACAGGAGCAGTTTTAAGAAGTACTTTTCATTTTGGATGGAGCAGCCTTGGGGTGGAAGCAGGTTAACCTCCACAAAGCTTTCTTTTTACAAGGACATGTTCTGCAGGCAACACTCAGAATGAGCAGCATGGTTATCACTATACAGTTGGCAAAGCTAAAGAAAAAAAGGTGCTTGTTATAGTTCACGAGAACAACCTGTTGCAAGGTTATAAAACCACTTTAACATCTGAGTAACATTCAGTACTACAAAGCATATTATTCTGCAGTACATAAGAAAGATCAGATTTAAGTGCTTCCCATTTCTTCTCAGTGAAGAAGCCAAAGTGAGACATATTTCTTCAACCTGGGGGAGAAAATTCTTGGGCTCCTCCCAAATGCTAATTAGATATTCATTCAAAGCAAATGAAAAAGAAAATACAGCCCAGAAAAGGCTGGTGGTAATGGTGATGTATCATCACCTGACACAGAGAGGTGCTTCCCCTCTCCTTTAGAAAAGCTGGGAGATGCAGTAATTGCAGAAGTGAATGTTGATGACTGTTTCCCAGTAGCCCCTGGCTCATCAAGTTCCCTGGGAGGGTTGTTATAGTTCATAGTGATTCCCCAAGGGATGCATGTTTCTTCAAGATTTTAAATAACAAGCCCATTAAAAAAGTTAACACCTGCATAAACGTTGCTTTGCCACATCTGAAGTAGGTCTAAGCTTCCTGTATTTAAAATTACTTCAGAGGATTACATCTGGCAGCAGGGAATGGGAAGGAATGATGACAGTAAAACCAGACTAGGATGTGTTGGGAGGCACAGTTATACGTGTTCTGTACAACAGG
Organism: Phylloscopus trochilus trochilus; assembly: GCA_016584745.2. NCBI lineage: Eukaryota > Metazoa > Chordata > Aves > Passeriformes > Phylloscopidae > Phylloscopus > Phylloscopus trochilus. The sequence goes on from WQNJ02000084.1 coordinate 28,131,909, forward strand.
TTGCCAGTAAGAAACTCATAGGGTTAAGCACTAAACAGATGCCAGTGCAGCACAGCACAGGGCAGCTCCAGCGCAGTTGCTACCTGCAGGTGGAAGATTTCCAGCATTTTAAATGCTAGGTGGAATGGAGTAAAGGTTTTAGAGGGCATTTCTGTTAATCAGTGAGATTTTCAGTATTAAGGCAAAAGCAGATTTTAGACTATCCAGAGCTCTGAAGTCCTATTAAAAATGTAATTTCTACCTTCTATCCCCAAAAAATCTAACAGTCAAACTAGGCAAGTTCCAGTCTTGCAGAAGTTTTGTTCCTAATTGTTTTTGCCACTTCATTTTCCCTCAAACGGCCTTTCTATTGAATAAACAGCAAATAATATAAAGCTAGTAAAGGTATAACACATGAGATATTACCTACATAACACACTGAAGCTAATACACTACCAGAAGTAATAGCAGGCCAACTTTTATAGATTCTTAATTTGAGAAGTTTTACAGGTATTAATTGCTAAGCATTTAATGTAGAGATTCTAAGGAAGGAAGAGAAGGAAGTTACCAGACTTTGCCAGTGTAGGTGATCCAGGTGGAGAAAGGTTTATGCCAGGCGACAAGTAAAGATAATTTCTGTTCACTCCAGCATTGAAATCAAAAGGTGATTTGTAATCCTCATACAGATCCATGCCAGACAGTTCAGAGCGTGCAGCCACCCTCTTCTTCCACGGAAGCATTCATCTTCGCTTTCTGGGGCAACCCAGACAGCAGCATTCAGAAACCCTCCATTTCTCCACATGACACTCCCTGTGCCTCCTCAGAGAATTCAGCTCTGCTACACACGAGAGAGCCGTCTAGCAGGCAATTCCTTAGCCATCCTGGGGCTGCTGCTGCTTACATGGCACAAAGTTAAACTCCTGTAAATTTATAACTGAGGCTGGACTTAAACAGACCCTTCCTTTAGCAAACATTCACAGTGCACAGCTCATGGCTTCTGGAAGAGCCTTGGTCCTCTGCAGAACTGCATCAACTATGTTCAATCATTTAAATAAAAAAAGGTCAGCTGACTGCAGCTACACCAGGATATCCTTAATCTTCTAGGACACAAAAGGATTACCAGCCGTAATCTATCCTATATACCATCTGTGTTGGACTTTTTCCTCTGATTAATGGAAAATTCTGCGTGCATAGCTATTTCTCCAGCTGCTTCCATCAGTGCAATTACCACTAGTGAGAATCCAGTCTCTGCTGCCCAGGTATCACACCATAGTGCAAGTTCAGAATAGGAGAGAGCAGCACTCCTCTCTGAAGGCTGGGCTATAAACACCACCTAGATTTATTGATGAATGTTCTAATGTGCAATATGATTTTTGCTAGTGAGGCTAAACATATCTGGGTCTGAAGGGGTTTTGTTTGGGGGAGGGGGTTGTTAAATATTTATGAAGTACACTGTCCTATGTCCTTGGTGCTTCAACCAGCATTGTTTAGAGCAGCCAGTAACAGCAGTAATGCATCGCCTGAAAGGTATTTATGTTTTGACACATACACCATAAAGAAAGATCAATTTACATAAGCCATCTGACTTCATGCCAGACCTTTAAGATTCAACTCTGGGAAGCAGAAATGCTTCTTTAGCTAAAAGAGGCACTCAGCTCAGTTTTGCAGCACCTCACTACATTTTTTTATTTTTATTTCAAGGTCAGCTTCTTTCACTGAAAACACAAGCTTACTAGCAACGGAGTTCACCTTTACAGCTGCACAACAATTTCCTCCCAAACCCCACACCTTCACCTGGGATCCTCACTGCAGCCTGCACACAGAGGAACACAATCAAATGGAAGTTTATCTTTTCCTGCACAGTAAAGACAGAGCTGATCAGGCATTATTTCAGACAAGTGAAGGAGCCTTGCAGCATACCAAAGTCAGGTCCAAGCAAAGCAATCCCCAGGCATATGAGAAGAAAGCACACCCCTTCTGGAATTTTAACTTCCCATTTCCACTGCAGTCAGTCAGCTGCCACAGGAACAGACCTTCCAGCTACTTAAAAAGCAGCTCCTTTAGGCTAAAGACCTACATTTACTTCTGGTGCAGAGTACCTGCAGGCTCATAACAATGAGTGCTGGAGACTGAAACACAGTCAATAGGTCTCTGCTATTTTCCAAGCGCACTGAAAAAGAAGAAAATATAATGCCCCTCTGCATTTCTGACATGTGGCTATGACATCTGCCAGAAATACTGCAAAGTTCACCTGGCAAAGGTCAAAGCTTTGGTCACAGACTGTAGTTAAAGCATCCAGAGGCAGAAGAGAACTGTAAATCAGCTACAGTAATAATATACTCTATTAACCAAGTTTGTTAATATGAATAGCTACACATTGTGCTTTGCAGCTTTCCCTTGTATAACTCAGCAGTCAGGGGCTGCCTTCCGTGCAAAAGGCTCAGGCAGTAGTTGTGCTAGCTGGGTTAAGCAAAATGACATGTTATCAGATGTGGCACACAAAGAGCTGGGTGTTTTCTACCATCACTCTCCTGACACAGAAAGAGAGAGAGAAGGGAAGGCTACACCCTAGAACTTTTCCCCAATCCTAGATAATCATTCAGTTTAACACTGGTCAGTGCTAGCTGGCTACAACTGCAAGTAGCTATTACAGGAAAAAGAAACCCTTATGAAAATCTGTTGATCCCTGCTAACAATCAAGAATACCATTTCCTAGGCATTCCCTTCAGCAAATATTATATTATTGTCTTTTACAGGAAATTCTCTACATTGAGATTTACCCATTACCAACCATTCAAAACAATCTCATACTCTCCCTATATCTTTACAGTGCAAACGTTGGTTTCATGTCCCTAGAGACATCTGAATTGCCAGTCTCAACCACTGACCTGGCCTGCCACCCCTACTAACACACAGAAATCTGTATGGGCCAAACTCTTCAACACCTCTTCAGTGTAGTCAGACACATACAGCAGTGGCCCACTGCTGGAACATACATTTGGCTTACAGGGAAGATTTGCTGAATTACAAATCTGAGCATCCACTTGAGAGGCTGAATTCTGCTTCTGTTCTTCCTTATGCATAGCCTGAGCACAAGCCCAGAAGTCACCCAAGACAATCTCTAGTTTTTAAAAATAGAGTCCTCTTTTAATTTTAAAAAATCCTCAATGGGTGTTCTAAGGTCATTGCCAAGAGAGAGACACCACTCAAGTGGTTCCTTACTTCAAGTTCCTCTTTTTGCTCAGATTAACCTCAATTATAGTGGCCATACAGATGGGTTGCTACAGTATCTCCCAAACACATCACCTGAACACATCAGCCTCCTGCTCTCTTACCTGCTGGAGTTTACAGGAGTGTTGCTCCTCACTAGTTCTCAGGTACAATCGTACCTGGTGATGAAGGAAGCTGTTTTGCTGAACAAGCTTCTTCCTCATCGCTAAGGGAAGTTTGATGGTCTTCAAAATGAAGTACAAGTCAATCTCTCTGTAAGGAGGTAAGACTGTAGCCCACCCTTCCAAGTATGCTGTAGGACAACTTCTAAGCTGCCATCCCTAACTCATCCACTTCAGGGAAGACAATCTCTAGTTTTGAGAGATCCCCTGTCAGCCATAACAACCATTTTACCTGCTTCTTCCCCAGTAGCTCCTTAGCACATCTAGGGATTGAGGGCAGAGCAAGGCAGCACTCCCCCATGCTGCCTAAAGTCAGTCTGAAGAAGATAGGTTCTGCTCTCTGTGGTGCATTTGGAGGAGGAATCTCTCTTCAAGGGATTTTCCAAATTCAAGTGATGGCCCAAGGAAAAAAAGCAGGATGGGGATGACAAACAGTAGCTGCACAGAACCAAAAAGCAAGGTTTTTCTTTGCAGTGTGAAGTTTTCTAACCAGTTTAGCAGCTCTTGACAGTCACAGCAATCAAGATTTCTGTACACTATGAAAAGGCTCATTATGAGGCCTTTCTAAAGGGCCCTCCCATGACCAAAATATCCTGCTGGATGGGCTTCCTCTCCTTCACAATAATTCAGAGCACATGCAGCTAAGCTGGAGGTGGAACTGAGGCTGTCGAGCTATAGCCCAATAGATGGATGCTGCCTTCCCAGGGCAAGACACACACATTTCAGAGCTGAAGCTTAAGTTTCGGTTTCAGTTACATGGCTTAGATTAATTAACTGTAATCCTCAAGCATATGCTCTTTGCCCTGCACTGCAAATTCAGTTTTACTGTGTACCTTGGTGGTTACTGCAGATACCAGCTGTAAGGCAGTACCTGCAAAGATCTTGAAGCCTAAGGAAGGAGCTGTTCCAGAGCCAAGCAGCAGTGGGGTTTTGCTCAGTATGCAAGAGATTAAAACCAAAGATGTTGTTGTTCCAGAACAAGCACCCATTTGCCCTTAACCCCTCAGGATTATTAAGTGGTTAGTACTTAAGTCAGCTATGCCATTTTAGAAGCTGGTGTCTGAGAGACTGGCACAAAGGTAGATATCTTCCATCAAGGATGCTTGAACCAAATACTCCAAATACTGACAAGTTCAACTGAATGTCACAAAGTGTCTCAGGAAAGCTTGGCAAGGCTCAGCAAAGCATTACCACCACAATTCCTACCATTAACCATGTTGAAATCTCCTCTGTTAGGGTTACTTGTCAGGAGTGTACTTAAAGTTTACCCAGGTAACTATTTAGCATTAACAGTCAATACAGATTGTGCACTTCATGAACCATAAGGAAGGGAACTCCCTCCACAGCTAGAAATGCTGTTAGGTTTGAGCAAACATTTTTCACCAGGTATTTGCCTGCTTAGTCTCAGGTGTGGCTCTTTCTTCAGCTAGCACCTGCTACACAGGTCTGCAGCTTCCATCTTAACCCAGCACTCTAGCAACAATTTAAGCAATGCAATATAGTATTGAAGCCAGCTAAGCCAGGATAGGATGTTATGGTAGCCTTGTGGAGAAGCTGCTTTTCCCACATATAGGTCTAGGAAAACAATAGTTTGTTTATACAGGAAACCTTATATCCCTCTTTCCCTACAGAAACCAAACCCTGACGAAGCATGAACGAGTACCATCTCTGGGCTATGTATTCAATGGTGTTTAATACAAACTCAGGAAAGGCTACCACTTCTGCCTCAGGATTGGAGGAACGCAGAAGCGACCCTAAGACATGATCTAAACAGTATTTTGGACAAAGCTATCCAAATAACCAATCCACAAGATCTACTCTAAGTTCTGCTGTTACACAGGCACATTAACCACATTGAACATCCTGTGTTTGTGTCCTGATTATACCCAAAGCTGCCAAATTTGTGCACCACAGCTCATACTTTTGGCAAGGCTATCATAACTCCAGCACTTAAGCAAGCAAGCAAAAGAAAACAGGGAAAATGATGGGAAGACTTTGTTGACAAAGAGGGGGAAGAGATGCAAGAAGCACTTGCTCTTTGGGAGCACAGCAGAAAGATTCAGTCTCTTATTTCAGGGTTGCCTGTTAAGATTCAGTTGCCTTCTCAGCCTATACTTAGTTTGAATTTCAACTTCTGCAGTCTGCTAAGAGGCAAGATTGAGAAGAGGCCTTCCAGTAAATGTGTCTTTGTGTGGGGCAAAGACTTCCAGCCAGGTGGTCTTCCACCGCCCCCATCTTCCCCAGGTAGATCCCAATCAGGCAGCAAGAGTCAGGCTCCTCTCCCCACTCCAACAGAGTTTTATATGGCATAAGCCATTTTAAGAGCCATAAAGCTACTTAAGCATCTTAAGCCACTCTAGATTCTGTAGCATCAATTTGATCTTCAAAGTCTTACCAGTTTACAGACAAGTAAAGCCTTTCAGCACCTGATCTGAGGCCTTAAAACTGCATTAAGAGAAAAAGATGCTGTGAAGCAATAGGACAGAAGCCCAAAGACTAAACAAGCCTGAAACTTGTACATTATTAGTAGTGCTCCTATTTTCACACTGTGCTCTCTCCCCTTCCTTTAACAGCAGACACTTCTTTCAGTCCCCTGAGATTTGTGCATGACATGACTGGAGCTGCACAGCTACAGCAACTCCTGAACAATATGAGCAAGGGCTTCTGCAGCCCCATTAGTAATGGTGAGCAGAATGTGGCTTATAAAGAGTTAAGTATCTGCTGTCTTCTAGCAGGGTACAACTCAACACCATGATAATAATCTCAGTACTTCAGCCTCCCCCACATGCCTTCTCTGGACAAGCTCTTCCTGAAAAACTACATCATTCAGTACGGTTCTTTGTACAGAAATATCTTCTCCAGCGTTTTCTTTAGCCTAAGTGCTGCCTTCATTTATTCTTATTAAAACAAACAAAAAAACCCAAAGAAAAAACCACTACCAACAACCACCACCTCTTAGAAGATGTATCTCCCTGCAACACAAACACTTCCAAATGTTACAGGTAGGCATCACGGGGTTGCCAGTATTGCTCTTCTCAAACCAAAGTCTCAGCCCACAGTATTTCAGCCAGCTGACGCATATCTTGGCAAAGGCAGCAGTTCTCGTCTCTCCTCTCAATCCAATTATAAACTCAGACTAATTTCCTGAGCTCTTGTGAGGGAGTAGATCCACACTCCAGCATATTCTGCAACTAGACAAGCTGATACTACAGTAAAATAGTTAACCCATTCATGTCAGACAAAATTCTCTCTATTTTATACTACCTTTAAGTGTTTCAGCATTTAGAAGATTAGGCAGAAATCTCTGATTTATGACACAGTTGTGTGTCTCAAACAGTGCTCAAAGCAATCACATTTGTCAGCTCCAGCAGTAACAGGACAGAGTAGCACCACAGAACCAGTGATCAAAGTTTGCATTGACTTTGGAGAAGTCAGATCAAACCCTGCAAACACAGAGGAACACCTACCTCCAAGTGAGATTATAACAGAGTCAAAACACTGTCAGGCAGATTTTAGAGGAATGTATTTAGTTATTTCACTTCAGCCACTTTATCCCAGTTATGCCACCAATCTTTATAGACTCCAATCCCTCAGGCAAGAGGCTGACCCTGTCAAAAATGTGAAGAAACAGTAGATGAGCTGCAGCTAGATGACAGTTGGAGAAGATTAGGAAGAAAAGACTACAGTGCTGAAATGGGATTGTTTCAAACAAAGTTTCAGTCTGTAACCTCTCAATCTAACTAAAAGTTTTACTTGAGTGACTTTGGATTGACTCCCAGCCTCCCTCAGAAGACAAGTCTACTTTTCTGCACTCTTACAGCAAACCTCCCTCTTTTAACACAGCATCCCAGAACCTCCATTTCTGACAAGAAGCTCCAGAAAAGTCCACCACCCCCACTCTGTTACCAGGTCCCACCATGAAACTGACACTGAGGTTTTATGAACAATGCAAATTCAACTACACATCAAGCTGAATTACATATTGTGATATCTAAAAATAAAAAAGCACCCAAAAATGCACCCTCTGCAGTCTTAGCAGTACCTTAATAATACCAATAAAATCTTCATTGCTTGTGGTACACAGTAGCTCCCACCATGTAATTACCAAGTTCATGTCTGGATTTGGTGTAGAACCAAATTCCACCATTTACTATCAAAGGCAGAAGTACAGAAGCACTAAGCAGCACACAATTTGGTGCAAGCAACAAGGGTTTAGGGTAAGTACTTTACAAAATCCATTCTTGAAGATATTGAAAAGCCATCTGGACAGGGTCATCAAGGTGGATGTGGATATCAAGGATTAGTAGTCTTTAATATCTTTACTGATAACACAGATAGTGACATCAACTGCATGTTCAGCAATTTGTAGATGACACAAAGCTGAGCTGTGTAGGTGACACAACAGAAGGACAAGATGCCATCCAGAAGGACCTGGAGAATCTCAAGAAGTGGGTCCATCAAGTTCAACAGGTCCAAGTGCAAGGTGCTGCACCTGAGTCTGGGCAATCCCAGATACAAGTACAGGCTGGGAGAAGTCCTTGAGAGCAGCCCTGCCGAGGAGGACTTGGGGTGGATAAAAAGCGGGACGTGAGCCACCAGTACACGCTTACAGCCCAGACAGCCAAATGAATCCTGGGCTGTATTGAAAGCAGAGTGACCAGCAGGTCAAAGGAGGTGTCTTTCCACCTCTACACTGCCTTTGTGAAACACCACCTAAAGCATGGCACCCAGCCCTGAAGTTCTCAGCAAAGAAAGGCATTGACCTTCTAGAGCTGATCCAAAGAGTCACAAAGATGATCCCTCTATGAGAGATCTTACAAAGACAGGTTGAGTCCTCTTCAGGGAGGCCTCTTTGAAGCCTTCCAGTACATAAAGAGGATTTGTAAAAGAGGAAGAAGAGCTTTTTACACAGGTAGATAGAGTGACAGGACAAGGGGGAACAGTTTCAAACAAAAAGAAGAGAAATTTACATTAGAAATTAGTAAGAAATTCTTTTCTCACAGGGTGGTGAGGCATTGGAACAGGTTTCCCAGAAGTGGTAGAAGCCCTACCCCTCAAAGTGTTCGAGGCCAGGTTGGATGAGCCCTGAGCAACCTGATCTAGTTAGTGTGTGGCATCCCTGCCCATTCCTGGGGGTTGAACTGATGAACTCTAAGGTCCCTTCCAACTCAAACCATTCTGTGATACGGTCCTGGGTAACCAGCTCCAGGTGGCCCTGCCCTAACAGAGGGGTTGAACCTCCAGAGGTTCTTCCCACCTCAACCATCCTGTGATTAACACGATGGCTGATAAGTCTGGAGAGGCTGCTCCTCCAGATTCTCCAGAGATCCTCCAGGAACCTCTCTTCTTCAGGAACACAAGGGGTTCTGGCACCTTGCCTTAGGGGCGGTCTGTGGCCCACCCTTCATCATGTGAAGTAGATTTACAAATACCTACCTGCCAGAATAAAGTTCTATCTCCTCCCACACTTTCTAAACTGAGATATGGACAGAGACTTCATGGGAGACTTTTCACTTCCACACATCTCCCCAGTGTATAGGAGTATTATGATGGCTGACAAGCAAAGCAAAAGCATTTGTAGCAGAAGAGACTACATCGGCTTCTGTTACAAGGCTGCAGGAAAAAGGTAGCTGATAGATCCTGGGAGGGGAAAAAAGTCTTCTGTATTTTCAGAAAAGGGACAGGGTTACACTTTACTCACTAAATGAATGAGTAAGCAACTTTTTGGGCCTGACACATGACTCCAGACACAGAAGCAAGTCTTGGAAAGTACAAAACCCATCTACTTCCCCCTGACACCCCTTCTCCAGGAGGGAAGTGAATGTATGCCTCTGCAACAAGAAGAGTTCACTCTTGTACAGAGAAAAAAAGTTGCAGTAGACAAATAAACTACCAGTATCACCGAGCTAAAGCCACCATTCAGCAGGAGCCTTCTCCTCCTTTTACCCTTTATAAACTGTACAGAGCCCAAGGAAACTAGGCTCGAGTTAAGTCTTTGAATTCCCTTCTGACACTCCTCAATTTATTTTTCATCCACTCCAGAGCAGTTTCCTTTATTCCTCAAGTAACTCTCTCTAGTGCATGTTCTCAGGTTCCCCTAGCAAAGTTCCTCTGTCCAGAAAAAGGCTGACACAAAAGCTTCCAAACACATCAGTTCGTCTAGATATGTTAGCTTGCCCTTCAGAAGCACTGGGAGAGTCACTTCTGCACTTAGGACAGAGTAATTTTTAGCACAACCACACAAATCTCCCCAAAATAGTCAGAGCACAGTAATCTCCACGTGGGCTTCCACAAAGGATGCACACAACACCAAAAGGAGTGACATTTTCTAGATGCACAGCTAATTTTACCACACACAAGTTACTAGTTGCACAGTTAAGGTGCACTCCTGCAGTAGCCTGGCACCTTATTCAGCTATCCATGATAAAGATCAGCTTTTTGCTTAGCAATAATGGCAAATCACCAGTTTTCTTCCTTTCTCAGGACTTGACTAAGTAAGTTTACAATTTCTACTTGTGCTGTCAAACAAGTATAATTACATAAAACTTCAAGTATAATTTCTCAAAGACAAGCAACTGCAAGTAGCAAGCTGTGTAGAAATCCTATTAACATTTTTGCTCTTGGCTTATCTGAGAGCATAGTATGAAATACCTGTGAAACTGTAAAACTCTGCCTAGTCAGCAGCAAAGTGCACTAGTGCAATAAATTCACAGACATATACGCCCCAGAAATATCTCAGGTCATAAGACCTTGCTCCCAATCCCCCTTCTTCAACCAGTCAATTCACACCTTTAGACCAGCAATGGGTTTTACTACAAACCCTTCAGAGAACCAGCCTGTCCATGAGGTACCTAAAAGCTGACAGTAGGCACTGAGCCAGTTACAGCTTTTCCAAGCAGATAAGCCCATAAGGAAGACGAGCTCTTATTATTCATCTACATTTCTCACACTGCAGGGTTTCAGTGCACCTTCCTAAACTTAAGAAAGTAAGACCTAACAAAGCAGTGCTAAAGGCACACCACCAGATTGCTGGTATAAAGTACTTGTGCAGCAGCTCACTATTACTGGGAATCCCTCACTTGAAAACCCAGAGTAAGCTGTCTTGTTTTCCCTGCAGCATCAAACAAGACACATTGCCTACTCATTTATAGTCCAGCACTTGACCAGTCACCCAAGTCACTACAACTATGTAAATGTCCTGTTCCAGATGGAGTATGGCTGCTGCTTGCCCATACTGCTAAATGCCACATCCAACTGGGCAGCACCAATTCCTACAGTGCTTCCAAACTGATTTGGAGCAATAGCTATCACTGCTTAAAGGACCTTGGACACATCCTGCAATGGCTGCAAATTGGACAAACTCAAGACATGGGCTTGAATACTTCTGCACCGCTCTTAATCACATTTAAGAGATAAGAGGGAGAATCCTGCAACTGTGCATGCAGCAACCAGCAGCAATTCACTAATAAACCAACTGCACTGACCAGCTTTTTTTCCTAACATAATGCAGATAATGCATCTACCTTTAGAGTATTATAACCACTGAAGTTGCCATTATACTAATAAGTACTCTGAGATTTTATCCAATTGGTATGTCCTTGACTGACTTTTAATGCTGCCTGAGCTGAGTAAATCCTGTTAAGAGACATTTGCCCCTACTCCAAGTCACACTAGGACAGTAAATTAAAGGAAACTGTTAGCCTAGAGATACTGCTGTCACATAAATCGACAGTCATAAACCACTAATCACTCCAAAAGCTGAAGGTAGAAAAGAAAAGGGTCAACCAAGTTTGTCCAGTGATGATTCCACAAAGAGATATAAAGCTTTAAAGGACTTCCAGGTCCTCAAACACTTGAGCATACCTGCTTCTATCAGATCAGACTTTGGACATGAGATGCTACTTTTTGCTGCTAGGTGACATTACAGGCAACCTGTATTTCCTTTTTAACAACCTATGCAGGTTCAGATCATGAAAATAGTAATCTCTCAAGATCTCCAAGCAATATTAATATATTTATGCACCATCTTGTTGTGTTCCAGTCCATTCTACACAAAGGGAAGTTTTCCTAAGTATCAGCATGCTTAGATAAGCATCCAGGCTCCTCATTTATATTGTACAGCAAAGTAAGTAGAATGAGTTTAACCATTCATTTTACTGAAATCTATGATAGTGGACAAAACTGAAAAGACCTATTTAATGAACAAAAAGTCAGGCAGGCATTTTTCCTGATTCTGGTGCAGTTGATGTGATGGAAACTACAGGGGGAGAAAAGAAGTGAAGGTTTAAAAGATCAAAGTTTGAAAGATATTGAGCTTCATCTCTAAAAGTAGACAGGAAATGAAAGAAAGGAGGGGGAAGGGATGATTGGGGCTTTTTTTAGTTTTATGTGGGTTTGGTTGTTTGTGGGTTTTTTATGTTGGGGTTTGTGGTTGGAGTTTTTTTTGGTAAAGAAAGCATGCCTCCACTGATTTTAGTGAGCAGCTGCTCCAGAATTGCACTGTTCCACAAGTTGCCTCCTCCCAGTAGTTGACCTGGAACAGAACATCAATGCAAACTCCAAGAATAAAGCTTTACACTGCTACATGAAATCCAAGTTTAGCATCATCCCTACTGAACAAGCTAATCCACCACACAGCTCATTCCATAACTGTAAATGTCAAACCAAAAAATACATATATTCGTAGCCATTCTGAGTACTGGTCTTGCCACAGTTTAATGGATCCATAAAGTTTTTCAACTATATGTTTAAGGACTGCTCTAGCTGGCACCCAGGTTATTGTTACATCATGTTTGGCACATCACATCTCACCCATCAGCACAAAAAACCACTCAGAATAACTCAGAGCTTAAACAGCTATGAATAATGAAATTCACAATTTTTCATTCTGGTAAAAACTTGACCAGGATATTGAAAGGGTGGAAGTCAAAACACTGCCATTAATACTATTAGTCCTTAGTTGTCAATCCACAAGTGTGCCCTGTAGCAGGGGGCTGTGACACGGCATTATTACTAAGAAGCCATCACATCCTGCAGAAATGCTGCTGGCACCACTTTGCATGAAACTAAGCCTCTCCAGTAAATATTATCTTGGAACAGGAAGACTAGAGAAGTTATTTTACTTGACACTTGCTCTATCCTCAATTTATTAGTTTTCCCTTCTAAAAATATTAAAAAGTCTTCTCAGTTTCTCTTGACAAAAAACAGAGGTCTTGCTTTAATTTTTGTATCCCTCTTCTCATATTTTCACTTTCTCAAAAGCTGCTTTTGAATAGGAAAATGCTCTTTATTGGAGACGGGAGGGAAGTACATTTCTGGGTTTCACCAAGGTGAAGTTGGTCTTGAAATGTAAATAAGAAACAGAAGCACACTAAAGACTTCATGTATCAGTGTGCTAAAACAGAATTAAAGAAGTCTGTACATTCACTCCACTAAAGCTCTCCCCTTTGCCATTTACCCCAAAAACACTTCCTTACCACAGAGGAAGTACTCAGCATGTCACTCTGCTGATTCCATTGATACTCAACTCGTTTTCCTTCTTACACAATCTCCAAAAATCTGTCATGCCAAAACACTTGCACAGTGACAGGCACAGAAGCCAGTCGAAACCACTCAGCTTCAAAGCATCAACTCCAGCTGGTTTCACTTGCTACTGTTCAGAAATGTGCAGAAACTAATTCTCCCTGCTCACTGCTGCTCATGAACCATAGTACTCATGTTCATCTGCAATTCACACACAAAGGCAGCAAAGCAGGATGCTCCAAATACCCTTTAAGGGTGGTGTAAGTTTCCCAGTTAAAGATTTGGTCAGTATCTGTGTTTTACCATAGAATGGCTTGGGTTGGAAGAGAGTTCCAGTTCCCCGGCTAGGGACATCTTAAACTAGATCACGTTGCTCAGAGCTCTGGCCAGTGTTTCCACTGGACTTTTCCAAATATCCAGTGGACCACCAAAAACCTTCAGTATTTTGAGGAATCAAGCATCCACCACCTCTCTGGGCAACCTGCTCTAGTGTTCCACTACCCTCATCGTAAAAAAATTTCTCTACATCTAGTCTGAAGCTACCCTCCCTCAGCTTAAAACTACTATCCCCTGTCCTATAAAAACAGGCACTGCTAAAAAGTCTGTCGCCATCTTTCTTATAACCCCCCTTTAACTACTGAAAGGCTGCAATAAGGTTTCCCTGGAGCCTTCTTTTCTCCAGGATGAACAAGCTCATCTCCCTCAGCCTTTCCTTATACAATAGGTGTTCTATCCCTCCAAAGATTTTGTGGCCCTCCTTTGAACCTGCTTCAACAGGTCCAAGTCTTCCCTGTTCTATAGACCACAGAACTGGACACAATACTCCAGGAGGGATTCCATGAGATCCAAGAAGAAGGACAGAATCACCTCCCTTGACCAGCTGGCCACTGCTGCTTTTGATGAAGCCCAGGATATGTTATGGCATTCTGGGCTGCAAGTGCATGCTGTTGACTCATGTGCAGCTTTTCATACACCAGCACCAGCCTAAGTGCCTCTCTGTAGGGTTGCTCTCAATCCCTTCATTCCCCAGCCTGTAATGATACTGCAGGTTGCCTTAACACAGAGTAATTTAGGGGAATAAATTACACACTTAAGGGTGTGAACTTGCAGCTCAGAAGTTGGTTTTTTAAGTAATGCACCCAGAGGGGTGCATTAGGCAGAAGGCTCACCTACCACTGCAGCTGTGCTCTGAGAGCAACAACCAGCTTCCCTGCAGGATTGCTGGACTGTTAAAACCAATTCTTCAAACCCACATTTGAACCCGAAGGATCCCCATATATACACCAGCAAAACCACAAAACTCCTGCTTCTTTACAGAAGTGCTCTGTGTTGTCCAACCAACCCAATCAGTGGGCAGTTAGTGCAGGCCAGCACACAGTGGCCACATCCTGTAATACACACTGCACCTCTCTGGTACTTGTTACTTGCCTGGTGAGCTGCTGGCTTTTTCCTCCTTTGATATCAAACATAATTAAACAAGTTTATATTGAATGTTAGCAGCACTGGTTGCTGGAAATGAGTAATCAAGAATGTATTTGCACTAGACTGATTTTTTTGGAAAAAAAATCAACTGTTGGAGCCACCGCAGTCCAAAACCAAATTCTTCCACAATAATCAGAAATTCCTCCAGAAAATTAAAAATAGCTTAAGTTGACCGAGTATTTAAAGATTAAGCTGAAGGGCAGGAAAGCAAGATTTGTTTGCATCTAAAAATCAAGTCTATATTCAAAAAGAGACATTCAGCCTTTTACTTGCAGACATTCTGCATTTTACTTTTCCAAAGATGCGTACTACTACCTGCCTAGTGTCCACACTAGTTCTGCTACAACAAGTGTTAGTGAGATCAATATATAAAGTTCAAGTAGCAGTTCACAAAGTACAGACAAGTGTCTCTCTTGCACCATAGCATTTACTGGAAGTGCACTAAGAAATTCAAATGTACTTTAGGGAAGGCTAGTATTTAAGACTGATTGCTATAAACAGTTATTTAAATGGTAGCAGTGGCTGTTTATTCTTTCATCAGAGTTTTCAGGCAAGGAGATTCAGAGTGGGTATCTAAAACACATCTTTACTGCAGTTACGTACTGCTTGTTTGGAAAAAATAACAGTAATGTTTCAGAATCTTCCCCTCCTTCCAAATTACTGCACTTAAATCATACGACAGCAGCAGCCAGCTAGAAGTGCAGTAGAGTTTTGGCAGTTAAACTACATAACCAACAACTTCTATGACACACAGGATCCCCTCAACACATCCTAATCTGGGCTTGGGATGCATCTCCCCAGCCTAAGCTTGGGGCTGAGATCCCCCCACACCCTGGACCAGGAGCTGGTGGAAAAAGATAGTGTGCAGGGATCCAACCATGGCCCAAACCCTGGAAGAAGTAGGGAGCCAGACCCACAATGTGCTCAGTCTTGCTCAACGAGAAGATTAGGGATGAACATCGGCTTGGCAAACAGCAGCACAACACCAGATTCCCATTTCAGACAACAGCAAGCTGGGGTTGTGACCTTCTTCAGATGTCCAGACAGTTCTCTTTGGGGTCCTTTGCAGGAACTTCTGTTCCCTGTTCCTTCAAGTGTCTCCAGAGGTCATGACAGACCACATGGCAATGCTCTGAACACAGCAGGTGGACCCATCCCTTTCTTGAGGGCCCATACATGACATACCTGGGATACCAGAGCTGCACAGCACCAGCAGCCTGCCCAGGCAACAGACAACAAGGCTTGTCACAGCTCAGAGCACAAGAAGGTAAAACATACCTGCCATGCAGGCACCAGAGTAGTCTAAAGAGAAAGACAAGAAATCATTTCAGGTCTTTCCTTTTAATCAAGAACAAACTCTCTGTAAAACAAACAAACAAATCAACCAGCTTTGGAGCACAACATTTGCAAGTAGCTTGCTGAGGAGACGAAACAGAGCATGAATGGTGCTTTTAAGAGCTCATAGCTGCAAGCAAAGCACACTGACTGCAGTAAAACAGCCTGTTTTCCTTCTGCCAAGATGATGACATCTGGCAACAGGAAAGTCAATATTTAAACTAGGCTCCATTCCCACTCCATGCCTAGGCTGGTACTACTTCTGATGCTCCTCATCCCTGAATGCACGTCAGCTGCTCAGGAAAGCCTCTTCAGGGACTGCCTGACGCAGATTTTTTTGGTGCTATGGAAACAGCCACAGCCTGCGCAGCGGCGAGTGATCGGCTCACGCACACCGCGGCCTGTGTGTGTGCAGGCACAGAACTAACCTCTGCCAGCAGTGATCAAAGCACTCTCAGCAGTCAGCAGGTTAAAAACAGTGACTGATCTGGGAGCTTTCTGCTCTGCCTTCAGCCTGCTTCTCAAGACTCCTCAGATGTAGGCAAAACACTTTTTAGATTTGCTGAAGGGATTTCTTTTCTGCATAACAATACAGACACTAGAGAGAAAGATGCACCCTAGCCAGTGGGAGCTGTGCCCATTTCATAACCCCGACCCTTCTTTTGAGTAGGAAGTACTAGTTCCTACTTAAAGGACAGCTTCTTTAAAGATACCTACAGGCAAGTCCTTGTACAGCTCCATTCCTGGGAACCTGTGTGAGGAAAAGCAAGGGATGCTTCAGGACTCTGATGTACTCCTGCAGGGACTACAGGGTATCAGAAGATGAAAGTTCAGTGAAATGGCCTTCTTCAAAAGCAGTCCATCCTGACAGCAGCTGTAAATGTCCACCACTATAAGTTATTCCCTAGATTGCTGTAGAACACTTCAATGAACATCAGATAGGATGACTTGAGTAGAAGCATAAGGGGAGTTTCAAATTAATCAAGACTTTCTAATGTCATGATGTGATACACATTTAGGCAGAGAACAGACAGAGAGAAATGAGTAGGACCACTTATTGCTCATCTTGGGACCCCTGCTAGTAGTTTAATTAAAATACTTTAGGCAAAAGGTAAAATGCAAAACAGACACAAGCAATATCGCCAATGCTCACAACTGAAATACACAGCTTTGCCAGGCTAAGGAGCAGTTAAAAAACATTACATTACAAAGCTTTGTTTTCAACCTTTTTGAGGCTTTTCTCATGAACCAGCACCGCTGCCACACATGAGCTCCAATCCTAGCAAAGCAGAGGAGGAGCACCTGTCTGAAAACACCCACTCCAGCCCAGGTTGCCTCCCTTGGCACATCTTTTCACCTCTCTCTGGGGGTTAAGGGGTTCTGATGAAGCACCACTTCCCTCTAGCTGCTAGACAAGGAAAAATACCTGCTCTTCTACCTCTGCTTGCCTAACCCACCACCCCCAGCAAGCTGCAGGTGTTCCCCAGCCTCTTTGTTACTCCAAGGTACAACAATGCCATTGCTAGTGAAAGGACATAAGCTTTGAGCCAAGCTTGCAAGGCCCCAGGACTAAAAAAACTCGTCAGGATTGCTCTGTCTCTACCCTTCTTAATTTGCCTGCAGCTTTGTTTTACTTGGTGTGTCTCAGAGTAGAGACACAGAATGTGAGAATTCAGGCATGGTAGGAGAGCACAGGGCTGACAATGGAGACCCATGGCTGTAAGAAAGCCATCAGTGGAGATGTGAAGCTGGAAAAAACTATTTTAGAGACAACAGAGAGCAAAGGAGTAATATCTAGCATATATAAAATAATATATATATATTATTATATATAATAGATTTGATTGAAATACAGAGCTTGCAAAGCCATGAAAGAAATAGTAGATGTGTAAAAAGCAAACATAACAGAAAGATTCCAGTGGATCCTACAGTGAGGAAGAAACCACCACCATCCTATCCCTCCCAGAAAAGGAGTCACAATATGACAACTTGCTCTAATACCCCTGCCACCACCAAAATGATACTACCAGCCTCAGAAGCCAGGGGAAGGATGAGTAAACCACCGAGAAAAAGAAACTAAGCTTGTATGTTAGCTTTATTATTACTAAGACTTCATCTGCATAATAGTCTTTTTCTAAGTGTATTCTTGAATTAGATTGTTTAAATTTCAATTACACTAAAAATAAACAGTTGTGGGGTTTTTTTCCATGTACACACATGAAGGGTGCTTCCTGTTTATCCATGAAGTTTTTAAGCACAGCACACATTCGTTGTATTGCTGGGAGAGGGGCAGTTCAGAAGCCTGTCACTCCAAACTACATGTGTCACAGCACATTCCTATAGACCTCAGTTCTACAGAAAAGGGAGCATTCCAAGCTTGGCCAAGGCATCATTTGCTGAGCCACTCCACTGTCAGTCAGTATCCAACAACACTTTACTGCTCTGTTCTCACACTCTAAAATAGAGAAGTCAGCTTGCAAAACAGGAAATCTGCCTCCTTCAGTGACAGCATTCACACCACAGGAGTAGTCCTGGTTTCTCTCTAGATAGCATCCATCCACCCCTTTCTGCTCAGGAGCAAGTAACAGCACAATAAGCATTTTTCCACACACCAGCACTTGGTGGCAGTCAGTGCTGTGCTGCTCACCCTACCCCACCCAGGGCCAAGTGGCTGCAGACTCCTGCAGCTGATTGCCATTACTTGTACTTGAACTAGCAGAAAATCCATACAGCCATCTACACCTCCACCAGAAATAAGTGTTTTCATATCAGGGCAAGGATACTCCGGACTACCAGTTAAGCCCAACTCATGGTAACATCCTGCCAAACAGCCAAAGCCAACACATAGCTATATACTCTTTCACTTCTGCTCCCTTAACCAGAGGCAGAGGAAAAGGAGGAAGACAAGTAAGAGGAAATGGCAGGAGTGACACTGAACCTTCAGGAGAGACCCAGATTAGAAAGTTCTGGGTAACTGGTCTTTTACTGCAGCCCTTTTCAAAAGAAAAGGCTTGCAGTAGAAAGCCTATCCTCCAATACAACGTTTTTGAGTGAAGGTTCCCAATCACTCTGGCTAACACACACAAATATGAGCAATTTTGAAGACACTCTCCACCTTTAACAGGAGAGAAAGCTGTCCCTCGGGAAACTGAAATTGAAGCTGACACAGAGTGACAGTATTGGCTGAACAAGAGCGTTTCAATTTAGTGGTTAATCTCAATGCTTGCTTTCCCTTTCAGTCACCCTTTGTTTGACATTTTTCTGCTTACTCACTGCAGGATATTAAAAGAACAAGGGTAAACACCTCCCTTCCTCCATATAGCAAATCTCAAATCAGAAGTGCCTATATTACAAAGACACCAATGGAGGCAACAGTGGGGTCATCATTCTCCTACCTGGAGGCAAGCATCTCGTAAAAGCACCAAAATCCCACATCCATCAGGTGTCTACTGCACAGGGCTCAGCAAACAACACTATTGCTCTCTCCTGCTAAATTAAGAAGGAGGAGTTTGGGCTATTTTCTTTTGAAAATTGGTCAAGAGACATTGGCTTTCAAGAACATTCCCTGCACTGTATCTGCTGCCATGGAAACATCACTTTTTGAAGAGCTATAGCACATACCCTCCCTTACCTGCAGCAACGTCCAGCACCCTCAGGAATCAGCAATCCACAAACAGCTCATTGATTTGACACAGCAAATCTAGTCCCTTATTTTCCCGCAAAACTTCTCTACACTGGCTGCGGGACTTCTTGCCAATAAAAACTGCCAGGACATCTTCCTGTTAAAGGAGCAAATAGTCGTGAAGAAAGAGGACAAAGCCTTCCCAGCTTTTGGTCAACACTCAGGTCAGCCAAAGCAGATTTTGGGATGTCCTTACCCAGCAGGGCAGAAAGCATCAGAAGCTCCAACACCCATTCCCTTTATCACCCAGCTCCTCCTGGGACTATACTGACATCTGGTTCACAAAGCAGAAGTTGTTAGTCAAAGGCTGCCGTATTCAGCAGCTGTAGAAGACAAGGGGGGAAAATGTACATACAAAATAGACAGGAGCATGACTAGAGACATGAATGACATAAAAATGAATAGAGATAACATTCCCAAGGCAGAGTAGTGCACTATGTGGTTACTGACAGCCTCTGCAGATGGAAGGGGCTGTGCTCTGCAGCCTCTAGGCACAGTTCATACCAGCTCAACACCACTCATGCCCAGGCCAGGAGAGGTGTTAACATATGGCAGCCAACTTTCAGCCATGAAAACCAGCTGTTCCCACTTTACCCACAAAGCATCCAGATCAAGCAGAGCAAGGCACATGTTCAGCTTCCACCAGCATATTCTTAAACCAAAGCCAAATTCCAGTGCTTTATTTTAGGCCAGAAATGTCAGCCTGAGCCTCCAAGGCCTCCCATTGCTTTGGTGAGCATTCTCAGTGGGAGAATGGGGGAACCCGTGGGCTGCTTCAAAGTGCGGGAAACTGGAACAGAAAGGAATTGCATCAGTTTCATGTTGGATTTTAAAAGCCCTAAGCCATTACAGCTTGGCCTCATTGAAGGATCAAAGAACATAGATCCCTAGCTAAGCTTTCCCTGCACCGAAAGGTCTGAGAGTAGACCTTACTCTGCCTGAGACTGAACTGACTGCTTGGGACAGCATTTGTTGTAGGGGAGAGGGATCCATGCATACCACAAGCAAGAGATTCTTTCCACAGTTGGAGCACTGGGCTGGCCTCCTTCTCCATATCCTATCGAAGTGGGTGTGAGCATGAATGAAGAGCTCAAGTTACCCTTCAATGCTCAAGCATTGCAGAAGGCAGGAACAGCTGACACTGCTCTAGCCTCCAGCTGCCCACCCAACACTTGTGCATCAGCTGCTCCAGTGTCCCTCCAACACAGCACACTGATCCCTGTACATCATTCATGCACTGGCTGAGAGAGGAGGACAGCAATGCCACCAAATAACTATGTAATGCCACCCCACCAAGTCAGGACACTCAGCCTGACTCAGAACAAGATTTCCCCCACCAACACAGTTTTTCATGCAAAAGAAATGAAAGCTTGCTGCTGTTCAAAGGACCTACCCATGTAAGTCTTCTGATATTTCTGTCATCTCAAGTCACTGTTACAGACACTCAGATCAGTGAAATCATTCTTCCTTTGCAGTTCGCACAATAGCCATCCACTTGTACTTACTTACAAGTGTTTGATTTCACAATCGCACATTAAGTGAAAAAAATTGCACCTACAGTACTGCAAGTACCTAGTGATAAGAAAGCAAATAAAGCAGCAGGAAAAGGTGCAGCTTTGTGCAATGGGACAATGGGGGGAAATCTTGTCCTACTGCCAGCAACAAGTTCTTTCTGCACAAAGAAGAATATTAAAGTCCATTCTGTCAGTCCCAAAACTGGAAGTCAAGACTCCAGGAAAAGAAAGTCTCTCAAGAAATCACATGCAGTGTTTTGGGACTCTTTTGAAGTACCACAAAAGCCTGAAGACTTGGAAAGACACCAGGTTACATAAGAGAAGTGCTGCTGAAGCATAGGAGGAACCCCTGAACACAACATTTGGAGATGGATCATTACCAGATAACCGTGGTGTGGTGCATGTGTTTGTGAGACTGCCCAGTAGCACAATCTCCTCATTCAGAACACTGCTTCCACTGTAGGGGCAGATTCATCCTTATTTTTCCACTGGTAAACTGTGCCAGCACTAACAGTAACACTGGCAAGTCAGAGAGACCTTTTTGCAAGCAAAATCAGGTGTGGTTTTGGTTTGGTAGGCTTGTTGTTTTGGTTTTTTTGGGGGGGGAGGGGTGAGGGAGTAGGGAGGAAGAGGGGACAGCAGCATCTTTGTGAAAGCACAACTGCAGTTATTAATCTGTCGGGCAACTAAGTCCATACAGTGAATCAGATTTTTGTTCATGACAAGTTAAAGCAAAGCAACAGAACAAGGGACTCTTCATCTCAGGATAATATTATATCCACTTGGCTTGAGCTGACACTACTGCTTTGGTGCCTGTAACCACAGAGCAAGTTGAAGCCCTACTTCCAGAGCTGTTGGAGTGCACCAAGAATCATATGGAGCTATCCAGCCAGTTCAAATATCCCTCTGCTGAAAATAAAGACATGTCAAGTGAAAAGTTGCTCAGTGATTCTGATGCTGCTGGTGGTAGGTAGGAACAACTTTTTAAGGACTGCTACCAAACCTGACTGCTCAAGAGAGAGGAGAGACTTAAGCACGTTCTATACCTGGAGCATTAGCTTTGTCTAGTTTGGCTGCAATCTTAACCATAACCTAGATTTTCTTCCTACCTTCTAACTACCGCTATCTGAGCAAGCTGTCACCATAACAACAAAGTGTGCAACCTCTGACTTGCAATTTTAAACAAATTAACTTCTGGTTGGAAGAGGCAATCCAGAATGTTTAAGAGACAGAGACAGGACCTGGCAGCCTGGACTTTAACCACATACATTGGCTTTAGTGAGTAATAATATTGTATCATCAAGCAGTTTCCAATGCAAGCACTCCAGTTTGTCAAGAAAGGTGGTCTTTGAAGTCTAATTGGCAAGGTATTAGAAGCCTTTAATTAACTGGCACAAGTGTGTTGACTATTCTAGATTTTTTTCCCACTGTACCTGCAGATCTCCACCTCACCATGGAGAGAAAACAGCATAATTACTCCAAAATAAAGGCAGAGGAAGAAGATGTTGCACCATGTTTGCTCTGTAACAGTCCCTTACATCACACTAGGTACACTACTCTGATAAACATCCTGAGGTGCAATACCCTGCTTGTACGAAGCGATTTATAACAGAAATGAGTAAAATAGCAAACAAACCTCTAGTGTCAGGACTGCCGCTAAAGTTTTTCAAAAGATCATGTTATTTTATTTTCTTTTCCCATCAGAAGTTGTTCAAGATCCTGCAGTTACAATAAAGACTTTTGCCTTTTTTTTTTTTATAGGAGAGCCTCAAGAACTTTGGGACAAATACTGAAAACAGTTTTAATGCTCCTGCAAGTTGGAATTAAAATTCTGAAGGAACTGACAGTTGTGCTATTTTCTGGCACAATTCTGTTTGTTGGTACTCAAGAACAGGGTTTAGGGGTTGTTTTCCTTCCTTTTTTTTTTTTTTTTTTCGGGGGGGGGGGGGGGTGGTGGTGTTTTAAATTTATATTTGTATTGAAGATAAACACAGGACTTCAAAATGGTTGAAGGAACCTCCCCCAAGGCAATTCAGCTCCCCACCAGATTACCTTCTGGTCAGGCAGAGATAGCCTGACCTTTTCTGTAAGTACTGAGAAACTCAGAAGGCATTGTTAATTGTACAAGTGTACTACACAATCCTCAAAACACTTAACTGGGAGCAAATCGAGGCTGGCAGCTGGACCAGCTCACCTGGCAGAGCACAGAGCTTGACTGTGGCAGAGTAAGGGGTACATTCCCAGCAGCTCATGCACCTCCACCATCCCAGCCGCCACAGGTGCACGCTTCCTGCCTTCCCGAGCATGCCAAGCAGGAAAACCCTGAATGAAATCGGCCCAAGGGCACAGACACTGAGCTGGGCCAAGCAGCCCTGCCAGCTTTCTGCAGGTAACTTGGTGACCCCAGCCTGCCCTATCTCGCCTAGAGGAAAGCAGCTGGCATGTACCACACCATATAAAACGCTCCAACTGATTCATGAACGGGTTGAATAAATGTAATACACCTCTGTGGGATAAGCTTATAGAGCAAGAGAACGTGCTTTGCCTGAATTCCAGTCAGTTTTTATCAGAGCACCAACTACTCTCTCGGGCAAGCAGTCCCAAAGTTTTTGCCTTTCAATAAACCACGAAGTTTTAGGAAGAGCGTTGCAGCCACGGCCACGACAGCAGTCTTCCCAGGCAAAACGCTCACCTGGGAGCATTTGGCGAAGCATTACAGAGCCACAGAGGCGCCAGCCCTGCTGCCGCTCAGGGGCCGAGGGGCAGCTGCCCAAACGGTGCCGCCAGCTGTGAAGCAACCCCGGGCTAGAGTGAATTAAAAGGGAACAAACCCTGCGAGCAGCGCTGGTCAATCAAAAGTTGCACACTCGTAAAATGGCAAAGCTTTACTTTTAGTACAGGGTGAAAGCATAAAGTTTATTCTGCCCGCGAAGCGCCGCGGGAAGGCCGGGATGCGCTGCCCGTGCATCCGCGCCTGGGGGGGCCCGGCAGCCGCCCCGAGCTCCGCCGCCCGGCCCCGGGTCCTCGTTTCCCGAGCCGACGGCTTACCCAGGCCGCGGAAAGCCCCTCCCGCACCGCCCCGGGCCCCCGCGCTGCCTGGCCCGGCAGGGCTCCGCAGGGCTGGGCTGGGCTGGGCTGGGCAGGGCAGGTCCGGGCCGAGCAGCGAAGGGCTGCCAGAGCCACCGCCGTCCCCGCCGCGCCAGCTCCGCCAGCCGCCCGGGGCGCAGCGGCAGCGCCCACCCCTCGCCCTACCTTGGTCCCTCGG
This sequence comes from Phylloscopus trochilus trochilus, assembly GCA_016584745.2. Classification (NCBI taxonomy): domain Eukaryota; kingdom Metazoa; phylum Chordata; class Aves; order Passeriformes; family Phylloscopidae; genus Phylloscopus; species Phylloscopus trochilus. The sequence continues at coordinate 28,156,080 of WQNJ02000084.1, forward strand.
GGGCTCCATGGCCGCCCCGCACCCGTCACGGTGCCCCTCACAGCCGCCCCGGCTCCGCTCAGCTCCCGCCCCCGCCGGCGCCTGGGTGGCAACGGAGGCACCGCCCGTGCCCGCGGGGCGGGGCCGCCGCCCGTCACTCAGCGGCGCGTCCCGCCCAGGTGAGCCCGCGCCGCCCGCCCCGCCCCGCACAGGTGAGCGCGGCACGGCCCGCACAGGTGAGCGAGTCGCCCCCGATCTGCCCCTCGGTTAGACCCTCACCGGCTGTGACCTGGCTCCGGGGCAGCGCCTGGCTCTGCAGTGCTGCTGCACCTGGGCTGCAGCCCGGCTTGTGCTGGCTGACGCCGCGTGGCACCGCTCGGTGCGGAGAGGCACAACCAACCTGCAGGCGCGGCCGGAGGAAGCTGCCACCGAAGAGATCCAGTTCACAGAATCGGTTAGATTGGATAAGATCTCTGAGGTCATCGCGTCCAACCTATGACCAAACACCAGCTTGTCAACTAGACCAGAGCACTAGGTGCCAAATCCAATTTTTGCTTAAAAACCTCCAGGGACGGTTACTCCACCACCTCCCTGGGAAGCCCATTCCCAAGTCTAGGCCCCCTTTCAGTGAAAACGTTCTTCCTGATGTCCAACCTAAACTGCCCCAAGCATAGCTTAAGACTGTGTCCTCTTGTCCTGTTGCTGATTGCCTGGGACAGGAGGCAGATTTCCACCTGGCTACAACCTCCTTTCAGGTAGTTGTAGAGAGTGATCAGATCACCCCTGAGCCTCCCTTTTCTCCAGACTAAACAACCACAGCTTCCTCAGCCCTTCCTTACAAGGCTTGTGCTCCAGACCCTTCACCAGCTTTTGTCCTTCTCTGGACACACCCCAGCACCTTTTTTGCAGCCGTGGTATCTTCTTTCTGTTTGTATATCAGAATATATCCACCCACACAAATTGTGCTGCTTTACAGAAGTTAAACTGTGATTTTATTCTCACTTTAGAAACTGCCCTGCAAAACTCACATCAGCATTTACAAGCTGATGGTCATGGCTGCCTTAAAGAGACTTCAGCAGCTGAAGAGAAAACAGTCTAGCTGCAATCCTAGCTGCAATCACAGCTCTTTCTATTAAAATATCATTAGGTACAGAGAAGTTTTCATTATGCATTTTGACTGGCAGGCTGCCTTACTGAGTATATCAAGCTACCAAATAGATCTTTGCTTCACCCTTTTCAAATCCCTGGCCTTGACATCTATGGATTTGATTGTTAGAAAAGATCAATGTTTGTGCAGAATGAGCAGCAAGGCCTCCATGGCAGGGCTGTGTGAATAGCCAAATTGTCCCCAGCGTTCAGCATGCATGGTCACATGCTAAAGCAGAGCACAATGAAGAGTCATGAGGTGCCAACTCAGAATGTCCTTGCTTTGGATAACAAACAGTGCAGCAAATCCAGGTAGTTTTTGATCCACAAGGCAGCTGAGGAATGTGAGCTTTTGCTAGGGAAAAGGAAAGCATGTTTATATTCTAGGATATGCATAGTTACAGCAGGAGGTTGTTAGAGTGGTGCCATGAAAATAGGAAGTCAGTCAGAATATACCCTGCATGTTTATGTTTTTTCCTCAAATATATGATTCTCAACACAAACTCATCCCACATATCTCAGATATGCTTTACGTTTATGCTTCAAAAAAATGAATTCAAATAGATATTTGAGAGAGTACATCTGCTTCTATTAAAAAAAGAAAGAAAAAAATTTTTCCCCACAGTGCTCCACTTGAAGTCCCAAGCTTTCCCACTGACCAGCTGATATGTGGTACATTATCTGTAATCACAGTGGAAGAATATCAGTAGCAATAAAAGTTGTCCTTCTTTACAGATAATTTTCACTACCAGCAGCCCTTGCAGCTCTGAAATTCCCATCAAGAACCAACTTGCAGAGCAATGAAGCTGTCGGCATCTCACTGCCTCTTGTAGGGGAAGAGATACTTCACTAGCACATCCAAAAAAGAAAGAGCTAGCCATCAGGAAAGGACTACTAGCTGGAGAGCTGATTCAGTGCCCTCGGCTAGTGACACTCCCACCAGCCCAACTGAGTCTGAGCAGAGCAGAGCACTGCTGATTCACTCACCACCCACCCAGCTGAGGAATGCCCTGTTCAATGCAAGTGCAGCCCGAATGCACGGTCTTGCTTTCAGTTTGCTGAATTCAGTGTCTAAGCTTAGAAATACCCCCTTTCCCAGTCCTGCTGGATAATCTGCTGTTCAATTTCTCTAGCAGCTGTGGCCCTCTCAAAGTAGCAATGGGACTACATGTGGTACCAGATCCCAAGCAGGTCTCCAGCTGCCCTGCCCAGAAAAATTTTAGATGCCAGAGAGACAGTCAAAACCCAGCATCTCCAAAAACAACAATGTATTGCCCTTTTGCACATTGCCCTGATCAGCAAGGAGATGGCATTGTTGTAACAGGCATCTGTTACTCAAACTGGAGCCTGTTAGAAGTTGTATGAATGTTGCCTACAGACTCTGATTATGATCACAGAACATAAACACATGAACTGAGAAGAAAAGACTAGATCTGACCTGAAGGCCCCATTGTGTCTATGAAAAAGGACAGAAGTGTAGGACAATGGGACTAGGGGTGTACTGAGCTCAGTGCCTGCAACTTCTTGTTTCCTCCAATCAGTTATAAAAGTAAAAACAAACACGTACATGTATAGCAACCTGGTCTAGTGGAAGGTATCTTTGTCCACTTTAATGGGGTTGGAACTAGGTGTCTTGTAGTCACTGTTTGTCATGTTTGGGTTTTCTGAAGTTCTTTCCCAGGGACGAAAACCGGTAAACAAGGTCATGCTTTCTAAACTATCTTGTTTTTCACATTTCTCTCCTAAGGAGGGACTTTGCTTGTTGACCCTTGGTGTGACCAGTGGTTCAGAAGATCCCACCTCTTAGGTGGGCACATTGTAAAAAGGTATAAAAATAGGTTCTGAGAATAAATCAGCCCCTTTTTAGAGCATCAGCCTTCTGATCAAGACTCGCGTCTCTTCTTTCGTGTCCAACAGCAACCTCGTCTCTAAATTCCCCTCCAACCCAAGCCTTTCTATGGTTCTATAGAAGGCAAGCCTATTAGAACTTTCAGCCACCTAAGCACAGGACTTGAAAATATTTTGTCCTGAGTGCTACTGGACCTGTTCTGTGCAAGGGATGTTTGTTGCCAGGGAATATGGCTAGAGCAGCAAATACAGAAACACCTGACATTACGGCTGTATGTCACATTTCATTTCCCACTCGCTACCCTGGAGTCTTCCCAGCATGCTGCCATACAGATAGGCTTGGTCTCCTGCTGTGGAGTCAGAGCCCAGTTTTAAAATACATTCCCCCTAGATCAGCTGTTTATTGAAAATAACTGGCAAGGCAGTCAGAAGTGAATAAAGACCAAGGTATCAGAGTATTAATACTGCTGAAGTCAATGTATATTGAAGAATATACATTTAAGACTAATTTATTTACATTTTATTTCAAAATTCAGCAAAGAGCGTCATTGGCTTGGCTTCTTTCAAAGCCTAGAATGATTTTAATAAGCTAAACCTCCATCCAACTACCTCTTCTAGGCAGAGAATTAAGCCCTTAGCTCCCATAAACCCATCCCAGGGTCAGGGGGGAAGCATTCTGTCATGGGTTAGGATCATGTTCAGAACCTCCAATGGAAATAGTTCCACTGCATACAAAAAAAGTTCACAGGATCAAAAGGGTGTGACATTCAGTTTTAATGAGAGAAGAGCCTTGTTGCTCAGCTGTGTTCTTCTAAGGATATTTATAAACATTCATTGTGATGGAGCTAAGCACACCATTCTCTGGGTCACCTTGTAGCCCCTTCCTCATAACTCTCCTGCAAAGTAAGAATTCAAAACCTCCTTAGCAGAAGACACATATACATTCTGAACCACAGTATAACAGGTAAATAAAGACTGTAACTAACCTATACTTACCATGTGCCAGGTGAATATCACTGGGATATTAGTGGAAGGAAAACAGACAAGCAAGCACACTCCCTCCCTCTACATTACTGCCTGATGCACCAAGCATAACCCTGAAAGCACTTAACTGGATCAAAGTCCTGGCAGCCAAACAGGGACATACACTGGATGAGAAATGCTTTGCAGTATGTCCATCCTTAGGAAGCATTGAAAGTCCCTAAAATCAGATCTGCCTATCCCAAAGTAACTGTACAATCAAAAAGAGACACTGAACATGTAAGACTCTTTTTAGGCTGTTATCATCTGACACACAAATCAAAGAGTTTATAGTTCTGATTGATGTATTTCTTGTTAAAACTCTTTTGTGGAAAATAAATTCTTCATACCTCATAGTGTCTACAGGTCAAGATCATACCGTGATACTAACTGGGATAGATAAGCAGATGCCTAGTGGGATTCTGAAATCCTGTAGGCCCTTGCCTCACCACAAGCAAAGTGCAGCATGTTGCTGAAAATATCTGTGGGTGCCTTTCCACCTCTTTAAATGCCTGTCTCCAAGTCCAAAGCCACTTTTGAAATCAATCCTGAACTGGGTAAATGCTGAACACCCTGCCAGTTCTAAGCATTTGAGTGAGAATACATTGGGGCCAGAGCTGTTGGAGGTGCCTCCAAAAGAACTTGGAGGTGTTCAGCTGAGTAGACCACCACAGAGAACTCTCCATGCGCATTGCACAGTGGTCAGCTAGCTGTGAGGTTGTTATTTGTCCTGGGTCAAATCCCAAAATCCTTACAGGAGCTAAACCTTCCATCAAAGGACCAAGCTTCAACTGCCTACATGAGCTTGTTTCCTGTAACTAATCTGACTGCGTGCATGCAATAACTGGGAGTTTGCACCTCCCACCTATAGCAGCGTTTGGCACCCACTGTGTACAGATGCTAGCAAATGTGAGCTAAAAGGGTTTGGGGTGGTAAGTAAAAAACTGAAATAAATAAACAAATAAATCAAATCCCGTGTGAAATCTGCTACAGAGACACTAGAGGGAGGGCTAGAGCCCCACATGCGTTTGGAATTTGCGTGTCTTTTGGTTATTTCATTATTTCCCAACGAAGGAAGAGTACATGCTTATTTTAATTGGGTCCTCAAATCTCCTAACACATCTTATTTTGCATGAGATACATACAAGAAATTGAGCATCGATGTGCACACAGATGCACAAATGCTGTAAATGTATATCTAGGAATACCTCATATTTCTCCTTCCCCCCTCTCCCCACCCCTGCTACTTTCACTTGTGAGCAGAAGAAACGTTTCTAACTTCTCGTTGCCTATTTATCTTGTACCACAGCTGTCTTTAATAGCATTTGCTCAATTATAGCTCCAGGAATGATGTGATAAAGTGTTCTCAAGCCTTCTAGCTGTTTCCAGTTATAACACAAATATATTGATTGGAGAGCACAGTCTTTTCTTTTTTACCATGCATCATCTTCTACAGCAAGCTTTAATGCTGTAGTAAATATACTGTAGATAAAATCTTAGCTAAACTAAATCCATGTCAATTAACTGCGGCTAATTAGTTAGTCACAATTATTCTATTTCAGAAAATAGATGAAATGGAACATTTTCACATTCTAAAACTGATACTGGGAATAAAATGAGGTCATGTCTTCAGTAACTCCTTACTAAATTATTTCAAGGCTGCAGTGCTGTACAGCTACTACACGGTAATTAAGAACCAGAGGATCTAGGTTTAAATTGTAGTTAACTTTCAGTATGTTCTTGTGAGATAACTATGTACTACCAGGTCCACTTTATTACTGGTAAACCAAAACACAAGTATTATTTATTATTTTTTAGAAGTAGACAAAAAAAGAAATAAAAAGAAAGGAAAAAAAAAAAAGAAAAGCAGAACTGAGGCCAGAAGAAATATGTAGGAGGGCAGTTACAAGATTACAAGGGAGAAAAAAAGCAATGATCCAATTAACTAAAATTGCTGCAAATTGTTTATGTATTTTGCAGGCAGAAAAAGACTAATGGGAATTAATGGGAAAGCTTGCTTGCTTGCATAACAGAAGCCATAGGACTCCAGCCTTTTGAATTCCCTTCAGACATTTTTTCCTTACCTATTTTACACACAAGAAGTCAAGGCTCCTAATTCCTCGATAATGTAACCTTTAGACTATTGAAGAGACATAATCAGTGCTTCAGGCTTCTAGTATGCAGCTGTTTTCATTGAAAAGGCATTCCGCTGAGCTAGACAATGTAAAGTGAAAATAAGAGCAACAAATTAGACTATAAACACTGAGATTAAACTTTCATTCATCTCATTAATATTTTACTAGTAACACTGTCTACTCCCTGCTGCCATTATTACAGTGAGTAGGCAGTTCCATCAGTCTCACTTAGAAATGTTTCCAGTAAGAGATGCACAAATCAGATACAACTCATGTAAGTTAATTTTTCCTCCAGACTGTTGTGAAGCCAACTATGCTACATGTCTTAACATAATTCCTACTTGATCTTATAAATCTCACTTTGAAACTCCTCACAAAAATCATGCCTTGAAATTTCCCCAAAGAAGACAGACTGTACTTCCAATTTCAGCCATAACAAAACAGATAAAACAAGCGTTCTCCTCTCTTTTCCCACAATATATCTATTTGTTTAAAAGCAGCACAGAGTTTTTCCAGTTTCTCAGAGATCCTAAACATCCACCAGAACTTTTCAAAAACAGGGCAGCCTCTTCCCTGCCCATCAGCAGCAAGGAGGCACAGATGTGGTTCTGTGAAGTCAGACACCAGTCAGCCCCCAGCCCGAGTGTGTTCCAGTTTTAGTTTTTTCCCTTCAAAGAGAAAATGACTGTACTTGTTTCATTTGCAATAGCTTGTAGGTTTGTGTCTGAATTGCTGTACGTGCTAAATGCAAGCACGAAGGCATTCTTGTTTGTCCCTGCATTTACTGAGGTTTGTGTGTGTAAGCTGTGATAAAGCCACGCTGATGGCTGATTGCAAGCAGTGCAGGTGCAGTTACCTGCCCACTAACCCAAAGGAGAATTTATGCCTCTTAAAGCAGTACCCTGCTCTCCTACAGCACTAGCTGAGCCACATATAGCTGTTTACACCTTCATTCCAAATTTGTATCTCTCAGCTCCTTGACCTCAGGTTGTCCTCAGTTAATGCTTTGAGAGTTTCAGTCTCAGTCCTCATTGCAGCAGCAGCAGCTCTCCAGATCAATATATAAATGTGAACTGGCTGAATAGCTGTGAAGCTCCTGTGTCTGAGAAATTCCCTCTCCCAATTTTTTTTCATTACACGTTTTCCATTCCCATTACTTCACTAAATAAATAGTCCGAGTTTCTCATATGAATCTGACTAATAGCTAGACTTGGTTTCAGTAGAGATTCTGCTTCCTTCATGGCAGCAGAGGCTGTAGATTGTTCCTAGTGTGCACTTGGCAGGACGGCTTTCCTTTGTTACTTTGGGGGAAAGTCATTCCAGGCACGTCGATGTACCTACCCCACTGCAGGGTGGGACCTCACAAAGCAGCCCAGAATTTTGGTCACAGCCTTGTGCTTTTACATCTCTTTCAGGTGGATCCATTGAGCTCCTGGCTCAAAGCAGGGACACATAATGACACTCACTTTGCACTGCAGTAAGGGGTGCTGCAAGGGCAAACTCCTAATCCATTCTGTAAAGCCCTGGGAGAATGCAAAACACAGCAGGAGGTTTGAGGAAACAGCTGATTGCCTGTTCTCCCTTCTTCTGCTGACAGGATTTGTATGTGCTTCCTTTCACTCAAAACCAGAAATCAATGCATGACAGCTCCCCTACACTCACAGACATCTCTAGGTGCTGTAGTTCAAAGGCAGCATGTTCTGCAATTCACAGATTCATGATAATTAATCATTTAATCAAGGTCTTCAGAGGAGCTTTATGAGCAATATGTTGTTTTGCTGAAGGAAACAAGCATGTGAAGGGTTTTGTTGTTCAGCCTGGAGCCAGACCCTGCTTTTCTGGGTGAAAAACTAATACTCGTGGCTGTTGTCTCTGAACACTGAACTCTGTTTTTCTTTCTCTGGTGATAATGGCACATAATGGTATTTTCAGTGTGCATCCAACTTAATTATCTACTGCTGTCAACATAAAACAACCTATGACAAGGCCCATGGTTTCTTTTGCAGCTCTTATATGGTTTATCCTTAGGGTTAATAAAGTAAATCACTATGTGGCTCTGTGTCTCCAGCCAATTTCAGCGTTAAGAGAAAATAGCACAGATAACACAGCTAATTCTCTTCTGTACAGAGACACAGTCAGAGTCAACTCACTGGTGTGCAGATTTCACTGTTATCAAAACAGAAAATGAGAGGGGAGTTTAGCATGCGCCCTGAAGAAATTAAAGACATGCTGCACATTCTTTTTCCTTATTGAGCAGAGCAGTAAAAAGGGGGGTTGTCTAATTGTGAAAAAGTAATTAACATTTGAAGATGCATCGGGTTCCTGTGAGGAAGCTTGATTTTGTGCAGAATATTTCTTTCAAACTAGAGTCCCCAAGTGTCTTGCAACATTAAATATGTCAGCTGAAGAACTAAATAATAAATAAAGGCAGGGGAAGACAGAGCTTTTAGAAAAGCTTCCTCTAAGTGGTCATTTCTTTCATATTTAAAGAGGATGTACCCTGCTTCCGCTCAGCCCTGACCACTCCCGCCCCTACCCCCCAAAACCCCAAAGCAACAATCCTCTCAAACTGGCTGATGATAAGTACCCCACCTATTTACACGCTCCATCTCTGCACAAAAGTGCACACAATAAGAGAAGGTGTGGATGTTTAGGAAGTCAGTTTCCACATGGATGATTTCCTTGGCTTTCACTTGCCTTAACTGTATTACTTTTCCAGAGACCCATTTCTGTGGCAGCTGCCACCTCACTGCCATTGTGCTCACTGTCCTCGGACAACACTTGGAAGATGCATGTAGTTATTTATCAAGCCAGAGAAAGTGCCAGCACCCTCCATGTGATGTTTATGAGCTCCCCCAGAGCACCTCCAGGCGCTGTGCACTGCATTTTTACAGGGGCTGTAGTTCAACAGTCTGGTCTGCTGGCAGTGAATTCCCTTCTTGCTTCTTCATGCATGGCTTGCAGCTTCCCAGCCTGCAAGACCTATGGATCCATCACCCCCACAGAACAGGAGGAAAGGAGAGACCAGCAGACCAGAGAGCAAAAACAGCCCTTAAGACAGCAGCTGGAGGAGGACATTCCAAGGCAGCATTGTCAGAGACAAAAAAAAGACAAAGCTCCAACAGCCTTCGTTTCTCATAAAGCATAAAGCTTCTTACATGACTTGTCTTTATTTACCTTGTCTGTTCTTCTTTGTAGTCAACAGAAATATAAATACTAAAAGGATTTGGCAAGAATGTGCTCTTTCACAGCCTCAATGTTTGTGTGCTGGGCATGTAAGCAGTGGTAAGTGGCCAGACACTGGGATCATTATTGCCACTGTTGAAGACAAAATAAAGTCTCCAAAATCATGAAAACGGTTTTTTTTAAATGGCATTTGATACAATTCTGATTCTTTAAACTTTCTTTTCCTATCAAGAAACTGCATGCCCTTGGACTCACCTTTCTGCCTTCTGGGCAGTTCTAATGACACAGTGCTGTGTTCATCTAGATCATGTGCAGACTGGGGTCAAAACAGCTTAGTTAATGCTGCTTCATAAAGAAAAGAAGAGAAATGGAGGTGAATGCCATACATAACCAAGAACTGAGAGACTACGAGACTTGGGGGGAAAACACCAAATGTTATGTTTACATCAAGCTACAAGACTTACCACAAATCTGATATCTTGTGCTTAGAACTCATTTTCCAAACCCGCTGGTTACTACTTTCATATCACTCCTACAAGCTTATTACTATTATCTCTACCTGCAAAACAATGCTGAATTCGAACAGAAACGCATTTTGCAGGCCCAGTCAATCATGCTGCATCTTTAGTTGTGATGCTGCAATAAACAGGGTTATGTTTGTTTATTGTTAATAATTTTTATTAGTATACATATATTCTTACACACAGCTTAAGAGCACAAAGCTCTTACGAGGAGCAGCTGAGGAAACTGAGGTTGTTTAGCCTGGAGAAAAAGAGGCTCAGAAAGGGTCTTATCACTCTCCACTCTCTCTGCCTGAAAGGAGGTGGTAGTGAGTGTCTTCTCCCAGGTAACAAGTGAGAGGATGAGAGGAAGCCTTAAGATGCACCAGGAGAGGTTTGGATTGGTTCTTTGGAAAAATTTATTCACTGAAAGGATTATGAAGCATTGCAACAGGCTGCCCAGGAAAGTGACTGATTCATTGTCCCTGGAGGTATTTAAAAGATGGGTAGATGTAGCACTTGAGGACAGGGTTTAGTGGTGAGCTTAGTGATGTTAGGTTAATGACTGGGCTTGATGGTTTTAAGGGTCTTTTCCAATCTAAATGATTCTGTGATGCTGTTCTATGGAACTCCCTTGCTATCCATCACCCTGTTGTGTCAGGGCAGGCAGAAGGACGGGCTGTGCCAATCACTGCAGCTACTCCAGCCCAGCTCTGCAGTACCTAACTCTCTTTTCAGTAATGTAGTCATAAAGCAGGAAATTGAATTGCAGGTTGTAATCTAGCCATGGGGCAGCAGAAATATAGACTGCAGATGAGCCCTGGGCTTGCACAGCTACACATAATCAGATCCTGATCTAGTTAGGGCATACCTCCACAAGACATTGCTTTAGTGGTGAGCCCAGCATGCAAAGAAGTGTCTTTGTTTGTCATAAGGTACACACCACTGCAATGGGAGTAGTCCAAATAATTTCCAAAGGGTATATTACAACAGAGTTCAGAGGTGAGTTTATAACATAGATCAATCTGACAGCACTTATTCACATGAAAAAATGGAGTCAAAATAGTGGTTCTAAATATTTGTTTAGACTCTGAGATACCTATCTGGAAGGTAACACCTCTCTCATATAGCTTGAGAATTCACGTGTCCTGTGCCCAGGAACTCAGAAACACCCACAAACCAGGAGGGATGGATTTGAGCTCCAAGGCCCTCATTACCTTGTCTTAAAACTGGTGTGGTATTCTTACAGCAAAGGCAACAGGGGAAACAGAGACCTTTTGCTTATACGACATTGCTTTGCCAGAACATCGTGAAGATATTTACATGTGACATTATGTGACAGCTGAATAATGCTTTTAATAAAAACACAACCCAGTCAGTGTCTTCAGCCTGCTGACTCTGCTTTTCATAACACGCTTTGTCAATGTCAGAAAGCTGTCAAAAGCTATAAATGGCACTGAAGGAAAGTGCTAATGTTGTTCCTTGAGCCTCTGATCTACATAATGGGAAAATATTAACATGGAGATATTAACACAAGATATTTCTTGTTCTAAAGGTGCAAGGGTTTTAACTCAACTGAAGTGTTTAGAAAACACTGAAGTGTTTCTATTTTTTTTAGAAAAAATAGATTTTTCAACCAGCATGAGTCAGTATAGTTGATATTGACTTCAGCTTAGACAAGCTGACTTCTACTGAGGATGCAGTATAAATATTGACAAATCTGCTGTTATTCATTGGAAATAATGAGCTGGGCAGAAACAGCTTCAGCATGTGGCCACACAAGGCAATTCAGTTTCACTTGGGTTTTAAATTGAAGGCAATTTTAGAGAACATGGTTAAATCATTCTCTGGAAAGCCCAAAATGAGTCAGGCTGCTGTGAGGAGCACAGTGCTGCTCCCTGGCAGCACAGACAGCAAAGCTGAGCCCTCACCAACAAGGAGCTGGGGTGCTGAGAAGGCAGGACAGGATCAGGTCCAGGCAGAAACCGGCATCAGACACTTGGTGAGTGGTCAGCAAGCAAGTCTGTAGCAACAGGACATGTACAAGGACAAGTAAGGAAGCTGATCTGGAGGAGCTGGATCAGGGTCAGAACCACAGCAGCAGCAGCTGGGGCACAGGCATCACTGCAGCAAAGCAGCAGTGCAGCACAGGTGGGGCCAGGGGTAAAGTCTCAGCTAAGAACAGCTCCCAGGAGGCAGGAGGGCAGGCCTCTGCTGCTGTGCTTCTTCACAACAGCTCTTATCAGCTGGTTGACCTTGGATATAGCCAGCTGTGCTCCAGAAGGGGACTTGCCCAGGGTCCTGGCAAGAAGGTTCCATTTTTCCATCCCTGTTTATAGAAAAATAATTTTCTCCACCTTCTCCCACTCTCTTTGACAGATGTCAGTCAGAACTTCATCTCATTAGTATGAATTAACATTTTCACAAGTCTTCAGCAGGTAATTGTTGAGTGACTTCACAATAAAAGAAGAAAGCAAGTGTCTTTTAATTTTTGGAATACATCTGGGGTATTAGAATACAGGTTTAGATAGAAGAAGAGCTTTTTTACATACTGCTTGCTCTTTGCAGGGAGTATGAGAACTGGGAGTATCCCTGTAAATAAAGTAATCCATTTAGAGGAACTGGTCCATGCCTGGTGAGAAGTCACACAAAATACATGTTATTGCTACCATTGCTCCCACAACTAAGCACATCTACCACTTTGCAGGGATCATGTAAATGTGACTTTAATGTCAATTAAAGACAGGCATCTCAGGTAGGCTTGAAGTAGATGGGCAGCCTGACAGCTTCCCTTGCTAGAAACAGCTCTGCACACCAGCGCTGGGTCTGGATCCAGCAGCACCAGATAAAAGTCCATATGGAGCAAGCTCTTCTTCCTCAGTCTTCTAGACAAATACTGATGCCTCTGAAAAGAGAAAAGGTCTGATTGATGTGATTGCTTTCATTTTATTAATTTCATGCTATGTACAGGCACATGTGTGGTGATAGGAAGCAGTAATGGAGAAGGCAATGGGCACATTGAGAGCCAGAGAGGGAACATGTGGACCAATTACAGTATTAAATATACTCTTATAAACTTTTCATTGCTTGTCATATTACTTAAATATTTGGAGGTGAGCAGTCACATGTGGGAGATGGAGCATATGTTAGGTTTAAAGAAAGGGAAAATTAGAGAGTGTGTAGAATCAGACAGGGAAATCCCAATCCAGAGGTTAATTCTGATGCTTCATAGGACTCCTCACTGGTGGAGTAAGGTCTCAGTGCCTTGGAAAGAGGGAGCTGCCTGCCTGCGTGTGGAGGCCAGCAATTCCCTGCCGAACCAGCAGGACTATGATATCACCTATCTGCTTCTGAGGGTGGAAAGAGACACTTACAGGGACCAGATCCCACCAGAGAACAGCAGGGTTTGAAGCAACCACTGTCAGATAATTTGAACTTGAAATGACCAAATGTCCAGGGCTCTTCTTTTCTAGACAGCAGTGGACATACTGTTTGTGATGCAGTGGGAGATAAGAAAATTAGGGACATTCTTCCCTATCTTCATTCAACACATTTTTAAGATCTAACAACAGACTCCCAAAGAAGCTCTTTCTCAGCAGCAGCTGGTCCAACCTGAAGCCTGGATGCTGCTGTTCAGTGTTCAGGACCTCCAGGGATCTGACATCTGTGTAAGTCAAGATCAGTGTTTGGTACATGCTGGCTTTTTCCATGGGGCAGGAGGGAACTACAAACTTTTATCTGTAAAGTAATAGAGCTCAGGAGTATTTCCGGAAGAAATATTTTAAAAGTTATATGAAATGATGAATGCAAGAGTGTCCAGTCATTCAGCTTTGGACATTTACTGAGTTAGGCCTGTATTTTTATGTGCAAAGCCTAAAAACCTGACTATGTTTATTTATTGATCTAGCAGCTTTCATTCCATAAGTTGGTAAATTGCTGTGGGAAATGAACAGCTTGAACTTTTCTGAACTCCCACATATTGGTTGCTCTAAGCAAGATCCAAGTATGGCAAAGAGGCTTGTCTCTGCTGCAATCCCAGATACAGAATATGTGAAGAAAAAAAAAAAAAGGCAAAAGTATTTGTGGAGGAAATTTTTCACAATTAGGCAACCTCAAAATAGACTGTTGGCCCTGAATTTGCCAGAATGGAGAATCAAATGGATTTAGTAAAAGACAATTCACAGTAATAGTGTCCCATGATTCCATCTTCACCCAGAACAGATGTTTTTCCTAGCTCATAGCAGGAAATAATGGTCCTGAAGCAAGAAAAAAGGGAGAGGGGAAAGCAAAGCTCTTCTAGGAAAAGCTGATGTAGATGCTGCTCTGGCTTGCAGTTGGATACTTCTCTCCAAAACTCTCACAGCTAATCTGGCTAAGAGGTCACTTTGACTTAACTTGTGAGCAATTCCAAAGAAACCAGTTCTTGATTAAATGCAGGGGGACAATCTCATGCTTTGAACTTGACCTATTCTGTTCTGGGTGTCCTGCATTCCTTACTCTGGGTTACAGAAAGATAAAGTTGCTTCTCCAAGCTCTTGGAAAGAGATTGACATAGGATGAAGGCAAATCTGATGGAAAGGCTTCAGGGACCAAATGTCAGGCTACCAGCTCTTCATTTGAAGCGAACTAAAAGAAGAAGGCATCCTAGGGAAATGATTACTAAGGAGTAACGATTTGTTCAAGCCACTGAAAGGATTCCTGACTGCAGGAATCCCTCTCTCTACTTGACCTGAATACGCATGTATTCCTTCTTTGAATATTTTATGCTGTTCTGGTTTGTAGCATGCATTCCACTACTGTGCCCTGGTTTGAATGTTGTTTTCCTATGTCATTTGGAACAGTCTCAAGAAAGAAAAGATAAGAAAATTTGTTTTAAAGGAAAGAAAAATTAGCAAAATGGTCATTTCCGTCCCTAGTATCTGGGGCAACAGATGGGGTGGTGAAAAATATGCCTGCAGGTCAAATTCTGCTCCCATCACTCTTGTGCCCACCAGAGACAGTTCTAATTTAAAGCACTGAGGATCATGCACTACGGAGCTACACTTTATTAATTTATTATCCTTCCCCTTAATCTGGTGTAAAAACCACTACAACAGGCAAGTGTGTAGCAACAGAGATTGCTCTGTCCTAGCAAGCAAGCAGGGTTAGATCAAGAGGTTCAAATATGAAAGAACTTTTACATGTCAGTCTAAAAAGCTCCCACATTTTCTATGTTAAAATATCACATCAGCCCACTAGCAGTCTTTCAGGGAAAAGGTAGAAACAAAACAGAGAGAGAGGAAGTTTGATAAATAAACTATTTTCAGTATCTATTTACTAACAAATTATCAGGATGGGATAAAGGAAGCAGTTCATAATTTTTGGCCAGCCACTTTGTAAGTGATAACACTGAGTCAAAAAGAGAAAGCATTTTTTTGTTTGATTGGTTTTGGTTTTAATAACTCTATGCTGCATTGGCGTGCAGAGTTATTAAGCCTTCCTTTTGCCATTCAACACACAAATGGCCAGAAACCAGCAACTCCATCAGGAGTTTCATTTCTTCCTGGATTAGGTTTCTGCTGTATATTAGTTGGCTCACACCTCTAGGAGCATTAAGCATTTACATTAAGCAGCTAAAATCAGCAATGTGAATTACCTTTGAGTTGTTCCCTATTTAGACATTGTCTGTGAGGACTCGTGGTTTTCATGTCTCGAACAGGAGTTTTACCTCTGATTTCAAGCAAGGTGTATCTACAGACACAGCAAACTGCCCCAGAGATCATGTGGGGATCTCAGAGAAGTGTGCAAAACCTGTTCTTTGGGATGCCTATTTGCAGTTACGAGAACTGTGGAATGATAAGGCAACGTGTAAATAAGTTACTGGGTCTTCAGATGGAATTATACTGTAAGAAAACACTGCCTTGCTCAGGGAACTGTTCCTGGATGTTTCCTGCAATATGTGAGGAATCAAAACACCAAGAACTGCAGAATCATCTTTGTGCACAACTGGTGTGCAGCCACATACAGAATTTTTCAGTTTATGTAGGGTGTAGGCTGTGTCCACCTGTAGGAGGATATATCAGCTACCCACATGGTGCCCAGGGTGGACAAATGATCATGCATATTTAAAAGGCTTTCCTCCTCCTTTGGGGAAGATGAAAACAGGAGCTCCTGCAACACAGTGTGCACAAAGGAAGTATTTCACAGAGGTACCAATCAATAAATGATGAATTGCTCTGGGCAGATCTCAACCATAGCAACTGTGCTCATCTGATGGGGAGGCTTTGCTGCACATCAGTGAAAGCAGCAGGGACAAAGTGCGTGGGAGCCAAGCAGGAAGGCTGGGGGGAGGTAGTAGAGAACAAAATAAATACAGAATGGGAAATGTTCAAAAATGTTTGCCGACCATGATGATAACGAGAACAAACAATAATAGGTAAGGTAAAAGAGCCTGCTTACACATAAGGCTTACTCACTGTTCTAGGGCAGGTGTGATAGTGAGCAGAGAACAGCATAAATTGTCAAAAGTGCCTAAAAAATGTAGTTTATTTCTGGGCTTTGGGCACCACTGGTATAATACATACAAAACCATTTCTTTGTCTTGGTCATTGGAAATCCCAGGCCTAAGGTTTGAAAAATCACTTGCTCCTTCACTACTAAAATCTCAGTCCATTACCATTAATTTAATCATCTGCTTGTGTGTAGCTGATGCAGACATTCCTTTATATCACCATAATAACTTCCTAACTATTCATCTTCAGTTGATAGGCAGGCAATGAACACCTCTTCACAGGTCGTTGAGTGTTTTAACTAGGTTCCAGGTTAAAAAATTACAAGCTTGCATTTCCAGTAAGTCTTCACGCTGCAGTCCCTTGTGCAGATGTTTGGAGCAAGAGTAGCATCCAGTGGTCAAAATGTTAATTGCATTATATGAGGGCGTTGCATGCTGGAAGCATCTTAACAGCTCCAGCTTTCTTGCAGCAAAAAAAGCAGCTGAGCAGAAGCCTTGAAAATTCAGGTTCGTGCTCACATTGCACAAATGAAACCTACACAGAATAACACACCTTGTCTTTTTACAAGGCTGGTGTGTGTTTTTCCTGCTTATGCCAAGTGAGATCTAGTGACCTTTAGGTTTGTAAATTCTAAGACTGAGGAGCAGATGGATGGATGGATGGATGGATGGATGGATGGATGGATGGATGTTGATGCGCATGGATACCGTGCACCAGGTCGTGTTCTAATGAAAGAAGGAGGAAGGCAAGTAGGGAGAAAGGCGCTGTGACCTTGGTCTGACGTTTGTGGAGTGAGGCCTGGAGCACAGGACAGTGCAGAGCAGCTGTGCTTGCAGTGCTGTGACTCATCCTTGGCTCAAGGACCTCAGGCACCATGCACAGCTGAAAGCAGCAGACCTCTGCCCTGGAAAGAGGATGCCAGCACTGCAGGGGGGATTAGGTGGGGCTTGACTCATACTCAAGGGAGATATGGGAGGGAATGTCCTTAGGGGAGGGCAGCACCTGCCTGTTTATTGGTGAAGGCACTGCAGTTGGAGCTGTGGAGGTGGAATCTGCCTTCCTCCTCCACAAATGCTCTTTTTCTTCACCTGGCCTGGGGAGTGAGAAATAGGGCCAAAAGGTGGTCACACACTGAGAGGTCAAGCCTTGCTTGTGCTTTGTGGACTACAAGAAAAACATGACCTCAGATAAAGGCTCTGCATGTGCTCAAGGGCATGAAGAAAGGAGGTGAGTTTCTTGTTCTCAGTCAGGAGGAGAGGCTTCATTAATCACACTGCAAGTGAGGGAGCTGCCAGGTGGTCATGGGGGAGCACTGGGTTTAATCCTCCTAGCAATACTGGTACCAGCCAGAGAACAGGGAGCAAACTGTCCAAAAAGAGAGCAAGGATGTGGAGACTACTAGACTAGGATGTCAGAAATTTAGCAGGTGATAACTCAGGTTAGATGCCTAAGGCTAATTTTTCCCCCGGAACATTATGAAAGTTAAATTAATAAATAACAAATAAATAAGAAGCTGGTTTTAGAAAGTCCACCATTCATGCCCTTGTGCCATGTCAGCATTACAGATGAAGGACCCCAGGAGCAAACCTGGATGCAGCTTTATAGGTGTGCACAGAGCTCTACCTTTCCTGGACAAAGTGCTCTGGTCTCCCCAGCACCAAGGGACTTGTTTTGCTGCATTTCTGTGGCCTTTCAGTGCACCATTACTCTGTGACCTTGAGGCAGTAAAACTTGTCTGGGGCAGTTAATGATTCTCCCTGCTCCCATGCAAACATTAGCCCAGGTAGAAGAGAACCAGCTGTGAGGGCTGCCTCACTTTCTTTTCCTTCCTCCTTTACGAACAGCAGAAATGTTGCAGCTCTAATGCAGAATCACACCTGCCCAAAGTGCTGGAGAGAGGAATTCTCCTTCACCATCTTTCCTGCTGTGTGTGTCTCCCCACAAAAATATGGTGAAAAGACCAAATACTGAGGCATACACAGGGAGAGTTCACCCCAAGGGCAAGAATGTTACTTAATTCCAGGCTGCCTTGCATGGTAGATGTATTTTCAAAATTATTTCTTTCAGGTTCACACTATCTGACGTGAAATGGAGCACCCCATTAAAAAAACCTTTTACAGAAGAGCTTCTCATTGCTTTCCTAGGAACGCACTGTGGATTTTCCATCACGTGTGTGCTTGGTGCAATGATGTCTCTGTGTTATGCTGAGCTCTGCATGCTGCAGGATTGCTCAGCAAGTCTTGTTGGAGTACATGGCAGAGGCAAGTTCACTTTTTATGGGACAAATTGAAGGGCTGTCCTCTCCCCACCCCACCTGACTGCTCAGGTAGGCTGAGCAGGAGGCTGTGGGCATGGCAGCTCTACGTGCTGTGATGGTGTAAGGGCACTAAGTGCCACAGCTTGTGTCTCAAAATCTCTCAGTTATTTTCTCTAAGGAAGAATGAATGTCACAGAGCAGGCAGATGTTGAGTACAGGGTCATGTGAGCCTCCAACACGGGCTTGTCCTCAC
Organism: Phylloscopus trochilus trochilus; assembly: GCA_016584745.2. Classification (NCBI taxonomy): domain Eukaryota; kingdom Metazoa; phylum Chordata; class Aves; order Passeriformes; family Phylloscopidae; genus Phylloscopus; species Phylloscopus trochilus. The sequence continues at coordinate 28,174,895 of WQNJ02000084.1, forward strand.
ACTGTGGGAGGCCAAAGCACCGTAACCTCCTCTGTCTGATGCATGGTAACCTAACCAGCCTTCCTGCACTGATCTTGGATAAGAGTACACCATCCCTTCCTGCAGAAGGCAATGAAGCCCTCTACTGCCTCACAGAGCAAAACCTGTTTAACTCTCCTCCCTGAAGACAAGACTGAAAGTACCTGAGAAGATGAGCTGTACACAGCATGCATTAACAAGAAGATTAAGAAAACAGACCAGTATCTGTTTCAGGTCATAATTTGCACTGCATCCTGCACAGCACATAGGAAAGCAAAGGAGAGAACTTTGCCTCAGCTGGGACATGAAGACTCAATGAATTTCCAGAGGTTTTGATGTCCCTTCTGAAAACCGGACCATGTGAGACACGTTATGGGGGATGCATTGTTGCACCATGTTTGATTGTGTTATGAACTATCAGTGCAGCCTGTTGTGCTTTTGGTGGCCTGTGAATATTAAGTGCTGGGGTAGGAGGCCAAGGTAGCTTCATAATCCATACAAAGGCTGTCCTAAAAACGCTTTGTGAGTTCTCCATGAGAAACACAAAATATTCATAGAAATACTCCTATAGACAAACAGAATGCAATTAAAGTGTCCCTAAAGTGCGCATACTAAAAAAAGCAAACAGCAGTAAATATGATAACATGTACACTGTGGAGATGTTTAAATGACTGAATAAAAGTGATTCACACTGAGATCCTGTAAGTTTGGGAGAGGGCTCACAGTCACAGTGGGCACATTTTCTCTTGGAGGGTGTGCAGGGATCTCTTGTGCCGGGAGCAGCATGGCTCCAAGGGATGGCAGGAGTTGGCTCATTCCAGGTTGCTTAGTTTCTGTGGTAACAGTGCTGAAAATCTGATCACATTCCATTCTGGAAAGCCATGTCCCGAGGACACTGCACATATATGTAAGACCCTAGAGGCAGTGACTCCTTTTCAGATACTCCTCTCAGGTTCCATAGTATGCTGATAGAGGAAAGCACCCTGGCATGAGGGTCTGGTATCTAACGGGCTGCACACTGGCTGCAGGCTGCTCTGCACTTTATTGATTCTTGGCAGAGGCTCTACTGGTTCTTGGCTACAGGACTAGAAACCCAATTAGCAGAGTAAGCAAGGGAGGTCTCAAGGATCATTCAGGTGAGAGCTGCTTGCAAGGATAAGTGAAGGGGTGCTCGTGTTTGTACTCTGCAAGCCTTCTTGCCTGTTAGACACCATACTCTGGGCCAGCACAGGATGTGCACCTGTGAACATCATCAGAACCAGGCAGGTGCAGTGCCAGTGCTCCTCACACTGGGCCCTCCTGCCAGCCTGCTCAGCCAAGGGCAACACAGGCATTTCTACCCACCTAGTAGAAAGGAAGACCTGACTGGCAATAGTGAGAGCATTCTGCTGCAGCCCTCTCTGAATCTGAAATACCTTTTATCTCCCTTGTGGCCACGATCAGATTCCTCATCCAGTCATCAGTTCTGTTTTGCAAGCAGTTCCAGAGTCAGAGGGATTTGTGGCTTTGCTTTGCAATGTGCTCGTTCCTTGTACTTTGCTTTTTACCAGAAAAAGACCAACAGTAAATGTAACGTTACGTAGAAAGGCCCATTATCAAAAGCCTCTTAACACAATAATATTTTCGTAGAAAGCAAAATAGCTTGCTAAGATTTGTGAAGCTAATAAACTAACCCAGGCTTTCTACACTGATTTCCTACAGTAATTGACAGCAGAGCCAAACAGCACAATTCACAGCTCTTTTTTCTGTAAACACATTTCAAGGCCATTTGACTGGAATGAGGTGTGGGCATGCACACATGCATTTGTTTAGTGTTTCCCAGCTGGCCCCATCCCCCTTTCTGTCTTTGAGCTTCTCAGCTATGTCTGAGATAAAGTGTGGTTTCACTCTGGGGTCTCATGCAGAAGTCCTACTGCAGGGGGGCAGGGAAGCAAGGACGGATTTTATCTCAACCTCTGCAAGCCCTTTTTCCAGTCTGGTCTTAGGCTCCTGCAGACGTAACCAGAGTAACCTGGGAATGCAAAGTGATGCAGGAAAACACCTGTAGTCGAACCAAATATTGTGATTTACAGGTGTAATGCAAGTGTTTTGACTTTCTCCAATGTAAAATTATTCCCAAACTGCAGAGCAATAAAATCTCTTGTCAGGACTTCAACTCCACCCATGAAGGGAGAGTGTTTGAACATACCTCTGCCCCTGAAATGCAGAATTCTTTGGTTCAAAGCAGGTTTAAAGGTAAACCCCAAGGCCTGCAGGTGGGGCAGTAGAACCATTGCATAATAGCATCAGACCTTCCTAATACCTTCGAATTCCTGCATATTCTAAATACAGCCAGAAAAAAGAGCCCCACACCCAGCCTGGAGAGCAGCTGCAGTTTGATGAGAAATATGGCCAGCTAATACTAAAGAAAGAAGAGCCAGAGGAGAAACACTAGCTGCTAATATTAAAAATACTTTCCTGATATAAATACATTATGTAAAAAACTTAAAAGTAACGTTTTATTTCTCCAAAGTTTAAATTTGTCCCTAAAGTAGTCATGGGAATGCAGTGCAAAAGTTCTGTTGCTGCTTGTGATTCAAAACAAAGTGTAGTTGTTCAAAAGCGTTGAACCAGCCCAGGATTTATGATACTTGTAAAGCTGGTTCAGCTAGACTGGCAGAAGGTCAAGGTCCTGCTTTTAGAACTCAAATTTGAGTGTTACCCTGCAGAAAGACATTCTTCCTTCAAGAAAGACTCTGTGGTGCAGTCTAGGGCTGTTGCTTTTGCTTTTATGGGGAGACAGGTTGTGACTGTGTGTTCTGTTAAATGTACCTGGGAGGATTTCATACCCTTCTATTTTCCAGGTCATCTGTCCCTCAGGGAGAAGGAATTAAGGGGGCAGGGGACTTAATGGCAGAGACTGATAAAATCATCGTTGATGCTGGAAATAAAAGCAGATAATAACTTTCTCTCAGAACACAGAAAAATCATAAGGCATGAAGCAAAATAGCTAAAGCAATAGAAAGTACTTCCTAACACCATACACCATTAAGCTGTAAAGCTCCTTGCCACAGGACACCAGGAGTCTGGAAAGTTGTTATAAGTTGAGAGATCAATTGGACAAAAAAGGAAGAAAAAGCCATCAAATACTATTAATACTATTTAATATTAATCACACCTTCTATCTGAGGTGATTCCAAGCTGAAAATGGCTATAGACCAGAAAAATACTTAATATAATATCTCTTTTTTTACCCTGGATTTTTATTCTACCTTCTGAACCTGCTGTTGTCCAGTGTTTTGCCTCATGTAAAGGAGGGATTGAAATGAGGATCAAAAGATCAAACCTTTAAAGTGATAGAATTGCAGGGCTTGAACACAAGTATCCTCAACAGTAGCTGTTGCTCTCTCTCAGTGAGCAGCAAAGAAATATTCCCCTGCACTGGCCATTGTTATCAGTTTCCTCTTCTAGGATGTCAAGCTCTAAAAACATTAAATGTCCTATTCTCATCTCATTCCACCCAAAAAAGGGAAAAGCTGAATAATGGCAATGTAAAGTACATGACAAACACTGGGAAATCTTTTATTTCCTTTCTCTTTTTTATTTTGTAATTGACTGGAATATTCCTAATTTCCCAAAATATGCAGCTACATCTCCCAGTAATTTAAATCCTTTAATTGTGGTTTGGACTTTTTTGGAAGAGAAAGTAAAGACTAATTGTCTGCACTCCTCCCCACACCTCCCCTCTCCGTTGTTGCTGTGTTCATGGAGGTCTGGAGTTGAGAAGGAAGGAAAGGAAGGGTGGCCTGTTCTCCGTAGTCTCTCACAGCCTGGGAGCCTCCCCACCATGGGGGTGCCACATGTGCAGAGAACATTCCCCAGCTCATCCCCACAGCAAGGACAGATGGTGAAGCTGGCAGGAAAGCAGAACAAAGGGCAATCTTGCCAGCTATCAAAGCAGGGTTATTATCTCCCCTCATGTTCCTGCAGAGATGGAACACAACCCCACCACAACCTCCCCTTCTCAGGGACCTGCTCCCTGGAATGGCTCTGGTGGTGCTTAAGCAAGATGTTACTCAGGGCAGAATTTGGCTCAGGATCTATTTTTGTCCCTGTTCCTTTTCAAGAATATAATCTGTTAAATTAAATCAAACATTTTCTCCTGAATAAACAAACCACTACATACTTTCCTTTGCTTCCAAACATACCTTTTAATTACAAGAGAAGAGGACTTGGCAAGTCCAGCTAAAGACAACCCCTCAAGCAAGCAAACAAGCAAGTTAAAAATAGAGCTCCTCAGAAGGCTATCTTTATAGAAAGGAACACTTTTGAACCTAATTTTGAAATTAAGTTTACGTATAGAGTACCAAAAGGGTAGAGCAGAGAATAATGAATATTCTGAGCTTAGCAGTACCACACCGGAAAATTGAAATTCACAACTAAAATGCAGCAGGGGAGGAAATTCAAAGGATCTGATGAAGTCCACCACACAAGCCCCTAGTTTTTTGAATACCACCAGATCAATAGCTGCCTGAGAAGAACATCAGTGTTGTTTGAGAAGGCTGGGATTTCTCCAGGTTCACTGTTTGCTGGGTTTTCTTTTTGTTGGTTTTTAGTTTGAGGGGGGAGGGAGTGGTGTTTGGTTGTTGGGTTTTCTTGAAAAATCCCAGATGTAGATATAGAAATCTTTTCTTAAGTAGCTCTTACAAGCCAATGAGACTTGCTTTGCGTTTTTGAAATTCTGTAGGAAGTTTTCCAACAGCTAGTGTTTTCTTTAAAGCTTCCAGGAATTATTTGGTTGTAAGGAATTTAAAACTTTGCTTTACAGCAATATTTTAAAGAATAAAAATCTCCTTCATATTTGAGAGAGCCTGAAAATGTGAAGCCTCAGCCACCAGAGTTAAAAAATTTAAATAAAGACATGGTATCTCATTCTATTCCTCAAAATGCATGTACTGATTCCTGGAGCAATGAGTTTGGGGTTTTAACCATATTTTATTTGAATTTTGAATTAAATTATTTGCAAATTCTATTTGAAAATGACTTTACATTTTTCCAGCAGGAGAATCTAATAAAAATAATAAAAATTAGAGGAATGTTTCACAAAATAATGAAGGAAAACTTAAAATTTAAGTGTTTGTTGCAGAATCTATGGTACAACCCTTCCAATATGTATTCCTAAGCACCAAATTATTTTCAGAGGTAATAGAAACTCAGTCACTCTGCCATTATAGGGAACAATATTTTTTCCTTCTTTAGAGAACAATATTCTCAGCTTTTTCATCAGACCTTGTTTGGAAAGCCTTTTTAGTAGTTTAACCTCAATCCTGCACACTACCAACTCGGCCAGACTCAGTCCCTTTTGAAAAAACAAACCAAATCATCACTGACTCCAGCTGCCATCCTTTCCCCAAACTACTTACTGGGGAAAAAGTCTTAAAATTATGCCAGTGGGCTCCAGTTAAGTTGTTTTTTGTTAATTGTTCAAATTAAATTCTTTATGTTTATGGGTATGACTTTTAGTTTCGTAAAATAGGTGAAAGCAACCAGACAGGTGACAATGCACTCCTGATAACAGATGCAGTAGTAGAGGAGGGGAAAGAAGGAAGTATTTCATGACTTAATTAACACACCCTTCCCATGAAAACTGTCACACTGTAAAATTTCCACAGCCACCTGTGAAGCATTCCCGAGGTCCCAGGAGTGGTGGCAGAGGGGCTGGGGAGCCCTGGGACCCTGCCCAGCCCTGCCAGGCCAGGCAGGGGCAGGCAGCCAGAGGCAACACGGGAGAGCAAGCAGGAGAGAGGAATGAAAGCTCTGCAGGGAGTGGGGGCAGCAGGGAGAAGGAAACGTAGCAAGTCCAAATGCATAAATAAATTACATGGGTTGACATAAAGAGGGGGTAGTGCAGGCACCACACTGATGTCCAGTTCCTTGTTTACACTTTCACCCACCTTGGGCTGACAGTATGCATTTGCTTTTATCACAGCACTTGAAATAACTGGAAGAATAAGCAACCTGGTGCTTCAGAATAATCCTTCTTTCCCCAAAATATTGTCTCTTTTATATTTCCCCAGTAACAGAGTTCTGACAGCTGCACTACAGGAAATCCATGTGTCAATACATCCTCCATCATTCATCCTCCCTTCATTCCTGCTGACCTTCACACCCTGCTTTTGAGGGGCCCCTCTGCCTCAGGCTGATGCTGGGGATGAGCAGTGCCTGGACCAAAGGTCTGTTGACCCTGCACCTACCTAGAGGCTCCCAGAACAAGGAAAGAGAAGGAAAGATCCAGTGGGTGCCAGCTGGACCCACTGTCTCCAGGTCAGATGGGGAGGACCCACCTGCTGACCTATGATGTACTCATCAGGACTGGAAAAAAGAAGTGAAAATTTTCAAGAGGAACAGCAAAATGAGAAGATGAAGGGGAAAAAGCATCAAGGTCCTGAGGGCATTCACAGCCCTGCCTGACCCTGTCAGCCACGCTGGTCTTCCCAACTTTCTGGGCCCAGGACCCTACACCAGCCCCCAGGCTGTCACTGCTGCCCCAGCAGCCCTGCAGCCCCACCCTCCTTGGCTGTGGGTCCCACCAAGCCATGCCCAAGTCCCAGCCCATCCCCATCCCCAGGGATGTGCCCCCAGTAGGTGGCTCCTGGCTGGGGGGTGGGGTGGGCCCAGCCTAGTGAGTGCTGGATTATAAGGTTACCCAGTGAGGGTGACTGGTTTCACTGGTTTCCTCTGGGATGTGAGGAAATCTACCATCCCAGAAGCACTGAGGTGTCCAAGACAAACAGGGGCTTTGGCCAAGTCCTTCAGGACAATCTCAAATTCAAGGGCTGAGCACCTGTCTTGCTTCTTCCCCTGCCTGCTGTTGTTCCCAGTGCTTTCCTTTCTCTCTGAACCCCTTGTCCCTTGGATCACATCTGTCCTCTGGCAAAAACAAAGCTAAAAAGTCTGTCCCTTCTGGGTCTGTTTTTCTTCACAGAAACAGAATTGCACTTCAGCTACAGCAATGGAGCCCTAGATGTTTTTTTACTCTTTTTCTCCTCATATTTCCTAAAGGATGTTCATTCTTATCATTAACCACCCTGAAGGCCATGCCAAAGTGTGTTTTAATGTTTTTTGTAGCTTGGAAGAAGTTATATGTGATATTGTTCCAACAAAACTGCTAGTAAATACTTCAGATGATCCATCCTAGTTGCCTGTTTAGAGGCTTTTTAATAACAAGTTGAGATGCATAATGATGGTTGTCACCCCAGGAACAACTGGGCTCTCCTCTCTGTATTCTCAATTCACTGTAAATACATTCAGCTGTAGCAGGATCATGTTTCCACTTTGCACACTGCGCCCCATTTACCCCATCAAAGTGAAGCTGGCAGAGCACTCCTGAGAGATTTGGGAGGTACCATGTAGAAGTCTGACAGAGGGTGAAAGGGCTGGGATATCCAAGAGAACACAGACACTTTCCCAAACCAGTGACTGGGCACCTCAGAAGAGGTGGCTAAAGGAATGTAAAAAGAATGCTGCTCTGTTCTATCTCTTCTTCCTTGTCTGAATTGCTACCCTCTTTCATCAGCAGTATCTCTACTCCAAATGTTTTTTTTCTTAACCACACCCCTTCCATGGGCATTTTTTCCCCAAAACCACAGCATGCTCTCTTTGACAACAGAAGCACTTAACTCCTCCAGGCAGCATTAGGAAAGATGGATCTTAAATTATCAAAAGTGCTATTTCATTAGGACAGCTAATACTGGTTTCCCTGTTCAAATACACTACAAGATAACTGTCACTATCCCTTTAAATACACACAGTTCTCTCAGATGGAAGTGTGTAAATAAATTTTCAGCCATAGCTCTGCTGACACAGTGCTGATCATTTCATGTCACGTTTAGCATGGCCTTGCTACTCTATTCCATTAATGATTTTTTTAAAATATCCTGTTTCCCAGGAGAATGCAGAGCCTGGCTCTCTAGCCTTCCCTGCAGTGTAAAGTGAAGTTCTTTCCCTCCCATATTCATGTGCTCTAAAAGCAAACTTTTGCAATATTTAAAGCAAAGGTCTCAGGGAACAGACTGCAGCCTCCTCAGCAGCTGTAATTAATCCCTGAAGCAGATCACATCCTGCACAATTACAAAGATGATACAACTGAAGGCCACACCTGGTGAGCACAAAGGAGCCTCAGTTAAGAATAAACAAGCAATGGAAAGGTAGTGGGTGCCTTTTATGACATCCAGAGCTGGAGGGAATGTGCACAATTCTGCCAAAGGGCTTCCAGCTGTACCTTTAGGAGGACTGACTTAAATGCTTTCCTTTTGTGTATCTATAGACATTACATAATTTCCCTTTGATGCCCAAGCTCTAAAGAGCACCAGTAACTCTACAGCAAACTGCAGGCTGTAGTGGAGACATGGCCTTCATCAGTGCCTACTGTCCAGCTTCTTCAGCAACTTGGGGGTGTGTGGCTTCATGCTGTAGGTGTCTCAACACAGCTAAAGCTTCACCATGCTCTGTCTTAGGCAGCTTTGTTCGTTTTGTGCTCTCAAGCACGTTTCAATCTGCTTTTCCCTTCCCATTTCACTGTGCTCCTCTTCAAAGTGGTGCTTGTGGACAGAGAAGCCTTGAAAAGGATGAACCCAGAGCAGCAGGTTCCCTGCAGAAATCAGAGGCAAAGGCTAAAGAAAAGGTAATCTATACCCCATATCTCATTAAGCCACAGTGTATTCAGATTCCAGAAAGACTGTTTTTGAAGCGGCAGGTAGTTTAAAAGTTGACCTGCTCAGCCACAGGAGTTCCAAGCAACAGGAGATGTAGTTGAATTTGAGTCGTACATGCTATGACAACTTCCCCATCACTTCTAATTTTCTGAAGCTGGATAAATCCTCTCAGAACTCTGTGTTTGCAGAGGCTTTTGGCTTTGTACAATGATTTAACTGTATTTGCCCCTGTAAGTTTTATCTTCTGTTTGTTTGTGTAATATTTTAATGGCTTTGACTTTGTGACTTGCAGGTATCTAAAGTACTACAGATGGGAATAATAACATTTTCATTAAAAGGTGTTACCAATTTAGGTTTTAATTCAGACTTTTCCAGCTGCTGATCTGTGGTCCAGTGACTGAAATGTATGTCCAAAGCATTTTATTTTAGATTTTTTTTTTATTATTTTCTTGGGCAAAAACAGGCAGACAAATTCTACACTTTCCTTTTGTGTCCACCCTTGGCCTTTGAGAGCCCACGTACAACCACAATAATGTCCCTTTAGAAACACAGCTCCTGTGTAGGGCACCCTAAGGGCCCACCAGTGTGCCTGCTTCCAAATGATGTGAGCACTCAAGCTTTGAAATCTGCCTCTTTGCTTGCAGAGCAACAAGCCATGCAGTATCATTGATATAAAGCTCCCCAGCCTAAGCCCTGAAGCCTGCAAAGATATTGTGCTGAAGGGAAGAAGTGCAAAAACCAGACAAGCAAATTACGCTTCACCTCTTCGTGCTTAGCCTGGATACCAGCAAACATCCTTTTTGTAAATTTTCTCAGGTGATAGTAAATCATGTGTGCAATTATTTATTATTTATTATTTATTTAGTTTGGGGTTTTTTTGCAAACAGTTGCTTTATAGTGACTCATCTTTTTTGCACAACTTGTTAACTTGAAAGTTAACATTTCATAAATACAGAAGTGGAGAGATTCCCCTCTAAAATTCTACCTGCAAGAAAACAGTTTAGACTTATTCAACTGAAGATAATAGCAAGTCTATTGACTAAATAGATTTGAGACTAAAGCTAAAGTAAAAACTAGAAATAAATTAATCAGCATGATCAGCCTATTCTTCAGCATTTCTGTACAAGTAACACAGTTGTAGTAAACCTGGCCCTGGCATTAGTCAGTTAGTTAGTTAGTTCTTGTTGCTTTGTCCCATATTCTGTGGCGGTATCTGCTAGCACTGCATTAACAGAAATCACCTTCCCAAGGCATGGAAACACTTTTTTTTTAGCTGCTGACGTTATAAACGTATCTTGAATCAATAGAGCTGGGCACTTACTGCGAGAATCGGAAATGCTGTGGAAGGTAATTGCTTCACAGCAAATGACTTCACATAATTGGATAGTCACTAGCTCTCATGCATTATTCTTGCTGTTAATCCATTGTGATTTATTGTCCATTTCTACTCCATTTATCATCACATTACTGTTCAAGGTTTTTCCTGATCTTTGCTTCTCAGAGCCCAGTCTCACATTTCATTGCTGGCAGTTCAAATCAAGAATAAAATAGATTAAACACTTGAAATGCTGTGCCCAACAAGTGTGTTTCACTTGTACTGTGTCTGGAGGGTGTCCTGGGCAGACCAATCTTTCCATTTTTCATTTCTTGTGGTAAGTCAAAAAGAGTATGTCAATAAAACTCCCCTTTTTGGAGTAACAACTAATAGATTTCACTTCCAAATCTAGCTACAAATATACAGCACTATGCCTTTTCATTGTGCACTGACATTTATTGAGCACGTTTTGAAATGTTTTGAAAATATACAGTTATCCATTACTTGTGCTTTCCATGCTTCTCGGGGTTTAAGGGTTGTCAGTTTCAACTCCTTTTGGACAGTAGATAAAGACAGTGCTGGCTGATCTGCATTCCCTTCCATTCTCTTTTAACATTTTCATTCTGTTAGTATTTCTCTAGGATTACTCTGCTTGAGGGAGGCTGGACCAGATGACCCACTGTGGTCCCTTTCAACCTTATCCATCATGTGATTGTGATTCCCAAGTGAGAGATGTGGGGAGAGCACTCAGGTGAGGAGTGGGAAGAGTGGCCACAGAGCAGATTCCTGTGCAGGTTGTCCAGAGCTGTAAGTGGGCTCTGTGCACACCCACAGGGAGCAGGCAGGACAGCCACAAAATGCCTCTTGGCTTGGAGCTGTCTCCAACACAATTTTGACAGAATTCCAGCACAATACTTTCACAATTGTCAGTGCTGCATGTGAAATAAGACTTTGGGAAAAGCGGGAGGAGAGAGGGCCTCTCTGTGCCTAGATAGCAAGGATCAGCAGTAGAACCTGTAATAATGCTCTTTTTTTGCCCCAAAGCCTACAGTGCTCTTGTTGGATTGTTTTATGGGCAGTAAGGCAGGGGGTGCAGGTGACAGCTCAGAGCTAAGTAACCTCTGATGAGGCTCCTCCTGTTTGCCTCTAAATAAAACTGAAATATTTGGAGCTGAGCTACATGAAGGCTAAGAACAGAAGCAGGCAGCATTTCCACCAGGCTGGACTAAACGACCCTCAAAGCTGTAGGATTATGCTCCTCATCACTGCCAAAGCACAAGCAGCACTCCATCCTATGAGTGACTCGAGTAGTGAGGATCATTTCCTGTCCTGGATCATCATATGATAGTTGGACTACTCTCTAGGTTCCTTAGTCAATTGATTACCTCCAAAGTCACAGGAGGAGAAGACATCATCTCTCTTGGTCCTGCAGCATGGTGGGAGGTTTGTCAGACTGATGCTTCACTCCCCTCCTAGTGAATACAGTTCTCCCTGTGCAGGCTCCCAGCCTGTGTTTAGAAATCCGTGGCCATTACAGATGCCCAGGAAGATAGGTAACACTGCAGGCTTTTGTTTTGACAGAAATTCTTTCTGCCTAAATGAGACCTTTGTTTCAGCCGACAGTTCAACAGAAGGCTTGCCTGTGCTTTACACGCTTGACATTTTTTGTGGCTTAACCCCATTTTACATGGTAGTAATACATCACCAGGAAAGTACTGAGCTTTTTTGTTTGACCTTCTGTAGTTCCTGTTCCTATTTTCAGAAGCCACTTCAAATGTTGCTGTTGGTCATGTTCCATTTATATTCAGTCTGTTCCTCACGTCACTCTTGTCACTCATACTGCTAACTATGGAACTGAGAATTAACATTTGTTTTCAATGAATGTGCATTTTCAGTCTCCTTACCTATCACTTATTAATTGGAGTTTCAGCACTACTTGCAACACAGAGAGGGGTTTTTGTGTCTTTACTCATTACGTGATATATGCAAGTTGCAATCTACTGCTCAAAAAGGGGTTTTCCTATCATGAAGCCAGTAATAATTTGTGACTTCTGTGGATTTGGGGTAGAGCTTATATCTCTTTCTGGTAAAATTGTGACATAACAATTACCAACAATGACGGAGTTGCATCCACAACCTCAGATGTCCCTATGGTTTTGCTGTCTATCCCTTTTTGAAGCAAATGCTGTCACAGCCATACCACCACTTTCTGTTAGGATGGGCAGAATTTCCTCCCTCCTTCTCCTCTCATTTCTAAGCCAGCAATGTGAAGCTGATGGAAGAACTCTTTATCTAGGCCTGCCTGCAAGAGCTGGTCTTGTCACCACTTGTTGTCTGCAGGCTTGATACAGCCTGCCCATTTTACTGAGGGATGAGGGTCTAAGGTGACAGTATCATTACTTAGACATCTCCAACTGACAGGCAAGTCTGTCCCTAAATACAGCATTTTGTATCCTCTGCTACAGTCATTCTTTTCCCATCAATGTACCATTAAGCAGGGTCTTAAAAATGGGTTCTTTTTATGTTAGGAACAGGAGACTCATTGCTGCACACACCAGAGGTCTTTATGGAGCAGCAAACACTATCATTGTCCTTGTGGACACAATCTGAATGGTCAGTGGGTCTCCATAGAGGACCCTGCAGAAAACAGGACCTCCACCAACTGTGTTTAAAGAGATCTGCTTCCTCAGGCCTCATTTTTATCAAAGATCCTATTCAAATGTGTGTGTCCTGGCTCCTTGCCCAACCCCCCTTTTATTTGTCCACCTTCCAGGTGGTGAGCAGGCTTGGGCAGTTGTGCTGCTGGTATAAGAGTCTATCCCACATCCAGCAGACAAGAGATTGTTACTAAGAACTCTTCCCTGTTGGACTTGCAGGGGGTCAGTAAAGGACAAAGTTGAAAGTCACTGTGGCAATGTCTGACCATGGGAATTTGACCCACCTGGCTTTTACAGCTCTAACTACATGAATACAGTTAAGGGAAGAAAGGTCTGGAAATAGCTGCCTTGGAGACATCTGTGGGGAAAAGGACATCTGGTCTTGAGACAGACTACCCTGGGCAAGACCTAGGTAAAACTTCCCAGGTTCAATCTCTCTGAAAGTTATTATATCATGTGGGCATGACTTTTAGTTTTCTTTGAAACATCTGGGGTTTTCCCAAGGTAACCTACTCATGGCCAAATGGTAAGGGGTGTTACCCTGAAACTGAACAGGCAGTGATATGCCTTTAGAGCACATTGTATTTTGACTGAATTATGTCAGTAACAGTTTGCTGAGCCTGAAACTAAAATACATTTTGCTGAGGCTTGTCAAGAGAGCTTATACCCAGCATATGGTTTTCACAGCCACCCCTGAAACAGCCTGAGCCATGTGAACATTTAACATGCATAGCTTTGGTCTGTGTGTTTGAACAAAGCTTTAAATTTCGTGTTTTCTGAGTGCCAAGACCTTGTTAGTTCTGCAGAGCGATAACTTGGTACACACAGCAAATGGAAGTACACCTAAGGAATCCCCCTGCTGATGACTGTTGTTGTGAGCAATCATGAGTCATATCTGGAGTGCTCTGGGAGGTCAACCAGAGGGTGCCACTGGAGAAGCACTGAACTGCAGCTCCTGGGCAAATCCCGTGCTCTTTGGTGTGATACTTTTCTCCTAAGTCTTTGCAAGTGGTTCTGCATCTCCCTTCAGGTATCTTCTCCTCCAGTGCTCTGACTTATTCATACCACAGACATGGAGTGATGTGCAGGTGGGCACTGTAACCAGATAAAGGTGACCCCCTATACTGGCAAGGAGCTAGATGTCTGGAGTTCCAGTGCAGTGACCACAAAACCTGAATGCGTTTCTGTTGACCTACATGTCAGCTACAGAGGTCATCCAGCTCAGAAGTTCAGCCTAAATTGGAGTGTACAGATCAGGACGCTCCAGATTTCCCGTACAGGACAAGATCTTATCTCAGGCATTCATAGGAATGTGGTGCAGGTATGAGCAGGATAAAGTATGTTTGCAGTACAGATTTGGTATGGCATAGTTCCCCTCACCATCTCTAATTCTGGATAAATGCTTCCAGGGGTGTTCAAATAATTTTTTTTTTCCTAAGCATAGAAGGCTTTGACTGAAGAGACCACAGTGTGAGCATATGACAGATACCTTCATAAAAGAGTGAGTGAATATGTAGCAAAAAGTGGGCACCCCATGGCAGTAACACTGGCTGGGCTGTCAGTGGCAGGGAGTTGGCAGCAGGCTGGCAGGCACTGTGCCACCTTGGCAGGCGTGAGGACAGCAGAGCAGGCAGGAAAACATTCTGCATGGGCTGTCCCAACTGGTCCCTTGATGCCTTGACCAGTTGCTGGGCAGGCTCAAGCTGCAGTCCCTGGAAATTCGCTGCCAGCCCACCTGAAAGGGTGCAACACCAGCTTTGTTACCTGCTTTCAAAAGCTGTCTGTGCAGAAGTGCAGGATCAGGCTTTGCAGGGCCGAAGGCTGGGAAATAGCCAAAGATACCCCCTGGTGGGAGGCAGGGACTTTTGAGTGGATGTGACATGGCCGATCATGGACCTCAAAGGGTCCTGCTTTGTTTGTCTCCAAGACTTTAACTTGTCATCCTAATGCAACCTGTCCTGAGCTGTATTTCTGATGTGTGCTCACAGCCCCAGCCTGGGAGTGACACAGCTCCGTGGGGATGCCATGGGAATTATCCAGCATCACATCTTGGGATGGAGGACAGAGCCATGGGGCAAACACATGGATTGGAGCAGCAGGAGTAGGTAGGGTCCACATACTACAGCCAAGTGCCCCTCTGCTGTTTCCTTTGCTTGTGCCCTTGGGAATGTGCATTCACAGCCCTGCTGGTGCTCGTACCAAAACGAGGAGCAAGCCAGACCTGCCCCCTGTGCTGGATAGGGAACAGGAAGAGACAGTGGAGGGGACTGCTAAGCAGGCACAAGCATGTGAGGCAGATGCAGAGGCACCAAATGGTGTTAAACTTGTGTAAACACACACAGAGCTTGTCATCTAGGGAACTAGGTGGTTGGTGTCAACACCAAGTGGTAACACAGCCCAAATCTGTACAGCAGCTATCTGTCAGGACAACAACATTTTGGGGTTATCAGTGTTGGAGTTTTTAAGCAAGGAAGGACCTGCAGTGTCTGATAACCATGGAGGAGGCATGAGCTACAGGGGTTACAGGTGATACAGTTTGTTGCTCACTGGACAGTTTTCTCCTTCTCAGTGCACAGGGCTGAGGTAAGTTTGAGGGGGCACATCTTACAGCTGTTCCAAGATGACCTTGGAGTGAAGCTCTCCTCCAATGCTCAGGAAACCCCTTTCAGGTCCCTACCATACTTTTAGTGGGTTCTATTTCTTGTAACAAGGTTATGCCTGTGTGAGAGCCCAGCTTCCTGCCTGTGCCATGAAGCTGTATTACACTACAGGTGTATTGTGGCACCTGAAAATAGTGACCTCCGAGTGATATTAAAGGTCAAGACCATGTGAGCTGCCAGAAAGCTTAGCCTCAAAGACACTGCAGCAGGAGGGTCATGGGGGGGAGGCTCTAAACAGGCTGAGGCCTGTCCTTTGCTATTATAGCAACCACATCATCTATGTCCTTGCACAAGTTCAGCAAGCTTACGCCTAAATTAGCTAGATTTCTGTTCTCACCCTTCTCTTGTAAAAGGCCATTGTAAAATATGTTAAATGCCATGAACCCTAACAAAGCAACCCAAACAAACTCAATCTTCTACAGGAAATTCTGTGTATCTCCCATGGTTTACTGCAAGTAATGTTTAGGACTATACCTCAAGCATCCTGCCTGCCCAGGGAAAGTGTCATTTGTGAGGAGCTACAGGAGGATCATTGTCACAGAAAGTTTTCCGGTTAGCTGTGCTCCAAGGCTTTAAAGCTGGGATCTTCCTTTAGTTCAGTGACACTGTAGGAAAAAACACTTGGCTTGAGAAGCACTGTCAGAGTGCTCAGCTGACCCTATGATCACAGTGCAGCTTCTCACATCTTGCTGCTTTGCTGCTTCCTGCTCACTGAAGACAGCCCTGGGCCGGATTGTCTGACCACATATCCAATGTGCAGTCAGAAGCCTACATTTTCAGAGCTAAGATGTTGATCAGAGGTGGGTTGGTTCACCAGACATGTCACTTCCCAGGGACGTGGGACCCTCCTCCATCTGCATTCCTGTGCATGAAGGGCCATGTACAGCAAACAGCTGATGCAGCAGGAGCTGGCTGTCCAAACGTGCTCCTGTTATTTGACTGTTTTGTTTCAGTCAGCCAATACTCAATGGCACTGTGGGTTTATTTCTAGCAAGAGGAGAAGATGATATGAGTAAGGTTATTCTTGGTTGTGCAGTGCTGTTGTTTACAGGGAGGTGCATGCATGCCTATATCCCCAAAACAATCTGGAAATGAACAGCACACTGTTGTGTTGCTCACTCTTTTCAAGGCAGCTTTTCTTCTCAGCCCTGCTTGCCCAAGTTTTCTGTCTCCGGGAGATCTGTCCCAGGACAACTCCCTCCATTACTTTCCCTTATTTTCCTGGCTTCCAGCCTCTAATATGCTTTCAGCAGCCAGCATGCTTTCCTCAGCATTTGCAACTCATTCCATCAAGCCAGGTTTTAGTTCCTGACACACTTATATGCAATGTATTATGTAAGTTTCTACCATTTTGAGCTGTCATGGCCTTCAGAGGCTGTTTTTCTCTTTCCATTTAACTTGGAGAAACCCTACATAGATTACCCACTGCTCTTAACGAGGTGTCTGCCTTTTGCCTATAGAAGGTTACTTGATTTCGAATTTAAATAGCCTCTACTAGGGCAGTAAGATGAGCTTTAAATCACTTGTGTGAATGGTAATTAAAGGGCAGTATTCATGAGAAATTTTACAATGGAAAATTATTTGAAATAAGCAGAAGTTTGTATTGATGCACACTAATTATTCTGTACTTCCCCCTGTGTTGTTAAAATGCAGTTTCAGTTTAGAAACTTCAGGTGCCCTGAAATTACGTTCATTGCAACCTGCTCCACCTCCATAGCTCTGCTTATGTGAGGAAATTTCTAATTTCAGGGGCTACTTCCATTTTCTCACCTATTTATCCTGTCAAAAACACCTAAAGTGCTGTCCAGAGCACATTGTGGTGTAGCCCTGCCTTGGCTTGGCAGTGGAGAGCAACTCAGCCTAACACTGAAGTGCCTGAGTTTGAGAAATCAGGCTCTGCACAGCAGCAGCTGCACCAGGGGCACCCTCTGCTCTGAGCACGCCCCACACACCACTTTGGGTGGGCTCCCAACAAAGGCTCTCCTGCCCCACCTCACTGAGCGTGGCTCTCCAAGAGGGAAATGATGGCTGGGACAGAGAGGGGAGGACCTGCCAGACTGGCAATAGGAGCACTCTGAGACACAAATCCCCTGCATACCCCTGATCCTCTGAGTTAGGGAGGCATTCAGTTACATAGCATGTAAATAGTGCTAATCACAGTGTGGACAGTTACATCTGGGTATCTAAGAAATGCCTGCCTGTTCTGACGCAGGGAAACTGAGATTTGCCAGAAATCTGCTCTCTCACGTGCAGCTGCGTTACCAGGTTTTCAGGAGAGTTCAAAGTATGAGTGATTATGCAGCTAAGGAGATGTGAAGCAGACACGTATTGAACTTTTAAAGATGTTTTTCTTACAAAGCAATGAAGTGCTGGTTCTCACTTTTATTTCCATAATCAAGTAACCTCTTTTCACTATGTGTCAGCTGTCTGTTAATATTTGATTTGTGCTTTACAGAGAGGTATTTTTTAATATATGATTTCCAGAGAGATGGCTGAGTGCTGGTGAAAGTGAGAACCTGCTGTAGGCCACTAGTAAATGGGAGGCAGAAAAACATTTCAGTCCAAGCAACCTGCAGTGACCTGAGAGAAGGGCTCTGTGTGCATCACAAGTAATGCAGCATTATAGGAAGGATCAGCAGAATGAAGCAGCCCATGCTGAAAGCCTGACATTTACATTAGGTGCCTTTTAGGAGGGTTACTTAAGACCAGCTCATCTGGTCCAGTGGACTGAACACTTGTGGTTCACACACATCAAATGTGCTCCTGGAGAACCTCATGGCTTAATTTAATCTGAAAGGGATCTAGCTTACAGATGCAGTAAGTGGGGACAACTGGACAATCTGTTTTGAAACCACATTCCTCAACTAAAACACTAATGCTGGCAAGGCAAAAGACTGCTTGAAGTAGATCAAATTTAGACTAGAAGAAAAGTTTTCCCTGTGTGATGTGTAGGAATAAAGAAGCTGCAGGTTCACAATAAATTGCAGCTGACAAAAATCCCAGCAAATAAGTTTGCAGTTTCTTCTTCTTTCTGCATCCCTCTCCTTCTTCCCTGGTACACCACAAAGGAAGCTGGGGTGCTTAGCTCTGCATTCTGTATGCAGAAGAAAGAAGGCAGCCATCTAGAAATTATATATTGCAATACAACTCTACAGGATCTAATAATAAGCATTTTTATTTTAAATTAAATATTACTCGCATCATAATTTAAACAGGGGAGAGCCACATTTTGCCTTCAGTAGAATGCATACTGGAGCAAAATATTTTCTATAAATATTTAAATAAAAGACATTCATTAAATTAGTTTTCCTCTCAGTCTTTCTATTTACTTCTATTTGCTATCAAAAGTTGCATTATGGTTTCAGCTCAGTTCTTCCCTGGAGGCTATAGCCACAATAATATTGTTTGATGTAAATAGGCTGTGGTGACTGAATTTTTTACTCCAGTAAGCATATTGCTTGGAACATGCTGCTCACTCCCATGGTCCAAAAAACTGTGAAGGGATGACTCATAACTAACAACTGTTACTGATCTCATTTCCCTTACTCAAACTCCACAGTTTATGTACATTTCTGTGCGTGAATGTGTCTCCAGTCTTGCCTTAGCCAGCCTAAGGAGCAAAGAAGGGAGTTTCTTTCCTTTTTTTTTTTTTTTGGTGGACTGGTGCTCATCTCACTGATTTAATGTTCATTTACAGGAGCATAATGGGAGTTTTAAGTTCAGTTTATGCCACAGCAACTGCATGTGGTATTTTTAGAACTACTTTCTAAGCATTTTTAGGATAGATGGCCAGGTGAACTTGTACCAGCCTAGACTTTAAGGAGCTATTTATATTACACATTACCCACTCTGAACCACTTGTCTGTGCATAAAGATCCCTGCATGTGACACACTTCCTTCCTGGATGTAACTAGCCTGCTGTTGTGGTCTTCCCTTGCTAAAATCAGCCACAAAGATTTTTATGCTGCAATAATCTTCCTCTGTTCATGTTTATTTTAGTGGTTCTCCCATTGCCTCCTCCCATGGCTTTTGCATCTGTGCAGCGCTGCTCCGGGGTCAGCGCGGTGGAAGCCAGGGCGCTGTGCCAACGTCAGCACAAACGCTGACACAAATGCAACTGCACTCTCCTGCCTCAGGGCTGAGCATACTGCAGCTCATCATCTCCCTTGCCCTGTGTTTCTGCGTTGTGTTTCCCCTTGGAGCCACCCAGAGCGCCTCAGAAAAGGAGGTGATGCAGGGAGCTGCATGATCCCCACTACAGATGCTGGAATTTTTGAGAGAAGCAGTAAAGAGACTGCCCAAACGAGACTATAACTGGGCTAATAACCTTAATAACCCATGGCTGCAGGGATGACTTGGGAAGCTGAAGGGGAGGCTCCTTATGGCTGAGCCCACACTAAACACTGCACTGGGTTTATTGACATGAGTCACACACACTAATCCCCACCTCAAGGCTTTCATTTGGCACCAAGCTCTTACTTTTCAGTCTCCACTGTCATCCTTCAGCTAAGCAGTTATTTTGTATCAAGAGTTCAGTACAATCTTTACCAAAAACTTTTCTTATCTGAGGGAAGGTGGACAGGTTCTCTTAGAATAAGACAATTACCCAGTGCTCCTTATACTACATTGTTCACCATGCTAACAAGGCCAGCCAATAGGAGAAAGAAATGAAAATTCATCCATTTTTTAGGCAAGCTGCATTAATAATATTAAATCCACTACAGGACTAACTAGGCTTTGATAGAAAATAACAGTTTTTACTGATGAAGTCCATGGTTTTGTACAGGAGAGAAGCTAGCAAAATACAATTTCAAGAAGCTATTCCACACAAGCAATCTCATGAGGTCACAGACATTACCCGTGCAATGACATTTGTCATTTCATAGAATCGCAGAACATCTTGGGTTGGAAGCAAGCTTTAAAGGTCATCTAATCCAACCCCTTCTGCAATGTTCAGGGAAATCTTCAACCAGACCAGGTTGCTCAGAGCCCCATCCAGTCTGGCCTTGAATATTTCCATGGATGGATCATCCACAGCTTCTCTGGGCAACCTGTTCCAACCTGTTCACCACTCTCATCTCTCAAAAAAAATATCCCTTATATTTGGTCTAAATCTACCATCTTTTATTTTGAAATCATTACCCTTTTCCTATCACAACAGGCCATGCTAAAAAGTTTGTACCCATCTTTCTTATAAGCTTTTTTTTTTAAGTACTGAAAGGGTGTGATGAGGTCTCCCTGGAGTCTTGTCTTCTCCAAGCTGAACCCCAACTCCTTCAGCCTTTCGTCATAGGAAAGGGGTTCAAGCCTTCCAGTCATTTTTGTGACCCTCCTCTAGACTTGCTCCAACAAGTCCATGGGGGTTTTGTGCAAAAGACCCCCAGCTGGGTGCAGCACTACAGGTGAGGTCCCACAAGACTGAAGTGGAGGGGCAGACTCACCTCCCTTGACCTGCTGGCCAGGGTCCTTTGGATGCAGCCCAGGACATGGCTGGCTTTCTGGCTGTGAGTGCACACTGTTGGCTCACATCCAGCTTTTCAGTCACCACTACCAGCACATTCTTCTCAGCAGGGCTGCCCTCAATCTGTTCATCCCTCAGCCTGTAGTGACACCAGGGGCTGCCCTGACCTACATTCAGAGCCTTGTACTTGGCCTGATTTTCTCTTATCAATTTCTCATGGGCCCACTCCTCAAGCTCATTCAGGTCCCCCTGGATGGTGTCCCAACTCTCAGGTCTGTCCATTTATTGCATAACTCCTTACAGTAGCTCCAAGAGTTGACCCACCCCCTTGAGTTTGTGAGTAGCAGCTGGCACTTCCACGTTTGCACATAGCAGGGGTCACACAGGGTCTGATCATGCTGTGTGCTGCCCTGTGTATTTGTGCAGGTTTGCAGAAAAATGGTGCCATCATTGCCTGCCATACCAAGCCTTCACCAGAAACATCTCACCACATCTGTCTTCTTCTGCTTCAGGATGAGCTTGGTAGTGAAACATGCAGAAAGTTGTCAGAAAGGGAACATGGAGGGAATATTTCAGAGGAAGGAGAAGGCAAAAAAAGCCACACTGCATTCTCCAATAGTCTCAAGCTGGCATTGAGTCCAAGTTCATCTTCTGTCCATGCTGATGGAGACAAACCTATTACTTACACAGAAGCGAACACAAGCCCAGCTCAGGGGCAAAAACTAAATGCATCCCCATTTCAACTGCATCTTAGGCTGGGAATGCTTTTTACAACTGAATTAGTAAATTAAACGTGCCAGGAACTGTCTCTTCACGTGAAGGCAAGGCGAGGAGAGGAGAGGTGAAGAGGCAGCAAGGGGGACCTAAAAAGACCTAATGCACTAAAAACTGTGCTACCACCAATATTTAAAAGATTAAAGAGAACTGGCATGAAGTTAATGCTTTAGACAAATACTTGCAAAGGCTGTGGTGAGAGCTCATTGCAGGAAATGGAGCAGGGGAAGCCGCACTTTAAAGATTCAAGATGCTATTAGAAGAGATTTCCCTGTCTCATGATGTTTATTAAATATCCAATTTTAGACTAGTGATAAGGTCAGGCATTAGTACACAGCTCCTATGTTAATATTTAATATTATTGACCCCCCCATTCTCATGTTTCAGGGGAACATGCTGGAAACTGTCACAAAAATTACATGGGGATGTGGTACATAAATATAGGGAAAGACTAGCTGTAGCACTAATTTCTTTATTGCCTGAAACTAGATTAAATTTTTTTTCATCTGCAGCTTTGTAGGGCTTGCAGGGTATGACAAATATTTATTCTCAGCGTAGCACTCTGCTGCACATACAGAAAGGTTGTGGCTGTTTCTCGATGCTCGCTGGCTGCTGCTTCTGTGGTGGTGCCATTCAGTGCAAACAAAGAGAGGAGCAGGGGAGCATTCGTTTCAGTCAGCACCACCAGTTTACAGCATCAACTTTTTTTCTCCTGAGCTACAATACTCAATGCCAAACATGGACCTTTAAACTGTTCTATAGCCAAAAAAAGAGAGTTTTATCTGCCAGCACAGCTTCATTTACCAATGAACAAATGAATACAGAATTACAGATGTCTGATTAGTGTTAGATGAATGTGATAGTGACAATGCACCTTACACATAATCTGTCTGTGCTACTGCCATTTACTGAAGGTAGTTCTCAAAACGTGGATACTGAATGACTGATCACTGCATCTGCTGATGGTTAAAACCCAAACTTTTTGAAAACATGTAAAAGAGAGTTCAATGCCTATGTTTAAAGGGGAGAGGAGAAGCACATCCAAGGATCATGGACAACAGCTGGGGAGAAGTGGACAACTCGTGAATCAAGACCTCGGTCAGCCACATCTGAAAAAAACTATGAAGATGAGAGCTTCAAGAAACTACAGAGATTAGAAAAATGAATCATTACAGTATCCATGTATTTTTTACAGATTCTAATCTCAGAAAGTCAGAAAAAAATAATAAGTAGTGAACTTTAGCATGACAAAATGATCTTGGAGCTTACGTGTGTTGTCAGTGATCGATCTGTAGTAGGTAATTCACAATAGCTGAGGTGCCAACATCTGCCAAGTAGCTAATTTCATAGATAGGCTGACCTCAGATAGGACTGATTTCTAAGTGAGCTGGGACACTTGCATGAATCACAGGATGAGGAGAAGCTGGAAAGGCCAACTTGAACAAATTTCAGAACTGTAATAAAATAATGTGCAAGTATTCAGCTGTGCAAGTATTCAGTAATTAAAATGGAGGCATAGAGGTAGCTTTCCAAAACAACATCCTCTCTCTGCAGGACAGATACTTTATACACAGGTTATAGACACTTCTAGGGTAAGATTGTTTCTTTTTATTGTTTATTTTGTACAGGATTGAGGGAGTTTATGCTCCATATTTGAAGTCCCAAATTATTATTATGAGATAGCACACAACAGAAGGGAGGACATTTTCCCTGCATGCTTTCAGCATTTCTCACTATACTTGAATGTGAAGTTACCATTCTCAGGAGAGAAAGTTTTTCAGGCACATAGCTTTTCTGCATAATACTGTTAAAAATTATACTTTTTTTTAATCTTGTTATTATATTTTACTATATAATAACATAATCATCAAATGTAATAGTTATTATATATGTTAATACGTTATATGATAATTATACTATAACACTATTAATTTGTTATAATACTACTGAGAATAAGAATAATACTAATGAGAATAAATATCATAAAAACAAAGAAGCAAAAACATCTTTTCTCTCATCTGTGCTGATTCATTCCATCTTCATTGCTCTAGACAGAGGAACAGTGTTACCTGAGCCCTGTATCCTTGTTCTCCCTTCTGCCTTCGAAACCATGGAGCAGGTTGAAGTCAGCTCTTATAAAACGCAAATGGAGCTTAGGGAAATGCTGCTATTCCCACTGTAGCTCCCCTGCAGGTCCAGGGAGATGCAGTGAGATCACAACCAGTAGTCAGAGCACTTAGAGTTTGTCCTGATTTCTTGAGCGTTGGACCATCAACACCAGCACAGAGGAGCAGATGTGGGGTCCCAGTGGCACGTCACTAACCAGGAGATGCTGCTCATCTGGGAGCATCTCCACATCTCCAGCTTCTGGAGGAAATCTTGGCGGCTGTTTCAGGATCGCTCAGACATAAACAGCAGGTACTCTGGGATCAGCAATTCCCTGGCTTAGCAGAGCAGCTGCCTGCCTGCTAGCTGTGAGCTCCCGTGCCCTCGTGTGAGTCAGAGCGAAGGCTTCAGCACACTTGGACACAAACATGCACCTCCGCTCCTACCCTGGAAATCCCTGGTACTTTGGGAAATACTCAGCTCTGGTGTCGCCATCCTGTGATTTTACATCACCGCCCTCTTTTTACTTTTTTAACAGTTATCTTGAAAGTAACTGATAAAGTGGAAATATCAGCTTCCCTTGAACGACGGAATCATTTTGTCTTTGTCTTCACTTCATAGAGAGTGTGAAACACGGTATCAAAAGACTTTAGAAAGCAAATAAGCTCGAAAGGTCTTTCCGTTTTCCAGATCCCGAGAGAGTGCAGAGCTGGGTCTAGCCAGATACACGTGTGTGCATGTGCCTCTGTGTGTGTGTGAGCACTATTTACAGGCAGAGTCCCCACCCGGCTTTAAACAGGGGCCATTGTCACCCCCTGAGGGCCTGCCAAGTGCTCCATGACTTGCCCGCTCTCCAGGGCTGCCTGTCCCCTGCAGAACTGCAGCTCCCGATTCCTTCTCATTCAAGCGAGTGCTGATAACACCTTGTGGGGAATTGCAAATTAAACACACGTAAGAGAAAAAGACAAAGCCTACCGCTGATAGCAGATAAAATCGCCACATACACTTAACCGGGCTAACCTTATCTTGTTATCTTAAATTAGCAGAGTTCAATCTAATTAAGTGCTCACATGGGAGAAACCCAAGTTGTGGTGTGACTAGTCAGCCTGCAGGCTCTGCTCACCGCAGCGCTGGAAGGCTCTGCTCTCACCGGCTCTGAGAGAAGGTGCCATCCGTGCCCCAAGTGGTTCGCAAGCTAAAGCCTGATCTCCTCTCAGCAAGGTGGGCGGGCACTCATTTTATAGATGCGGTTTGCATCTTGAAAAATTAATATCTGGATGGGTTATTTCAGCGCTTCAAACAAAATCGGCATATGCTTGTCCCTTTTCTTGCTGTTATCAGCTGCATTAACCATGCGACGGCTGTTGCCTAACACACTTACACTGATAAGTTTTATTGCACCTAAGCCAGAAATTCCTATAGAAGATAAGACCTAGGGAATCAAAATGCATTGAGGTTTATACCTTGATTTATTTATTTATACCCTGAGGTTTATCAGCAGCGGAGTAGTTGATAAATTGCTGTTGTGAATTTGTCAGATATGCTCAAGAACAAGTAAAAATTGCAATATTAGAAGATTTGGATCCCAAAGCTCTGACCCAATAAATTCAACAGCCAACAATACCCAGGAGAGTGTTGTCTCTAGCTTTTGCATCTGCTGATATTACTTCCCATTCCATATAGCTGGATGCCCTCCAGACGGAGTTTTATGCACATCTACAGCATACCCTGAAGTCACACGGCTGGATCTCACTGGAAATTGGAAGCACCATCACCATGCTCCAGTCCGTAGATTTATACCTGCACAGATGGACACAGCAAGCCTGTTGTATGCAGCCATTCCCTGCTGTCAGTGAAGCTACCTCTCCCTTACTATTTTTCACCTAAAATTTAACTGAACCCCCCTGAGCACAGTGTGCACCTCAGTTACTTGTGCCCGGGTCTGAGGATGGCACAGACACTGAGAATTATCATAAACTGTGAGAGAGTGGCTCCCGAGCAGGCCGGGGTATGTGAGATGCAGCCTGTGCTGGTGAGGTCGTGTGCAGGGCAGCACCAGAGCTCAGCTGACAGATTGCTGGCCTTTGCTGGCTGCTCCACGCAGAACACAAGCCCCAGGGAGCCCGGGAACTCAGCTGGAAGGACAGCAAGCTGGGGAGGAGAAAAAGCTCTTGTATTTTGTTCCGTTTGCCTGGGAGGGGAGACCTGCAAATGAAATATCAGCTGGCTCCTTCATTCCTTCATTTGAACAAACCTCAAAAGGAAGGAACAAAAAAAGGCTTGGATAGCAGATACAGCCTCCCACGCTGGTTCATCTCATCTGCTGAGGGAGGGGAGGGGTGGGGGAGCACAAACAAGCATCTGGTCTTCCCGATTGTCATCTGACCCATCAATTTAAAACCCTGTGAAATCCAGAGGTGGGAGGGTTTCTGCCAAGGAGCTGTGCAGCATTCCTGAGAACAAAGAACAGCTCAACACCCGAAGTGGTTCACCTGCAGAACTTCTCAGCTATTCATATCTCTAAGGAGGCCTGAACAGGACACTTTCTGCACCTTTTCTCCACCATTTGGGATGCCACAGCCCAGAGGCTCAAAGCCCTCTGCCTCAAGTCCAGCTTATAAATCCCTCTCCTACCCACCCTGCCACGACTGGCTGCTGTCCTGCTGCCAAGCTTCATGTGCTGTCAGAAAACATCTTGTTACCTGTGGGCTGCTGAAGATGCTCAGGGCTCCAAGCATCTCCTGCACTCAAAGGCAGCAGCGTTGCTGCAAGGTCAGGCCCATTACCCACACACAGCCCTACAGAAGTGGTTTTCAGCCAGGGACATGAGCTGCTGGAGTGTCCACTGCACATCTCCAGTGGGCTTCAGCACCCACACTGAACTGCAGGAAAGAGGGAAGGGGACGGGTGAGAGATAGAGAGATCTAACTCACAGTTAGAGCTGAGTTTTAGGTTTACCATACCATGGTTAAGAAAAAAGAGCTATTTCAATACATTGAAATCCATTATGGTCCATTTTCAAACAAAATGAAGCATAAGTTGGCCACAGTCATAAGTTGCTCCACAGTCTTGACAGATTACAACTAAGCATTCTGTAGAGAGGAAAGGCACAACCCAGAAACTCTTTGGCCCTTGGCCTTCACACATGGCTGGTGAGCACAGACCTGGGGCTCCTGGGCAGGGTTTCCAGCTCACTTACATGTTACATGACGGGCTGCCTTCAGCCATGTGCTCTCAGTCTCCCCATCGCCCTCCATCCCCTGACATCACAGGGACCTGGAGATCCCCAGTGCTTCCAACAGCTGCCCATTCATCATGGATGAGCACTGTTTCTGTCACGAGAAGCTCTGGCTGTGTATCAGACGTGTGAAGCTGAGGAGGATCATGCCCTGGCAAAGCAGTAAATGTGTTAGAAGGCAGGAAATGGATGCCCAGCCAGGGGATATCTCACAGTGTGCTGCAGACCAGCTGCTTTGTTTGGCAAATGATAACTGGGACAAACCCTTAGAAACTGTAGCATCACAGAGAAGATCCAAGGGGGAGTCAGAATCTAGATCAATCAGGCTTTCATTAAGCAGACTGACCTCCAAACAGTCAAATTAAGCACTTGCAGAGAGCTGGGGACTACCTATGCCAGTTTCAGAAAGCCAGATGCTTTTGACAGATGTAGCCTGACTCTGCTTCCAGAAACAAGAGCAGTAATACTCAGTGGTGTGTGTAGTGCTGCAAAGCCTGAACTGATTCCAATGATGAATTATTTCCTCTCCCATCACTAAAAGAGTGACAAAAATTACCAGCCCAGAACACACAGGTAGGTAACTCTCTGAAAAGTAGAAAACAAAACCATACCCAACAATAAAGGCAAAGAAGAAATAAAAGCCTAGTAGGAGAATGCCCTGTACTATAAGTGGATTCAACAGAAACCGGGGGTTTGCAGTCTAATTGCAGTCATGCTACTGAAGTTTTCTTAGAAAAGTTTTGCAGTTAGATGTAAAATTATGTGGGTTGCCTCTCTGCCCTCCCCGGGGCAGATGAGCAATCAAAACATTTACATTTGTCTGGGCAATCTGTTAATCCTCTGCATAAAAAATGTTTCACTGTGCAAGTTGTATTGGGCTTAGTGTTCCTTGAGCATTGAGAAGCTTAGCAAAGTAGTTCAGTCCTTATCCTGTGAGCACAACCACAAAATCCAATCCATGTTTGCATGTCCTAAGGTTACCCAGGGGACAGGGATAAGGGTGTCTCTTGGTGTCGATCTGCACAGAATGGAGCACTCCACTCCATCTGAATCTCTGCTTTATGGTAGGAGGGAGTAGGTGAAGACAGCCTGGCACAGGGTTTCAGGCAGACAAAAGATCTTTGTGACACAATCACTTTTCCTTAGATTTGCAGGAATATTCATAAGAGCCTCTTTCTTTCAAAGCCAAGAAGCTCCTTAGTTTGTTCTTTCAGCATTTCTAAGTCTGGTGTGGCAGATCCCTGCACAGCTGCTGGTTAGAAGAGGCAGAAGGCTGGCTCAAGGAAAGCAGATGCCCCTAAGGGCTCTGTGCTGGAGTCAGGGAGGCAGACTGGGAACTGCCCTTTACTGGGGAAAGGTAAGCAGAACTAAGCAGAACCTTTTCAGAAATGCTGCCAAACCTGAAAGCTCAGGGGATACTTTACAGAGCACAGCTGCCAAGCACAAGGTGCTGCTCACGCTGGAGAGTTTGGAAGGTGAATAAGGAGGGTGGTCCTGCTGGGATGCAAAGGCATCTGCCCTCAACAGCCTTCCCAAGGGATTTCTGTGAATCTTGAAAATATGGATATCTCTGGCTCTAGACATGATCTTTCCTACAGGTGCACAGGTTCTGAAACAAAGGGTTTTAAATCTAACAACAAAAAGCTATCAGACAAGCATTCCTAATAAAATTTTTAAGTCAAGATTTGGAACATATCGAGAATTTATTCACCATAGACATGTTCAAAGAAACAACAATTTCCAGACATTTATATACTCTATAACATCCAAGATTTTTTACAGACACTCCCAAAAGTCCACCCAGTTTGTTGCATCATGTTTCTTTTAATTGCTATAGGTGTTTTGTTTCTTCTAATTACTACCAGGACATATAATCTATCTTTGTTTAATGGATAACTCAAGTTTTATCCAGCTAAAGAGCACTTTATTAAATTTGCTGTCCTGGTTAGACAATTAATATTGATTAAGTTTTCTGGGGTGTACAAGCCTACGGAGTGGCTCCCTTACTGCACCTGCAATGTATTAATCACGTTTTCTGGGGTGTACAGACCTTTAACTACTTAATCTTCTCATGGTGTTTTTCTTGTTCTATAACATCTAATTTATCTCTAGTTATATGATAACTATCAAACAATCTTTATTAAATTTTGTTCTTCATCTATTGATTAAGTTCTCTAAGGGGTAGATGTCCATGGAGTTCCTTTCTGCAGGTGCAGTGAGGTGATTTCTTAGTTTTCTACTGACACTCAACCAACAGAGATCTAAATCAAAACCAGCAAAAATAAAACATTCAAACATTCCTTAAATAATTAAACATAGTTAATTACAAAATCTTTAAAGAATCACAAAACTCCTGGGTAAGATATAACTCACTGTCAGTTCCTTCTGGATACAGGACTTCACCAGGAAAGGAAAGGTTACTGGCTGAATCTGAGGCCATCCAGACACACAAAGGTCTTGTTTGGAAGCACATTTCTTCCCCCTGACCCTCACACCACGTTGGTCATTTTTGAACTCAGTGTTGGAGGAGCCTGGTTTTGCAAAGCCCTGGAAGGAAAAGGAGCTACCAGAATATAGAAATGCTGGACATGTGCTCCCTCAAATGCCGAACTTCTAATTCTGGGAGAGGAACTCGGTGAGTGAGGCTGGTAGAGAAGCCGGGGAGAACAGGTAAAAGAATTTTCCCCTGTAAGCCATATTTTGTGATAGTAAAGTCATTGCCTGAGGTGTTATCCATAAAGGAGGAGATGAAATCTGATAGTCACTCCTGGTGTCCCTAATATGAAGTCAAAAAAGCCACCCAGAGTAAGGCTGAATAGCAACAGTCACTGCTGGGGACAGGGGGGAGGCACAGACTGACCTTTTGCTGAAAGCACTGTGTGTATCCTACCCCATACAGCCACTGCAGAGCACACACACTTTCTGTGAGGAACAATCCCACACAGAAAGCACCCAGCCGAAAAAGGAAGAGCATAGTGGCTGCAAGAACTCATCTCCTGAGCTACATCTGATGCCCCTGAAAGGCTGAATGAGCTTTAAGCAGCTGTCTGGTAAACCTGTTCTCCCCTGAGGGTGCACTCAGGGGAGTGGCTCTGGCAATCAGGGGCTGCTGTCGCCCCTTCCTCGGCTGAGGACCTTATCAAGAGCATCTCAATAGGGAGTGGTTCTTCCTCTGAAGAAAGAAGAAGACTTGGCTTTGATTGTATGGTCTTGACCAATCTTCCTCTGTCAGGCAACTGTTTTTAAATAGCTGCCTTCTTAAATGCCATTATCTCTACCACAGTATTATATGTCATTTTTAAATACTTGTACAGAAAGGTGGATTATTTTCTAAAAGTTGGAATCTGGTACCAAATGTATGAAAAGATGTGGTCAAAAGCTTGTCAGATACTATACATCTTGCACTGATTATGAAATGTTATTTGGAGCTACCAAAGGTAATTGCTGATAAAAGTAATTTTTTGTTCTGGTTTTATAAATGAGGTAACTGAGGCATAGAAAAATTCGGTGACTTGTTCAGGGCTGTATGGAAAGCCTTGGCCATGGCTAGGAGCAGCTTACCAACCTCCAGTCCCAAGCCTTTTAGCTTTATGTCTTCACTACTTTTTCCTGACAAAAATCCAACCTCAGTGACAGATAAGAAAACTCCCTGAGAACAACTTCAGGGGGTTTCTTGTGAGCAGCAAACTAATGAATCTTGCTTTTCTGGTGGATTTGCATCCTGAAAGCTCACATTCCCATCCTCAGCAGACTCCCATGATACCAACACCTGCCCTCACAGCTCCCCACAACATCTGCTTGTCTTCCTGGATGCAGCCCCAACATCTCTTGCTACTTTAGGAGAGCTGCTGGTGATGACCATCCTCTTGAGGAAGGAGGTGGCTTTGTGTCTCACTTACACAGTAGCTGACCTCCATGGAAAACCCATAAGGTCAGTGGTGTCTTTTCAAGTCCTTCTTTGAAATGCAGCTGGACAGGTTCAACAGTTACTGGGAGATCTCAGTTTCTCCAGGGACACAGGCTAAAGCTTGAGCTAAAGCGACTGCCACTGTCTGGAGCTGTGGGAAGCACTGTGAATTTTCCTGTTCAGCAAGCTGGCAAGGGACACATTTTGGAAATAATAATGGAAACACAGAATGCCTGGGTTGGAAGGTATCTTTAAGATCATCTAGTCCCAACCCCACTGCCATGGGAAAGGACTCCTTTTACTAGACCAGGTTGCTCAGAGCCCCGTCCAACCTTGAACATTTTCAGGGATGTGAAGTAGTTTAGTTTCTCAGTACTTACCCTGCTTGTCTTCCAGGAAACCACAGCAAGGATTTCCATGCTGCTTGGTGGATGTTCCTCAGCAGCTTGCCATCTCCCCAGTGAGCATGCCACTGCTGGAGGCCACAAAGCCATGACTACCCTCAGCCACAGGCTAGTGGCCATGTGATCAAGTGCCATCTTACCCTGGTACAGAGCTTTGGGCAAGCTTCTAGCCACCCTATGGTTTACCTCTAATTAAAAGGCTGTTAGTTGTACAGTTGTTTTCACTGCTATTCACAGATTGTCTTGTTTACTGGCTGTCTTTTTTCCTCCTGCATCATCCTATGTGGTTAATTACATACTAACCTGCCAAATGCAGGGAGCACAGCACAACATGCCCTGGCTGGTGTGAAAGAACCAGAACATTTAAACCAAGACATACAGCTTGAGCAAGAAACCTCAGAGTCCACCTTAGAGCATCAGCACCACTGCCCTTTTCTGATTTCATCACACTGAAAACAGTGCACTGTCTAGTGCTGTCCAACAGTGGACACTATGACAGCACTTTGAACACATTTTCTGAAAAACTAAAAACTTCTTTCCGTAGCAAAAATTCGCATATTCTTCTTTTGTGCACTTCAGTAGTGACAGTGATTGCAATAACTGGGGGTGGGGAGAGGGGAAGTCAACTGCCAAAAGCTTGTAAAATTTTAAAACAGAAAACTGTGACCTGGCATCTGTGAAGCTGTGAGCAATGGAACAAAATCCATACACAGATGTCAACTACAGAAAAAACCTGAGACATTTGTTAGTATTCTCTATACTTACAATCACATACTCTGACGTCTTTTTTCTCTGTGCAAATGTGAAATGATCATGGAAAAGAAAACCATGACCACAGGATGCATCTCCTGAGTTGCACTTGTGAGATGAAGGGGAATGTGAACACCAAACTGGAAGGTTTTGCCTAGGTATCCTCTGAAATCTCAAGTATGATTCTTCTCACCTATACAGCCTACAAGGTTTTGTCTGTTTATCTTCTTTTTTATCTCTTCATCTCACTTTTACTACTTTTCTTTGTGTCCTGAGTTACTTTTCCACTGTGCTCTCTTGCCTCTCCACCACAGGCTGTCATCCCCAGCAAAGGGTGCTAATCCTCACCTCCCACTCTACCTGCAATTATTGCCCAGTAGGAAGCAGGACACCCAAATGGCAGAGATACCTCCATCACACAAAGAGACAGGTTTAAAATTTTGGTTCAGAGAACAGAAAGCACAGAGGAAGCCTCTGCTTTGGGCTGAGTGGGATCCTTGACATAGGAGAGCGTTGTACAACACAACAGTGCTGTTGCACTGCAATAGGGCAAAGAAGGTGTGTTGGCTCCTCCTTTTGAGAAATACCTTTCTGAGTGAACATATGATAGGGCTGCCTATGATAGAAGGGGTTAGATGAGTGACTAAGGTAATCCCTTCCAGATGGAAGTTTCTTTGCTACCTCTCACTTATCACCAGCACACACAGATTTGCAGTCTGGGACTTCATCATGGCAAAAACAAAACCTCAGGTGTCATTACTCTTCGAGAGCTTTAAAAAATAGAGCTCTTGAATTTTACCCATCTGTAGAGCAGAAATCCAAGCCCTAAAATTATACAGTCATCCTAAACTGTGCTATCACAGCTGGGAAGGGAGAACTCATCTGTGCCAGACATCTTTTCAAGGTGCACTTCAACACTCAAAATTGAAGACACTGCACCATCCAGACCCACAGAGAACTAAATTGTGGTTGAATACAGTAAAGCTCACCCTGCTGGAGATGGCTCCAATCCCTTACCCAATCATAGCAGCCTCAAGTGATCCTGATGGATTCAGCAGGATCCATTATCTGTCATCTATTTCAAGGGTGATCTCAGCAGATATCTTTTAAAGATATTTCATATAGAATCAGTTTTGCTGCACGACTCCCTTTTTAGCTGCTTTGGGTCACTTGTAGTTCATAGTCATCCCTGTCATCCATATGTCTGTCTCAGCCATGTGCATGCCAATAAATGGAAACACAATGCTGGACTGATTATCTTCTGCACGATGGTGTCACAACACCCTGTCAGCCTCACTGCTTCACTTTAGATCACAAACAGGCTGGGTAACCACTTACATGTGTCAGGCAGATAAACAGTTGTATCTGCCTGGTTAGAGGATGAAAACACGGAGGCTCATTCCTTACTGTTGGCAAATGGCTCAGTGTTTCATTCTAAGAGCTTTTTCCAGCACAGCATTTATTACTGAGTCACTCTTATCCCACCTGAGAATGCCCAGAGTTGCCCATGGAATTTGCCAGTTGCTTCTGGCACACCTTAGAATGGGTTGTTAATGGCCTGCACTGTGCTGTCCAGCCCACTGCCCTGGAGTTTTTCATGTCAGAAATAGATGAATCTAGGATGTCTTTCCACTTTGAAAATTAGCCTGTACTGGAAATAGAAGCAAATTCTTAGGATACTGTTTCTAATTGCTGTTTCAACATGCTATTGCTTGGGTTTATCATAAAATGTCTACCAGATGTGGCTTCTTTCTTAGACAGTCCTTTCTTATATTTCCTTTTCAGAAAATTAGGTGTCATTTAGCCACAGTTTGTGGTTAAAATTTGTTTCCATTTCCTTTTATTTAATAAAATTCATTTCTAATCCAGTATGGAGGTTTTTGTTTTCTTTTTTTAAAAAAAAGAAAGTGAAAAGAAGCAGGATGACATTGAAATGCATCTCTGTATGACTGTTTCTTTTATTCTTATTTACTTACCTTCCTCAATATTAAAAAAAAAACCCAGATACAAAGTGGTTTTTTGCATACCATTTGCCTTTATTTTTCCTTCTTTTTTGTTTTCTTCTTTTTTTTTCTTCAGTTTAATACTTCCTCACCACCCACAAGAAACATTAATAAGACATCACCACAAAGCTTCTTTTTGCTTAGACAGCTTTAACACTTTCAAATTGAATTTAGCATAGTTTTTGCTAACTCATCTTGTGAGTGGCTGTGGTTCTACCAATACAAAAATTAAGGGCAAGATCTTTTTGAGGGTTATCAAGCATGGAAAATGCACATCTCTCCTTCCTCTTTCACCCTCTGTAGTCATGTACAGAAATCCATGACTTTCGTTCATTCACTGGTCAAGGATTCACTGGATAACAATTTACTGTTCAGTAATCTTTAAGCCATTTGCTGCCACTTACTGGATAACTAGACATCCTGCTTCAAAAAAGGGGGGGAAATATTCAGAAGTGGGCTTGCAATGAAATTCAAAGAAGGAATCACCTTAAGCCTGTGCCAGTGTAAGAAAAATGTCAAGGACAAAATGAACATTAGAGTTGCTCCACTCACTGGAGAGCGGGTCCTTGGTTAATGAGTCACAGCTATAAAAGGTCTGTAAGCTGCAGTGCCCCATTTCACTTCCTCCTCTCTGCCCCACATGAATCTCTTGGGAGTGGGAGAAGGCAGTTGGAATTCTAGAGGAAAAGGAGATTTAATGCATTTGCAGAAGCGTTGGAGATAAAGTAACACTTCCCAGGAAGAGAGGATACATTTTCCTACCTTTTTCATTTTATTTCGATGAGGTTTTATTTCCTGAGGATACTAGTACAGATAGTATGGTTATTTCCTCTATGAAATGAGATGTTAATTTTGTTTAGATGAACATGGAGGGTTTTAATACTGGTTGCCACTATAAAAGAGATATCTAAAAGAACATTAGAAGCTGCAAAGCCAAATATTTACAAGTAATAGATAGGACTAAAAGGATAGAAATATGATATTGCATTTAGACCATGGCTATTCTTTAGCCACACAAGAAGACACTATTTTGCTGGAATTGCTGCCCAGCTGGGAATGGGACGGTGAGGTGCATGAACATTTGGTCTATCCTCAGTTTTAAGTCTCTCTTTCCTTGCCCACTACACAGTACTGAGACCCTGATTTGAAGGAGGAATTATTAATTTGTTCCCAGGCTGTCCTGAAGAAGTGTTATCCTGTTATCCAAGTACAACACAACCCCAAATTAATTCATTTTTCTGCGTTGCCTTGAAGAGAATTGCTGTGAATTTCTCATTTCACAGCTGACAGCTGAGATGCAGTCAGAAATGTCCACAATATTTTCGTGAAGGAAGCAGCCAGCTCTCGAGCAGGCAGTCTGGCAGAGTGAAACACTATCAGTAGCCACTTTGGAAAGGCCTGATTTTAGCAGCTTGTCCAAAATTTCTGTGACGGAGCCAAGGAAAGAGCACAGTTCTGAATAGCAACACCTGTTTCCTTGGCTATGTCTCTTTTAGCTCCCTGGATAACATGGCCAGGGTCCATCAGTCAATAAACCTGATCTGTCCCCAAAAGAAGCCTATGGTGTCCATCAGTTGAGATGGGAACTCAGGACAATACCAAGTCATCAAATACTTAACTCTTCCAGACTGGATATCAATAGCCAGATTTTGAAGTTGGAATAGAAAAACTTCAGCTGCCTGGAAACCTTCCTGACAGGTCAGGAGATGCCAGATCCTGCTTTCTGAAGAAACAAACCAGTTGAACTGGGTAAGCAGGGAAGGTCTTGGGCCAGTTCAATTTCCCCAAGTCATTCCCGTTTATGACCACCTTTTAATGAACTACAAAGTACAAAGACTGCAATATGAATAAAAGATGACTTCGCTGTTCAGTGTTTCCTGTTGCACAGGGGGACTTAAGGTGCAGAAAAAGATCCTTCATTCTCATGGTGTGACCAGTAACCAGCCCATTCCTCTATACTGCTTTCTGACTTTCTCACTGATTCTTCCAGCACTTCTAGTAATTACATTTTGTTGTTTTCAGCTGCAGAAAATGTTGAGAAATGGATAAATGAGAAGTCTTGCTTGTCACCAGGATCACCCTGTAGCACCAAATCTGTGTCTAGTTCTATAAACACACAATTTGCCTAAGCACAATGTTAAGAAACTGCATAAAGCAAAGCCTTCTGAAGCTGAAGGAAGTGTAGGCTAACTCATGCTAGACTTCTCTCAGACTGGT
The DNA here is from genome assembly GCA_016584745.2 of Phylloscopus trochilus trochilus. Classification (NCBI taxonomy): domain Eukaryota; kingdom Metazoa; phylum Chordata; class Aves; order Passeriformes; family Phylloscopidae; genus Phylloscopus; species Phylloscopus trochilus. The sequence continues at coordinate 28,211,098 of WQNJ02000084.1, forward strand.
TTACATCCCTCACCTCCATAAAGTGGAAAAGCATTCAGAAGTGGGACATAACCAGGGAAGTAGCCTCCAGGGCAATCATACTGAACTTATTCATTAATTGTTTCATTTATTCATTGTATGCCTTTTTTCTAAAGGAAAAACAAACATAACCACATGGGGCTTTGCTGGTGCTGTGCACACAGTGGCTAAGGAGTGATGCCCCAGCTCTCTTCCACTGCCTTTGCAGTTCCAAGAAAGAGCTTATCCAAGGAGCAGGAAGGTGCCTGCTGCCTGGCCTGCACTGCCTGCACAGGCAGGAATGCAGGGAGGAATGCTGTACTGTGGCTTGAAAACAGGAGATGGGGAGATAGCAGCAGCTGCCCGTGGCTATGTGGGGTGAGGGAGCTCCCTTTTCCTCAGTCTTTGGCAATTAAGTGAGGACAGCCTGGGCTTTGAATACGTCTTACTCAGGGTGGCTGTTTGGAGAGAAAAAATTCCACATTCACTGAGGATAGAAGTGGTGTTTGAGCTTTTCCTGAAGGCACAGCTGTTTTTAACATAGGTGCTGTCCCGTTTCTGGTAATAAAATGACAAGTTTTGTTGTCTGTTGGCTGTAAAGCAAGTGGCACACTTTCTACTCACTACTTGGGATGCTGCATTTCATGCCTTACTTTACATTGACCTCACTCACAGTATGATCAGAGCACTATGAAAAAAGAAATTTAAAAATCCAAATACTCAGCCCTCCTAAATCATCTTCTATTTAGATTTTTTTGCTACTTTTAAAAGTAAATCTTGAGTGAAAATACTGCAGCTCTACTGAGATTTAGCTTTTCCTTCTGCCAAGGATGCAGCAGCAAAGTAACTCCTAGTGAGGAGAGGCCACGGGGTCTGAGGGGAGCAATATGTCCATTGCGACTCCCCCTCTGACATTTCCTTAGGAAGTGAGCTCTGCCAGCAGATGCCAAAGGTAAACCCTACCATATGCCTGACACTACACCCACCTGGTTCACATATTAGGATCAAAACAGAAGAGACAACACATACTAATGTACAGACATCCAAAGACAGAAAAAAGCATAAGGAACAACCTAAATGGTTAGGAGGATCTCTGTGCATCAGTTATGTTTAAATTTCAGATTAATATGCAACTGCAGTAGCACAGAGGCTTGGGGACTACAGGAAGGATGCATTACCTACAGAAATCACATGCAGTACTGGCGTTTAGAAGCCTGAGGGAGTTGGTTTCTGCAGTGATATCACACATGCCACAAGAAACTATTTCAAAACCACATGAGGTCTGACACCACAGCCTGTCCTCCTGCAGCTCAGGCACCAGTGTGAGTGCCTGGCTTTATTAAAACTGCAGACATCAAACTGGCTGCCACGTCTGTCCAACTGTGTTTAAAAACCCCCTGACAGAAGAAGGTCAGCACAAACTAGGTTGGATACAGCTCTGACTATGGACGTGCTATGAGCACCGGATGCAAGTGGCTGCAAAGCCAGAAGCAGATGCATTCAGCCTTTCCCAAGGCTGAGCTTAAAAGCCAGATGAAAAAACAGATTCAGCCTTTTAGCTTCTCCATCTCAGTGTGCAGCCAACAGGACTTGAGCTCAAAGCTGTGGTCTGAAGGAGCTGGTGAGCTGTGCAGGCTGGGCTGTGCAGGGCAGCACATCTGTGCAGCCAGAGCTGGCAGAGGGGCACTGCTGGGGGCACTGGGAGCAGGACACACACACCTGCCATCCCCGAGACCTCCAGACCTCTGAATGTGGCCCTGGATTTCTCTGTACCTGGAACATTAGGCAAAGGAGGCATTTTACAGAAACAGGACAGAAATGTGTTTTGTTAACCTGTATGACTGAGAACAAGCTGTTTGTCTTGTGTTTTCTGCTTGAGATAACAGCTTTCCTCCAGCAGCTGCTTTCCTTTAGTTCTAGGGGTACTGGTTTGACTGTAACAAGCAAAATAAAAACAGAAGTTTTTAAACAGTCTTCTTCTGCCTAATTTGCACATTTTCCACCACAATTTTTTCATATTCTCTTTTTCACAAATACTTGAGCATAAATATGTATATGTGCCCAAACACACAGATACAAATGCTTATGCACATATCCCCTATAGCATTCCCTAGACTGCTAATGATAGTTCTTTAGTATTTGTGTTTATAATGTTCTGTTACAGCTCATTATCAATAGCACGTTAATCTAAATTTTCTCAGATTAGATTTTTAAATTCCTCTTCTTTGCCATTTCTGATTAGTTTTAAAATACCAACAAATGTCCAAAATGCAGTGGGAACATTGCATGGGTCTTTCTCCATTCCTTTCAGCTCTTTTAGAAGAGTAAAATATCTTTGAAATGCTTTAAATATTTCAGATTTTGATTGCTATTTGTTGCTCTCTCTTTTTTTTTTAATTTCATCCTAGACTAGTTCTATTTTGATTGTCTTCCATAAAAAAGTAGATTAATCAAAATTAAATTTTTTTAAAAAACCCTAATGTGTGATTATGCATATTTCCTCTATTAATAATTTCATAGAAAATAATTGATTATTTCTACAACTCAGCAATTAATGAAGAAGTTTTGATAGCATTACAAATCTGAGCATTAATGTATTGATTGACCAATAGGTCACACACCATTTCAGTATTCCTCTAACTGAGCCTTTACACTGAGAATCAGAGTTCTACTCTGAGAATCAGATTTCTACTGTAGATTTGTGCTGTTACATTTTCTGCAAACATTCTTGTCAGGATAGATCTACTTCTTCAGTTATTTACAGGCCTCAGATTTCAAAGGGAAACATGCAAGGCAAATATGCAGCTATTGATTTAGGAATTGTCTTCTCTGCAAATGCTGGTCAGTCATTTTTCTTTTACAATAATTTGTATTTAAAAATGGAAGCAAAATAACAAACTAAACTTATATTAGAACTCAGACGTATATATAGACAATGCTTTGTAATTTCTTTTAATTCTCAGGGCAAGAAAATGATCATGGTGATGTTTTTTGCAAAACATGTTTTTTACAAACATGTTTTAACGCAGATCATTCAGCTGATCACCACTGACTTGCATTCCCTCGTGTCCTTGATCTTGATGTTTCCTATTGATAAATCATTTCCACTGTGGGACTCTGAAAGCCCACCTGGGTGCTCCAGCTCTGAGGTCACATCAGTGTACAGAGATGGGGTGTCCTTCCTCCCTGGGCAGTCCCAGTTGCCTTGTTGCATGTCAGGCAGCCCTCCAGACTCTGGCTAAGTGTATGTTTGCACAAGGACTCCTTGAATTCCTCCTTCTACGGGTGACTCAGATGACAGGAATTCAGCCTTACTCTAATTCATGCTCAGTTGCCTTTATAACTTGTCCCTTAATTAACTGATGCATGCAAGAAACCTGTTCTCCTAGCTATTCAAGAAGTGGCTATGCAACATTAATCCGTGGACTTTTACTGTATCAACCAGTCACCAGCACAAATTATTTCAGCTACCTGACTTGGATCATTTTGGGTAGAAGTGAAGTCTCTCTGCATAAAGAAACATTGTTTCAGACCAGCCTCTCCTATGAGCACAAATACAGATTTAAGGCAAATTTAAGAGAGTTTCCAAAATGTCATGAGACACTGAAGTTTCTGCATCCCAAGAGGATGAGCAGTTATCTCAAAGAACAAATAACTCTGTTTTCTAGAGCTGAACTTGTGGGAGTATTTACTAAAAGAAGCAGCCCAACCCAAAACAGTGAGTATCATACAGCCAGATAATAAACCTGGGACTAGACTCCTCCTCTCCTCCCAACCTCTGCTTTTGCACAGTGTCAATGAATTTTGTTAACCTCACTTCATAGTTAATTCTAGAAATGACAGCATTTCACTTATGAAAACATACAATGCTATAGTTTTATGTTATGTTTTATTCTCTGACAAAGCCTGACAGGCCTCCCTGCCCCTCCCCATCCACTGCTCCCTGCTGCCCTGGCAGTTGTGCCAACAATGACTCTGTGCCTGGCAAACTGGATCAGTGAGCCCATCTTTTAACTGGCTTAAAAGGTCTCCAAAAATTTTCAAAACAAAACACACCCAGGGCTGCACTGCTCACAAAGAAAATATAACATGAAACTACAGCCTCCTTCAACCCCTCCCTCAAAATAGTCTCAGTTCTTTGATGAATGAAATGCATTTAGTTTTTTCACTGTGGCTGTTTTAATTCTAGTTCAGGATGGAAAATGTCAGCACATAGGGTTTTTATAAAAGACCAGAAAATCCATTTCCTTTTTGGGGTCAATTAAACAATTGGTGTTCTTTCAAAGAAGTAAAACAATATTTTTAATGGCAAAAAAAGATGAAAATGGTGACTCTTAGTGGTGTTCTTCAACCCTATACTTTTTTTTTTCTGAGAACTTTCCTTTTTCCTTTCTTTTGTTCATCTTGTGAAGGGAAAGGAAAATTTGAAAAGACACAAGCTCCCTATCAGACCTGCCTTATCTCATCTTGAGGGTTTCCTTGTCTTGGGCAGAGCTGAAGCTGGGTGGAAGCCACATGCCTCCAGCCTCTCCCTTGCTGCCTCCTGAGCAACCAGGGACAGGAATGCTGGCATCTCACAAAGAAGCAAGCACAGAAGGACCTGAAAACCTTCTCACCTGCCGTCACTGTGACTCCTTGTATCAGTGGAACAGCGCTCTCCTGGTTTGGGTGAAAAAGTTCCTTTAGCTCTCTTTTCTCCTAAAATAATCAGAGGTTAACTCCACATCTCTGTCCTCCAGAGTGTCCTGGTTACAGCCCCTCTCTCCCATCCTCCTGTACATCTTACTACCTCCACAGAAATGTATGTCCCTTTACCCATTCACCAGAGACCACCAGGCAGGATATCCATTTGCCCACTCCATCTACCCTTGAAAATAACTGCAAACTCTGGTCACTCTTCAATCAGACCTTAGGTAGAAAACAGAAAACACAGAAATGCCAGATGCTGCACATACCCACACCCTCCATCCATCCACTGGTCACTCAGGGTGCTGGATATCCATTCCCACTCTGCCTCCCCAAACTTCATGACTTTGGGCAGCCACTTGCCTGCCATGGCTCTGAAAAGATATACTTCAAGCAGAGGCACAGGTTCTTATGAGTAGTTTGCAGATCTGCACATTAGTTCACTCCAAAATGTTTGTAAGACATCACATGGGGAGCTGTGAAGGATTTAGCAGTGAGGTAGGCAATGACAGCCTGTCTCTGCTGACAGCTGGAGCAACAGGACCAAGGAAACAGCTTTGGCCATCTTCACTCTGAACCTGATGCCTCCTCAGGTGTGGACAAAGCTTTTGGGCGGGAGTGAAGCCCAGCATAGGCAAGGGGCAAGTAGGATACACAAAAGTCCAAAGTAGGGTGTGCACTGGGCTTTGTTTTGCTTTTAATTCTGGCATGCTGAACCTGGTTTTCCACAGTTGTGATCCTTCAAAGATGCCTTTGCTCCACCTGGTTCTGTGCATGAAAAAAAAGAGACCCAAAGGTCAAGCTTTTCAATGTGTATCCCAGAACAAGGATTTCTGTACAAAAATGACAGAGTTTGGAAGTACATCAACATGGCAAAGAAGACCTTTTACCTTCTAGCAAGAAAAAAACATCTTCCAGAGAAATATTTAACTGCCTTTGCCTTCAGACAGCCATTCCAATGCGAACGAGGATGTGCTTATTTTGGCAAGACTCTCCTGAGCTGAGCTGTTTTGTGTGTGGTTAGGAGTGTTGGATGCAGGCTCAGTAATTTGCTAGTGGCTGCTTGAGGTAGGTAGATCTTGGGAAGAGGCTGACTAGACAGCCAAAATGTAGGTCACCAGTGGGTGGAGTTCACAACCTCCCAGCTCTGCTGCAGTCAGTGTGCAGAAGTTACATCTCCCACAGGATTTGAAATTATTGATGAAGCCTGAAAGCTGGGCCACAAATTATAAGTCCTTAGGATGATCATTTAATTAATTACTCATTTATGTATGATGCTGTTTAGTGTCCAGTCTGTTCCTGGATTATCTGCTAGCTAGGAGAACTTCCATGTGCAGGGACATAGGTGTTACTCTACGGTGTCTAAATGTGCATGGGCATTTGTTAATAAACAAAGCAAATATTGATAACACGCTTGAAGACCATTAGCCACATTTTCAAAGTGTCTCCTTTCTATCACGCTCATGGCAGTTCAGAGCAATCTTTTGGCTCCTCAGCTCCAATGGCCATTCAACTGGCAAGGCTTTGCAGCAAAGATGGGTGAGAGTCATGGGGTCTCAGTTGTCTGGCCAAGCATTCAGCAAGAGCAGTCAGGGAGAGCACTAGTTTCTCAAATGACCCTTTAAAATCAGCTCTGTATAGCATTGTGCCAGTTTTTATTGTTCTTACTGCATGTATTTCAGAAAAAAAGAAAACAACCCTCTAACCTTAATAACTTCTAAACAGGAAGCCAGAACAACACACCCTTTTATGTTTGCACACACTCCATAGCTGCCTTAACTCCAGGCTAAACCACTGCTGTATATCTGCATAATCTTAAACCTTAGCAAATTAGGAAATAAATGTATCTGCATGCATTTGAAACAGCACATTCTCCTCCAGGCTTTATCTCTCTGTAACTGCTGAAATTGTCTGACAGGGATATTGCTTGTGGTCTTATCACACAAACCTGTGGCAAAAAGGTTTCAGCAGTGTGCAGTGCAGATGTGCCATCAGGACTGTCACCAGGATACTTTGGAGGGATTTGTAAAAACTAGCTGTCCCTGGAGGAGACTGCTGCAAGAGCAGAGGCCTCCTCTGCATGTGCTGTCTGCACAGACCTGCAGGGGTTACTGCATATGAGCCTCTGATACATCAAATATCAGAATTACTGCCTAAAATCCAGCAGCTTCAGTCATCTCTGCCAACAGGAAAACTGACCAGGCTAGTTGAAAAGCAGTCTGAGTGATGCCTCTGGGAGGTGTAATGGTAGGACTCATAAAACAAAGTTGGTGATGATACCTGGTGCTGGGAGTTTAAACAAGCAAGATTTTAATTCTGACCAAGTCATGCAAAAAAAAAAAGCTTTTGCCATACTGCTTCATGTTTGTAGTCCTCTACCCTGTGGGAAAATGGCTAATGATTGTAGAAAAAGAAATTTCTTATAAAGGCAGAACTACTGGCACCACCAGCAGCCCTACATCAGGACACATTCTGGTGTGTATGGCTGTCCTTGCTGCTGACTGTGAATGGTCTGAGTCAGGCACAATCATCTATCAGAACACTCCCTTTGAAGGGCAGGGATGTGCAGTTCATGAGACCAAAGACGGAAATAAAACAGCAACAACGTGCCCAGCAGAGGCTAGGCAAAGGGGGCACCTAGGAAATGTTACAGGTAGAAACACAGGTGTCCCAGAAGAGTAGATGCTGTGGGACCAAGCAGGTTTGCTGCCACTTGCATCCAGGTGGCCAGACTCCACCTGGGTTGCACATTAGGCATCTGATTGCTTTTATGGACTGGGCTACACAGAGAATCTACACGGGAAATCTGAGGTAAAACAGGAGATCTGTCTCTGATTTTCCAACTCCTAGTTCAGTGCCTTAACCAGGGGTGCCACCTCCTGCAGTGGCTCTGAGCTCACAGGGATGTTGGAGTTCCTCCAAACTAGCGGCGATACCAGAGCGGAAACAGGCCCTTTCAGCACAAAGCAAACAGTCCATAAATGCTAATGATACAATTTAAGTGTCCCTGTGCTCAGTGCAGTCAGCCTCTCACCTCCAAACGCTGGCAGCTGAAGTTTCTTTTGTCTAAGATCAAACACCGATTACTTTAATGGACTTTGTCTCAGTAATCTCTATTAACACTATGGTTAATATCTGACAATTATGCTAGATTAGCATCAAAGACTAATGGAAAGACTGAGGTAAATGTACTCACAACAGTCACCATGTGGTTCAACATGAAGATGTTTGTTGTCAAAGAAAGATTTTTTGTTAGAAACAAATATGTTACTATTAACACTTCTGTATAACATCGGAGTAGGAGGTGGACCCTTCGCTACTTTCAATGTCAAGTAACTAAACCACACAGAAGTTAAGGTTTTAAATGTAAAAAGTCTTAAAAAAAGAGGAAAAATCTGCAAAGTTCTGCCTCTTCTTGCCTCCCCATCATGATCCCAGCTTTTGTTTGTAGTTGCCCTGCCTGTCCATTCAGTTCATAAACAGCCAGCCGAAGATTAAAACCAACAGGATCAAATTTCATAGCATGCTCTGGTACCTAAGGAGTGATGGAAGTGTGAGGCAAGATACAGAAAGGAATTTAAACCTCACTGAAAAATTACAAGAAGATCTTCAGCCTGAAAACACACAGTGTGAAAAAAAGGATGCACCGATTTTATTCATATATGTATGCTCCGTTAAAATGACAACTGTTGAAATACATCATTAAAAATGACCCCAAAAGTTCAAGGTTCCTTAACTAATGATGATTCTGCCTCACAAACTGCAGGCACTGAAACACTGCACAATTTCCATTGAGCTGTGCCCAAGAAGTCACTGGGACAATACACACCTAATATTTTAAGCACAATATTCCATAACAGCATTTTTCAAAAAATCGTTTTCTGCTGTTTCCACTGTTTCTATTTCATGAAAGGCTGAGCAGGAATCATAGCTGTGTGTACAGATACTGAAGCCCAGGACCGTGGCCAAAGCATGGATTTCCACTTCTGTCTTATGATGTTTTGATCAGTACACAGACCCATTATTTCTCTGTGTTACTTACTAGTGATCAAATCCTGCAACACAGGGACAGAAGAGATCTTTGACCTGTTGCTTACCACAATTCTTCATAAGCTATTTAATGAAAGCATCATATCACATCACTGATGCCGGATTTCCAGTGTGCATTGATGCCTTTCAGCATTCAGCCTGTGGCTTCTAGACTCTCAGTGTGATGATTTAGCTGTTACTGGGGACAGTGCTGCTAAGGCTGCCACATTTCACCTCCTTTGTAAGTGGATTTCACAGAGACACAGAATCACAGAGGCCTTCCATTCCAAACCCCTGCTCAAAGCAGTCACCTAGAACTGGTTTCCTAGGGCAATGTCTCTTTGGAGTTTGAATACCTCCAAGGAAAGATTCCAAAACGCCTCTGAGCAGCCTGTGCCAGGATTTGATCTTTCTCGCAGTAAAGAAAGTACTTTCTTATATTTAAACAGAGTCTTTTGTATTTCAATTTGTGCCTATTTCCTCCTGCCCTTTCACTGGATACTATTCATTAGAGTCTGACTCTGTCATTTGCTCTCATGACTTTTAACTATGTTTTATGTGATGATACAGCATAATATGTCATAACATTATGATGTGAATATTAGACATATTACTATCTTTTATGTCATATTATTATGTCTTTGTTATATTCCTCCCCCCTCAGGTATTTCTCTGCATTGACAAGCCTCACCCGTTTATTTACACAATTTGTTCACTTTCTCTCTGTGGCCTTGGTGGTTTCCTCAGTGCTGGCCCTAACTGCAGCATGCATTTCACCTTAAGGCCCACCTCTCTCCTTGAAGTTACTTGAATGCATTAATGCTTCATGGAACAGCAGTACTGTCCTTACAAACACATTGCAAGACCAAATTTCAGGAATGACATGGTGAATAAGAAAACACTGTTTTAGCTAAGTTTCTTCTGCTGCTCACACTGAAGCCCATATGCCTTTTAAGTGCAGAAAAGGAAACTGTCTTCTCCTTTTGGCAAGTCCTGTAAGAAAGGTTCTGTGGGAAGGAAAAAAACAAGAGGTGGAATATAGATGCCACTTCATCATAATTTCAAGCACTTGGCCCTGGGAAGCAATCCAATCCATGTGACATATTGCTCAGATGCTCTGTACAATCACTGCAGAGTAATCAAGTTGAGACACTTCCCCCTCTCCTCTGACAACATACCACAGGGACTGTGGGCACCCCAGCAGCAGCTCAGTCTGCTTGGGTGTGTTGTTTACTTCCTTCACAGACAACATAACGAACTTGGGAAAAAGTTATGCCCCTTCATCCATTTGGAATCATGTCCACAGAACCTCCTTCAAGGACAGGTGCCAGGAAGAACACAGCTGACACACTGTTACTGTCCTTGAAAGTATAGGAGTTAGAGGCCGTGGTTTTAAGAATCTGTGTAGTCCACAGACCTAACCTCATGTCAGAAAAGAGCTTCAACCAGTTGGGCAGGACCCTCTGGGGATCACATACATGGCTGATCTTTGCAAGACAGACAGCAATTGAAATCTCTGGGACCAGTAAAAGCGGATCAGAGGGATCCTTCTGATAGCCTGGAAGCCGGGTTGCTTTGCTTATGGCAAAGCAGAACTGATGTTCAGGTGCTGCTGTCTGCATCAGACTCCTTACCGTGGGATAAGAGATTGCTTCTTTTCTGCCACTGACATGATGTCCTGTTCTGCAAACACATCAATCTTTTAAAAACTGACAGCAGCCTCCAATTCCCACCTCCAGCTGTCACTGCTTTGGCTGTGAAGCTTCCTGGCACTGTACTTGGGAGTCTTCTCTGCGTTCTTCTGATCCCAAGAGCTTTACAAGCTGCATTGACTCAGTAAACTCAAGCTATTTAAAACTACTGATGCTTGGATGGTAAATTCAGGCACTCTAAAGTTAGGAAATAATAGATCTGTGCAATTCTCTTTAAATTAATTTTGTGCTGTCCTGTCAGTGAGAACATGAGTTATTTGCTTTAATTGTGGTTCTGATATTAAAATCAGCACCTTCCTAAGCATGTACATAGGAGAAATAATTACAGTGGCACAAACAGAAAAATTATTCCCTTGTCTAAGCACTTGTCTTTGTAATCTAATCACAGTGAACCAATTATTACCCTCCTACCCTTCCTCTGTCATTCCTCTAATTTCTCACTTCCTTCCTTCCTTTCTTCCTCTGTTGTTTTCCATCCATAGTACCTTTCCCCACTAAAATATCAGCAGCATTTGCAGATCTGAACCTTGTATATTTTATATTGAACTGAGATTAAAGACTGACAGTAACTACCAAGAAGGAAGGCTACACCCTTAAAGCCATGAAGTTTGCAGAGCCCTGGATCGAGACCAAAGCAGTGTCATTGTAAAGCCTGATCTGACTGTCCTCCTGCCATGTGCAAACACCAGAATTCTTCTGCTCTATGTGTTGCTGCTGACACACTGCAATTAGGTAGTAGGGCCACAGACTATATCCAGGGTTAGTCTATCCACTTCATCCTGCTTAGGAGTTGAAGAATGAAAGAAGCATTGAAGTCTCCAGTATCATTTTATTCCTGGAGAAACTAAAATAGGAGCATATGTGCTGAGTGAAGGAGGTAACCTAAAATATCTCTCTCAAACTTCAATTTTTTCTCCTCAAAATACACTCTGAGTGTCTTTGTTTTACATTAAAAAAATTTAGTATTTTATACTTGGAGAAGGAACACATATTCAGTTGACAATATCCAATTTTTATCAATAAAGACTTTCTTTAACACTTATTTTCCTGAGTAAATAGGTTAGCTAGTTAGACATACAATTAAGTACATAAGTTGGATTCTTCCTATCCCTAAATCTGTGGGGATACTACAGGTTAAAACCTAAGATCTGTGGAGCAGCTTGGAAAAAAAATAATTATAACATTATAAAAAACAATACTGGTAAAAAACCAAACGTGGACCTTAAATCCACTCTTCATTACATTAGTTATCTCATTTCTTCCCCAACAGGTTCTATTTGTAGTGTACTAATGAGTACTTTGTCTTGAGGATTTTTGTTTATCGTTTGTCTGTCTTTTATAGATAAAATAGATAAAATCTTAACTCAGTTCATGGTACATGTTTGTCAGCTTTGTGCTCTCCACCAAACTCACCTGTTTGATTCAAGCATCAGAAGTCATCAGGGAGGATCTCATGCCCATTCAAATCTTCTCCTCTCCTCTCCTCTCCTCTCCTCTCCTCTCCTCTCCTCTCCTCTCCTCTCCTCTCCTCTCCTCTCCTCTCCTCTCCTCTCCTCTCCTCTCCTCTCCTCTCCTCTCCTCTCCTCTCCCTGATAACTTATTTTTACTGGGTTATGCAGGAAAACAGTTTTGTATCAAGACATGTACCTTGTATTAAGTGTGGTCAAAGCAGGCAGTAGGCTGAAAGAAGGTGATGGCAGGATGCAGATATTGAGGTGATCACACAAATTTGCTTCCCTTGAAATGGTGGCAAGTTTCCTGTTGCATGCTGGTAGAGAAACAGATGGAAAAAACAATCAGATAGGCTTGGCATTTGATTGCTCCTTAGGTTCCAGGGCTGTCACACCCAGCAGTGATTCCATGGGGTGCTATTTCCTCTGGGAGGGCTCCTGATGCCAGCTGAAATGCCTCACAGCTATCTGACAAAAGGTGTTGAAGTGGTGCAAAATCCTTCTGCCAGTTCAAGTATGTTCAAAAGACATTTGAAAGAGCAGTTTTGTCCCTGAAGGCTTTCTTTTCTTCCTTTTTTCTTTTTTTTTTTTTTCCTGATCAGGTGTAATCCACCCTTGTCCAGATGGCATTAACTTTACTGTCCTGGGTAATTCAACAGAAAAACAATCATGAGTTCACAGCAGACCTTCTTTAGGGTAGTTAGTGGGTGGTTATCCACAGTCTTAACCAGAGTAGATCCATATCCTGACATACTCTATGATGTCTCTATGTGGAGAGAACTCAGAAGTCACAAGAAATAAAATCTTATCTCAAGCTCTTCAAACAATTGCCACCTTCACCTTTGGCAGGTTGCTGAATCTCTGTCCCCCTCTTCTAACCGGAAAATGGGAATGATATTTACTTTTCCATGTAATGAGGTAGGAAGCATTGTTACATGTACATATACAAACAACTATTAGCTCCTCAGTATTAATTCATATCTATTAATCTGTTCAGGAGCATTTTGCTAGTCTCAAGAGTCCCAAAAGTGTTTGCTTCTGCTGTTACCTGCGTGGCAGTAGATCAGGATTAACTCTCCTGAAGTTAATAATAAAACCAGGCTGAGTAAACGCAGAATCAAACACTCCCAGTAATGAAACACCCCAAACTCATTCTCACAGGAGCTGAACTTTCTTGAGCCATTTTCAGAATCTTTAGAAACTCTTGTTACAAAAGGTAAGTTTTCACTCCTTTGGGAACATGCATAGATCTAACACTTCTGAATCTGACCTGTTTCTCAAGTGGGAGTTTAATTTTCTAAACTGGAGAGCAGTTAGATTTCCAATCTGAGTGTTTTACTCCCGTGCACAGACACTTGAATCTCATTAAAGAACATGTAATCTACAGTAAGAAATGTGAATGATAAAAGTTACACAGTGAGATCAGACAAGGCCAGAAAATTACAGTAAATGTGGTATTAATGGGCATTTGTATTTTCCTCAATGAGTTCTGGAACCCATGTTCTGGGGTGCATCAGGCACAGCACTGCCTGTGGGTAGCAGAGGGGATTGTCCTGCTCTGCTTTGCACTGGGGTGGCCTCACCTTAAATATTGAGTGCAATTTTGGGCACCACCACATAGCAGTACAAGGCTATTGGAGAGTGTCCAAAGGAGGGCCATGAAGATAGTGAAGGGCCTTGAGGGGAAGCTGGGTGAGGAGGGGCTGAGGACACTCGGGCTGCTCAGCCTGGGGGAGACAGAGGGGAGACCTCTTTGCAATCTGCAACTTCTTTGTGAGGTCAAAATGAGGGGCAGACACTGATTTCTCCTCTCTGGTGCCCAGTGACAGGCCTGAAGTTGTGTCAGAGGAGGTTTAGGTTGGATATTGGAAAAAGGTTCTTCAGCCAGAGGGTGGCTGGGCCCTGGAACAGGCTCTGCAGGGAAGTGGTCACAGCACCAGCCTGGCAGAGTTCAAGAAGTGTTTGGACAATGCTCTTGGCACACATTGTAATGTGCAGTGGATGGTGCTGTGCAGGGCCAGGAGCTGGGTGTGGTAATCCTTGTGGGTCCGATGCAACTATGTGATTTGATCAAAATCATGTTTATTCTGTTATTCTATGAAGAATCTTTCACCCATTTACCACTAATAAAGACCACACACTGAATGTATCGAACCACTTCATCTCTACCATATCTATTTGACCCAGCTATTGCTGAATGGTGGGAATGGTTTCAAACACAGAGTCCTTCCTTGGCTGTACAAAGCACCAGCTCTAACATCTTCTTTGTCCATGTAACCTTGCTGTCTGAGGTCAAGCAGTCCTGTGGCACTTCCCGGGTTTAATATGCTGCTTTTATCATCTAAAACATGCCTGGCAGAATAGGGTTATGAAGCATTCAGTCTCTTAACATGAGGAAGACATAAAACTTAGATTTAGCCGCAGATATATTACATTGCCTCAGAGAGCTGAAACATAATACGTAAATCTCATATACATGGTTCCCACTGCTTACAGATCTTGAATGGTTTGTTGGGTTTTGTTTCACTTAAATGTGCACTAAATCCACTCTGTAATATTATTCTGTCTTTTGTAGACTTCCAGGACAGCCAGAACTTCAGTAAAAAATGTCTCTCTTTTGGTGTAAGGTGGATTTCTTTTCAAAGCATGCATTATCTTCTGGGAAAAAAACAAAACAAAACCAAAACATGTAGTCTGCAGCTCTGGACTCCGCATGTCAGAAAGAAGTCCTCAGGATATGTGAGAGGAGGGAGGCAGCTCTGGAGCATGGATGCATGCAGAGCAACCATGGCCACACCACAAGGACAGCAAACTTTGAGGGTGACTGATACCAAATAGCTTTGAGAAAAGACTTTGTAGCCTCTGGTTGCTGTGAAACCGGTCAGGGACAAAAAGTGGTTCCAGCAGAGCCCTATAGTGTCCCTCTATAAGAGGCCACAGCACAGGCTTAGGGCAGAAGACAGCAAGCCAGTCATGTAGGAAGCATTTAGCTCCAAATGCAGTGGGGATCCTAGCTTCTACACAGCTCGGAGACCACCGCCGTAGCAACACTGATAGCATTTCATTCAGCTTCTGCTGCTGCCAAGAATTTAAGCTGCAAACTACTTTTCCCTCACCCTCCCGCAGCTACAATCCAGTCTTGGCTCCTTCTGCACAGTGGCTGCCAGGACACTGCTCTGCAGGGCCCTGAGCTGCCCCTCCACCTTGCTCCAGTGCCCGTGCACAGGCTCCCAGCACAGCCACCACAACCAGCCCCCCTTACCTAGGGGGGAATGAGTGTGGGGGAGCCCCAGGTTCCTCCACCCGGGCACGGCTGCGCTGCAGCGCAGCACGGATCATCCCCCTGGTGCTGCCACGGACGCCCCAGAACCGTTGCCTTATAAAGACCATTTTGTCTGTGGCTCATGCTCATGCCCTGTATACATAAAGAGAAACTGAAATGTTCCAGGCTCCGCTGTCAGCTTCTGAGCAAAGCAGTAATATATGGCCTTGCGACTCCTTCTCACCAGATCCGCTGCAGAGGTTGAGTTCCTCTCTTCAGCCGCCACGCTGGCTGGGGTGGCACCAGCCTGGTCAGTCTGCTGCCATGAGGGACCCCCTGGGATGGCTTTGCTCAGCCTTGATCATTGCCATTGATGTTTTTCCCTAAGATAATGGTTGGCTGAAGGTCTTCATATGAAAAGGTCTCAAATTCCTGGTGCCATATAGCCTTTACAACACATAGACTATTTTTACAGCCCTGTTAAAGACCACTTTGTCAGCTACTTGGTATTAAAAACATTCAGTTTGCTGAAGGGAACTGCAGTGGAAGATTACCTCAAAATCTCAGCCAGGACAGTTCACATCTTTCCACTTAAAAACTGCAAAAATGCAGAGGACCAGAGTTTCACCCTCAGCAACCCAGCATGTATTTCATGCCAAGAGAAGGACAGCGCAGCAGGAGGCTGGATATGCTGGACCTCAAATTGTAACTCACTGAAACAGCTCAGAGCAGCAAAATGGCTGCTTGCTACTGAGAGAAATGAATTTGGCATAATTTCTCTTCAAAACAGTGTCACAACCGAGGCTGTGACACAGGGCAGTGGGGTTGGATAACTCTCATCTCCTGTCATTACAGGGAAAAATCAGGCGCAAGGGCCTTAGGTTTTTCCAGTGAGAAATATCATGAAACTCTTCCTTTATTTACAGGAACTCTGGGCAACACCTGTTTTGTACACAAGAATGTGTGTCTTCTGGTGGTAAAGAAATTCCTCTGTCCTATCAATCGGTTGCCATTCACTCCAGATAAGAAAACCTTGTGAAGTGTGTGAGTTAAACTTCTGTCTAGGCAGACATTTAGACTAAATATGTATTATTCCTTTAGAGTTATTATTATTACACCTTACATTCAGTTCTAATTATACAAGTAGTGATCTATTTACAGAAGGGGAAGCTGATCAGGCAAACATTTCTCTTTTTTTCCTTTTTGGCTACAAGAGCCCTTCTGACACAAATATGCTAAAAGCTTTTAGATCAGCTGATTTATGTTGAAAGCCCAGCTTTAGCTTCAGGCTAATGTTAACAGATTCCTATTGAAGTCATTCTTGTTAGCCCATCAACAATGTATTTCCTCAGCAAAGATGCTCGACAGCATACACTGCTGTAACTCCCCATATGATCTCTTCCCTCATTCCCAGGCAAGGCTGGGACAGACACCTGCCATACAGAGAAATGAGGCACCAAAGGCCATCACAGCTCACCACACTTTCCTGTTTTGCTTTTGTTTTATCAGACTAGAGAGGGCTTTTTGTGCCTAAGTCTGGCTGAGATTTGGCTATCAACGATTTATGAGTATGTAGTGACAAGATATGGGGAAAGGATTCAAACTGAAAGGGAGTAGGTTTGAATTAGAGGTTAGGAAGAAATTCTATACTGCAAGGGTGGTGAGGAACCGGAACAAGCTTCCCAGAGAAGTTGTGGATGCCCCATCCCTGAAAGTGTTCAAGGACAGGTTGGACTGAGCTCTGAGCAGCCCGGTCTAGTGGAAGGTGTCCCTGCATATGGCAGGGGGTTGGAACCAGATGGTCCCTAGGGTGCCCTCCAACACAAGTGATTCTATGATTCTGTGATCTCCCACCCAAGCCCTAGTGTGTGAGAGAGGTGAGCAGGACAGTCCCCTGGGGCCCACCTCCTCTCAGATGGCAGACAGGCAAAGAGAGGATAGACCTGCAGTGCAGATGCAGAGAGAGAAGGTCTTGACATGACATACCCTCAAACATACTGCAGACCTACAGATACTGAGTTTGGAGTAAAAACATATAAATTACATATATTATATTTCTTTGAGGCGTTTATATATACGCACACATATAAACATAGAAGAGGTCAACATTTTAAGGCCATTTACAACAGATACATTTACTTCTTGGTTCACTGCCTTCAAAAGACCCATGTCATCTGTAGCAATATGAAGGAGAGAATCAAGACAAAAAAGCTCTTGACTTAAACCTGGATTTAATTTTTTTTTCTCTGCAAAGCAGGCATGTGTGCTCTGCTTCCTGGCAAAAGACCCAAAGCAAATTCTGAAGGACAAAGGAGATAAACAAATGGCAGTTTAAATTAGCAAACCACAGATTGATATACAGCATATGCAGCTAGAGCAAAAGTGGAAGCTTAGGGAGAGGCTTCACAAGGCAAGAAGATGGTTTTGCCAGAAGCAGGATGAAGACTTTCCTGCAGCCTAGAAACAGGCTCAAATCAGCAGAACCCAGCTCCCCACAGCTGCTATATACAAGACTAAAATTATTTGCTGCAAAAACATCAGGCAGGTTGTTCTGGTATCTGCAGTTACCCCCCAGATTTTGAGAAGAAAATCCAGATGTGCTGCTATAGACTACCAATATAATATAGAATGTGGGGAAACAGTTATTTTGGGAAGGAAATGCTTGTAGTCATTTCAGCAAGTGGGAAGGGTAGAAAAACATGGATTTAGTAATAGGGATTCAATTCAGTTGCATAAATAAGTAATTTATTCCCCTCAGAATATCCTACAGAGTTCTGTCTGACCCTATCTACTCTTCCAGTAGGGCATGGCTGTCCTGTAGACCCTGTGCTTCACCAATCAGTGCATGTGGATGTCTCACATGCCAGTTAGAACACCCTGGGAACCAGCAAAATAACCCTGATCCCTTGGTGTCAGGAGCAGAGCACTCACCACAGCCAGACAGGCTCATGAGGACAAGAAAAAAACACCACCAATTTACAAGAAGGAGATGAATAGGAAATTGATTAAATTTTGCCACTACCAAGTGTGACTTGAAACATGTTAGAGCAAAGACCAGAATCCAGTGTTATGTACACTAATGTTCTAAAAAAAGTGTTTGTACTGATGTATGCAGATTTGTGCCTTGGCCACGACCTGGGCTCAGAGAGCTGTGATGGGAGGCACAAGCCCCAGCTGGAGGCCAGTCACTGGGGGTACCCCAGGGGTCCTGGGGTACCTGCTCTTGCTGACCCTGCTTTGGCCACACAGTTTGCAGAGAGGCTGTCTGCTCTGTGATTGCATGTGGAAAAAATTTTCTCGCTGTCTCTAAGTTATGATTTCTTCTATCCAGCAACATGACACAGCTGATGAGCATACAACCAACGTCACAGTCAAGGTATTTGCCAGAAATAGCACACTGATAATGGCAGTGGTAGACAATGGACCACAGCTTACAAGTTTAAAAGTCAAAGCCTTTGCAAATCATGCAAACATTTTACTTCAGATGCAGGATATTCACTGGGCAAGTTTACTGTGGATAGTAGTTCTACAACAGCTAACTATTTAAACAGGTTGTAGCATGCAGATTTAGGGAAGCCAGATGTTTTATAAAAATAACTAAAAACATGTAGAATAGTTCATGTGAATGATAGAAAATAAAAGAAGACTCAAGTGCCAACAGCCTATAAAATAGCCTTAAGAAAATCTGGAGTGAGTTATATCAGAGGAATCTCTGTGAAGAGAGGAAAAGAGAGGAACATAACAACACAGAGAAAGCTTCACCAGTGCATGTCATGATGGAGATGGACTAGTTAGAAATGTAAGATGGGATATATGAATAAAAGATATTATCTAGTTAAGGGAAAGGTGGACATAAGCAGCCCATGACAGATGGAAACAGCTGAAAGATTGAGAAGGATATGAATAAATGAGAAATTTATTCTAGGAAGTACTCTAAAGAAAATGTAATCACATCTTCAGTAAAATATTTTAAAAGAAAGTCTGGCTCAGGGGGATTTCTGAGAGGAAATAGCACGGAAGAAAGACAGAAAACCGTGAAGCCTCCAAAGAGGAGGGAAAGAAGGAAGGAAGGAAGGAAGGAAGGAAGGAAGGAAGGAAGGAAGGAAGGAAGGAAGGAAGGAAGGAAGGAAGGAAGGAAGGAAGATTACCCAATGATTGTTCAGTCTATGACAGACTCTTGGAGAAGGGACGAACTGACCTTTACTGGGTGAAGAAGATAAAGACAGGGCAGAAACGATTCAGATACACATGCAAAAATAAAATCAGGTTTTTTTCAAGGGCAAGACTCTGAAAGTAGGAAAGGTGTAGAAGAACTTGTCCATGGTGAAGAAAATCTGTCACAGGACACATGACCAGGTTCATCTTTGCATTTGAACTGAGATGGCCACAAAACTGAGAAGGTGTCTGGGGAGTCTCTCAATCATTGGAGCAGCAGGGACACAGACAAAGATCTTTTAGCCCAGATCCCTTACTGGGGACAGACAGAGACTGTTACACTGATTCTGCCTGCAGAAGGCTTTACTAGAATTTTTCTGGATATGGGACAAGGAGAACCCACTAAAATTTAAAGGGCAAATCCTTTGACAGAGGTTATAAACAGAACAAGAGATCAGACAGTAAAGAAAGATTAATCATTAAAAATGCTGTAAAATGCATGTGCATAACAGAAGACTAAAAAAAAAACAACAACAAATACCTTGGAAAAGAGTGGAAGAAAGGCAGAAACAATTTTGTGAAGATAACAAACATCATTGTCAGCAATGTAAGTATCACTATCTTCATTAACCCAAAATAAAAGCCTAAACCAAACCTGTGAAGATGGATTTGATTTGAAGAATTATGTACCAGGGTGAAGCCTGGACTATCTCCAGCTCCATTCAACAGCCAAAGGTGTGAGCAAGATGAAAAACAGGAACCAGTCAATGCTAAGGAGTGTCACAGATGCCAGAATGTGAAACAAGAAGACTGAAGACAAGAAATCACAGCAGTAAGACACACAAAGTCTGTAGCCAGCTACGCTGCCCATCCAAGGTCACCATGTTATTTGCAGGAAACTCTAGGACAAGCATGCTGAGGGATGATTCCATACAAATTTTTTTTTAGTCTGTGGTATAATCCAAAAGGAGTTGAACCACAAGTAGTCTGATTCAATGGCCAAAATTCTTCTTGAGAGACTTGGCATTTTGCTTGTGGCCCCACAGGTCACACATCTCCCATGCAGACCAGATGCTGGATGCCACAGACAAAACATTATTTGCCACTTTTGCTGAAGACACTCTGCAAGAGCCCACAGGGGAAAAAAAAAAGGAAAAAAAAAGAAAGTAAAAAAAGGCAAAAAGAAAAAAAGAAAATTAAAAAAAAAAAAAAAAAAGAAGAAAAAAAAAAAGGGGGGGAAGACATTATAGCACCTAAAGCATATTAGTTGTTGTGAGAGATCTTGTCTACCATTGCTTATCCCAGGGCAGGAGGTTCCAAGTCCCCCAGTGTTTGCTGACACACTCTGCAGGCTCATCACACCTCTATTCTCCCTCTATTCTCTCCTATGTGGATCCAGACAGGGAATGGACCTGTTCCTGCATTTAACTACCCTAGTATCTCATAAGGATTTAAATCTGGCATCCAGGACAGGATAAGGATTTATCAACAATGATATCTGACCTCTGAAGGCAAGTCACATGTTACTGGTGATGTGACAGATTGAAGACATCAGATGCAGGTTGTGCAATTTTTGTTCATGCTCATTTCCCAGCTGTGGCACAGGATCATAAACTCAAAGAAGTGCATTTCCACTGTCCCTAAAATTTGACAGAGTTGACAGCACCTTCAGAATATACAGGCAAACCATGTAATTCCGTCATCTAACATTGGAGAAGGCTGCTAGGAACACCTTCCCAGCTCAGGAGCAGGTTGCTGCTGCTGCCTGGAGGATTGGCAAATCAGATGTGGGTACTACTGTAAAACATCAGTCACATTTTAAAGACATGGAGCTGAAAACTTGCTGTGAACTGTGTAAACTGCAGCACACATACTTTATCCCTTGATACAGACCGAGACATTGAGTGGTAACATCCCAGTAACTTTGTGAGTCCACATACTGAGTGATGAAGACTTTTCACATTCAGTGGAATCCAGCTGCAGCTGAGATACTGCCTGTTTAAGTCTTTGGCTGTTCTCAGTAACATGAATATCTACCCATACTTCGTGCCATTGAATGTATAATTGAAGCAGGACACTCAAATTTGCAATTTTATTCTTCCTGAACTTAACAGAACCATAGTAAGAGCTATTTATTATCATCACCAACAATGCCCAAGGATATGGAGGTATTTGGAGGGAAAAGAAGCAGGGACCAGCTAAGGGGTCTGCAGTCCTCTTCTCCCCATGAGCACTGCCTGGTTTAACACGCTCTCTAGGCCATGTAACACTAGAATGTTCTGTGCCTGTGCTTCCAGCTCCAGCAACAGCTGTGCTTAGCTGCAGTTCAAGGTCCTCAGTCTGCATCTGTGCCTGTTGGTTTGCACACATCAGCCAAAAGCCTCCTGGTATTAAGTGCAAAACCACCTTTGCTGATAGGTGAAGGAGCAAGAGTAGGAAACTTTGTATGTTTTTTATTGCCTGTATAACTTGACAACATGACTTTTTTAAAAGATCAGGGTAAAGGCCAAATTGATATTAGATTTGCAGGAACATTCAGCAATAACTCTTCCAGAAGTCTGAAGCAACATTTGCACTGCGTAAAACCCTACTGTTACTGAGGCTCATTTGCAAATTAGTTATGAAAAATAGAATTTTGATTAGATTTTAAGTAGCAGTCATGGGTTACTGTAGTTCATTGTGGGTAATTCTGTCTTGAAAATCTTGTACAAACATCAATTAACTAATTCACTTGAAAGAGTAAAAGAATTCACAAGAAAATCTGTAAATTGAGAAATATAACCAAATAAGGCTAATGGTGATGTTTTGGCCAAGAATTTCAGAAAAAAAAAAATACATGTTTTCTGTAACAGCCCTTTGAGCAATATGGTAACTCTCAATAATATTCACTGATTTCTTCAGGCAGGCTTCTAGAAATACTAAAAAGTCATATTTTTTCTAATCACAAATCTTTCAGCCTACTTGCCATCATACCACAGCTTACTTTTTTGCTTTAACCTTTTTCTTGCAAAGTTAACAGTCGCTCACAAATAAGGTTTAATATATTCAAGATTCAAATAGTTCATACTAACAGAGTTAATCCTGCATTTTTGTTTTCCCACATGAACATTTGTTTGTGCCTTCTATGTCTGTTGTAGATTTAAAATATTGGCTTTGATACAAAACATGCATTATTTATGAAAGAGTGGACAAGAGGAGAGTTGCTAGTATACTTCCTGAGCTATTACACACCATGTTATGGAAATGTTACTAAAATGCCCTATTTCACAGTCAGATCATCTTCAGAGGTATTTAATACCTGAGAAAAATTAAGTGATAGGTTTATGCAAAACTTGTTGAGGAAGATCTTGTGCTACATCAAGCTAAATTCAGACTTCCCTCAGAAAACTGGGAAGTGTCATTGTTCCTTTTCATCCTGTTTTATGATCCCAAAAATGGTTGATATTCCTGCATTTCTTTCATGAAAAAAGCACTTATGTAATCACCAAGGATAAGACTTCAGCAAAAGTCAAGAGACAAATTTGTTAAAGTGGGTTTAGAGGAGGCCATGAAGATGATCAGAGGGCTGGGGCACCTCTCCTATGCAGACAGACTGAAAGAGCTGGGGGTGCTCAGTCTGGGAAAGAGAAGGTTATGGGGAGACCTTGATGTGCCCTCTCTGTGCTTAGAACCGGCTCAAAAAAAAAAAAAAAAAAAAAAAAGTTGGTGAGATACTTTTTAGCAGCATCTCTGAGTGACAGTTGTGAACTCCCTGTCTTTGGAAGTGCTCAAGGCCAGGCTGGATGGGCCTTTGAGCAACCTGGTCTAGTGGAAGATGTCCCTGACCATGGCAGGGGGGTTGGAACTGGAAAATCTTTAAGGTCCTTTCAGCCCAAACCATTCTGTGATTCTCTGAATCTATTAAGAGATGTAAATCCTGCCGCAGTTTTATTTATTGCTATACTAGTCAAACAAGTTGATTGTATTTTTCACTAATTATTATTCTTCCATACTGAAATATATCCATAGCTGTATTCAACTTTTTACAGACTCTGTTTCCACGTACCTCCTGGAGAAGCACAGGACACAAATTCCAAAGCTTTTGATTAGGAAACATCAGTTAGAAAATCACAATGTAACAGGGCTAAAAATCTTTGCTTCCCATCATCTCAGCATTAAACCTCCATTTTCCATCGCAGTCTAGCTCCATAGTTAGAAAGAGTTTGTTGTTCCAAGTTGTCCCACTCTTTCTCACTGGCAGAGCAAGTTGGTCAAACTACACTTTTCATAGCATACCAGCCATGGCAGTCAGTATGAAAACCCTGTGTTGCAGTAAGACCTGTCATTTCTCTCATGATAGAGATATCATGACAGAGTAAAAAATTGCCTATAAAATTACATTCCTCTCCCTCCCCCCCCCCAAAGTACAGTTTCCAATGTAGAACAGAAGTTTCTAGCCAGCCCTAATCACTTCAAAAACCTGGCTTGTTTTCTTGTCATAATCAGGAAAGCATTGTATGAAGCACAAATTTAGTCTCTTCCCATTCCTATATGCATCTGGAAAACAGATCCTGGCTGAATGACTTGTGTAAAAATGAAGTGGGATCATGCAACCTGTGTTTCCTAGTACTTTCCCTTGTGCAAAGGACAGAGGAGCAGAGAAATTCTTGATTCCAGCTTCATCCTATCTCATGCAGCAACAAGGGTAGTTAGCCAGGCAGCAAAGATGAAATAAATGTCACCCTTAGGTAAGAGACAGTGCTGTACCTCCAGGAAGGCTGGGATTCACTGTCCTGTGTATTAACTCAATTTACAACTCAGAATACTTTTTTGAACCAATTTTGGAAGCAAGCAATTTAAAGGTTTTAAATTTAAAGCAATTTAAAGCAATTTAGAGTTGTGCCAACAAAGCAATCCAGCTGTACTGAAATCTTGCCCAAGAAAGCCTCTTGAAGTGAATTCAAGAAATTAGGTTGTTTTACAGCCAGACACAGCTAGAGTCAATGATTTATAGTAATTTACTCACGTCATTCAGTCAGGATGCCACTGTAGAAGGAAGAAAACAATAGAAAAATCCAAAACAAGTAGTACCCAATTAAAAAAAAAAGAATATATAATGCCTGTTAACCTGAAATGAACATTTAATTCACACTGGTGCCGTTTGTTAATTGAGTAGAAACAGTAACAAATTCGGTTTTCTGTCACACGCTAGTCTATTCACGTTCTCAGCCGAGTGCAGCAACACCCAGTTGCTTTCCAGTAGTGCATTAAGCAACACCTCCTTTGTTCTCTCTTCCTCTGCCCCAGGGGAGACGTTTGTAGGAGGATTTGCTTTGATAATTTGGATGCTTCTTTTTAATGTATATGTTGCAATGTATTTATGTCATAAAGGCAGGTTAAAGAACCTTGCTTACATTTGGATGATGATGTTTGCAATTGTCTTAGCTCCTGAGGGAATTAATTCCATAGCCTTGGACCAGGCTCTGAAAGTTTTTAACCACCTGCATTAAAGAGATACTTTAGGCCAAAGGGTAATATTTTTGTCTTCATTTTTGTCATGTTTTATCCTCTTGAGTTTTAGCCCATCTTCTAGATGTCTGGTTTTGAAAACAATGTGTGTGAACAAGGAGTACGGAAGATAATCCACTGGAGTGCACCAAGAAAATACATTCTGTACCATTAATAAATGAATCCATTAATTTTATCTTTAGATCATCCTTCTTTAGTTTTCATTTTGTCTGTTTTTTAATGTGCATAATACATCATGATGATATTAGATATATATAATTTATAAATAAAAAACACAAATCTATTGGGAGTACATGCTGAAAGTTTTTTAGTGATAGGGGTACACCACCAAAACATTTTGAGACCACCATTCTAGAGAGCAGTCCCCTGATGATAGTGCACCCTAAAAACATTGAGATCCCAATTTTTGATCAGTATCCATAAGCCAAGACAAAAAAAACCCCACTAACATAACCACCAAACATGCTTTTAAAACTGCTGCTGTTGTGGAGAGTTGCTACAACCTTCCTATACCACATGAATTTCTCTGGTGCCAAGAATCCCCAGCAGAAATAGCATGTAGCTGTGCTCTAACCAAGAGGTGTAAGAAATACGAGAATAGAGCATAACAGATCTGCCAACACTGGAGTCTCCTGGCCAGGAATGATTAAACATCCCTGGCCTCATAAGTTGCTTTTAGGGTACCAGCACAAAACCCAGAATTGCTCCCAAAATGTAGACTGAACTGCCTGTGGGTTTGTGCATTCAAGGAAACTGCAGTGGACATGTAAATTCTTCCAAAGCAATTTCTCTGAGAACCATTTCTGTCTTTCAGAGACTTCTGGTTCAAGAGTGGATGCCTTTATGCTGTGTCCTTGAAAACACAATGGACCTGTTGATATGGGTGTTGATGTGGTTGATGACCTGTGCTAAGTGCATTAGCACCTGGTTTTGGAAATGTAGCCTCCCAAGATTAAATCAAATTATTGCAAAGCTGCTAACTGTAATTTTGAAAATCCACGCTCACAGATGTGTCTGCAAGACTTTTCTTGAAGTAGTCACTTTGATTTAATCTCAACAGTACTATACCTTAACACATCCTCTGGCATAGAAAAACAATTAAATGTTTTCCAGTTTACTTACACCTTCCAGAAAAGCCTAGTAGTTATACTGATGTAAGTTTGAAGTTTTCCCAGCTAAACCAAATTTCACAAAGCATCATTGTTCATGCTTTACCAATCCATAAAAATAAAAATGGGGGGATGTGGGAGGGACGGAGTTCCTAGTGAAAACACGAGATGCCTTCTGAAACGCCCGTTTAGCAACAATGTTCCCCACAGGACATAAAGCTGTTAAAATGTAGTAGATTAGCACAACTGCTTGTCCATACTACAAAGAGAAGGAAGAGGAGGGGGAAAAAAAAGGAGGCTGAGCAAGAACATTTCAGGGTGGCATCCTAGGTGCTGATGCTTCTGAGACACACTCTAGGAGCATGCCATAATGAATGGAACAGTGACCAATATTTCAGCAACATTTTCCCAGGCCTTAAGGGTGTGTCCAAGATACCAATGGGTATTCTTACTTAGATTCTGATTCAGATTGGGGGAATACATTAGGTGTAAGGTTGTTCAGCACTGAATGTGGGAATGCCTTCTAGCACTGTGTGTGGAGAAAAATGTTTTGGCATGGCTGAGGGCTTTGGTGGTTTGGCTTTGGGAAAATGTACATCAGGGAGAAGGATGGCATGAGGGCAGCACAAGGTCAGTCAGTGTTGCTGTGAAGTCCTTCCCTTGCTTGCACTAGTTTGCTTTGGGAAAAAAAAAAATTTAAAAAAATTATTAGCTCATGGATTGGTTGGTGAAGTTGCCAGGGGATTTTTCTAAGGATAAAATGGAGTGTTAGGGTCTTGAGCCCACTCCCATCTTCCTGAGGGTTTGGCTGTCTGGGCTCAGGGCCAACACAGAGACACTGCAGGTGGTGACCTTGAGGAAAACTCTTACTGAAAGCAAAGCAGGGTGGCATCAGCCTGAGCTGCCCCTCCCCCTGGAACCTGCATCAAAGTTGATTCTCTTCACTTTCCTCTTCCCTTTGGTCTCTGCCTGTGTTACACTGCAGTGGCACTGCAGCCATGCCTGTGCATTGCCTGCCAGACTGCCTGAAGAAAATATTTGCATGACTGTTTCTGGCATTGGCAACAGCAGAAATTGCAACACCTATAATGTGTGCGGCTGTAATAACATTTGGGAGTGCTAGCCCTGCTCCTTACTGACCTGGCATTAGCCTTTTTGCTGGCAGATTTCAGTCAGTTTTAATAAATTTGATTTAAAATTGATTTTCTGAATGATTAAAGCCATCCTATATACTATATTCTAAGGAATCATTTTAAGTCCCTCCAGCAAATACAGTTATAATTATGGCTGTTGTATAGAATTACAGGATTAGCAAAGTGTGCCAACAATTAATTGGCTTGTGTAGTTTCTTTATCTCCTCCCAATAAAGGAATCCACAAACGTTGTTCTACAAGAACAACATTTTAATGAGCAGAATTTTCAAATTCGCTCCTGTTCAACACTGTGTGGACTAAATCCACCCAGCTGAGATTCTGCAGCCCATGATAACTGTTAATAACTGCTCAGTAATTAATATGAGGCAGGCTGAATGGGGATACTGCCTTCTGTGAACTTTGGTAACTTAAGATGAAGAGTACCTTTGGCCCAATAAGAGATTTAAAAGTAGGAAAAATGTGTAAGATTATCCAGAAAAACAAGAATTGGATAGTTGGATAAAAAGAGAGGGATACATTGGATTACCCAAAGTCAGCAGTCAGAGTGTTAGAAGGAGGCTGTAACCTGACTGAAGGGGCACTGATCAAAGTCACAGAGAAAATGCAGTTGTTTAAGTACCCAGAAGGACTTCATTCCCTTTCTGATTAGGGAGTATCTTTGACAGCTCATTCACTGCCTGATAAAGCACATCCATCCAAGCTGCAGACTGAAAAATACAGGACTATTATGGAGGCCCACCAAAGAAACAAATGACGTGAAAGAACAAAAATGTACTATTTTTCCTGTCAGGCAAAGGTTGAAAATCATATGCTTTCAGAACTGACCACCATCCAGAAGAGACACCTAACCCAGATAGATAAAAGGATCAGAAACTTGTGAATAAGAAAGAATAACAAATCTTAGATATAAACATGCTAAATTACTTTAAAAGAGCTTGAAGCTAAGCAGAAATGTCTTGGATTTGGTCATAACTGTAGCCATAAGAATTAAAAAAAAAAAAAAATCAATTCCTTCATCATCTGAGCAGTTGGCCACAATGAGTGAGCAGATTTCAACCTCTTGTAGCACACTTCAGATCAAATCTTTCAGCTCTACTTCAGAAAAATAAAATTTTTTATAGCAAAATCCTGTGTTCTTTCTTCATGGACCCACATGGATATACACCTATCTAGAGATAAACACATGTTCAAGTACTTCACTGCAAAAAAAATCATTTAGGCTGCAGGTGACTGACTGAAACAAATAGCAGGACTGCCCTTGTGTAGAATAAAAAAAAAAAAAAAAGGGGGGAAAGAAACAAGAAAAACCGGTTACGTGAAGCTACAACATTAAGAACAGACTAAGCAGAATTTTCCGAAAGAAGAGATGGTTAGTAGTCATAACAACAACAGTGGTAGATAAAGCACTATCTCTTCATAAGGATGTTTAGAAACTCCAACATGAAAATACAAGAAAATGGAATCTAAAGAGATTAGGAAGAGACAGTGTGGGGGATCCATGAAAGAAAGGAAACCACTATGCATTCCCATGGGCCTTTCAGGGAAACTGATGATGCAGCTGGGGGAGAAGGCTCTGCAACAGGAAGGGCACACCGGGAAAGAGGGTGGCAAGGGCAGCTCTTCCCGGCCAGGCAGACAGAACTCCTCTCAGTGGCATGTGGGCAGCTGGGCCCTACAAACTGGGAATGAAGTCTGGAGCCCCCTCACTGGATGTGAACTTCTGCCAGTAGTGTAAAGCCAGTGTGACACAGCCCCAGAACAGACTGCCCCTTGGCTGAGGGGCAGCACGGCCACCCTGCATCCAGGCGCTGCCTGTGCATCTGACATCCTTGACAGGATAAGGAAATAATGCATTTAATTTTGCCAGACTAATCGCTGATATTCATTCATTAGGCCTTCTGACAGTTTGTTGAATAAAGCAGCTTTAACACCTCTGTATACCTTCAAATTGTTTTGTATTGGTGGAGCAGTACCAAAGTACTTAGTATGAAAGAGATTTAAGCCAGGAATGTGTAACAGGAAAGGCACAGACTGGTTTGGAAGAGCTACAACACCCATGGAGCAGACAGGAGTCAGTAATGTGCTGGGACTCAGCTCGCAGACAGGTGTGCCGGCTGCTCGGTGACATTATCATTCTTCCACTTGCTCCTTACCACTCCTCTGCCGAGAGTTTCCACCCCCACAGCTCTGTTGGCAGAAGGAATTAAGTGAGCACTCCCTCGTGTGCTTCCAACAAGTCAGATGGATTAGTCAACAAAGAGGGTTTAAACCAACCTGCTCGCTTTGCCTGAAGCAAATGAAAGTGCTCCTAAACAAACCTTTTTACCAGCTGAGCTACAGCAGCAGCATCAGAGGGGAAGCGTGGAGCTACAAACTGGCAAAACCTTCAAGTGGCACAGTTACATCTGGTACATGCTGTTGTCCAGAGATTTATAAGTAAGCACAGGTTAGAGCATCTTACACACACAAGACCTGTCCACGTGTATATTTCATTCTTCAGGAAATACAAAGTAAATGTAATTGCACTGAAAATTCTTCCACCATGGGCTAAACTAAGACATATTAGCTCATATTTGTTGTGTACTAAGAGCATGCAAGGGAACAGGTATCAGACAATGGATGATTAGCTTTCATTCAAAATACCTTCCTAACCTAAGGTCACAGTGTGTGATTGTGCAAAAATAAGTAATTGACCTGAAAAGATTGTGATTTACTTTTCCAAATATCACTTACAAGGTAATTCCAAGAGGAATTATTGCACAACCTCAATTTGAATTCATCTCAGAAATGAATTTATCTCAGAAACAGCTGCCAATTTAGTCCAAACATTCTGTTGACACAACAAATAGGAATTACACTTTCAAGTCTTCTCCAATTGTAATCTGGAAACAAGGATTGTGAAATGACCAGATCTGCCTGTGCCAGGATGGACAGCAATAAAATTCCAGCAAACACAAGTCTTCTCAAGGCATTCAGTGCTCCCGAGGCAGCTGAACACGTGCCACCAAAATCTACTTTGGTATGTGTACTTCAGTGACACCTGAGCACACAACATAGGCAGAACTGCAGACTAAGGATGGCATCAAGGTTTCTGAGTTCTTCCTTATTAGCTTTGATCATTGTATTCTCTTCCTGGAACTTGTGCTGTGGGGTAACAGAGTTCAAACTACAAAGTGACAGCTTATATTATTTATTTTTTGCTATGATCTATTTTTCCACTTCCAGGGTATCAGGAAAAGAGTATGCACTTGTTCCTGCCCTGGTAATAAGGCTCCAATTCCAATACATTCACTTTCCTGTGTGATCCCCACAGCAGAGAAATGCTTTTCCTTGAGAGACAAGAGTGCCTTCTCTCCTATCAGTCAGCTTCCAGCTTCCAAAATCCCTCAATATGCAGGAGTATTTGAATTGAAGCTTTCATATGCCCAGGAGTATAGATTTCATAACACAAAAACACATTAGTGACCCTTGAAAATTCTTTTAAAGAAATCTTGAATCTTCCTTACTGAATATCCAATGCAGAGATGTATTCTAGGAGCAGGACAGGACAACAATCCATCAGTTTCAGAAGCTATCTTGGAAGAGTCAGCCTCATCATGGAAGTGTTTCTTAGGTCACAGCAGGAATAGCAGGACACAAATCATTCCAGTTATAACATGCTATTAGTATCAGTGCATTTTTGCTGAAAATGCTTATGATTTGTATACACTGGAATGGGATAATGTTTCTCAGGACATGATCTTTTTCTTACTCATTTCTTAAGAGTTAGATCAGACTTTAAATATTCTCCTCAGCTGCAACAAAAGGAGACACTGGATGTGTGTAACAGTCTCTGGCCATGGTGGGGGGCTTAGAATTATGTGATACTTAAGGCCCCTTTCAACAAAACCATTCTATGATTCTATGGATAACACACAGGCATCAATCATGCAAGTATGAGAATTTAATCCTCAATGTCTTGCACAACAGGTTTTATCATCTAAAAACAGAATATCCTACGCTTTTGTGTGGGAGTTTGCAATTTGTTCACTGAAAACCTAATTCAGCAGTATATACAAACACACATTTAAAAGTTTTGGTAGAGTGAGCTTTAAGTAGTATTAAATATGAAATACGTTATGAAATACAAGTGATTATATTCATCCACAAAGGAGTTTTGTAAACCATTCTACCCAGAATACATACAGCTGGAGTGATGAGCAGGATCTATGTGATGCTCACTCCCTTTTCACAGCATTATGACCATGTATTTTTAAATACTGGACAAAACAACAGCAGCAGCAAAATCTAAAAGTAATGCCTTCCTGGACAGTGTCCCCTGCACAAAGTACTACCAGTGACTGGCAGTTGCATAGTTATATTTGGATTTTTCTAGATTTGGAAAAAATGCCACACTGCAATAGTGTATGTAGCATTGAGGTATCAATTATTAATTTTGTTCTCTTATGTGAGGCACTGGCTTTTCACTTGCAGGATGCTGAATCAGTTTGTGTTTCTTCCCAACTGAACAGTAGAAGATTTCTACATCTTTCTGTAACATAGGCGAAAGAAGCAGAAAGAACCAAAGAACTATCAGAGACTTAAGGTAAGGAATCTCCTGTTCTGTCCAGAAAACTAGATTTCAGACTGAATAAAAGTGAATTTTCCATCTCCAGTACTAGGAAAGTTAACCTCTAAAGATTTCTTACCTACACTATCCCATCAAAGACTGTAAAAGCAAAGATATCCTGGCTGTTGTCCAAATGAATGAACTTTGACAGTAAACACTTCTGACTCTCAAGAGACTGTAGGTGAAAAAGGTATGTCAAAAAATTACCAGCAGGTGTACATCAATGATTATTTTTTAATTGTGAGCCTTAGTAGCATGTGGGTTTGTCAGAGGAACTGAAAAGTTGAAGAAGAATCTGCAATGTTGTTACAAAATAAATGCATTTTTGCTACAGCATCTCAGGACGCTTTTGGAAATATTTTGTCCTACCATGACCACAATAGAAAACTGCATTTGCAATGAAGCAGTCTGAAAATGAGAATTTCTGCTGTGAAGATTAAGTGGTTTGAAAATATTTGCAGATTACTCAGCAACAAAAAGCATCATGTGAAAGTTAAGATTACCTAGGGAGTCCCGTGTCTGTGAAGACACACCGTGAAATGAAATTAATAAATAGACCAATGCAATCTTGATTCTAGTGTGGCACAAGCATTATAGAACAATTAAATTAGCAGCAATGTTTCAGTTACGTTGCCCTTTCTGAGAGCACTGCGCAGTGGTGGAATCCCTCACAGCGAGCTGACAGCAAAGGCATGATGAGACCATTTGGGAGGAGCTACTGCAAAAGCCCAACACCCGGGGAAGAGTCTGAGAAGGTGTCTCTGAGAAAATTTCTGTAAGGGAAAGGTTGGCTCTGCTTTGAAACGAGTGAACTCCAGAGGCTTCCTCCAATCTAAATCATTTTATGATTCTGTATCGATTTGTTACCGCTCGAGATTACCTGTTGCAATCAAGTAACACCTACTTGCACTTGAACAGAAGCCCTACAGCTCGTTATCCTACCATTCCTCCGATGTGCTTGGCAGCTCATTCCTGGATGCCCACGGAATAGGTTTTTAACAGACCGGTCCAGGGTGCACTTAATGTTCCCAGAGATCACAAGCAGCCTGCTCTGTAAATGTGAATCCCAGCAGGGATTCTTCCTGCAAACTTTCTGTGTACACTCACTGCCATCTGCACTGATTTAAACATACAGTGAGAGAGAACCAACACCACGAAATATTTCTTTAACAACAATATAAAATGGGTAAGAAATTCTAACACAGGTAAGGGCTGAGTCAGCTGGCAAATGCCAACAGGTGAGAATCAAGTACCACAGGAATGTAAAGTTATGGATACATCACAGAAGCTAAAAGTAGCTTTTACAGAAGTACACAGAAGCTTTACGAAGTACAGGTCTGTTATGTGTTGTGTAGAGGCTGTGTCATGGAAACCCTTTGCTTCAATGAACCCAGACCTGAATCTTTACCTCCACCCTGTGCCCCAGAAAGACAAGGCAAATTTAAAAATTCTTTTACGCCCATCATTCATCCGTCTCTTTGCTTAGATTTAGACCATTTTTGCTCCTCTCCTGGAAATCTGATATTGCCTTTTACAGTTTCTCTGTTTCTCCACAACTGACTCTCCTCTCCCCTGAGAATTTTAGAAAGATTTTCCCAGAATATAAATTATTTTTCTACCAAATATCTCATTTCCCCAAGCAATTATTTGGAAGGAGGAAATCATTCTGGTTTACAGAATTTTTATAGTATTCTTGCAAAGCCTTCTCAAAAGCTCAAGGCCACCTATCCCAGACCCCAGCCTATTTCCAGGCCAAGACAGAGTGGACTGTGTTTCTTTACTACTGAATATATATATATATATATATATATATATATATATATATATATATGAGCATTACACTACTCTGACAGCATTGCACTTCTTCAGCAGGAAGACTCCGTCATCCTCCCCCCCTAAGACATTTCGTTATCTGCAGTGCTGGATCTGACTAAATGTTCTTCACAGCGACTGGATGGGTGTCATAGCCGAGCAGCATCCACACCGAGGCCTTTTCCATTTCTTGTCTGTTACCCCAGTGAACAGACTGGGGGGCAGGTGACACCACTAATCCAAGGACGGCAGTACTCCATGCTGCTTAACACTGTTTTCTTGGCAACTGGCATACCCCTGCGGAGTGGACTGCCTGAGCACTTGTTCTGGTTTCCTTCTCTCTCATTTTTCCACATACTGAGCTATTCTGTACCTTAACCTACAAGTTTCCCTGCTTCTCCTTTTCTGTTTCCCCCCACACTGGGTGTGGGAGAGAAGTGAGCAAGTGGCGTAGAGAACAGCTTGCCCAGAGAGATCGTGGAGTCTCCCTGTTGGTTCAGGAACCGTCTGGAAGCAATCCTGAGCCATGCGCTCTCGGCTGACCCTGCTTGAGCTGGGATTTTGGCCCGGATGACCCGCTGTGGTGCCTCCCAGCTTTTCCCGTTCACCGATTCTGCGCAGCCCGGCGGGCTCAGCGCTCGGCCCACGGTGCTCCCGGTGCCCACGGTGCTCCCGGTGCCCACGGTGCTCCCGGTGTTCCCGGTGCTCCCGGTGCCCACGGTGCTCCCGGTGCCCATGGTGCTCCCGGTGCCCACGGTGCTCCCGGTGCCCCCGGTGCCCCCGGTGCTCCCGGTGCCCACGGTGCTCCCGCCCGCGGCGTTACCGCGCGCCGCGCCTCGCGCCTTACGCCCGGCAGGGGGACCCGCCCCGCCGGCACGTGCGGGAGGCGCTCGCGCCGCCCCGCGCGCCTATAACGGTACCGCCGCTCCCGGGCCCCGGGGAGGCTCGGCCGCTGCTCCGCGGCCGCCGCCGCTCGCCCCTCGGGACCCGCGGGGTCCCCCTTCCCTCCCTGCTTCCGACAGCGGAGGGGGTGGGCTGCGGCCCCTCGTCCTGCGTGGGGAGATATGGGGGGAGGGAAAGCAGGGACGGAGGGGGTCGACCCCGTCCCCCCCCCCCCCCGCCCCACGCTGGGCGGGGCGGGGCGGGCGGCGCGTGACGCGGCGCGGCCTCAGCGCCCGCCCGCCCCCCGCCGGCCCCCCCCACCTCCTGCCCGCCCCCCGCTCGCGCCCCCCCTCCCCTCCCCTGCGGCGGCGGCGGGCGGCGGCCGCGGTGCATTGTGGGCAGCCCGTTGTTCATTTGCCACCCGACCCGATCCGGGGCCTGTCGGGACGGAAGCGCCGCCGCCGCTGAGCGATCGAGCGGGATCCATTGTGGGCAGCCCCGCGCCCGCCGCGATCCAGGCCGGACCCGGGGGAGAGGGGAGCGAGCGGCTGGACTTCGCTTCTCTCGGCCGCCGCCCCCGCACGGCAGCCGGGCGCCTCTTTCCCCCGCCCCGTTCCCGCGGCGGACGGAGCGCTCGGCCGGGCGGGGGGCGCGGGGCGCGCCCGCCATGTTCGCGGAGATAAACCGGCGGACGCTAGCGTTCCGCGGCGGCGGCCTCGTCACCCCCGCGGCGGCCGCCTCGGCGACGGGGGCCGAGGCCTGGGAGCGGCAGGACCCCGAGGCGCTGAACGGGCGCGGGGCGGACGAGGAGGCGGAGCTGGAGGGGCTGGAGGCCGAGGAGCTGGAGGCCACCGCCGCCGAGGAGAAGGAGCTGCTGCTGCCCCAGGACGCGGCGTCGCCCCCCGCCGCCGCCGGCCCCATGTTTGCCGAGAGGAACCGCCGGACTCTGGCCTTCCGCGGCGGCGGGGGGCTCCTGGCCGCCCACCCCGCCGCCAACAATGGCTGCGAGGCCGCGGCCTGGCCGCGGAAGCACTTCAATGGGCGGGGGGCGGACGAGGAGATGGAGCTGGAGGGCGCGGAGGGACTGGAGACGGAGGGGCTGCTGGAGGGCAAGGAGCTGGTCCAGGACGGGGGTTCGCTGAGTGACAGCAGCGACGACGAGGAGGACGGCGAAGGGGGCAGCCTGGGCGACGGCAGCGGCGCCGAGGGCGGCAGCTGCAGCAGCAGCCGGCGGTCGGGGGGCGACGGCGGGGACGAGGCGGAGGGCAGCGGCGAGGGGGAGAGCATCCGGCACTTCCCGCTGGCCAGGCCCAAGTCCCTGCTGCAGAAGCTGCACATCTCCTTCCAGGGCTCCTGGCTCAAGGAGTTCCCGTGGCTCTACTACTGCCAGGAGACCGGCCTCATGTCCTGCGCCTGGTGCACCGCGGCCGTCGCCGCTGCTGCGCCCCCCGAGCTGATCATGTCCGGCGCGCCCCTGCCCGGGGGGCACGACGAGCTCTGCAAGGGCACCCGCAACTACAAGCGCACCCTGCTCCTGCGGCACCACCTCTCCGCCGAGCATCGCCTCAACGAGCCCGGCAGCGCCGAGCAGGTACGGCACGGGACGGGGAGGGGGCGGCGGGGAGGGAGGGAGGGAGGGGCGGGCCATCCCGGCCTCCCCTTTGGCATAGGTGAGGTTTTCCCGTGCCCACGGCGTGAACTTCTTTAAATGGCTGCTGGTGGTTGCTGCCCGGCGGGCTGGACACGCCGCGCTGCTCTCGCTGGCCGCGTTGGGAGCGGGAGATGAGCCCTCTCTGGGGTTTGAGGTGACTCCCGCTGGACGTGGGCAGGCACACAGACACAGCTCGAGCTGTTGTTTGTGGCTGTACTCCGTTCCCGTTAATCCGTCCGGCGCTGCCGGGTGCCGCGTTCATTAGTTCATCTTTATCTCGTGAAGATAAACCGGCGATGTGGGAAAAAAAGTTGCGTAGGAATCCCAGTGTCACAGCACTGATTTAAATATGCTCGTTACAACTTCCTCCTGCGGTACAGGCGGAGGGAGGGCAGTGTCCGGCCAGCGACCGCTTGTGAAATGGGGACTCGGCGGCGTGAAATTGGAATCGCTCTGCTCTGCCGTGCTTAGCGGTGTGGCCCCGGTGCACTAATCGGATAACTCTGTGTATTTAAGTTCTTCGGCTGAAATCTTTTTTTTTCCCGATTGCGTTGCTTTAGATTGAGTTGCTGAGCAAGAAGTCTGCAATCGCTTGTGTGTATTTGAGATAAACATGTGGTTTCCTGAAAGCCGTGTTACTATGCCAGCGCTCCTCTAACGCTGTAGGAGTAGTGAAACTCTTCACGTTCCCCGCTGAACTTCAAATCACTGTGTTTCTTGGCGGCTTTCACGAATGAGACAGGGCTTGCCCCAGAACATATGTGGATGAAAAGCCCCTAAAGAATACTTGTATTGAATCTGCAGCCTTCTGCAGCCTTTTCTCCTAGGGATGCCTGCGCTGCGCAAGTTCGCTCGATCGCTTCGCTGGCGTTAAACTTGCCTGCGGGCATTAGCTAGTGTTGCTTCAGGTTAGGCTAGTCCTTGAATTGTTAGGCTGTTAGCCGGAATTAAATGATTAGTCACTCCGATTTTCTGCGTTTAGAATTCAGTTTTAATTAAAACACCCACCTTGGTTGGGTACCTTTATTTGGAGTCTGAAATACAATGCGGTAGTTAGATTGAAGTTATTGCTTGAGCACTCTAAGGAGCTCAGGGTACCTTGGACAAGAGCTGCTAGTCAAATGTTAGAGCAGGAGATCAGGATTACAGGATGACTTATAAAATGTTAGGTGAACCATAGTTTTCTTAGAACTACTTGGAAATTGTATGGAAATTTTATGTGAAGCTGCTGCAGGACTGCAAGAGAAACCTTATGGTGTACAAGTACCAGTTATCCAAAATATTATTTTTGGATTTACAAATGCAACATTCACCTTCAAGGTGATTAATATTACCTTTTCAATGAGTGTAGTTTTATAGCAACTACTGTTACCAATGTTTTGTGGTAGTAGGTCATCATATCAGTTTTTTTCAGTCTTCTGGGGTTTGCTATTCACTCTGCAGTGTTTCAGCCAAATTTGCTTTCAATTAGTTGTTTCTAATTAAGAAACTTTCATTCTTAGTTTCTTTTACTTCATATCTTTGAAAATGTTCCAGTTTTGCATAATGCTATTGCAGCGTGTTCCTTACCGTCTTGTTGCCTAGTTTCTAACTTTGAGTTGTGAATGATTACTCTGTAGAAGCGTGTTCTGTCACTGTGTAGCCTCCTGTGTTAGTGGATGCTGCTAATCCCTGCCACATTTGGAAGCTTCTCTCATTCTATTTTAGCTGTATTTAAATAAAAGCTATTCCAAGCGTTTTTTCTCTTCTCAGCTAACTATTTTTTTTTCTTTCTGTTGTCTTACCCTGAGTCTATTGTAAAACTGTTAAATACTGGGAGGGTGGAAGGGAGGACACTATTGGCTTGTTATCACAGTAGCCTACAAGTTAATGTAAGTATGTATTTGAAGATTGTAAGTGTTTATTTGAAGACCTTTCATTGTCATGGGAATATTTGTAAAAATGAATCTCTGCTTTTTTACTTTAGGTAGTTTGAGAAAAAATATTTGTAGTAACTGTGATAATAAATGAAACAGTAGGATAGATGAGTCAGTGGTTCTTCTGCACTGTACTGAAGATAAGGTTGGTACAAAGGTAGCTGTAAAGAGATTGATTTTATTTTTTTTTAATGGAAAACAGTGCTTTGTGCATCCTTCTGCAGTTACATTTCAGTTAAAAACTTCTCATGAGGGAAGGAATTGCAGTTTTTCAGGAGTCAGTGTAGTTTTCTTTGTGGTGCACTTTCACGTTACAGTTTCTTTATCAAAAACCTGATTAGGAATCTGTTTTCTTTCCCTTCTATGTTTAATTTCCGTATCCTTTCATACTCTTAATGGCACTTGAATTTCTTTTGATACATATGTTTAAATTAATGCCAAAACAATAGCCCCATTTTTTTCTAAATGCCATGATACCAGATACTTGCAACAAAAGTAGGTAATTTGTACCCTGACCGTATTTCCAACATACATAATGAGGCAGCAAAGCCGTTTAGATTTAATGAAACTTCGGAGAGATCTTTCAGCCTTTGTGTTAGAGACAGCACACATGTATTACGGACTTGACAAGCCTCAACTGCAGGGCATGTTTAGCAGCTGCTAATAAACATATGGCATAGTGCCACCACTCTAGCACAGAAAGGAAATTGTAGGTGTTAAGACAGTAAAGCAGTGGCAATTTCTATAGGTCTGTTGGATATTGCACTCGTGAAGAAATGAGTGATGATTTCAGTTTATTTTTGGGATACATTTAATTTGGAATGCCAAAATACATCACAAGTGGTTGCAGCTGCTGTAATTCAAGGGTATTGAGCTGTCAACCAATGCTTCTTTCTAAGACTAAATTCTTGAATCTTTTTCTATTCTGGTTTTGAAAATAATTTTTCTCCACATTAAAGCTTAAGGAAATCTATCATCATCTTGAAACTACCTTTGTTTTTTTAGTGAACAGACTATTGTGTTGCAAGAATCATAAGAAATGGATGCTTACTGGGAAATCACGGCAAAATATTCTAATTCTTTGATGAATTTGGGTCCACAAGATGCCGATTTATTGGCTGCTGGGGATTCCTCCCCTCAAACCATCTTCTTAAAACATTTTTTTTCTGGACATAATTTAAAGCTAAGCTTTGGAAATACTGCCAGAAAAGCTTTCTCCAGTCTAACAGGCCATGTTGGTTTAAAGCAGAAGCTCTCCAAAAGGAGGAAAGCCTTTGATGTGTTATTTTTTCCATGTGAACTGGAATTGTTTGCATTATGTGAGCAGTGATGAATGGAAGTCATGCTTCAGATGTTAGAGTTACATTATAGTGTTCTAGAGTTAATTTCTTGACTTAGCAGAGCAAAGGAGTTGAGGAGAAAGTCAGGCCTCAGAGTAAAGACTATAATTTCGTGTATTTTCATGTAGTGTTTTTATCAAACCTCAAACTACTTACTTTGATATTAGGCAATTAATGAAATAATTTGAAATTGCTGAGTTGTCTGTGAGTGATGCTGTGTATATACAGTAACATCATGGAGCATCGTGTGCAGCTCATGGAACCATATTTTGAGATCATTTTCTCTGTAGCTGCACGTGGTTAAGAAGCTACTGATAGTTTGGTTTTTTACAAGATCCATTTACCAGAGTAAGAATTAATTTGGGAACAGGGAACTGCCATAGAGCAAGATGTGGTAATGCAGAAGGGATTAAAAATGTGGCATAACTACTTTTCAAATACATGCAACTGAGATGGAATCTGTGGTTAGATTGGTTTGGGTTTTTCTTAATTCTTCCTGCCCTCACTGTTCTTCCTCCCAGGGACAGGGTATGCTGATGGAACAGTAGGAGAAAGAAAACTAAACAAACTAAACTTCTAGTAGCAGTTTTTGATCATCTGTTTCTGCTCTTGTTAGCTTTTGGGCAAGTTTAATTAATGAATTATGCATATAAAATAGTTATTTATCTTTGTGTGTATTCAGAGAAGTCTATTTGAAACGGAGCACAGTATTAGTTTCCTTAAGCAGTTTCTGTTCTGTTACAGCACTTCTTAATTTCACCCATAGAGAGAAGTTTTTGACTTAAAACACTGAAGATTCCACAAACTGAAATGAAATTGTGCTGATTTTTATCTTTTATTTCTTACTAGTGTTTATTAAAGGATGAGGTGGTTTGGCGTCGAGGTAACTTAGTTGATGAGAATATGGGATCTGTATTCTGAAAATATAATTGACATCTAAGGAAATATCATTAGTTTGTTGTTCTCACTAGAAAAACAGAACCCTTATGATGATGTGTCATGTAAGTAACAGAAGTTTGCAAATACAGTTTTTCCCGTAATTATTTTCTGCACCTTGCCTCCTGTGGAACTGTGTTGTATTTTTCTGTATCAATGTCTAAATCTTTTAAAGTAATGTTATTTTATTCATTTGTCTCATAATAAATGTCAGTTCTACTTGTCATTCTTGGTGTAGATAGACTTGATAACTGTTCAGATGTCAGGACTTCATTTGAGTTGTGACACTAGGATAAGCTGTTGTACCATACCAGCAGTAAAACAGTTGGTTTTTGTAGTGCAGTTAGTTTTAGAAATGTTTATGCACCCACTTCTGTAAAGCTATGATAGTAACTAAAGCTGTAATACTGACTGATCTCTTTCTCCGACACACACCCCTATAGCTTGCACACAGGTTGCATAGTATCTTATTTTTCCATTCAACCTTCTGGTCTTGTCATAATGAAGATTTCAGCCTTGTTTTTCTGTAGCACATTTGTGGTCTGCAGCTCCTTCACACCATGCTGGCTCATCCTGTTCTCAGGAAACAAAAACCCCACATTGTAAATATCAATTTATTTTTTGTTCTAGCTTGACTGGGTGCTTGTACTTGCTTAGACAAAATGTACTCTATCTCCATTATTTTATCAGACATTTATCAAAAGAAAAGAACTGCTGCAGGTTGTTTTTTTAAATTTTATGCAGTATTTAATGTGTTCTCAGGGAATGAAATTGGCAGCTATCATAGCATCTACCTAACATTTACTGTGTGAGGTGCAAGTCACTGATGATTGATGAGCATGACAACACTTTAGGGTACCGTAATTTTCATCTTAATCTGATCCAGTGTCAGTGTAATTGGCATTTTGAAACGATGCAATGATCTGTTGCTGAAGTGACAGGAAGCTAGTCCAGAACCAAAATCTGCTGAGAACTTGGAGTGACAGCTGTCCCACATCTGGAACAAACTGTTTCACAGCCTTGATCTGAGGGAGTATTTGGGGTGTGTTAGAACACAGAAAAAATTAAGATGAGGTTGGGCAAAGATCTATTGCTTGTTTTCACATAAAAGCCCAATTGCTTTTATTTCTTCCTCTTCAATGAAGTGCTTTTCTGAGAAGGGTAGAGATTCAAAAGCAACTTGAATGTGACAACAAACTGAAATTTCTCTGCAGGAGATGCTGGAATGGCACAGTTTCTGTTTTGGTTATACTGGGCCTTTTTTACTGCATATAGGTGTAAACACCATTATAGATGTATTTACAACCTCAGTTGCCATTCCAGTGATCCACACTGGGCTTATAAATTGAGATGAATGTTAATTTAATCCAGTAATGCTTGTGGGGTGGGAAGTGACTTTTTAAATACATGTAGCTGGTTTCTGCCATAGTCCCAAATTAAAAGTAGTACTTTCCTGCAATGTGTGTTTTAGCCCCAACATAACTTATGGGCTCGTGACAGTGCTAACATTACCTTCTAAATACTGATTTTGACCTGTAATGTTGAGGCAGGTGAGCTTTAATGCCATCTCTGGTTGACTAATCAGTGAGGTGTTTTAAGAGATGAGAGAAGAAAATAATGTTTTGGCTTGGAGCTATCCAGTTTTGAACTTTCATTGTTCGCTAGGAAAGAAGAGAGAATCTTGGAGATGTAGAATGAAACAGACTGTCATTGTTGCCGCTCTTGATGGCAGCATATGTCAGCCCATATAAGTATGGTCTCAAATATGCCAGTCTGTGTTTTCTGCTTTCTCCTAGCTGCTGCTTTGTAGCAACTCTGAGTCATCTTTATCTAAACATGAGTTACAAGTCTTCTATGTGCTCTAAAATCCAGTTCAGATCTCTTGACTTCTCTCTGAACTAATCTTTAATAATGGATTATGTCTTGGTGTTAGATTGTCTGAAAATATCAGGTTTTAGAAAATTTTTGAAGCCGTGTTTGAGATCACATCTTAAAAAGGTTGTGTGTGTGTAATAAGTATTGTGCTAGTGTTGTCACTTGAATTGGGAGGCTTTTTTCAAGGAAGTCTGAGTTAAGTATTATAATGGAAGCTTAAGTGTTGGGGGTTTTTGTCATCTGCAGCATTTTGTCTGCTTGTCATGTCATATACTCTTTAATCCTAAACCTGCTGCAGTTAAAAAGCAAAGGATAAATGCTTAATTTGTAAAACTGTATAAGAAATACATTTGCTGTTATATCTACTTTAGCAATATGTTTTCTTTAAAACTTTCAAGACAGATTGGGGCATATAGACCTGATCTATGTATTCATATCTCAGCATGAAGAAAATGTTGAATCAGTTATCAAGCTTCTGCTTAATTGTTTAAGTGGAGATTTCTGGGGAAGAGCAAGGGATTGGATATGTAAGAATCATCTAGTTAAATCATTGGAAAGAGAGGCTTCTGAATCTTTAATATATGTGGGTTAGGAATAACAAGTACTTCACACTCAACTATATATTTCCTTACTTTTGGCTGAAATTTCCCTTTTTTCTGCCCTCAAGGCAAATCTATTAGTTCTATTGGTTTCAGACTTGGGGTTGGAAGGTACAGAATGAGAGCATGATTTTTAATTTTCAGAAATATCTTGTTAATTATATACCTGTCTGCCTTTGTGACCAAGAACACAAATAACAAAAAAATAGTTTGATTAAAATTGTCTTCTTTAGTTTATTTTCATGTCCTTAGTATAGTGCTGAAGAACTAAGGAGGGCATTTATTAAGAGGTAATGATATTTGTGTGTTTTTTTTAATTGCAGGAGGCAGAGTTACCGTCAGAACTGAATAATGAAGGATACTGTGATTTTAACAGCAGGCCAAATGAGAACTCTTACTGCTATCAGCTCCTGCAAGAGCTCAACGAGCAGAGGAAGAAAGGCATTCTTTGTGATGTTAATATTGTGGTGAGTGGGAGGGTCTTCAGAGCTCACAAGAACATCCTGGTTGCAGGCAGCCGCTTCTTTAAGACTCTGTATTGCTTTACAAACAAAGAAAGCCGTAACCAAACCACTGTTACCTATTTAGACGTTGTTGCTGTTCAAGGTTTTTCTGTCATCTTGGACTTCTTATATTCTGGTAACCTCGTGCTTACGAGCCAAAATGCCATTGAAGTGATGTCGGTGGCCAGCTACCTTCAGATGACGGAGGTTGTCCAGTCCTGCCGCAACTTCATTAAAGATGCCTTAAACATAAGTATAAAATCAGAAGCTCCAGAGACTGTTGTAGTGGATTACAACAGAAGATCTGTTAGTAGGGATGGTTTATCTCCAAGGGATCAAAAAGTTGCCAGCTTCTGGGCAACACGAAACCTTACCAACTTGGCAAGTAGCATAAAAACTGAGAATGATCCCTACCCTATTGATGAGGGCCAAATGGAAAGCTACCAAATGAATGACTGCAGTTGGGTCCAGGACAGCTCACCTGAAATGGCTGAAAATGAATCTCAAGGTGAGGGAAAGGTTTTCGTGTGGAATGACATGG
Organism: Phylloscopus trochilus trochilus; assembly: GCA_016584745.2. Taxonomy (NCBI): domain Eukaryota; kingdom Metazoa; phylum Chordata; class Aves; order Passeriformes; family Phylloscopidae; genus Phylloscopus; species Phylloscopus trochilus. Next base: position 28,254,825 of record WQNJ02000084.1, read on the forward strand.
GTGCACAGGGACAATCAGTTCAAGAACCTGGAAAAGCAAGAAGGAAAAACCAAACTGCAAAGAGATTTATTTATAATATACCACCTAATACTGAAGAGAACTCTGAAGATTGTTCGGTGTTGCAACCATCAGTTCCATATCCAGAAGAAGATTTGTCATTTATTAAAGAAGAAGCAGGTAAATATTCCTTAATGTCAATTATGTCATTTGAAAATTAAGTATTGACTGAAGTACCTGACTTGGTAACTTTTGTTTGGGTTGTTTTTTTTTTTTTAATTTATGCTGTATGAATAGTTAATGTATGCATTTGAAGTACTGTCATTTACCTGCCTCACTTTTTGATGAATTAATAGTTTTGAAAACTGACTGCAATTTAGGAGCCAGGTTAGGGGTGGATTTGAGGCAGAGTTGGAACAAGTTATTTAGATGTGTCTTGTTTTTAAAGTAGTTTAAAATGTATGCCTGCATCAGACATCAAGGAAGTGTGGATGTCCTGTCTCCTCCAGGGGCCCTGCTCTGCTCCTGTCCGTGGGGCCGGGGGTCACAGGTGAGCAGTGTCCACAGGGGACATGTGTGGAGCCCGGCTGTGCTGTGTGGTGCCAGCAGTGCCTGGGCTCTGCTGTGACGTGTGGCAATGCAGAGCAGTGTGGGCTGGGACTGGGAATGTGTTTCTTCAGTACTAGAGACCTTCATGTGCTTAGTGAGTAGTGTGACACAACAGCAGCTCTGGAGAAGCTGCTGTGCTGAGGAGCACTTCTGCAAATGCTTGGGGGCATTACTTACCTCTCTCTGGTCTTGTCTCTGAGCTCTGGATAGCTGTGCTTTAGCTTTACTTGGGAGTGTGTGCTTGTGAATTTCCTGTGCTTCTCTTACTGGCTAAGCTTTGTTAGACTGCACAGGATTCCTTCTGGCTAAACTGAGGACAGAAGCTGTTTCGGGAACATGACGGTTGCTGATAGGCCTCAGGTCCACAGCAGCAGGTTAGATCTAGCCTAGGTGAAGCACCTTCAGCTGCAGGTAGTGGGGGGATGTTGAGTCCTCAGCACCAACACAGTTCTGCCTGTGCTGGGCTACACTACTTGCTCTAGTTGCAGTGCCGTGAAAAAGAACAACAGAGGGTCTGGGGCAAGAGCTGAGGATGTGTGTATTAGCTGCACAAACACCAAATTTCTGACACAATTTAGCATGTGATTTCTGTTGATGATTTATATGGGGTAAATGCTTACTGTCTTTTACTGATGGAAATGCAAGAGAATATATCTACTGTATGATGGCACCAACAACAGATATAAATAGTTGTTTGGATTCTGTAGAATTTTGTATGTGTGCTGTGAAGATTTCTTGGAGAAATAATGAAGGACATGGGCAGTGCAGTGTGTTTAGTCCTATTTAATTTTTTTTCTTTTTTGACAGAAGCACCAATGTTTCCAGTAACTTGTTATGCTAAAGAATTAAATTACAAAATACATCCATGTAGCATTTTGATGAAAAAAACTGTATTGGAGACAGAGCATACTGAATATATGTTCTGGTGTCTGTCTAAAACCCTTCAAAGTTCTGTGACTGCATGGGGAAGTCTATTTTACTGAGCTCTAAAATGCTAGTCAAAAGTGATCTCCTTGGTATTTTCAGAGCACAGCATATACGTTCCCAAGTACATAATTACATTTTTTGTTGGTATCAGAGTTCCTTTGGAAGCCACATCTAATATTTATGTAATAATACCTTCACTTTTACTAAGTTTTGGCATGCATATTGTTTGAAACAAGAAGAGTGACTGAAGTAGGGCTTGGTATAGCTTACTTTTCATCCATAGTCTGTTCTTCAGCTTTTGATATTCTTTCTCTTCTACTTGTGGCTCTTTGCTTTGCAGGTAGATTCCGCTCTTAAACACTCTCCTTTTAACTGCTCCCTCTATGCCAAAGAAAAGGTGGAAGAGGGAGGAGTGGAGAGTTGGAAGAATGTCAAGAATGAGTTGTAGAGTAACCTGCAGGTTATACAATAACTTGTTAGTTTTGGATTAAATTTCTTGTGGGGATGAAATCTACCAAAAATAATAGGCCCTGAGAGGTAAAAACGTATAAGAAAATGTCATCTGGAATAGATAAAAGACAATTCTATAAGAAAAAAAAAAAAAGAATAGTAAATTCTTATGTTCAGAGCTAAGGAGTGTGCTCTCCCCTTGGTTGCTAAAAGCGAAACAATGAGCTTCTATTATTGTGCTTTGTCATGTTCTGATGGGGATAACACCAGTGGTTATGAACTGTCAGTTACATGCAGAGTGAGCTTCTGTGCCCTTGATTTAGGTTTGGGTTGGCCTGGTGCTTTTGTGATAGCAAATAAATAAATACTGTAGATATGGTGGAAGGGAAGCCTACTTAAGATCACTCCTCTGACTACAAAAATTTATCCCTGAAGCCCCTTCCTTGAATTATATAGTAAATGAATTTTCCAGTTGAGTACAGTTGGTAAGTATTAGATAATAAACAGTAAAAGCTTTCTAAAGCATCTGCTGCCCCTCTTGTTCCATTAAAGCAAATATGTTAAACTGCTCCTTGCTGAACGTGAGTTTTTCTACACCTATTCATTAAGGATATTTCAGCTGCTCCTTCCTCTCATTCTGTGTTGCAGTGGGTTTATATTTGACACCTTCCCTGTAAAAGTAGCATGTTGGTGAGCTTTAAAGAAGCTTTGAAAAAGTTAGGACAGGTTTGAAATTCCTTGTCCTATTTTACATTTACTTACATTTTACTTAAGTTTTCTCCAGTTTTAGCTATATTAGTTAAAGTAGCTGTTTAACTAAAACACTGAATGTTACCACCTATCTCAGTATTTTCCCTCCTAGTTGATCATCTGCTAAAAAAGTCTTTTAGTGTTTACAGCCATCATTCATCCTACAATTAACCATTTACCATGGTGAAAATAAACATGCACACAGTCAGCACATCACAGTCAGTGTCACAGTGTGTTACAAAAGTTCATAAAAGCTCAGTGAACATAAATCATCATATTCTTAATGTCTGTTCACGGGGTGATTTTGTCAATTTTCATCACTTCTTGGGTATGTCTTTCATCTGGGCCTGATTGGTTTTGGTTTTTTTTGTACAAGAGTCCTATACTCAGACTTCAGAACTCAGCTGTGAAGTATTGCTTATGCTTTCTGGAGCTGACCCTGATGATTTTGAGGAGACTTGCCTGCAATAACCCAGTAACTTTATGAAGCTGCAAGTGTATAATTTGTTACTGTGATTTTCAGGCTACATAATGCTGTCGCGTCACCCCACTCTGGTGGGGGTGAGGGAAAGGATAACAAGTACAGGATTAAAACAGCCCTTCGTGGAACAGGACTGATTTTGTATGGGTTCTTAAGGAATTTAATTCAGCTTGCTGTAGAAACAACTACTTTTCAGAAGGATACAAATAGCAGCTAAACCTGCTTACAAAAAATGGTAGTGCTGGTCCCAGCTTTTGTCATGATGCAAGGGAGGAGCATAACACAACTTGCTTAGGGCTTTACAATAAAGACAAGTATCTTTGTATTTGAAGAAATCAAGATTGATGGACTCATCAGCACACGTATATATTTCTTGTAGGGATAAACCCCACTTGACTGACTGTGTTATAAAAGAAAAAAGAATTGTGTATTTTTTTATTTTTCTGTAGTACTGTAATTCTCAATTAGATTTTCTTTAGCTCACAAGCTGATACACTGATTAAAAGATTTAAGTTCCTTGGTGGACCTTTAACCACTTTATTTACTCCCATTCCCTATGTAATCCAGTATTGAAGGTGTCAAAGGTTTTTAGAAGTCATCTGAAAACACTGCAATATCTGAGGGCCAACCTCTTCCCAATTCATTAAATTTACCTCTCCACGGGATCATCCCAAAGGATAAGCAGGTCCTCTCACATTCTCACAATGTGGTCTGTCACTGAGCCTACAGCTCCAGGCAATGTTTTGTTGTATTACTGTTGTCAATTGGCTTTTTTTGTTGTTGTTTTTGTGAATGGGTTGGGGAAGGAGGTTTTGTGGTGTCTACAGCTCTTCTCTGCCTGAAAAATCTCTTGATTCCCAGTGCAATGCATTGACTTATTAAAAAAAAATACCAATCTGGAGCGCTGAATTTTCATCTGTGAAATAGTGGTGATGATGATAGCAACTCCATAAATGAAGACTGCCCATTAGAGCAATTAACTCCCCCCCAAATAAATGGTCTGCATGAAGAAAGTTCTTTACTTTCTTGTGTTTCACTGGTATCGTTGGAGGAGATCACCAAAATAGCTTTCACTTTCTTGGAAGGAATTTTTCAGGGAAGGTATGATAATCAAGTTGAAAAGCAAGTATCTAATATATCTGGCATGAGTTGGTGGTCAGGGGTAGTTGATGCTAGATCTGACTCCATAGTCATGGCAATATACTACTTTTACATGAATGAAAAATAGTAAAAATTGGGAGCAATGGAGTATGAGTAAGACTGTGTTCCAAAATGTCTGAAGTATGTCTGAGCCCTCTGTTGCAAGAGGCAGTTGAGCAGTAATGTGCTTCCAGAATAAGCCTTTTCAGAAGAAGCAAGGTGAAAAATGTGAAGAATACTCTGGGAACAAAGGGAGTTTCTTTTCCTCACCTTCCCAGTATGTCAGTCATGGCAGCGCTGTTTCCTCTGACACGTTACCTAACATAAGCAACAAATCCAGCTCTCTAATAGCAATCCAGATTGTATCAGTAGATTACTACTGCTTTCTTTACAATCCTTGAAAGCTATGGCCTAATCGCTTATCCTGTCTACTTCCTGTCCTTTTAAATTGATCTAGATGAGCAGTCAGTGCCAAAAAATTTAGTGAAAATTAGTATTTATTTTTCTTACTTTGGTACCGTTTCCAGTGCTGATATATGTAAAGAAAGCAGAAGTTAAATTCACTACAAACAGCTGTATCTAATGCAAAGTTTAGTATCTTTTCCCTCAGTGCACCATACGTCTGTGTCATTTTCTATAAAGACCTGTTCAATGACTTCTGTCAGTGAACTTCTCATTATTTCCTGTATCATCTCCTACTCAGTAATGTATCCTTTTCTGCCCCCAAATCAGCATATTTCTAGTTGCAGAAAAAGAATGAAACTTTTCAAACTAAGGATGTTTCTGGCTTAGATGTGTTCTCTCTTTCTGGTGATACGCACCTACCCCTTGCCTTCAAAAGTGAAAATTGCTGTATCTGGCTTCTGGTTATGCTTTCTCCTGAGAACAGATGCACTAGAATGTAAAATCCTTTCACCATGTTTTTCCATAGCTTTTGTTATGGTGTAAAAGCCACACAACCACTTCATTTTATTTCAGTGTCCTTATCTCTTCTCAAATCAACATAGTGTGAATTTTAGTGCTAATGGTTAATTAGCTTGTTTGCATTCTGTTTTATTTCTTATTATTTTGGCTTTGCTTGTTGTTGACTTTTATTAAAGATTAGAGTACTGATAGCCTTTTATCCATGCAGGGTAGAGGAATGGGTAAATGTTTGAGGTTAATTGACATTTGGATTATTAACTTACACCTCTTAGAAGTCAACTCAAGTGTAAAAAGTTAACCTTAGATCAGGGAAAAGTTGTGGTCAGGTGGCTTGGTCTGGAGATACAGAATACTATTGCTTCTAATTAACTTTTTTTTTTCCCCCATGATCTGCCTTACCTGTCTATACTTTCCCCCTTTACACGCCATCCCCAGTCTGCCAATAGGACTGCATCCATAGTTGCTTTCAGCCTCCTGTCAAGAGGCTGTCATCTGGCTTTAAGTTGATCAGAACAAGTCAGATGATGATTATGTCTGGTTTTGCAAGCAGTTTTCAGGGGGCAGTAGTGTGGGTGAAAGGAGAAATGGGAGAAGATATTATGAGCCACAGGGGTCTGTAAATATGTTGTGTTCTGGAAGCTTACCTGACTGTAGGCTCTATATCCAGCTGGGGAAGGGAGTAAAGGCTAGATACTGCACTTCCAGCTTCCAGTCTGTGTGTAATTCAAGTCTGTCCTGTTGGGATAAGCAATTAGACAATAAAGATGCCTTTTTCATGGTTTTGATTTGAACATACTAAATGTGTGCTTAATCTAGAAAACAGTTTTTCTAGGTCAACAAATTATTCTAAGAATAAGCATTAGGTTTAATTATTATCTACTTAGTCATGTATACAGGGACTGAAGCATGTGTAGCAACCTCTTATCTCTTGTGGTATCTGTGCTGGTGTTCTTTCATGTTTTGGTTGATCTTCTCTTCCAGTTGGAGGTTGAAAGATTTAGTGGCTAGTACCTACACTGGATGACAGCTCTTAAATCTATTTGGCTCTATGCTGAGTCTTGTGCTAAGATCTTGAAGTATGCAGGGGGTTAAGCTTCTAATTTCCCTCAAACTTAAATACAGCTGTGTACATAAATGTTCCTAGTGAAATTTAATTTGTGTTTCTTAAATACAGTAGATTTGCCTAAGTGACCGTGTTTGATAATGTGTTCAGTTTGGTCCAGCTCTTACCTATAGTCAGTCTTTGGTATATGCTTATTCTGAAGGAAGCTATAAAATAGTGTCTGTACACAGCATAATGTTACATCAGTGTGCAGTAAAGACTTGGGTCTGTTGATCTTACAGATATTCATCCTATAAGGGAGGGAAAAGTGATTGAAATATTTTGTTACTGATTGACTTTTCACTGTTCAGCTACATTTAACTACAGTTCTAGTACGGAGAGAAAAATCTGTAAAGAAAGGATCTAATACTTTAAATATTATAAAAGTAGTTTTTTGGGTTTGTTTTTTCCTTTGCTAGATCTTGAAGTCTGCTGTAATTTGGAGGCTTTTAGCCTTAAGACAAACTCATCTTTGCTCTTGCCCAGACTGAACAACACTGCTTCCTCACTAATCCTTTCTTGTGTATTACAGAAGGAAGTCTTCCTCCTCACCTCAAAGGAATGTGTAGTTGGCATGTCTATAGGGTATCTGTGTTCTATTCCTTGAGCTGTTGAGATGCCATTGCTGGAGTCCGTCACTCCTTAGTATAAGGAGTTCTTGCCTCTTTTGGACATAACAAATGTTATGTCAGTAATTAAAATTAGAGTCAGTAATTAAAAAAAAAATCCGTCACTGCTTTGTGTTTCTTAAGGGAGAGAGAAGTTTATTCCATTCCCTTTTCTTTCTTTTTATAGCAAAATAGGTAGATGTGCTAAAATACTGGTATTTCACTTCTCCATTCACTCAAGCTCTGCTTTTTAAAAGCTGATGGAATGCGTAGTTTGGCAGTCATGATCCAGCTTTGCTTGTTTTTTGCCGTTGTCTAATGGATAGGATAGAATTATAAGCTTCCTACTTGTTAAGTGATATCCTTTTGAACTGTTTGTCTTATGTTGCAGACAAAATCACTGCTGCCAATGGTAATGCTGCCTGAGCAGTAAATGAAACTACTGTATGTGTCTCATGCTGTGAGGATTTGTAAGCAGTACTTTTTCCCAGTAAAACTGCAAGCTGGAAGTGTTTAAATATGTAGCTTGCCACTAGCTGCATGAAATTCCGGTTAAGCCTAAGAGAATTTCCTTCCCCCCAAAAATCGTTAGAATGAACAGTGTAGGGATAAAAAGAAGTCTTTGGACTATTAAGACGTACAGTTTCATGGTTGAAAGCAAGGATGCATCTCCTCAAGACTTTTCACAGTAGTGACATTGGGAATCCAGTGTAAGGACCCAACTACCATCCAGAGAAATAAAAGGAAATCTGCCAGTTACCACTGCAGTTTTTTTTTATTTAACAACTGTTTGCCTGTGAGGAAAGTAATAGATTTATTGAGTTCATGTTTTCCCACAAACTCCTGTCTTGGGGATTGGGGGGAACATTGATTTGCACTATTGCCAAAGAGCTTCTGCCCAACAAATATGATTTTGTCGAATTCTTAGTGCAGCTTTATTGTGTACTATTTATAGTTCTCTTCTCTGTGCTCTGCAATAAGTGACTCCATGTTCACTGATGCAATTCTTACATGTTGTAAGTATGGAATTAAGCAAACCTAGATATTTTAAGGCATTGTTCCCTTCTGAATGGCTTTATTTTTTAAAAAGAGGAAAAAAAGGATACAAAGAAAACATGAACTGCAGAAGATCTTGGCTTAAGAGCAAATGTGAATATGCAAATTAGTCTTATAGTCTTTTAAGTTTTAGTTATATACCAAGTAATTACAGTCTCTTGAATTGATGTGGTTATGGAGTAATGGAGATAATTATTCAGAAAAGGATTTAGACATAGCTGTAGGATCTTTTATATAAATAAAGGTGTTTAAAGCACTGTATATACACCATGGAGATATTTTAAGGCAGTAAAAAGCCCCTCATGTCTCTAGTAGAAAGTACTTAATTTTTTACCAGCTACACTGCCCGTGGCAGGCCAGGTGAAGTCACTGCATGAAGCAGTTCTAAAGAGAATCCAATGGAAAACCTTTCAAACCCCCTCATGATGATAGTGAGGGATATCCTTACCATCAAAGTCCCTGTAGTATGAAAAAGGCTTTGAATTTTTCTCAGGATGGGGAGAAGAAATGGTGCTGTGGAGAGTAGTTCAAGGGTCACATTTCATTGAAATTAGGAATGCAGTTATTTCTTGTTTTAGTTTTGAATACTACGTGAAAACATACTATAATTACTATTTTAAGGTTAGAAACTTTTTTGTCACAGTTCAAAAAGGGATATGTATTTTGCTAAACAGATTAGATTGATGACTGATTAGAACCCAGGAAGCTAAAGTAAGAATGTATCTTTAATAGCTACTTCAAGTGACTTCAAGTATGGACTGTTGCCGGGTACTTCAAATGACTTCAAGTACGGATTGCTGCCGGGTACTTCAAGTGACTTCAAGTATGGGCTGCTACCGGGCACTTCAAGTGATTTCAAGTATGGATTGCTGCCAGAATCTTGGCCAAAAGAAGCTTGGGAAAATGGTAAGTATGATGGAGAGTAGGTTGGGTTTTTTTCCTCTGATAGCAGTTCTCTATCTTTTGAATCACTGCTTGTAATATTTGATTCATTCATTTAGAGGGTTATGAGATTATTTAATCTTCTTCCATATCATTTGCCTTTCTGGATAATGTACTTCCTTGGAGGGAGGAGAAGGAATTCAAATGTATGGAAGAGTAAAAACAGAATGTGATTTGTTGTTCTTGTATTGTGACTGACTGTGAAGATACCTGAGGTCTCTAATAACCTGATAGTTGCCCCTCCCTTTACTAAGATAAATACAAATAAATGGCCTTTGAAATTGAAAACTTGGATGGTGAAGATATGGAATTAACTACAATTTTAAAAGGATATCTCAGCATAGGTCTTGCTGTTAAAAAAAAAAAAAACAACTTCAATAAACGTTTTTACTTCAGTGCAGCTATAATTAAGCCTTCTTCTGTCAGGTCAAGCAAGGATTTATCTGTAATTGTTTTTTCTGTCTGAAAACATACTGGAAACACCACCACATCTAAAACAATTGTTGCTAGTTCCTTACCATACATAAGGTCTTCAATAAAAAGAAGATATCAAGTACTGGTTAATAGTAATGCCTGTCTCTCCTCTTTAAATTTGAGCTGTTACTGGGATGTGGCTAATGTTAAATATTTTGAGGTTTACAGTAGAAGAAATTTGGTCATCAGAAGGTGAAATTCGTTAGCAGTCAAGAAATTAGAAAGACTTAGGAGGTCTGCATGTTCTTAAACCATTAAATTCCCATGTATCTTACAGCCCTGATGTCTGCCTGCATAGGACTTACTTTTCTTCATGTAAGCCATTAATGTGACATTATGTTGACATGCCACTCACATGAGTGCTCCAATATGCAAACTTGTGAATATTAGCAAAGTGTGGCTTCCATGTTATCATGGCTTTAGAAGCTCAAAGGAGGCAACTCCAGATACAGGCCTGCAAGCATTGCACAATTACTTACGTTCTCTTCCTGTTAGCCTGAGCATTAGAAACTCTTGCACATAATCCTGTAGCCTTAGCCAGTGCTTTTTGGATGCTTCTAGATGGTTGTGATTATGCTCATAAATTCTCATCCGTAGTAAATTGAGTCAGTACACTGTTATCAAAATCATCCTTGTATTCCTGTGTGGCCTTCTCCATGTCATAGAATCCTGTGTTGTTCTTTTTCACACAGTAATAGGCAGCTGTATGAAACCTGCTTTGCATATATCCTTTGAGCAAACTATATAAAGTTTTCCTCCATCATAAGGAAGAAGTGAGATATTCCTACTTGCAGAAGTTTTTTTCTGTTCTTTTTATTTTTTCTGCTGTTAGATCAAAGTAGAAAATCTGAACCACTAACTTTATTTTTGAGAATTTCAGAATTTTTCTACTTCTTAGTGTCCTACTCCTTTTTGTCAATATTCATTCTTACTTAGTTATACTTTCTTTTTATTGATTTGTCAAGTCAGATACTGGTAGACAGTTCCTGCATGTAATTCTAAATACAATATTGGGATAGAAGGTTGTGACTGTCTAAATGCTGCAGAGTTAGAGGGTTTCTTATCCAGAAGAAAGTGTTTTCTGGTATAACTGATGCCTAGGAAAATGGAATATTGGTAAATTGTAGTTAACTTACTTCAGTTCATGAAATAAGGTTTCTGTGGTAAAAGTGCCTTGGTTACAAGTAGGTATTTTTCTAGTAGAGTTGTACGTACAGAACTCAGCAGCATTTGTGATTTCTGCAGACAGACATTGTCCTGATTTGGCAGATTTTAAAAGTCATGTGTTTTGCTTTATTGTTTTGGCACCTGTTTATTTTTGTGCACCAGGCAGAACATATTTAAATATTTTTTGTGTGTTTCATCATCTTTTCTCCTGATGGTTTGTATCTTGTAGGTGATTCCTCTGCTTTAATCATGAACAAGTTGAAGTGTCCACACTGTAATTATGTAGCCAAATACAGAAGAACACTAAAGAGACACTTGCTCATTCACACAGGCGTGAGATCTTTCAGTTGTGACATCTGTGGGAAGCTGTTTACACGAAGGGAGCATGTAAAGAGACATTCCTTGGTAGGTGATCTCAAGTGTTCATGTATATGTGTACACATGTGCAAATGGGGCTTTTTGGGGTTTTTCAGGTGTTTTGGCAGTGGGAACAAACTGTTCTCTGATTAAATGTAATGTAAATTGTCTTATCTTGATTGAAATGGATGAAGATAAACCTTTCTTGGATAACTGTGCCTCTTGTTTTCTTAATGGAAAATGTGGTGTCAATGAAGACAGTAATTTCAAGATTATTTTGAAAGTGATGTGATAAAGGGATGCAGTGTATGTAAGTATTCTGTAGATAATGGAAAGCAGTTTTGGCTTGGCTTTACTGCAGTAGAACAGCACATCTTAGTCTATAATGCTGCATCACCATTTTTTGTGAGGGCACCCTGTTAATTCAGCAGTTGCACAATATCTTGGGGTAGTTCTGAAATGTTTATTTCACAACTAGACAAAGCTATAGTATAGTATCTGCTTTAAGATTAGGAAAGAATGAAAAATATCTGATGCAGAAAGTAAACATCTGTCTGACTTGCATTCTGCCAGTACCATAACCAGCAGTTCAGCTTACCCTGTCTTGTGCACATTGCATAACTCAGGATTTGACTTGAGTACTTGTTTATCGAGGATCCAGAAAAACTATTATCTATCTTGGGTATTTCGTAGGTACTTTTTATCTAGTCTATGAGAAAATTAAGACTTCATTATAATACATACCATATAAAATCCAAGGTGTGTTTTACGGCAGTAATAAAAGCAAGGTCATGGTGGTGGTGAGAAAATAATAACATTCCTCCAAGCTGTGATTTTAAAAATCTCCTCATTTTGCAAATGTTTCGTAGGTAGACAGAAAAGGTTAGTACATGGAGTGGGTTACTTGCACTTCTCCAAGGTGCTGCACCTGGGTTGGGGCAATTGGGGCAACCCTTGGAGAGCAGGAAGGATTGGGGATGCTGGTGTGTGAGAGGCAGGACGTGAGCTGCCGATGTGCTCTCTCAACCCAGAAAGTCACGTGTATCCTGGGCTCCATCAAAAGCAGCGTGGCCAGCAGGGTGAGAAAGGGCATTCTGCCCCTCATGAGATCCCACCTGGAGCACTGCATCCAGCTCTGAGGTCCCCAAAGCAGGAAGGACATGGAACTGTTGCAGCTACTCCAGAGAAGGGCTATGAAAATGATTGGAGGAATGGAGCATCTCTCATATGAAAAAAGGCTGAGAGAATTGGGGCATTATTGCCTCACTGATGGCCATGCTCCTTCCGTTGTGGCTCACCAGAGAAGACAACAGCAACAGTGGGAGCAACAGTGGGAGTTAGTTGGTCTACGAGGAGTAGAGTGGGACTTCAGTTTTCTGTCCTGCAGTGTCTGACCAGGACTAGTAGCTGAAGACTTTTTTTCCTTCAGGAATGGAGATGAAGTCAGACAGTGTGAAAACAGCTGTGAGTGAGCTCAGTGCAGTTCTGTGCTTTAACTGAAGTGTCCTTTTCCTGATGAAGTCAGAATACTTTTTTTTTCTGTTCTCCCCTTCCCCTTTCAGTTCAACAAACCTCAAACATTCTGCCTTGTGTGAAGTATTATAATGAGTCTAGAGGCTGAGGAAAGCACAGCTGTACAGATTATACAGCAGAGCTGAAGTAACTATTTGTATCATGACCTAATCTCTTTTTCCCCTCATCTGGGTGCCAATTTCTCTTTTATCTAAAATGTCAACTTTTTCAATGGGACTTCAAATGAGATATTTAAGCACATAATTGTAATCTGTTGTGGGAACACCAGATAGAAGGAAGACTTCAACTTAATTTTTTCATAGATAATAACTAATATACATGGTTGCTGAATTCAGTTACTTGTAAAAGCAACATACTTCCAAATTCAAAATCCAAATTTATGGTCAACAACACAGCCTTCTAATTTTACACAAGGCTCAAATACAGGACAAAAATATTACCTAAGGGACCTGGAAAGTTGATCTTGGTTTTAATTGTGTTGGGAGGGAGAAGTCATGGAAGAAAAATTTTGCTTTTTGAATTCTTGAATTTCATAACTCTTGCTTGTTCTTAATATTTCTAGGATTTAAGATTGTGAGAAGCAATTTTCTAAACAAGTTATCTTGTGTTCAGTGTAAGGGTTTGTGCTGCTCTCATTGCTTCTGTACCCTGCAAGTACAAATACCCTGCAAGAACTCATTGTTCTGTACCCTGAGGAGTCATGAACTTAAGCACTTACCTGTGTACAGACCAGGTGACCTGCTGAGCTCCAGTGAGGTGGTTTGTTTGTGGGCAGTAGCTCATATCTGTTGAGGGATACATAAACAGATCTCCAGTAGTCCTTCCTTACTCTGAACAATATGGGTATCTTTTGGAAAAGTTAAAAATAGGAATTTTTATATTAATAATTATTATTGTTATTATTAATAGTTTTCTAGTACTATATGCCTATACTCAGCTGTTAAAATTTCTCTTCCATAGGTGCATAAAAAGGATAAAAAGTATAAGTGTATGGTGTGTAAGAAGATTTTCATGCTAGCAGCCAGCGTTGGAATAAGACATGGATCACGACGTTATGGAGTTTGTGTAGACTGTGCAGATAAATCTCAGCCTGGAGGGCAAGAGGGAGCAGACCAGGTGCAGGACACAGATTTCCCTAGGGATGAAGAATACGAAGAAAATGAAGTGGGAGAAGGCGATGAGGAGCTTGGTGATGATGTAGAAGAACAGAATGACCAGTCTCGATGGGATGAAGGCGGGGAAGTCTGTATGCCTTTAGATGACTGACGGAGCATATGACTTCAGGGTGCTGCAAATGGACATTGTATGGATTGACTGTTTGAATTTTTGGACTGAAGGCTTGTGAAATATGGTACAGGCTGGATGGTAGTTACATTGCTGTGAAAATGTAGGGTCAAAGCCTTATAGCAAAAAAAGGATTATTAATTTTTTTATGATATTTGCACAGGACTGTACAGCATACAACCGTTTGGTTGAATTATACAGAGTCCTCACATCTACAGTCAGTTATCAAAAGAAAAATGTATTTTTTATTATTTATAGGCTATAGCTACTTGGGTCCTATTCAGACATAGTAGTAACTGTAATTATGTTACACATTCATGTATCTGTTAACATGAATGAAGAAAATTGAACTTGGTATGGAAATACAAAGACAGCTTTCCCAAATCCACTCGTACTTTTGTCAGTGAATCAGTGAAGCTAATTTGAGCTAGTGGCTCATTTTCCACAAGCATGTCTTTGCCATACAAACCTTACCTCTCCTGTAATCTGATAGGTGAAAGCCAATCATTTAAATACGTGTCACAGATATTGCCAACACCGTATTGAAATTTGGGTTGAAAACTTTTGGCTCTGTGCTAGCAGGTGCTATGGGTGATAAGCACTGGAGAAGTTTTTAATGGCATTAATTTAGTGTCTGTTTTTAAAGAAGGTTGTTGTTGATTCATCAGTTTCAAAACGAAAATGCAGAAGAAATGACCAGTAATGAAAATGATAGACTGATCAGAGCATGGGTAACTCTCTTGTGCCACTTAGTCAAAAGATACAGTCATGCTAAAAGCTATCTGATGTAATAATGTTTCTTCCCTCTTCTAAGGCCCCCCTTCTCTCAAAATTTTTTGGTTTCCCTGGTGTATACCTCAGTCACACAGAATAAAATACAAGGAATGGAGAAAGTGTCATATTAAAACAACTTTTTGGTCAATAATTTCTTACTTGTCCGTTTTTTGGCTAGTTTATGTGATGTGAATTGGACACTAGGCTATTGTGCCCATCGTTCATCATTGAACACAAACTATTTTTTATTCTTTTGTACTTCATGGGTTGTTGTTGGTATTTAATATAAACAAATTACATTTAACTTGCTCATTTGCTGGAATTTTTTTTTAAGAAAAACAAAAAGTCCAAAGCAAAATAATGCTCTTTGAGTTGTCTACTTTTCAGGAGGATATGCTCCCTATGCTCTTTTTTTAGATTTTCTAGGAGGCATTGAAACTTGAATTTTCGTAGCCGTAGGGGTTTTTTTTAATTTTTTTTTTCCTTAGCTTGTAATATTGTACCAATGATTTCAGGCCCCTTTCATAGGGAGGGGAGGGCATTACACCTTCACCTTAAACTCCTCTGTGTTGTCTAGCCTAAGGCAAGTGAATTCAGGCAATCATTGGAACAATAAGTCTGATGTACTATTATGTCACAGTGAGTAAATATGCAGAGCATTTCTCATGACACATAGCTAGGCCAGTGTGACAGTACTGTATAAAAAACAATTGAGGGTCACCATATTTTTCAACTTGGTTTAATTTTAAAATGAGTATATTTTTTTCCTATTTTATGTCAGGTAACTAAATTATGGTAGTTGTGTGGATAACTTTGAATTAGCTTTGATGGACAAAATCTTACTGGTGCTCCATCTGATCAAAGTTGGTATGTATTTAAAGAGACAAGCTTTACTGTTGTCCATAGAACAGTAACATAATGTTAAGACATTGTTTTTGCTGATTGAAACTGAGATGATAAGTTTGAACTACGGTTATATGGGAATTAAAATGCTTTTTTTTTATCATCCACTTGTTTCATTGGTAGTTTCCACATCATTGTAAACCTGACATGAATAGTTTTTTTGGGGGAGGGTGGGGAGGGTGGGGTACCATTTTTTACACTGAAGATTACATTTTATTCTCATTGTTCTAGACTGAAATGAGTAATGTGTAATTCTGGTGGGGTCCAAAGTAGAAATTAGTTGGGCAAAGATGATATGAATGAAAAAATATTTTAAACGTTAAAGTAATGTTCTGCTTTGTGAATATGTAAGTATAGCATAAAGATTTTTCCATCCCATTTATCCCTTTTAAAACCATAGTTTACAATTGGTAGATCTGTCTATATATATAAATATATATATATCTGAAATTCACCTAAATCTGCTTTATTAGAATACTGCTCACTTAATGCATAGAAACTGGACCTGGCTCTACATTCTTAATGTATTTTCCCTTTTTTTTTTCCTTTTTTTTTTTCCTCGCCTTTTGTTTTGTTGGGATTTTTTCCTCAAGGTATGAACTTATTCTCTTGGAACTGAATCTTCTTTTACTACTTAAATCATTTATGTATATCTGGTAAATTATGACCAAATTTGTTGTTAGACTGCATTACAGTAAATTGAAATATACACTTGGTACACTACAGAATTGTTGTGCTTTTGTTCTGGTTCTATTTGGAAAAGCAGGCTTTAGTAGACACTTGTGTTATTTATAACTATTCGGTTATTATTCGCTGGCCTTAATGTTCTGTTGCATTGTGACAATCATAATTTCCTTGGTAAGGCTTAACTGCTTGCTTTTACAAGTTGCATGTAATTTCCCGTGGTAGGTTGGAGAGAGAGGAATGACTGTCTTAGCAAATGGTGTGAAATACTTCAATGAAGGTCCACTCTTGTCTTGGAGAACCATAAGAATTTGGATGCTATCTCCAGTCTGGCTTTTCTGAATTGTTTTATTTAGAAGTGGGTTTAAATATGTTAGCTTGATTGGGTAGTTCTAAATTAATAAAACAATTTCTGAAGAATTAGTTCTTGAGAACTTAGCTCAAGTTTCTTCACTATTATAAGAATTAGGAAGAGATTTCTCTTTGTACAAGAAATTCTTTCCCTCAAGAAATGCTGAAGTTATGCTGTAGTAACATGGCAATGGATTTTGTCTGTTTTGAGATTTATCTTCCATTTTAAAAGAAGACTGATGCCCTTAAAGTGTCATATTTATCAAATGAAAAGACACCCAGTCTTTTCATTTTGTCTTCTGATGAAATAATTCTCAACCCAAGTGTCTGCAATTTGTGTATTTGGGCAATGCCACACAAGTAGTTTTATGAAAAGAATCATGTCTGTTATTAAAACAAATGAAGTTTGTCTGATGTTGAGGTTCCCCATTTCTCTGTGGGTTTTTGTTCGCTTTCTGGTCTCTTCAAGCAGTGGCGGGTATCTTTTAGAGATAATCATACAGAGCAATTTCTGGCAGGGCACTGTGATGCAGGACAAAATTTAAACTAGCAAGTAAATTCACTTTAGAGTCACAATTAGAAGTTCTGATCAAAGTAGGTCAAATGATTTAAGGAAGACACACAACATAAAATGTATTTGTCTTATGCCAATGTTACTGTAGTGCATTAGAAAGCATTTTTCAATTGCAACGACAGACGCGTCTTGCAGGGAAAATGGCATTTTCCAATTACTTAGACAAATTTTGCAGTTCAGCTTGTAAACAATCCTCTATTAAAGTAATTTTTGCCATGAAACCAGTTTTGAAAACCAGAAGTTGTACTTAGTTGTCAGTATGCATCTTAAGAAGTATGAGTTGCAATTCTAAGTTGCAACCCTAAGAAGTATGATTCCGGTAGTGTATACCCAGTTTTTGAGATGTGTAGCCTTCTGAAAATGCAGTTTTCAGGTATCACTACATGTCACTGCTCTTTCTTCTGACAAGAATAAGCATTATCAAGTGAAGAAAAGTTGGGCCAGGACACTGGCATGAGGTATGCTCCTAGTTGTGGGTCACAGCAGTAATGCTGTTAGCAGAAGATGCTTTCCTTTCCTAGCTTTAAGTTGATAAGGCTTTTAATAGGATTTGCTTTAATGAGGCCAATCTAGGTTGTTAGCTTGCTTTTAAGTTTCGTTTCACTTGATTTTTCTTGTTCTTGCCACCCAGTAACACAAGTCTCCTGCCTGTTCTGAAATACTTTCGTAGTCTGCTGATTCTACATAGATGCAAAATTCATTTTTGGAAGTACTGTACCTTGTTTGCTGTTCCTTTTTTACTTTGTTGTATTTAAATGGCTTTAGAAACTGAAATGAAAAGAAGACAATTGACACCACCACTAACCCAAAAACTTTGTGCCAAAAAAATGAAAAAGGAGCAAAGGTGGAGTACAACATGATGAGAAAAAGGCTGTTGAATTTGCATTGTTACAATTCCTCTAGTTTGTTACTTGAATATTTTGAACAATTCACTGTACTTTTCTCTAGCACTACTTGGTGACAACCTGATGAAGAAGCTATGCAAGAAGCTGTTTTGAGTTTATTCAGTGTCTTCAAATGTGGTTCAGGCTCTGCAGAGGTAGTAGCACTGAGTAGCTTTCTGTAGATTTTTCTTGTAGATCCTTCTGTTAGCATCTCTCTTCACTGTGTGATCTGTTACCCTTTTTTAGTTGATAAATGGTTGTGCCCTTGCCTTTTATATGTTTTAATAGCACGTTACTGTGCATCACTGGACAGTATGGTAAAGGTCATAAATATTGACACAATGGATAAAGAGAAATAAGTTGGTTTTCATTTAGTATCTTTTAACAAACCTGTAATAAAGTAATTCATTTGTAATAAAGAAAATACAGGTTTGAAATCCAGGGGAAGGGGTGTTGCTGAGAAGAACCCTTTAACATTGAAGATGCCATGTATAATTCACCATGGGTTTTAAAAGTGATTTTGTGTGGGGAAAAAAACGTAAAACTACGCTAGAGAGATCTTATGACTTAAACTTGAAAATAAAATTGGCTTATCAAGTACTTTGTATTTGACATTATTGCAATTTGAAGTGAATGTTTTAAATAAGCTATACATAATATTTCTTACCTGAATCAATTTGGATTAGCCACTTCAGGATGCAGATATAAGCATCACTAACATTTTGGTATGTAAACATAATTTCAAGACTTCTAATACTCTGTGCACCACTCTTAAAGTTACCATGCTGCAAATAAATTGAAGAAATAACCATTTTATTCTATCTATTTTTCTGTGCCTTGCCTCCTCACCCTCCACAAGTAGATGCAGAGATTTCTTTGGATGGCTAAGTGTTAACATTGAATACTAAAAAAACCCAACAACTTGCTGCAAATAATTTCTGCTTCTGGCATAGACTAGAATTTAAAGAAAATAGCTGTTATTTTAAGCTGTATTTTTAAACTTCTCTCGTAATGAGGCAGGTTTAAACATACATTATTATGCTGACTTAAGGATGACTAGTTTCCAAAAAGCAGAATCCAGCTAAGGTGGTTATACCTAAAATGGGATTTTAGACAAAGTAATGCAAAACTGAGCAAGATGAGGTACTTCAGCCCCAGTCTAGTGCGTAGCAGAAGGTTTGGATTCCCTCAGAAATGCAGTAGTACTGTGTGTGCCCAAAGGCTTTCTCTTGCTGTTTTGTTCCTCCCTCCAGCTCCACCAACCTGAGATTTTTGGAGCAGGCGCTTTCAGCTGGGTTTATCAAAAGCTTCTTGTCTGAATAATGCTGGATATGTGTTTAAAATGGTTCTTGGCTTCTGGTGTCTTCTAAATGTGGGTTACTTTTGGTAGATTATACACAAGTGGGCTTCTTCAGTTAGATGATCAGCCCTTTGGGTCTTTGGAGGATTTGAACACTGAAATCTTCTGTTTGCCCTGTAGAGAAAGGTTTAGACAGGCAAGTCTGCATGTATGTCTGGACTGGGACACCAGGGGTTACTGAAGACCAAAGGCCTCTGTCCAATTAGCTTTTTCTATTCCATGGATCTGCACACTGCACATCTGATTGTATCTAGAGCACATGAGGAAATGGTCTTACAAGGGAGACTATAGCTCCGGTTTGGGAAGAGCCTGGAAAAGAACTTCTAGGCCATTGAACAAACTTCGGCATTATTTTTAATTATCTGAATGGTGTTTTCCAGACAATTGTCTTTAGACTTGAAAATTTTCAAAGCTTGTTAATTGTGATACAGTAATGGGATTTTTTTTTTTTTGTTAAATGTATATAATCTATTATATTTTGTCTGAATATGTTAGGAAAGGAGCTTCAGAGTCCACACAACAGTATTAACTTTGTGGCTAGAAAGGAGCAGAAAAAGTATTTATTAAACTTCAGCTATTTCAATCTAATTAGATAAGAATTAACATTGGAACAGCAAGGAGCTCTAGAAGATGAACTGTCAAGTTAGAGGGAGGGTGGTGGAAAAGCCAGTTTTGCATGAATGTAGCAGCTTTGTTAATGGCCCTGAAGTCTGGGTGCATTCAGCAAGGAAAAGGTGTTTATCTTGCAGCAGAGCTCAGTTGGTGTTGCTGTAAAGCCCTTAACACTTGAAATGTTGTCCTTTAAACTATAGACCTAACATCAAACTGAAGTAGTCAGCTGCCTTTAGCTTGGAAATGCATACAGGATTAACTGTTAAGAGATATCAAGCTTATGCTAAGAAACAGGCCCAATTATTTTCAGATCAAATGAAGAAGGGTTTTTTGAGCATGTAAGTGATTATATCACTTCGGTGTATGTATTTGCAAAAATTCATGCAGTAGAGGCATAGTATTAGTCCAGTTCCTTCAAAGATTGTATTGATATTGAATGCCAAAAGTGTCAGCTTGACAAGAAGTGGTAGCTGCATCCCACTTCTATAAGCTTAAGATGCATCTAGCTTGGAAGGGTTGCTTTTATGACTCAGTGTGTGCTGCATTCTCTAGAGATACTGTCTGCATAGGTTACATCTTGTTCAAACTAGCCTTAAGTTCCTCCTTCTGAGTTTAGATTGCAAAACATTATCGGTGAAGAAGTGTTACAAAATAAATCTTACCTGGGAATGTTTTTCTTGTTTCATATTGCTGAAATGGAGGAAATAAATTTCTGAAGCATTCCTTTAATTGAAGCATTCTTTAAGTAACCATTTTCCTTAAGAAATGCTGCTTTAGTGAATGACTTGCTGTGCTCTTTAGATGTTGCCACCTTTCTGCAAGTTATCCTCTGCATCCACTTGGAGATCACACTCCTGAGGTCATAGGATATAACATTAATATGTCTATACATTTTTATCATTATTTTCATAAATCAAGATAATTGGAAGAGGGGGAGTGGGAAGGTTTATCTCTAACCTTTGAGTAACCAGAGTTCAGGCAAATACTTGCTTTTAAACCTTGCTGAGACTTCATATGCCAAGATGTTTATAAGCTGCATGGGATGTATTATTTTTCTGGCTAAGTTTGCAAAAACTACCGTTGTCATTTTCAGTCATAGTTTTTTCAGAACTATTGGATTTATATCAATCTTTCCTGTGATACCTCTAAGATAATTTGCAACTATGGGGGATCTACTCGCTTTCTAAAAACAGTAAGATAAGATTTAATAATGTTTACAAAGGAGTTGTCCATAGCTTTCTGTTGATAATGATTCTGCTTTGGATTCCTCCTTGAATGGTATTTTTTGTCTGGAAGTTGTGGAAAGTGACATGGTGACCACTGTATACTCAGGAGGCTAAAAACCCCCTTGCAATCTACAAAGGTGTGTATGTTTTATACTGGGAGCAAACTTCCCTCGGAATTTATTGCACCTTGCCCTGAAGCATTTTACGTTTGAAACCAGCACAGTATTTTGAGGAGGCCACTAGTCAGTCTGAAAGCATAATTTGATGCTCATACACCATTTAAATTTGAAAAAGTATGATCTCTTAATGCTGAACACTTTTAAGTGCATTTGTCACTATTTGCACTGCAATAACCATGGCTATTGAAGTGGTGTGTGTGATTACAGCATTTGACAGGACTCTTAAAGCTGTTTTGTTGCCTTTTGTCCTGTGGCCTGCTAGGTGGTGTTTGGGAGGTTCTTTTGCTCTGTGTGTTTCATTCCCCCAAGCAGATCATTGTCTTTTCCCTGAGATAATTCATAAAGCTCTTGTGAAGCACCAAGAAAATTGTTTTTCAAGAGCCAAAGTACTGGAGTACGTGTATAAATCTGTGGTGTTTAATGAGAATTATTGGAAGTTCCTGTACTTTGATGTAGCTTTAGAAAAGAATCTAAAACTGAATGTGGTTTTAAGTTACCACATCAAATGATTTAGAGTTTATTCATAGTGATGGATGATGACTCATTTCTTTATCATCACAGGATAAAATCTCAAACAACTGTTCTCTCAGACACACTTCTACCTGTTTGTCTCGCACCAGATACTTTCTCCCCCCTCTCACTTGCTGGATTGCTTCAATTAAGCACATACTTATCTTTTCTGCTAGCTAGCTCTGAAGTGATTATCTCTCTAGATCTATTGCCTTATTTCCTTGCCGGAGATGCAAAAATTCTGGCAATGAGTTTCTGTGGGAAAGAATCTCAGTGCAGTTAGGGAGGTCAGCTCATAGTTGCAAAAGCCACTTGATGGAGAAAGAATAAAGAAAATATTTGTCAATATCTTTTCTGCATTTTGTTGCTTTAACTGATGTTAATGAAGATCATTGGCTTTCCCCAGACCTCCTACTGAAGGTAGAACAGTTGCAGTAAATCCTTAGTTACTGCATCATGGACATTGGCCAAACAATTCTGCCTGTGAATTGTCTGCAGGTATATCCTGAATATTGCTAGCATTCTTGAACATTTCTTTGTAAGTGAAGTATTTGTAAGAAAACAAACAGTAGCTTTTTAATTTTGGATTTGGTCCTACATTCTACAATATTTTAGGTTATGCATCTTAAAATGCAGTTAGGGTTATTTTTTTGTCACCAGCTTTTGGAGCCATATTGCACTACCTGTAAATTACTGCACCAGGTCATTTGTATTTCTATAACTTGATACTGGGGTCGCAAAGCAACGTGTTTAATATCAACAAGAAACCTCCTAGTTGCTGGATCCAGCAAGGAGCCTGCCAGTCAGTTCTAGCATGAGGAGTGACAGCGAACAATTGAAAATATAGGAGAGGGAATCCTCAGCTTTGACACAGCAGGGAGGAGGACCCCTGCTTTTTAGAGTTCCTTTCACAGTAAAACTACATGGAATTAGATTTATGTACTTTGGAAGGCGGAAGGACTGAGTCAGCCTGGTTGGAATTTGAACTTTTGTGCTAGGGCGCTTCAATGATTCCAAGTCTGAGCTTACACTGCATCCCTTTTAACAGTATATAAGAGCTTAGTGCATTGGAGCAATAAGTCTGCAACCTGTTGTTGCTATGTGCAGGTCAGATTTTGGGTTTAGTGTGACTTCAATTCCCAACTTAAAGGTTAATTATTTTTTCTAATGGTGTTTTTAATTGTGCATTTCAGAATGCACTGTTTGATACTCTGTATGTATTCAGTGCTGAATGAAATTGATACATAAAAGATAATATATGCAGTACATTTCCACATGCAACAGGGCTTTGTTTTTCATCTTGTAGTTATTAGATAAGCAAGCTGGAGCTCAGGTTGTGTCCCTTTGTTCCTCTGAGGACTCTAGATCAGGATTTCCCTTTGAAATGCAGTTGCTCTCCACCTCTCTCAGCTGCTTTTCCTGTACCAAATCAAACACCAAACTTGTCATACCATGTTTAGCTTTACTTGGTAAGCACACAGTTTGAAACTTGGTATTTTTTACACTCTACATAGCTTCTGTCAAGAAAAAGAAAAAAAAAGCAAGCTATGTGTTGTTTTTCAGGTGCTGAAATAGAGATTGTTCCTGAACACCTGACCTCTCTGTGTTCAGGATGGCCAAAGGAATATCTTATTAATGCATGTAATATTAATTTAATGCCAACTTTACCTTGAAGTAATGCCTTGTGGTTCCATGCTGAGGTGTGTGCCCTTAATCACAGTTGTAATGAATAAAACATGGTACAGAATGCAGTTTTATTAAAAAAGTGCAGCAGATTTTCTGGGCAGATGAAGTGGGAGAGATGAAGGTGTTGCTAAAGCTTGGGCTGCTGGGACATAAACACCACCGACCTTCGGCATGGAAAGCTTTTCTGAAAGCTGGGTCAGGTCTGTGTTTGCACTCTGCCAAGAAGCAACACTCATCCTCTGTCATGTGTGGCTTTCTCCTGGGCATCATCCTGAGGGACAAAAGGCAAGCGCACCGGGCATCCAGTGTTCTCCACAGGGAAGAGGGTGATTCTTTTGAGCTTGCTGTTATTTGGATTGCACCCTTCTTTGAATAGTGTGGGGCAGGGTGTGACAGTGTTGAGGCTTAGATGTTTAGTCAACTCTGTCATGAGAAGTGGTTTATGTTCAGCTTTTCAAACTTGACACCAAGCTCTCCCTTACCTTTTAACAGAGATGACACCTTATGTGGGTGATAAGGATCACAGGCTCAGTATTGACACATTTTGTGTCAGGTCTGCACTAATCTTGCACCTTGACAGTTTTAGCAGAGTTGGTGATTGATGTGGTTGGTTTGTTGGTATCCTGTATTTTGCTGTTATCAGCCAAAAGCAAGGGGCACAGATGCAATTTCTGATTTAAGTCCTTTTTATGATGTTTGCTGGCTAAGCTGTCAGTGCTAATATGCTACTTTATTCTTAAGCTTTATCAGTTTGCTACTATTGTTAAAGCCAAGGAAAGCACAAATCAGCCTTGTCACATCATTATGATGTAAAACAAATACTGGAGTTGGCACAGATACTGTGAAAAGGGCAACTCTGCTGTTACTTGGGTCTATCTTGTTTAGAAGTTGCTGTACTCGAACCTTTCTTTTCAGAATAACAAAAATTGGTTGCTGAAAATTTATCCATGCCAAGTTTCTGTCGTAGTTGTTGACCACTCTACTTTTGTTCCCAGCAAAGTGTAAAACAATTACAACCACTTTTTCTAGTCTTCTTTTCCCACCTCCTTATTTTCTTTGACCTGTTTTCTGTTTTGGCTTCCTTACTAAGTATAAAAATTCATATTATGTATTGTTCTGAAATACTGCTTGAGCCACATTCTCATTGAAAACTGACTTTTGGATCTAATTTTTTGACCTTGCAAAAGGGAACTGCAAATGATTGCTCAGTTTTTAAAAACAACAAAACCACAATACAACAACTGCACCTGAGGGTGGGGAATTTTTGCTCATGTTCTTGAATATCATGGGCACTATCTGCTTGTTAATAACTCCTATCCAAAGGGATGGGAAGGCAAAGAAGATTGTTTTCCAGGTTATTTCTGCAACTGAAGAAAACTTGACTGTCTAAAACTGGTGCTGGGAGAAACAGTGAAGATCTTCCATCCAGATCCTATTAGAACTTCACACACCCCCAGTGCTCATTGTCATTTCCCTGGGCTGTTTCTGGGATCACAAGAGAGACTAGAGAAGTTGAGCTGTCCTGTAGCTCTTGCAGAGTCAAGGTGCAGACATTGCAGCTTGTTCAGTGTATGTTTGGACAAAGAAAAGGTGCTGCTTTCCAGTGCCATCAGTCAAAGCCAAAGTAACTGCATCCAGGTCCTGAGTTAGTTTAGATCAGGAGGTCACTCCTGTGGCAGAGCTCTCCATCACCCCCCATTACCCACCTGTAGTTTTTATTGCAGAGCTCCCTGATCACTTCACTGAATTCCTTTTGGACAAAACTAATTGAAGACATACTTCAGGAGTGTTCCTGCTATGCTCCAACCACAAATGCTTCCCTGTCTGGACCAAATTGAAGCTAGTTAAAGGAGAATTTCCTTGAAATGTGCATAGACTGGTCAACTGTGTATGCATCTGCTTTTATGGGATCCCAGAACAAACAGGCATTGGCAAACGGTGTTACCCTAGAGCTGTGCTGCTTCTGCTTACATCAACTCTACCAAAGAGCAAAATGAGAAGATGTAATATCTTAACTTCCAAAATAATTACTGAAAAAAAAGCAGTTTACAAACTATGGTAACTACCGGCGGATTTTCCCACCCAAGTTCTTTAGCAATGTGATGCTGCACTGGCTGGGAGTGAGAGGAGTCTTTCTCTTCCTGCTGATGAAGCAGTACCTGCAACCTTGCACGTCCTCACTTATTTTGTCTTGCTTCAGTATCCTGCTGTGGTTTAGGGTTGTTTTTTGTTGGTGTTTTTTTTTTTTTTTAATGAAGCTGAAACAAACAAAATGTCTTTAAATGTTAAAATCTTTACATTTGATTTTAGAACTGTTCTGGTGCAGCACATTGTCTTTACTGGAAGTAGTGACTAAGGTGGGGGGAGTCACAGTGGTGATAGCAGGATTAATTCTAAGTTGTGGATGTGTTTTTTGTGGCCTATTTCTAACATGGTGCAGGGGAATAACACACAACCGCTCTGTCCTAGAGCTTTTTGGGAAACTATTCACGGGGTGTTCTAATACCTCTGCTCTCATAGGGACTTCCAATACCTCTCTGAAAAACATTAGGGATAAAATTGTTAGCTTTTGCTTTGTTTGCTGAGCATATTGCTAAAGAAGGCTGTCTGGGCAACAGCAATTGCCACAATGGAAACCCTCACTTAGCCCTTTTCTGTGGCTGTGTGCTGAATACTTCTTGGAATTGCACTGACTGAACATGGGATCCAGTGGCAATACTTCCTTGTGCCCTTCATCGTAATTTTGGTTGAGAGAGAGCAGCACAAGCAATGTCCAGGTGAGTCATGCACAAACAAGGAGCTGTCTGGGGTGGCCTCAGTGCCTGTTCTGTGTTCTGTCTATAACAGACCAGTTTGGGGAAGGTGGACAGAAGCCATTGCAAAATTATTTGCAGGCACAGAGCTAAAGCTGATGAAACTCGGCTGCTCCTTAGGTCTCTGATTAGACCTACCTAGAATCCCTTTGTTTTTTGAATAAATCTGTCAAAGAAAAGGTGAGTAACCATTGGCTTTTATGTCCTGTCCATTGGCAAAAGCAGCATTTCTCCAACTAAGCCATTTCCTTCTTCGTTGCAAGGTTAGGCCTTAGAAAGGACAACAAATTACTTAAGGTATTTTGGCAAATTGTCACTTAACACAAGGAAGTGCATTTATATAGTTCAGAAATCTTCTACTGTCTCTCTGTCACATTAAGTGCTCACAATAACACTGACTGTAAACTTTCTTCAGTCTGATTAAATCTTCATCACACTTGTAGAAGCTACATTTGACAGGCAATCATTAATGTTCATGAAGCATGTTGTGAATGAAGAAGACAACTGGTAATATGAGGAGCTAAGCTGTACTTGATTGTTCTTGTGCCCAGTTGCTCCAAGTACAATTGTGTGTGCTCCTAAGAAGGGTTAGCTTGGAAACCAGCCATCTAATTATTCTGGTGTCACAAAAATCACTAATCAAACTCTCGTTGATCATGCAAAGTGGGTAACTTCATCAAGAGGTTTCATAGATTATTTTAAACAAGCTGGGCACCTTCCAGAGATCAGATTGATTGTCCTGTGATAATGCAAAGCAGGCAGCAATCATACCTCCCTGATGGAGGGTGGAATGCCTACAGCTGTAAGAAGCAAGTTGCCACCTTTTGCCAGGCAAAGAGAGTGAGATTGGGAGGGAGCAGGGGGAAGGGGATGGCTTTGGGGTGCAGGATTCAAAAAATAGAGTCTGGGTTTGTTCCTACCTGCACAGTATTAATGGCTACAATTTAAAGATAACATCCTCCCCTACAGCTGTCTTCCTTCCTTTTTAATAGCCATTTGCAATATGTCACAAAGTGTTTCAGTCAGGGAGCTGATGAGGTGCCCTTTCCACTTAATTTTTTTTTTTTTTCCCAGCTGATGTGGCCCATCTGTTAGGTGTGACTCAAAGTGGTGAACAGATGTTGAATTAATTGTGGAAGTGTCTGTTACCCACCAGGATTAAAAGTGTTTGCCCTCCAAAGATGCTGGGCTAGGGTGGATTAAGCAGGACAAACAGTATTTTTGCTTCTCTCAAATGGACCTGATGCAAATACAGGGGATGAATTTCAATCCCATATTTGATTGTAGCAGTTGATGAGTGTCCTGCTGCTGCTATATTTTCAGGGAAGAGTGGTCTGGGGTTTTTTTAGGTTCTGAGTTCCTATGTCACAGCACCTGCACTTCAGCCTACCCCAAGCCTAACCCAGTTAAGCCTTAGTGGCTTAGGTTAGTTATGCAGCTCTGCACGTGACAGTGGTGGATCTTTATGCCTGCATGAAAGATCATTTTAGTTATCACCAGCTTTTTGAACCTATGTAAGTTGTTCTGTGATCCCCACAAAAGCCAGTGACGGGTGGCTGTCACTGTAAAGCAGCAACAGCCAGGGCAGCACGTACAAAGAGATTCTGAAAACAGCCACCCCAAATCTGAGAGGCTTCGCTTTGTCATGGAATTGGAACATTCCAGTTTGTCTGGTCATGCACAGTCTTACACAGACTAAACTCTTCTTATCACTTACTCTTGATAACTGGCAAATCCAAAGCAAATATTTAATTCTGGATCATTAATTCCAACTTCTTGAAATACAAGAAGTCTCTTTAATTTGGAGAGACTTAGTCAAATGCTTCATTAAATCTGACAAGTTTATAGGCCCTGATTTTTCAAAGCACTAGTGTCTTCAAACATCCAGGTCTCAATTTATGTAAGTATCTGAGGGGTTGATGAGTGATAATGATCACTGAGGATGCTGGTGGCCAGTCTGAAAGAAATTTACTGCATAGCCTTAAATGCTGAAATCATATGGAAATATTTACTACCTCAAGTCACCCAGAGTCTTGGGGAATGGCTTGATCATCCTAAGAGTTTGCAAACACTTTAATACAGTACAGAGAAAAAAAATCTAGTCTAGAAGATAGTTATAGGAATCAGTCAAAGATGCAGAGAAGACCTTCACTCTCCAAATGCTTTCTAACTAGGCTGGCTGGTAGACCTTAGATTGAACACCCTAGTTCCAGCTCATGACAGTCCGTGAAAATTAATTTAAGAATTGTGGTGAAGAAATTATAGAACTTTTATTTTTGAAAACATGGATGCCATATTCTTTTGTTTTTCTTTGATAGTTGATTTTTTTTCTGGCATTTTCTTTATTTGTGAAATGTCTTGAATGGAAATTCCAACTATCTTCAGCCATGTGGCACCTTTCATTAGAAAGAGCTTGCCTGTTGTTTGCATTTGTGCAAAATATTCAGTCATTCAGATAGCTTTTACATAGATTCTAATCTGTGTTCTTTAGATTGGCACAAGGAATTCTCAAATTAAATTTTCATTAAATTGCTGTATTGGATAGCCTTTTGGAAAATGAGATGGAAGGAAAGAAAAACAGTGTTTGCAATTAAATTAGAATGTGTTAAGAATGATAGAGAGCCTTCTTTTTAAGTTGCTTTTAGCGTTAATTTCAGTTGAACAATTTAGGTTTTTTTCAGAGATAAATATCTTCCTGAAATCCCACTCTATTCCCTTATAAGCATCTCCTCAGAGCCTAATTGTTTTAGATCCTCATCAAGAAGTGATACAGGAACAGTAGCTTTGATTTGCAGGAATCTGCATGGACCCAGCTATAAGTGTCTAAACGAAGAAGAAGCAAGAACCAGTCCTTTGTCCTTCACCTTTCTTTTATAAATTACCATGGTGAAATGACAAAAAAGTCCATTTATCTTTACTTGCTTACCAAATGCCAGTATTGATTTTAAAGCTCCCCATGTTGTGGAATCACACTGTTGTGATCCTCTGTGCAGTGCTGTCTCATGCTCCCAGTCCCTGAGCTGCTGTTGCTTCCAGGGAAATGTGGCATATCCCGTGTTGCTCCCACGCTTGTATCCATGCAACTGCCTTTGGCTACTGCTGAAGAGTGTGACACTCCTTCAGCTGCTCCTCTCAGGGCTTGTGCTCCAGACCCTTCACAAGCTTGACTGCCCTTATTTGAAAACACAACTGGTTCAAGTAATGCTTCTTCTCTGTTTTATTTAATTATCTTACTTAATATACACATTCATATTCTTAAATAAAAGTGATCCTCTGATAAACAAAACACCTTTTGGTGTCTCCAGAATGGTGTTTAAACCCTTGGCAGACATTTTCACTCAGTTTGATTTTTCTGTCCCTAAAACCTTTGTGTGGCTGTCATTCTAAGTGTTAGCTGGATGGTTATTTCTGACTGCTGCTGCTAAGATGGAAATGAAGAATAAAAGTTCCATGTGTTTCTCTGAGTTGTGCCAGCAGAAGAGTCACCAAAGCTTATTCCTTCTGGAAAGAGGCCAGACTTTCTAACAAACAATAAACTTAAGTAAAAATAAGAAAGAGAAAGCATGCAGGCAATATTTTTAGCTAAAAGAAAAAGAACCTGCTTGCAAGTGCTGGGAATACTGGAAGAGTTACTCTTAATTAGCACTGGAGAATGTGGCTGCTGCTCTGAATTTATGATGATGCATATGAAACATTCCCAATCTCTCCCCTTAACACAGGCATGCTTTTCCACACAATCAAAGGCACGTGCAAGATTTATGTCAGCACTGAATTGCATCTCACCCAGGTTCCCTATGCTCACCTCATCCATTTCACATGTCTACTTTAAAGCATGATAAACTTAACCCAGGAGCTGCTTATGCTTTCTTAATCATTATAAGAGAAACTCCTTTCACATCTTCATGTGAAACCTCTTCACATCTTCTGACTGAGCTAGGACTCGATCCAGGTGCTGGATTTCAGATGTTTGAGGGTACCTCCCTTGGTCCTCATCTGCTGGTCATGTGAGTGGGTGACTTACAGCTCCTGCATGGTCTCAGCCAGTCCCATCTGGGTGTTTGAAGAACTGAAATACTGAATTGATTCCATGGGATGGAGCTTGGCTTGATGGCCAGGAGCCTACAGCATCAGGACCTTGAGAAAGGCCTGGAAAAGGTTTTTGCCAGCTAAGTGCTGGTATGTGTGCTCCAAGTAGTGCTCCTTCCTGTTCTCTGCTGAGGGAAACAGGGTTTGATAGTATAAAGGGATGCCTGGAAAAGCCATTCCACTGCTGCCTTCACAAATTCAGAGAACTCCAGGGTTTTTAGCTACTTGGGCCAAAGAGTAAGACTTATTCCTCATTTAAGAAAACAGTGTGGCATGACAGCTTTCACGTGTGTATCAGCCATGGCAAACAGTGCCACTGAAAATCAGGCAATGCTACGTCTGCCAAGGAAATCCTCAGATTGGAACCCAATTCTTTAGGTCAGAACTTCTTTAGAAGTGGCTGCTGCTTATGATAAGACTCTTAAAACACTGATGTGCAGAAAATATCTTATTGTGGGCAAAGCTGTGTTATTTACCTTTGATAGAGCCATAGAGTATAAAAATTAAAGGGAGTCAGGAGTTAAGCAAAAGCTCAGTGAAACAACCTGGTGCTGACATACACAGATAGTGTCAACTGATAGCTTTCTGGCATTATGTATTGTTTTATAATTAGGTAATTAAAGCAAGTCTGTACAAACTTTAGCTTTCAGGAAGCTGAAAAGATACATGTAGCTGTAAAGCTATATTTAGCCATTAATTTCTTGTCAAGTCTGTCATACTTTCTCGTAAAATGTCTAATAAAGAAGCTTAAACATGCACAGTCCCATGGATTTCTTCTAGAAACTGAGGTACGTAACACTGCAGCCCTAGAATACCACGGTACAATAGTAAATATATATATGACTGCTCTTCATTCCTTTTCAAATTGAAGTTGTTATTACAGCTTAAAGGCAGGAGAGCACTTAAGTCCCACCAGAAGCCAGTCCCACTGACTTGGCTGAAATTGTGCAAAAATGTCAAGATTTTTAAGCAGGTTCTCTAGACTGAGAACTAAAACTGCTGGTTACTCTTCCATTGCCAAAAAAGCAATCCTAAGAATTTACAGGGAAAACAGATTTTGAACCAGCACAGGGTCTTTCCTCTGGGTCTTGTAGATCCAAGAAAATATTGTACACAGTATAAAAAGAGATCATGACAGACATGGAGGAGCTGGGGATGAATGAAGATTCATAGTAAAAAAATAATCAGAATAAAAGCCTATAGAATAGGCTTAAACCTAGGACGTCAGTTTAACTCTCAGTTGCACTTGGAAGTCAATGAAATTTTGTATCTGTAGCCTAAAGATTGATTTTGGTTCTGTATATCTGAATTTGCAATTATCTGTCCAGTGGACCCAGGTTCTTGTAAATATATGCAAATTAACTTGCAAAAAACTTTCTGCATTTTTTTGGGGACTAATGGTGAGGGATTCTTTGCACGCTACTTTTAGTTTCAATTGACTGACATTTTTCACAGAATCAGGCACCACAAGTTATAAAGAACAGACAGAAATCTGTCATGGACATCTCCTGTGCTGGGTGTTTCCTTCTAACATTGAATAAATTAAATGGAGGAATTAATGTAAAACTAAACTCTATTAAAACAAACTGACAAACCACAGATGCAAAAAGGGCTGAACTGACTGATATGAAAATTTCCTCAGTTTAGAGTTGTGGGTTTTTCTTGAGGGTGAAGACTGCTGCTGAACAGTCCATACTGCAACAGTCAGAGCCTTTCACAAAGATGGAGGTTGCCGCAGCCACATGCTTGGTCTATTAAGAGTGCTGAACTATCCAATACATGCTTGATCACAATGCATTTGAGTGCTCACAGCAGTAAAAACTGTAGAATTTCTAAGGGTGTGTTCATTACTAATCTAACCTGAACTTACCATGTTTGCAGCTGCTAACACCTGAAAAAATTGATACAGAAAAATGAAACAGAATGGGTCAGACATAGGCAAACTGACTGCTGCCAATATCGATTGCTTTGCATCTTGCTTTATACAAGCAGTTTCCCTTCACTGAGAAAATACTTCTGGCAATTAAATGAACCTTAAGGTGCTTTGGGGGCCGGCACAATTTTACTTCCTTTGTTTCTCTCATGCTTTATTTATGACCTGCCAAGTGCTTGTAAAACAAAAGCCAGGGCTCACTCTCTCAGCATTTCACAAGGTTTTTAATTATTGGAGCAAAGCTTGAACCTTACTAGCATGCTTTTCTCTTTAAATTTTAGGTACAGTACCATAAAAAAAAGGCAAAATAAGCTGAAATATTGGTATCTGAAATGTTTTTCTCTTCCTAATTGTGTTGTTATAAAGATATATCAACAGTGACAAGGGGCTGTGGTCATCACCAAATCTGGATGAAGGTTGCAGTTTTCCCAGTGCACCCAGTGTTAACCATTTGCATAAAGGTATGTACAGTTATTGGAGCTTCCAATGTATAATGCTTTAAAAAGGATAGCTCATGATAGTTCCACTGCAATCTCCCTCAGAACTTCAGCTTCAATTTTATAACTTGTTTTCTAAATTAGACAATACAACAGTGAGTTTAAAATACTCTGCCCCTTGTATGCACCTCTGTTGTCTGTTAACCATATTGTCCCCATCCCAAAGAACAGTATGTGTTCTGCTGGGGAGCTGAAAATTTGGTTTTAGGAAGGTTTAGATTGTCTTTTGTCAAAAGGAGACGTGGAGAGATTTGGAAAACAGTGCCATTATAGGCAAGATAAGTAATAAATTGCCTTAACATTTATGTCTTGATATTTCACCTTTTAGGTAGCCAGAACCGGAATTGTTTGCCTACCAGCATCCATCTCCCAGTGATGGGATAGATTTGCTGTAGCTGCTGGAAAAAAAGAACTTGAGTTTATCATGTACTTTGCAGAACAAATACCAAACTCTCAGCAAGGGATCTAAAAGTGCATTTGGAGACCCAAGCCCTAACCTGTGTCTTTGGTGACACTTCTTTTATCTGTTTTAATCCACTCCCCCCAGAGGTAGTTGAAACAGCAACCCAATCCAGTGGAAGGTGTCCCTACCCATGGCAGGGGGCTTGGAATGAGACAAGGTCTCTTGCAATCCAAACAATTCAGACCTTCTGTGATTTTCTGTGTATGGCCCTATTGACACCCCATAGGGAAGGAGGGAATCAGCCACACTGGTTTTAGTTAACTCTGCAGAACGGCACAGAGACCCAAATACAGCACCAGCCTGGCGCCTCCTGCAACGAATTTATGGGACTCCTGAGCACGCTCATTTCCTCCTCATGAGCCCTTTCTAGCACATTCTCTGTCCTGATTGCAGTGTTAATACAGTGTGTTGCTTGTGACTGCTGATTTGCATTAAGATTTTAGTATTGTGGCTGGGAGGCTCCAGAAGGTAGGCCAAATCAAGGCTAGGGTTTTTTGCAGTCAGATTCTCAGTATTTTATTTCTGGTTTTTGTGTTTCTGCATGCAGACACAGACATAATTTACTTTCCTCAAGCACAGGGAATGACAATCCTACTTTAAATTCAAAGAAATATACAGGCTCATATGCCTAATGCCACAACTCTATAGCATAAGTATATTACATGCAGACCAGTCCATACAGTTTTTTTTCTTCCTTTTAGGTGGCTTTATACTGGAGGAGGACAAATGATACCTGAAATTACCTGGAATTAGACCAATGTAGCAAATTGTAAGCAATAGCTGTTTTAGCAATGAAAATTGCATCTCCAAACTTTCTCTTCTACTCGGTTTGTAATGGTTTAATGCTTTGGTTTCAGGCTTTTAGGCTCTCAGTGTCCAACATGAAGAAAAAATTGGGCCAATATATGTGACTGAGGGAATCACAAAATGGAGTTGGGATACACAAAGCTCTATTTGGGACCACAGCAGAGCACTCTAGCATTGAAACTGCTATGAGCACACGAGGTCACATTTAAAGTAGAAAATAAATGTAATTGGGACCAGACTGAGGGACAATCTCTACATTCTCCAGCAATTTTCCTTAATGTGATAGATTGCAATATATTTTTCCCGCTTGCATCTCAGGAAAAGGGAAAGAAGGAATGAATTCTATGAGGCTGTTTCATCTGAGGGCATGGAAATTCACTGTGTACACTTGGATGAAAGTTTTTACTCTCAGATGTTTTGCAGAATAATACCTTTTTAGCCAGAACTGTAACAGTTCCTGAATAAACAAGGCCAGTCAGGCTGAAGGGACTGGAGGTGATTGTACAGCCTTGTCAAAGTGGTTGGGGTGGAGGGTGCAGTGTAGCAGGGGCAGCCACCAGAGAACCAACATCTCAAGGGGAAAGAGGCCCCTATCAGTGAGTGGTGGAGTCACAGTTCAGAGATTTAATACAACAGAGAGCTGTAAGTACTTAGAATTAAAAAATTACCTTCATTTTCTACAAGTCTTGTTCTGCATGAGTGGTAGGTTTTGGCTGGATGCTGGTAGCCTTTTTGGCCTGCTTTCATCATAAATTACTGTTCAGGAATTGTTGGCTTGTCCATAAAGCAGTACGGGTTTGTTTTTTCCAAAGATCACGTGATAACTGGAATCACGTACCAGCTGTAATTTTCTTACTTCTGGCTACAACATAATATTTTGACATGGCAATTAATATGGATACCTACTGTTCTCATCTTGCAACAAACAGACCACCATGCACTCTTTCTGAGCTCTCTATCACGTTTAAGTAACGCTCAAGAGTAAGATGCCAGCTTCTGTGGATTTGCTACACCTCATTTTATAATAGGTTTTCTTTCTCAAGATTTGGGTTGCAGGAATATGGAGACTGCAGTAGAACAGAACTTTGCTAGAGAAAAAAAACCCCAAACAATCCCTCCTAGCACTAGCACAGTGCTTGGAAAATGTGAGTCAGGTCCACTCGCAAGCTCAGAAACCAGAAAGCAAATAAAAGAATCTAACAATGTTGCTCAAAATAAATAACCACAGTGTGGAGGCACCTAACTGGAGGACGTGTGGAGGAGAAGTTATTCATTTTTTTTTAATCCTCAAGCTTGGCACATCTGCCACAAACTAAACAAACAAATTGTTATTGGAGTCAGGAAGGGACAACTAATGTAAAACAGGCTGAGGCATAAATTAGTAGTCATGGTAATCTGTCACAGGTGAATGCTCCTCAAAGAAGTGACTTGAAATGCCAAATAAACCTTCTACTGAAATCCTGGGAATCTGTTTATCCAACCACTTTATTTTATTCTAAGAATCAGCTACAGCTACTATGAAAAATGCATACAGAGAAATATAAGCACTTCAAATTGTTGTAAAATAATTAGTGAACTTCCTTCCACGGCTTCCCCAACATCATAGCACCTGTGCAGCCATGTACAGTAGTCAGCTGCAGTAAGTCAGGCCTCTCTAAATCAGAAGCCATGAAAACTTTAAGCACTGCTTTTTTCTTTCTAAATTCCAACGTCTTATGGAATACAATTCTTTTTCTTTGCAACCATTAGAATTATCAATGGCAAAGAAAATAAAAGGCTAAACTCCTGCATAATCTTAGCTCCAAAAATGGAGTTTGTGGGGAAAAATGGTGCAAGACCAAGGATAAAACAATGACAGGAGGTAACAAGTAAATGGGCTCATCTTCTAAATGCTTTCATACTCACGGCAACTGTTTGAGTGGCTTTGCCAAAATTTGTCAGGAAATGTCATATTATTTCTTTATATTTGTTCCATGGGTTAGTGCTGGCTTGTAACTTTTCAGTATCAAAACAGCACATTAGGCTAAAGAAGGTGATCATATGAACACTGAGCAAACTGTTAAGTAGCTGTCAGAATGACTGGTTCAAACCAACAAAAGATTAACACTCCTAACTTAGACCAAATGGGTCAACCTAATAGAGACACAAATATGTGCTCTGAAAATAACTGAGCAGGGGCTATTTCCAGAGGGCTTGAGGAACATTATGACAGTAAGTTTGTTCTTACAGTTCAGCCAGCCTTAATCATCACCTTGCATTTCTCACTTCAGATTACAACTGTCTAAAAATTTACTTCTGTCTAAAGTGCTGATAAACTCAGAAAACAATGTGGTGGGTTGACCCTGGCTGCATGCCAGCTGCCCACCTAATACTCCATTCCTCAGATGGACAGGGAAGAAAAAAATATAACAAAAGGCTCATGGGTTGAGAGAAGGACAGGGAGAGATCACTCGCCAGTTACCATCATGGGCAGAAAGACCCACTTTGGGGACATATGTTTAATTTATTGTCAGTCAAATCAGAGTAGGATAATGAGAAATGAAAACTAAATCTTAACACACCTTAAACTGCCCCCACACACTCACAAGCCCCTTTCTGGGTTTAACCTTACTTCCAATTTCCTCTCCCTTCTCTCTCCCGGCAGTGCAGAGGGATGGGAATTGGGGTTGAGATCAGCCCATCAAACATTGCCTCTTACTCCTCAGGGAGAAGACTCCTCTCATTCTTCCCCTGCCCTCCCATGGAAGACAGTTCTCCACCAACTTCTTCAATATGGGTCCTTCCCATGGACTGCAGTTCTTCATGAGCTGCTCCAGCATGGGTCCCCCCCAGAGTCACAAGTCCTTCCAGGAAACCTACTCCAGCGTGGGCTCCTCTCTCCATGGAGCCGCAGATCCTGCCAGGAGCCTGCTCCAGTGGAGGCTTCCCATGGGGTCACACCTCCTTCGGGGATCCACCTGCTCTGGCTTGTGTCTCCTCCAAGGGCTGCGGGTGGATCTCTGCATCCCCATGGCCCTCCATGGCTGCGGGGGCACGGCTGCTTCACCAGGGTCTGCTCCATGGGCTGCAAAAGGAATCCCAGCTCCAGGGCAAGGAGCACCTCCTGCCCCTCCTTCTGCACTGATTTGGTGTCTTTAAAGATGCTTATCTCACACATTCTCACTCCTCTCTCCCAACCCAACTTGATGTTTTGGCTTTTTTTCTCTTTCTAAAATACATTACCACCATTGCTGATGGCCCCAGCCTTGGCCAGTGGTGGGTCCATCTTGGAGCCAGATGGCATTGGCTCAGTCAGACAAGGGGAAACTTCTGGCATCTTCTCATAAAAGCCACCCCTGTAGCCTCCCTGCAACCAAAAACTTGCCACACAAATCTAATACAGCCCTTATTTTGCGAGAAGTACTTTCTGCTCAGGCCTACATTGATTTGATCAGAACTCCATCAATAGTGCAACTTTACATTTCTTTCTTAGCTGTGAAGCTGAAACAACAGTCCTAGAGGCTTTTTTGAATCTCTGTGACCTGTGCTGTTTGGGTATAAGAACAAAGTACATTTATTTGATGCCTGAACAATCTTAACAGAACTAAATATCTTAGAAAATCTTTATTTAGATTTCATTGCAGCAGAATCTAATTAACAGTTGTCTATTAAAGACTTGAAAGTCTCTGATCTCTTTGAAAATCACCAATACTGCCAAAACTGCAAACTCATAAAAACAAGGAGACTGATTTACATTGAGAGATCTTTGTACTGAAGTAGTTTATGCAATTTCTTTGAAAGGGAAATAATAGATGTAATGAAAAACTAGCACAAACACAAAAGTGATTAGAGGCCCAAATCTCTGCGAAAGCATGAAACATTGGAAGAACTAGAATGAAACGACTTGCCAAGTGTAAGCAGCAGAATACTTCAGTATCAGTCAGATACTGCAACGTTTCAGGTATCTTCATGCTATCACAAGGAGGAAACATATTTATATTTTAACTACAGAGTTCTAAAGGCAAAACTGTGCCCCTAGCATGGGTGGGTACCGCCCTGCTCTGCCTGGCTGCCAAATGATGAAGGGAGCCTGTGGGCTCCAGGTAATGTGAGGCTGTAGCATATTTTTCACATTTCTCTGCAGCAGTACAGAAACTCTTCGGTTCACTTGATCTGATGTGCAGAAAGGAAAAAAGAGGTTGCAATACTCCACTGAAGAGAAGAACAGAAAGAGTCAAGGTCACCTACAATTATTATAGCATCGCAGAATAATTTAGTTTGGAAAAGTTCTCCAAGTCAATTGAGTCCAAACTTTCACCAAACACCACCATGCAACTAAACCATAGCACTAAGTGCCAGTCATTTTTTGAACATTTCCAGGGATGGTGACTCTACTACTTCCAGAGATGACAACTCTGCCACTTCCCTGGGCTGCCTGATCCAGTGTTTAAACCACTCTATCAGCGAAGAAATTCCTTCTGATGGCCAACCTGAACTTCTCTGGTTATGATTGAGGTTATGCTCTCTTGTCCTGTCGCTGGTTACCCCAAAGAGAACAAGCCTCACCTGGCTACACCCTCCTTTCAGGGAGTTGTAGACAGTAAAAAGGTCTCCCCTGAGCCTCTTTATGTCCAGGCTAAACAATCCCCATTTCCTCAGCTGATCCTCACAGGACTTTGTGTTCCAGACCCTTCCCCAGTTCCATTGCCCTTCTCTAGAAATGTTCCAGCATCTCAATGTCTTCCTTGTAGTGAGGGGCCCAAAACTGGACACATTTCTGTGCAGCCTCACCAGTGCTGAGTACAGGGGGATGATCCCTGCCCTGATCCTGCTGGCCACACCTTTGCTGACACAAGCCAGATGCCACTGGCCTTCTTGGCCACCTGGGCACACAGTGATTCGTGTTCTGTTGAGCTCTCAATAAGCACCCTCAGGTCCTTTTCCACTGGGCTGCTTTCCAGCCACTGTTTCCCAAGCCTGTAGCAGTGGATGAGGTTGTCATGACCCAAGTGCAGGACCCAACACTTGGCTTTGTTGAACCTTGTACAGATGGGTTCAGCCCATCTATCCAGCCTGTCCAGATCCCTGTGCAGAGCTTTCCTGCCCTCCAGCAGATCAACATTCCCAAACAACTTGGAGTTTTCCTCCAACTTACTAAGGCTGCACTCAAGCCTCTTCTCCAGATTGTCAGTAAAGATACCAGACAGGATGATTTTGTAACTCTCCTCCCTTCAAAATCCTTGGCTTCTGACTCTCCTACCAGAAGAAAGTACAGGTTTAGAAATAAAAATAACAAAAAATATCATGTGACTTTGCTTTTGTTTATCATCTTTTTGTTCCTTTTGCTCAATGGTAGATGACTAATTTCCCCTTCAGTCCTCAGGGGGGACTGACAGCATGACCCCCAGCTGTTTCAGGAATAGCACTTCATTTTGCAAGGAGAAAGTTTCCTGGATGCAGAATGTGCAGCCCATGTGCAGTCTCCATATTGTGTCTTTCTTAGATGCAGCTACTGACCACACACAGAACATGAAAATAAGGCCTACGGGTACCTTTTAGCAGGTAAAATGGTTCCAGAATAGGATGTAACTTCTCATCTTCTGTCCCACAAGCTCTTTTGGTTTGGTGAAGACATCTGACCATGACTGTTGTACAAGAAAGAGAAGCCCTGCACTTATCTACCTACCTGCATGAGTTCCTTCTAATCTTGCAACCTGTAGCATCTGCCCAGGTCCCACCACCCAGCTCTTGGGCTTGTAAATCCCCTCTAAGGAATGCCACAGTCACACAAGGAGAAAATATAGTAACCAAAGCAGTAACAGGCAAATATTCAATGCAATTCTGATGAAGTCAAACAGTTGTCTCATATTTGATCCCAGCAATTTTTTGGTGAGCAGTGAGATGCAGCCGTACTCTGACACTGCAGAAATGGAGAAGTCAGAAGTAACTACAGGTTCATTAGACCATGAAGGCCACAAACATAGGGTTTTTTTCCTTCTGCATGGAGCTCTGATGTGTTTTCTATGACTTTTCTCTGAATTTCTTTCTCTTTTTACTTTTTTTTTTTGACTCAGAGCAGTTGGAAATATTAGCCCTCCAGAAACAAGTTTTGCAGGAAAATCTAATTACATACTCTATATTTCAACTCAGAGCACATTTTACAGCATACTTTGAAAACAAAGCTACTAGTTATGGTGCTATAATGTTATTACTGATGTTATAATAGGGATTTTGTGTCTGACCTGATTCCTATCTCACCACTCCATCAGACTGGTTGACTTTTGCAAAGTCTGATTAAGCATTAACTCAAAACATAAATCCTAAGGAATTTTCCCAGTCACATTGGCATTTACTAGTTTTCTGCCATGCATAAAAACACCATTCTGCAAAATCCCATGCTGTCGCTTTGGTGAATGAATGCAAAACACTCTTGGAGCCATGGTAAATACAGACTTTTACATGGAGACAGTTTATTCCAGCTGCATAATCTGTCTATTTCTATGTCCTGTGCTTTTTTAAT
Organism: Phylloscopus trochilus trochilus; assembly: GCA_016584745.2. NCBI lineage: Eukaryota > Metazoa > Chordata > Aves > Passeriformes > Phylloscopidae > Phylloscopus > Phylloscopus trochilus. The sequence continues at coordinate 28,295,467 of WQNJ02000084.1, forward strand.
CAAGACACCTGTTGTTTCTGATAAATGGCTAAATCTCCTATCTGTTTAAAGTTTACAGTCCAAAGAGGACATAGTAACAAGATGGTCATTCAATCTGTATTCTCCAAACAGATATGGCTAAATTCCATATTCAGATGAAAGATAACTGTTCAGTTGGACAGAGAAGCAGCTGAAGCAGCTTGGTAGCCTGTATTCCCAGCACATAGAAAGTCCTCTGCTTTTTAAATCTAGGCTCTTCTCACAGTTAGAACACACCCTTAGGAAACAGCAAACAGATTCTCCCAAATATGGGGAACTGCACAGTTTCCAAATAAGGAGTTCTCCACCGAGTCTTAAACAAAGGAAATCATCCACTTTTTCTACTGTAAATCAAATGAATAATTTTTCCCCTAAAAGAGACTTAACTATACTTTCCTAGATGAGCACATTCACTTCAGCATTTTGAAGGACCTTTCAGTTTTGTTTTTGCAAAAGGATATAGAAACAAAGTCTCAAGTCCCAGTAGGCAGACTTGTTTCTCTATCTTCTTTGTACTGTCTGCTCCAATTGATTTGGGAGAACCCATTTGTCTGCAGCAACAAGCTGAAAAGCACTTCTTTTAAAACTCAAACAGTCTGATGTTTGTAGAGAGTATGTTCACGTGACAAATATTTGTTACTGCTCCCAGAAAAAAGGGACCAAATCCAGATGTGTACAACTCATTTAGGAAAGGGGGAAAAACGCCTTAACCACTGTCTTATCTGCTTTTGTGCTATTAGCCTTTTGCTGCGTAACAGGCTTTACAAACCTTACAACCAAGGTCAAAGATTGTTACACTCACATGTGTGTGAAAAACTGCCTTAGAGCCCATAGCTGATACACCCTTGCACTCCAGTTCCAGCAAAGACTTCTCTGCCTCATGTTATTTGTAATGCCAGCTTCTGAGCACCCGGTCACAGCTGACAATGTGCAAGTTTACAGTTCCTACCTGGAGTTAGGATTTTGCTCCTATAGCAGAGTTTTGTATCAAGTCCTTACTTGCAACTTTCTAAAAGCTATTTTAGCCCACAGGCAGACCTCTCAATTATTGTTGCAAGATCTCCCAATAAAATCAGGACTAAATTATTAGTGATCTTTTCCCTTGGAGAAGTTGGTAAACAACCAGATTTAGTGGGAGCATGGCCTCTGACCAGCCTACATCTTAAACATCCTCCTGATATCCTCATAGACAGCAGTGGCTTCAGCAGGTGCTCCAGCCCACTCAGTCCTCGGCAGTGCCAGCAGCCTCCTAGGGATGCTTCCTCAGAGTTGCCTTCTAGAACAAACAGAGTTAGGCCCTATAAAGAAGGCAATACAGCTGGAATTTCCACGCATGTCGTCTGACGCTCACTTTCCATTTCTAAACTTGAGGGCTAGGTCTCAGTTCAGAACATTTTTTGGCTCCAGCAGAGACTGGAGTTCCTCAGACTTTTTTTCCCTGGTAACAACAGCACAAGCAATTAACAATGTGAAAGGAATACTGGAAGGAGTGAAAAGGTTGCTTTTCACTTTAAGGAAACAATGTCATCATTCCATAAGATTTCCTCTTCTACTTGGAGAGAGGAGAAAGGTAGAGAGGTAAGAGAGGAGATTGACACTCGTCCTGTTTCACTTCTTTACAACACAATGGAGGGAGTTGTGTTCCACATCTGGTCTCAAAGTGAGCGCTGGACAAAGCCCACCCCTGCTGCACAGTTACACTCCCTCAATAACTTTCTCTTAGCTGTGCTCATCCCTGGGAAGGTGCTCTCTTGCCAGGATGTTCTTGCCTCCTCCCACCCACTCACCTACCCAAGTTTCCCTGGCAGCTGTGTCTTAGCCTTGCTCCAGCCCTCAGGATATCTCCACCTACCACTTCCTGCCATGAAAACCTTTTAGATTTATACCAGATCTGCTTGCTTGGATGATGAGACACCAAATGCTGAGCTGTATCATCTCTCAAAGGCACAGATGGGGGATGGGATGCAGAAGTGGCTTAACATACCAAGGCAGCTCTTTCTCTGCTTGGGTTCTAGGGGATCAAGAACTGAATCTGTTTCAGCAGCCCTTAAATTCCTTTGATTCATTCCAGCAGCCTCAATAGTATGTAAGAATCACCACAGTGAACACTCCCTGCACAACAGCTACTGGTGTGGGAGTGTTTATGACTGTGCTATACAGCGCTCAAGTCATGACAGTTCTCTGCTCCCGTTGTGAGCCTTAACAATTCTTCAGCTGCTGTGGCCTGGCCTTGATGTGATCCTTGGTCACTGACAGGGCTCCTATGCTGTTCTTTGGTGCAGAGCATGAGGACAAACACACAGCTCTACTCTAACCAGGTGTGGAGGTTGCAAAAGCTTGTAAGACAGAAAGAAGCTGGGAGAAGGGGCAGGGAGAGGTGAGCTGTGTGGCTGTGTGGAGATCAGGAAAGCAGCTGCAAAGGGCTGCGGTCCTTTGGGAGGAGATACTGCATAGGAAACTCAGCAAGAAAGAGGAGTGTGCTTCAGACTCCTTGACATCTTTTTTTTGTGGAAAAAGGAGTGAATTAGTTCAGTGCATCATTATTCAGGAGGTGACTTGTTCTGTTTGCTGTATTCCAAGTTATTAAAAATGGAAATATGAAAAATTAAATCAATTTTCCAGATTCACTCCATTAGCAACTAAAAGGAAACAAATATTTTCACATTCTGTTTCCAGCAGGTATGTCATTTAATGTTGCAGCACTGTAATGTTTGGGCTGTAAATGCTTCAGGGAACTTGAAAGAAAACTATTTCCACTGGATTTTAAATCAGAGGAACTTTTCTATTACTATGAATTTCTCACATAGTACAAAAACGAGCTTTGATGCTTTTAAATTTAGCTCTTTATTATTTACCTCATAACATTACAGCAGGAGAGGGTTCATAAATACTGAGTATTACACCACAAATAATGTCAAAACAATGAATGTTGAGATTCCTAAAGAGAAAAAACTGTAGGTTTATGACAGTAGGCAGCAGGAACAGAGGAGACAAAGAGAGAAGGTAATTTATTAAAAGATAAACATTATACAGAAGCAAGTATATGACGATGTTTCTAATAATGTAGCTCTCAGAATCCTTTTGAATCCCTTAAGACTTGTGTGTGGAATGCAGTATATGCCAGAGGCCCAAACCAAAGAACGCACACAAATACTTCAAGGAATTAATTATAAATACTATAAGATTCCTGTGTGTAGTGTAAATTATTGTTACTGCAATTTCAAGGCTCTTTATGCCTGAGATGAATAAAAGCAAGTTTGCTGTGTCCCCAGAATACAGGAATATAGCTGTGAAATGAGCGGCGTCCATCAAAATAAAGGGCCTATGAGAATTCTGAGGTTCTGCTTTATGGCACAATAGATCAGAAAAAGCCTTTTCCCCCTTACTTTCACTGACTTTCTTATACTAAGAAAATCTCATTGCTGACCAAAAGCTACGTAGATTTTTCCCCACATGAGACCAGTTATATATTCCTAACTGCCCTACATTTCTATCTCTTGCTTCCTGGAGAGTATTTGTCCCTACCACACCAGCCTAATTGTCATCATAAAACTATGCCCTGTTCAGTTTCTGCAAGACAAAACAAGATCCAAATCCGGGAAAGGTTCATGGCTGTGAATCCACTAAGGAGACTTCCTCCAGTCCAGAGTTAGTTAAGTAAGATCCTGAGCCTCAAAGATTTAGATGTCTAACTTGTATTTAAAGGTACCTAATTACCTTTAAGAATCTGAGCCTAAGCCCCTTAGCCCCTTGGGGTTAACTTGTGGCTCTCTCCTTAGCATGTCCTACAGCTATTTTGGAGAGATCCCTGTTCAGTTTGCTGACATTAGGCATTTCAGGAGGGAGCAGGGCTCATTTCAAATCTGTGGTTGCTATACGTTAAAGGCTGGGCTGATTCAAAGGAGTGCTGGCATCTTTTAAATCACCAGTGTGAATTTACCTTCTCCTTTCCACTGTCTTTGCACACACCTGAAACCCTTCTACTGTCCCTTCCTCTTATGCTTTTCTCCTTTTATACGTTTCAATTCAACAATTTCTTCTGTGAGGCCTACACAACATGCTGCTTTCCTCTAAGAAGCAGCAGGCTTTTTCCTCCCTCTCCTCCTTTGCAACATCCCTGCTTTGGAATCCCTCCAGTAAGCTCCTTAAGCACATGGAGTCACAAGTACTTAGCACAGAAGAGAATTACATAAATAATAATAATAATTAATAGCCCATAAATGGAATCTTAAGGGACTTCTAATCTTCACATGTGCTTGGAAAGCAACTCCCTGAATTTGGGTGGGAGTTCTTAGCAGCAATATAATAATCAAAATATCAAACAAGTTTATACAGTTACATAGCCAAGTAGGCTTCTGCACAAGGCTATATCTGTATATAGTTTGGCTGTGGCAGAGCATTGCCCATCCCGGATTCCTGAAGCTGACTTTTAAACAAAGTTTGCAGGGAATGTGTAGGATGTGCTACTCTTCTGTACTACTCACTTGAAACTGGGTGCCAGGTTGGAGGAGTGAATCATTTGGAAGCAATGGATTTCCTTGAGTTTCCTAGAATAAGACATGACATAATGCATGCAGTTACATAGCACTAGCAATACACTGTTGATGCTTATATTTAATGTTCTTAGTTTTTTAAAGTTAAATTATTTCAATAACCCTGGAGTTTGTAAAAACATTTTGTTCTCCATTTTCATGGAAGATTTCAGTATCAAAATTGTGAACAAAATGAAAAGAATTAACTGTGCTGCTGTGGCTGCTGGTCTTTCTTGTGACTGAAATGTTGCTTATGTGTAGGAAAATGGAGATGTCCTTGAATAAATAATGATTTTTGTTTCAGACCAATTTGACTACAGTGTCATCCCCCCACTCATCAGCAGTGGGACTCTCAAGGACATACTAACTGCTGAGTTTTCCATTAAATATGTTACTTTAGTAAAATCTTGACTGGTTGAGAGTGGAGTATTCAGCTGCACTTGGAAAAGAGCTGTCCTAGACACGCACGTTCCCAGTGGCTCAGAAACAAGCCACAGACCCTTTCCCTGGCACAGCACGCACTTGTGTGCTGGCCACCACTTTCCACTTCTGCTCCTGGGAAGCCACCAGTGTGCTTTCCACAGGAACACAGAAATATCCTGGGGAAAACCAGCCTCCCCCTGGAAAAAACAAGCTGCTGTTGCTAGTCCACAAGGAATGGGGAAAACTGGCTTGGAAAGGACTGCACTGAGGCGCTCAGCCCCTCTCACAGGCCATTCCTTGAGCTTGCGTAATCCTCTGGGGTGAAAAACAAAGATTTGACCCTATCATCTCTCCGTTTTTCTTTAAGTTTTCCCTCTCGGCTCGCCCGAGAGGCCTCCGGGGGGCTGTCAGGGCGGGCCGGGCCGCCCCGCTCCCCCCTCTCCCGCCCAGCAGCGGGAGGGAGGCGCCGGGCGCCTCAGCGGCCGCTGCCGCCATGGAAACGCGAGCCCGCCCGGGGCTGCTCGAGGCCCGGCCTGCCCGGCCCGGGGCTGGGGGAACCCGGGGGCACTCAGCCCCGCACTGAAAGAAAGCAGCGCCACGCACTGCTGCAGTGCTTGCGTTTTTCGTGGGGTTTTGTTGGTTTGTTTTGGTTTGGTTTTGTTTTTGTATTTTTTTTTTTTTTTGCGGGATTTTTCTGTTGATTTGTCTGGGTTTTGGGGTTTTTTTTTTAATTTTTTTCCTTTTTTTTTCGGGATGGGGAGGAATCGTCCAAATGTAGTCATCATTTAGTCACCATTTGTTGTATTTATTTAATTTAATTAACGTAGGAAAGCGGCAGCGGGCCGAGCCGGTGGGTTTTTTTCCCTGGGTGAAGGAGGAATTGAGCGGGGGGAGGCAGCGCTGGGGGCAGGCGGGCGGGAGGTGACGGCGCTGGAGAGAGGATGAGGCGGGATGGAAGGGGCGGGAGGGAGCCCGTGAAGGCAGATGGTGCTGCAAGGCTCCTCCTTCCGCGCCTGGAGACCCCCGCGTGTGGGGGCTGCGGCTGCGTGGAGGGACCTGGTGTGCCTGGGGAGGCAGACACAGAGGCCGGAATGTAAAAACAGAGTTTCTGAGCAAGGCAAAGATACCCAGTGGGTTGAAGGGGCGGGATCTAAAGTGTGCCTGGGAAGTACAAAGGCAGCGGGAGTACTTTCATCAATTCCTCCGGAACTTGGAGGAGGGCCCGTGACCCCTCAGGGGCCGAGTGACCACAGCCAGTGTGGCCTCAGGGACAGCTCTGCCCCCAGCGACACCATCCCTTCATCCCGTGCACTGCCCTCTGCTAATCCTGCCCACAACCAGGGCAAGGAAGCAGAGCTGTGGAGTGGCTGATCACTGCTGCAGAGTTGAGGGGAGTGGGATGTCCTCTGCTGATGGACCAGCTGGGCTGGAAACGTGGAGCTGCACCCACAATTTGCTGTTCCTCTGCTGTCAACAAATAACAGTGAGAAGCCATCAAGCCCTCGCACTGCTCATCTGTGTAAAAGATGGCAATTTGCCACCGACAGAGGTTAATCCTCCAGCTCAAATGGCAGAAGGCCATGTTGTGGAGTTACAGCATTCATCAAGCCTGCTAATGATCTTGTGGTGACATACATGAATTCAGATGATGAGTGTGTTCTCTTTATTTAAATATGACCTGAAAGATTATGCTGCAGGACTTGTTCTTACTTTATCCTCCTTGTGCATATATTCAGCATGTTGTAGGCTTCAACGGTGGATTGTGTGTTGTTTTCCACACAGTGCCTCTGTTCCTCAGTGCTTGAGGTGGAGGGTGCTCTGGGGATGAATTGTAGCTGGGCACTGAAGAGGGCTGTTATCTGGGTGTCTCCTGTTCTTGTTTTGCAAAAACAATCATGTACAGTAAGCAATGTGAAGGAGATATGATGGAGATGGGATAGTCTCAGGAGCAAGGTAGTTAAATACCACTTAGCAGAACTGGAATCTCTTTTTGCCTCTATGACAGAGCTGGTTACTCAACTCTGGGCGGAAGCTTAAATGCCAGCTTGCTGGCCACTCCAGGTACATGCCCCATTCTCAGATATCCAACCTGCACTGTCACAGCTGCAGCTGAGGTCACCAGACTTCTAGTCCCAATAAAGTGAGTTAAAAAAAAAAAAAAAAAAAAAAAAAAAAAAAGCAGCTAAATACTTTGAAAAAGTAAGGAAAGAAAAAAAAAAAAGTTGTAGGTGTCTTAGACTGAGAATCCAAAGTACCATGCCCCTTGTTTGTGCTTTATCAGCCATAAGGTTTAGTTGGAGGGAATTTGAGACGCTTGAGCATCTCCAGAGGAGGCAATGAGGCTGGTGAGGGGCTGGGAACACAAACCCTGTGAGGAGCAACTGAGGGAGCTGGGGGTGTTTAGCCTGGAGAAAAGGAGATTCAGAGGCGACCTTATCACTCTCTACAACCTCCTGAAAGGTGGCTGTAGTCGGGTGGGGATTGGTTTGTTTCTCCAGGCAGCAATTGATGGAACGAGAGGACAGTCTTAAGCTTCACCAAGGAAATAAAGGTTGGATATTAGGAAAAGGTTTTTCATGGAAAGAGTGATAAAGTACTGGCGTGGTCTGCCTGGGGAGGTGGTGGAGTCACCATCCCTGGATGTGTTTAAAAAAGACTGGATGTGGCAATCGGTGCCATGGTTTAGTTGAGGTGTTAGGGCATAGGTTGGGCTCGATGATCTTGAAGGTCTCTTCCAACTTAGTGATTCTGTGTGGTTCTCTGAGTCTGTAAATGAAGATTTTCTGTAGTATCAAGGCTAGATTCTGTTCCTTCATGTCACATCTGCCCTTACGCTGTTCCCTGCTCTGTGTGGCAGCTCCCAGCTCCACAAATGCACTAGTGAAGCTGTCTGTGGGCTTGCAGTGCTGACGATTTACAGGCCAGCATTGTCAATGATTGTGTAGGTGCTACCATGGAGGCAGTGACCTGTGCTGCCAGAGTGCGAGTGGGGAGCTGGAGACAGGAACCAGAGAGGGAATGTCTTCATCTGCTTTTGCCATGGGAAGAACTTTTCCTGTAACACCACCGTGAGTCCATCATCACTCAAGTGGTAATACTGGTGTGAAAACTTGCCCTCTCCTCCTAAAGGTGTCTAACAACATCTACATTAGTGTTGGCAGGGGACTGTGCCCTCTGAGCCCCTGAGGAACACCAATGAATAATCCTCAGTGCAGAACACAGTTGGGGCAACATGTGGCTTGTGAAGATGCAAACACAGGCAGAACAGAAGAGAAATCAAATTACTGTGCAGGCACTCACCAAGTGGTCACTGGCTGTTCTGCTCACCAATGATGCTAGAATCCCACAGGAAAAAAACACCTTAGAACATCAGATGTAATTACAGACTGCATCCTCACATAGTTGTGCAAGAGGCACAGTTCTAAACCAGCATTTGACTAAAATAGTAATATCCTTGAGATATTCTGTTTATCCAGAAATACCTCTCTTCCCATTTAGACCTGGTCAGGGTGGCTGTTTTTCTGTTCCAACCTGCCTGCCTGAGGCACCTGGGAGGGTGCTGCAGCCTGTGAGAAGCATCCTGGAGCCCAAGGAGTGACAGTGAGCTGATTTGGCATTCTAAGTCCTGCCTGCTGCTGGGGCAACCCAGCCCAGCCCATTGCTTCAGCCAGCCCCATTTCTGCTGCCTTCATTTCCTTCCCCTGAGCTGCACGGGTGGAGAGAGGCAGGCTGCATTCCCCAGGAAAAGGCAGGCTCTGGGATACATTATTGATTTGCTGAGGGAGAGTCTTGCTGGAGGGCAGTGAGAGAGCGGAGCTGTTGGGCCCCGTGAGAGGATGGCTTGCCCAGCCAGAGATCAATATGCTTCAGCAAGCCAGGGAGCAGGCGGTGCCAAAGCCAGAAGTTTCCTTTGTTCTGTTTTTCTTGTGGAAAAAATAGACAAGCAAATAGGCTTAAGGATTCTGGATATAGAGAAGGAAATAACCTCTTTATTTACAGAGTAGCACAACCCATCCAGCAGTGACAGTTTTAAACCAGACAGTCTTGTGTATAGCTGAGGAAATGGTGACTAGTAAGGGTGGGGAATCTAGAGACTTTAGTGCATGTCTGTTGGGTTCCTTTTGGTTTGAAATAAGGGCAACTTCAGGGACAAGTGACCAAGTTCTCAAGTCAGTATTTTGTGGTTTTACAGTCACACTTTCAAAAATGTTTTCTCATTCCTGTTGCTGTGGGGAAGATCCACCAAAATAGCTCTGAAGGTTGCCAACCCAGCAGGCAAAAGAATAAAATACTACTAATAGCATCTGTTTTGAAGTTTGTGTGACATACAATACTAGGAGACAAATAGATTTGAAATGCAAGTGTGTTTTCTATTGTTTTTAATTTGACAGTGACTCCTTAAGAACATAACATTGCCTCCAGAGTTTATTTTACAGTTCACAGTAAGTAAGAGTTAGGCTGCCAGGAGTGGTTACTTTGTTTTGGGTGGTGGTGGTTTTCTTTTTTTTTTTTTTTTTTTTTTTTTTTTTTTTTTTTTTTTTTTTTTTGGTGTGTGTGTGTGTAGGTTTTTTTGTTTGTTTGGGGGTTTTTTGTTTGTTTGTTTTTTGTTGTTGCTCCTAAAATCATGGTCTAAAACCTCCTGAAATGCAGATTGAACTGCTGCTGCATGGTTTTGGAAGGACTGGGTCATTGTGTCCCCACAGCACCTCATACTCTGCTTCACTGTTGCACAGTTGCCTGTAAGTCTGTTTGTAAGTCAAATGAATTGTTTTCATAACTACTTTGTTGTCTTCTGAAGAGCACTTCCCTTTTTTAATTTTAATAACTACAATACAAAAATAATGAGCTAAACAGGGCACAAGCAGTGACTGATGAGTTCATGCTGACAGCATGCTTCTTGGGATGGCTTTGGTCCATGCAGCCCATACTTCTCAGTCAGTGCCCAGACACAAGCCAGAAACTGTTCCCAGGAGACATCATGGAGACTTGTTTTAGGAGACAAGGAAAGTGCTGCCTCATGGACACAAGCTGGGCAGTGTCACTGGCCTTTAGAGTCAGATGACAGGCACTAAGCCTGTTCAGTCTAATACAGATGTAACTGTGATCAGGGAACTAGTAGAAAAAGTTATCACAAGTTTCAGCTTCATTAAATACTTAGCTTTCCTGTGTAATGATCCTGATCCTCTGCAGAATCTGCTAGGAGGGTCTCAAGCTGGTGGAACAGCATGGAGCTGCTTGCTTGGATTCTTTATAGAGTATGTAGTGATTTAAGTTAAAAAATGCAGATTTCAGCAGCACCAGAAATATCTGAGTAGTCTTCTTTTTATCAAAAAATGTTTCTTCTAGGGTGTGAAATATAAACTACAAGGTAAAGGGAGAGATGTATATAATTTGTGTTTTCTTCTCTTACTACAGGTCTGTAACCTCTGGCAGTGAGTGTCATGTCAGCTGGGTACTTTCATGCCTCAGACGTTACTCCTAAGCCTTCCAGCATTTTTCTGTGAGAGACCAATTGGAAGGAGAAAGGAGATGTCAGGAACCTGTCTCCTTCAGCATGACCACTCCATGTCACTTTGGCTATTCAGCCACTAAACTTAGGGATTTAGCTGTAAAACAGCAAAATAAATTCCAGCTTCCCCTCCTCTCCCTCCCCAAGCCCCCTGGGTTCTCCCTAAATAATGTCTGTGGTCACCCGTTTAGGTTATTTGCAAAGTTTCCACTTACCACAGTAATTTCGTAGGAATGACTGTGTTCCTTCAGTGCTTTGTGATAATAGGAACAAAAATAGGGAATGAAAAAAAAAATCCCACCAAAAAAACAAACCAGAGGAGGGTAGAGGCCTCACCTAGAACTGCCCTTTTACTAAGTAGCCTGAACAGAGTGTCAGGGAAAAGCCAGGCAGTACCTCATCCTGAACTATCACATCACTTAAGACTGAAAGCAATTACTGACATTTTTGCAGGGCTAAGACCCCATTTGGGGCTGAATATGTTTGTTCAGGCAAGAAGTCTGCCTATGCAGTTAACTTCAAGACATTTAGTTAGTCTGATTCATGGGTTGTCACATCTGAGAACAGTAAAGCCCAGTTGAATTTGGAAACAGAACATGGGGGCCCATGTGTGCCTTCAAACTGCCTTCCTTGAACACAAGGCAGTGAATGCAAGCTCTCACTTGTAAAACAGTTGCACCTTAAAATCCCTGAGGTTTTGCTCCTCACTCCTCCTCCTAGGCTGTATGAATACCTGGGGGTTTTAAATCACAGAGTTTCCCTGAATAAGTGTCTTGATGACCTGAAGCTTCCTCAGAGCAGTATCATATCCTGCAACAGCTGTCTGTAGAAGACCAGGTGGGTTGTGCAGTTGACAAGCCTTTAAAATCCAGGGACAATCTCACCTGCTTTATACTTAAGATGGGTCTTTTTTAAGGCAGGGAAAATACAAATGTTAAGAAAAAGGTAATATGCATGAAATATTGTGTGCAATTTGGGACACCACAATGTAAAGAAGATATAAAGCTATTCCAGAGCATCCAAAGGAGAGCTGTGATGATGGTGAAGGGCCTTGAGGGGTAGCCATGAGTGGCTGAGGACACTTGGTCTGTTCAGCCTGGAGAAGAGGAGATGGAGGGAAGACCTCATTTCAGTACAGAGCTTTATTGTGAGGGGAAGAGGAAGGATGGGCACTGATCTGTTCTCTGCAGTGACCAGTGACAGGACCTGAGGGAATGGCCTGAAGCTGTGTCAGGGGAGGTTTAGGTTGGATATTACAGAAAGATTCTTCACCCAGCGGGTGGTTGGGCCCTGGAACAGGTTCCCCAGGGAACTGGTCACAGCACCAAGCTTGACAGAATTCAAGAAGTGTATGGACAATGCTCTCAGGCAGCATGGTGTGACCTTTGGGGATGGTTCTGTGAAGGGCCAGGAATTGGACTTGATGATCCTTGTGAGTCCTTTCCAACTCAGGATACTCTATGACTCTATGCATACAATAGAAAAGAGAGCTATTACCAGCATGAAGTTGGAAGTGTGTGGAATCAGGATGTAGTAGTCCAGATTTGCACAGATAATGTGCTGAATTCACATCTGCCTTTTTCTTGGGAGTTTCAAATGGCCAAAAGTGCCTCTTGGATTCAGGTGTTCAATTTGCAGTGGTACCAGGCTGCTTAAAAGCAATAATTAGAAATACAGATTTATTGTTAAGGTAGAAGGAGAAGAGCTAAGGGACCCTGAATAAATAATTCCATGACTCAAAGTGATGCCAGTGTGTGGTCCCAGCTCCCATAGCTGTGCACCATTTCAGCAGAATGGTGTAGTGCCACATCCTTGGGAGTGTTCAAGGCCAGTTTGGATGGGATGTTGAGCAACCTGGCTTAGTGGAAGGTGTCCCTGCACAGCAGTGGGGTTGGAATTAAAGGGACCTCTTTAAGGTCCCTTCCAACCCAAACCAGTCTATGATTCTTGAACAACTCCAACCACTGAGTTTTGTAAATTGGATTTAAAGGTACTAGGCTTTCCTTATCAGCATGGAGTAGGAAGAGCACCCTGAAATATTTGTTGATACTACTCTTTATCTTACAAGGAGGACCATCCTTGGCTTGACCCAAAGAAACTTTCAGTGCTTCAGAAGTGAGTTGTCACTGCTTTTGCATTGTTCTTAAGTGGAATGTTTTCTGTGCCTGGCCTTTAAGTGTCAAAAGCCTTCTAGCCTAAAATCTACAGCCACATAACTCTCTGTTCCCCTTTTTATTTCAGTCTTTTCTCAGAACCTCAGAGCACAGAAATATGGTCAAATTTCCCCAAGCAGTTCTAGTAATCAAATATGAAAACAGTAGAAAAATCTGTCTGTGAAGTTAAAGAGTATCATACAGAAAATTTGAGTGGATTTTTGAATAACGTAGTTTTAAAGCTAATCAGTAGCTAGAAATGCACTTCATCTGTAACTTCACATGAAAACCACTTCTAAAACAAAGCACCCCTGTTTCTCCTTTTTCTTAGTTTCTGGGGTACTTGCATCAGCTTGTATTTTGTGTGTGAAATTAGTGTATTAGGCCTTGAATTGAAAGAAACTAAATGATACTTGTTTATCTTGTTTATTTGCTGACTTTCAGATCTGAGTCAATTCCTTCTGTCCTTTACAGAAATAACACTCCTTTACATTGTGGGGCTGAGCCACCAGCCCCTTGGAACCTTTCAGACAGTAGCAACCTCTCCCATCCCTCTTTTAAAAAGCCAGTGGACTGAATTTGTTTAACTCCTTTTGTGGAGTCTCATGGCATGTGAAAGGAAGTAGCAAGGACAGAAGGCCTGAACACGGTAAAGGAATAAACTACAGTGCACAGCCATGTAGCCAACATACATAGAAGATGGCTAAGGATGGTACAGAATGGCTGAAGAAAGAAAAAACAAAACCAAACAGAAAACTATTTTAAAACCCTTCCAGCAAAGCACTTGTGTACCCATTTTACAGTGCTGGGTTTTGTGGCAGTGCTTTACAGAGTTTGTCAGCCAGACCCTTAAAAAATCTTGGCTCCCACCCTACTCTCTGACATTGCCATCTAAGCCAAAGATTTGACTGTCTTTCCCTCCTTCACCTGAACCCCCTTGGAGAGTTCCTCCTCTCTCTCCTCTTTACTCCACACAAGGTGCTTGTGTGTCCACTGTCCACTGCCTTCTGGCCCTTTACCCTTCTGGGTCTGATCTGATGTCTCTCAGATAATTTTAAGGTGTTTTAGAAATTACTACATTAGAATTCCTCCAGTTTTGAAACCTCTCTTCTTACATTTCCCTCCCTTATATTGGCAGATCAAAGAAGCAGAAATTGTTGCCAGCTTAAAACATCTCCTCTGCATCTAAGCACAGCTCTTGATGAGCACAGACTGTTCTATCATTTGTCTGTTCCTCCCCTGTGGCTGCTGTCACTACAAGCCCATTTTTCAATTTTCTACCTCATCTTATGCCAAAAGCAGGATCCAGCTATTAAGGTATAATGAAGTGCATTAGAAGGACTCAGAAGTTTATCTTTACAGCAGGCAAACAAGCACCAGCCTTTCAAAAAGCAGGGCCAACAAAAGGGTGCCTCCTTCTCTTCCTAAGCAAACAGAGAATTGTAAATTGTACTAAGATGTGAATTACATTCATATGAATGGCACAAGTAATGAGGAGAAATGTTCTCAGAGTAATAATTGTGATTACCTGAACAAACAAGATAGGCACCTTGGGCATCTTACCCTAGTCCTCTTTAACTGCACCATTACTTTCTCCCTAACACCATACATCATCTCCCATCTAGGCTTAATTCAACACTTTGAATTGTGTTTGATCCGGGACACATCAAAGAAGTTGCCACCAGACATCTTTGACAGATTTTAAAAGACCTAGTTTTTGATTTAAAAACAGAAACGTAAAATGTCTGGTGGCCTGTCCTCAGAGATAGTAATTTGCTCAGTTTAAAACACAAAATTCTCTGCTTGCTGTAACCTGCCAGGCCAGGATTCTGATATCCTCAGAAATTATTTACATGCATGCTGGCCGTCACTGTGCTGAACAAGTAACCAGAACACTTTCAGTTCTAGTATTTCAGCACAATGTTTTTGTCTCATTTTCAGGATGAAAACTGAAAAAAATGATCCCCACCCCCCAGTGAAATACGTAGGAAGGTTCTCATGTGGAAAGTTTCATTTTGAAATCTTCCAATTCAAACCAGTTCATTTTGGCTTTGTGTCACATGCAGATGTATACTCACAGGTGGTTTTACTGCTTTTCAGTCCTTCAGACTCAACATTGTCACAGTTCTCCTCATGCTCCATTCCAGCCAGAGAATAGAATGCAGTGAGGGGAAAAAACCCACCTTGCTAAGAACAGCCATCCCAAACTTTTTTCTTGTGTGTTCCAACAAGACATGTTTGAATTAAAATGATAGAGTCATTGATCAAATAGTTCATTCTTCTAGGAAAAAAAGTCAACTTCTTCACAGTTGCGTTTTCCTATAAAAGTGTGTTTTGGTGCAAGTTTTAAAGCAGCTGTAAAGTGTGATATATTTTACAATTATCCTCTCATTTATGGACCTTAATGCAGACTAAAGACACCCAGATTCAACTCTTCAAAATTTGGGTTAGGGAAGAATGTATTCAAGTGTTTACTGAACAGTACTACTATAAACTGAATTAATCTCTACCATAGTTTTCCTAGATGGAAATGTCACTTTCAACTTGATTCTTCCCCAGTGTTGATAATCCCCTCCAGTCACTGAGTACCCTCTGCAGTACAAGCAAAAGAGCTCTGTTGTGAAAGAACAAAATCAGCTCAGCCACAAATTGTCAGCTCAGAATAAAAATAAAGTCTCAGGCTGAAGGACACCATTCAGAAGTTGCAAGAAGCCAAATTAATCAAAAATAGACCAAATGGCAGGGAAATGTTGTGTGAAATTGAAGCAGAAATCCTCAATACTGCGGCTTTCACCATATAAAACCTGTATTTTCATTTTCTGTCACAAGTCATTAGAAATGTCAGTTCCTGTTCAGAGAACCTCGCTGCTGACCGTACCTCAGTTGGAGGTACAGTCGCTTTTCTAGTTTGTCTTTGTCTGTGCCTTAAGACAGCTGCACTGAATTTCCCAGTGACACCTGCAGTTAAGATCCCTACAATGAGAATTCAGTAATTCTTCCCATCTGTCTGTCTGAAGAGCTGTGGTAGCCAAGTGTTTCCTCTGAAGTCCATGTGCATCCTTCTCCCCCACAGCCTTTGTACCTACGCTCTGACAGTGTTTGAAGTCAGCAAGTGAGCAGTACACACTGCAGAGCCTCCTTTCTGGACTGAGGGATTGCTGCTGCCTGCACACTCTCGCCTTCCCCCTGATGAAACCTGGAGTAGGAAGGAGTCATGGACTCAAGCTCTGTCCAGCTTCCTCTTTGGATAATTACACTGGAGTTTTCTGTATCCCCTCTGTGGATTTAGCTGGACACAGTGCAGCGTTCACTTCCCACTAGAGCTTGCCATGTAGTGTGTTGGGTAATTAAGATACAGTTCAGCAAGAAGATAGTGCATAGCCTTTGTGTACCTGATGAAACATAAACAGCATCTGAACAGACTGAGCACAGCCTTGAGTCGTTAGTCTATAGAAAAAGAAAAGCCCTTACATCTACTTCTGAAACCTGATTCCTGATGAAACATGCACCATACACTCTGGATCACACCTTGAGATCAGAAGAGAAAAACATCAAAACCCAAGTCAAACTTTTGCAGCTAATGGTTCTCAGCTTGGGGCTCCTGGTGGCAGGAGGCTGCCCAGGAAGTTCTGCCCCCCCGGGAAATGCAAGCTGCCAGAAAAACCTGAGAGAGCCCTTCTCTTTGTACTGGCAACACGGTGCAGGCTGAGCAGAGAACCCCAGAGCCCACATCTCATGGGAGCAACAGCAGGAAGTACCCCTGACCTATCTGCCTCTCCTCTGTGGGTGTCAAGCACATCACCACATCAGACAGAGTACATTTGTGCACACATTTCATCAGTGCTCTGCAAATTTTGGCTCCAGCCCCACCATCTGTCCACATCTTGTTCATGTGAACTAGCAGACTAGCCACTCATCATATCTCTCACTAGCCTACTGAAATAACTGCTACCACTGTTATTTCAGTAGCCATGCACATAAAACACTATTTCTGTCTTAAAGCCTAGGAAATCAGAACACCACTACCCAGCCAACCAAATCACAGTCAGTCAGGCTTTCTTTCTCTTTCTCTTTGGTCAATCTTAAGAAACTTGAATCACCAAGACAAACAATATATTCCTCTCCTAAACTAGAAGCTTTTGAAGTCTTTGAGGCTGGGACATGCAGCCCTGTGAGTCAATTCACATCAGCTGTGCCCATCCACACTCCCCAGGAGGGCAGCTGCCCTTTGGAGGTCTTAAAGAGCCTCCCCGGTCTGTGATATATCCCCAGCACATAACGCTCTCCAACACTTGGTAGCCATTTGTTGGCTTGCTGATGCTAATGCTCTGTGAACTCTTATCAGATGTATTTATTACCACAGTTGTTAATGTTTTGGGAAGGCACAGGCTGGCTTGAGTTCAAAGGAGAACCACAAGAACAGAAAATAAGCCCTGAAGGCGCTTATTTCAGGAGTCTGACTAATGTACCTTACTAAAGAGAAAGTTGAAAATGCAACGTGGTGAGTGGGTGTTGATATTCACAGCTGCAAAAGGTGTTATAGTGCAGGGTTTTTCAGTTCTTCAGAGTATGATCCAGTTTCTTGCTCTCAGTGTTAGAATCTTCAACAATATATAAAGTGAAGTGTGTACCTGAGAGGGAAATAAAATTAATCACTGGGGCTAGAGGGTGGGGTTTGTGTGACTAATTGTAACTGATCACCAGGGAACACAGGGGGCATCAATTAACTCTCTGTTGTTAAAGATTTTAAAAGAGAGAGAGAAGGCTGAGCTGTGTTACCTGAGATATGGTGGTATGTTGAGGAGAGTAGTGCAGGTGAAGGATGTGAGGTAGCAACATCCTGAGGTCTCTTTTCTAATGCAACAACATGCAAATCATTTGTGTGTTTGCAAAGTAGCCTGTGAGGGTGGCAGTGGAAAGTTATTCAAGGAGGTGTTGTGATCTAAGAATACAAAATTATGAGGTGCATCTTGTATGAGGTGCATTCTTATTTGAATACAGAGCAGTATAAGAAACAACCACAGTCCATTTAATTCCAGAGAGACAGTGCTGTACGTGCAAGAGCTTAAAGCTAAAAAACTTAAATGCATTTTGTCACTCTCATCTCTGCAGATGCTTTGTTCAGTGCTTAATAGCACAAAACTCACGTTAAAGAAAACAAAATTAAATCACTTGTTGGTCTTCTAGAATCTCAAATAACTCCTCCACAAGGAAGGGAATAGTGAGGACAGCATGGGGCTGGTACTCTGGAGGACATGAAGAGCCAATCCTCTTTAAAGCCATGGAGAACACAAGCTTGATTTTTCTAGAAGATATGTTCCTTCATAAAAGATTAATGTAGACCAGGATGAAAATCACAGTTTAAGTGCTCTCCTAGTTCCTTTCTGTTACTCTTTTCAGTGGCACTTTTTTACCCTGAGCTCTTGGGGTGCTTATTTGTAGGTGCTTGTCAGAAATTCAGTGAACAAGGGAAAAGAAGAATTTTTCCATCATATTCCATGTTTCTTTTAAATTCAAGAGGTTTAATTAGCAATATTTCTTGATTATTTTGTGGAGGTTGGTATTTTTTGTCACTCCTTATCACATTCATAAGTATAGAATAAATACATGCAATTGACTACTTCAGACTGTCCAGGCCATTCCTTTAGAGAAGAAAAATAAAGACAAGGTTTTCTTGCCATCCAGGGCCAGTATGTTTCATATACTCAAAAGGATTTACTATAGTTAAAATAATATTTCTTAAATCCTGTGAGAAGGAGAGAAAAGGAAAGGTGCATAGGGCTTAAGGTGTTCTTGCCTGGTGTCAGCCCTGTGAAAAAGAGACTGCTCTGGTGTGTGGGAGCTGCCCTCCCTCCAGAGGGATGGGGCCAGGCTGGGCTGGCAGCTCTGCTTTGCCTCCTGCTTCCCATCAGAGAAGGCAGCTGTGGCTTGTCCTTGGGAGAAGGAGCATCTTCCCTGTTGACTTTCCAGCTGACTCTGCTCTCTTCTGACATTTCTGACTAGTCTGCTCAACTCCCTGTCATCTCAGGGAATGCTGCAGCCCTGCCAACAAGCCCAGTCTGCAGGGACAGCGGAAGCAGGGGTCCCAGGAGAGGCTGGTAGAAGGGAGGCAAGGGGATGAACAGGAAAAAATATGGGTTTTTTTTCAAAAGTTAAAAAAAAGAAAGCCAAGGGTCTGCCAGCCGCAGGTTTGTCTCTTTATTGAACTCTGCTTAGCCTTGCCATCAAGAGCATACTTAAGCATTCCTCTCTTTGGATTGTGTTCTTTTATTGTATAAAATTGTAACTGTAACTTGTGCAAAAATAAAATTAAGACATTAGAAGGAGCTTTCCACTTGCAACATTTTTACTGGGAGCTGAATCAAGCCGAACTGAGGTAAGCAGAAAGGATTGTGGAAGGACCCACAACTTAACTGGAGACACAATGGGGAAATGAAATAAATGTATGTTTTTACATATATATGCTGCAGTCACACAATCAGTCATGTGGCAAGAAGGCATGGATCAAAGAGGAAGAGCCTAGCATGAGATTAAAGGGGGGATAATTGCAAGCAACCAGAAAGTTTTATAATAGAGGTGATAATAATATACAGCAGAGGAAGGAAACGACAAGGAATAGAAATGAGGATAAAATGCAAAAAAAAGAGATCCTTTGATCCTTCTGGCCTGCTCCTATATAACAGAATTATTTTATCACCCACTTACTTCATTTCCCTTCTACTTTCATCTTGCTTTCCTCTGATAGCTTTCTAGTTCCCCTGCCCTGACACAATACCTCTCTGCCTCTCTCCATGTCTAGTAGCAGTGCAGTGCAGGATGTGTCTTTATCAAGTGCAGGTTGTAAACACAGAACATCTTCAGTGAGGGACTGTACTTCTCATTTTGCTGCTGACTCTGGGAAGCCACAGAGCTGGCAGGGGGAGGAACGCAGAAAATCAGCCCATGTAGTGAGCCAAATGGTCTAAGTTCAGCTGGAAATGCCAAAACCCCTCACCAGCATTCTGGGGGAAAACACAAATATTTAAAGAAAGGAAAACCCAAGAAAGAAGCAGCCTGGGAGTGGGATTTTGCAAATATTTTTGAAAATTTCTGGCTTTTACCAAAGCTGCGGAAGTAAAAAACATTTTCCTTCCTCCTTCCTTCCCTTTTTCTGTATCCTGTTTGGTTTCATAGGTCAAGAGGTCTGTGACCAGAAGGAAGGAACCAGCTCTTTTCTAAAGAGGATGTCATTTGAGTCTCCAAACAGAAAACTCTGCACTACAGCACTGTAGAAAGCCTGGTCAGCCCTGGCTAAAAATTCAGGCTAAACTTGGTTATGTGAGTCACCACTTCACTGACTTCATACCACAGGCACGACAGGAAGTAATGGTAGTGGTGCTGATAGACACCAGAGCACAAAAGAGGGGAGAAATAATGAGAAGCAAAAATAAAGGGCCAGTTTCTCCTCTATGATGGCTAGAAGGTGTGTTGATGGCCTGAAAAAAGACTTAAAAGCATACCTGGCAGTGATTTCTGGGGGTGGCTTGCTCTCTGGTCACTGTGAGGAGGTGAGATTTTAAAGCACAGGATCTGCAGCTAGAAGGATTTTGTGTTTGTGTTTGAGTAGCAGTTCCAGCTGTGTGGGAAGATGAAGGCATCCTCAGTGTGCTCCAGTTCCAGAGAGTGCACTGGGAAGGCCTGCTTTATACATAGTGATTCTTCTGCCAATGACAAAAGAGCGAGGCTGCAGGAATAAATTTGTTCCCTCTTCTGAGGTAGGACTCAGAGCCCCCTTTTTACTGAACACTTTTCTGGGCACTGTTAGTGAGAGCCTTGTGCCTTTGAGGGCAGGGAATGCCCTGCATCACCTGGAGAGTAGGTGAGGTATCCCAGGGATGGGAAGCAGGCCTAGTGGGACAGGTATGAAATGGACAGGTACCAAAATGAAAGGGTAAATGGACTTCAGAGTGGGGTAAGAATATGATAATCCTGTTCTTGTCCCAGCCCTTTGGCTTTGGCTGTTCACTCCTGGCAGAACTAGTAGTGCCTGCTTCCCGTGACCTTAAATGGGCTCACCACTGAGGGATTGGTGTTAAACATATTTGGGTTCCCACTTACTGACTCATTTTCTGATCCTCTGGAGCCTAAATGGAATGAGTGATTTGAATGATGTGAGCAAGCGCTTAGAGGAGTGAATACTGAGATGTAGAGCATGTGTGTCACCTCCCTGTAACAGCTGTGATGTGCACCGTGGATTCCCCACCGTGTGATTGCTGGTGGGGAGTGTAACAGCAAAGGTAGCAGATACACAGATTCATTAGTCAAATGCTCTCAACCACAAGCTCTGTGCCTTGTAGACAGTGAGATAACTCAGTGTTGGTGATGACACAAACAGCTCTGACCTGCAAGGATGAAGGACAAGATTCCAAGCTAAAGCTGCTCATATTTCTTTGCACGGAATTTAGATCAATCCTTCTCAAATTTAGGAATTGTTTTTACCTGATTAACTCACCATGTTTAAGTATTGGGTAAGATGTAGCATTTTGTGCGCTTGAGGGTTAAACACCAAAGTTTAAAGGGGAGTGGGATGCGTGTCCTCTGGGAGGTGCTCATTGTTTTCCCTGCGCTCCCAGCCTGGGGCTGCAGGACCAGCCTATCCGTGTCTCTCCGAGCTCGCCGTGCTGTTGTTGACTTCTGGCTACTGTTTTTGGCGACTGCAGATTCCTCACGTACCACAGGAGGTCAGCACGGGATAAGTTTTTACTTCCACTGAGTGCGTGGAAAAAACGTGTCTCGATCTCGAGACTGTGCAGTTCCCATCCGCTTCAATAAACGTGGTGAGCACCGCCTTGCTTTGGGTATCAGTTATAAGTAATGCAGTTTTAGGCTGTGCATATTTTTATTCTCACCTTCCCCAAGAAGGCCTAGTTTATAGTTTTTTCTCCGTCTTCCTGTATACTGTCACTATGAAAATTAATTTTGCGAAAACCATCCCTGAAATATGAATATACACACACCTATTATCACATGTGACAATTTATTATATATATATAAATATATTAATATGTTTATGTAAATATTATATTATATAATATTTATATAATAAATAAAAAGCCTGCAAAGCTAACAGCTTAAAAGCCTGGGAAAGATGGGTAAGTTTGCTTTTAGCCAACAGCCAAAGGGAAATGTTCACGTATTACTGAAAAATACTGAAATGAATGTTTGGTGGATTAGTGATTGTCAGAGTCAGACAAGACACTTGGAACTGTGGCCTTTGCTTGGTTAAAAACAACCTTGGTGGTTTAATCCAGACCGTGGTAGTGGTTCCTCCCTTTCCCACCACTCATAACTTTTGGCTTTTTACAACCTGGAAAAAAAAAAATCAATGAAGTCTGGTCTCAGAGCAAGACTTTACAATGAGTATCACAAGGCAAAGCTGAGACAGAGTAATGAGAAATTTGCTTTCACTGCCTTGCATTGAAATGAACGTTCTTGAAAACCCTTCTTCCCCAGAAACTATAAAAGAAAAAAAAAAAAAAAAGAACTCTGTCTTCTGTCTGTTCACAGTGGTCTCTTCTGCAGATAAACAGGCAAAATATAATTCAAGAAATGCAAATTCTTTTTCCCCTCCAAAGTTAAATTTGGAACATAAATCGTAGCATAATGTTTGCTTTTTATTTTGTAAGCCAAAAAGAGAAGTGTAGCTTAGTCTTCAAATATTTTTTATAACAGAAATATTTTTCTTGGCATCATAGAAATGAGTGTGTGGGAGAGGGAGAAAAAAAAGTTGGCAGTTTAAGCAAATAAACTAGAAAATAATATGTTCAGTTAAGGGCACCAAAATAATATTATTGTTCTCTAAGTGACATTTGCATTGCTAAAAATTTGCAGCAGATTTCCATTAAGATGTCACATCAGAAGTAATATTATAACCTAATGATCCTGTAAGGCCACAGTTGGAGAACAGGGCTCAAATGTAGTAGCATAAAGCAAGATGATGGCAGCATGCAAAGTACAAAATGCACAGGTCATTTAAACAGAAATTGTTTTCTTGCAGCTAAGATTATTTGAAGTCTAAATTTGAATCTAGTGAATTATTTTACTACAAGGAATGAGGTTAGAGGAAGTTACTGATGCAGGTAGGGACAGAATCATTCTGTCTCAAAACTTTCTCTGGGAAGTACATGAGGTTGTGAAGTATTTCTAAACCAAATGCATCTGAGCTAGTCATGTCTTAGTGCAGAACTACATCAAAAAGAGACAAAGCCTGTGCAGGAGTGGAGGGAGGGAAGAACAGGTATTGGATTTTGGTCTAAAATGGAATCCCTTCAGTGTAGAAAACATGATGAGAACTGTAATTCTGAAGACAGCCCATCTGTCTTCAGAAACATCAATTACACCAGAGATTATTATTTCTTAAAGTGGCATTTAATTAGTGGAATTTAGTCCGAAATATCACTTAAATGCTTCCTTGGTAATTATACGACTTCGAATCCCTTCTTTTTTGTACGTACAGGAATCAGCCACAGGATTCCCAACTCTAATGATACAAGCCAGACAGCTCTGAGTACCTGCGTGGCAGGGACGGGGCAGTGAGGACAGCCGGCTCTTCCAAGGGCAGCTCCAAGGAGAAGGCTCACAGAACAGGGTCATTCACGGGTTCCCTTTGCTGGAGGGGTGACCGAGTGCACACGTGTAGGGTGGGGCGCTGATGGAAGGGAGGAAAATGCGAGCACAAGAGTGATTAAACCACTCACTACGTTTAAGAGCCCCGCTATTTATATTGGATTTGGCATTGCAGCAGTAGGTAGGAACGCATTAGCCAAAGGAAAATCTAAATATGACCTAACAAAGCTGGAAGGGGAGTCAAGAATTTGGACAGAAAGGGTATTAGTTTATTTATTTTTTTTTCTTTTTTCCCAAGAAACTACTCTTTTTCTCAGGGATGCCTCTCCATCTCGCAAGTTTCAAGCAGTAGTTTCATCAGCTTTACTGATGGCAAAGGCATATCCCGGCCAAACGATCCTCTGCTATCAGGATTGCTCCTTACTGTGCACAGGGTGGCTGCTCCCCAGCTGCCAGGCAAGAGCAGGACAGGGGAAGTGCTTGCAGAATGCATCAGGAGGAGCTGCGTGAGCCTGGAAGAGGGAAACCACAGCCACCAGCTAAAGGCTGAACTTCAAATTCACAGGGGCAAAACTTAGGATTCAACATCCCTGTCCCGTGTGTCTCAGCTCACAGTGTGTAAGCATCCACCCTCTGATGAAAGGGAAGGAAATCAGCCCTGTTCCTAACAAAGTTGGTGCAAAGGTTATCACTGACTGACTCCAGCTGGTCCTTGGTTGATGCACGGGCATTCGTGGTTGTGAAAGAACTCAAGTTCACATAAACTAACAAAATCTATATACAAGGGATTTATTACATGAATAATTTGACATACTCCATGGTAGTCAGATACAAGTGCATTTAATTAATGTTTTGTGGACATCATAACAGTCGGAATATTTCAGCTGAACAGTCAGTATTTGGCTGAATTCAAGCCAGTGCAATTCATGACATAACCAGAAACAGGGAGTTACAGGTCTACAATGAGGTTAGACTAGATAGCAACAGCATATTTATTGTCACATCAAAGCATTACAAAATATGAAAGCCCAATATTTCAACTATTTCTAAAATGGTATTTGTACAAAGCTGTTGTAGATACTTAAATGTAAGGATTCGTCGCATCAGTAATGGACCATGACTTTATTTTTGGAAGTTATTTGAATATTCAAAACTATTTGGGGCAACAAGAAGAAATGTAAACATCTGACAGTCCTTCGAAGGTCCCTTCTGAGAAAATACATTGTGTGCCACAGGAAAAGTGCATTCTAACTGGTGTGTTTGCTATGGCCAGTTTGACTCACATTCACTTAGCACCAGGTATTTATCCATTTCTGCAGTAAAAAGTTAGAAAATCTTTGTATTAACTCAGAAAAGAGAAAACAAAGTCAAAAGTTTTTTTTCTTCTTCTTTCTTTAGAGGAACAACAAGTAAATTAAAAAAACCCACCCAACATTTAAACAGTTACCTCTTATGTACAAAGGAACCAGGAGCCAGCAAAGCGCATAGCCCCTGAACAGTCTTTATTATTTATTTCTTCAGGTTCATGTACCTGAATATATGAGTTTATTTACAGCTGGACAGGTATCCACAGAAGTAATAATCAGAATTTTTCTATTTGGCTAGAAGTTGTATAAAAAAAGACAAAACACCGTTCAGATACTTTCCAAATATATATATATATATTAAAAGTATTCAGTATTTCCATCAGTGCCAGAGTTGGAAGCTCTTTCTCATTGTAAAAAGTTAACTTTGTGATAGAAGTGACAGCAAAGGACTGACAGAGTCAGTCAGAGCTTTGATTTGAGGGACTGCAGCTGGAGCTACCCCAGGCCCACCAGGCAGTTGCAGATTGCAGGGAAATGAATCCGTGTGTGTCTGTTGCAGTGACAGGCCACGTCCTGGTAAGGGTGACCTGCTGCTCCAGAGAGCCTCCCACTCACACTGGACAGTCCTGTGGAACCCTCTGGGGCAGGTTTGGTGGGAAACAACCACCGAAAAACCTCTGAAGTAGTGGAAATATTCTTTATGCAAATGAACAACTAGCATGGGCAGGTAGCTCACTAAATGGAAAAATGCAATTGCCACACTAATTCTTGTAAAGAATATAAAATTAAAGGCTTGGCCCCTCAAATACAAATACATACCGCAAAAATATTTTTTAATTAACATAACCTAGACGAGTGCAAATCTCTGGGTACATAAGAATATGACTGGCTTCATACTGGTATCAAATACTTAAAACAGTTTGCATATAAACAAAATCTTTCTTTGTTGTTGAGTCCATGCTTGCTTTAGTCTAAAGCAAGGATATTCTTATTACTTCTTATTACTTCTACATTTTTGGTCTTTCTTCCTGTAGGATAAAGCGTTAAGAAACACACTTCATTCATTGGGCTGATGTATATTACAGTGACAACCCAAAATTTCAGTAAGGAATGTTGCAGACAGTATCTTTCCCTTTATTTAATTACACCATCTACAAGAACAAGACATCCATTTTTCACCTTTCCTGCTCCCTTCCAACAGAAGGTGCAGTACACCCAAGCTCTGATCCTTCATCCCGTGCACATCCCAGCCCTGAAGTCCATCAGTGATTAGGACAAAGGGCTGAGCATTTTGAGCACTGCATTCATTACCTGGGGCAGCAGGTCTCAGCAGTGAGACCACAACCCCTGAGGGGCCGTCCCTGCCTCCAAGGTGCTGCAGGGCACCGTGGGGAAGTGATGGTCAGAAGGAACGCAGGCTGCTGGGATGGCTGTCCCAAGGGGCAGGATGGTGTCTGCAAGCCCAGGAGGCAGTGGCCTCTCCTTGGCACAGCTGGGCTGAGTGTGGCTGCAAACTCCTCCTGAGCCCGGGTGAGAGCAGCTGCTGGCCCTGCTCAGCTGCCCCAGCGCCCAGGATGAGCCAGAGTGCAGGAGGTGCTGGGGCTGGAGCAGCACAGGGAGCACAGACACCACACCTCTGTGTTTGGCCATGCTGGGCCTGGGAGCCCAAACTGGTCCCCCAGAGCACAGGCCACAGGTCCCCAGCCACTCTGCTCCTTGGGCTGTGCAGCTCTGCATTCCTCTGTCCTGCAGCTAAGGTTTTCAGAGAGCAGAAACAAGACAGGAGACAAGTATCTGCCAAAGGAGATGGGAGCACCTTCAGCTCCTGAAGTTGGGGGGTTTCTAAGCTAGGGAAAAGGTTGAAGTGATTCAAGATACAGTATGCAGCTGCGTGAAAATGCATAGTTTGTATGAATACATTCATTTACAAAGACCTAAGGAAGGTCCTTTGCTATGGAGTTTAATTACCATCTGCTTTTAACAAAAATGTGAGCTGACAAAGCTACAGGATGTCAGTTAAACACACAACTTGGGAGTTAATGGTAGATGAATGGCATTTCCCAAATAGAGAATTAATGTTTCTTTTTGCTTTTTTGAGATAATTTAAAGTAGTTTTTCATTTGAAGTCAGTTGTTTCTCTAATCATGCATTTTAGGATTCATGCATTTTAGGATTCCTATTCAACCGTGGTCATCTCAGTAATGACAGACCCTGCTTTGAGAGTTGTTAAGAAGTAAAAGCCCCATAAGACAAACAAGCAAACCAACAGAAAATTGGATTTAGCTATGGTGTGTGAACTAGATCAAAACATGCTTCTTTTAAACTGCTGAAATTCTAGTTCAGTAGTGAGTAGTGCTTTTTTGCTGTTTTGGGGTTTTTTTTGGTCTTTTGCAATAGTTGAGCTAGTACTGAGAAAATCCTTCTCAGTGAGTTTGTGAGTTTGCTCACTTTCCTTTTATTTAGTCAACACTTTGGAACCTAGCTGCTTCCCGTGAGGAATGTCTGTTGTCCTGAGCATTCCTGAACATACAGCAGTAATGTAACAGGCAGGATGGGCTTAAATTGAGAAAATCTTGGTCTAAATGATCTATTTTACCTTTTTTTTCCCATTTGCTCTTTTTCTCAAGAAAAACAGCTTTCACTTGTGACACTAAAACACAGTGGGGTCTGCTTCTAAATGTAACTTTAACAAAGATCAGTACTCTCTGCTAATCAATGTGTTCTATAAATATTTAATTCAGCAATGGACTGACTTTTCTCATTATAGTTACCTTCATGTTTGTTTTACGTACTTGATTTTTACTTAGCATTTGACTTAGATTCTTCCTTGCAACTTTTATTCAACCGTAACTATGGAAATTGCACAAAAGCATTGTTGAAGCTAGAAAAAAGGATCAGATTCACATGGAGGAGAGTAACATTATCGAAGCACATTCTGCAATCTAAAGTCAAGAAACATTGCCTGTTGCTTAGTGAACACTGGGAAATGCAAAAGTAGTAAAGATTTTTTTTCCATACAAACAATGAATATTAGAAGTGCAAGAGGATGAGATTTGCTCATTCTAAAATGCATTGACCAGAAACAAATTATTCATCACCTGAACTACTTGAGTAACTTGAGAAAAAAACAAACCACCTCAATTTTTATAAAATTACTCTGTACAAAGCTGCTTTAGCGCGTTGATAAAACATGGGAGCTCGTGCTTAGCAAATCACAAATTCAGTAGTCGTTCTTTTAAAGTTTCAGGTGCAAGCAGATGCTTCTCAGTACCTTAACTCAATTATTTTCACCAATTTCTAGGTATTAATACGCATGTTGCTAATTTTGCAAATGTTTGTAATTTAAGAAAAACAACTGAAATGTTTGGAATGTCCTGACTTGTACTGAGAATGATTCCCGAGATGTCTGAAGTCCATTGGAAGTACTCTTGGTTCAGCAGGCAGAATTGACTCATATGCTGACACAAAGATTTTAGCACTTTTTTCATATGAAACAACAGCAAAATTCTCTGAGGAATTTTGGAGGGCCCAAGTCTGGGTGGGCTTTGATTCAGCACTAAATCATTTTCAGCAGCAATGGACTGCAGAAGTTTTTTGATGAGTTATGGCCAAGGTCCTCTGAATTTTTGAGTTCTCTCCGGCTGCTGGTGATAAAGGGGACTGCAAGAATTTGACAAAGGTCTGTATGGTGGCATTCTGTTGTGTGTTTTTAATGTTGTAAGAATGAGAAAAGCACCTGCTTCTTACAAGAAATGGTTTTTTGCTGTGTTTAAGTCACTGTCTGTGGAAGCCCCGTATCTAAATGTGCTGTGCTGGCCCATTGGCTGCCCCCAGAGGGCAGAATCAAACCAGACTGCGAAGGAATAGCATCTGCAAGTCTTCTCCTCTAAGCTTTCCTTCAAGCATACATGGAAATACAGCAACCAGTCAGGCCACAGAGCCGTTGTTTGTGCTGCCCGACAGAACACGACCCTGGACAGAGCCTGTCACTGCTCTTGTTCCTCAGCCAAACACGGACTCAGTTTTCAGACACCCTGGGCTTACTATAAAGGTTTTAAGCTTAATTTGCCCCATAATTGCAAGAGCTGAGCCATGCTGTGCAGCTCTCACCTCCGTGGTAGCATGGACAGGTGACATCAGTCCATGCTTCTCTTCAGCACAGGCACCACTGATGTTAAGCACAAGGCTTGCACACCACTGGCAAGCAGTGTGCTTGCCTCCGCCCAGGGACTCCTGGTAGTCCCTGGAAGGACACAAAAGCTTTGCAGCATGCTCAAATACCTGGATCATGCTTGTCTTTTGCACGAAGAACTGCAGCTTGATTAAAAATGGCAAGGTGATTTGCAGTCCAAGGTGAAACTATACCCAGGCTATTGGAGCAGCAGGTAGCTTTTACTTTTACCTATGGAAATAGAAATGAGCAGAATGTCTGGAAGCCTCTGAAAAGGAACTGGAGTCTCTGGGAGGTGGCCAACTAAGAGCTTTTGCAAGGATGGATTTTACATGACTTCCAAGCTGTGCATGGTCCATACACACACACGCTCAGCCTGGGAGAGGGGAGCCCAGGAATGATTCACTCTGGGAAGGAAATGAGCATTGCTGCCTCTCTCTGCCCTCTCCACTGCCATGTGCCCTGTTTCCCCCACTTTTCTACATTTGGAATAAAAAGTTTGGACAAAGTAAAAGTCAAAAAGGTCTTTATTTTTCAGCATGCTCCATAAGAGTTAAAAGGATTCTGTGCTGGGGCAGGGTAGCTGTTCTTTGTTCAAAATTCTGGAACTGGCATTTACAAATTAAGATAAACTACGTGCAGTAGTGTGAGTGCTGTAAGCTTAACACCAAACCAAACCAGAGGGAAGATGAGTTCATTAATGCCCTCAGAAATAAAAGGATTGTCTTTAGGACACTAGTTCCCAAAACTAGTGGGGATGAAGTCAGGAAAAACCAAATGGAAATACTATTGCCAACCTGGCAGTGGGCCTGCCAGTTGGGAGAGCTGCTGTTTCAAGCAGGAAAATCCATACTCTGCTACGGCTTGGCTGGTGCCTTGTCCCGGCACGAGTTCATCCCCTGCAGGGCCCAGGGGCTTCGCCGGCACTGGGAGAAACGGCTTCTGGGGGCTTAAGTTAAACTCATTCCCAAACCTCTATGAGCTCTTGGCATTTTAAACTTGCCTATTAAAGTTTCACACTTCTTTAAACTAGATCAGGCTATTTTTTTAAAACCCTTATCAATTAAACTAATGCAGGTTTTGCATATAAGGAAATCTGCCGTCTAGAACTTTGTCTCCTCTTCATTCACATTACACTTTAAACCATGGTATCCATTAATGTATTGAATTTACCAGATGATAAGAAATACTAGAAGCTATAATATTTCTCAATGTATCATTAAAAATGTCTCTGACCCAAATTATTTACTCTATTTAATGGAACTTGCATTTTTATAAAAACATCTTTGTTTCATAGTTAATTTCAAGTTAAAACTAGATTAATAAAACCTTTACTGTTTTGTGTATCAAAAATACATGGCCCAAAAAGTGAAAAAAAGATATAAAGTGCAATGCAGAGCAAATTAAAGCTCAGTAATTTTACACTGAAGTGAAAGAGAAAATGCTCTGGTTAAAAAAAAAAAATTCAGAAAAAATGTTTCTAAAAAAGAACTTGAATTACTTTCTACTCTCTGAAACAAGATTTGATAGGAAACAAAGGAAGAACAATGTATGCAGACAGCTATTTCGCTTTTGTGACTGAAGCAAGAAAAAAGGATCTGTGGATATAAATACTGCAGTCTTCTGCAAGCAGAATGTTTTAGAAATCCCCTACTCATACAAATTAGGAAATTGGGTTTTTAGTTTCCTACAGCTGCTTACCCTGTGCTAAATTTGCCCCCTTTTATGATGGAAATACTTTTCTTACATGAGACAATATGAATAGCACATGACAAGAAAACATGCTTGCTTTTTCAGAGAGTTGAAAAACCCCACAGTGCAATTGATGCTGACAGTCCTCTTTCTTCAGTTACCTGATGATCCTTTACCTCTTGCCCAGCATTCCCATCACCATTAAAGTGAAGCTGTAATAAAAAGAAGCTGAAAAACTGCACTAGCAAAGCAGCTGAGAATCTTTCCTAGTTGTTATGATGTCTGGGTAAGAAGTATACTCTGGTTCTCTGAAGCCCAGAGATCTACAGAGGTCACAACTTCCAGACCCTTAATGAACCTTGCAGGGCCTGAGATAACCGTGAATGATTCCAGACTGGTTCCAGGGAGGAACAAGGTCCAGTAAGGTTGTTTTTCACATCCCTTAACTCCTCCAGTATCTGCTTAGCAAAATTATGGTGCAGTTAAGATGTAGTCTTAAAACTCATTGCACGTATAATTATTGATCCAATTCCTCTCTTTTCCCTTATGTATTTAATTTCATATCAAAATCAATGCCACCAGCCATAGGTGGAGCTTTCCTGAGTTTAATGCTGTAGGGCTAGGTGCAAGTTGAGGTCCTTAACGAGACTCCAGACAAGACAGAGTGGGAGAAAGGCAGTATTACCATGCCTGCCTTAAGGGCAGGGGCACAGACC
This sequence comes from Phylloscopus trochilus trochilus, assembly GCA_016584745.2. Lineage (NCBI taxonomy): Eukaryota > Metazoa > Chordata > Aves > Passeriformes > Phylloscopidae > Phylloscopus > Phylloscopus trochilus. The sequence continues at coordinate 28,326,593 of WQNJ02000084.1, forward strand.
CAGCAGGCCATAAGCTATCGAGCATTTATACAGACCTACACTTACAGGACTGCCTCAAGCCAGCACAACTCAGGAAACTTCTCTCTAGAAACGTCTCTGCTGAGAGTAGGAAGAGCTTTTTCGACAGCAGCACAAGCTTATGTCACCTTAACGTGCTGTCCAACTGCAGTCCAACGCAGGCTGCAGAGGTCTAAATGTACAATAACATTCCCAAACTCCATGACTGACCAAAATAATGTCTGGCTCCTTGCAAACGCTGCAGTGGATAATGCTGTGTTAGAAATGCCAGAGGCAAGCAATGGGGCAATGTCTTCTTTATAAAGGTCTACTAATAAAGCACTAACTTAGGAAGTCTTAGACTTGGGAAAGAGTTGGGAAAGAGCCTCCTTTACCTGGGGGTCCAACTTGGTTTAGGACTTAGTGCTGGGTTCCAGCAAATCTTTGGGAAAAACTTACTTAAGATTCCAGGGCTCTGTGAGAGCCCCCACAGGAGCTGCAGCATGGCTCTGGAAGGAGGGAAACAACCATGCTTGATTCAAAGTCTGACAATGCTGTGTCTCATTCAGTGACTTTCTGTAACATAAAAGCTATCCTGGTTTTATTTCAGTTGCTGAAAAAGAGATCCTTTCTCTTCAAAAGAGTGTTCTGTACTATGAACATGCCCTGAATGCATGTGGATAACCAACCTCCCTCAAGCTGGACACAGCAAAGGCAGCACCTGAGCCAACAGCACACGGACTGGGGTGGTTACCTCTTTCACAATGGGCTGGCTATCCTGGATCCCATTCTGAGAAATCCCCTTCTCCCTGGGGCTGGGTAGGATAGATTACAGGCAGCATACCACCAGCCTAACAGTTCTTAAATCTGTCACTACGTAACACATCCAGAGTACTGCTACTTTGGTATTAGTAGAAATTCTTCCAAGAGCCCTGCACATGTGCAGAGGTATCCACTGTATCCATCCCTCTCACAAAGCTGAATGCACAATTCTCAAGCCCTCAGAAAGGGAGATTCACAATTTCACACTCCCACTTCCAGTGGAAAGTACACAGAGGAAAACCCATGTGCCTTTGCTCTACAACCATTCCCTGTGTGAGCAGCCCTTGTCAATGAAAATATTCATGGGAACAAGTCAACTCTCCAGAGAAAACCTGTACTGCTTAGAGGGCTCAGCTCATTACAATGTGATCTGCATTCTGCTCTTAATTTTGTAATAAGACTTTTTATCAGACTTGTAATTTACAAAAAAAAAAACCACCCCAAAACACCAAGAATCTACCAAAGAACTTCTGTAACTGACTCTTAAGACTAGTTTCCTCATACTGGGATGCAATTCTGAGCAATTATTTTCAGGTCTTGCTTGACTGACTCAAGCTCCTTTTGACTAATGTCTCTGCATTTGTACTTTGGCCCTTTGTTAGAAGTCTGTCAAACAGGGAAAGAAACAGTCTCAGTTCAACAGACCTGATTATTTCTGTCTTTCAGTTAATTCTGGAATCAGAGCACAAGACAAAAACAGTAAGAGAGATGGGA